>JAVJAQ010001639.1:1653205-2912720 GCA_032362365.1 Zygogramma bicolorata | reverse complement strand
CACCCATAGGTCTTCAGCATCCGAGTTCCAGGAGTCTTGAACGTAGCTATTGAAGATTTCGTTGACGGCTATCAGAACTCCACCGCCGTCGGATTTAGAAGATGAAGTTGTTTCGCGATCCCTCCGGTAAACGTTGAAGTTTTGACAAATTATTTCCGAACTGAATATAGAGTTATTCAACCACGTTTCGGTTAAACACATTACACTTTGATCACAGGTAAGCGAGTTTTTGCAGATAGTATTTGTTTTTGATCTGAGACCGTGAACATTTTGATATAATATTGATAATTCCATCGAAAAATAGGGATTCGTGTACCTTTGGTTGTGGAGGGAATGTCGATTCAGGACATTTTTTGGACGTCACTATCCGTAATGATTCTCAAAACTCTCGACCGGTCGTTTTTTCGAGCGAAAACGCTAGCGTTTCGCACCCAAACGTATTTATAGTTGTTGGTTTTTGCCATATCTTTAGCTTTTTTTTAAAAGAAGTTTGTTGTTTGTTGTCAGATGCTCATTTATATATATATATATATATATATATATATATATATATATATATATATGAATAATTGGGTGATTCTTGACTGACAATATTATACATAAAAATAATGAATCTTGGAGTTGCAGTCTTGTACTGGTCTTAAAGTAAACTCTTTGTCATTTTGTCAAGCTTTCGGAAAATATTTATTTCCTTCCTCAGGACAACTACAAAAAAAGAATACATAAATGGAGGAAAACGATTGAATCTACTTATATATATATTTATATATTTATATAAATAGAAGGCGAAGGGTAGTCTCGTAGTCTCGTGAAAAAACATCCCGCTTTTCCTATATATATATATATATATATATATATATATATATATCCATCCATCTTTCATGAGACATCCCTCTGACCATTGTTCATAGAGATCATATGCAAATATCCATTAGAAGGATGTCATTTGTTTCCTTTGATTCCTCTATGAACGTCGTAGAATCTAACATTCTCTTGAATGCCTATACAAAATGCCATGAGATTGCAATTAGTTTAGAAACAGAAGTAGATTTTTTCATCACCCGAAGACGATTGCGGATACCAGCAATCGAAACGTCGTGAGTACACTCAACTTGAAACTTGATTTCATCATTTTTTTTCATAATATTCCATTCAGTTTCTTCATTAACATTTTTTGACTAGTATTTCATATTCGATACCTCAATTTTCTTGTCACAAAATTATTTCATTTATTTCGTTATTAAAAAATTTTTTTAAGTTATATTTCATATTCGAAATCTCGATTTTTGTAACAACAGTGTTATCTTTGATCAACCAATCCCTAATTTCATTATTGACCGAAAATTTGATTTTGATTGGATTTTTCCCACTTGATTTGTATTTGAATCTTCACGTTCTCAGCAACAGGTTTCAATAGAGTTAAAAATATAGACAATGGAAGTCCGAACCATTACCATTCTATCTTCAACTCTATATGGAGCTTCATTATCCTTTTTTCAACATTTCGGTCGAAATGACGAACAGAAATCTGCGCCTTTTTTTCCTTTCAGAGAAGGAAACTTTTTCCGGCATTTTCCAGTGAAATGAAATATCGACATTATAGTGTAGATGGCATAACAAAAACGCTTCAAATCATTTTCACACAGACATTGACTTAGGGCCAAGTTATACATCTCTGTTTCAGTCCTAAATCCTTGAATGACACTTAGTTTCACACTCAATTTGAAGGAATTGGGTGATTATTGATCATATGCTGCCTGAGTTACATTTTTGAGCTTGAAGGGAAGACTAAAACAGACATAGGAGTTTGATATCAACTTTGTTTTCATAGGAAATAAGTAGTGAGATTCAAACAGAGGTGCATAAATTGGTCCTAGCTAGCCTATTTCTCTATAAATAATACTCAGAATGATCTATTGACTGGAAATATCGACGGAAATCTGATAAAAATCCAAATCAATGTTGGGAATATGAGTTCATACCGAAGTTGAATTCAATTTTGTAATAATGTACTGTTTTTCATATACGACCTAGGAAAACCAATCATAGTGGAATGGCTTCTGAGTGACGATGAAATAACAAAGTTCTTTTTTTTTAATGCAGATTCACACGGAAGGAAAGCTCTGTTATGTTCAAAGAAATCCGAGTGAATCAAAGGACAGGAGATACGAATTAACATTCACTTCGAATTTTTGAAGTTTGTAAGCCTCAGGAAAAACCTCTCTCGGCAAGGAGTGCCGAAGCTCAGCAGTTCTATTGAAAAAAGATCCCTGAGCAAGATAGGTTCAACAGGTCTTCAAATTTACAACAAAGGGGTAGGAATTCTGTAATCTGTCAAGTCGTTCGTGTAGATATTGCAAAGCGTGGAATCATTGTTATTAATTCAGAAGAGCACCGACCGTTAAAATATCTATAGAAGAGAGACAAGTCTCCGACCTTTCTACAATGTTCCAATGAAGTGAGCAAGTCTGTGAGCAAAAAATCACCAACAAGACGGATTGTCTTTTTCCGAATAGAATCGAGAAGCCTCAATGAATGTTTTGGCGCCGAAAGCCACACATGAGAACTATATTCCAAGACAGGTTGAATCTGAGCTCTTTCACCAGATCAGAATTAGAAAGGAAAATCAGTGTTCACAACGATGGAGAGATGGACATACTGATAAGCAGTATAATGTTTTCGAGATGCAAGTTATGACCTTTGGAGCGACGTTCTCTCCAGCGTGTGCTCAGTACATTAAAAATACTAATGCATCAGAATAAGCCTTGTTGATCATTAGCTGAGGAGAAGTGAAGTATATATTCGCACAAAATAGGAATCCAAATGTCTGGGAAGCACCTTTAGCGATCGATATCACATGGTTTTTTCATGAGATATTGTTATTGAATGATTGGGCGTAGCACACTCATGTATAGTAATAAAGTCTAGCTTAGGAAAGAATCAATCCATTCTTATATCCTGCAATTCAAATCTCACACGAGGTAGCCGTCTGAAATAACTTGTCATGCAACTAGATGATAGCCTCAACTGGGGCCCACATATCGCAACTTTAGCGAAAAAAACTGTCTATAGTGTAGCCGCTGAAAAGATAGAATGATCACGTTATTGAATTAACGTAACACACGTAAATACAAAGCACAAATGAGTACAGAACGGTGTAAATAGTTCATTTATTTCAGTTTAGAAGGCATGGCATCGTACGCCGCGCAGGCTATATATATATATATATATATATATATATATATATATATATATTTGCAGGCATTCACTGTTCATGCGTCCGGGAATTCTATCTTTTGAACGGCCCGACCATAGTGTTGCCTTTTCGATTCGACGTTTGAGAAATATCGTCAGTATTTACATTCTCATTTCATAATGGTTCATTTCATAGTCATTTGTCTAATGGCATTCTTCTTCAGAGTGATTCGTGTCACTCTCATAGAGCATTCATTCTTCAAAAGATAATAATCTGTATAATGGCGGCAGTTCATCATGGTGAACATTGCCGACCTTCTTTCATCAATTTTTGAATCATTCCACTTCCTGAAACTGAGTATGAATACTCGCCTAAATCCGAAGTTCACCATCACATCACTCGCCATGCTAATCTGATTTCGACTCCTCGATATAGACTCCAGATATCGCGACAGAATTCTCTGAACTCACACTTATATATCAGACTACCTTCTAGGATGAAGAGTCTGGTTTTCATTCAGTTAATGGTAAAAATCCAAAATCTTCTATTGAAACATTGTTTTTATAATGTCAATGAGTATCTTAAAAGAGGATTAATTCGAATCTACGTGATGGACACTCCACACCTGAATATTCATACCAAAACATACTCATTTTTGTCTTTATTCATTTACAATGTATACTGTAGTATATGAAATAAATTCTTCTACCTGTTCCGTTGTTTCTTGGGCTTCTGACCTACCACAATCTGGAAAAATAAGACTTAATATTGGAATCTATGCAAGTGTAGAAGGTCATATTTTTAATCTACCCCAAAAAAATGCTGCGTCTATTGAAAAACAATTTTTTCTGGATAGAACAAGTCCAATTAGTCAGCAACTTCTCGTATAACTCAAATTTGTCTATCAGAAAAATAATATATATAGGAAAACGGAAAGGCCACAGGTATAATGATAGAAAAACGTTCAAAACAACAAAAACTTTACGGTCGATACCGAAACATACCAAACCAGATAACACAACGGAAAACGCAAGATATTGTATTCATCATATTCCTTGTTCGTGCGGTCAAAAATATATCGGTGAAACGTTCCGACCATTGGAAGTGCGAAACGGTGAACACAAGATGTACATCAGGAACAGACATATAGGTGGTTATAAATTATCGGAGCACATTCTTACTGCCGATGGGGATCATACAGTAGAATGGAACGACACTAAAATCATGACAAAAGAGAGCAATGACAGGAAACAAAAAATAAAGGAATTTGCTTTCATCATGCTCTCTGATGAAGATTACATCTCTATGAGTTCGCTTGATATGGATCGCCCCTCCTGAAGGACAAAATGTTATGTCAGATTTAAAAATATAAAATATTTGACAAATGTCAATTACGTAGACAAGAAATATTTGCATCGAACAGGAATTTGCGTAAAAGTTTCGAGAACAGAAGCGGCTTCAGTTTCCGAAACGTTATCGATAAGTATTTTCATATACATATTAGTTCTTATTCTTTCTTTGATAGGCAAAATTTGAGTCATGCGAGAAGTTGCTGACTAATTGGACTTGTTCTATCCAGAAGAAACTGTTTTTCAATAGACCCAGCAACTTTCCGGAGTTTATTAAACATCAGCCCTTGTATAGATTCCAATATTAATTCTTACTTTTTCAGATTGTGGTGGGTTATGGACCCAGAAAACTACGGAAAAAATAAATATCAAGAAATAATGACATTCAAACAATATTTCTACTTCTAATTCTACTTCTATAAAAAGTATTGTGTTCCTGTTTTAATTCTCTCTACACCTTTTTTAGCCCACAACTTCAAATCATTGCAATTAACCTCTAATGATCCCTAATGATGATCATGCACAACTTTGTCGTGAATTATGAAAAGAAAACAACTCATTCATCATATGCCAATCACATTTTAGAGGAAGGCCATGACTTCGATACAAATTTCGAAATTCCGCATGTTGAAAATAAGGGCATTAGACTCAATTATTTAGAATTTTTGAAAATCAATAAAGTGAAAAATTCAAATTGTTTGCTAAATGATCAATTGGATCACAATAATTCCCCTTTGTTTAACTTATTCAATAAATAAGTAGTAACTATGTTCAGATATCATAATCATTATCAGTTGTATAATCTAGGAATCAGTATCAGTTGCATTATTCTAGTAATCAGGGATAATTAGAGTGGGCCTTGATGTATTTAAGGAGCTTTCAACAAAGAATAATTTAGTGTTTATAATACATTCGCTTGAGAAAGATACAGTGTATCGAAACATGTCGCGAAGACAATAAATTCTGTGGAAATTTAATCGTGTTCTACCTATAGCGTAATAACTATGGATTTCCATCAAGTGAAGGCCACCTCAATCCGAAATAATTGAAAATGGTTTGATTGTTCATTCCAGAAGTCGAGGATGAAGTCAAGAAATGACATTTCTCAAGATTCCCTTTCCATTAAATTACAGTTGATGGCGCATTCTCGTATTTCACTGAACTAATGCAAGTAATGGATTCGTGGAATCAAATTTGATTTCATCCTATAAATATATGATATTCATTGAATTCAATGAATTTGAATGACAGTTATAAAACGTTTTATGTGTACTTGAAATGCACTCAAATTACCTTGCACCGGTTTATTCTCTGAAGATTTATAGTGAAATATCTCTATGGACTGGGTTGTTTTGCATAATAGATGTCCAGGCAATTAAATCGAAATGAGAAGACGAATTATGTGGGAGGTTTTAAAATTTTCTATGGTGCGGTAATTGAATCGATTCCATATCAATAATGCGAAAGCTATAGCTACGTAAGAGCCAGGTGACTGTCATTTTCAGGACCAGGAATAGTGCCTGAGATGTATTGATATGGACTTACGAATTCCAAATAATGAAATATCTTCAATGTTTTCTAATTGAAGATGAGTTATAAGCATTATGGTTCGTCGTCAGAGACCTGTAATGCGGAACGCCATCTGCTAGATAACTGGAGACCGATATTCCTTCTGCACCAAGTAAATGAGACATTGTACCGCAAAGCCGTAACAAATAACCCGTCGCGAACGAGATTCATCTTCGGTCTCGCAGAAAAAGCTGCAACCCCTGACAGAAATTCGAATTTTGATATTCGAAATGAATTTAAAACATCAAAATTCGAACATCGAAATTCTGATATCTATCGGGGCTTTTTTTACACCATCTCCACAAGATTTAGACTTTTGTTCTGGGAGGAATAGACCGTTTGCAATTTTTTTGCTAGCAAGTCCAGTCGATTGTCACTGAGGAGACCCATAGCGGGTCGAAACAGCTGTCTGGAATTTGATTTGTGGATGAAATAATTTCGAACATCGAAATTCTGATCAGAGGTTCAGGTAACCTTTCGAGGACTCAGACCTTGATATTTCTGAAAATTCTCTTTTTTTTTCTACTTGATGAAATTGAATAAATCAAGAAACCAGCACCACGAGAACTGCTTTCTCAATTATATACACTACTTTATTGGGCAGATGTGGAATATTGATGAGGTCCCGCAATTAAACTTTCCGATATTGATTTTTTGATAATATAAATGATTTTCTGTCAAAGCAGGTATGTCTTTATCCATTCTTCATGTCAAGCTAGAAACCCAGTTGAGATCGTTGAAGTGACTGGGAGTTAAGTAAAAAATATGCAGTATGAATCGAAGGTTTTTGTATAAAGTGTATATTGAAAATTTTTGATTCTATTGCAAAGCGCTTTCGACTTTCGTCATCATCAGTGCTAGCTCGTCAGGGTACAGGAAGCATCTTTGACATAAGAGCTGTATACCTAGTAAAATTTGATTTATATAAAATTAGTTAAACCAGCGAAAAGCGTGCTGGGAAGTTCAGGCCATGTGACTGTGTCAATGTCAAATGTGATATCACATTTGACATTGACACAGTCACATGGCCTGAACTTCCCAGCACGCTTTTCGCTGGTTTAACTAATTTTATATAAATCAAATTTTACTAGGTATACAGCTCTTATGTCAAAGATGCTTCCTGTACCCTGACGAGCTAGCACTGATGATGACGAAAGTCGAAAGCGCTTTGCAATAGAATCAAAAATTTTCAATATACACTTTATACAAAAACCTTCGATTCATTCACCAAAAAGTGTATTCAGCTTCCCAACTTCAAAAATGTGCAGCACTGATTTTTCTCTCAGTAGAGTCTGAAAGTTTGGGAAATATATCGTACTTTTGACCTGAAACAAAGAAAACAAAATGATCTAGATAGTTTGAAATGTATTCATCATTTGAATATTTTATTCGATTTCCTGAAAACTGAAGAAGAGTCGGAACAACGCTTGAATCTTGTTCGAAAGGGATTTGGGAAAGAAAGGGAGTAATAGTTGCCAGTAAAAGTCAACACAATCCAAAGGTAGGTGAGGCTGAATTTTATACCGCTGCTGCTTCTTATATTGAGAATTCAAAAGAGTCTTCGAGAGAAGGTAGGGAGGACAATTGTTTATTTTCTGAAGCAACTTCGCATGCCTCAGAAGATTGTTTCAATGCCCAAAAATTTTCAATTGATGAAAGGAAAGCCATAATTATGGAGAAAGGGAGATGCTTTTCTTGTTTGAAGTCAAACCACACCAGTGTAAATCTTTTGTGGAATGTTTGATTTGTTTTAAAAAGCACTACCCAATCTTATGTTCGGAATCAAATGTGATAAAAAGCATCAGTGGAAGAGATGGAAGTAAAGACAAGATCGAAAATTCTCTGACAAGTAATTATTCCTATGATACTTTGTAACAAATCATTATTGTCAAAATTGTCACTGATATTAAACAAAAATTTATTTGGGCCATGCTAGATTCTGGATCCTGAAGATCATATATGTTATCCAAATGGGCTATTGAAATGACTGTGAAAAGATTCACGAGGAAAAATAATATATGGTTGTTTCAGGAACAACATTTTGGTCGTGGACCAATAAAAAATGTGCAATTCGATACCTCGTTTGAATGATACTTCTATTATCGAATATTTGAAAATTTAAATATCGTACTGAGTGATACAGAAATTTGTGATATTTCAGACGGAATTCAGTTATTATTAGAAACCCATCTCGATTGGACAATCATTGGTGAAAAACTGGAAACCTTTTCAAATAATATTTCGATATTTCCGGTTTCACTGAATTTTCCATTGCGGATTTGTGGAATTTGGATGTTTTAGGTATGAAAGACCCTCCAGGAATGAAAATACGAGATAATCATGACGAGGAAGTTCTCAGACATTTCAATGAAACAGTAAATTGGACACAAGAGGGCAGATATAAGGTTCATCAACCATGGTTGAAAGGCCATCCTACAATTTTTGGCAATGAGGAGGTAGCTTGGCCAATACTATTATCGACAACGAAGAAACTGATGGGTATGAGTATGTTACAAGAATATGATAAAGTCCTAGGAGAGCAGGAATCCCTAGGGATGATAGAAGAGGTAAAAGGTGAAAATACTAGGAAAGTAATACACAATTCACCTCTCCATGCCGTTATAAAAAATTTTCATCTGACAGTTCCTGATTGTACGTTAATCAGTGGAGCGGCGGTGATTAGGCTAATGCCTCGTCAAATGCAGATTGATTTGACATTAGCTCTTGATTGGCTTTTATGCAACCGAGATCTTACGTTGAATAGCCATAATCATAACATAACGTGGCATTAAATTAATGTGTCAAGTCACTGATCAGCATTTCTGTGCAACCCAATCTCGCATTTAACGCCATGTTAAATATTTTACGTGAGATCAAATACTTAATTGGCTTTTATACAACCGGCCCATATATACTTTTATTTTGATACTTCATAACCACATTAATGCTCTAAATAGGCCATTCTTAACTGCAATGAAAATATTTATGTTTTTCAATTCCATAGTTGGTTATGAAAAGTAATGCTTTTTGACATTCCTGTTATAAAAAGTGCCACTTCACGTGTAAAACTGTACAAGATTTCAGCAGGACCCTATATTGAAATGATACATATTCGCTACTCTCTTCTGACCTACAACTCATTTAGCCATCATTGAAAAAATAATTGTTTCTGTCTTTTGCTCCATAACTAATAGGCCAGGCGACAGTGACATTTTTTTAAATCAACTGTTCACAATCTGGCTTCGAAACGTCAATGGATTGAAGATAAAACTCATCGCTATCTCCAGTAAAATTACGCTTTGCGTAGAACTTCATGTCAAATCCGGAAGTTGCGTTCGTTAAGTTCAATAATAGTTTGGATGGAAGCCTTTTTACATGCTGTCTTGCATTCGATACACATAAAAACATCGCTCAAAGTACAAAAATCATGAAGTTATGCTGTTTCAATTGATACAAGCGACTTGAAACTTGTCCAAATCTATTGCGTAAAGAGGCAATGAAAACCCAAGTTTTTACAGTATGCCCATTACATTTTGAACCAGTTGTATCGTGAGATTGACAATAATTCATGAGATATACTCTTTGGAATTACAAAGTGTGTTTCAACAAAAGCAAACCCTGGGTTTATAAAGTACCGCGTGGAGCTTATTTTTTTGCAGAACATGATTTGTTCAAATCTTTTCTATTTCAAAGTCAGATTGTGGATAATAATTGGTCCGAAAAATTTGTCACTGACTCCTGGTCTATATGATTTTTTTTTAATGCACGCCTTTGGAAAAGCGATGAATTTCGACTTCTCCATGGCCTCCGTGCGCAGACCTACCAAAATATTTTATTCAGTCGTTCACAAAACTTCGCGAAGCCACTCACGTGTCAATGGACGACATCCATCGTCTGCATTTTCCCAGTGATAGTGAGAAATGTAAGGTGAGTTGGAATCCCGCGGGGAAAAGAGATCGATGGTTGTTGATGTGTATGCACGGAACGGAAAGCTGAAAATATCCCCGCCGTTTGGTAGAGGGCGCATCTGGAAAGAGAGATGAGAGCTCGGATTGCACTGGAAACGGCATATGAATTGCTGTAAGAGGGATTCAAGGGTTTCGTCAAATATGGATGAACTTCCGGTCATAGTGTGCCAGTAAAACAATTTGTTTTGAATGAGCAGTTTTTCCGGAAGCACCAGTAAATTCTTCAAATGATAAACAATATATATTTGAATAGTCGACGGTATGGTTTAGTATTCAGCAGGGCGACTTCTTGAAATTGAAACAAATCGAAATCTGTGAAAAAATTAGACGCTGCGTGGTGCTTGTGTATGTTGGTACGCAATGAATACTTTTGAATAGTATGCCCACAGATTTATGTGAATCGCACAATGAAATTGGTTCGATGATTTATGATGAGAAACTATGAAAAGTTGGATTTCGTCGAATTCCTTCGCAAAATAAACGGGTTAGTTGTACGTCACCCTGTATCATTTGAGATGGAATACCTACATAATTTCCGTACTTTGAGCTGCGTTTCCGAGTGTGACTCTGCTTTATTCCAAATCATTGTAAACGGACGGAAGTTTTCAGTTCCACAAGGAGTACGAGGCAGCGTGGAATTGTTTTGCATATTACGATTTCTTTCAGCTCCAATTATCTTTTTTTTCGGAGGCAGACTTTGAAAACTTGGCCAAAATGATCTGTCACTGCTACTCTAAGTATTGATGTTCAAACACTAAGTAGCAAATTCTGATAGAATTGCAAGGATAACTGTAGAATTTATGTGCTCAAGAATATACTCTTTTTTTGTTTTCAAATTTTTACCAGTAGTTGATAGATGAAATAACTATACTGCATTCCATAATAACTCTCATTACTTTTCATTGAAACCCATACACAACATTTCAAAGACAAGTATGGTTCTATCGCGTTGCTGTCCATTGTACTATCGATCTTATTGAATGTTTGATACATTCAATAGAATAATTTTTTGAACAACTCGTTCATACAATTCAATAGAGTATATATCTGAGTATATCCCGAAATCGATATATCAAAAAAAGAGTTTCTGTCCCAATATCATAATTTTCACTAATTTTCGATTTCAAATTCTTACCAGTAGTTGATAGATAAAATAACTAAACTGAATTCCACAATAACTCTCATTGCTTGTCATTGAAACCCATACACAACATTTCCGTTACTAAGAAAAGAAATCAAGATAAAAATATAAATTACAAACAAACGAAATATTCTAGACTCTGGAAGATCTATCATATCTGACCCTTTTGAGGTCTGATCGTCTATCCAGAGTGAATATTCCACACCCAGAGGCATCGTAAATCGGTTTGCAACATTCTTTATCAGTGTCTACACTACCTCCGAGTCTGAACCATCGTGATTTATCCCCCTCTATAGAGTATTGGTCATATTGGCACACAAGCAGCTTGAAGACAAATTCATCAATTGTCATGATAAAATTCGCAGCTTCTTTGTGAAGGACTGTGAAGGACTGTGCTCATAATCTCTTGGCAGAATCCTTTCAAATAATTTCTGATTCAGCACGAAGCAATATCTTAAATAATTTTCTTTTTTGAAGCCGGTGATATTGATGAAATGAAAAGAGAGTTTTTTTTTTTTTTTTTTTTTTTTTTTTTTTGGACTGAGGTGGCCATTACTTGATGGAAATCCATAGTTATTACGCTATAAGGTAGACACGATTAAATTTCCACAAAATTTATTGTCTTCGCGACATGTTTCGGTACACTGTACCTTTATCAAGCGAATGTATTTAAACACTAAATTATTCTTCGCTAAAAGTTCCTTAAATATATCAGGGCCTACTCTAATTATCTATGATTCCTAGAATAATACCACTGACAATGATGATGATTCCTAACTGATGCTGATAACTGATACTGATTCCTAATAATAATTATGATATCGGACCGTAGTTACTACTTATTGATTGAATAAGTTCAACAAAGGGGAACTATTGAGATCCAATTGATCATTTAGCAAACAATTTGAATTTTTTAATTTATTGATTTCCAAAAATTCTAAATAATTAAGTCTAATGCCCTTATTTTCAATATGCAGAATTTCGAAATTTTTATCGAAGTCATGGCCTTCCTCCAAAATATGATTGGCATATGATGAATGAGTTGTTTTCTTTTCATAATTCATACGATGTTCACGTATGCGGTTTTTGAATGGTCTACCTGTCTGGCCAATATATACTTTGGAGCAAGATCCACAATTCAGTTTATAAACTCCTGATTTTTCATCTTTTATTGTTTTATCTTTGTTATTCTTGATAAACCTTCCCAACGTGTTATCTGTTCTATATACTACTTTCAAATTTTGTTTATGCAAAAATGAAGCTACTTTTTCCGTAGCAGGTCCTGAATAAGTTAAGATTCTATAATTATTGTCATGGGTCCTCAAAGTGGGGTACACTTCTTGGATAGCTTTTCTATGTAGTTTTTTAGCAAGAATATTTTCTATTAATTTGACTTGATATCCATTGTTAACTGCTATTTGTTTTATGATATTTAATTCTTTGTTGAAATTGTCCACAGAAAGAGGAATGTTTACTAATCTGTGTATCATACTATGGTATGCTGATATTTTATGTTTATATGGATGTACCGAATTATTATGAATAGTGATATCAGTGTGGGAAGGTTTATGAAAAATAGCAAAGTGGTGTTTGCTGTTGGCTTTACCTATTGTCAAGTCTAAGAAATTAATTGAATTATCTGTTTCCATCTCTATTGTGAATTGAATATTTGGATGAATAGTGTTAATATATTTATGAAATGTATCTAATTGTCTGTTGGTGCCTTTAAAACAAACTATAACGTCATCTACATATCTGTACCAATACAAAAACTGTTGCGACAGTGGATGTTTATGAATTATATTTTCCAGATTATCCATGAAAATTTCTGCCAGTAGAGGACTTAGCGGATTTCCCATGATCAAACCGTCAGATGAAGAGTATACTTTATTGTCAAATTGAAAGTAATTTTGTTCAAGACATATCGACAAAAGGTCTAATATCTCTTGTTTAATGAGCGGATTAACATGATTTTTATCTAGTAAACCTTCGACTAAGATTATGGTATCTTGTGGAGGTATACTAGGGAAAAGATTTTGAACGTCAAATGATATTAATTTTGCGTTATCTGGAACAGTTATGTCCTGTATTTTATTTATCAAATCATAAGAATTTTTAAGGCTGAATTTCGGTTCGAATTTAGAATAGTTTGTTATTAAATGTATTAGCTTTCTTGATAACTTAACTGATGGTGCTGTAACAAATGATACTACTGGCCGAATAGGGTAGTTTTGTTTATGTAATTTTATCAAAGAATATAATTTTGGGGTTTGAGGATTCATCAGAGTTAGTCTGAACTTCTCTGATTCATTGAAAATAGAATTTGAGTTTCTCAAAAATTCCTTGATTTGTAGTTGGTACAAATGAGTAGGGTCACGTTTCAACAATGTGAATTTACCGGAATCTAAAAAATCAAGAGTTTTTTGAACATAATCATTCCTATTAATAGCAATGACTGTGTTACCTTTATCTGCTCTTGTAAAAATTATATCCTTTTCGTTGGTTTTATTCACTATAGATTTTACTATTTTCATATCATTCATATTAAACCTATCTTTCAGAAACGTAGATTTGATGATATTAGTAGCCTGATATTTATTGTTCGTGATGTCCAAAGTACCTTTCAGGGCAATTTCTGTTTCAACACCAAGAATTTCCATATCCTTGATGATATTATTGTTGGGCTGCTATACTCTGATTTGATGTCCTAAGCTGTATGAATTTCGGGAATACTTTCTTCTTGATACAGATGTTGAAGAACCAAATGTTCTGGGTATTCAAGGAACTACGAAGAAGTAATTTAAAATACCAGATGACCAAAAAGCTAGTCGTAGCTTTCTTCAAATTTTGGACTGAGGTGGCCTTTACTTGATGGAAATCCATAGTTATTACGCTATAAGGTAGACACGATTAAATTTCCACAAAATTTATTGTCTTCGCGACATGTTTCGGTACACTGTACCTTTATCAAGCGAATGTATTTAAACACTAAATTATTCTTCGCTAAAAGTTCCTTAAATATATCAGGGCCTACTCTAATTATCTATGATTCCTAGAATAATACCACTGACAATGATGATGATTCCTAACTGATGCTGATAACTGATACTGATTCCTAATAATAATTATGATATCGGACCGTAGTTACTACTTATTGATTGAATAAGTTCAACAAAGGGGAACTATTGAGATCCAATTGATCATTCAGCAAAATGATGCTAACATCTGTATCAAGAAGAAAGTATTCCCGAAATTTATACAGCTTAGGACATCAAATCAGAGTATAGCAGCCCAACAATAATATCATCAAGGATATGGAAATTCTTGGTGTTGAAACAGAAATTGCCCTGAAAGGTACTTTGGACATCACGAACAATAAATATCAGGCTACTAATATCATCAAATCTACGTTTCTGAAAGATAGGTTTAATATGAATGATATGAAAATAGTAAAATCTATAGTGAATAAAACCAACGAAAAGGATATAATTTTTACAAGAGCAGATAAAGGTAACACAGTCATTGCTATTAATAGGAATGATTATGTTCAAAAAACTCTTGATTTTTTAGATTCCGGTAAATTCACATTACTGAAACGTGACCCTACTCATTTGTACCAACTACAAATCAAGGAATTTTTGAGAAACTCAAATTCTATTTTCAATGAATCGGAGAAGTTCAGACTAACTCTGATGAATCCTCAAACCCCAAAATTATATTCTTTGATAAAATTACATAAACAAAACTACCCTATTCGGCCAGTAGTATCATTTGTTACAGCACCATCAGTTAAGTTATCAAGAAAGCTAATACATTTAATAACAAACTATTCTAAATTCGAACCGAAATTCAGCCTTAAAAATTCTTATGATTTGATAAATAAAATACAGGACATAACTGTTCCAGATAACGCAAAATTAATATCATTTGACGTTCAAAATCTTTTCCCTAGTATACCTCCACAAGATACCATAATCTTAGTCGAAGGTTTACTAGATAAAAATCATGTTAATCCGCTCATTAAACAAGAGATATTAGACCTTTTGTCGATATGTCTTGAACAAAATTACTTTCAATTTGACAATAAAGTATACTCTTCATCTGACGGTTTGATCATGGGAAATCCGCTAAGTCCTCTACTGGCAGAAATTTTCATGGATAATCTGGAAAATATAATTCATAAACATCCACTGTCGCAACAGTTTTTGTATTGGTATATGGTATATATTTTGTATGGTTGTATATGTAGATGACGTTATAGTTTGTTTTAAAGTCACCAACAGACAATTAGATACATTTCATAAATATATTAACACTATTCATCCAAATATTCAATTCACAATAGAGATGGAAACAGATAATTCAATTAATTTCTTAGACTTGACAATAGGTAAAGCCAACAGCAAACACCACTTTGCTATTTTTCATAAACCTTCCAACACTGATATCACTATTCATAATAATTCGGTACATCCATATAAACATAAAATATCAGCATACCATAGTATGATACACAGATTAGTAAACATTCCTCTTTCTGTGGACAATTTCAACAAAGAATTAAATATCATAAAACAAATAGCAGTTAACAATGGATATTAAGTCAAATTAATAGAAAATATTCTTGCTAAAAAACTACAGAGAAAAGCTATCCAAGAAGTGTACCCCACTTTGAGGACCCATGACAATAATTATAGAATCTTAAATTATTCAGGACCTGCTACGGAAAAAGTAGCTTCATTTTTGCATAAACAAAATTTAAAAGTAGTATATAGAACAGATAACACGTTGGGAAGGTTTATCAAGAATAACAAAAATAAAACAATAAAAGATGAAAAATCAGGAGTTTATAAACTGAATTGTGGATCTTGCTCCAAAGTATATATTGGCCAGACAGGTAGACCATTCAAAAACCGCATACATGAACATCGTATGAATTATGAAAAGAAAACAACTCATTCATCATATGGCAATCATATTTTGGAGGAAGGCCATGACTTCGATGAAAATTTCGAAATTCTGCATGTTGAAAATAAGGGCATTAGACTTAATTATTTAGAATTTTTGGAAATCAATAAATTAAAAAATTCAAATTGTTTGCTAAATGATCAATTGGATCTCAATAGTTCCCCTTTGTTGAACTTATTCAATCAATAAGTAGTAACTACGGTCCGATATCATAATTATTATTAGGAATCAGTATCAGTTATCAGCATCAGTTAGGAATCATCATCATTGTCAGTGGTATTATTCTAGGAATCATAGATAATTAGAGTAGGCCCTGATATATTCAAGGAACTTTTAGCGAAGAATAATTTAGTGTTTGAATACATTCGCTTGATAAAGGTACAGTGTACCGAAACATGTCGCGAAGACAATAAATTTTGTGGAAATTTAATCGTGTCTACCTTATAGCGTAAGAAAAGAGAGTCCTATCACCCTGTTTTCTCATTCCTCGAAAGTCTTGTTGTTTTCAGACATAGATATGAAGATTTTATACCAAAGTGCAAAATCTGATTCCACCAGAGACATATGGATTTTTATCGAATAGATGAATAGATCAATAGTCTCAATAACTTTCACTCAAAGCTGGACAACAACATCTCAATTAATGAATTGAGGAGTTTTGGAATTGATACGAACAATTATACAATCAACTATGACTACACGGTAGTTACTCAATTTAAAATACTGTGAAGATCAAGGCATTCATTTTGAATGAGTAAAAGATGTCAAAATGTGAGCACGTACCAATAAATACAATAAAAAAAGGACTTTTTTTGTATACCATGGAGAAATGATTAATTTTGATGCATATGGATGCTAAATTTGGTGACCAATTCATACCATTCATATTAAATCTCAAGAGACATTGTAGAGACAGTTTATGAAATACGTGATCCATAAATTTGATGACATGCATCTAGCCTAAGGTGTCGACAACAATATATTCTTAAGGCGTTTATCTTTCTCGGAAGAACGTACTCGTGACTTTCCATCTTCAAGTCGATAAATAATCTCATCGACTCGCCTGAATTATAACCAGAAATCAATTTCCACGTACCAAGACTGAATTACAGAAAAAAAAATTACCCACCCCTAGAACCAACGGAATGTCTAATCCCTCTATGAATGGGAAGTCCGAACCATTTCCATTCAGCAAAGAACATTGTCAACCATAAAACATATTAATCTTGAATTGAAAGTTGTATAACATTTGATACATGAAATTGTTTCCAGTGTTCTGTGGTTTGGGTTAGGCCTGTTTGGACAATATTTCCTTTTTCTTCAAAGACCCGAAACAGTATGTGGATGATTTAGGAATTGACTAAAAATACCAAGGATTTTACTGTGAACAGTTGCCTATAAAAATATAACCAATAATATACACTTAGCCAAATTTAATCTTTATGGTATTATCGAAATATGCTCCACTGAATAATTTCAAAACCTCATTAATTTTTTGACTAGCTGACCCGATATGCATTTCATGAAAGTAAAAGAAAATCAGGCTAAAGATAATTCACAGATCAGTTTTGATTGACCTTGTGATGGCAGATCGTTACTTCTCGTCAACAAAAATTTTAATGAAACTTCTCCCATATTGTTTAAAATAGGCCTCAAAACACAATTATCTCAACACAAACCGAAAAGAGGCTCTATTCGAATGGACTCACGATTTAATTTAAGATTCGCAAAAGTCACTTTCACGACAATCTTTTTCTGGTGCACTTCGATTTTAAACTTAGCAGAACAATGAAATGGTATCGGAAATTCATTTATCACCGACCTATCTATAGTTTGAAGGCTGACCGGATTAATTTCGGTTGTTTGGTTCCTTGGCAACGGAATTATTTTGTATCGGCCTCTGTTCTATGTTACTGCTCCACTTTCATCGTGAAAGAGTAACAATTGGATTTTTTTTCTGAATTGACTTGAGTCAATTGGAATTTACGAGGATGGTGCTATCAGGAATGCATCCTCGCGCATTTTCGTGGAGGGTTGCATGTGAGACTATCACAGACATGGAATTGAGTTAAAGTGACAAGAAATAATATCAAGGTGAAAGGAGGGATCCACTGGTGTGAACTATCACATACTCTGCGAGAATATAACAATGGCAGGAGCCTAGAGGTGACGCTCTCATTGTTTTTCATGAACATTCTAACCACTGATAGAAAAAACTATAAAAGACACAATAAATTGAAAATTACAATCGCTATTCGAAAACCAACCTCTGTGGTCATACACCGTGAGTTAGTGTAGGCAGAAATCCATCGAAAATCAATTCCCTGGCAAAAGCCTCTGAGGGTACTTGACTTTATCCAAATTCAACTCAGTTGTAGTCTTTTCGTGAGAACATGTTGGAAAGTAATCGCCTGTTGATATTGGGCAAAAAATACATCACCAGATTGGACAATTTCAATGCCTTTTATTGTGGAAACAGACATTTTTTGCTCGAATGTGAACAAACAGTTTATTGTTGAAAACAGTATTGAGGCTATGATTCGCTTTCTTTGAACAGTGAAATTTCTGACAAGACAACTGACAGCCATGACATTAAAACATCTAGGTGTCATTATTCCTGAATCATACGCGACTCTTAATTCTACTGAGACAACTCTAATGACTGAGTGTCAAATAAAACTAACTCATAGCATAAAAAGATACAGGAGATCAAAATGAAACACGAATCGCCTAATTTCACTCATTCATGTAACTCATTCTATAACAATAAAAGACATTTGAAAACACTCTCCTGAATAGAAGCAATTTCAAGGTAAATTAAGCTGCGTTGTTGAAAAATACGAGACTAGTCATTAGGAACTCTGTAACTGTAACTACACCGATCGAACATCTATATTATTACTGAAAATATTTGATGAATATCTCGAGGAACCAATATTTGAGAAATTTCATATCGTTTGAGAAGGATTATAGATGATACTGAAATTTCAAATTATTCAGACAATGAAATTGATTTGAACTGACAATTGATATTTTGTTCTTAGATGAATGCATTCACTCGATATGAGAATTTTCTCAGATGAATTTTAATTTTTTTAACTTATACTTTGACTTTTTGAGCAATATTACTCGCGCAAACAGCAATAGATAAAACCACTCGTCCTACGGACTCGTGGTTTCATCATGCTGATTGCTCTAGGTGTATTGCTGATAAAAATGGTTTCGTTAAGAAATTTTGAGGTATAGCTTTCGATAATTCAAACCCCTGTCGTTCGGAACTCTATGGAAACTTACCGAAAAAAGTCAATAGTGAAAATGAATCAAATCGAACAAAAACAATGAAAAGGCAATCAAAATGAGATCAAATAAAATAAAAGAATGGAAAAAAGATTATTTGAAAAAGTGTAACAGATGAAAGAATTCACAGTGATGAATAAATGGCTATTTGTATAACAAGGAAGCAAAGTGCTACTTTTCCCGAGGATAAAGTTTAGTATTCACTGATTTTTCTGCCTTTCTCTATACGAAGTATACATTACCTGGCGTCATTGTAGGGAGCAAAGTCGAAGGAGGGAGGAAAAGTAAAAGTGACGTTTGATACGTCATCAATGAAATAACTTATACGGCATTGACGACTTAAACTATATTCTATTACATAAGTATAAACTAAACCGTTCATTTATAGAACACCCTGAGAGATCAGTGAAGAAGATAAGATATTATCAAGAAGTGAATATATTGAAAGAATATACGTTTAAAGTAGAATATTATGATAGAGATACAGAAATACGCTATATTCATAATTCCCTATTTTTCTGCAAGTCCTTGTAGCACAAATTGTTGATGGAATAGACATTGTTATCGTTAGGTATGAAGCCAAATGCAGGTATTGGTTCGAATCCGGCGTCAAGACCTTTTATTTTCTTCGTTTTGTAGGTTCTTCTAGTTTTGTGAATTTCAGAAGCATGCTATACTGTACCTATTACTTAGTTCTAGTACTTCATTGAATTTTATTTGCTAGTTCGTTCATTTTTTCATGACTTGTTATTCGAGGGAGGTGGAAAAATCAAACTGCCTTTTTCCTTTCTTGAATGATGACAACTCGACGCTACATTTCCTAAGGAGGAAAAGTAGAACTTTGCTCCCTTCTTATACAAACTATTCTCTTCGCACTGATCAGATGAATGGCTATCATTAACTTCATTCTTCATGTGTTCGTCTTATTGACTTATTGCTGTCGATGATTGCTATTGATATACGAAAACCTGTTGTCGTTCTCATTTGGACGGCAACTCTCCATTGTTGAAACTTGTGCGAACTGAGGATTAACGACATTTTAGCATTTGCTTGAATGTAGTTGAAAATGTACCTACTTTGCTGAGTGGTATTGTTTCGGACTTACATTGTCTATAATCAACTCTCTTGAAACCTGTTGCAAAGAAAAATTATAATAAATCTAAATAGAAGAAACATAAAAAGACATATGAATTGATGTGAACAAATGTTGAAACCAAGTTTCAAGTTGAGTGTACTCACTACGTTTAGATCGCTGGTATCCACAATAGAGGAGGGGCGCACCTATCGATGCTACTAATGTGTTAATTATATAGAAGTCCAATCAAATACCACTCAGAGGTTTTAGCTTTCAACGTCCATTTCATAAGAAGAAGAGCTGACAGATAGACACACCCATTAACAACCAGAATTGGTATTTGAGAAACCAGATCATTATTATTCTCCTCCAAAGAACCAGAATAAAGAATCTGATTCCATGTTTGAACTGGAGATTGTATGTGTACGCTCAGAGGATTCGCTTCGTCAACTTCACTCTGTTTGCTGTTTGTTTCCTCATCGAAACGGAATGCTATGTAGTAATAGTAGATTATATCACGAGTCAAGAATAATAGTCATTATTGCGACTAATTTTTTCCCCATAAATAAATGATTTTTAAGTTTCATTCATCTCAATCAATACAAATACACAAACACTACCTACCCGTTTGACCCGTTTGACTGACACTTTGGAGTCGTTTCCATGGTAACGTTCAATTCGAAAAATTTTGTGAAAGGACTACAAGAGGAAGACTATTAATATTGATTCTTCGCCATTTTTCCCTAAGGGAATGATATATGGCATTATACTGCAGAAACCGTAAGTATAATACATACATTATGTATTAGTCATGAATGAGATATATCTGCAGTCATCAAGAATCACAAATAATTTATTTTGTTCGCATTGTGGAACTAGGTGCATGCATTTTCATGGACTTTTTCACTTCAAAAGTATGTAGCTACCTCTTTATTTCCATCGATAATAAGAGAATTAAATGAATTCCACATCGATTTATCGAATTTTGATTATGCCTTTGTGGGGAACATGATGATCAATAATTCATACAACAGGAAAAAAGCTATTGTATCCCTTCCTGCCAGAGGTAATCGACGTTGGCTCGTCGAATTCAATATATAAAATCATTTTTCGACATTCTGTTCCACTTCAGACTTACACAAAGGCGAACGAATTTCATTTCCGTATGGATGCATATGCAGATTGACATTAATTATATACCAGTTTGAATTGGATTCCTCACAGGAAAACATAAGAGGTGATGATTATAGCAGAAAGAGAATCTTTTCAAACGTTTTCGAAAACCAGTGAATACGTTTTATGTAGGTTGATTCTTCAACGACCGATCTACTCCAGACGATTTGAGATTCTGGGTATTTCGGAAACCAATGAACATTCATTTATAAAAATCAGGTGAATTACGAAGTGTCAGAGAGAGGAGGGGTGTTTTGGTATGATACGTAGTCGGCTATCAACTCTTCAACTTCGAAATTTGAAATGTACTTTTTTTCTACACCCGCACTATAGTAATACACTTATATGCCTATAATCTGTTTCATGATGAGGTCCATTATGAAACGAATGGAAAATCTGTACGTAATGAAAAATCTGTATCTGTAGCTCAATATGATACAGGTTTTTATAACGATATTCAGTGGCTGGTGGCTACATTGGAGATTCGGTTTAGAATGAAATCAGCATTTCCAATTGAACGATTCTGAATGAGGAAAGGTGGCAACTGTTCTGTCAATAAAGGCTGGGCCTGGTGCTTAGCTGGATTCATTCCGCTTTCTCTCCAGAACTCGCCAAATTTTGTATGGTTGCAACCTCCTACTCAGGCTGATGTAAGCGTAGAGTGGACTGAATGTTCGATCATTGAATCTCTGGAATAATTCATTTTCCACTAGAGAAAACTTTTCATTCACGAGAATAGCGCCCGACACGACTGACTTTATTGTCTATAATGGTCTCTTAACGGTAAAAGCACAAAAAAAAACTAGTCTGGCAGACTGAACATTTGAATTTCAATACAGAGTGTACCACGAGGAGAGTGAATACTGAAACCTCAATTATAAGAATTTAGGATTAATATTAAACCCAAATTATATTTATGAGCAAGATCTATTAAAATATACAAAATAATTCTCTTAAGTAAATTGACTGGAAACCCAACATTTCATACACAAATACACAATATTTTAACTAAGCCACGGTAAAGGGTACAATTTAACGAGAGGTATCTGAAGTATTCTCTGGTTAGCCTTCACAGTCGCAACTCTCACATTTCCGTCCACACCTGAGTGAGTTCGTATAATTCTACCAATTCTCCATTGAGGAGGAGGTAAAGTTTCATTTTTTAACATAACTTAATCCCCGATATTGAGTGTTTTCCACGAATGAACCACTTGTGCCGTTGCTGAAGAGTATAAAGATACTCTGAATGCCATCTTTTCGAAATATCTTGCTGTAGTCTTTGCACCAATTGCCGACGATCTAAAGTGTTCAATTTCAAATGAGTAATATCGGTACAAGGGAGTGCTGTGAGAGGTTCAAGTGTAAGCAAAATGTCCTGGTGTCAACACGTTTGAATCATTAGCATCAGAACTCAAGCAAATAGAGGTCTAGAATCAAAAAGTTCTTCTATATGTACTAACAGGGTATACATCTTTTCATAAGTTAGAATTGGCGACCTAACAACACGTACCAAATGAAACTTTATAGATTTGATTCCAGCCTCAATGAAACAATTGAAATGTGGACTGCCAGGAGCACTGAAAATAACAGCATCCTTTTCTGTTTCAGCGGCATCTTTCACAAATTCATAGAGTATCTTTAGGGCACCTACAAAGTTTGTACCTCGATCGCAGGAAATACGAGAGCAACGACCTCGCCAACTGATAAACCTTCGAAGAGCAGCAATAAATGCTTCATATGATAAATCTGAGACCAATTCAATATGGACTGCCTTAATGGCAAAGCGTATAAAAATAAAGATGTAGGCCTTTTGTGATTTTATGCCAAGACCTTTTTCCATAGATACGAGAAAGGGTTGAAGAGGAGAGGGATTAACTCGAATATTTCCCTTATATATAAAATGTCCCATAAGAGCAATGCAATTATCGAAAACTTACAGCGGTAGTTATTGCATTGTATCGAAAACTTACAGCGGTAATTGCATTGTATCAAGTCACCATAACAACACATCTGAAACCGCATCGCTAGACGTCAGTAAATAACACAAATAAATGTCAGATGGACTTCAAAAATAGAAAAACATTTCGCGTTTAGGTGAGTACTCCTTACAATCTATAGAGGAAAGTATAAATGAACAAAAAATAACATTTCCTTGATAATATCGCAAGGTTTTCGGGCTTGAGGGCCGTGTATTGGAATTTTTAATTCCGGAGCTTTCGGCTACATCTGCGGCAGCCATCTTCAGCGGCGTAGTCGTAGGTCAACTCTCCTGTGCGAGTCTACTATGACTGGTGTTACATCTGGAGGTGGCGACTTGTTCTTATGAGGTTGGATCGTGTTCTGTCGGACGTCGGATTCTCTGGATATGTCGGACCGTGGCGTTAATTCATTCAGAACCGGATGCCAAATTTTGTTTAGACTTAATCCTTCTTCCTTCCTATTGAAATTATCTTTGTGTTTATATATTTCAATTGCTTCCCGGTATAAGCGAGTGGAGTAATGTTTGGTCGTTGAGAGAATTGAAGTCTTATCGAACTGGATGTTGTGGTTTTCTATAACATCCAGTTCGATAAGACTTCAATTCTCTCAACGACCAAACATTACTCCACTCGCTTATACCGGGAAGCAATTGAAATATATAAACACAAAGATAATTTCAATAGGAAGGAAGAAGGATTAAGTCTAAACAAAATTTGGCATCCGGTTCTGAATAAATTAACGCCACGGTCCGACATATCCAGAGAATCCGACGTCCGACAGAACACGATCCAACCTCATAAGAACAAGTCGCCACCTCCAGATGTAACACCAGTCATAGTAGACTCGCACAGGAGAGTTGACCTACGACTACGCCGCTGAAGATGGCTGCCGC
This sequence comes from Zygogramma bicolorata, assembly GCA_032362365.1. NCBI lineage: Eukaryota > Metazoa > Arthropoda > Insecta > Coleoptera > Chrysomelidae > Zygogramma > Zygogramma bicolorata. Next base: position 2,888,112 of record JAVJAQ010001639.1, on the reverse strand, counting down.
AGATGTAGCCGAAAGCTCCGGAATTAAAAATTCCAATACACGGCCCTCAAGCCCGAAAACCTTGCGATATTACAACACCGGCCGTGAAAGCCTACATTCTTTCATTTCCTTGATAATTCTTTATTCGTGAAATATTCCAATGAATTACATTCGTGCATAAAAATGACCAGATAATTTTGCATTCAAGCGTGATATCTTATGCAAATTGCATTCGGTTATTTCCATATTTTGTAAAAATATGAAAATAAACTTGCAATTTTTAGATATCACGCTTTCTTGCAAAATTATCGCTAACTTTTATGCACTTGTGCAATTATAACCGATAACAACTGTGAGATTTTGATAAAACATGTCAAATAGCCTTTTTTGGTGAGAGTATCCAAAAATTTTGACCTATCAAAAAATTTAAAGTTTGTAGTCCGGAATGGAAATTTGTTTTATGAACATTCCCGATTATAAGATAAGTGATGCGACTGTCACGAGGAAGTGAGGCGGAGTGTTTTCGATTGTAAGATAATCCAGAAGACATCTGCCCACCCTAACGAGACCATCATCTCCGATGAAAGGATTCAATTTTCGAAAGCGTTTTGATAGGGCAATACTATTTTTAAAATCTTCGATTTCTCGAGAAAGAGACAGTTGCTGCGCACGTTTCACCAAAATTAATAATGCCTTATAAAATTCATCTTCGGTGAAGGGATCATTATATTTTATTACACATTTTTTTTACTTGTGAAGCGAATGCATTATGCAATCAAACGTTGTATGTTAACGAGCCTCAAGTTATTTTCCTTCCTTCTTCAGAAATTTCGGAGTGATGAAAAGTGGGAGGGTCAGACGCCCAATTGGGTTGAGGTAACTTCAATCACCACAGAGGATGCGTTGCACTCTCTAAAAGCAGCAAACTACGAGATTCACAATCTGTAGGGTTTCTGTGAGTTAGTACATGATGCCAATGAAATGAAGAAATTATTTCTGGAATGAAGACTACCCTCTTACTGATAAAAGTCTTCCAACGATGCGCAGATGACTTTATCCAAGCTAAAGTCACCATTGAGTTGAAAGTTTTGAGGATATAATCCAACAATGAAGACTGCTGAACATAAATCCAAACGTGGCACAGATAATTTCTTTCTGGATTTTCCACAAATGAGTTTCACTTCGAATTTCTGTTCTGTTCTGAACTGTCACAGAAGCCTTGCAGTTCGCAATGAGTATAGTTTTCCACCATAATATAGTGCGGAATTTTCATTTTATGAATATGATTCAATTAATTTTATACTGAGACCATTTCCGAGTTACCTCAGGTGAAGGAATATCATCCCAATCGCAACCCATATTCAAAAGATACTAAATGAGATATTTTCTGAAAAATGACAGGGGTGCCAGAAATTCTAGCGGCAAATATCCTTGCAATTTTGGACAAAATATTTCTTTTAGTGCAGGGTTCATTGTGAACTTTCATTTCATTTGAAAAATAATCGAATTCCATTACAGACCTAACACTTTCAGAAAAGGATCATCTGAGTGAAATGCGGCTTCTGTCTGTTGACAGTCTTCTGGTGGGAGAATTTTCAGTAATTCAGGATTATTACTGGACCATTTTCTCAAATGAAAACAAATTAGTTTCAACAGATCAATCAACTCGTCTAGCAAATATTGTGTTTCTGTCGAAGTTCAACTACCCGTACATTGAGATGTCTAGAAACCCTGGTGTATCGACTTATACCTGTTCAATTCTGGGATACACATGGAGAAAACTGATTGCTTCATTTATGAGATCATAAAAACTTCAGATCGCTATTGTAGACAGGGTTTCGTCATGGATAATATGAAGCTTTCCACTAGACAGGAATGTGCAAGCGAGTTTTGCAGTACTGTTTATTATTTAGCTAGTAAGATTTTGACAGCCGTGACAGCCAATCGAATGCATTTCAATCTCAATATCTAAAAAGAAATAACAATATCAGATAGTTTTAAATAAAGTAGATAAAACAGTAGATGCATCAGGGTTTTTAAGCATCTTGCTGTACATATATAATCGACTTAAATGTCATTCAGTAATAATTGTGATGCTCGAGGCAAGTCATGCCCCTCATCCTTATCGAGTTGAACTGGAACTCGAAGAGAAAGGTAAGGGCTACAACTGATTTCAAATCTCACAGAGTCAAACGGAAAACTTGTATTGGATCATCCAAAGAGAAACGCGATAAGAGACATTGAAAATTTTGATGTGGTTCTTTCACTACTATCTGAGAAAACAGGCTTTTAATATCAGCCGTGAACACGAATTTATGCAGAAAAAACGGAATTGAAGGGCAACAAGATCTTGTTGAAGTTTTCTTTCTGTTAGTAAACTATCATTCAAAGATATGCCTGAAGCGGACTTCGCAGAAGCAGCGAACACAACTCACACACAAGTTTTATTGTAGGACAAGTAGGATTGAAAACGCAATGATGACGAACATAATAATTGTTTTCATGAGGTGAGGGAACTGAAATGGCTTCCATGAAATCACTAACCAAATAATTTTCCATAAACATATCTTCCCGAAGGTGTTCTGGAATGAGTTTTATCAAAAGTTTCTTCACATAATGCATCATCGGATGATATAGTCTCTGCAGAAGGAATTTCTTCTATCTACAAAAAAAATTTCAGAGTGATTTCCAAGAAAGAATCACATGAGATGACAAAGGCTCTTTTTTCAACTTGACAGAATCATTGAAAAGATATCTGCCCCTAGCAACATGTCAATCTGACCAGAGACATTGAAATGAGGATCAGCCAATGTTATATTAGAAAAAGTAAATGCAAAAAAATGTAAATAACCAATCAACTAACAGGTTTTGGGCCTGATAATCAAAAAATTTGGGATCAGTGACCCAAAAAAACATGGGGCAACTTGTGCTTTTTTCTTCCAGAAGAATGAAATATTTCATTACATTTCATACTATTGAAGTGAATTTCTCTGAAGTAGATATTAATTCGATTATGGCTATTGAATATTTCATATTGAGTATTACAGACAAGTAATATCATCCATTTCTGCCAAATATAATAATATTATAATCAATGCGAAGAGTTATTATATTCAGAATCAGCATTCAAACTACCAAAGACGAAACATTTTCGAAAACTCATGTGGAATGATTCGGAATGAAACAGTTGAAAATCCTGCTTTTTGCATGAAAAATATCATATACCTCCCAAATTGAATATAATTATTCATTCAATATAATTTTTTTTAAAACATTTCTGAATATGGAACACTTATTATTTGTATTGTTCCCTGATGAACTATCATAACTACATCATCGATTTGCCAATTAAAAATGAATTATATTAATTGCCTGCACTGAAGAATGAAAATCAGGATACATCGGAAACACTCCACTTTCCTTGGTTGTAGCTGATCCAAAATACGTCTTCCACTATACCCATCACACATCCACCTACCAGAAACAAAACAAACGAAATATATATTTTTTATATCCGCATATTTTGCCAATCATATTCCGTCTGTATGTCGAACTATATAGTTCGGGTGACTTTTGCAATTTCCCGCAAGAAAAACGTCTCACATATATTAGGTTACGTTCGTTTTGTGAAATTTCTATCGTACTGCATCAATCAGGATTCAGCGGCGCAGGGGCATTTCTCTTGCCAATATTCGCCTGCTGAGTTTATTTCATGGCTCACTGCTGCTTTATTGCCACATAACTCTCTATACGCCTTATAAATGGGACCATGTGCGAATATTTCCACCTTATCTAGGTGTCAACTCCGAATAATACCGCCATTTATTCCGGGTTATCAAATTATAAGTGAACTCGCACCCACGCGGATGATTTTGTTATAAATGGCCGACGGTAGGCTGCTGGGGAAGTTGAGGCTTCGAATTGAAAAGAGAATAATGTGGTGGCAGTCGAAAGTTTCCGACGATAACATCCTCGGTGAATCCTGATGAAAATTCGTTCCACACATTTCAGATAGTTATTCAAATGTGGTCGTGAATAATAAATCACTGAATAACAGACTCTGGTGTTTTCAGATGATGCTTGAAATCAAGCATCTGACATGATTTCAACGATTTTTTTTCAATGAAAAATTGACCAATGCACAAAATCAAACTCTTATGCTTCGAGTAAGTTATATAATTTGACATTTCACGTATCTGTGAAACTAGTAATCATCAATAAAGATCAAAATCAAAATCAAATCAAAGTAACATTTATTCAACAATAAATAAATAATGAGAACATAGGTACATTAGATAAAATATAAATATCGACGAATAAATGTGTTTACTCAATAAGTGATTCAACACTTGTTTTGAGGAAAAAATGGTAAATATGAACATAAACATAATAAATATAGGTAGGATAGAATTTAGAGATAGTCTCGTTAAAGTAATAAGATGAAATATAAATATAAGCACAAATGTATAGCATAACAAATATAAAATTACATAAAATTTGGAATAACATCCATAATCTAATTCAAATGGTAGTGTACATTGAATTTTAAGTTCGAAGACAGTGACGATGAAATATAAAGGTACAAATACGTCGATGTTGGGAAACTTGGCCATAAATATATTTTTTCTTCATTAAGATGAAAGTAGGTAATGTGAATGGATATGTACTGAGAAACTGTGGCGATTGCAAGAACATCGTTTATTGCATTTGAGATGTCACCATCTCTCTAGGATTGCTTGTTATGAACGTTTTCAGTTGATATTTGAAATTTGCCAAGGAATTGATATTCTTCATATATTCTGGTAAGGAGTTATATATTTTTGGAGCAATATATGAGTATGCTCGTTGACAAAGTGTTTTGGTCATCTGTGGCACAAGGAAGTGATGTCGTTGTGTGTTATAATCGTGTGATGAAACTTGTGCTATGTGTTTGTTTTGATGATATTTCACGTTAGCCGCAAAGTAATGTAACTGTCGAATATCGAATATTTTGGCTTCCTTATAAAGGTCATCACTTGAATATGTTGGATCTTTTGAGAAAATGATTCTTAGAAGCCTTCTCTGCACTACTTCTAAAGAGTTCAGGTGAGTATCTGCTGTACCGCCCCAACCCAGTAAGCCATAACGCAGGTGGCTCTCAACTAATGCGAAGTAAAGGGTTTTAAGTTGAGTCACAGGTAGGATTTTTTTGAGGTGTTTGAACTTGTATAGCAGAGTTTGCAATTTTTTTGTTACGTATGATGTATGATAGTCCCATCTCAAGTGTATATCAATATAGATTCCTAAGTATTTCATTTGGATATCAGGTTTTATGATTGCTTGTTCGCCATTTATGTTAAATTTCAAACAGTCGAATGAAGGAATATTGGACTTGTTACAGCTGAACGGTGAGTAACTTGTTTTTTCTAGGTTGAGTGTGAGAAGACTATGATCTAGCCAATTTTTCATTCTGGTGAAATCCGTTTCAGCTTTTATTTTTAGGTTATCCCAGTTTTCTGCTTTGTACAAGATGGCGGTGTCATCAGCAAACCCAATGATTTCGCCACTGCTCCGTTGTGAAAACAGCCCGTTAATATATATATTAAATAGAATGGGACCTAGAACAGTTCCCTGTGGGACCCCATAATCTATTTCTCTGGATTCACTCAGTACATCGTTCACCTTCACAACTTGATGTCTATCGCTGAGGTAACTCCTGAATAGTTCTAGTCAATTATTACGTATACCGATATCTTCTAAGGATTGCAATAGAAGTTGATGACTGATGGTATCAAACGCTTTTGACAAGTCTATAAAAATACACAAACATGACTTGCTTTCATTCAAGGCAGTATTTACGTAGTTTGTTAAACTCAGGATAGCATCCTGTGTGGATACTTTTTCTCTGAAGCCAAATTGTTTATCTGATAAAATGTTATATTTGCTTATATATGAATTCAACCTCTTTTTAATCTTTCGAATATCTTTGATATGTGGCTTAGCAATGAAATTGGTCGATAGTTGCTTATTATCGTTTTATCTCCCTTTCCAAATAATGGTATAACAACAGAATTTTTGAATGCAGTTGGCCATAGACCGACATTCATACATTGATTGAAAATATATACAAGTGGATCAATAATATCGTTTACCAGTAATTGAAGTACTTCTGTTTTAATACCGTCAAGTCCAGCAGTTTTATGTTTTTTCAAATCATTTATTGTGGTTTTCAATTCTTGTGCATCCGTAGGTAGTAAAACGAAGGAATTTACTTGAGTTATCCTGTTGATGACTAAATTAGGATCTTTTTTGATCTTGTTAGCTAATTTTCTTCCTATCGTAGCAAATTCTTCTTTGAACTCATTCGCAATATCGTTCTCATTTGTTGAATCCCTTCCCAATTTACTTTTTACCTTACTTACTTTGTTGCTTTTTTTAGTAGTGGTTTGACTGATTTCTTTAACTATACTCCACAGCTGTTTTGTGTTATTCGAATTGGATTCTATTTGTGTTTTATAGTAGTCATACTTAGTTTTAGATAATAACGATGATAGTTTGTTTCTGTATTTTTTATAAGCTAATTTAATTTCAGGATTGTTCGGATGTTTGATAACGTTATTGAACAATTTATTTCTTGTGTCTATTGACTTTATCAAAGCGTTAGTTATCCACGGTGCTATTTTGAGGTTTTTCTTTCGTCTTTTTTTTATTTCAGTGCATCTGTCAATCGCTTTGGAAAGTATGCTAACAAAAATATTAGTTGCAGTGTCTGGATCCGCTGCCGAGTACACCGATTCCCAGGATATGTTATTGAAAGAGGACTTCAGTTTATTATAATTGATATGCTCTATATACTGTTTATCCTTCGGTGTTTCTTTGGGACTAACATTAATTGTACTACGGTTGTGTAATGATCTGTTATGTCTGTTTCTATTATTAAAGGCAATATATTTTTGATGTGTTCATTTTTTATCGTTTTGATGATTATGTGATCGATACATGACTGTTTTTGATGTGGTTGATTTCGGGTGACTGAATTGATTGTTGACAGATAACCATATTCATTCATTACATTCGAGTATTCGACAGTTTGATCCTTGTCATCTAAGAGATCTATATTTATATCGCCAACAAAAATGCTGTAGTTTTCGATTGAGTGCCTCTGTAGTTTGATAATTTTGATTTTCAATTTCCATTGAAGAATGAAATTGCTCGTAGAAATGCATTGGATCAATGAATTTCAATCAATTATATGTATATTTCGATTTGAATAGGGTTTCTCTTCCGTTATGACATAAGATGTGAAATTATGTACCTTTTTTGTATAATATTTGTAGTTTGGCCAGAGATCACTTTTTTTTTTCGCTCCGTGGAAGCCGTCTGACCTGTCTTTCACAAACAGGTCTCCGGAAAGCACCTCAGCCTCTAGGGCTTATTGCGCTTTACTTCCCTATATTTCATGACACCCATTCCAACAGCCTTGTCCCCTGCACAAGTTTGTGCAGGTTGATTGCTGGGTGTTTGTCATATTCTTCTGGATCCAGAATTGGTTTTCCATATATTTGTTGCCTTTTGTGATCCAGAGCCTCACATTCGCAGAGTACGTGTCGAGCTGTCTCCGTCCCTTTGTTGCATTGTCTGCAGCTAAGGTCGCCGTTGTACAGCCCTATCTTGTTCAGGTGTCCTTTGAATGGACAGTGCCCAGTCAGTAGCCCTGTTAAGAAATCACTTTTTCTCTATAATGGAATTATTATTAAACATATCTGATATGTAAAAATCCAGCGAATTAACGCCATATTCGCCCGTTGTCAGTCTTAACTGGAATAATAATCAATAATTATAGGAAACCGAAGACTTCAGACTTATTGGTGGGAATTAACTTGATATTTCAAGAAGAAGAAGTACTTTTGGAACGTCATTATTTTGTGGTGGATCAATATTTCTTCCGTAGTTTTCTGGGTTTGTAACCTTCCACAATCTGAATAAATAAGAATTAATATTGGAATCTATACAATTTGAAATAATTGGACAAGTGTCAATTACGAAGATTTTCTACATGAAATATTTGCAATTGAAGAGGAATTTGTCTATAAGTTTCGAAAACGGAAGCAGATTCAGTTTCCGAAACAATAAAGAATGGTATTTATATATATATATTAGTTATTTTTCTATTTTGATAGGCAAAATTTGAGTCACACGAGAAGTTGCCGACTAGTTGGACTCGTTCTATACAAAAAGAACTGTTTTTCAATAGACGCAGCAACTTTTTGGGGTAGATTGAAAATCCGCCCTTCTACACTTGTATACATATTCCAATATGTATTCTTATTCTTTCAGATTATGGTAGGTCACAAAGCCAGAAGACTACGGAAGAAAAGAAGTACTTGTATCAAAAGAAGCATATGCGGGAATTTCTATATGCGGGAATTTCTTCAATGGGGCACGAATATTCTGGAAATAATTTTTTTTTTCAAAAATTAAGGCCCAGTAAAAAATTTCTAGAAGAAATTTTAGCTTTCACACCATAATTGAAAAAAAATATTAATCCAACCTGACGTTTTATATTAATTTCTCTGATTGTCAAGTTGGTTAGGGTATTACTGTTCTTAACATATGTAGATTTGTCATTTTTGTTCAAACGGTTCTGCTTGAAGATTACTAGTTCAAAAACTAATAGAGGTATATTGACAATATTTCGGTAAATAAACAGAAAATAATATTTTGCATTATCACAGGTATATCTACATTATTTAAGGGTATCTAGTTTATTCTTTGAACTGTCAAAAAATTTCCACTTGAATATCGTGAAGCCTCAAAAAAATGTACGGAAATTTTTTTAGATGCCATATTAACTAGTCAAAATTGAGGCATCTTATTGGTTGAAAAGTGGAGGTACGAAATTTCGAAAAACAAAATATCATTAGTAAAAGTTTTTGGAAACATTTTGAATCACTCCCGCCTGATTAATTCCCTCATCATTCGACATTTAATTGTATCAGTTATGAATATTATCTACATTGGATATAATAGTAAGATAGATCTCATACAACAAATATTAATATTTGTTACATGGCGTATTTTCAATTCGTAATATTTGGCGAATACGCCGGGTCAAAATCTTTCAGGAAACACGTCCTTGAATTTTTGAGATATTTTTCAATTGGTATGGATTGGTTTCAAATTTTTTGTGGATATAAACTTGATGGGAAATTCGAAATGCAATCGCTCGTTGGCATTTGATATTGGTAAAATCCAATTGTGTCTCTTACCTAACAACGCCAATCGGGAATTTTTCAGTATTGAAATATAGAGGAAAACATATTACACACAATCGTCTATTTCTATGTCCTGGAGAACGATCAGTATTCTCTCATGGAGAAAAAAAAGTAGGATCAATTGGCTTATGCTCAATTCCATGTTTTTCTGCTTCATGCTAGGCAATACTTGTCTCTGTGAAATCCTGATTGAGGGTGAGACCACGATGTCCTGGGCAATGTTTTTCATAACGGGCCTTGATTAATTCGTCTTGTCAGTAATACTTCGCTCACAAACACCACTACTTCTTTAGAATATTCGGAAAACTGATGGCGATGATATTTATTCGAAATAAACAGAATCAGTCCCCCATCATAGTCAGATGTAAGAATGGGAGAAATCAATGTTTGGTACTGTTGATGGACAGTCAGTTGGAATAATATTATATATAAGGAGGGAATCTTTCATCCTTTGGTGATACTTTCTGTAATAATTGAAAAATTCGCAAAAATTCATAGACAACCAATTCTGATTATTATAATAGTAAATCTGAATAATAATATTTTATTCCAATCGACTTCGACCGAAATCATTCAGAAAGTAAGCATCGGGGTCTCCTAAATTACCGTTTTATGTTGTGCGATTTGTTGAGTTTTTTGTCTGATAGGTCTCTCTATGTGGTTTTCGATGAGGTATTGTCTGATATTCTCTCAAATAATGCAGATGTTCCATAGGGATCCGTTATGGAGCCACTTTGTTTCTGCTTCATATCAATGAAATGCTGGAGAAAAAAATTTTGTTCAATGCATAGCTTCGCGGACGCCAGTACTTTTCATACTAGTTTCTCTTTCAGAGTCCCCAAATCAACACGAGAAACAAAAATTCAGAGAAACATTAGAGTCGATAGAATCAACGATGACTTGGCGAAACTTATAAAATGGAGTATGAAATCAACTTGGTGAAATCCAATGCTGGGAATATTCAGGCATGTCTCTTCTCGAAGAAAGCCGATCTATCTTCATCTAGTATTCAGATGTCATGAGTATCTATTCCTGTCTTGGAAAATAGTTCTCATCATTGAAGCTTCTTGATTCTATACAAAGATAGGCAATCCTTCTTGTTGGTGACTCTCCTCTCACAGAACCGGTTACTTTGTTGGAGGAAAGTGGAAGGGTTGGAGAAGGATCTCTTTTATATAGATATTTTTACGGTCGGTACTCTTCTGAATTATCGTCAGTCGCTCCACCTTTGGCAGAACCCACACGAATGACTCAACGAGTGCAGAATTTCCACCCCTTTGTTGTGATCTTGGAGGCCTGTCGAACCTCTCTTGCTCAGATATATTTTTTCAATAGAACAGCTGAGCTTTGGAACTCTTTGCCGAGAGAGGTTTTTCCTGAGACCTACAAACTTCGAAAATTCAAAGTGGATGTTTGGATGTTGATGCGTACCTCGATTCACGAGTTATATATATGTATATATATATATATATATATGAGAGTTAGAGCCCGAACGTCTCGGTCATGAGCAGAGCACTCTTGTACCAACTCCCTTGTCCATCGAATTTTACATAAATTGATTGCCGATATAAAAAATGAATAGCAAGCTTTGATCTTCGAACATCAGTTCGGGCTATAATCAATGCTTCGAAAGGGTAAGCAACCAGGTCTCGTGATACGAAAGTTTCCAAAGTGAAACTCATTAACGCTAGGAGATTGCAACTCTATAATTCGATCAAATTCCGTTATCAGTTATTTCATCTTCGGCTTTGGACCGCGCTCAGTTGAAAAAGTGAATTACCTTGGAAGCAAGAAGCGGTGGATTCTCCCATTTACAATTTATTCAATACAAATTAGGTGGAACTCTGTTCGGTCGCAGCTTGACGAATATTGTGGGAAAATGCGATTTTCGATGGTTTTGAGTTTGGTGGAATGGGTTTCCGTAAATTAATTTTCAATATGGTCCCAAGTAACTGGCAGAATTGCTCGATACTTGATGGAAATCCATGACCACGTAACAATATATCATTGAGTGATTTTCACTACCTTTTCCAATTGTAATTCAGAAAATATCAATTGTACTTGAGATCAGTCAAATGTAATTTAGAAGATATCAGTTGTAATTCAGAATAGTCAACTGTAATTCAGAAGATATCAGTTGTAATTCAGAATGGTCCATTGTAATTAAGAAGATATCAATTGTAATTCAGAATGGTCAACTGTAATTCAGAAAATATCAACTGTAATCAAATCTTGTTAATTGTAATTCAGGAAATATCAAATGTAATTCAGATAAAATATTCAATGGAGACAATCAGACCGTTAGATAGCGACAGATTTTGGTGCCCCATTTTCGCATACAAGCCTCGAATAGGGTTGAAAAGGACATCGATTCTGAGTATGACGTAGGGAAATTTACGCGTGCTCCTGGGGAGAACAAATCGATTTTTCAAAACAGAAATGAAATGAGTTCGGCGCCCATTTGCCCACATGTTTACTGAAATACAATTACTGTGTTCTTGCTTGGGGCAGCCGCAGTGTATTAGTTATTCTATGTACTACTTTTTCACGTTATGTTGAGCATTACATCTGAATCACTCCGTATATACCTATCGTATATTATTATCATTAAATTATCGTATCTATATGTATAAACAGTAATTTATGTTGTTTCATACGAAAGTATTTACATATGTAGTACATATACTTCGTGTTCCTTTTCCCAATAATTAGGTTGTTTCATTCGAAAAACATTTTTATACGCTACGTTTTCAATCAGTACCCTGTGTATCGGAAAACAATTTGAGAAGCCTAAATATATCTATGTATGTACATACATAAAACTTTCAAATGAAATATATTTCGATAATTTCACTCTTTCCCTTCGAAGTCAGAATGGCAGTTCGATGAGACACGCCCTGTATCCTGTACCTATATATTCCGTAGATCAGTAAGTATCAATTTTCTTTCCTATTGGTGTTTTCGCAGTGTTCCCAGAATATTCGTGCCAGTACTGAATGCCTTTTGTGTTCTTAATCAAAAGTATACGTCTGCATATCGTTCATTTTCTGAATTACAATTGACATTTTCTGAATTACAAATGACAAGATCTGAATTACAATTGATATCTCCTGAATTACAATTGACAAGATCTGAATTACAATTGTTATCTTCTGAATTAAAATTGATATCTTCCGAATAACATTTGACTAATCTGAATTACAATTGATATTTTCTGATTGACATCTTATTTTATCTGAATTACAATTGAAAAAGGTGTAGATAGTTCGGATACTAATACTCGTAGTAGTATGACATGCTTGAATACGCTATTGTATTTTCACATACGGTAGCGGTTTTGTGGATTGTCTAGTGTTTTTCAATTACGTTAATATGGTCTCAATTTGAAGTATCTCATTGAATATAAGTTCTTCGAATCTGAGTTATTTGAAGAGATGAAATTAGGTTTTTCTATCGTGAGTATTATAATATTAATTATATTCGAAAAAAGAATGCTGCAGTTCTGAAATGAAACAAATATTTTGGAATTAACCGTAGGCGACAATCCGAAGCGTTGGGAGAAAAAAGTGGGGATCAAGAAAAAGCAGTTGAGGAAATATGATAAATGAAAAGATAGAAATTTGCCCACTATCATTATTATTACTGTATGTCTCCCGATTATGGCGATAATAGTTTATATAATAGTATATATATATATATATATATATATATATATATATATATATATATTTGATCGGCTAGGCTTCCGCGGTTAGAAATGTGCTGGCTGGAACTTCCGGTTGATCCGCGTCTGGAATGATTTACTTGTCTACGTTTCGACTTAGTGACCTTGCGTCTAGGTCTGAGTTTTCTTACTAGCTGGCTATCATCACTGGAGATCGAGGATTGAAGGTTGGTGGGATTTAAGGGTTCATTAGTAATTATGGCAGGATCAGGGATCGGACGGTCGATGGGAGGTTCGAACGGATTAGTTCCCAAGTCGGAGTAAATAGAAGTATGTCGGACCAAGAGTGGTTTCCAGGTATTGGGGAGTCTTTGAGAATCGTCGCGTTTATTGAGGCAGTTGGGACGTTTATCGATTTCAATGGCTTCACGGGTAACTCTGGTTTGGAGGGTTTTGGCTGTGGCAATGGTTTTGGTGTTTTTGAAATCTATTTTGTGGCCTGTTTCTAAATGATGTTGGAATAATGCTGAGTTTGTGTCAGAATTACGGACTGCTAGTTCGTGTTCATATGCTCTACAGGACACTCGTCGGTTGGTCTGGCCGATGTATGTTCTGGGACAGTTAGAGCATGGTATTTCATATATTCCTTGGGTTTCATTGGGGATTGTGTCTTTGGGTGTTCGAAGGTAGGTGGATATTTGGTTGTTAGCTGTGAAAATGGTTTTGATGTCATGTCGTGTCAGAATTCGACTTATTTTATCAGTAACACCATGAATATATGGAAGGAAAGCTTTTTGTTGTTCAGGTTCGTCCTTCGGGGGTCTAGGGTGAAGATCTCGGGTTTGTTGGAGTTTAATAGACTTGTGGATTTGGGAATCGGAAAAATCGTTTTGGGTAAGTGCGGATTTGAGCTTTTCCATCTCATTGGATCTATTGTGGTTATCGGTGAGTTTGAAGGACCTATGTATGAGAGAATTCAGAACCGAATTCAATTGTGCTGGGTGATGATGAGACTTGGCATTGAGGTACCGGTTTGTATGGGTTGGTTTGCGGTAGACGGTGTGAGTGAAAGAATTGTTGGACTTCCTGGACCCCAATTCTCGAGTTCAGGAGAACAGAACGCTCCCATCACTGGATGTGACTGTTCACATCGCCTGGAATGTTCTCGCGTTAGAAATCGGTATTCTTGAACACATGTGATAACATCCCCACGAGAGAACCATTGACACAACGTTGTCAGACGATTTTTATTAGAAATCTTACATTTTCAGTGGTTAAAGAAGAAGAAATAACCCTATTTTGTTGATTATCAAATCAGATTTCATAATTAGACGTCACATATGTTTTGTCCAAACGATTTGTGAATGAAAAAAACCTAATACTGGGCTAATACTGTGTAAATGGACTGTTCAAATGATAATAAGGTAAGAGAAAAGTTATATTATAGAAGTTTGGTTTGTTTGAAGTGACATTCTGCAAAATCTGTGTAAAACGGCATGATAGTAAAGATAATAGAATAAACAGGATTTTGCTATAGATATGGAAGGCTTTCCTCATAGATGAGGAAGGTTTTCCTTCTTGTATCTATAGATTTATATTTGTTATAGATCATTGATATTTCAACTCTGAAACATCATTTGGTGTTGTTATCAATAGCCATCATTTATTTCAGATGGAAATAGAAAAAAAAAGGGTAGCACCTGTAATCCAAAAACAAAAAGAAATGTTAACGGAATTCCTACAAAATCATGAAAACTTAAGAACAGGTAAATTTTCAAATGAATTTACAAAGAAAAAGGCCCGAGAGTTATGGGAAGAGGTAACGGGTAGTCTTAATGCCATAGGAGGCTCCAAAAAAACCTGGGTGCAATGGAGAAAGGCAAGTAAATGAATCTAAATTAAGATTTGGCATAAAATTTCATTCAAATTAAAATGATATATATATATATATATATATATATATATAAAATACCTCGTATAATACATAACAAAAAACTAGGTCTTGAAGTTTTATTTTTTAGACATGGCAGGATATGAAAAAAAATGTTAAAGCAAAGGCTGTGGCTGAAAAAAGATATGCCACGGGGACTGGTGGAGGACCTATCAAAATAATAAAGTTTGATGAGACAGAGACAAAAATTTTAAGTATTTTGTCGCCAACCGCCACATTTGGAGATCTCACTGTACCAGTTCCAAATGTGGAATTTGAATTTGAGGGGGTAAGTTCAAATGCCAATATAAAATTAAAGGGTAATGAAATTGTATGATTTGAATGCCAATTTCACCCTAAATAAGTTTATTCCATTCTCTAACATTGACAACAAAACGTTTTTATTCATGATTTTCAGAGTGTTGGTATGGAAAACCAGGAAAATATAGAATTAAGTAATATAGAAGAAATTCAAGAGTCTCGGGATATCGTTGCGGAAAATTCAACCCTTTCCACAGAATGTAAAAATTATGTTGCAGAAGGAAACGTAAGTATAAATCAATACATAAGTAATTACGAGAGTAATTATTATTGAATTATTACAATAGTTTCATTGTTGAAACTTGTGGTGCTGCTATTTCGGTAATATTTGTTGTATGTGCATTAAAACAGTATGTACAGAATGTAGAATTCTTGTAATTATAACTTGATTGACAAACTTGCATGACTCATTTCATATAATTGTTTTATTTCAGTCTGCTCGACGAATACCAACAAGTAAAAACAGGTTTGTCAAAGGAAAAAGGTTGGATAACTCCATTGCTATATCGAATAATCTTGTAAAAATCGAGGAAGAAAAAAAAGAAATGTATAAAAGTTATATGGAAGAAAAAAAAATGTATTTAATATGGAGAAGGGAATATGAGAACGAAAAACTGTTACATCTTAAACGAGCAGCAGAATCTCAAGAGAAGATATTGAAAGCAGTTGAAAACTTAAAATATATTTTTTTAAATAATAGAAAATTTGAAGAGTCTAATATTCATAAAGAATGAATTTGTTAATACTCATGAAGCAAAATGTGTTTGTTGAGTTTTCACTATTGTTGAACAATTGAATGAGTATTTATTTTGCTTATAATTTGAAAAAATAAAGTTTGTTCAGTTATAATATATCATTTGATTTGAAGCTCAACTTCCTGGTGAATACCAACCAATACAACAAATGAAACAATTCTTCAGTTTCAAATTATATTTAAAGATTAAACTGTGAAATATTGTTTGAAATTTCATAAGTTTTACTACAAATCAAGAATTGTATTGGTATACAACTACGTGTATGACATGGACTTTGTTTACTTGCATGGTGCATGCATGCCACTGATGCATAAAAAGTAATTCAAATCGAGCAGTACACACCAAATGCTGTCCAAATCAATTTTTGAATGTCAAAAATTGACGTTAAAAATTTAACGTCATTCGGTCATTCTCGAGAGAATCAAGCGATCTCCCACAAAATTGCAGGAGAATCACGTTCCCCAGCTTTCACGCGAAGTGAATGATCACATTTGTTCAAGAATACGCTTTGATCAGTTTCAGGAGAAGTGTGCCTACTTTTCTCATGAGAACGATGTTCCCCAGTTTCGAGAATAGACCCCCTGATGAGAACATCCAGGAATGGGAGGGAGTCGTCCTTTTCTATTTCCATGGGAGCCGAAACGTAGACAAGTAAATCATTCCAGACGCGGATCAACCGGAAGTTCCAGCCAGCACATATATATATATATATATATATATATATATATATATATATATATATATATATATTCGAGTTCATTTTGTAAATATTCAATTATATTCAATGATAACCACACTGCAGAGAAAAGATGAAGACAACAGTTTTAATTAGAATTTGTCTGTATATTTTCTGGTATTTCCCTCTTCGAAAATTATTTGAACAATATCATCACAGAAATGCAATTTAATGTTACACAGGCAGGAAGATCTTGTCACACTGCTATCCTATCAATATGGCTTGCCAGGCCCTATATGGATTCCAATATTTACCAAATAAACAAACTATGAAATTCATCCATTCAATTCAATTTACATGTGTTTAGCAGATATTTTCTAAAATTGCTACCAGTGCTCCACTTTACCAAAAACTTTTTAATGTTAAAGAAGCTCTTGTAGTTCAAGTGTAACGATTCTTCGAAATGTCTGGGAAAATCACACGATAAAGTATTTTTTAATCACTTTATCATGACTTTCATCAAGCATCGACAATTTCCATCAATAACTCATATGTTATTGAACGCCTGGTGAGTTATATAGGCAACATTGTCTAAATGGTTTTCAGAAAGGTGGGAATATCATCAAGTTCATTCCTGAGTTTTATTTCCTTAAAATGGAAAAGATATATCATTTGCTCTACTCTGCGCTGATACGTGACTGCAAAATATACGACGGATAAAACTGTCTGACTGTTTTGTCGGTTGCCTAACGGGCTTTTGATGACTCGTTATATATAGTGAGAGAATATATCGAAAACTGTCCACATCTCTTTGGCGACGTTGAGAAAACTAATCGGATCTCTTTCTCAAGCCTTTTATACATGTTTTGTGGAAATTCGATAAAACATTCGTTGTATCACAATGTAACACGGCCAATAGTTCTACAAAGAATTGATTTTGCCATAATCTATTTCGAATTGAGGTTTTACAGCTCAACTTCTCTTTGCAGGAAAGGAATCCAATATTGGTATATATTCAATATAACAACAAAATTCAGAAGTGAAAATGATAATTCATTATATCCATAATTTTATGGAACACATCAAACCTATTGGCAACAAATTCAAATGATTTTCGAAAGACAAATTACTATTGAAACGCTGCTGAATCAAAACGAATCAAAGAATCGATGAGAAAATGGGGTTGTTGATAGTTGAATGATAGATAAAACCTTCGAATTGGCCCTCAATGGCACATTGAATGCAATCTCAACTTGGAGATCTCATAAGGGTCTAGGATATAACTAGTCGAATGTCACTCATATCAACAAATTGATGCACTCATTAAATAGTATACTTATTGTAAAACTTCTTTCAAGTTGGGGAGGGATCAATTGTTCATTTCATGGAGAAAATGAGGTCGAAGATGTAGAAACTTAAACTCTGGCGTTTATTCGACCTCTCATTTGATTGTTCGTATCTTCAATAACGCACTCAGTCCAAAGTCGATTTCCAATATAATCTAACTTTGATGAGATTCAACACACCTCCATAACCGAACAAATAGTATGAATGAGAATACTCAAATTTCTCTTGAAGTCTGACAGCCTCTTCAATAACACGATCTCACAGCAGTTTCCAGAAATGCAAAACCGTTTTATCAGCCATTTGTCACCCATATCATCCCCTTTTTCTTTTTTTTCGTCAGTCTCTTTTACTCAGGGTCAGTTATTCATTCAAGTATATGTTTCATTCATTTTTAAACATCTTCAGATATCATTCCATAACACATTTCGAAAGCTTGTTGCTGTGGGCAACAAAATTGAGAAATTGTCAATGTTCGAGGGATATTCGGATAGGAATGTTTTTGCTAATTTTTGATAAGAATTAAGAGAAAAACCGATTCATCCTGCTAAGTTGCACATGGTTTCGATCGTAAACTTCTTCTCTATCATCTTTTGTTCCCATGCTCACAGCACAATCCTTTAAAATTGACGCCAATTCTTCCGCCTGCCGATTTTCATCTCAATGATACTTTCTATCATTGCAAAGTTCATAAATGATTCCCATTCAAATTCTTGACATTTTGAAATATCAAACATTTGAAACGTCAAAATCGAAATAAATCAATTTGTATGTATCCATGGCAGTAACATAATAAAGTGAAAAGAGCCCATGGGATCTTTTCGGTTATAATTGCACAAGTGCATAAAAGTTACCGATAATTTTGCAAGAAAGCGTGATATCTAAAAATTGCAAGTTTATTTTCATATTTTGGCTCTTTTACAAAATATGAAAATAACCGAATGCAATTTGTATAAGATATCAGGCTTGAATGCAAAATTATCTGGTAATTTTTATGCACGAATGTAATTCATTGGAATATTTCACGAATAAAGAAATTTTCAAGAAAATGTTATTTTTTGTTCATTTATACTTTCCTCTATAGATTGTATGGAGCACTCACCAAAACGCGAAATGTTTTTCTATTTCTGAAGTCTATCTGACATTTATTTGTGTTGTTTAAAGGTTATACCACGAGTCCTCCAAATTTAATCGATAAATTTTCATTTTCCACAAAAACTTTTTTATTTGGCAAAAGTATGAAAACAAACTGATTGATAAAATCACGAGTCCGTAGGACGAGTGATTTTATCTAAATCGTTTTGTTTGAATGCTTTTGCCTCAAAATAAAAAAGTTTGAGTGTTTCGAAAATGAGAATTTATCTTATTAAATTTGAAAAACGAGTTGTATTTGGAGAGATTATTTTTTGAACAAATAGAAGGAAGAACAATTGAATTGATCAGTATTTAATTTACATAAGAAGGAACGGGGAATAGGAGGTGAAAATTTTACAAATTGGAAATGTCAAACAACGATGTATGCCCTCTATGATCCAGAAGAGATATGATGCTTACGCATTGAATATTATAATGCTTGCCGACGATACCAAGAGGTGGCATCACACCTCTCATTGTACAAAGTTCTTAAGAAATTAAAATCGCGCCAGAAGTAACAAAAATCATTCGTTATGTTGTTGCATCAAAATCTTCATACAACGGTTTCTTCTCATACAACAAAAAATGAATTGTATTTGATAAAAACCAATTGTACGCCATCTTCATTTGAGTTAAGGAAACTTTAAATATTTGAATCGGTCGTTCGCTATATCTGTCATAAATTTGGGGTTTTGAGCTATTTACGTGTTTGAGTGTTCATTGAAATGTGTTATGTTATTATTATGCTGAAAAAGTGAAAAGTGAATGACTATTAATAATAAGGTAACTCAGTATCACTACTTTTATTCGGGTTTGAAGGCCGTCGTTTTTTGGAATTTCTTCCTGACAGGAAGAAATTCCAAAAAACGACGGCCTTCAAACCCGAATAAAAGTAGTGATACTGAAAACCTCGGCCGCGAAAGCCTCAACTATTTTGTCAATAAGGTAACTCTTCATTCATGATAATTTATATAAATTCAAGCCAGTTCAATAGAATCGACGCGGTAAACCTTATAGTTTTGACAGTTCAAAGGTAAACAACGTGTTATCGAAACAATCGAAAGGACCAGGGAGTTTTATCGGTATAATACCCAATGATTGGCTAGAATAACCATAGAATAACCCGCTACTATTGGTTGAAATGCCAAAAACGTCGTATTTTGACAATGAAAAAAATAATCACTGTAAGTTTTCGATTATTGCATTACTCTTATGGGACATTTTATATATGAGGGAAATATTCAGTATAATTTTGTTCTGATTCGTTGTGTTCGATCAGATGACTTCAAATCAACTGATTTCATTGACCGAAAATTTTTCAATTGAATTGTATGAAAACATCAGCAAAAGTTAACATTTATCTCTGGAGAAATGGCTCCAGAGTAAAATGGTACACTTTCTGCCGCGGTATATCAAATACCATCGAATTGATATAAATATCAGGTCTCAACAGCTAGCAATTTCTAGAACTTGTCGAAAAGTAATGTTTACCACGGGTGGAAACATACGACTTTATATACTTCGAAGGATACACTTTGAAAACGTTAGCAGTCTTAAATCCGTGGTTGAACATAAACAATCAGCACGGTCTGTTTGTCACGAACGCCACTGAAATCAATTTACCATCTAAGACAGCTTCTCGCAGGAAAATAGTTTATAGCAAACTAGGATTTACGTTGGCTCAGCCCTGCTTTAAGTGAAATTTTACCTGAATTATCTCGGAGCTTCGGTAAGAAATCGTTCCAGAAAGCACACGCCGTAGCCCGGGGTCCTTTGCCAATTCCGTTTTTGTCGGCGTTGAAAATAAAATACTGGGGCAGGTCCTTTGTGTATAGCGGCCAGTTCACGTCGTCAGTCACGGGTTTCCTGCAACAGAAGAAACGTTATTCTACCTTCGCAGGCCAAAGGACAGCTCGGTTTGAGGACGAACCTAAACGGAATTATTCATTGGGCTATTATTCCTGCTGCAAAGTGGATAAGACGAGGTCGGAGCTGGGAGAGTTCCGAGTTCGCGATTAATTCTGGTGGGAGTTCGAGGCTGGTTTCGGAGAGGATGATCGAGATTGGATTTGGATGTTGTACCGGCCTCTTGGCACGACTGTGTTTGATGTATACGCTTATAGGAGATGCGATATTGAAGACATGCATCACATTCTGATGATGATTGATGAGCTGTAGTGCGTCAGAGCAGAATGGAAAGTGATCTGAATCGATTTGAAATGCTCCATACCATCGTAATCGCCTGAAAAATGCGCAATTGCTCAGGTTGGTTATAGAACGTGCTTGATTTTCATTTTTTCGATAGGACTATCATCCTGGAGATGAATACCTAACAATATCAATGATCAGGATAGTAAACATGATAATATCAATCTGTCAATTCATAGACTATGTCCACTTCATTGTTTTCATATGCAGATCAACACGGAAAGGAAGTCATCACATGAATCAAGAGACAGGAGATACGATTTAACATTCACTTGGAATTTTTGAAGTTTGTAAGTCTCAGGAAAAACCTCGTTCGGCAAGGAGTTCCAAAGTTCAGCTGCTCTATTCAAAAAAGATCCCCAAGCAATAGAGATTCGACAGGTCTCCAGGCTCACGACAAAGGGGTCATCCGTGTAGATATTGCCAAGGTGGAACGATTGTTAACAATTCAGAAGAGCACCAACCGTGAAAATATCCATGGAAGAGAGACAAGTGTCCGACCCTTTTACGATGCTCATTTTATGATTTTCACCTGTTTCACAATACCATAGTAGTAGAGCCATAACACGCCTGGAGAATCTGAAAATAATGATATGCTTCAGACGAAGAACTTGGCGTAAGTGATTGGAGCCATAACACGCCTGAAGAAGCTGAAAATAATTATATGCTTCAGTCGAAGAACTTGGCATAAGTGATTGGAGCTCCTTTCTCGTGATCGAAACAACGATGTATTTTATTATCTGAATCAACACAGAACTACTTCCCGCATGGATCTGGCATAATTCAATGACTGGAATCGATTTCTATTGAACATACTGGTTACCTACAGACTGCTTCCGGGTTATTTACCTTCGTCAGTGCAATGAAGATCAGTGTAAGAGACTCGAAGGTGGTTGATTTCCAACGAAACATAATTCAAAACAAATGTAATATGAAAAATTCAGTTTGGTTCTTGACTTCAACGATTGTGGGAGTTTTTGAAACTGTTCGTAATTTATAGTTCAAACTGAAGGTTTCATAATTATTTGTGAAAATTACCGAAACGAAAAAAAAAATAATGAAACCTCAAAAAATTTTATCGAGACAGAAACATAATCAATTTCCATTGAGAATATAGATGAACCTATTTGAAACTTGTTTGCAAAGACACGCTTTTGTTTTCCGAACTGTCGCATTCGAATTGTTCGATTTTTCAACTTTTCGCATATGCTGGCTGTTTCGAATCAGTCACTGATGAAATTCTGATTTTCCATGGACGTGTACATATTGCCCCCATCCGTGCTCCAGCAACTGTTAGAACATTGATCATTTCAACGCCATTATGACACAATTCACCAAACTGACACCCACAATGACTGCTTACTCGGAAAATGTAAACAAAACCATTGGCGCACAATAAGTAATGATATCACAATGCATCAGTGACATAAAAACTCTCGAATATAAAAATGAATGTTGAAACAGAAAACTAAAATTATTTGAGTGCGAAGCATTGAGTTCAAATGATTATTTATTTCTTTCTTATAGCGAATTTCTCAAATACATGGAGATAGAAGCTAATGCCATCGTTACAGAAATATCCGAAGACAACGAGGTCATAATATCTAATGTGGTTGAAATTCTTCATTCATTCATCCCCAATATGAGTGATAATATTGTGGAGGGTTTCAGATTACAAAAAGCTATGCAGAAAGACAAACCTCGTACCCTTGAAAATGTCATGGGTTCCTCGAAAAGTGCTCACAATTTACTGAGATTGAAATCAGAAAAATTCAAAGGGGAATACTTGCACATCAAAATATCATCCGATGCAACAACACCCTGTCAAATGAGCCATTCTAAGAATCTGAGAATTTAATTACAGAGCCGTATGAAGATAGGCGAAGGAGTAACGCTTAAATATATTGATAACACATCAGAAATCGTTCCAAAATCAATCGCAATAAAAGGAGTAATCACTCAGAGTAAATAACCACCACAGAAGGCCGAACCCAAATCAATGGGGACAAAGCAGTCACTGAATGTTTCATTTCGGAACTGTCAGGAATACAATGTCATTAAAGAATTCCTGTTGCTTTGTCGAGATTGCGATATTTTGTGTCTCAGTGGAACTTGGGATGTTTACACCTAGATTACGGAATGATACAATACAGTGCACTGAAAGAAAAGATATTAAGTTGAGCAATTGAAGTTTTATCAGGTACAGAGAAACATTTGATCCAATTAAATTAGACAAGGCACGAGGTGGATTATTACATTGTTCGATTCACCCCAATCACTAGGTATTCTTTCAATGTACTGTTTATTTCAAACCTTCTCAAATTCGAGTCAAATTTTAAAATCATCTCAGATATTCCTAGCTGAAATCAGGTAAACTTATTCTGATGTATTGCTTATTTTTTGAGGCGATGTAAATCGTAGATTCTCTCATTTGGGTACAATACCTGAAGAAATTCTTGAAAATTGTGATTCATACGAAGTTAAACTGAGCATGGGTGAAACTTTTAATATTAGAAGTCGTTACCTATCGGAGTTCATTTCTAAAAACTCAATAGTGAACGTCAATGGATCGAACAGCGCTATTTACTTTCATCAAAAGGATGGGGTGGAGTAGTGTTGTTGATCAAGTGTGAAATAATATTTCTCACCTACAGTTTGTGAATAATCTCGATGAGATGATTCATATATTCACTTTCCTGTATCTTGTTTTCTCCAAACTATCCACAAAATAACAATGTGATATACTCCCGTTGGAATTGCGAGCTCACACTCACTTACAAACTCTATTTGCGCAATTCTTCCAGAGTTTACCTCTCACCTGTTTTTCAACAATTTCTGATTATCCATGAAGAGAGATCCTCATAATCATGGGTCAGATGTAACGGAACATTACATAAAAATTTTGATCCTGAAAAAACATGGTACGACCAAGAATATTTATATCTAGAAAAAACAATCCCAAAAAAAATCAAACGACGCAGTTCGGAACCTTTTATTCCAAGTCTAAAAAAAGATTATATCATTGCTAGATGAACTACGAGTGAAGAAAAAGGAATAGAATGTAGAAAAAATTCTTATACGTCTTCTCGAACACAAAAATTCTACAACTTTCTGGAAGAACTTATTACTATTTCGGAAATATATAATGGACTCAATAATCGCAAAAACAATCAATCACCAGGCAACGATAATATTACTTATGAGTACATAAAATACTTGTCACATAACTGGATACTGTACTTGTCATGTCTCTTCAACAGAGTCATGCAATCTCGACAAGTTCCAACTAGCTGGTCAGAAATGATCCTCAGTATGTTGCATAAAAAAGGCCTGTCAGATGTTACTTTCAACATTCACGGCATTGCACTGATCAGTTGCCCGCTAAGGTTTTTACGTTAGTGCTACTCAACAGACTTTAAGTCCGGGACACACCGTTCCGATCCAACTACGATCATACAGACGGACGACTGTCTGCGAGGAGAATTGTACTGGACTTCGAACAGAGAAGTTCCCACCTTTCCGACTCCTGCACATTCCGACTCCCACCCGCCTCCGATCATGCATCCGATCCATGATCCAATCGTGTGGTATATGATCGTTGTCACTACTCCGATCCGACTCCGGTCCGTTGTCGCCCCAAGAATCGGATCGGTGCGGGATCAGAAAGGGTAGAGCACATATGTCATATACCGAATGCAAGTGATGATATATGATGATAGTTCAGGCAGATAGGTCTCGAAATGAAGCCAGAACGGAAATAGAGACGGATATAACTGGAAAGTGTGGTGAAAGGATCCCTAAAGCCTTCTACTCGAGCTCCAGAGAGGAACTGAACGACGGTATCGTGGTAGAAAGAGATCTTATGACCTTTCAAACACCGAAGTCATATCTGACTCCAATATGAAAGACAGACAATCGAAAATGACAAAGTTAGATTGATTATTCTGTTTCAGCTTTGCTCTTATCGCAATTGAGATCACAGCAAAGCCATATCGAATGCAAGTGATGATATATGATGATAGTTCAGGCAGATAGGTCTCTAGATGGAGCCAGAACCGAAATAGAGACGGATTTAAATGGAAAGTGTGGTGAAAGGATCCCTAAAGCCTTCTACTCGAGCTCCAGAGAGGAACTGAACGACGGTATCGTGGTAGAAAGAGATCTTATGACCTTTCAAACACCGAAGTCATATCTGACTCCAATATGAAAGACAGACAATCGAAAATGACAAAGTTAGATTGATTATTCTGTTTCAGCTTTGCTCTTATCGCAATTGAGATCACAGCAAGGCCATATCGAATGCAAGTGATGATATATGATGATAGTTCAGGCAGATAGGTCTCTAGATGGAGCCAGAACCGAAATAGAGACGGATATAAATGGA
Source organism: Zygogramma bicolorata (assembly GCA_032362365.1). Classification (NCBI taxonomy): domain Eukaryota; kingdom Metazoa; phylum Arthropoda; class Insecta; order Coleoptera; family Chrysomelidae; genus Zygogramma; species Zygogramma bicolorata. Next base: position 2,862,463 of record JAVJAQ010001639.1, on the reverse strand, counting down.
AAGTGTGGTGAAAGGATCCCTAAAGCCTTCTACTCGAGCTCCAGAGAGGAACTGAACGACGGTATCGTGGTAGAAAGAGATCTTATGACCTTTCAAACACCGAAGTCATATCTGACACCAATATAAAAGACAGACAATCGAAAATGACAAAGTTAGATTGATTGATCTGTTTCAGCTTTGCTCTTATCGCAATTGAGATCACAGCAAGGCCATATCGAATGCGAGTGATGATATGTGATGGTGATGATATTTCAGGCAGATAGGTCTCGAGATGGGCCCAGAACCGAAATAGAGACGGATATAAATGGAAAGTGTGGTGAAAGGACCCCTAAAGCTTTCTACTCGAGCTTCAGAGAGGAACTGAACGACAGTATCGTGGTAGAAAGAGATCTTATGATCCTTCAAACACCGAAGTCATATCTGACTTCAATATAAAAAACAGACAATCAAAAATGACAAGTTAGATTGATTATTCTGTTTCAGCCCTGCTCTTATCGCAATTGAGATCACAGCAAAGCCATATCGAATGCAAGTAATGATATATGATGATAGTTCAGGTAGATAGGTCTCGAGATGAAGCCAGAACCGAAATAGAGACGGATTTAAATAGAAAGTGTGGTGAAAGGACCCCTAAAACCTTCTACTCGAGCTTCAGAGAGGAACTCTCACTCCTTCAATGATCTCCTTTGGTTTTACAGCCGTTATTTTTTTCCTATTTCAGTGAAAAATTAAAAAATAGCACCGTGTGGATTCAAACTCAAAATATAATACCAAACTGCAGACGTATTGGAGTCGGAAAAAGAATACACTGCAAGATCGGATCATGGATCGGATGCATGATCGGATTCGGGTGGGAGTCGGGATGTGCACGAGACGGAAAGGTGGGAACTTTTCTGTTCGGAGTCCAGTACCATTCTCCTCGCAGATAGTCGTCCGACTGTATGATCGTAATCGGATGGGAATGGTGCATGACAGGTATATCCCGGCCTTTAATGTACTGAACATTAACGGCGGCCAGTGGGAGTAGAAAAAATACTTTAATCTGCGCATCAAGACAACAGCGCTTTGTTTTGATGAAATACTCGAACATCCTTATTCTCTTCCCAATATAAAAGATTCATCATTATCATTTCTTTCTCATCCTTATTCCACCGCCTCTCATGCTCGTTGGATTTATCAGATAATATTCCACCCGAACGATAATCCCAGGATTACAGACGATATTCTCCGAAAGAAAAACCCTTATTTATATTCAGAGGGAGACCATGCTTTTCTGGCGATCCTACTTGAATCAATTTCCCCCCTTAAATCAACATTTTCGAAGGACTGAGAGCGGAGAGGCCGAGGCATACTAGAATGGGATTAGTTTGGGGTTAACTCGATCACAGCCTGCTTTGAGACGTGTTGCCTGAGTTATAATCTAGAGGCTAATTACACATTCTGTCGAGTGAGGAACATATACTACAAGGGCAGGAGCAGTATGCCTTCCGGAGTGCTACGACAAACAATATCATCAGGCATATTTACGTTTACGTACCCGTAAGTATCTGACGAAAATATATGAGATGAAGAAGAATAAAATAACATAATCTAACTGTGAATTGAAAACCTACGATTTCTCTTGATTCTCAATATTCCATTCAGTTCGGTTCAGTCTTCAGTCGAACTTGTTCTATTTGTTCTAGTCTTGATAGGTATGCAATTCTATAAAGTGCTTTTGTTGAGTTATACCATTATATATTCTTTGGAAATGTGTATCAATACTTCAAGAGAATACGTCATTCGGCAAATTATTAGTCAGATGAGATTTTTCCAAGAAAAACAACTGTTGAGAAAATGTTAAGGAAGTAGTTTCATTTTTTCCTGACTTCTAGTGTAAGGACGCTAGCATTTGTGTTTTGAGGGAGCTCTCTATTTGACACTTTCGTAGGGAAAATATCAGATGAATAGATATTGATTTGATAATGCTTGGATATGACTGATCAATGGTTCAAAATAATTTATTTTTGTGGAAAAATTTTCATGCTTGGCCGGGTGATGTGGAAAATTCTCTCATGGCTAATAGTCTTCTGATCAGTCACCTGGCCTATAACACCAGCAATACAGTAAAAATTTGCAATGATACAATATATGCTGCTGGCTCCAGTTACTCCTACCTTAAAATACTGGCACTCGCCTGTACCAGAGGGTACGTCACAGCTAGGGGCAACTAATTCTATAATCATAACTTCAAACCGCGCAGGAATAAATCATGACCTAAAAACAACCTTTTCTTCTTGAGAGTAACTTGTCATTATTCAGGAAAATCATTCGACTGAATACCGGTGTTCTAGATCTCTCCATATCGATGAAAGTGTGAAGTCTGCAGATGTGACCACTTCATTGAAAGATAAGAACCGTATTCAACGTATATCGACATATTCCAGTCGTTATAAGTAGCATAAACTCGACCGATATAATCTGATATATCGCTGAATATCGCCCAGTCAATATGAAGAAAGAACAAACTGATGTGGAGCTATGATCTCTGGCTTGCTGTGATGAGGTAGAACTGAATCATTATGAGTTTTCAGTTTACTGCCTTTATATCATCCATCCTCAGTGATTCTGATCTTTAAAGTTTTAATATGTATCGATATTGAGACGCTATCTATCCGTTGGGAGCTGTATATTCAAGAAACGAATTAATTCATGAAACACTGTGGTTTCAGAGTTTGCCGATTTGAGAAAAGTCCATTTAACATTTCTATTGAAGACCAATTGATTCGCGGAATCTGAAGAACACCACGGAACGGGTATACCAGAGAAGGATCCTGAGATCAGTATCTGAGTAACGATCAGAGTTGTTGAAAAATTAATTGAAAGGATCGATACAGTAATGAAACCAAACATATACCTACTGTTTTAAACAGAATTCTCACGATTGGGATATTTTAAAGTATGTTTACTGTGTCACTGGAAACAAAGACAGTGAATCTCAAACCGTCATCATTAATATAATCTACTAAAAAGATTATATTATTTTTTTATTTCCATTGTGGAAGCCTATCGGAGTTACAAGGCAGGACACTGTTTCTATCTAGTGTGCTGGTTCAAGTTCACAGTGTTTTTCACCAAGACATTGAATTGAGTGCTCGATGACATGTGAATTTGACGATAACCACTTGCACATCATTCAATATATAAATTGTATGTCTTGAATTTGTTGCAAAAGGGGCTGTATCTATGATATAAATCAGTTCCCAACTACTATTTTCTTATAACTTATAATTATACATCTCCATGCCGCAGGAATTCATTTAACTGTTTCACTTTGAAACTTGGTTAAGTTCTCGTAAGGTATCAGGTTCTACTTTCGTTCTTCGATATAATTGGCGTATTCCAAAATCAAAGTAGGAAATTAAATGTCGGGGAGTTGATGCCGCAAGTACTCCAACTTCCCGTTGCTTGCAAACTGTTTCGGAAACCACGAATTACGTTATCTGAGCTCCAGATGCTGATAAAATAGTAGTTGGGGAACTCTGAAGTTAATTCTTTGTGTGTTCATCCTCTTTTCCATTATAAATACGGCTTATCCGACGAACCGTCCTCCGCTACTGATATTGTATTAATTTGAGATATGCAAACATTTACTTTTACTGTACGCGGAGTCGCTGGGAACTTAACACATGTGCATGTGATTCGTTGTACCAGTTTAAATAGCTATTCCGTTGACAGCCTTGAACGATCAATCAAGTGTTTGGTTGGCTATGAACCAACTATTATTTTGATGAGTTGAGAGAATGGAAATGAATTGATATAATGGGCAAAATATATGTAGTTTATCCAAACTGAATTACATTATTCGGGGAGTTCCATCATCCCATAGTTAACTCATTAAAAAGGATGTAGACATTCCATTTAGAGTTGAGTTATATCTGAAGATTGATGATCAACCACTCTCTCTTTTGAATATGGTGAAAACGTTAGAAGCACCACCACGTTCATTTCAATTAGCTGTTTCTGAAAATGATAGATCGAATGCTCTTGATTGATTGTCTAGAATATTTTCTGGGCTATTTTTTGATAGATGAATCTCAAAGTAGAGGGATTATTCGAAAGATTATCAACTACATTTAAGAAAGAAATGTACCAACCCTTTTCCATACTGTTGAAGTAGTTAATACCATATTGTACAAGTGAGAGAAACGGCATATTTCTCACACAGTGTACACTGTACTTTTTCTACCGTTGCGTTGTTTTCAAGTATTGAGAATTGAAATACATATTAATAACACTTGTATGTCATTAATTCATTTTCATATTTTATTTATAATAGTAATTAACACTTATATTCGAACAATTTTGTATTATAATTGCTGGTAGGTCGTTTTGTTTCAACATGTTTTCGATAATTGAAATATAAGCTGCAGTCGAAGTTGATGGGGAAACGTACCGAGCTTTCACAGCGATGTTGTGTTCAGGTTCTAATGACGCTGGAGGCTGAATGGATTCTACTATACTTTTTGAAATTTTCATTTTGTTAGCTATGGAGTTGTCGATATAAGATTCAGCAACATTGCTGGATCACCAACCCCCAGGCCGTTTTGAAGTTAAAAGATCTGCCCCTGCATTAACTTGAATAATCGCAGATGACCTTCGGAAACAGTGGCCAGTATATAATTCAGGGTTCGGTAATTGCGAAAATTTCGCAATTTCTTTCGACATGGTGCCAAATTTATTTATCCCCACAGGCTGTTTCGTACATTTGCTATTCTTGTAATTCAAAAAAAGTGTTTCATTTGTGCATGGTCGAAGCCTCACATATTTTTTGTCAATTTGGTAGAATTCTCCTGTGACTGTGAAATTTCTAGGAACCTTGGTTTCAGTATCGGGTAATTTTATCAAAAGGGTCGAATTAAGATCTTCCATGTCATCAATTTTCAATTTTCAAATTCATCAACGGCATGCCATGTAAGGCCAAAAGCTAAAGCAGCCTGAAATCAAAACCAAACATCCTTCGATAACAATTTAAAATTTTCAATTCATACCTTTATCAGCAAATACTTTTCATCAGGTGCATCTTTTGAAATTGTTGAATTTCTTCAGGAAATAATGTTTTTGACTGATATGGAGCATATTTTTCAGATTTGTTTTTCAAAAATGCACGTAGTTTTACGTATTTTGATATATCAACATAGTTTTTAATAACTAAGGTGCTCCTCAGCATCGAGTACTGAGACCATAATGTTGATGATTTCAATATTCTTGACAACTCTTCAGAATAAACTAACGAGGTATTTTCGGAACAAGAATTCCCCTTGACTTTCATTTTCCAGCCAAGAAAGCTTCTGTAGCGATTTCATATTTTTCTCTTGATGTGCTTGGTTCATTGCAAACATCTATTGCCTTCTGAACAAATTCTGGAAGTGTATTGTCCAACTCTAAATCTTTTTATTCCATAATATTCGATATTCGCAGATGAATCTGAAATGTTTATTTTATAACAATCAACAATAAAACTATTTTCGTTGAGTTAGTTGATAGTTATAATTAAGCAGTCTTTTGGTTTTTGTTGTTATGGAAACGCCAACAATGGGCTACTTGGATATTGCACGCGAATCGTCGGCGTAGCAATGCCAACATGGAGAAGGTGTCATATCAATCTGACATGTAACAATTCATGACTGACTTGGGTTATCGTGATAACAGTGAGAAATTATTTCTTAATGTAATGGCGGATATTTACCACTGAAATCTTTCGCATGAAAGCGATGAGAGAAGTGGCACATTGTATAGCATCCGTAGAAAAATGTTTTTTCCTCATTTCTTTCTTAGATTTTCATCAGGTATCAGCCATTTACATCAGTTACTTAATTTCTGGCTCGGCTAATTATCATTCTGTTACGAACAATGCCAATTTGACGAATAATTGAAATCAATGGATGGAAGTATTGTCAGAAAAAATCATCGCTAATGGCAACGTTGGTTTCATCTACAGCATATATGGAACGTAACGCATGAAATTCATAATTCCGGAACGAACTGGTTTCAAAAAAAAGCCTCGCAAAAGAATTATTATACACACATATACATATATATATATATATATATATATATATATATATATATATATATATATATATATATATTCTTGGGCGACTCACCATCACAAATACAGTTTACGTCGCATATATAGAAGATGAAGTCACACTCGGAATGGACTTGATCAGTGACCATGGAATTTCATTCGACAATGAGCAAAAGATCATAAGGTTAGGAGAAGAAGAATTTGTCCTTACAACTCCAACGGAATGGACGAAACCTGCCAAACTGCGATTATTGAAAACTGCGAGAATCCCTGCACTGTCGAAGGAAGTAGCTCGTGTCACAGGAAATAATGTCCCTGAATGCAGCGTCCAGCCATCGGATTCCGGACAAGTCCGGGTGAAGACAGAGAAAGCCATCCTTGTTAGAGCCGCCAGGTGTCGCGTTGGAGGTACAAGTGACATCTCCGAGATGAAAGCAACTGGAAGGGCTGACTTGGTCAAACAGAAAGTCAACATTGGCCAAGTCCAATCGATTCAACAACCATCAAGAAGAGTTCCATTCCCTAAGCGACAAGAAATGCTAGAGCGCATTGACAGGAGGAAGGCGCGGCACTATCGGAAGGCAAATACTGGCGGATTTCAAGGAGAAGATCGAATGTTGCTGTATAGCCCCCGTCGTATGATGAATGATGTGGTGTACAGTGTTCAACGTAAGTCTAGAACAAAAAGGAAAGTCGTACACCTAAAGAGTCTTAAATGTTACAATGGGCATGAAGAGGTGTTATTCGATCGGGACGATCAAAATTGAGAGGGGGATAATGTTACGTCCTAGCGCCGGCCCTGACCATATCGTAAACGCAAGGCGAAGGATCGCGTCGAAGCAAACGTCATTTTCCAGGAACCCGTGGATCCGCCTGGAGAATTCGAGACACGACATCGGGGCTTCTCTGGGGGATTCTCGATGGTTACGCAGGTGTATATAAGCATCGTGATGCCGCGCGGATAGGGAATTTGTATTACAGGGAGTTAGTGATTCGGCAGTTTCATTCAGAGCTAAGTGACGAGAGTTTAGTAGAGCTAAGTGGAAAGAGTTTTGTTAATGCTAAGTGCGAAGGTGTAGAATTTTTAGTACAGAGAGTTTAGTACCGAGCATTGGAAAGTTATCGGAGCGATTCAAGTGATTGTGTTGTATTGCATTGTGATAGAGAGTTATAATAGAAGAAGTTTGGTGTTGTTTGGTGTTTTAATCATCGAACCCAGGGATAAATCGTAACAATATTTTAAAATATTCAAAATACGGAGGAGAAACTTGTGTATTTTTGTGGAGAGAATGAAGTCTGAGAATTATTTTTTGGCTTCTTTCTTCTCCAAATGAAAAAAAAAATTGAAATCAAAACTCCTATGAAAGAAGTAAAAATCAGAAGAACTTCTACAAACACTCTCTCTTGTTGAAAATTGAGTCAAATAGATAGCAAACAAAGGAATATCTACATAAAGCAGAATAGAGAGCTATTTGTAGATAGAATCTCACTCACCAGTAAAAGTTTTCAGTTTTTTACCCACTTTCCCACTGAAGAGCACGGGAGATAATTTTTTCTGAGCGAAACGAAGTCTTGTATGGGTTGGGTTATTCTGATGTGTGAGATTTTGTCTACAAATAGCTCTCTATTCTGCTTTGTGTAGGTATTCCTATATTCCTATCTATGTGATTGAATTTCGAATGCTTGGTATACAAATTGAGCAAGAAAAGGTGATTTCTAAATAATCTAGGCAGGAGAGAAGCTGATTTTGATAGACTCTTTCTTCCAATTCGTGGATGAATCAGACGTCTTGGATCGATATACATGTATCTATCAACAGAGAGTGTTTGTAAAAAAAATCTGATTTTTACTTCTTTCTATATATATGAACAAATTGATCTTCAGCTTATGAGAATAATAGTATAAAACTATAATTGTTCCATAGTTCTATAGGTTTCTAACCTACCACAATTCGAAAAAATAAAAATTAATGTTGGAATATACATTGATAAACAGTTCTTTCTGATCAGAACGAGTCCAATTAGTCAGCAGTATAAGTCAAATTTGCCTAGCTTATTACTTTCTTGAAGTTGCTGACTAATTGGACTTGTTGGACTTCTCCTATCCAGAAGGAACTGTTTTTCAATAGACGCTACAACTTTTCGGGGTAGATTGAAAATCTGCCCATCTACACTTGTATAGATTCCAATATTATTTCTTATTTTTTCAGATTGTGCTAGGTTAGAATACCAGAAAACTACGGAGAAAATATTCATCCACCACAAAATAATGACGTTCAAACATTACTTAGAAACTATTATATCCAGATCGAAAGTGTGACCAACTTCGTTTAAAGTTGAAGAAAATAGAACATATTCCATCTGTGTGAGACAGCGTGAGTTTTCTCATTTTTCATTTCTGCCTTCAGAAATCAACTGAAAAAGAAATTACAATGATTTTTGTCTTGAAAAATATAACTGAACAAGAAAGGTTTGACAGATCTCCAAGCTCACAACGGAGGGGTGGGAATTCTGCACTTGTCGGGTCATCCGTGTTGATTTTGCCAAAAGAGGAACGACAATTGACGATAATTCAGAAGAGCACCGACCGTGAAAATATCTATAGAAGGGAAACAAGACTTCGACTTTATTACGATGCTCCAACGAAGTGAGCGAGTCCGTGAAGAAAGAATCACTAATGAGACTGATTGAATTATTTTTGTTAATGCCACAACTCAAAGAATGATATTGATCTGCCTGAGTTTTTTTTTTCGAAACCATTCCAGAATTATGCATATTATGGGTTACCATCGCAATACGCTGTGCTGTATATCTGTTATTGTTCACATAACTAATTTGCAGAACGGACATTATTTATTATCGAATGGTCGATTCCTGTTACACTTCTGCTATATCATAATGCACAAGGGATTTTTCCAATTGCTGCATTCAAAGTTGTCTACGAACTTTCATTCTGAAATGCCAAAATTGATGAGAGAAACTAGTTTTGAATGATACTCGTTTTCCCTATAAGGAACTCAATAACTCTCCCTCTATGAAGCGCAGCGAATAAAAGTGTCGATATATCACACAGAGTTCACATTCATCTCTTCCTATTCCTACCTCATCAATCAGACCAGGAAACATTAAAGGCGAAGTGGGTATAACGTTCATAAGGTAATTTTCGAACCACGAATGGATCCATCGGAATATGTGAGATCCATCAAATGCAAAGCTACAAAAGTTTCGCAAAAACAGTGATGTGGAAATGATAATGATACTTGTTCCGTAGTTTTTTGGGTTTGTAACCTACCACAATCTGAAAAAATGAGAATTAATATTGGAATCTATACAAGTGTAGAAGGGCAGATTTTCAATCTACCCCGAAAAGTTGCTGCGACTATTGAAAAACAGTTCTTTCTGGATAGAACAAGTCCAATTAATCAGCAACTTCTCGTATATCTCAAATTTCGCCTATCGAAAAAATAATAAGAACTGATATACATGAAAATACTTATCTGTTAACGTTTCGGAAACTAAATCTGTTTCCATTCTCAACACTTCTAGGCGAATTCTTTTTCAAATGCAAATACCTGGTAAAAGATACCTTCCACCATTGATGTAATTGCCGAATGCTGTTTGAAGTTTGAGGATTATTTTTTGGCTCTTCTCTTCTCCAAATGAAAAAAAATTAGACATCAAAACTTCTATGAAAGAAGTAAAAATCAGAATTTTTTTACAAACACTCTCTGTTGATAGGTACGTGTATATCATTAAAAGACATTTCATTCATTCACAATGAGGAAGAAAAAGTCTATCTGAAACAGCGACTCCACTGCCTACATGACGACGACGGGCTTTGGGTTACTTAGAAATCACTTTTTCTTACTCAATTTGTATACCAAGCATTTGAAAATTGAATCACATAGATAGGAATATAGGAATACCTACACAAAGCAGAATAGAGAGCTATTTGTAGACAAAATCTCACTCATCGGGGTAACCCAACCCATACAAGATTTTTCGATACGCTCAGAAAAAAATATCTCCTGAGCTCTTCAGTGGGAAAGTGGGTAAATAACTGAAAACTTCTACCAGCAGTGGTTGAAATGAAATATTATCCTGGTGAGTGAGATTTTGTCTACAAACAGCTCTCTATTTTGCTTTGTGTAGATATTCCTAAGTTTGCTCTCTATTTCTATCTATCTATCTACCTGATGCAATTTTCAACAAGCGAGAGTGTTTGTAGAAGTTCTTCTGATTTTTACTTCTTTCATAGAAGTTTTGATCTCAATTTTTTTTCATTTGGAGAAGAAAAAACCAAAAAATAATTCTCATACTTCATTCTCTCCACAAAAATACCCAAGTTTCTAGCTATTATGAAATTCTCTCTGCTATAACCGAGATAATAAAGTAGTGAAATAGTATACCAAAATGAGAGATGTTAATCCGTATTTCGAACATTCTAAAATATTTTAATCCAGTCTTTCTCAACCTTTCAGCATTCGCGACCCACTATTTCGAATGCATTTCAACCACGCCCCCCTTCCACGAGTTTCAGTGATACTCATAAAATACTAACAACTATTCAAATTTATTTCTTTCTCCTATGACTACAAGTCCAAGAATTAACAACTTATTTCGAAATTTTGCCACGTCTGACAAACACTGTTCGCTACGTCATGAAAATAAGCATCGATCCATATCGAAGTTTTATTGTTCGCAGCAGGTACCTGGTGATACCTGGTTCATGTTTTACATACCAAATGTGGAGCCCACGATTTATCCTGGTCTACCAAGTGGACGCCAAAATAGGCCAGATAAGCTCTCTCTGTGGAGTCAGAACAGGTTTCCTACTTTCTTGGAAAGTGTATTCACTACATATATAACAAAACACGTCAGGTTGATTTAAACAACTTTTACTTGTGGATGCCTTGCCATGCCTTCAATTTAATATTCGGAAAACGTATACAAAATAATAAAGTAACTTTACCTACAAAGGCTCACGAGTAAACGGATACCTTCAAGGGTGAAAATATACAGAAAGTATAGAAAGGTTGGTTTTTACAATCATGGAAAAAAGCAAGTACCTAAAATGGGGTTACTTCATGCCAATTTCAGATAAATTTGGTTTTGTCCTGCAAATATATCATTATTTCATTATTTTTACCTGTTTTCAGACCAAAAATTGATTGGCCTGTATCTGAAGAACTAGAGCTGCTACGAATAAATGTTAGACATTTTTGAAATCAGCACACCAAAAACCTTCAGAATCAGTTTGTAATTCACCGGCACCAAAAAAATAATGTTATTTTGTTGGGTTGTGTAGTACTAATTCGGAAATAAGTTGTGTAGCGTGTAAAAGCTCCAATACACATTGTAAAAACGTACGTGTGAAATCATGGATAGAATTTCAACTGGACGTAAAATCGGGAAGCATCAACAAGTGTACAAAAAAGTATCCTTTCTAAACCAAATTCAAGGAAATATTCTGAAAAATATTTGAATTTTGGATTCACGTGGACTGAAACAAATGATGAAGAAAGGCGTTTGTGCGTTATCTGTTCGAAAGTTTTGGCGGTAGATAGCATGAATCCTAACAATCTCAAACGACATCTGGAAACAGTTAACGGTGAGTACGTTGAGGAACCCCGTGAATTCCTTGTTGCTAAACTGAAATCATACGAAAAACAATAATCTGTTTTTAAAAAAGGTTATTCTGTGAATGAAAAAGCTCTACTTGCAAAGTACACCATTGGGTAAGAACTTGGAGATGATTTTTTTCAAGCAACTCAAGTTTATTCCTCTTTCAAATTATACTAATTCCCGCTGAATTGGTGATATATCTAAGGATATACAGCAACAACTCTTGACTAAGATGCGCGATAAACTATGGCAATTCAATTAGATGAGGCCACAGATACCAATGTCCTTTTAATCGCGTATGTTCGATTTTGCGATGGAATTTCAGCAGTTGAAGAGATATTGCTTTGCAAACTGATGAGAAATAGAGCAACAACAGCCGAATCGAAGCAAGTATTCATTGGAAATACTGTGTCGGTATATGTACAGATGGTGCTCGAGCAATGTCTGGCAAATTCCAAAGCTTACAAGCGCTTGCGAGACAGAAATCTTCGCATTGTATCTGGACACACTGCACGATTCACCGAGAGGCTCTAGCTGCCAAAGATATCAGTCCTAGTCTCAACATTGTGTTAACGACACACTCAACAATGTTGACGAATAATTTCAGAAAGTATTTTATAACCGACTTCAACTCAATAGCAAAATACGAGTGGATTAGAATCCATTTCAAAATACTCCTGATGGTATCTCAGTCGTGGAAGAAGAACAATTCATAGACTTCATGTCTTGTGGCGACATCAAAAGACAGTTTTTTGATGAACCCTTCTTTGATTTTTGGTTCGGCCTGGGTGATGAATTTCTTGCACTGAAGGAAAGAGCTTTTCGAATACTTTTACCGTTTCCCACATAGCATCTTTGTGAAAATGGGTTTTCTGCGGTGACTGCAAGTCGCAGCTTAACATTGAGAGAGGACTGAGGGTGGCTATTTCAAATATATCGCCTTCCTATGGAAAGCTGTGTATTGCGAGTCAGGCACAAGGAAGCCACAGATGTTTTATTTGTTGATGACTTTAGTTATTGATCTTGGAGTACATTTCGCGCTATTTGCTGGTGTGTATCTGTCCGTTCGTATCGTTTTGTACTCCACAAAGTGTTTTAAGTATTTTTTGTTTAGTTGTTTTATTTCAGTGAAGAGTTGTTTGCTATGATTTTTATTTACGTACGTTTCTCCACTTTTTTGCGCCCCCCCCCCCCTTCCGATATTTCGCGCCCCTTCAAGGGGGCGCGCCCTATAGGTTGAGAATCGCTGTTTTAATCAATGATTCCTCGAAATTTTATCGATAACTTTTCATTTTTGAATGAAAAAATTGTTGTTCAGCAATACCATGAGAGCAAGCAGCATGCTAAACCACGAGTCCATAAGGGTAATTTTCACCTTCTACTTGTATAAATCATATCGCTCAAAAATAATGGAGTTTGAATTTGAAAAAATCAGAACATATCTGAGGAAATAGAGTGCTATTCCTAAAGATAATTTCCCTGAATGTGGATTATTTTCACTAGGTTTACCGATTAAACTGATCATAATAAAACTGTATTATGGCTCACGTTTCAGGTACTATACTGTTCCTGTGTACGATTTTGAAGTTTTTTGAGTTAACGTTTATTCTGGAGATAATCTCAAAATGTTATTCCTCCTACACCAAGCTCAATCGATCAAAATGAGTGCATTTCCATTATCTTCAAAATATTGCGTTCAAGCAAACGCTCTCGTATAAAAATAATTTCAGATTAAATTTCCATACCCCAAGTCATTTGTTTTGCGAAATTTCGAAAATCATGGATGTGCAGCCCAAATTTGAACCGATTGAACTTTGTGCACTCGAGATATAATACTGAATGCATTTTTTTAAGAACAAAGTAGCAATTCTTAAATTTTATTGTCTGAATAACAAGAACTTTCATGAACATTGAATTTGAATATTGAGTAAGCAGTGGCTTGGATCAGTGTAGTTACAGAGTACCTTAACTGACCCCTAGTCCAAGATTCCAAGTCTCCCAGGCATAACTTATTTTCGAAGTAAAGGAATTTTCTGAAGGTGTTTTATGCATACTCGTTATCTTGGTTAGACGGCCTGTTTACAGGTAGGATGTGAGCAAGGTGGTACATGAGAACCTTACTTAACTTCTCTTGTAATCGAATTTCTGCTTTTCATATATAGACCTATTCGGAGAGCGTTCATTTCTTCCAGACGTTTTGAGTTTCACAAATAACTAACGTTACTTTTCTTATATAGGAAATCTCCAGTGAGACTCTCGCTAGCCTCAAATTACCATTTACTCGACAAATAATCCTTCAGGTTCTGAAGCAGTGATGTGAATGAATCATTCAACCAAGGAAGTGTGAGAAACTTTGATTCATGTAACTCACCACCGTGCGAAAGTGAACTACTCCAGTAATTCCGTTCAGCAAACTGCATCGCAAGTGTGGGGTTTAATGCGCATACCCAACTTTTACTTGAAGTCAGACCAAAGAATAATGAGTGGCATTACGAGAACCAATATCAGTTTCACTGGTTCGATGGCAATCAATTACCAATGTTCTTCAGTAACTATTTACGGAAGGTATAAAAAAACTCTATGTGTTGTTGTCACTTTTGTTGAATCTAAATCAGTAATGAACTCATTGGTAGGAGTATTCGGTGGTCTATAAACAAATCCAATTGCATATACTTGAGAATTGACGTGTAGCTCGATCCACAATTGTTCAGTTACTGAATTTGGAGTAGTGATTATGCGATATTTAATTGTTTTGCAAACGTAAATACAAACACCACCCCCTCTACCCGAACGTCTATCTTTTCTCAGCACAGTGTACCCATCAATCTCCAATGCTGCATCGTTTACAGTAGGAGTTAACCATGTTTCTGATAACCCTATTACAGAATAATTGTGAGATGAAACATGCGCTTCAAAAGCATTGCATTTCTGGATAACAAATATTAATAACGAGTTATGAAACTACAATTTTTGAGACCTTTTCTGATACCTTGTCTGATCTGTCATTTTTGTCACCGGATGCAGAAACAGTGCGCTTCTTTATTGGATTGGATAGATCTGGTTCAAAGCTATTTTTCAGTGCTCCAGCTGCATCCAGCGGAAGTGGGCAGTTAGGAATATCAGGTGCTCTATCCGATGGGATTTCCGGTTCTGGTGTTTCTTCTACTTTGGCTTTCAGTTGATCTATTGTGAGTGTTTTCCCGTTCACCTGCAGAGTGTTGCCTTTCATTTTAGCATCTAGCTGTTGGGCTCTTGCTTCGTTTCGAGATTTGAGCAGTATTTTCTGATCTTCTCTGTCGTCTTTAGAGAGGTCTTGTGCAATATATATTTGTTTTTCTTTGAGTTTGTGAGAATTTCGGAGTACAAGATCTTTCAACAGCTGCCTGGTGAACTCAATTTTGATTGGAGGCCTTTGCTTCTCGCTTTTCAGTTGGTAAATGTTGGTGATATTGGTCTCTGATATATGCAGCTCTAGTAGCTCATTCAGCTTCTCAACCATTTCTGTTAGCAATGAATTTGGTTGTGTAATATCGAGTCCAAATACTAGAATATTATTTTTTCGCAATAGTTTTTCAAATTGTCTATTCTTATGCTCAAGAATTTCGATTCTTTTTTCCAGTTAAGCAATTTCGGTTGATTGTTGATCTAGTTTCTCGATCAGTTTGTTATTTTCTGCTCTGATTTCCTGCTTTATCTCTTCTTTGTTTTTATTTCCTTCTTCTTCGATTTTTTTTCGGATTTCAGAGTCGATAAAACGTAGGCAACACAAAATAAAATTAAACCGTTGAAGAGTCATGATTTTTCTGAAAATTGGTAGTCCTAAATCATCAGTTGACCACAAATCTTTGACATTTTGACGCCCTGATTTTTAATAGCCGGTCAAATACAAAAGCCCAAAATAATGCCTCCAACTCTGCTTTATCAGTTCCTTTTATTTTGTACTGATTTCCCTCCGAATAGGCATTTGAATGAGTTTGAATCTTTTTATTTGTATGAATAATAATTTCTCCGAAGATTGTTGTAGAGATGAAGTACCTCCAACATTCTATATCCGTTTTACCATTGACAATATTCTCCGCTCTCATTCTTACATTTGGATGGCCTGGATGTTTGGACCATCCTAGCTTGCTCACGTTTTAAGTCCCCCATTACAATATGTACTTATCATTTATAAACAATCTGCTAGTAATAATAGTATTGTATACTGAATACCTAAAAATTATCGATCTGGTGATAGGAAAAAAAATTAAATACCTTTGATATACGGAAACAAGATTACAAGATTGTTGTTTCAGTTGCGTATACACTCTGCTGGGGTCTGCCAGGCCCGGTTAATAACATGCGTACCAATTTTCGCACTTACACGCTACGAATGTCTAAACGGAACTGGCACTATACAGAACGAGTCAGTAGAGGCAGCTAGAGTGGCTCCCGCCGTTGAAAGTTCATTTAGGTAAACACTGTAAGGAGTTTATCTTACCTCTGGGCCTGTCAGACCCCACCAGACTTCCGAAAGGTTAATGGCATGGATTCTGAGGAGCTCGAAGCAGATGGCGCTAGATAAGATGGAGGTATCACGACAGTCGTCATTTGGCTATTTCTTTCAATGATCTGATACGAAAGTGATCAACTATCGTAATCATAAATCCATTCATCAATACTTCGACGGTTAGCGACCATCTTTTCCCACTAGATTTCTTTCAAATCTTACGAAATGGGGGCTAACTGTTTGTCAGACATAGTTTATTTTGAGGAATTTGGCTTCATTTCCTTCGAATCAAAACATAGAAATTACAGCTTCTGTGAAAAAAGTGTTTTTTTTTTAATAAAAAGCTTTCTACGTTTGCTTCATTATGCAGATATTTGCTATATAGGCAGAGAAGCAGGTGTTTTAGATGGACTTTTTCTTCCCTTTTCGTTAATGAATCAAACGTTTTTGAATGATATACACACACGTACCTATCAACAGAGATTGTTTGTATTTTTTTATTTCACTTCTTTTGTAGAAGTTGTAATTTATTTTTTTTGATTCGGAGAAGAAAAAAGCCATATGATAATTCTCCAAACTTCATTTCCTCTAAAAAAATACTCAAGTTCTCAAATGACATTTTTTGTTAAGTTTGTTGGATCCACAGAACTGATAGAACTCACAGTTCTATGGTATGACACGAAATTTCCTACTGCCGCCTGGCGTTTATAGATAGACGTGATGATGGCCTACAATTTATCGACTTTCAGAATTGTGAATGAACAGTTAACGTGATGATAAACGGATATTGCTGGAATTTCAAAAAATTATTTCCATCAATACACTGGGATATGCCTCTTTGTCCCATTTACCAGTCAGACTCTCTATCTCTTACCGTTTCCGAGACCCCCATGCATATGTTCGAATTTGAAGACCCCTGTATAATATGGATGGAATATCCTTTTCCATTTCCGATCTGAGGTTGTCTCACTCTTCTCTAGATTTCAGATTTTTCGTAAAGGTTATTTCCTTAGGATTCACCATATTTCAAAGTGCACCTGTACTCTCAACCGCGTACACTTTAATGAACTGGGATTTCTTCATTTCGATGTACGCGTTTAGCACCTCCACAACCAAGGTAATAAAATGGATTTTACTACTAAGTCGTTAATTTGGTTGCTAATGAAAACTTTCACGGGGTGCGTAACTCAGTTTGTAAACACGTTTTCTGGTTGCCTTTATGTTACCAGGAAACAACGATGGGAAAGTGATTATGTTAAATGCGTTGGGAAAACGTGGTGTAACTAATGGAATGCGGTCGAGTTACGATTTTGTTCGGTCTGGAATTCTTAACATGCGACGTAATGAACATTCTAGTACAAGTTTTTTAATTGTAGCATTGCCAGAGACTTTTATTCAGAATCAAGTAAGTACTCCAGGAAATATAACTTTTAAGTTGCACAAAATCTAAGCTTCTTGTCATTGGGAAATGATCAGGAGGTACTTCTTGAGTGAAAATTTCAAGAATGGAAGAATATCTTTTTGAAGGAAAGTTCGATATTCAGTAAGTACTCCATTTAATTTCGTACCATTTCGAATTTCCTACGATTTTTGCCTGAAAAATTTTCTTAAGCGATAGAACGTATGGAAGTTTCTGATCACCAAATTACTCCAGGAAATTTAACTTTTCAGTTACTGAAAATCTAAGTTTCTTGTCATTTGGGAATGACAAGAAGGTGCCTCTTGAGGGTAAATTTCAAGAATGGAAGAATACCTTATTGAAGGAAAGTTTTTATACTCAGTGGGAACTTCATTTAATTTCGTATCATTTTGAATTTCCTACCTTTTAAGTCTGATAAATTTTCTTGAGCGATAGAACGCGTGGAAGTTTCAGATCGCAAAATGAGATGGTTCAGTACGCGAAGTGAAAATGGGGTTCAAAAGTAAGTAAATTGAAAATACCTCTAACTAAGTTATGATATGTTCTCATAAGTGATTTAATATTCTGGCTCTACTCCTTGTTGTTTTATTCGATTACTAGTGTAGTGTAGTCCACCCCGATAAGTTGCTGTGTCAATTAAAAAAAACAGTTCATTCGGAATAAAACTTGAGGTATATCTTAAATTTGCCAATCAATAAGATACAAGAACTCATATTTATCAAAATACTTATCGTTGCCATTCCTTGAACCAAACTGTTTATAAAACTCACAAATATTCTCTTCTGGGTTGGTTTTTGGTAAATGTCAAAAATAGGAGATTTGACACATATCTTTCGAGAGTGGCAGCCATGCGCGATCCATATCAACTGAACTATTTGAGATGCAAGCAACCGCAGACAGCATGTTGAAAGCAAATTTCTTCAGCTTTCATCTCCTGCTCTGTTGCTATCACCTGAGTGTCAATACATTTTACTGTATGATTTCTATCAGCAGTGAGGATGTGTTTTGATAATTCAGAATCACCAATCTGTCTGTTTTTGATGTACATCTTGTGTTCTTCTAGAGGTTAGGAAGTTTTACCGATATATTTTTGACCGAAGATGAAGATGTGGAATTTGGAATGGCATCCTGTCAAGTAGTGCACTGATTTTTAAACTTTATAACATCAAAATCAAAGTGATTTGACATTTTCGAAATCAACGATATTATATTGCTTTCCTCCATTAGAAAGATAAAAGATTAATCAATTCTGAAAGAACGAATACAGCTGAATAGAATTCGTTAACGAAATGCATACCACATGCTTCGCGATTTTTATTGAAAAATATGTAAGGGATCATTGCATTCTAACGTAAAATACACATACTTCTGATCACCTGTAACTATATTTTGTTCGTATATCGGACATTAGTCAAGACCTTCAGAACTACGAGAAAGTAAACAAGTCTTCATTGAATACAAGCAAGTCTTCAGAATTATCAGCACATATCCTTCCTATATTCATGTGAAAGATAAATGCATCTAGCGTGGTCAGCATATGGACAGTTAGGCTTCGCGTTTCGATTGGCTGTCTGTAATATCGCACAGTTCTATTGAGCTGTCATAGTCTAGAACTGAATGGTATCAATACTTATCTGTAGCAGTGCACGTGTTACTTCAATCGATAGGTCCAATACATATATGGATACATTTGATGTCGTTTCAAATTCTGATAGTCCTCGAGAAACAATAAAGATAAGTCATTTGAGTGGTATCAACAAGAATATGATCTCAACGTATACAAAGATGAAGTGTATGAAGATCCCGAAAGTTTGCTTGATCAAATTCTTACGAAAGTGGCCAGTCATATAGGCGTATGTGGAGCCAGTGTATTGTTCGTGATTTTCTCCAACCCATAAAGCAAAGAATTTTCCATTCAAATAGAGCGACGTAGAGCGATATGGACTAGATGTGTTGAAATGAGACACAACACAAAGACGTATACGAATTTATCTCAAGAATACAGGCCAGAGTTTTATACTGTTGAATAAATTACACCTATTCAAATTATCAGCAAATGAGAGGTTGAATGACAGCAGTTCAACAGATAAATTTCTCACGGCAATAGGAAAGGTAATAGGTCCACGAATATATGATTTGAATAAAGTCAACTGGAGATTGAACCAGTACGAAATTTTCAAAGATCTCTACATATAACATCTACTTGACCCTCAGAGTTGAGAGCTTTGAGTTTGATCAGGTAATGCAGGCGTTTTTATTTGTGAAGAAATCATGTTGATATTCCGATATTTTACTACAGATAGCAAGAAAATCAAGAAAGGTGGATAGTGCCGAAAAAGAGATGTAACGATGAACAAATAGTTGAAAGACTTGTTCACCAATTTTCCGCTGAGTTAGGGATGTTCCACCCCAGACCCACACGTGTGTCACTGATAATATACTATATCATCAGTACTGCTTATTCACGCCACAGTCACTCGTTCATATGCCACATCTGCTTCGCTGCTGCATATACTGAATAACCGCAAACGAATTCATATCTAATTAGACCTCATCATTCCGATGGTGCAATATTCGTGCGAAACACGACAGAAAAGAGGATTTATGTCGCCAATATACCGGGTAATGTGGCGGTTCGCCGCTGAAATGCCCTACCTGTTGCCCCGGTTGGCTGTGGCCCATGCCATATGAATTATTCCAAATGGTTTACGAGAACTGTGGATGTAAAACTGCTATCGTTTACATATTCCACCAACAAGCAAAAACTGTTTATTGTTTGTCGAGCACGGAAAGCGCTCGAATGCGTGAGTTTCCCAATCAAGCGTGGATCGTTTCCAGATTTCCATTTGCAACCGAATATAAGTTCAATATTTTGGAATCGTGCACCTATATTCGTAGATCAAAAAATTCTGAATGCTTTGCCTGGATCGTAACATTCGATAGATTCAATAGAGCGAAAACACAAATTGGTGTAAATCCGAATTGTTGAATAGTAGTGGTTCTACTGACTTGTGTCGAAAAACTCATTTTGTTGAAATAATAACAGATTGAAAAACACCTCTATCATTCGTAAAAGAAAACATACATGTGCAATGTATGGTATAATTGAATTGTATTTTCCAGAAAAGGCTCTTTTTTGAAGATGATCGAAATCAGAATGACGATAATAACAACAGCGGAAAAACAAAGACAATCATGACAGTTCAGATTTTAGTATCAGCAAACAACTTCCCCCTCGAAAGTATCACACACTGAACAGCCTCAACCAGAATCACTATCTTTCGAAATATCTCTATTGGTATTCGAATCACGATATTTTCTCTCACAGAGCCTACTTTATGTACAACTTGTATTACAATCAGATAAAAAACTCCATTCGAATTCAATGTTTTATTCAGTTTCTCTTTTCATCTTCATTAAATTCACCTATTTCAACAATCTGATATAGGTATGTGCTCATTGGGAACATTTACTACAGGACAGTAGTGTAGTGGTTAGCATATCTGCCTATCAAGCGGAAGGCCAGGGTTCGAATCCTCGCCGGGCCACCGTGCTGGGTAATCGCACGTTAAAAGGTAAGGCCTCGTTGATCCATTGCTCGCACAAGTTTCGACTTCTGAGGGTTGACGTTCGTCAGCTGGTTAACGAAAACGAACAATTTCGAACAATTTAGAACAAGCTTGATGGCCGGTTGCACCGCTTCGCTTAGGTTGGACTCAATCTAGGGATAACCTTAAGTTTGGAAATCTGTATGCACCAATTTTCCTTAGAATTTAGGTGTCATGTAAATGACAGCAAAACTTAAGTAGCAGGTATTCTTTCACTTAATCTCATTCAACCTAATTTTGAGCACGATTGCGAGTAGAGAATCCACAAACGAGAGTTGAACAATTATATAATGATGCTCATATCAGGACTCGGAAGGAATATCATAGAGCGTTGGAAAAGGCAATTTCCATCTCTAGCCTATGGACTTCGATTGAAATTCGAGAAAACACAAGTGTTGATTGTTGCCTTAACCATACTGCATAATATAATATGTAGAGAACAAAATGAAGAAGATTCCAAAGATCCTAAAGATGTACAAAGGTTCGTGGGGGGGTCATGAACCAGGATGGAGTTCACACTGTTCTGTAATGAACGTAAGTTTCATTTAAATGCGATAGAAAACTATGTAGGCATATGGCATGATTTTATTATTTAGTTTGGAATAAAATATGATACTGCTGGTTGAAAGTTTCATTTTATACAGACCTATTTTATTTTTCATTAAAACATTTCATTGAATATCAAAAACACGTTGTTCTTGCAATTTTTCAGTTGCAACTGCCGAATTTTCATTTCCAGTTCTAATTTATGGTTTTCTAACTCAAACAGTATTTATTTTCTCTCTTGTCTGCTTCTTTTCTTCTCCTTTGCTAACGAACCAAATTCGTCCACTATTTGACTAGCAGGCTGGTCTACATCTGCCAATGGTTCTGCAGCCCTTCATTGCTGGACGTTTTGATTAGGATGCTGCAGTTTTTTTCCAAGTCTTGCACACAATAAAACTAATAGAAAACGGAAAATGTCCTTATAAGTAACTTATAGGTGACATAGGTGCGGGAGTAGGGTTTTCCGCAGAAGGTGCTATATCGCTGGACCCAAGTTCGGTGTAGCTTTGTTCGGACTAAATATTTGTCATTGTCTCAGAATCCTTATCAGTATTAGAAGTTTTGTTCTTGTCACCATCAAAGACACTCTCCGATCCAAAAACTGTTTTATGGTTCACAATATTCAAAAGCATTTGGCTATGTCCTACCTTGCGAAGATCTTTCTGGTGAATAACAAACAATTTCATAAAGGTTTCTTCATCAGCAATACCTTTTCGAAGGGCTCTTTTCGTGTGGTTTCTGTGAATTGTCGAGCTGCTTCTTGATGTCATATATTGTGGTTGAGAGAAAGAACCAAATAAAATGTTTTCAAAATCCAGTCTATTACCAATTTTTATTGAAATTTTAGTAACTTTCTCATAGATATCAAGATTTCAAATATGTTACCGTTTTGATCAAGTATTTTTTTTATATTTCCCTGATCTAGGACAAACCCAACTTATATACTATTGAATCAACCAAAACATAATGAGATTTGGAGAAAAAAAAAACTGCTCGGTGCACTTCCGAAACAGTTCTAAACACAAAATGAAATATTACTGAAAACGAACACTACCAAAATGTTTTTATAGCGGTGAATATTTTATTAGGTTATATCGTAAAGAAGGATGACATAGTTCTGGAGGTCGAAAATTGAAATAAACAGGGATAGAAATGTTCACTTGGAATAAATCAACAGGATATGGAATATTTTTGTGGTACCTGGATTTCTGCTACTGTCTATCTTACTGGATCATGTGAAACTGAATTTTCTGGTACGTACTGGCTTTCCTTTCTCTTCTTACGGTTGTTATTTGTGTGTTTTCTTTCCAAAAATTTTCAGATTTTTTTCAAAAATCTCGCGTATCTGCTTCTTCTTGATTTGTTACTCCTCGTTGCTATCACTACCTTTCGATTTAAGCAGTCACTTTCACAGGCCACTTTTTATAGTCTAAATGTCCTCAATACTATCTACAATTAATCATTAAATATTGAAATCTGATTTTTAAAAAGGTTCCTAATGGTATTCTATTAATTTTTTATAACTTTCAATTGAGTTCTTTCATTCAATTCCTTCTAATTACTAATATTGTGTCTGTTATGTATTCTATGTCGAAGTTTGTGTTTTGGTTCTCATGTCTGGTCAGTGAAATTCAATGTACAGTGAGTTTCATGTTGGTCTTGAGTTTTCAGTAAGTTTGATGATTAATATGTACTAGTATTTGTATTGTAGATTTTCTAGTGTGTGGATCTGTACCTGTCTTGTTTTTTCCCCTGTCTGAAATCATACCGCAGCTGAGAAATTCCTCAAATGAGGATATTGGATGTTTGTTCTATGGTTGATGTTTAGCCGAATGAGCTAGACATATTTTTGGTAACGTATAACTACTCAATATAGTTACTCTTAACTACTAATGAAGCATTCTGGAAAATGCCAACTGAGAGGTTGGCGAAACGTCGAAAGTCAATACTGACAAACCAACGGATAAACTCCCAGAATACCAACTTCGCATACTCAATCATCCGTGGAAACCTTCACTGTAACATGGGAATTATATTTGGAACAGCAGCGAAAGTTTACTCTTATAACAATATGTTTCCAATATTTCGACAGTCGGTTATTGTCATCATCAGGGAGCTACAAAATAATGCTGATGAGTGAAAGTATGAAAAAAAATTTTCCTTCCTACTTAGGAATTTTCCAGTGACATTCGACATTTTCGACAAATGACTTTTGGCGCCTTTATAACCTTACAATTTCATGCCCTTTTATCCTCCAACACTTTGCAAAATGTAACGTCAATGAACTCACCCGGTAGTAGCAAATCTAGCGAACGCCTGCATGATCTTCAGACTGAGTTCCCTTTCCCTGGAATTGAACTGCAAAGACATGTTCAGGGGATGACCGAACACGTATTCTATCTCGTCTCCATGTATCACACCCATCCATTCGCCCCATAACGACGTGCTCGTTCTCTGAAACGAAAAGGTGTTATTAAATATAGATGATATAATGAATGGAGAATCTGGATTCGGAGCGACACATTTTAATGGCAGTCAAGGAAATGAAGAAGGACAACAGGAAAAGAAATGTCTTCATTTATATTTGGATAATTTATGACTATTATATAACGATTAGCCCTAATTGCCCGTCATGAGTGAGGAAACAACACCTTAAGAATAGAAAAACTGACGCATTTATAATTTTAATATTCTCAACCTATCAGTTGAATGAGAATCCCACGGTTTATATTCTTGAAACCTTTCATACCCCACACATATATATATCGAAGTCAAAAATGCAAATATATGTGATACTCCAGTAAAAGGAAGTAACTTTTTTAGTAAAATGAAGGACTAATTCGAGACCACTCAGATCAACTTAAATTTTTTTGGAATTTGTCAAAAAAGGTGTCAAGTATCCGAGTAAACAAGTTTGGTTACTGGGCAAAGCTCCAAAACGCTGTAAAACTTGGCCAAGCTGTTTTTTTGGCCCAAAATTATTAAATATTCAATATCTCGGCCAATATCAAATGAATTTTCGTGAAAATAGGTACCGGGGGGTTTTTTCGGTCACTGATTACGATTTTAATGTCATAAATTTCTGAAACACCCTGTAAACTGTAAAAACTACCCTTTTTAGTTTTTTTTTAATATTTTGATTTGAAATTTGACAGCAGAATTTAATTGGCTTATCATCTGAACATATAGTACTGCACGAAAAATGTTCATAAAACTTATAAATAGAGGGTCCCAATGGATTAACTATAAAAATGTTATGTAATTGATGGAAAATAGGGTTTTTTGGCCATACTTTTTTTTGGCTAATGATAACGAGATGTACCAGGAACCATTTTAAAGCTAAGGTTATCGCCAAAATTTCATGTCATATGCAACATTTGAATTGGATGGACCAATTTTTTTTATTTCGGCAGACAAAAAAGAGCATTTACCGTTACAAACATAAAATAGACAATTTTAAACGGACAAATTTGCTTACAGATGAAAAATTATAACAAAAAATTGGAATACAACTATGAATGCTGACAAATTTGGCTAATTAAAATAAATAATGTTCACGCTGCCGGCCAAAAACTGAAAATGTTTTAACAAATACACGATTTTACCCAACTTTAGCAGGCCAAAACATAAACAATAATTTCCCGAAAGGGGCAAAAATGGCTGGACATATTTAGGCCAAATTGTTCTGACTTTTCACCAAAAGATTTTTTTTTCCAAGCACCTTAGCCCGTATGGCGCTGAAAAATTGGCATTGAAAATTTTTGAAAAAAAATTATTTCGCCCATAACTTTTTTCTTCTTATTTTAAATGGTTCTGGTTTGTCTCAAAATTTTCCCGATTTTGTCATCTTGCAAAATGATGGGAATAATGATTTTTGTAAGAGTTATATTTTTCGAGATATTGAAGCCAAAATGATCCGGTTTCTTCATTTTTCGTTAAGCAACCATTTTTGCCATGTCATATCTCCTTTAAAAATAATCGTACAAAAATAAAACAAAAACCACTTTATTTTTCAACTAAAATACTTCATATAAGTGAATTATAATTTTTTTTGTAATACTAACAGATTTTCAGTAAATTTAGAAAGAACTTTAAAAACTTTTGAGTTTTTTTTTGCAAAAATCACACTTTCCCTTGCGCTATTACTCGAAAGGGGTGCATTTTTATGAAAAATTGCAATCAATGTTTTCATGTTAAAAAATGATAATTTATCGATTGGTTTCATTGTTTTTATTTTCAACCCCCCCTCCCAATGAGTTCCTCCCCCTCTACCCCCCGCGCTGTTTCCCAATAACGGAAGTTATTATATAGTCGGTATGCGTACTCGAAGTCTGGCGATAAATCAGATCTTTCGAGCAACTCATTCAGGCCAGACTCAACTGAGTACACAGTATGTTTTTTATTTATTCATTCACGCATGTGAAGAAAAAAGATACCTGGAATTTAGAAAAGATTTTATGTCGTAACTCTGGTTTATGAACTGACCTGTAGACAAACTCAACTGGATAAGGGATTTTTGGCATCACAGCCTTATATGAAGGAGTTCACGAATGGGGCATAGCAACGTAATTTGGGAGTACGCTCCAGTGATGAAATCGTCTGTTCGGAAGGAAATTCTG
Source organism: Zygogramma bicolorata (assembly GCA_032362365.1). Taxonomy (NCBI): domain Eukaryota; kingdom Metazoa; phylum Arthropoda; class Insecta; order Coleoptera; family Chrysomelidae; genus Zygogramma; species Zygogramma bicolorata. The sequence goes on along the minus strand of JAVJAQ010001639.1, from coordinate 2,836,087 downwards.
ACGCACTGTGCTTCAGAAGTTTTCCTTGAAGAACGACAGAACGAGTGACTACGTATTTTAAGATCGTTTTTCAGAGTAAATATAGTTGGCATATCAACACTGAAGTTGTCTTTTAGGCATCGGTAAGTGTACAGCAGATTTGGGCTGACATCTGTCAGGAATCAACTACTTCCCTGGGAAATACCACGAAGGGCGTTGAATGATATCCGACAGGTGCAACGCAGGATTCTCACAAAAGACATTTCCGAATATGCTTTTAGTGATACCTATGCTGGAACTGATTGTCGAGTATTGGGACGGGTACATTTGCAGACCAATTTGAGGCTTTTTGATAACTCGTCAAAGCAAGCATTAGCCAGGAGACTAGTTGTTCTCTGACAAGTATCATCCCATAAACCTACGATGTAGGCGATTGGTCCGAACGAATTGTTCAGAAGATGTCGACGGAGAATTATGTTTAAGATGAGGATTGACGAATGACCGTTGGAAATAAATTTTCAGAGTTCCAAATATCGCCGCCCTCAGCGCAACCAGTCCGTTTGAAGAATTTTTCAAATGGCGAATAATTGTCGGAATCTATATTGGAAGGTAATTCCTCCATTCACGAGAGGTCGCTGATAGCTGATGGTATACATACGAGCCAAACAAATAATAAACTATTTCAGAAGCAGTAAACAAACTGCAACGAATAATATAAGGAATACATTGGGTGAAACGTGAAACCCTTGCGTGAACGGTAGAAGGTAGAAGGCATGATAACAGTGGCTACAATATTAGCTGCTGTGCTGTTTGTCGTAGGTCAAAAATATTATTAGAGTTCTGAAAAATGTATTTTGTATAACTGATAAAAAAACATCATTTCGTTTCTTTTTTGTTTTCGGATAGGTATAACGTGAACAGTAGGTCGACTGTTAGTCTCTGAACCGTATAGAAGGGAACGATAACTCCCGGTCGGTGTCTACGACGTAACAGGAACAGGTACAAATTATATTTTTTGTTGGTGGTATTTAGGGTCTCGGTTGTCTGCTATCACTCCGCTCTCGCGGAGAGTGAATTTGTGTTCACGTTTTCTTTACGGTGGTGTAGGTAATATTCGTGCAGACGGAACAGGCTGATGATAGATGATAACATTGTACTTTTTCTTTGAAGGTATAATAAAATGTTTATTAATTAACTCGCTTATATTAATCAGCTTGACTTGAATTAATAATGTAATAAAATCTTTGACATCAAGTTTAACCCACTTGTAGACGTCCGAATAATTTGAAATTTGGCAGGTGTTCTTAATTAATTAATTAATGGCGGACGAGTTCAGTAATTATGAACCGATTCTAATCCAAATTGGTATTTGAGGATTTGCTGGGTCGAAGATCATGATTCTTCAGTTAAAATTGAAAAATTCGAATGGCGGTTTTGAGAATGTTGTAAACTTTCTAAAATACATTAAAATCGATTACGAGATATGTCAAGACTAAATTATAGAAAATGAATATTATAAAAAACTTTTTTAAAAACGCTTATATTCAAATGTCGTAAACAGGATAGAGCGCGATAACAAGGTTAGCATCTTCAGGAGAAGTAAATTGATACTCGAATCAATTTACCTCTACTGAAGATGCTAACCTTGTTAGCGAAACGCGCGTCGAGTGCAAACAAAATCAGTTTGGTGTGAGGGTAATTGATATCTAAAAATAATATTTTGATCCTGGTTATTAAAAAATGAAGAGCGTAGAGCGCTCATCAATCATTGCGAAAATGTATAGTTTCCTACGGCTTTTACTCATATTCTTCGTATTTGAATAACCAGGAATAACATTATTTTCCCTTTTTAGTGTTTTCAAATATGAGAGTGTTTTTTGAAAAGTTCTGTTTATGATATTTATTTTCTTATTATTTGCACAATATCTGATACATTTTTCCGTTGAAGATGGCGGGCAAGTTTTGTGATTTATGAACCGATGCTATTCAAAATGAGTATATTAATATTTTAGTGGTGAAAAATCCAATTTTTTTGTCATAATTCAAGATATGGTGGCTCTAAGATGGCAAGCGTATTTTATGCGGTGTTTTTTGGGGTCGAGGCTCACAATTTCTCATCCAAAATGATATAATTAAACGAGATGTGTTAGATAGGATCCTATTTGAAGTATACAGTGTGTAACAACGAAAACTCAACAGAGCTGTTGTTGAATATAAAAAGTAAGATTTTGAAAAAAAACCTCGGACACGTCGATTTCTAATTGAAGAGGAACACCTTTAAGACTACTCAGATTTTTTCTAGTACGCACCCCCTCGGAGGGTGCGTCCGACGACTCTTATTTAGATAGGAAAAGTAGGTCGAGTGGCGCCTCGTGTTTTAAAAGTCTTTCGAATACCTTCACAACTCTGTTAACAGAAAATTTTTGTGACGATTTTTTGAAGGTATTTGTTTTGAGTTCAACGTTTTTTAAAATAAGTCAAATTGTTTTCAAGGTACAATTTACATTCAGAACTTCCATAGAAAAATAAATTTTGGCTTTTTATAACAACCTGCCAATACGTGTCCATGTGATTTCGTATTTTTTGTTTATTACAAGGAGATTTTTTCGGGGGATGGTGTTGGTTACCAATCGTTACAAAAAATTTCTTCTAACAGAATTTTGAAGGTATTCGAAAGACCTTTAAAACACGAAGTGCCACTCGACCTACTTTTCCTATCTAAATAAGGGTCGTCGGACGCACCCCTCTGAGGGGGTGCGTACTACAAAAAATCTGAGTAGTCTGAAAGGTGTCCCCCTTCAATTATGAATCGACGGGTCCGAGCTTTTTTCAAACGCCAATAGCTTCATTTCAATAATGAATTATTATATTCAATTTGCTTCTGGGGTCATTTGACCTTGCCAAGGTCATCTCACCGCGAATGGTATACAAGCAGTTTATCGAGTCACATTGGGTTTTTTCTTGATGTCTATACTCATTTTTTGTACCTATAGGTGTATTATACTTCATATCTGCTCTTTTCAATGAATTTAATGAATATTTGACAAGGCAAATTTCACTACCACTACCTTCAGCATCCACAGTCGGAATTAGTATTTATCTTTGTTCAGTCTAGGAAAAAAAATCCATGCAAACCACATAGAAAAGGAATCTCTCACACTATAAAATCCTTCCGCCACCAAGTACCGCTCAACCTCATTTTTGAAAGCTTCGTAAGTTTTCAGCATTTGTAATGATTTCGATAGTGAATAGAAAGGAGTAATTGCCGCATAGTGTGGTGATTTTTCTTATAATGATGTACCTATGACGGGTTGGTACAGTCAATTTATTTTTTCTTTTATCTAATTTTTTAATCAAATTTCTCCTGAACACTTTTGACACATTTAAAAATGTCGAAATTGTATTCACGGTGAAACAATTACTGCAACTTTGCCCATAATCTAAGTTGAAAATTAACGCTTTTGAGCACAAAAGACTCTGTTCCAGTCGCATGCTGCTCCCTAAGATGCCGAGAACCTAGATGGGTTCCAAGAAGCCTCACATATTTGGAAAACCGTACATTCGGTATAACTAGGTTCTGCGGCTTGGATGTAGAATAAATGTACCTATATGTACTCCGTTTTTCCAGTATTTTATTAAAGTCGATTTTTTGCACCAAATATCCATCTCTTCCATGTGATGAGAACTTTTTCCTCAGTGGTCTTTCCCGATGTACTAACAGTGGTGTCATCAGCGAAAATGACAACTCTGCCACTACTAATATGACAGGGCAAGTCATTTACGTATAATACCCAAACAAAAAAGTGGACCTATTACTGATCCCTGATGATCTCCTAACGGAACATTGTATTTGCTAGACGAGTTACTGCACATCTTCACGAGATATTGTATCCAATCCACTTCCTGTCGGAAGCACAAAGACTATTTACTAACAGTGGCAATGCCGCAGTTGGCGATTAAAAATCTGAACCCTTAAATTCGCCAATGCCACAGACGCATCGGCATCATCGTTTTTGATCGGTTGCTAGGGCGACGCCTACCTGACTGATGGGGACAAGCGCGCTAGCGCGCTCCCAGACCTGTTTTTATGAACGAGCTCGTTCACTCGTTCCTTACATTTACAGTTAGATTTTCGAAAGAAGTATTTTTTCAAGAAAACACAATCCAGTTTAATTAAAATAAGAACACTTTCTCTAATGCTCATCAAGTAATAAAGTTTATCTTCCACAACAGCCAAATCTAGACTGTCGAATGCTTATGACAGATCAAACATTGAGACGACAAATTTATTCTGATTAAGTTCAGAAGGAGATGATTTGTAGCTGTTTCCACAGATTTGTTCTTGCGAAAACCGTGTTGGGAAGAAGAAATCCGATACTTTTCTGAGAAGTATATTAATAGGTAATAGGTAGGTAAATCATAAAAGCTCTTTCGAGTATTTTTGAGACAATAAGGAAATTTGTGTGTAGTTATCCATTATGAGAGGATTGCCTTTTTTGAACAATGATGAGAATACATTAGCTTTCATTAAATTCGTAAACTTTCCTTACGGGCGGCAGTGAGAAATTGATTGTTGATACCTATGTGTAAGGGGAGATGAAACAAGTTCACAAATAGTTTTGCAAAGAACTGGAGAAATTTCATCTGTACTGCTAGAACTAGTTTTGTTTTTCATAGAGACAATTATTTTGATAATATCATTTTCGGATGATTATGGTACAAATACACTATTAATTTGTCTGATTACATAGGTAATCGTTTTCGATTTTATCATTACCGAACGCATTTGCAATCATAGCAGCGCCAGCTTTCGCGAAAATGTTAGCAAAAGAAGTACCTACCTACCTAGGTAGGAAGGTATCTGCTATCAACATTTTATCAGTAATTACCGAGAGTTTCGACCTCTGAGTCGTTCGGAGGTCGAAACTCTAGACATCACCTAGAAGATGGCAAATGAGACTTTGCCGAAACGTCGTGACAATAATCCTTCAGAGAATCAGAACCACGGAACATATATATATATATATATATATATATATATATATATATATATATATATATATATATATATATATATATATATATATATATATAACTTATAGAAGTTTCGAGTGGATAGATGATACAGAGGTTTTTTTTATTGGGCTTTGCACTCAAATAAAAATAGCAACCGTATAGACACGTGTTTTATATGACTTAGTTCCCTCTGCTTGTAAGTCCACGAAATTTTATGGATAATTGTTCTAAAATTGTTCGTTTTCGTTAACCAGCTGACGAACGTCAACCCTCAGAAGTCGAAACTTGTGCGAGCAATGGATTAACGAGGCCTTACCTTTTAACGTGCGATTACCCAGCACGGTGGCCCGGCGAGGATTCGAACTCCGGCATTCCGCTTGATATGCAGATATGCTAACCACTACACTACCGAGACCACTAAATGAAAAATGAAAAGAAGTATTGTACCTATTTTGACAAAAAATTCATAATCTCCAGTCCCAAAAATTCCGCGGTACCAATAAGATTAGAATCCGACTGAATCACTGAATCACAAAACTCATCCGCCATCTTGAATTTTAGAATAACTGAAAACTCCACCTACGAAATCTACATACCAAGAGTAGAATCGGACAATACTATAAATTACAAGTCATTTGCATTTATTTTTAGATACTTTCAATGTTAGACTATAAAAAACAAATAAGTTCCCAGTTGACATGGATATGGATGATTACTATTTATCACATTCACCAGTGAATAATAAATTTTTTTCACATTAAATGCCACTATATATTATAGTTTCTATTGAAAAAAAGGCCAAAGACAAAAAACTTGAAACACACAATCACGTTTTATATATTATTTGGCTCACCCTATACAATACAAACTACGACTTCCCTTGTTCGACGTGGTCCTCCCTATCGCCACCTATGAGAAAATAGCCACATCACGTATGGAGCGGTTTTCGGCTAAATTTCACGTGTTTATGGCTGCCATGTTGAATGTTTCTAATAATGCTTGAACGAAATAAAGTTAAGTACAGAAAACTCATTTATTATGGACTTTTTGAAGCCTAAATTTGGCAGGGTGATTCTTCATTAGGTGAATTAGGTGCTGAGAACTTTTGGTTCCATTCTGAAACAACAACTTGAAAAAATTACAAATGTTTGAAAATCAATATTTTCTTTTGTAGAAATAATTCGAGCCTCAAATTTTGTCATCACCTATTCCAATCCTTTATCTTTCGGTATACCAAATCCCGTTTCAGCCAGTTGTCATTTAAACGAATCGTCTTTTCGTAAAGTTGATGCTGCTCTGAGCATTATTGTCAATCCCCCTCTTAATGCATCAATATTGGCTCAGTCAGTAATGCAATCTAAAGAGCGTTTTCTTATCGAAACCCTCACAAGCCCATAACATTATTCCAGGATGTCAAATGATCTAGAGTGAATTATATTCAGAATGATGCGACTTTTAGTACTGAGCCGTCACTTGTTAGCGGTACAATTGACTATATACAGAGAAAATATGAAATACCTACCTGAAAATTGGAAGTTACGACCAAATGTTCTTATACAGCTCTCTTCAATATAATACATATCAATAAACTGATCACGAAGAACCGTAAAAAACTTATGGTACTACAGAAGTTTGCGAATTTTCCGGAACACAAAAGTATTTTATGGTTGCCGATACCATTATTTCTGGTATTATTTGGTTTCGAGTTACCCTTTTGGGTGTGAAATCTCGTTTTTTCGGTAAATGAGTAAATAGTACGGATTGTAGAAAGAGACACGTAGTGACCGAAGAGAAAACATTTGAAAATAGAAACCCATGTTCGCAATAGCGTTTTGACAATTTGGAACAGTTCGAAATATGAGTGCGTCTCAATGAAATTCAGGACATGTTATTCGTAAACATCACGGAAGTAACTGTTCAAAATGACACCCTCCAACTTGGTTACGTCTGTTTGAACGGCCCACATGGTTTTTGCGGACTTCTCTGAAAATATGATCGTCGTTGTGTATGACCTGAATGCAGCAGTTATATGAGCAGTTCTGTTTTACAAATCGTTAGACGTAAATATTGCAAATATGGGAGTTAGTCGGGCGAATCGATTGGTTCAGTTTCAACTCCCTAACAGTTACCAGCATGGAGGGTGTACACTCCATGCTTCATGTTGAGAACTTCGGTACGCCAATGGAGGGACCAGCTTGTCCCAATCCTTTTGGTTTTCGGACACGAACATTGTCAGGTTTTTGATCGCACAGTTGTGTTTCTCTGCCATTTCATCTGGCTGGAGATGAAGAGCTGTTTTCTTTATCCCTAGTAGGCCCATAACCCCCCTCCAAATATCAGATTCGAAATAACGCCCTTGATCAAAGTGGATATCTAAGGGCACCCCATGCCTGGAGATTTCATATTGCAGAAGTGCTTCAGCAACCGTTTTCAATTCTTGTTTGGGTAGAGCTACCACGGTCAATTCCAGGTATGTAGTCCATTACGACCTTCAGGAACTCATATCCAAAAGTTGTCAAGGGAAATGGTCCTAGTATGTCTGCAGTGATCCTTTCGAATGGACACCCTGAGAGGTACTGCTTCTATTTTCCTCTGAGACTTCTTTTGGGACCCTTCTTGGAGAAATACATGTCGCATCTTTTGCACCAATCTATGACAACATAGCGACCTTTGATACCTCTCGCGTACTCTAGCCAGTGTTATGTTTACCCCAAAGTGGCCTCTAGAGCGGCTGTCGTTGTGTTCTTCCAGCGCTTCTGGTGCGCATGCTCTGGGGAAAATCGTTTGATAATGGACCAGTTTTTTATCAGGGCTCTCCTATTTCGGAGTGATTGAGTCATCTCGGAGACTCAGCGAATTCCATTGAAGCCACTAGCCTTCAACTGGTTACCTATGTCTTGCGAGTTTCCGCTACTGCGGTCCTGCTCTATCTTGCACATCCTTTGTCAGTACATTCTCGTCCTCATTGGTAGCCGTTGTGTCTTGTAGCAACCTTTCCGCCGCAAAATCATCTTGGCATCCCTTGTAGATTCGGACAAACCTTCTTAGTCGTGCGTGGGCCATCCATCTCTCGTCTCCTGGATCTGGAAATACTTGTAGACCCTTTCCATGCCCTGAGAGACTGTCTGCGTTTCCAGGACTTCTTCCTTTGCGATTGCGTATCTCCAAGTCTTATGTTGACTGGGCAGAATCTTCTGGACCTCGACGATCTTGTTCAGGTGCTGTACGTAGCTAATTCCTTCTTTCCTCGGCCTTTGATCGTGCCCGGCAGACAAGTGCAAATGTCCGTCTCTGCCATAGTTTCAGCATATCGACCGCCCCTTTTCCTTTTCTTCGTTATTAGGTACTTCTATTGGCAAGCGTACCTCCAAAGCTTCCAGCTTTCTGAGAGTGTCGCTAGTTCTTCACTCAGACTCTCTTCATATTGTTCAGTGGCATACGCGTACTGAGAAGTTCTTTGAAGTTATCGGATTTTTATCCCCACCACTTGTTACAACAGACAATTTCCAAACTATAATGGATAATAAACTTTCTCGAAAAACTATGCAGCTCAAAAGATACTATATTTTTATATTTGAAAAATAAATCTGCCTGTCAGAATTATCATTCATGGACAGGAGTTTAGGGCTTAGGAAACATAATTGATTTTGAGGAAGAAAATATCTACTATTATTTGGATTATTAATTTTTAGATATTTCGCAATGGTATTGTAAGAATACAATCGTTATGAGCGATTAGTAGTTGACAATTATTGACCGAATTTTACTTGAAGCTCATAACAAAAAATCTGATAAGATGTGAAAATTATTCACATAATTGGCATCTTAGCAACAACAAATTTTCCCGATTGAAGATTCAGCATAGAAAATCAAATTTTAAACTTTCCCAAGACGGTACGTTATCCTGTATTGGAAGGATTCATCACAAGAACACTTTGTATATATTTATATAATATATATTCATTGATTAATTATTAATTATAAATTAAATAATAATTAATTATATATTTATTATTAGAATTATTCGAAGTTGAATACTGAGTAATGGCTTTACGATTCGGTCAATTCGATAACCAGAATGTTCAGGTAATTTTCCATCACTACAAAAAAATTCAACGATTTTTCTATTTCAGCTCTCTATGTACCCAATTACATGAGTGAAAGCATTTATGTGCATTTGTTAATTGAAAGCGCTCAATAAATTTGATAATGTTTACCTCAGAGAAAATCCATCATTGAATTGATGTTGAAATCATTGCCCACGATCATCCTGGCAAAGAAAAAATACAGATCGTTTCAGTTTCTGTGGAAATGTTAGAAATGAATATATTGTGATTATTCATCCTCGGGCAGTTCTCCATGAATGCGTTTCATCTGGCAACTCGTTGAATTTGATTTTATCTACAGGAAACAGAGGAGCTCATTTGCCTCTTGAATATAAAAGAGAAGTTTTCACATAATCTTATGGACTTTTACATTTTCGCTACTACATACAATTTACCGGTGTGAAAACTATTTGTTCTGTTCTAAAATTGTTAAATCATTATTTAGGCGCCCTCCCCCCAAAAGACATTTGCAATGTACTAGATTCCATGAAATCGAATTAGAGTAGGAACGTTCTCTTCAAAAGTCACTATATACAGTAATCTTCGACAAACTTCCAGTCCAGATAGAAGAAGCTCTGAAACGAATGTATTCATGCCTGTCAAGATGACAAATGTACATTTTAACAATCGTTACTATAGATACACGAACCGAGCGGGTATTTTTCGATACCTAACCTAACCTAACTATAGGTGTTTTGAAAATTTTAGTTGGGATGAAGATTCATTGATTATTTCAACCCAGTAGGTGCATTTGAATCTGAATTGCAATGAAACGATTCACATTTTCATTCTCATCGTGAAAGGAGGTGGACATAATTCTGAAATATCCACATTTTGGCACGAGACATTTTCTTCTTACAATCAAGGTGAACATAAAATCTTAAAGGCTTTACCCATCGATAATTTAAAATTTATCTGAAGTCAATTGAGCCAAAAATCACATGCGACTTCATAATTTTGGATGATTACAATTCACCAGCAAGTCAACCATCCTCATCCTCATGCACTGAAGCAGAACGTCAATCGGACTCGATTTCAACTGTAAGACTGGCTGCAAGAGATTGGCTTGTACTAACAAGACACTCGTGTTATTTCACCTGAATTTTTCTGTCGAATGCTCAACAGAGACATACCAGAGTCTTGAAGTTATCAATTCAGACGATCCGGTCGCTGAAAATTAGAATCAGTTTTCTGAAAATTCAAACATTGGAAGTTATGTTACAAAAACAAAACGGAATCTGAAAGTGTTCGAAGTTTCGGTAGTTTACTATTTATTATTGAAAATTGTGTTTCCAACTATCTCTGTTGACATATTCGTAATGTATGTCAAAAGTTAGTTGTGTAGGTTTTTTTCTCTATAATGTGATCACTTTGAAAGTCTGGTAAAATGCTTGTCAATTCACACTCAAGCAAAAGTACAAGACAAATTGCGTTTTTGGCTCATTGATTGTGAAAACTTATTTTCTTTCACCAATATAGGATTCGTATAATTCATACAGGTTTCATTTCTATACACTCATACTACCTGAAATGCTTATCAGATTGCTGTATCAGCAACTGTCTCCAAACGGGAATTTTTCTGCTCATTACTATGGTCCAGATGTGAACAGTAGCGTGTTCGATACTAACTTTTGAGGTTCTCCCCGAAACTTATTTCGGAGTGAGATGATCAGCATAAGCTGCTTGTTCCAACAAGTTCGAGCAGAAAAACACTCTAAAAGAAGAGTCTACGTGCTTACCATCAGCGCTGGAAATGTTTAGTGCATAGTAATAATAATAACAATAATGATCTTGCCTCTGCCTTATATTCGGATAATCTGTGTCAAAGGAATAATGAAGGAAGATGTGATACACATATAGCTTTCCATTACCGTTGGTAGAATCGTATTCGAAATGACTCAATGATAATCCCTGTAATATATTTAAGTATGCGTATTTTTATTGGTAAGCGATGAAATATCCTAAATATACCACAAGTGAGAGATTCTCCATCCTTCATGAGTGGCATAACTTAATTTTTCTAAGGAGCACGAACAATCTTAAAACAAGCGAGGGGTGAATTAATATACCAAAATCGTGGCAAACATCCCCTCGAGACCGTTCCAGACACGTTCGCAGGCAGACAAGAAAGTTGGTGTCTAATGTGTAGTGGAGCAGTTTTGAGTTGTGCCTAAGTGGTAGCTAAATCCCGCAGTAATTCGAAATTCCATCCTGACTGGGATGAAGAAAACTGAAAGTCTATTCGTCAGAGCGCGTGCTTATGATTATGGAATCACGCTATGAATACTTGTTTGATCGTTATGAATCAGATGTGGCAGAGGCGGAGTTCTACTGAAGTTAAAGGAAGTTATTTTTTTAGATAATAGTATACAGGTTGAGAAGCATTCAGAATTATTCGCTTGAGATAGTATATATCTTCAACAGATACGACCCTTTCATCCAACTTACCATCGAAAGGGAAAATGAAGAACATTGGCTTCCTTCCCTTGATACCAGATTGATCAGAACTTCTGATAACATCCTAATTATTGATTGGAATCGCAAACCTGCTGGTACTGGCAGATTTCTAAATCGTTTGTCTCATCACAAACAATCAACAAAGGTGAACATCAAAATGAAAATTCAAACCTTTTACAGCAGCTTCTTATCAATAATTCCTACTCAGATTGATCATTGAAAATAATCTTGTTCAGCACGTCTCCCCATGATATAAATTCCATTGATAACAACAACAACAATCCTCAACCTGACGCTGTTACAAATGAAAGTAATTCGATCCAGATTGTTTTTTTCACATCTTTGCTCTTTATTTGTGAAATCATACCGAAAATGACAAGAATTTTCAAATATATAAATGTTGAAAAAACTGTTTTCCAAACTCAAAGAAAATACTTTCATCCTCTTTCAATCTGACTCAGTTTATTCAATTTTCTGCCACAATTATGATAATTAATATATTGGAAAAGCTTGATCTCTTGGAGATCGAATTTCATAACATAAAAGTGATAGTAGGGGACATTCTGTAATGTATGTCCTGAGTAACCATGTTTACAAAGATTGACATAATATAGATCATAGTTCAAGAAATATTCTGACAATTGGACGAAATGAATCAAAGAAGTACCTGGAAAAAGCGTTCATCTCCCAACTACATCGTGCCCTCACAGAAGGACTGATATCAAACACCTCAGTGGAATTTATGCATATTCACTAGATATTGATAAGAATTTTCGTCAATTTCCAAACAGTAACAGTACTACTGATTCAATTCAATCAAATTTAGTTGATTCTCTCGACACTAATATTTCTTTCTTATCAGTAATCAGATATAATGAAATAACATACAATTTTCAAAAATGAATAACGCTGATAAATCCATAATTTCAATTCCCAACAGATAGTTGTACTGTTCTCTCACTCAAGATGAGTTCCTTGTCGGTAGATGGCTCTTGTCAAATCTGTTTTTTGATGTTTTCCTATTTCATTGTCAACCTTAGAGATAACTCTTGATGAGACCTGGGAGTAGGTAGTTTGAGAAAAAAAAGACAAGAAAGAATGACACCGGACAGAAACTTGAAGTCTAAGTCTTGGTTGAATAATTGGCCGGGGAAGTGATAGATCTAACAGTTCTTAGAAATGACTTCAAATGCAACTCTAAATGTTCAATAGCTCATAAGGAACTCAACATCAACAGATAGAAAAATACATTTTTGAATATCCATCATATAGAACGTCATCCTCTTGTGAAGTTTAGAGAAAAATTCTCCTTCAAAAAATTGATTACTTCTAGGGTAATGATAATTCACAACCCAACAGCCAATTTGGTGCCTGCAATTCTTTGGTTGTTTTTAGGTAGTTTTCGAGCGCAGAATCCATAATAACTGCCAGATTTGGTATATCAGATATAGTTTTCAAGATAAGTAATATTGGCGCTTTTTTTGATTGAACTAATACTGTTCTTTAATTTATATACACAATATAATATTACTATTTTATTATTTAATCCTACTACGGTACTACCATTGAATAAAACAAAAATATAAGTGGTTATTAGTAATAATCATAATAATTACAAATAGACATGAAATAACAGTCATCACTTGTCACTTGAAAAAATGTCTTTTTTATGACTTTCTAGCATGCCGGTCACTAGAACAATCTCACTAAAGACTCCAACAGTAGTCGGCCATCATGTGGCAATCCCATCTTCCTTGATAACGACTTTCCATAGTTTTAATGTCCTGATAAAATCTTTCTTCCTGTTCTTCACTTCGGTCACCTAGGTTTTCCGGAAATCGATCTAAGTGGCTGTGGAGGTAGTGAATTTTCATGCTCATGTTCAGTGCCGGCTCAAGGTAGTTCGTCGCCCGTTGCTGCCACAGACAAAACGCCCCAAAAAGAGCCTGCTCAAGGCTCCGCCGGATGCATACTGCCGTAGGTTAAACATTTTTCGGTGCCACGCCCTTCTTTTGGGTCTTTGAACGGTATTTTATACTGATATTACCATAAACTTGCTCACGTCGTGTGTCAAGAGTAAGAAAATTGGTATAGGTACATGGTACATAGCTATATAAAATAGAAAACGAAAAATTGTAACCAAAACAAACAGAATCTTTATTCTTTGATGTAAATAAGGGATATTATTAAAAACTTATCAAAGTCTCTGAATAAAAAATAAAACAGTATTCTTTGGTTCAAATAAACAACAGGTATGAGAAAAAACTAAATAGAAACACTAACTAGAAAATAAAACATTATTCTTTGGTTCAAAATAATAAGAAACACCAATCACAATTATTAGTAACTAAAAATAAAAAAATAGGAACATAAGGTCTAATAACTAAAAGGTTGTTCTCTAGCTTTCATTGAAGCAAACTGCTCTATAACTCTACATCTATTTCATTTATCTTCTTGCACTTCTTCACAAACATTTTCACTATTTGGTTCTTCTGCTACTGCGTTATCGTTATTGTCATTTTCTTTATCTAAAACAGTCGACCCTGATGACTCAGGCGATGGTAAAGCCTCCACAATAAATTCTCGCCTCAAACAAACGTTTTCATCACTACTACTACTAGGTCCAGGTTTGGGCTCATTTCTACTTTTTTGTGTTTGATTTTCATCTCGTGTTAAGAATGTTGTCATTTTGGAGAATCTTTTTGAAATTTTATTCTGTCTTTCCTGTCTTTCCAGTTTTCTTTTACGCCAGTAGTGTCCAGATAATTTCCGACCTTCTTCGTCCATTTTTATTCTATCCAATAATTATTATTATTATTGAATTGAATACTAACTAATAAATATTAAATGGAGTATTTAGTACAAAAATTAAGGAAATGCTTTTTGCTTACCGTGTTTGTGTTTTTAAAACGAATTTTCAGTTACACATATGGACTACTCAGGAGTTCTAGCATACATGTAGATGTAGATTCTAGTAGATCATTACTATTATTGTTGTTTCTGTGGAGCATACATGCAATGCAACCCAAGTCGTAGCGGCGCCGGTGGCGGCGGGCGCGAACGCGCATCGTAGGGTGCAGTGTCGCAACAGATTTTTTTATTTTATACCCAATTGTTAAAATTTTTGTCAGAGAGCGGTACGCGCGCGTACCGCCCTCAAAAAGTTCACCGCCCGGTGCTATTGCACCTAAAGAACCCCTTTTAAACCGGCACTGCTCATGTTACAACCAAGAGTTTTGAAGTTGGAAAGCATATTTTTCACTATTTGTATGTGATTCTCTGCTTTATAATTCCCAAGAAAATTTTGTACTACTCCAAAAAATGAACCTAAAGTATTGGATTCTATCTCGTTCATTGATGTTGTAAATTGTGGATCTACAATGAGCTGCCTTATATATATAGTCCATCAAATATTCCGGCTTTCAGTTTTTGTGTGCTAATTCCGACAAGTAAAGCAAAGTCCATCTTGATTTAATGCCTTCACAAATTGCTTCATAAGCCCCAACTTGGAATGCAGGGGTGGCATACGATGTTTTCTCTCGCAACTAAAGGTTCATTAATTACGTTATGTTGTCCTTGAATCATGACATTTCTCACAGGCCAATTTCTGTTAATCCAGTGCTGATTTTCTGCTCTGCTATCCCAAAGACATAAAAAACATATCATTTTGTATATACTTTGGTGTCCAATGTAAAAGTTCACCATCGACACATATCACCCACTGATGTTCTTAATACTTAATTTTTTTCAGTGATATTGTCATATTCTTCTTTCATGCTAGTAGATTGACCAATGGGTATTGAAAACGTACACAAAATAATGAAGCAACTTTATCTATAAAGGCTCAATATCAAACTGAAACCTTTAAAGGTAGAAGTAAGTACACAGGAGGTATAGAAAATATGGTTTTTAAAATCAGGAAATCTTGGTTTTGACCTGCAAAGATATCATTATTTCATTATTTTTACCTGTCATCAGAACTAAAATTGATTGGCCTGTATTTGAAGAACTTGCGCTGCTACGAGAAAAAACATCAAAAACATTCACAATCAGTTTATCATTCACGGGCACCAGAAAAAAAAATATTATTTTGTTGGGTTGTGAATTGTGAACTTGAATATTTCCATGGAGAGAATGAAGTTTGAGGAATGCTATACAAGTATCAACTAAAACAGAGTGTTTGCTATTTTGTTTTTCTGATTTTACTCCTTTCATAGAAGTTCTAATTCATTTTCTCAAGATTGTTACTCTAGTGGGTGAAAGGCGCGGAAATTTTCACGTTGAGCTGTTGATGAAATCGCTTTCAAACTCAGAATTTTGTCCAGTAGAGTTCGTCTTTCATATCAACAATCGAGCATTATAACAGTTTAGGAGCAGTTAGTTGCCCATAGCGACGCATATTATTGAATATTGCCTTCGGGCTGAAATTTAGTTGGCATACATTGTTATTGCATGTTGAATATAACTCATGTGTGGGTAGGGACCACTTTCTCGATGTCAGATATAATAACGAATCGCTAATGGGATTACAGGTCACTTTACAACAGAAATCCGAGAATATACTCAACTCAATCTGTAGAAGCACCAACGAGCTCTGGATAGAAGAATAACGTTCAAAGGAGTATTAGTTGAATTGAAAATTCAGTCTCAGATACCTACACGGCAGATTGATGAGCTGACATATGTCGAAGAACCATTACCCTCCTGAAAAATACCAGGTAGTGTGCTGAATTATATCTGATAGGACTCTCCGCAGAAACTATTCTCACATATGTTCTCAGTGGTATAAGCACCGGAATCAACTTACATTTATTGGGATGGGCACACTTGCAGACTGGTTTTGGACTCTTTAGCCCATCGTCCCCATGAGGTCCCAACTAACAACTTGGAATTTATTGCAACGAGCATGTGAGCAAGTGCTCCGATTTTATATACGAGGCCAATAGGAAACTACACAACATCATCGGTAAGCGTACTCGAGGAGAGGCAAACCTTGACAAAATAAGAAAATTGAACGATACACCAAGCCCGGATACCCACATAGGAATTTTTTCATTAGATTTTGGCAGAGTGACAACTCATTCAACTTGGTATTTTTTTTTAATCTGGGTCAAAACAAAAATTGAAAGAGTACTATTGGTAGGGCCAGAATTTTTGGTAGAGCAACCACATGAGTCACTCTGGTAGAAAGATACATGAAAGAATCAAGATTTGAAACATGAATGTTTGATATCATTCTCAATAAATTCATCACAAGCAAATGGCCAGGTACTATCCAATACTAAATACTTTCTGTTCACATTCGGTAACAGTCGTTGTCTATGCTTCTAGAGTGGCGACATGCCGTGGTTATTTCATCTTTCTATTTGTATAGCTTTCTTCAAGGGAATATTCTGAATATATCCCCAGAGGTGAATTATTCAAGTATCATGAAAAATGTGGTTTTGTCGACGCATTATCTATGTATACGAATACTTTCATGGTCATATATGTCGCTAGATCGTCCAGGAGTGTTTACGTGATGGTGAGTTCTACCTCAGAGGTTATACACCAGTGGCCGATCGCAAATACAAAAAAATCCGAAACATCTATGTAACACTCTGCTGAAAATATGTCACTATTCCATTTAAATTTTACTGTTTTCGACTTTTGATTTTTCATTTCATCCTTATCTCAGTTACTTCCATGTTTTTCAACAGCTTCAATTGAATTCGTGAATTGTTCGTATTTTTCTGAAATTTTTCATTTGCTCAGTCATTACTATTACCTTCCAGTCATTGATTTGATCACTTAAATTTCCTTTCAATATTTCGTTAATTCGTTTCATACAATTGAATCTAATTTACTACTTACTACTACAAAATTTCAATTCGCATATTTTGGATTTAGTCACAGATTCAAATAGTTCAGATAATGAAAAGTCGAACCTTGTATTGATTTCAATACCACAAATGTTAACTAATGAGATCAATTTTTTGAATTTTCTCCCCTGAAACTGACTGCAATATTACGAGAAGAAAAATTGTTTGCCTAATTTGTCGAATACATACCGAATTCCTTGCGAATGTAGAGTGAATTAGACAAAAATGTAAAAAATATTTTATATTTCTGTCCTTGGGGACGTTTCTCTGCTTTCTTTTTCAAGCCTTCTGCAAGAATTCTTTCAGAGATTATGGTTTTGTGCGTAATATCAAAATTTTTGTTTTATATGCAGACTCACACGAGAGGGAAGCCCTGTAATATTTGAAGAACCCCGCATGAATCAAGACACAGGAGATACGAATAAAAATTCATCTTGAATTTCTGAAGTTTGTGAGCCTCCTGAAAAACCTCTCTCGGCAATGAGTTCCAAAGCTCAGCTCTTTTAAAAAAAGATTCCTGAGCAAGATAGGTTCGATGGGTGGGAATTATGTAGTCATCCGTGTAGATATTACCAAGGGTGGAACGATTGATAGCAATTCAGAATAGCACCGACCGTGAAAATATCTATGGAAGAGAGACAAGTCTCTGACCCTTCTACAATTCTCCGATGAAGTGAGCAAAGAATCACCAACAAGACGGATTGCCTTTCTCTGAATAGAATCGAGAAGCTTCAATGAATGTTTTGGTAAATTGAAGTATGCATACATTATATATGAGAACTATATTCCAAGACAAGTCGTATCTGAGCCTTGTAGATCATTAGAAGCTGACGAGAAGTGAAGTATTTCCTCGCATGAAATAGAAATCCAAGTTTCTGGGAAGCTCCTTTACGATCGATCTCACTATTACTGATCGTAATTCCTAGCCTCGAGATACTTGACTTTGTAGGAATAGTTACTCCTGATATCAGACAAGAAACTCTTCAACAAAGCACACAACTGAGGAGGTGAACCAGAAGACGGCAGTTTAGATACCCCGATGCCAAACTCGATCGAACCCTTTGAAATAGCGAGTGCAACAACAGCTATTGTTTCTCCGAATTTTCCAATTGAATGCTGCCGAATATGAGGAACATAAGCCAATAAGTCACTGGTTGATCTTTGATGGCGAAACCCGTATTGCCGACCATTAATTATTCCTGATTTCTCCAGGTATTCGATAAACTTCATATTGATTGCTTTTTTCATGACTCTGGAAATGATAGAAAGAATAGAATAGAATAGAATTTATTCGCATGATATGTAAAACATACAACAATAAACAAGAGTGAATCACATTTGTATATAAATAAATTAAATAAAATATTACAAAATTTTCAACAATTATCAGTGTGTATGTATATTATATATAAACTATGAATCTCGGGCACTCAGTTATATATTACGCAAATAAATTGATTTTTCCACAAAGTCGTAGACTGTCTGTGGATAAACGTCTTCCTCTACGTATAAGTTGGATAAGTGCGATATAAACACAAATACTATGCAACACAATACAAATAAAATAATAAATGAAATAAATAAAATAAAATAAAACAAAACAAAACAGCCAACTAACAACTTAGGGTGGTTGTTGCATCTATGGATTCTCGATTTCAGTTTCGAAATAGATGATGCAATTCATGTCTATCTGAATTGAGTAAGTAATACCTCAATTTCTTCTTAAAAGTATGATAGTTACTAATAGTTCTTATTTCAGGTGGTAAAAAGTTGAAACGTGGAGCTAAATAAGAATAGGTTCGTGTTCCAATTGATCTTATTGCAAGAGGCGCCCTGTAAAAGTTAAGGTTTTTTCTAGTTTGGTAAGTATGTTCATACTCACGCAGGTTCGACTTTTGTTTGAATTCAAAGATTGTTATGGCGAAAAAGTAACTTTGACGGATATCAAATAGCTTAGATTCAGTGAACAAAAGATCCGATGAATAAGTCCTTGGTTTTTTCAACATAATTTTCAGGAACTTTTTTTGCAGTATATCAATATTTTTTATATGTCAATGCACTTCCCCAACCGATTATTCCATACGTTAACCTAGACTCAACCAAAGCTTGGTAAACCATTTTCATTTGTTTCTCCTCTAAAAATCTCGAAAGATATTTGAATCTATATATAAGGCTTCTTTACGTATTAGCAAGTTTTGAGATATGATGATTCCATCTCAAATGCTTGTCTATAGTTACTCCTAGATACCTAACCGAGTCTTTTTCTTTAATTTCCAGGTTTTCGTCAACTTGCAAGGTAGTGTAAGAAGGCTGAGTATTTTCATAGCACGAAAAGGGTAAGTAAAACGTCTTCTCGAAGTTAATGGTAAGAACTTTGTATTCAAACCACTTTTTTATAACTCCCATATCTTCCTCAATGGTTTCCTTCAGTCTTTCCCAACTATCAGATTCGAAAATGATAGCGGTATCGTCCGCAAAACTTATTACCTCTCCAGATATATTGATATTCAATAGATAATTCACATAAAGAATGAAAAATAAGGGACCCAAGACGGTTCCCTGGGGTACCCCGAATTGCACAGTTTTTTCAATGCTGCAGTGATTATTAATTTTGACTTGTTGTTTTCTATCTGTCAAATAGCTTTCTAATAACCGCCTTACGTTACCTCTGAATCCCAAATCCTCCAGGACGTCCAACAGATGCGAATGACTCACTGTGTCGAACGCCTTAGCCAAATCTAAAAATATACAGATTGTTTTTTTCCCGTTGTCTAATTTCTTCGTTATCTCTGATGTCAAATGTGCAATAGCATCTTCAGTAGACCTATTTTTTTGAAATCCGTATTGTTTTTTATCAATATAATTGTTTGCAATGATTAACGAAGAAATTCTCGAGTGCATCGCCTTTTCGAAAATTTGGGAAAAATTTGTCATAACTGACACTGGCCTATAATTTTTTAATGATTTTCTTGATCCCGATTTGAAAATTGGCTTTATAATAGCCTTTTTAAATTGTGAAGGGCAAATACCAGATAAAAAAATATTATTAATGACATGTGAGATAGGTTTGGATATTTCATTGATAATTTGTTTCAACATTTCAGCAGTGATTCCATCGAAGCCCGGAGACTTGTTATTTTTCAACTCCCGAATGATCTGGCTTATTTCTTCTGGATTGGTCGGCGTGAGGAATACAGATGCTCTTTGATGTCTCTATGGTGCGTATAGTCAGTTTTTTTTATTTTGCTTGCCAAGTCAGCTCCAACATTTGTAAAATAGTTTACGAATGCGGAAGCTATTTCTGAGTTTTCTTGCAGGTTAATTCCATTTTCCCGCTGAATTTCTTCAACCTTCTGGTTCGAGATTTGTGTGTTTGTCAGTTCATTAACAACATTCCAAATATGTTTACTATTATTGGGATTTTTAAGGATTTTATTTTTAAAATATTGATTTTTAGCTGCCTTTATTATTGTATTCAGTTTATTCCTGTATTCCAAAAATTTTTTTTAAGGAGTTCGCTTTCGGGATTTCTATTCAATGCTTTATACAGTTTATCTCTAGTGCTAATCGAGTTCAATACTGCTATCGTTATCCATGGTTTTCGTTTTCTCCGTTTGTGATTTATCATTATTTTTACTTTACTCTTTTTCATTGCATCAGTTATGTTATTTTGTAAGATATCCGTTAATTGAGTGACTTCAGTGGTTGAGTAGAAATCCTTCCAGTTAATTTTTTGTACATATGTTTTAAATTTTGTTTCATCAAACTTTTCAATAAAATATTCTTGTTCTCGATCGTTTTGGTTCATTTCATGCATATGCAAATTTAGAACTATTGGGTAATGGTCTGTTATCGGTGTTTTTATAACAAATGACCTCAAATCTTCCCCCGTTTTACTCTTTAAAAAACAATGATCGATGCAACTCATGCTATTTCCTTGTATTCGTGTGAATTCATTTATTACTGATATGAAATCAAATTCACCCATTATATTAAGGTAGCTTTCACTGAAAGTACTCGTTGTTTTTATATCTATGTTGATATCTCCGATAAAAATATTATAATCATGAGCGCCTCTTGGAATGGTTTCAATAAATGGAGCTAAGGCATTCAAAAACACATCGATATCATTTGATGGGGATCTATACATTGCTGTTAAGTGGAAGTCAAAATTTTCATACTTGAAATTTAGTAATAAGGCATTGGTATTTCCTATGTTTTGCACAGTATAACAGAAACTGATAGTTTTCTTCACATAGATCACAACTCCATCATTTTTATTAACTCTACCTTCGTTATATATTATGCTATAATCTGCCAAGTTGAATAAATCTAAGTCCTGAATTTGAAAAGTTTCAGATAAGACGATGATATCAAATTTGTTGTTTATCATATGTAAAAAACTCTCCAGTTGGTCGAAATTTTTGTTGAGGCTTCGTATATTTATGTGAAATATGTTGAGTTGTTTTCTATTTGTTTGAAAAAAGCTATCAAAATTAAATAAATCAGTGTTTATAGTGTTTATAGGAACATACTCATTATCACGGATATAAGGATCCATTTTCCGTTCTCACTTTGCCGAATTTTTCCTGTTTCCTGCACGGGTGATTATTGGGTTCTTCAGTGGAGTTTGAAGCTGTTGGCTGCTGGGTTTCAATGGTTTCTTTACCTGCTTCGGTTTGTCCAAAACTGGCGGAATTTCGGATATTTTCGAACTAAGATCAACTCGTATAATTTCAGGTTGTTTATTGTTTTCCTCGAAAATTTCTTCTTCTGAGTCTTCCAAATATTTTTCTATGTCCCCCCTTGGTAGTGGCGTAGTTGGTTCACTGTAGCTTCGTGCTTCTTGGGCAGATACATCGAATTCGTCAGTGAGGTGGTTTCCTGATCGCAGTTCATCCACAGTATACAGTTTATCATCAATAGCCAATTTATTTCCTCTAATTGAAGCTTTGTGGTTATGTTGTCTTGCTTCCTTACGTATAGTGAGGAGAATTTCAAGTTCTTCTTTCTGCAAGTCTTCGTTCACAAATGTATCCGAGCCTTTTAGTTTTCTGCAATTTTTAGCTATCTCAATTTTCTTCAGTTTGGACAAGAATGTGACCAGCACCGGCCTTGGTTTCCCAACAATTTTTTTTCCTAATCTGAATATGTTTCCAATTTCAGTTGGGTTGATAATGATCTGAAGATACTGTTCTATGATGGTTTTTATGGTATCTATCAGCTTGTCTGGGGTCTCATTTGCACACTCTGTTATACCGTAAAAAATTAAGTTATTTTCTTTTAGTTTTTTTTCTGTCTTCTCTAACCTAAGTGATAGCTTTGCGTTTTCGGTTTCCAGTACTTCTAATCTCTTATTAATTGTTTGGAATTTTCCTTCAACTTCAGTGGAAAGAGATTCTAGTTTATCGCTAACACTTTGTATTTTGTCGCCAAGCTCAGATTTTGTTTCTTTAATAAGCTGATATATATCTTCCAGACTGATTTTTGTTGACATTATTCAACGGAGTACAAAAAGCTATGGTATTTTCAGGTATTTTACACGAGACGGCAACTGCGTATTTTCTACGTGCCGAGTTTGTAGGGTGTTACTTTATGGGTTCAAAGGTCGTTTTGGTTGGTTTCAACAGTAAACAGATTGTTTTCAAGGTATCTTTGAGGTGGAAATCCAAATTCGACACACTTTTCAGGTGGCTGATATCTTCATACATAGCACAGTTCCAAAAAAACTAATTTTTGATCTATTCAAACTGATTAAAACATAACTTTGATTCCGAGAGAATTAATCGGTATTTTCCGCACTGTTGAAAGCAATGCAATCAATCTATAATTACAAGAAAAAGTTTTCTTTCCTTTTTTAGGAACTGACTGAACTCTTGCTGTTCTCCAGGACTCAGGAAAAAATCCCCAAATTATATGGAAGATTGAATAATTCGCAAAGTACTGGTGTTAATTCGATACGTAACTGATAAAATAGTCTGTAAATTTGGATTTTTCGTAATATTGCAGTTTTGTATGGGGGCATATATACGAATTATAAAAATTTGAAGCCTTTCATTTTCAGGAGAGAGGAAACCTGACTAGTCGATTTCAATACTCATTTGCCTTCTCGAATATGATAAAATACACCAACTCCTACAAATACAATAGATACGTCATAGCGCCCTTCATTCCAAAATCGATCAGTTCTCCAAGAGCACAATCATCACCGAAACCAACACAATACACTCTCCAATATTATGGGATATTGATCTATATGTAGTGGAAAGCTACACAAAGAATATCATACTCTCAGCCGAGCAGAACCTCTACCAGTTGACTGTCAATTTTTCACACTCTTATGATAAAACGTATTGATAGTGGTGAAAAGATTCGCCTCGGGTTCCTTTTCAATTTTCCCATTTTATTGCATTTCTTGTATTGACATCACGTTCGCTTCTGCAATAATGGAATATCCTCGATGGATTTTCGCCACGGACGGCGCCTTAGATTTATGATGATGTGATAAGATCGAATATCAGTTGCGTAGTTAACAACTTAGGGTTGGGAGTATCGAAATGGAGTTTTTTTTGCTGGTGTCTGATATCAACTTTCACATGTATGTGAAAGAATTGGGAAATCAATGTACCCCAGCGAATAGAGACAAAATAGAAATGATTCGGAATTGCAAAAAATTTCACCCAATTTTCAAGATGTCCTGTTTTGAAATTTCAATCACAGATTGCAGAAACAAGTTGAGATAGGAAACTTTTATGAACGATTGACTTCAACCAGACAACAACAGTGGAAGTATTGGAAAATGTAGAATTCTGTATTATCGGCATACTCTCCATTCTTGAATCGATCGATAAACGAACCCAACGAACGAGATGCATATATTCCTGGTGAAATGACTTCTATACCAGTACAATATTAATGTTTCCGTCAAAAACGCTGGACCTATGTGAAATTTATATCAGAATTCATAGAAATTCTTATTATTTGGTGCTGCTTCAGATAATTTGATGAGATTCTTCGAAATATCGGTATCAACGTGGGAGGTTTACTGTTTATTGAGAATTATAGTGTTTAATTCGAAATGAATTGGGCTCTTCATAGTCCAGATCAACCTGAGTGTTTTCAATTCATTAGGAAGATTGCTATAGTTTAGGCTATTATGACGCTGTACAAGAATACCGTATTTGAAAACACTCTCCCGAAAGAACTTTTATTCCATGATTTTATATTTTTGTTATTGCTTCCTTCTACTGGGCATGTAACAACCATTGTCACTAATGCTAGAACTTGGAATAAATATGTTAAAGTGGAAAATTCAATCAGCAAATAACACAAATATAACTTCAACCAAAGTGAAAACTGAGACTGATTATTCAGGAATTTTGAGAAGTATTTTTTCAATCTCTTTATTTAACGTCAGCCTATTTCCGCTACCAAGGCCAATCACCGGCGCCGGTGAGCACACTTTCCCCAACCGGAAGTTTTGACGAACCCTCTGGTATTCCAACCAGAGGTAGGGATCTTCAACGAGCCCATCATCCATGGACTCAGGACCGACGGCTTAACGTCCCCTCCGAAGGACGGCGTACCCTCAATATATCTTGTGCTCACTGATATATTGTCTGCGAGCTATGATATGCTACTTCGCTGCAGCTGTACGGGTTTTCGACACGGTATTTCCCTGCATGGTCACCCATATGAGTACTAACCGCGCTCGGCGTTGCTTAACTTCAGATATCGAATGACTGTCAGTCATCCTGAAGAGCTGGGCCATGCCCCTTGAGTATATGTATTTCAAATATTTAGTACTAACCATCGGAACTTGATATTTGAATAGATGATTGATTATTTCGTCCACAAATAATACAACAGGGTTTGATATCCCTTATGAAACACTATTTAAAAAAACACTTGAATACTAAACAAACGAAAATCACTAATAATTGAAAGCAACGGCAGATAAACGACAAATGACTGAGAAAACTACGGTAGATGATTGATCCAAAACGACAAATAGCTGGTTGAAAGGAACAGTAGCATTATAGAAAACTTCTATCAAAATTCGAATGAATTTGATTCTTGGGTGTTTTCCGGGTTTGATGGCCGTGGTCCACAGGTTTTTATTCCTGACGTTTCGCCTACGACTATGGTAGGCATTATCAAAGTCTGTGAGGTAACGGACGCAATGATCTCGTTCTCACAGTAGATACTACTTTATTGACGTTATGATCGGCTTTATACCTGTTCTCCTGTTCGACGTCCGATACTATCGTGTTGGAAGTGGGCGTGGCTTGTTTCCTCTTGACTGGTTTGGGTCGTGTGTGCTTTAGAGCTGGTAACCAGACTTTGTTGATGTGTATGCCTTCTTCTTTTCGGTTGAAATTGTCTTTATGTTTGTGAATCTCTATCGCTTCTCTGTGTAACCTGGGATAGTAGCTCTGCGTTCTGTCAATCACTTCCGATTCGTCAAATGCAATCGCGTGATTGCCTTCTCCGAGTGCATGCTCGGCTACTGCCGACTTGTCTGACTGTCCCAGGCGACAATTTCTCTTGTGTTCGGAGAGCCGTGTCTTGATGCTTCTTTTAGTGGTTCCAATGTAGACTGATCCACAGCTACACGGGATCCGGTACACACCTGGTGTTGCCCACGGCTCTCTTGGATCTTTGGCTGACCTTAGACTATTTCTAACGGTTCGTGTTGGCATCAGTATTGCTTTCACATCGTGTTTTTCCAGCGTTCGTCCTATGCGATCTGTCACACCTCTTATATATGGCATAAAGGCTTTCCCTACAACAGGTTTATTAACAGTTTCCTTCGTGTCCTCTCTCTTGGGTCGTATTGCCCGTTCGAATTCGGCTTCACTAGAGAAGCTGAATAAAATATAGCTTTAGGACTCACAAAACTGTTTCGTAGAAATAAACTTCAAAATCGCATTGCATGTCAGATTGACAAACAACGCCATCATATAAGTTTGTATTTTGTAGCTTCACCTACAGTTGAGATTTAATCTCATTCTGAAGGCGGCAGTTATATTTCTCAAGTTATTCCTGTACTCTGTGATTCCAACAACTACGTAGACAGATCATGACACAACAGTGATTTATCTAGCCAGGGTGATGTCAGCCTATTAATCAGGTGATTGTCAGAGCAACGTTTCGAAATGGAAGCATCAGACAAGCTTCAATTCGAGAAATTCTAAATTTTCCACAGAAATCGTTATAATGTTTTCGAAATACGACGCATATATCGGAAAATATCGAACAAAACCTATTTTTCCATGGTGACGGAGTTAGCACATTCTCAGCTGCATCAGTTGAAGTTCTTGAACTTAGAATTTCTGGTAGCTGAGCGGAAATTATTTGAAGATAGTATTACGGTCAATCGAACCCCTCAGGATTTGACCAATCTATTTACAACAGTGAGTGCGTGTTCGGCGTTCGTGTTGGTGAATATGAAACTTTTCTCTTAATTCAGGTTCGATTGTTAGAACTCTCTAAGATTCCACTATTCTCAAAACCATTGAGCCATAATGCTCCTCGTCGCTGTTAAATAATTCATGCGTGTTGATATATGATGTTGAAATGCATATATTCACGAACGTTTCAATGTGGAAGATAGCCTTTTTCGAACAAAATCGAGGTCAATGTTATAGTTTGGTTTGTTGAATCATGAAAAGTTTGATTGATCACTTCTAGAAAGTGACTTCAGCTTGTGAGTCAAAATATTGAACAGCACAACTTCCTCGCAGACGGATTAGTTTCTGAAACGACTGTCTTGCATGAAGGATGCTAATTGAATATTTTTCATTCGCAATCAGACTGTTTCATCAAAATATATTTCTATTTCGAAAAATGAGTGGGAGTTAGAAGAAGTACATGAAAATGAAATAGTCCCCCCACAAACAATGAACATGACAACCAATTTAAAAACAATGATCATCAACACATAACATGTTGAACAACATTAATTTTTGTATTCCGCCTGTGTCACGCACATGTCCCTTTTCAAACTGCTGAAAAAGTGTGGTATTTCCAGTAAAATACCGCATAATCGACCATTGTGATAGCCGCTGTCAACTTCTTTTATAAAAGTACCCTAGTCCGGATTAAAACACGCACTTTGAACATTTATATCGCCAGAAAGGTGAAACTCGAGTTACACTGCTCACCAAAAGCGTATCCGCAGAGACGAAGAAATAACTCTTGGAACTGGTTGTAAATATAAGAGGGGTTTTGTATTTTTCAGCATCATTGACAGCCTTATTCCATTGTCCGATGAGGGGAAAGAAGAAGAAAATAATTATTATCGTAAAGAAAAATTAGTTTTGAGGAAGTAAATTTTGTTTTTGTCTTCTCAAAGTTAAAAAATAATATAAAACTTACATAAAAGAAGAAACATCAAATATCAAGAAAACATGCTCCATTGATATATGTAAATCATTCATAGACGTTTGAGTCATTGAAACTTTTTGTAGAGATCAATTACTTCAATACTAAACTGATATTATTCGTTCGAGTCGTTCACAAAGACGAATAAAAAATCCGTCTAAAACAGCTACCGTCACTACTTTCATTGATGTTTTGCATTCTTCATACTATAGTTTGTTATAAAAATGCAATAATGATAATGAAAATAATTACACATAGTAAGCTCAAACAATTTATTAAAATAATCAATCAAAATACTCAACTCTCAACACGAATATTGAAATTGATTATGGTCGAACGATGAAATTCACAAAATTGACATAAACGAATGGATTAATGGCATTCGCAATCATCTTCGAGTGATTTAGTTCTAACCCGTAATCTGTCTATTCGCAGCCTCTGCAAAAAGCTCAGCCAGTTAACCCTTTTCTGAAAGAGTGTTGCTGTAGCTTGCAGGATTCTGATAGTATACCAAGAGTTCGCTTGACGGTTTTCCTGGATAATGACATGTATTTTTCTTTTCAATTAGGATCGGAGTAGCTCAATAGCTCTCTATTCAGATTGCAGTGAGTGGTCCTTTATAATACCTTCGAACGGGAGTGTAACCATCGCAGTTGCTGATGCCGTCATGCCATGGAAAAGTAAGGTCCATAAATTTTACTATGGAAAAGCATTTCTGGATAAAGAGTGGACAATGCGATGAATGTGGTTTGTCCCTTTTTGTCCTTCGATTCAATTCAAAGTGACTGTCTCACTCTGAGGCTCGAACTGTCAAGTGTGTCCTAGTCCTAGTAGATTCAAAATGGTATTTGAGTATGTGTTGGATGGTAAGTCCCCGGATTTGTCATTGTCGACAGGAGAAAAATAATCATCAAATATGTTCGCTATACCTTCTCCTGAAGAGCTGGTTTTCCCGTCATAGAAAAGTTCTGAAGGATGCGACTGTTTTTCCTTTTGCTGTTGGTGAAATTCCAGAATGTCTTGATGTTCCCGGGTACAGACTGCTCAGAGGAGTTGACATAGCGAGTTTTTGTGCCACGGTGCGTGGTCTGGAGAATTTTTGGTAATCTGCAGCACTGCTCGATTATTTGTTTCTCAGATGTGCCATTTTCTTACTAATGATGCATGATTTCAGCTTTGGAGAATACCATAAAAGAAACTTTTTGGATGAGTATTTCTATGGAGGAACGTAGAGGTCGATAGAAATATAAAGAAAATCATATAAAATGCTAATCATATCGTCTTAAGATTTGTTTGCAAATAGGTCATCCCAGCTTGGTCTAGAAATTGCTCGATTGAAAAATAATTGGCTGACTTGAAGTCCCTATAATACCAGCTGGGGCATAGCTCACTGTTGTTAGAAGAAGATGCGAATGAAAGTTTAGAGAAAAGGGGTGGGTGTTAAGGGTCCGCTGGTATAAGAACATCGATGGCCGGGTTGACTTTGCTATTAGATATATAGTAGGGTGCTGGTATTATCACAGCAGGGTTCACTTGATGTAGGTTGTGGAAGCATGTCATGTTTGAGATGGTTTCGATGGATCTGAATTCATCTGCTGATGCTAGCTGGGTTGGTAAGGCAGTAGAGCAGAAGTTATCTTGTGTCTATGAAATGTGCGAAAGGTTGAAATCGCCAGTGAGAGAGATAAACGTTGGGTATATCTGCATGGCTAGATTATCAACATTTTTGCTGAAGGAAATATATTTTATTGTGTTTGGGGGCAGATAAACTGCTCCTATCAGAATCGATTCTTTGCCAACAGAATCAGAGACGAATAGTTTTTCGATTTCAGGACTGGAAGGTAATACACTACAATTGCAACGTTTATTCAACATCAATCAGAACGCCTCTCTTACAAAAACTTCTCAGGTTTGACTTGTCCTTTCTGTAGATATTGTGATTGAATAGGTTGAGGTCCGAAACGAGTATTCCATTTGTTAGCCAGGTTTCTATGAAACTTAAATCATCATAGATACAGCCTCGGGCGTTTTCCATCAACTGGTGTGATTTTGTTAATAATATAATATGTAATACAATTCTAAAAATATGCGGAAAGATTAGGCAAAGTTGTTATTCTGGGAGTTTATCTGATGGTTTGTCGATATTGAGTTTCGACGTTTCGCCAACATCTCAGTTGCCATTTTCAAGAATATTAATGCTCCTTCTGGGAGATAGCAACCAGCAGTAACATTCTTGAAAATGCCAACTGAGAAATGTCGAAAGTTGATAACAATAGTAATTTACGTCATAAGTCCGGGAAACGCATTTTTACAGTACGAGTCGAAATGTTTACGGACAAGGAGATGAAGGAGCCGAGTCCGTAACTTTGAGACGAGTTACTGTAAAAGTTTCCCGGTCGTATGTCGTAATGCGTTTTATTTCATACTGCAGACCCGTTTTATTTCATACTGCAGACACTAAATCTTACATTAATAAAACAAAAATTGAAAATATGATCATCCATGATGGAAACGCTAGTTTCTAAGGTTACTGTTTCTGGTGTTTGTTTTGTTGACTTTTGTGAAACGAAATGTCAACAGACAAAATGTCGACAAACAATAACATTCCCGAAGATGTTTTGCGTAAATATAATGAAGCTGCCGGCTCTCTGATTCCCACAAAATCATCAGAAAGGTACCATAGCGAATATAAACAGTTTTGCGACTGGAAAAGGGTAAACGCAGTCAGTGAAATCAATGAGGAAATGATGCTGGCGTTTTTGTTTGATCTGGTAAGTTGCACTTAATATTCTTTTGAAGGAATCATTATTGGTGATTTTCTAGTCGAAGAAAATGTCCAGTTCTTCACTCTGGCCAAAGTATTCGATGGTTAAAGCCATGCTACAATTTAATGAAAACGTATATATATATCAAGATTCTCTAAACTTCGAGCGTTCCTTGAAAATCAGTCTGTTGGCTATCAACCTAAACAAGCCAAAACACTCACCAGAGAAGAATTGGTAAAATTTGTGAAAGAGGCACCAGATCAACAATATCTTTTGGCAAAGTTAATAGTTTTAGATGTACGTTTCAATATTTACTGATAATTTTGTGTTCTTGTTAGATTGTTGGTTTAATCGCCGTCGCTGGTGGTTGTCGCCGCGAAGAGATATACAGGGTGTCCCAAACTCGATGGCCTATTAGACATTTCTGGAAAACGGGACATGGCATTATTTTGAAAATTTTATTTCTTGGGTAAAAAGTTCTGTTCTATCGATCTAAAATATTTTCAGCGCTGCGACGTTGCCGCGTATATTGAAAAGTAGCAACAACTTTGATATTTTAAATAGGACACCCTATATATTATTGCATTTCTCGCTTTGTTATTGCTTTCCGATTATATTTGTATGATACTTCCCTATACCTATCTCTAGTGGTTTTCGAGGAATTCATTGATTTCTTTATTTTTTTTGCGGAACATAGCTTTAATCAAATGCTTATTACTGCGGTATTTGAATTTGAAGACAGCTGAAATTTTGGATGTACTTTGACAATGCCCTGTGTATTAGTTGTGTCTGAGGAAATTCTCTCTCCATAATACAGGGTCGTTCAAAATTTGTGATTTTACCGACACATACAAAAGTGGTGAAAAGAGCATTTTTTCAAATGGAACATCCTGTATATTATCGAAAATCCTGAAAGACAATTGGAGTTCCTTCCAAATGATGTGTCATGTTCCTATACCTAAATAGTCAGGTTTCCGAAATAAATGCAAGTTTCTATAAAAGTTGGATTATTTTGACATATTTTCTATTAGGTAGCTATGAAATGTCATGGAATATGTCATTATGAAAATTCGACAATCAATGCATGAATAATAAAACGTTTGCGCGTCATAGAAAAGAATCAAAATGGAAATCGTTTATTCTTCATGGTCAATGTGATCTAATTATAGCAAGAACATGCAAAATGTTGTGTAGTATTTTGAAGTGTGTGAAGATAACAAACTGATTGTACAAAGAATGATTAATATACTGGGTATTACAAACTCGATGGCCTATTGGACGTTTTGGGAGGTGTGGGACATAAATACTTGAAATCTTGTATTCCACGATAAGTGATTGCGATCTACCTATTGAAAATATTTTCACCGTTGCAGTGTTGCCACATCTGCTTGTAACTAATATCGACTTCCTAATTTCAAATGGGGAACACCCAATATTTCATTCCGTATTTGAATTCTACTGATAAATACAAATAACTGTTACTAAACATGTCGTATACCTATCTATACCTTTCATCGAATATTGATTATTTTGTAATTGTTTTGCTACCTAATTGGGACCAACTTTATTTCAAATATCTCTTTTTTACTTGAGTTTTTTTGGGTTTGTAACCTTCCACAACCTAAAAAATAATAGAACTAATATAGAAAAACTATACAAGTTTGCTCTTCTACTCTTGTATAGATTTCCTATATTAATTCTATAATTTTTCAAGTTGTGGAAGGTTACAAATCCAAAGAAAACTCAAGTAAAAAATTGATTTTCCTCCACAAAAAATGACGTTCAAGCAATATCATCTGCCTTTCTATCTGTTGCCCACACAGGACTCAAATTCAACTTTCATCCAGAAAATAGTGATTAATTTCAGTATTACCGAATGATTGGACCATATTTTATACGGGG
Organism: Zygogramma bicolorata; assembly: GCA_032362365.1. NCBI lineage: Eukaryota > Metazoa > Arthropoda > Insecta > Coleoptera > Chrysomelidae > Zygogramma > Zygogramma bicolorata. The sequence goes on along the minus strand of JAVJAQ010001639.1, from coordinate 2,803,615 downwards.
TGTCTGAAAAACAGGTTCTTGTAGGCGATAAGGAAAAACGGCCATAAGTCATTTATTTACCTGTTAAGAAATCATGATTCACCTTAAGTAGAACTCAATTTTATTCCAATCAAAAAACAAAGAAGGTCATATTAATCGCTAAATCATGTGTTCGAAGTGCTGACCATTTACACGCAAACATTCGTGGACCGAAGTCATTACATGGTTGGTTGTTGCTCTCTGAACCTCTTCTGGCCGAATTTCATCGAAAACACGTATTACTCTCTGCTCCAATTCGTCCCTTGAATTCACAGGTGTTTCATAGACGATCTGTTTGATTTTTCCCCAGAGGTAAAAATCTAGAGGAGTTAGATCTGGGGATCGCGGTGGCCAAGGCTGTGGACCCAAGCGTCTTATCCACCGATCTTCAAAGGTTGCAGTCAGTTCTATGCTCACTTCTTGTGTTCAGTGTGGGGGGGCACCATCCAACTGATACCAACAACTCCCATATACATGAAGCGGCAAAGTGTCCAAAAAGTCGCTAACTGTTGTTCTCAAAATATTCAAATATTTTCCTGAATTCAAGTTTGCATCATAAATACAATATGATAATTTATCATTCAAACACATTGAAAGAAAATTTTTCTTGAAATCCCTTTTCTTTTATAAAATGGGGATTTTCTGCAGCCCAGAAATGATTGTTTTTGCGATTGAATATTCCCTCTCTCGAAAATTTAGATTCATCCGTCCATATAATTTTCCGAAGGAAATTTGGATCTTCATAAGTCCATGTTAAAAACCATTCACAGAAATCAACACGTTTTGGAGGATCATCTCTATGTAGCGCATGAGCTTTGATGAATTTATAATCATGCATTTTATGTTTTTTTAAAATTCTCCATGTTGAACTGCGGGTCATACCTAAATCTCCAGTGGCTCTTCTTAATTATGCATGAGGGTAGGCGTGGAAATACCCCAAGACGTTAATTTCATTTACTTCGTCACCAGTTATCGGCTTGAATTGATTTCTTGGTGCTTCAATATTCCCAAACGCAGCATAATTCCGTTCAATTCTTCTGAATTTTTTTCTATTCATATTCGGTAAATTTGGATAAAGTTCATTGAATTTTCTGCATGTTCTCGAAACAATTCTTTGGCACTCACCGTGAATATAAAACAAATTTAAAATATCTACATTTGAATATGCATTATAATCCATTTTGATACTTTCTTCTGACAGAAACACTATGAAAAACGCCGCTTGTCAAACTTAAAATTTGTTTTGCTCTTTTCTGGTCTCGGCACACTAGATCATTTCAATTGGGAAATATGACCTATGTTGATTAGTTATACTGGGAATTGAAAATGATAGTCACACACTTCAATATACTGCAGAACATTTTGCATGTTCTTGCTATAATTTGATCACATTGGCCATGAAGAATAATCAATTTCATCAAAACTTCATTTGAACTGTTATGCCTTCCATTTTGATTCTTTTCTAATCAAACTTCATTTGAATTATTATCGCCTCCTATTTTGATTCTTTTCTAATCAAATTTAAGTTATTGACGCGCAAACGTTTCATTATTGATGCATTAATTGTAGAATTTTCATAATGACATGTTCCATGACATTTCATAGCTACCTAATACAAAATATGTCAAAATAATCCAACTTTTATAGAAACTTGCATTTATTTCGGAAACCTGACTTTTTAGGTATAGGAACATGACATATCATTTGGAAGGAACTTCAATTGTCTTTCAAGATTTTCGATAATATACAGGATGTTCCATTTGAAAAAATGCTCTTTTCACCACTTTTGTATGTGTCGGTAAAATCACAAATTTTGAACGACCCTGTATTATGGAGAGATAATTTCCTTAGACACAACTAATACACAGGGCATTGTCAAAGTACATCCAAAATTTCAGCTGTCTTCAAATTCAAATACCGCAGTAATAAGCATTTGATTAAAGCTATGTTCCGCACCAAAAATATGGATATCAATGAATTTCTCGAAAACCACTAGAGATAGGTATAGGGAAGTATCATACAAAAATAATCGGAAAGCAATAACAAAGCGAGAAATGCAATAATATATAGGGTGTCCTATTTAAAATATCAAAGTTGTTGCTACTTTTCAATATAAGCGGCAACGTCGCAGCGCTGAAAATATTTTAGATCGATAGAACAGAACTAATTACCCAAGAAATGAAATTTTCAAAATAATCCTATGTCTCGTTTTCCAGAAATGTCTAATAGGCCATCGAGTTTGGGACACCCTGTATGAAATAATGTCTTTGGATGTCATCCAGGAAGCTTCTACACAATTGGTAATCACAATCCCTCTCTCAAAAACGAATCAAAGAAGAGTATTTACGGTCATTGATAAAATGGACGGCATAAGTGTGTTGGAACTGTTCCGAAGACACGTTGCTTTGCGGCCCAAAGGTTTAGGTCACAACAAATTGTTCGTAGGATAGCGTAATGGCAAGTGCATTTCCCAGCGCGTTGGAATTCACACAGTCGGTGGAGTTCCCAAGAAAATAGCGGAATTTCTAGGATTAGCAAATCCCGAGTTGTACACCGGCCATAATTTTCGCTGCACATCGGCGACTTTACTAGCAAATGCGGGAGCGGAATTTTCCGTTCTCAAAAGACATGGAGGATGGAAGAGTTCCTCCGTGGCAGAAAAGTATATCGAGAATTCGTTGGAAGGAAAGAACAAAGTGGCTAAAATGATCCAGGAAGGGGGAAGTTTTGTGCAAGTCTTAACTGAGAAATCTAAAGAAATTATTAGTACAAGTGCTTGCTCGAGTTCCACTCTCTACGATGGTTTAATGAAAGTTGAAATAACTGGGAATACAGATTGCACAATTCATGTTACTTTTAATGTTTAGATTGTCTTTAATTACATGTTTATTAATTTTGTATTGTTTTCACAATAAATTGTTTGATTCTTGCCCCATTTCATTAGAGTCCGGTAAAAATTTTATCGGACTCGATACCGTAAAGTCTCATTTATCGGACTAAAATCGTTGACTTGAGCATGGCTGTTACGATGCAGTATGAAATTAAAAAAAATTTCAATGTTTTGATATCTTTGGGTAGGCAAATTAAATATTCATATCCATTTCAAAAACTAAAAATCTTACGTAACGTTACTGCTTTAGACGAATGAAATGGTGGAATAACTTTGTCAACAATCCCAGTCAATCCGAATGTATTTCGGGCTATGTTGAATAAAAGATGAAAAGATAGATATGGCTATTGTCTGTCTGGAAACAAAGAAACGCGAGATCTCGTGACATTTCAGATCGCAAACGTGGAAAGACTTCGGTGAAAAGATAATCTATTTTATCGAATAACTGAAATATTATTCCGAGTGTATTTTCAGAAAGTAATGTCATTGGATTCTTTGTCGCAGCTATATTATTGGGAATTGAGCAGATCATTATAGATTAAATTACATTGGTTAGTTCTAATTTTAGTTCATGCTATGAAATATGAGGAAACGAGTGAATGTTTTAGATAGTCTTGAGTGATGGATATGAGTGTTTCATTAGTTCCATCTTGTATTTATAGGAGTTCAAAGCAATAACCAGTAAAAATTTTTAGACTGTAATATGCAACTTGAAAGAATTTTGTTGATGTTTCTTCTGAATTTCGATTTGTTGGACACGAAATAGTGTGTTTACCTTTTAGTTCATATAGTTCAGGTGACATTTATGGTGAAGAATAATTGATAATTGAGTTGATCGAGTTTCACTATTAAGGTATTAGAAGCGTTTCTATTTGCTAGCACCTTATTGTTATCTTAAACGTGTTGTTTGTTACTTTTTCTTCTCGACTGCATATGATGAGAAATTGTTCATCTCTATGTGAGTTCCTTATCTAACATACTATGAAGGTGTGAACGAATTGATAATCTGTTCAAAACTCTATTCTCGATTGGACAGAGCATGAAATTGACATTATTTTTCAGTGGGGTGATTTCCGGAGATAAATCAATATTTATTCGAATTTCGAATAATGATTGGGGCAGAATGAGAATAATGCTCGATTTCATGTCAAGTCATACTATGTATATTGAGAATCCCTAGGATGATTGTGAATAATGATATTATTAACCTACCTAACCTAGAAAGATTGGGAATTGGTTTTGGAAAATTAGTCAGCAACTCATCATATAATGTGAAATTTTTTTTCACACTACAAAATATTGACTGTACCTACTTGAAAAGTGTATCTTTTGCCGAAGTTTGTATACTATTTCACAACAATCATATTAAATAATTTCATGAAATCAACAAGAAATGAATATTGGCAGGGTTCATTTCAATACATTTGGTGCTTTAAGTAGGCATTGCAAATATACGAACTACTTCATGAATTTTCGCATGTAATACAACAAGTGTATTGATGATTATCGAAACACTTCCTTCGATTTTGAGAAACAAATCATGTTGCTTGGAAACTACACGAGCGCACAGCTTTTTCGAAAAAGAGAAGGAATTTTCGATAATCATCAATAACACGAGTTGTATTTGTTCAGATTATTTCATGAATAAAATCAAAGCCATTTTGATGATTTCCTATTAATTGTTAACATTAATATCAAACGGACAATTTGTGGAATCAGTTATTTTGATATTATGTAGATCTAGTTCATCCTTATGGGTGCTAGTAGATACAACGGTCGTAGATATGTTCACATCTTCACTTCTCAGGTTTGATATTATTTTAACATGATGATCTTTGCTCAGTTGTAAATATGGTTTTAGTGAGGTTGAACTGCTGTGGCCACTTACTTTCATGATTGATTGTTCTCCTATTCCGGAACTGGCCAACTGACTAACAGCAGTGGATCTGTTTGAATGGTTGGTTATTTTAACATTTTTTGTATCTAAACCAATCTTTTGAGCTGCTGATGTCGTCCATCTACTGATTTCGTTAACCCCACTGGCATATTTTTAAACCAAGGGCTATCATGGCTTTTATACCAATTATTGTTAACTGTCAAGAATAGCCGGTTCGTTTTGATGCTCACTCCTCGTTTTGATATCAATTTCTTGAATAAACGAACAGGGCAATTTTCTGGGTTGGCTTCATTTGGCACAAGCCATTTACTTTCTGCTGTATTTCTTGTACCACCTTGTGCTGTTTTCGTAAATATTGGGTTGTATTCCAGTCTTCCAGTTGGTGTTTCATCATTATTTATTTCTTCCTTGAAAAAGTGAACCAAACATCGACAAGCCTCATCTCCCCGCCAAGCTAATTCAACTGCTATAATGTGATACAGTTTTCTTTGCCGTCCATTTGGAGTGTTTTCATCTCAACTTTGTATAATGCGTGTCATTTCTTCAGATGTTAATGATACACAAGACATTTTTCTTTTTTCTGGAATACTTTGCAGTTGTTTCCTTTTCATGTTTTTCGCATTCCTAGCAGTTTGGAAACTCAAATCTTTGAATGGATCAAATCTTCGATTGTATTCATTATAATACTTTTCTTGGAGTAGTTTGGCAGTATCATTCCAAATAGTCTCCACTACCATTTCCTTATACTCACTTCCATCGGTTTTTCGCATATTGAATGCCCATTCAGTGAGGATATCCGCAAGTTCTTCATCGGATGTATTTTCGTCTACCTGGTGATTGCGTCGTCCACAAAATTCTGTGAATTGTTTCCAGACATATTTCTTGGACCGCACGGTATTTTGAGGCGTTAGGTCTTTGACTTTATATTTTATTTCCTCGAGATTGTAATCTCCGAAACGGTTCTTTTCATCCATTTTGACGTTTAATTTTTAATCGACAATTTGTTTTCCCGCACAATATGCTACAGTCTACTGAGTTAAAATTTTCATATATCCCGCAAACCGTGCATCCCACATTGTAGTTCGATACAGGAAGATTCGTTATGCAACCAACAATACTTAATGCCATTGTATGATGTAGGCAAGATTGCCTATGCGCTAGGTACTTTATTTTGATTGTTGTCACAATTTGTGTGGTTAGGTTACATTAGATTAATTATCCAGAATTTGTGGGAAATAAAGTTGATAGGTACATACTAATAGTGTTTGTTTATGGTTCAGACGAAAATTTGGTGTAGTGGCATTCATTCATAAACCAGGAAATCGGAAAATAATATGACAGATTGCAACTGGTAAGTCGTTGTTTAATTAAACCACCCTATTGACTACGAATCAGAAAGCGAAATATAGAAAGGAAAACACAGCATGTAGGTATCCAATAGCCAATCAGGAGACGAAATACAAAATCGAAAACATGGTGTTATTGCTTATCAACACAATCATTTCAACCAATCAAACACGTGTATTTTAGCATGAATGAAATAATCAAAGAAATACCACTCTTGTCATTGTTGGTAAAAGTACATCATGCAACGAGGTTGGTAAGTGAGCACGAGGCGTTAGCTGAGTGCAAGTGCACGTAATTGGATTTATCCCCGAGTCGGATGCCTACTGTACTTTTTCTACTCCCAACATCCTGACAGCTGTAACATAATGGCGCCTTATCAATGACAGCCGCCAGTGGGAGTTAGAAAATGTAATCTACTTACGTAAAAGCTGGAAATGCGTATGAACATTTTGATTTCGATGAATAATTTTTTGGCTCTTTTCTTCCTCGAGAAGAAAAACAGAGAAGGAATAATTCATCAACCCTCAATCTCTCCACAAAAATACTTTAGTTCCTAATTTTCGTACGTTCACAAATCTCAACTGCATATAGACGATGTATGGTTTACTCTCTGAAATATTGGCGACATTTTGAACATTTTGACTGTTGAGCGTCGGAGCGTCAGATGCTGCACTCAAAAAGCGGCTGATGAAATGGAGACGTTCCACTCTGGAAAACTAAGTGAGCTTTCTATTGTTGAAGAATATTCGGGATTTGATGGGGAGAGTACCTACCTATATAATTTTTGTACGATCGGTACTGAGATAATATGGTGTGCTAGCAACAATATCATCAGTTTCACTTTGTATTGCTGAACACTTCGTAAATTACGATAAATGAACTTATGTTGTGAATGAAGGACAAAGAGGTTAGGAAAAGTTGCGATGAAAGGTCGGGAAAGTTAGTTTCTGTATTATTTTCATTGGTCACTGTCTAACCTGAAAGTAAGTCAGAAACGGACGTATTTTTGATTCATTGTGAATAGAATTCATTGTTTCCTCCTTCAAATCAACATCGAGAACTATTTTGATAATTAAGTTACTTGAAAAAATCAAATATTTCGAAAATATTTAATTTATTTTATTTAAGTGGGAAAATGTTCTCCTTTTTAATGGAATTTTATAATTGAAGTACCCTCTATGTCATATTTTTTGGAAATATTTATTTTAAACCAACTTTTCGTTTCAATTTCATTATGCTGCACTACCCCGAGGCATGGCGTAGGGAGTTGGTAGCAAGGCTCAATTACCGAAAGACTCCGGTGGAAGTCGTTGGCGTTTGGTTAGAGAAAACCTTGAATATCATTTACTACCACTATTCCATCTGATGTATCACAGATAATGCACTGATGAAATGATTCACCTTTTTGCAACAATTACAATAAAACCTTACAAAAGGTAAAAAATGGGCTATTATATAATGAAGCTGATATATAAATACACCATCCACAGTAACTAGTTCTTCAGTTTTACGTTTGGCTCTGACTGAACACAGTTTTACTGTTCATAATGGGTTTGGTAGTGACTCGGACAGAATGGGCAGATGCCCTGAACCCCATAGAAAGTTGTAGGTCGTGCCAAATATATTGAATACGCTGACAGAAGTTCCATTTTCTGAATTTGCACTTCTGCCACCCGCTAACACGAGTTCACTTCCTGAAGTTTCTCGCGACCATGGCGTATCAAATGTCGCACGGCGTATATTTATACGACGTCTCGCATTACGAGTATCGTTCCAGCTTAATGTGTCTATCTATTAAACGGCCTTTGGACAGGAAGTCCCTAAAGAGCAGTGCGTCTGCCGGATATCCGCTATGCCCTAAACGTCTCGGCCATCGATTATGTTTTCGCTCCTGTCCGGAACAATTCCGATCGTTTTTCAGACACCTTCCTTGGGCCGGGCACGCACGTCGTTCGCCCCTGTTCGGACAATGGACGGTCGTAGTCCACTCGAAATAGAATGTTGCGATCCAGAAAACAGATCACCATTTTGTATTGAATCTGATTTCTTATGTGAGCGGTGAAATCAGACGATTTCACATTACCTGGCTGTCCAAGAATATATGTACAGTTGGCTGATATATCCATACGATGAAGTCGAGAAATTATTGCCATTGATTCGGTAACAATATAAATGTACAGGCACTCAAGAACAGAAGTTGAAATCCTTTGAGATTCATAGGGTGCTTGCAAATCTTCATCCGAATGAAACCTCTGCCTGTTCAAATGCAGACGCTCATTGTTTTGTCTTCTCTTTTCCCTTCCAGAAGAAACGGATTGTTATCGAAATTATGTTCATTCTTGTCAGGTATCGATGACGCTTGAGGAAATATTAGAAGAGGGTTATATTATCAGGAAATAAGACGTTTCCAAAAGTGCAGTTGCCATTTTGTGAATGAATAAGAGAGGTATTAGGGAATAGTGCAAATTGATCGTATTTCGATGGAAAGATGAGTATAATTCGTCTGAAGTCAGTGAATTAAAATCATATAACCAATGTGTTATTCTTCCCCGATACTCCAAATATGATATTACCATAGTTGAAAGTATCTATGGGTGAATATCTGGTATTGAAATATAGGGGCTGAATTCTCATATCTGATGAAGACCATCACAAAGATTGGATAGAATAGTTGTAATTATAATGTATATATAAATTAATCATTCGCAGTGTTGTTCGATTTCCGATTTTTTCATCAGTTTCCGTGAAATTACAAGAGAAAGTTGATTTTTCAGCTTCTGAGGACTTTGTTCGATCATAGATGAATGGAAACGTGTGGCTTATTCGACCTAGTTCTGGTGACCTTACCTTTCATGACTTCTTCCTAGGAAATCAATTCGAAGAATCGAATTTGAAGGCCACCTTTCGATCATGTGATTACAGTACAGTGGAGGCAAAAGGAGAACTTGTACGTTATCGATGGCAGGACCTGAAAATTGTACGTGCAGTTCTAGACCGGACACAAAAATATAATGAAGAAAGGGTTGCGTCGCTGAGCACCTGCTGAAAATACATTAACGTCAAGTCATACACTTTCGACGAATGAAATATCCAGTTTTTCACTGAAAAATATTAAATAACAAGCTTTCCATCAGAACAAAAGTATTATGCTCGATGTGTAAAGAGGCGACATTCAATTGTTTTTCGTTTCTTAATGACTGTATAAAAAGAATTAACTTTCACTTCGAAGAATCAAAGAAAAAAATCGAAATTTTCAAAAAGGAACATGAAACTCTACTCACTATCTCTATTGGTATATATCATCCATAGACGTTTCATTCATTCACAGAAAGAAGAAAAATTCTAAACAGCCCATGCCTATCAGGCGCGACTGGATCACATAGAAGACAATTTTCTTGCTTAATTTGTTCTTCAATCCAATCCATTTGGTACTTTTGTTATAACAGTTGTAAATATGGAGAGTACTTGATGATGTTGTCTTAGAAAGAGTGGGTATAAGAGATGCCGAAATTTGACAATCGAAATTGATATCAAAATTGGTGAGTACATAGCTCGATGAGATTTCAATAACCTCATAGAAATAAACTGGCAGATTCTTTATGAAAATCTTTATCTCATAAAGAACGTTATTCTACACAAGCGGAATCACATTCATACCCAACGAGGTCGGGAAATTTGATAAGAACGCCCAGGTACACACTTGTGATGTCTCAGAAGAATTCTCTGAATTTATCTATTTATAGTAAGCTTCCATGCGAAATTCGTAAACTCAATGACTTCAATTTTGAGCTCAAGGTGAAATCTTTCCTTTTGAAGAGGTCCTTCTATTCCGAAGAGGAGTTTCTCAATTACCAATTCACAGCTGAGGATATGTGAAGAGCACTCACCACTGATTTTGTGTAAAAGAAAAAAAATCAATTTTTTGTTTTACAAGTTGATTGTCTGTATAATGTGTTGTGTACTCCTTAATGTTTCATCAATATTTTATTTATATCAATCGTTATTTTATGACTCGCTACTAACTTGATTCAATCCTGTAAACGTAGTCAATAAATCTACTCTACTCATAAACCTACTCTACTTTATCAGTTTCCTGTACGATTATCACTGATTTTCAGTAAAAATCGTACAAAAAACTGTGATATTTTTTGGCATGTCATCCGATTTTTTCCAGGAATTTTTTCAATATTTGGACGGAATTGACGTACTTCAGTTTCGAATAAACTGAATTATGATCTAACCACCGTGATTATTGATATATCCGGATGAAACAAACTGATTCTCTGATTCTCAGGCTGCAACGGGATACGTTTGGGAAATATTCTCTTGTAACCTATACGAGTTCTTCTCGAATACTCATCTAGAGCCTGTGTTGACATTGAATAATTGAAACGATGATATTTTTGCAGGAAAAAACTTCATCGAGTTTTTTGCGAAATATCAGAAACATCACAACGAGACGATCTCAATTGAAGATGACAAAAAAGGAAATGTTCGCTTTTAGAGAAGACAAATATACCCCTAATATGTTTTCCTTTCTTTCATTTGATTCAATTGACACTTGTATTCTGAATGAACCTATAAAATCAGATGTTACGAAACTTGTGCACTTTTTGAGGGTACTTAGCTTTTTTCCTTTCATTGAATATTTCCCTCATATATAAAATGTCCCATAAGAGCAATGCAATTATCGAAAACTTACAGCGGTAATTGCATTGTATCAAGTCACCATATCAACACATTCGAAACCGTATCGCTAGACGACAGTAAACAACACAAATAAATGTCAGATAGACTTCAAAAGTAGAAAAACATTTCGCTTCTAGGTGAGTACTTCATACAATCTATAGAGGAAAGTATAAATGACCAAAAAAAACATATCCTTGAGAATTTCTTTATTCGTGAAATATTCCAATGAATTACATTCGTGCCTAAAAATGGCCAGATAATTTTGCATTCAAGCGTGATATCTTATACAAATTGCATTCGGTTATTTTCATATTTTGTAAAAGAGCGCTTTTGCCAAAATATGAAAATAAACTCTTGCAATTTTTAGATATAACGCTTTCTTGCGAAATTATCGGTAATTTTTATGCACTCGTGCAATTATAACCGATAAGATCACCTAAATATTAAATACTTCCTACTCTGAGATGAATCCACTCGTTCGTTTTGTTTTCCTCAATGGAGAACTGTAGACTGATTTTCTTCAGGAATTGTGATTCTGTGACGGTTTCCATACTTGATTTCAATTCTCTGAATATCAATATTTCTTGGTATTAAAAATCCATTGAATTTTTGTGGTTCTGGCTGGTAACTGAAATAACATAGCTTTTTCGTCTAATTCCAGTGGCACATTGGTGTACTCCTTCTGTCTTCTGGGGAGGCTCGGTGCATAATCTGATTCAGTCACGGCATGGTCATGGAAATGTGGAAGGAAGGCCTGTGATAAATGGACGTTCGATGCATGAAGGAGAGTCTCTATGGAAAATTGTGCCTTGAGAGAAAAACAAAGGGGAATTTGAATGAAATGGTATGTTGGAATACATCGAACAGAGCCAGTGGCGTATACTAGCAGGTGAAAAATATGTCACGCCTGATCGTATCTTCAGAGTCCGAGGAACATTTTAACACTATAAGTTGTACCACAACAATTGTTACCTTGAGTTAGATTTTTGATACCTGAGGTTCCTTAGTTTTAAATTCAACAGTGTTTTCCTAGAGATGGCAGTACTGATGAAGACTGTTTAGTCGAAAGTACTCTGCTACAATTTTAATAAATAATTTTCTGCACGAATAACAAAACACTTTTTTTCGAAGTATATTGTACAAATCTTGTCAATTTTCACCACCTGGCTATGTGCCAGGGAGATCAATGCATACAAATATATATGCGAAAGGGTCCTGATTGCAATTATCTTCTTGCCCAGAGATAATTTTTTCAATAGACCAGATGAACTTTGCAACTCCTTGCCGCAAAAGATTTTCCTGAGGCTTTAAAAACTTCAAGAATTTGAAGTGAAAGTTAATTTGTATCTTCTGTCCCTTGATACACGCGGTGTTCCCTAAACATTACAGGGCTTCCCTTCTGTATATAGATATACAAAGCAAGAATCGTCAATATGTCACAAAAACACCAGGCAGCAAACCTTCGAAAATATTTTTTCGTAACTCCCCACTTCTGAGTGGACAATTCAGTATATAGTCGATTGTGACGACATAGATCAAAAACTGACGACATGGTGCTATATGTTATTACTTCATTTTACAGCATTGCTATAAACATGATTCATTTCGAGGCATTTGAGTCCCCAAAACGGTATATGAATTTAATTTTCTACAAGGATATTTTCCCTTTCGAGGATAATAGAAACAACAGAAATAGGTCTATCCTGTATCATATTTATTTTCAAATATTTCATTGTTCGAACAAATTCTTCCTATTTGTGTTCACATCAAAGAAGTGAAACAAATGTTTTTCAATTTCTGCCGTTATTTACGGCTTATTTCTCCAACACGGTATGAGATAAAGATAACCCAACGACATCATTTTTCCCGCACGAAACAAAATCTTTATGCCATATTGATAAAACGTCGAAGTATATAAATGTTATATACGCTAGAGGATCCCGAGGGTGTCTTCAGATATTTTGCTTTGAGAAAACCTTGCTGTTTATCTTACAGGCTTTGAGCTGAATATATTCGAAGGTTTCATATTTGTTTGGGGATTCATTAGAATACCCCATTTCAGTGAGGTGAAAAGGGTATGATTCGTGTCAAAATTGGATTGTTTATTTCTGCCGTTAAAGAATAACTCGTTGATTTCAATACATCACAGATAAAAATAGTTTCGAAAACGTTTTGAAATGGATGGATGGAAAACATCAACAGAAAAATGTAGTACATTGAGATTGTCGTTATCAAGATCCAGCAAATACCAATATTTCCATGTTTGATGTTGAGCTGAAGCGGAATTTCACATTCAAGGGAGTCCTATCGAATTTTCTCTGGTTACAATATCTTAAAGGATAGCAAAATCTGCGGAATTCATTATTTTGTGGTGGAAGAATGTTGCCTTCGTAGATTTTCGTCTAATTAGTGAGTCAATAATGAATCGAGATAATATATATTTTTATAAGTACAAGTGGAGAAGGCAGATCTCTAATCTACCCTGAAAAAAAATCTGCTTTGAATAAAAACAGTTCCTTCAAAATGGGACACGTTCTATCAGTCAGCAACTTCTCGTTCAATATGAATTTGCGAATACCCCAACACCAAATTGATATCATTTGCAGTAGACTCTCTTTTCCCTAACAAGGTTAGCATCTTCAGGAGGAGAAAAGAGTTTTTTTTTCATATGCAGATTCACACGAAAGGGAAGCCCAGTAATGTTCAAAGAACCCCGCATGAATCAAGGGACAGAAGATACGTACTAACATTTACTTTGAAATTCTGAAGTTTGTAAGCCTGAGAAAAAACCTCTTTTGGCAAGGAATTCCAAAGCTCAGCTTTTCAATTGGAAAAAGATCCCTGATCTCTTCTATAGAAGAGAGACAAGTTCCGACCCTTCCACGATGTTCCAATGAAGTGAGCGAGTATGTGAGCGAAGAATCACCAACAAGACGAATTGCCTTTCTCGGAATAGAATCGAGAAGCCTCAATGAATGTATTGGTGCCGAACGTCACACATGAGAACTGTATTCAATGACAGGTCGTATCTGAACCTTGTAGATCATTAGAAGCTGACGAGGAGTGAAGTATTTTTTCGCACGAAATAGAAATCCAAGGTCTGGGAAGCATTCTTAGCGATCGATCTCACATGGTTTTCCCATGACAGATTATCACTGATCGTAATTCCTAGCATCGAGATACTTGATTTTGTAGGAATTGTTACTTCTGACATCTGAATATTTGATGATGATAGATTGACTTTCCTTGAGAAGAGACATGCCTGGGTTTTCGTAGCATTGAATTTCCCCAACTCCATGTTACCCCATTCTATTATTTTTGCCAAGTCGTCGTTAATTTTATTGAAGTGAATGTTTCTTTGAAATTTTGTTTCTCGAGCTGGTATGGGAACTCTGGAAGATAAACTGGTATGAAGAGTACTTACTGTGGTCCGCAAAACAACGTATTGGAAAAGATGTTTTGCCGAGCAAATCATTGATATGAAGCAGAAACAATTGCGAGAATATCAGATGATACTCCATCAACAACCACATAAAGAGACCTATCAGACAAGAATCTCTTCAACAAAGCACACAACTGAGGAGGCAAACCATAAGACGGCAGTTTAGAAAGGAGACAAGTAGACGAGAATAACTTTTTTTGGCCAGATAAAATACTTCTTGGGGATAATAGTTACAACGGTTCCATTTTACTATCTGAATACCATTCATTTTGTTTCTCTCAAGATGCCCAAATAAATCAACGAGAATAATTGAGGGAGAATAATGAAAATCGCCAAAGCAAAGTTTCATTGTTTTCATACAAACTTAATTTAGCGTTAAATGCTGTATCTGATGGATTGGCAGTTGATACACCGAGCCGTGGATTCAATGTGCCAAGAACAACACTACGTTATAAAATATCCGGAAAACCACAAGAGTCAGGGCATTCTAAATTTGAGTCTCGCTTGGGAAAGGAGATTGAATAAGAACTAGTTAATGGTCGTACCAGCAAAAAGTGGTATCATAATCGTGTGCTAGGACCTGAAGGAAAATATATTTACGACAAACGAAACGCTTTTGACAAAGAGAAGGTATCAACTCTATTGAAACTGAATGCAACTAGAAATCCTGACTCAGCACCAACAAGTTTCAAATACGATAGGAATTCAGCTGCTGTGGTTAGATCAGCCTCTGGAAGTTGGGGTTTTGGAAAAAGCGAAAGAGGCTGGATGACTTGCGAATGCTTTTTAGAATATTTTTTCAATGTGTTTCGATGTGTTTCTTTTAATAAGGAATCTGATATAGACCTGCCAGTTATAGTGTTTTTATATGATCATAAATCCCACCTGACTTGCCATTTGAATAATTTTCTCAGAGAAAACCAGATATTGTTAGCACCAGATCCTAATGCTACTCGTAATCTGCACAATATAGGATAATAGTAGAAGGTAAAAACTGTATTCCCAGGAAATATGTTCCTATTTGAGAAAGCTGGAGGTGTTCCAACGATTTTATTACTGATTATGTTTCAATATTCGTCTAATGCGTTATAAATATTTTTCTAGATGAGCTGGGTAGGACACCGTTACTTTTTTGAATTCAGTTTTTATGAGTGGCCAGAAGTGGAGGATTTTGCTGCGTGATTATCAATCATTTATAACTTTTCCAATATAAATCATTTCAAAAAATCCACGCCAGCACCAACATAGTTAATTTCTATGAAATTTTACACTTTTTTTTTTCGATACGAAAACAATGAAAAAGTTTTGAAAGTCGCCTTGAGTGGAGCCTCTGCCTACTACTATCAAAAAAAACTCAAAATGATGAAAATTTGTCAGAAATCAATGCCAAAATTGTTTCCATAAACCTTAAAGTTCCAGAAGGATCAGCTTTTGAGCCGGTACTCTTTGATTGCTATATAACTGCACTTGATGAATTAATTCATATGCCGTTGGCAACTCTGTTGTGATCTCGTATAGATCAAAGACTAGATACGAGAGCTCTTATAACCAACTTTTGTTCTACATGAATGACAGATTCTTGAGGAAGTGATCATTTTTGAATCCGTGAACAGAAACGATACCTTGTTTTTTATGATGGTGGAAAACTTTGCCAGCCTTCGTGACTGGAATCAGAGAAAAATGATGCATAAAACCCTGGTAAAAACTCAAGTTTAACATTTTGATACTTTAATTTGAAATATTTGAAATTTGAATGCGTTGGAAAGCTCAGATAAACTTGACATTCAATTCTAATCCAATTAGTTTTGTTCGTTCCATTTCATGTTGTACTTTCCACGTTTTTATCTTCACTATTGCTACTTTTGATCGAATTTGTTTCCTTTAGTTACTTTATGGAGCTTTTTGCATCATTTGTAGTGTTATTAAAGCCGAATCTAATATACACTTTTGATATTATATTAAGTAGCTACCGCAGGTAAATGATAGTTTAAACACACATTGTGAAAATAGAAGATAGTTTTGAAAATCCCAGAATCAAAATTGATGTCAATTGATAATACAACGCGAGATTTCTCTGACAATGAAGAAAACAAACTTCACCTTGAATGATCTTTCTCTCACTTGGGTAAACAAACAAATTATAAAACTGGATTATTCTCAGGAATGTTTCCAATGTGTTTATGAAACAGCTATAGGTAGGAAATTGGCACCGTTTTATAAAACATTATAGTCTTTATTGATATTTTGTTAGGCCTCTTGCAAACACTACAAAACAGTTTTACAAACAATATGACAGTTGCTATGAATTTTCTCTAACACTCTTAGAAAGTGGTTTCATAAAGACTCCCCTTACTGCATTTTCGGAACATATTCAAGCGATACTTATTAATGCTCTCACTTTTCTTAAAATTCCAGGTAACTCACAAGAATTAAATTTTTCCTTTTAGTCCAGTCTATGACCATTTTCCCGTGTATTTATCCCATACAGCACCGATTCGCATGAATATTTGGATTCAGGATCTCTTTTCCAAAATCTACCCTGTGCCGAGGGTTGCTTTAACCCTGGGGGGTGGATGCCACCCCTTCTTGGGGGTGAGAATTTTTTTATTGGAAATAAGTGCGGAAATCAATAGATTGACTAACTCTGAGCACTTTTCGTTAAATGGAGTTTTTTCTGAAGAGCAATACTTTTCGACTTATTCGCGAGTGAAATTGTCGGTTTTCAGGCAAAAAAAAACACGTTTTCAGATCCTTTCTCGCGAATAACTGGAAGATAATGCATCTAATCGGAAAACCTGCAGAGAGCAAAATGATAGCTTTTGAAAAAACAAAGGCGATTGTTCATTTGTGATGTATGCAAACCCACTACAAACTGAATAACTGCTTGTTGCAAGTTGATTGGTATTTTCAAACGCCAAAATGGAAAGTTTGTACGTACAATAACCAAAAACCAATGCATTTTTCGGGAAAGACTAATTGGACCTTTTTTGAAGTCCTTCAAAAATCCTTTATTTTTGTTACTGACCTAGGTATGAAGGAAATGATGTTGAATCCTATTTTTTCGTTGAAAAAAAAATTGTGAATAACTCATCCTCTAATCCCCCCTCTGGAAAAAATCGTTGCCTAGTGGAACTATATGTATATATACATATATAATATACATACAGTTCCACTAGGCCTAAAATATAATTACTATGTGTATTCTTCAATATACTCATGTACATTCTCTAATTTCTACAAAAATTGTTTTTGTTTTTTTCCCCATAACTCGCTTATTCTTCAAGCAATCAAATCCACCAAAGAAGTATTTTGTAGCTTTTTACAAGCTAAGCTCATTCACATTATTTTTTGTTTCAGGTAATATTTTTGAAAAGGTTCATGCTGAAAGGGCTCAAGAAAAGTACTTTTCGCGAACCCTCACAATATTTAACTGGCCATATTTTACTCTATTTTCATCCTGCATAAGAGAATGAAACACCGAAATTTTCAGAGAAGAATAGCCTTCAATTTTGTACTCTAGAAAATTTTGCATGTGATCAATACTTTTCGAGTTATTTCGAAGAAATTGTGATTTTTCGCTGAATTACGTATATGATTTTTTCTCTTCAATCTCAATTTTTCCCAAAACTACATACTTTCAATTGACGAGAAACTCAGAACTCATTGAAAGAACATGAATAAAGTGGATAATGGAGTAACAACGATTTTTTTCGAAGGGGGGAGGAGAGAGGATGAGTTATTCACAATTTTGTTTCAACGAAAAAATAGGATTCAACATTATTTCCTTCATACCTCGGTCAGTTTTGATACTAGAAACTTTTATAAATAACAGAAATAAAGGATTTTTGAAGGACTTCAGAAGAGGTCCTATTAGTTTTTTCCGAAAAATGCATTGGTTTTTGGTTATTGTGCGTAGAAACTTTCCATTTTGGCGTTTGAAATTACCAATCAACTTTCAACAAGCAATTATTCAGTTTGTAGTGGGTTTGCATACATCACAAATGAACAATCGCCTCCGTTTTTTCAAAAGCTATAATTTTGCTCTCTGCAGGTTTTTCGATTAGATGCATTATTTTCCAGTTATTCGCGAAAAAAGATCTGAAAACGTGTTTTTTTTTTGACTGAAAACCGACAATTTCACTCGTGAATAAGTCGAAAAGTGTTGCTTTTCAGAAAAGACTCCAATTAACAAAAAGTGCTTGGAATTAGTCAATCTATTGATTTCCGCACTTTTTTCCAATTGAAAATTTTTCACCCCCAAGAAGGGGTGGCATCCACTCCCAGGGAGAAAGCAACCCTCGGCACGGGGTAGATTTTGGAATAGAGGGTAAGTAGAACCTATATCCAAATTTTCATACGAATCGGTGCTGTATGTGATAAATACACAGTTTACACTTTTTTCACCCTCATAGACTGGAGTATTTGAACTGCGTCATATAATGTAAGTCATCTAAGGTATGTGACACCATGTAACCAAAAACTAGAAATTACCTAATTTCGCTTCTTCCATCCGAGTTGTAAAATTTACAGTTGTCTCTAATCCATTCAATTCTATTGAATAGTTGGCGTCAACAACCCCCAGAGAATTGCGCTACGTACTTTTTGGTTTTCACAAGTTTGCTGTTGCCTATCTAAACTTGTTTTTGTAATCTGTGGTTTCTATCAATCAAATTGTTTCATTCAGGGCCAGTTGCTCAATCGGGGATAATCGTCCGATATCGATTAAACGAGCTTTACCAATTCTGTTTCAGTTTTTCAATGAAGGTCCATGCGATAAACCTAGTTTAACAGTGGTTCAAACTAATCCCAGGAATTCGGTGCTTCAAAGAGTTTATTGACTGATTCTGATCCATAAATTATATGACTTTTTGTTTGAAGAACGTTTTGTAGAACATTTTAATGGTAAATTTATTTTTGTTACCTACTACTTGAATCATGGAAGATTTAACTGACGATGAAGATTATCTGGAAATGATTGATATTGTTACCCCAAGAAGGAGACCAGCAGTCAGAAAACTTCGTAACCATTCAGAAGAATGCCAAAAGAAAACACCCGTAAAATTGTCAATTTGGTATCCAAGGATGTTAGTAACCAGACACATCGACTAAATCATTTCTATTCTTAATTGTCTTAGAGTGACAGCATCAGTTCTTTTGGATTCTCTTGGATGCGTGATGCTCCAATCTCTAGTTAAATATTCAACGCATGTCACGTAATCACCGAAATAAACTTCTATTGAACAACCGGTCATAATGTTAGTATCCGGTCTAAGTATTGTAAATTGCCATCTGACTTTTTATATAAAATTCCATATATTGAAGGAAATAAAAAAATTCAATAATTATTATTATCATCAATATGATTACCTTAGTTCGATCCCACTGAAACTCGTCGTCATGAATATCGGTATTTTTATGAAATGCACGTTAAACGATGTAGCGGCGGAACAGCTATTCGGCATGCAATGTTCTTGTTAACAGGCCCAATCTCTTGTACCCGTAATTGAAATTATGAAAATATGTTGGAACGAATTTAATTATGTGTTTTCCAATCTCGGCACTCGGCTGCATCGAATGCTTCTGGGTTCACGCGATTCGCGTTCGCGTAATTTTTTAATTATTTGTTAAACGGCCTAGGCACGCACGTACCGTTTGAATGGGGCCATATAAATGCGGTGCGAATCGGGCCTCCATGGAGAATCGAAGCATTATTGGCCTTGCGAAAAGGAAGGTGGGAAGTTTCTGATCGAATGGCGGAGAGGTCGTGAAAAAGTTGTGGTAGGGGGTGGAACACGATCGTCAACTTTTGATTTTTTTCCATATACAGTGATGTTCAATGATCAACGCAAGAATCAAGGGACAGGTGATACGGATCAACATTAACTTTCAAATTGAACAGAATGACGACCGTTGAATATGATTTCGATTGTTGAGTTGGCAGCAATTCGGTCGAAATGTTGAATAAAAACAATTTCTGAATCTTCAGGACTCTGAAAATGAATTATGTGTAAAAAACATTCGTTACAAATAAAACGCTTTCAACAGTTCACAGAATACGGCATCAATGATTATCTACATTTAGGGTGGCTGTCCGGCTTCCAAAATGGTGAAATAAATGAATCCACCATAAAATAAAAATACCTTCACAAGTTCACGTAAGACGTTGACACAGACACGAATAAATGAACGAACTGAACTGCCGGTGAATCGTTTCTTCATGATGTAAAAAAAGCATATGAAAGAAATGAGAATAAGAATTGGAAAGAGTCTTCTGCTGATGAGTCAGAATTACTGTTTGATTTGTTTGAATTTTGTTTAGACCTCGGAAAGCCACCCTAAATGTAAGTAATCATCATTGCTGTTATCTATAAACTGTTCGATGCGTTTTATTTTCAACGAATGTTATTATACATCATTCATTCTGTTCATATCAAGAAAACTCCATTCTAGAGTATCATTGCAATATGTATGTTCCTGTTTTCTTACTGCAGAGTCCTGAAGATAAAACAATAGAGTTTCGAAACGTCGACTATTTATAAATTAGTTCTATCCACGTCTATTGTATGATGTACCCATTATACGTCTGTTTGCTCGACTAGAATGATACCTATTAGTTACTAGTGAATAACGATTTATTATTCACCTCTGTCAAATACTTCCTTGATTGAGCTATAATATTATATTGGTTTGCTAAAAACAATCGTTTTTTAAAATCCCATTGTGTAGAACACCAATTTTAAATTCAATTCTTTGCCTACACATAAAAAATAAGGCAAGGAGCATCTACTCTGAACTATAAGCGACTGTGAATGTGCGTGTCATATCGAAATACTTTTTGAATCCAAACAAATTTGACTCCAACCTGTCAACAGTATTGTACGAAATATTTGTTAGAATAAAATAATAGTATTTCTGAAAATATGTATGTGATGTAAAAAAATTCAACAAAAACTTCTACAAAGTTTTTTATTAGTCGTGGATAGTATAGTATTCTACTCGCGTGTAATAGTTAGGGAGGCGAATAGGGGAATTTTCGGTAATACTCGAGCGTGGCAGTTCAACATATGAGAGATACCTTAGACCTAATAGAACAACCTTGTAAAGTATTTAGCTCTATATGTAGTGACGCGCGCCTAGGATAGACGATCAGGTTTGGAAAAAAAAAATTCGATAGTCTGAAATACTCGAGCGCGTCAGATTAAGCTATTGGGGGTTGATTTTAGTGTTTTAAGACTAAATTTAACTAATCTGACGATAAGTCCTCGACGCCGCCGAGTTATAGGGTCGCGAACTTGTAAAAAAAAACGTTAATCCGGCATTCTCGAGCGCGATTTTTCATTTTTTATTATGAAGAATATAATCTAAAACTTACTAAAAATACAAAATCTGCCGGATCTGAAAACGCGTTGCGGCATATAAGTCGCGAACGATACATTTTGCAAAAAAAAAAGTTTAAGTAAACAAAAAAGGTAATTTTATTTTACACAAAAAAGGTCTCCTTACATTTTTGTCCAAAGTTGAAACTTTTTGACTTGAAGCATCATAAAAACTCAAACATCGCCAATTTGTGGAGGAATGCTTACAAATCCGACATCACTGACCTTGCACCAACAGATCATGGGTGGAATGAAAATAATAATAAATTCGAGTTCACGTGGTTTATCGGGACTCAATTGCCCGATGCGTATGAAAATGGTGTGGTATCGCCGGATATTCTGGGCAACGAGAATGACACTGAGGACAGCAATGACGAGACGCTTGATTCAGGTAAATTTTTGTACTTCTATAATATTCTCTCAACAAAATTACTGAATAGAAATAATTGTTACGGATGTTGCAGGCACTCAGCAGGAAAGAATTGTGGATGAGGAGCCACAATATGAAAGTTCCAGTGAAGAAGAAGATGAATTGTATTGAGCAAAAATGTAAAGGTCATACATAACAATACAATTATAATACAATTTTTATATTTATTTTATTATACAATTAATAATACAATTCGTACTACATTTCATCTACATTTACGTTGGTTGTATCTATCGCTTTATGGTCATTCTTAATTTTCCAGTTTTATCAAGGTGAAAGAAAGGAAAGAAAGAAACCAAACAACCTTTTTCGGTCAGATTAAGAGAACCCACCAACATTTTTGTCACATTAAGAAAATATGCTTTCAGGATACCGTGATAAACATCCCCTTTGAAAATCTGACGCGCTCGAATATTTCAAAAAAACATTTTTTTTGCATTTTCAAAAATTCATCGTAACTTGTGGTCACGCCGAAATCGTCAGTTTTTTTAAAGGGAGCTTTCTTGGGGCCTACTCAACACCCCTTCCGAAAATCTGACGCGCTCGAGTAAATTTTTTTTTTGCATTTTTGACTACTTTATATGCCTACCTCCACCACGCAAACCGGCAGATTAGTATACCGTTGTTATCAGAGGCACTTGGGGCATACGTAGTATGAATATCTGACGCGCTTGAGAATGCCCAAGTAACTGTTTTTTTTTACATTTTTGAAAAACCGTACACGCCAAACCCACCGCTAAAATGGTTTTTACTATACGAGCTTTTCTTTTCGAAATTATTTGATTTTTCGATTTTGATAGGTCTCGACGGCGCCGTTGAATTACGCCATTTAGCTACCTCGCCTCCCTAACTATAATGTTTGCTTGAATACGGTTGAAAATGTTCCTTGCTGAGCGGTAATGATTCAGACTTCTATTGTCTATAGTATCAAGGATGAAAGTAGAAATCAAGTAAGAGAATCAAATCCCAAACGAAAGATTGAAATGGATTTTCTGGTCAATAATCAGATCAAGGATTGATTGATCAAATAAAATATGTTGTTACAAAAAATCGACATATCGAATATGAAATATTAGTGAAAGAAAGAAGAAGAAATAAATGAAACAATATTGTCACTAGAAAATTGAGGTATCGAATGTGAAATATTAGTCAAGAAATTCAAATAAAGAAATAAATGAAATATTATGAATGAATGTTGAAACCAAGTTTTCCTCAAATTGAAACTGACTGTATATAGAAAACGGCTCATTCATAGACAATCATGTAACATTTAAATTTTCATCATTTTGTAAGGTCATGAGTTTGTCCATCAAATTCGGAAAAACTATCACCCGCTAATTCCCTCAATTCACCTCATGCCAAATTTTCGTTAACCTGGGTGTTTAAGGTCAGTTGAAGATTTCCATTTCGAATATGGAATATGAGTATTCATTTGTGCCAACAACAATGGAGAATGGTACTTACATGCGTGAAATAATAATAGAAAACTTTCATTCCTCTTTCAGCAGCCACTTCAGCGAAATTGTTTGTTGGACATACGAAGAAGTAGTCGCCAACTACGTCTCCTATCATTTTCTGGTTCATGTATCCATCCTGCACGTGTTCCCAATTCGTATACTGGAAAAAAATATAATATTCATAAGCTTTGCAATACAATTATGCTTATTATGAAGCTGGAGAAGAAAATCTAGTTTCAGTTTGTTGGGAGTGGTCATTGAAACATAAAATCCCCAGGACACTGAAATTACTATGAACGGTTAAAAGCATTCAATTCATATGACAAAAAGAGACACCCGAAATTGAATCTAAATAAAATTCGGTGAAAAAAAAGATTCAACAGATTCTCATTTTCAAATCATATTTATTGATTCAGAGTATTTTCAGTAATTCTGTTGTAACTGTATCCCAATGTATCTATAATAGGCTCTTTGTATTTGAATACATTTCTTTACGGAATGGCATTATTTTCTGGTAGATGGATTCTTTCTTCTAGCTTTTTTGGGTCCTTAACCTACTGAAATCTGATAAAACAGGAATAGAAAAACAGAAAAACTGTACCAGCAGATAGTACTGACCGTGGCCGTTACTTGAAAAAAATCTATTTTGAACAAATAATATACAATTGCTTGTGAGAATTTTTACATATTAGGGTTTACTAAACCGCGGTTCAGTAAACCCTAATATGTTTTTTTATGAAAGTTCGGAAAACGAAAGTGGAATTGGTCCGAAACGTCAACGATAAGTATTTTAATAAATATTTATTCTTGTATCTTTTTAATATTCAATTTTGAGATATAAGAAAAGTTCCTGACTACTTGAACGTGTCCCATTCAGGAGAAACTATTTTCGAATAGGGTAGTCGACAGTAAGACATATAATTAGAGATTTTTGTGTTACATGATAGTTTTTGCTTTAAAAAAATCTTCAATATCAATTTCATCAATCGAATTGATTTCGATAAATTAATATCTCTGAGAAACAAAAATATGAAATGACACTTATTCGTCACGTGATATTGCACACCTATCAGATCTCGTGACGTCATAGTCTGCGAAACACAAACCGAAACTTCAATCGTTATAACCTCAATAACCTCATAACTTAAATGTGGGTTCGTCAATGTTGCTGTAATAGCTATAACCGTTGTTTCATTATTGTAGTCCGACTGTGTTCATCCAACAACTAAATTTGACTACAATGGAAGCAGGTTTACAAAAAGCAAATAGCAGTAATCTGCCTAAAATGGATGTTGTTATGCTGGGTGCATTTTTTGCATCTTACACCAATTTTTGCTCTGCAGAATTCCGGAATATCAAAACTGTGTGAGTATACAAGTACCTATATTAGTGTTGAAATTTCAATTATCCTTCATACAGAAGTAGTAGATATTGAATAAGTACATATTGAAATTTTTAAGGTTAGGTATAGTCACCTAAAAATTTAAGATTCTAGACTACAGAACTGATGGCTAACTTTCTTTTATAGATCATCACGAGCGACATATGGAGATGATGCCATAGGTCATGTGCAGCTGAAGTGGGACAGCAAACTGTGTACCGTGAATTGTAAAATATGTATTTGTTGGTTCTCAGGCACATGAATGAACAGTTTTTTTGGTATATCAATTGTTGTACTCTCACATTGAGGTACTATACAGTGCTTATAATATTTAGAATCCATTTTAAATTCCGAAACACACACTCACTCCTTACTCGATCAAACACAGCTGTTGTTTTGCAGACTTTGGTCACTCGAGACGCCATGACAGTTTGGCGCGTTTTAATGAGCAAATGTCAAAATGATTATAAAAATGTAAAATGAAATATGATAATGTTTGGTTTTCACTGAAATATTAACATTTCGATTGAATTAGACCATAAGACAAATAATAAACCAGATTTCCAAAAACTGTCAACTACCCTATAATCGCAGCAACTTCTCGGATTATATTAAACAATTGCTCTTCTACACTTGTATAGATTCCAATATTAAATCCTATCTTTTCAGAATGTGGTAGGTTAAGAACCCAAGAAGCTAGGAGAAAGAATAGATTTCATGTTTTATTACTCGAAATACATTGTAATATTTCATTTTCAATCATATCCACCGATTGATTGGATTTTTACCAATTCTGGTAAAACATGCAAAAAAATGTATACAAAGAAAATTTTTTGAAAACAAATTCTGTTGATGTCCATGTCATTAATTCACATTTCATTATACGAATTGAGGTTTACGAACTATCCTATACCACGCCCAAGCTGAAAATGTCAGTTTTTGTGGGCCCCCCATTAACTCCTTAATCATCCATGAAATTAATATTCTTCAATTAGTTTGATTGATACAGATGACTACATGACTTATGTAAAAATTGTTGATACCGAAATGAATGAGTAAACATTATCATTACGGCTTATGTTGTGCCTCTCTCGTGAAACGGAATTTTGTATCGAAGTTATATGTTGATAAACTGTTTGAACGTTATTATACTTCGGTTGGTCCCATCCGAATAGATCACCTTGTAGTAGTACCTCTATGACTGAAATGCGCAAGTTGAAAGAAAGAATGATTCACGATGCCCCTATCTCACGAGTCCCCACCCGAATATCCGTCAATATACTTCTTGCGCTGAATGTGATAAGTTCGAAAGTGTAAATTAGTTTAAATAAGTGAATTGAAGAACATTTTCCATATGTACTATGGGAAACAAAACAAACGATGCTCAGTGAAAACAACGTAGAAACTTGGCGAACACTACGGAAACTCGAGGAAAAACTCCGTTCCTACTCGTTTAGTAAGTAAGATTGTTTTTAATGTTTTTTGTCATGTTTTAGAAAAACCAACGGAATGAGTGGACATATAATTGGAAATAGATGAGACTGACAATGATTTCTGATCATTGATCATCGGCAGGGGCAATCTACCTTGTAGATCAACATACGGCTGAACTTTATTCATCATCCTAGGCCGTTTTCTGCCCTGCATACTTTTTGAGTTATGCCAGCCGAGTGTCTCGCGCCCAAAGACAATTTCTCTTTGGTTGGCGCAGGTCCGTCTTCAGATTTGACATCGGAATTTTCTACCACCAACAGTGAATCTTTCCGTAGTGATAACGCTGTTACTACTATACTGGGAGATGATCCGACTGAAGCAAAGTTTTACGGTAGTCATATCCAGGATGATTTCGCACTGCAGTGGTGTACCTATCTGACACCAGCACAAGAGAACGACAACGAGGAACCTAAAAACACTCGAGGACAAACTCTGTTCTTACTCATCGTAAGTAAGTTTGTTTTTCATATTTTGTCACGTTTTAGAACGGAACCAAAGACGAGAGTGGACGTATAATTGGAAACAGCTGAGACTGACAATGATTTCTGATCATTGATCATCGGCAGGGGCAATCTACTTTGTAGATCATTCTACGGCTGACCTTCAATCATCATACGCCGTTTTTTTGTCCCGCACACTTCCTGAGTTGTGCTCGCCGAGTGTCTCGCGCACGAAAACAATTTCTTTTTTGTTGGCGCAGGTTCCAGGCCATTACACTACCTCATATCCACCCCAACTGAATCCGGTAGTTCAGACCTTTTTTTACGGCATCTGAATTGAGATTTTCTACTGGACCCTCAAATTTCGTTGGGCAAAGGTTTCTCAGCCCTCAGTACAGCTATGCCTGATGAGTGATCGATATGCTGAAACATTCAAGACTACTTTGTCTGACAAAGCCGGTGCTGATGAAGCATTATGCAACGTTTCTCCCTCGATTTTGAACCACAGGAGATTTCTGCTTGCACTAGACC
Organism: Zygogramma bicolorata; assembly: GCA_032362365.1. NCBI lineage: Eukaryota > Metazoa > Arthropoda > Insecta > Coleoptera > Chrysomelidae > Zygogramma > Zygogramma bicolorata. The sequence continues at coordinate 2,776,223 of JAVJAQ010001639.1, read as the reverse complement.
TGAAGGTACAACCTTTCCCTTCAAAACACCTCGAGGGCACTGCTCATCGAAGTCAATGGCAGTCTTAGAAAAATCAACAGAGGGGGGACACCTCAAGCAGACCAAACAGAGGATGGTGAGAGCGGTTCACGACGTACAACAACAAATGGACGAAATAACATATTTGAACTTATACGCTGGTCGCATTAAATATTTGACAGCACGTGGCAATCTATAACAAACAACTCCAACATTTTGGAATGGATTCAGAGATATAAAATTCATTTTTATACTCTACCTTATGGAAAACTGGCACCTGAACCCCGACAATTCCACCCAGCCGGTTAAACCTATGTTGTGAGTGTTTAGCTATATTACTGGAATTTGACTACATTGGACCAACAGTCAATGTCAAGAACAATTTTTGGTTCAGCTATTTTCTCAGGTTTGAGTCTCACTGATAGCTATAGATTTCTTTTGAATCTGAAACATTTGCATGAATTCATCACAGCCCCTCACTTGGAGCTGTGAAAAATCTGATGTCTGAAAATTGTTTTTTAACGTCAGTGGATTCGACAGATGCCGATAAACATATGAAGTATTTGCGCTTCCAATCTTGACACAAAATTTTCGAATTTAATTTTTTGTGTTTTGGCTTATCTTGCACCTTATATATTCACAAAAATCTCAGAACGGTTATACATTTTTTGAGTTCAAGAATTTTCTGTATCTGTAGCTATTCAGACGACATCTTTTTCAATTAGTATTACCAAGATGGAGTGTTCAGGAAACATCCAACAAATTTGAGGTATCTTGGTAATCATTACGATTCAATATTAATGGAAAATAAATTCATTTGACACTTGGTTTCGGTTTGCCTTGTAGTTGAATATAGGGGGCCGTCTACAAAATTATTTGAGGGGCACCGATGTATAACCTTGCAGACGGATCGAGGAGATTTTGATAATGTAAATTTTCACACAGTGTCACAGTGACTTTTTATGTTGGGCAACTAGAAGGTAAAACAGGGCCTGAATTTTCCAGAATATTACATGCAACAACGAGAAAGCCAAAGGTTTCAGTGAAGCAGGCCAAACTTCACATTAATGTTCAAAACCTTCAGACAATTCTCCTCAAACTGTCACATTTTGTCGCATAGAGACAACAACACCGTCAACGCGCAGATCAACCGGATGTCTGGAATGAAGCACCCAAACCTCAACGGACTGGCTGATGATATTTGGAAGTGGTGTGAAGAATTAAGCCTAATGATATTCAGGAACTTGAATTTTCTGGTGGAGAATATATATGTATATGTGTGAATGTGTGTATATATGTGTGTATATATATATATATATATATATAAAATTGCCAACTAGTGAGGTTCGTCTCATAAATAAACTCGAAATATGAGTTTATAGCAGATCAAAGTCCATGATGTGTCACCTTCGGAATGCAATATCGAGAATACGCCTTCCAAGAGCGGGCCAAAAAATTTCGATAACCTGAAGTTGATCTGTTTACTAACTACTCTAACACATAGGGTAAAACATTTTTATCTTTACAGCCAAACCCCATAAGTTATGCAACTGATGCATTACATTAACTTGGTCTTACACAAACATTTGTGTTTTCCCAATCATCACCACTTCCACATTTTCCTAGAATATTGAAAATGATCGAAGGGGACAAAGTAACATGTTTTGTGTTTCTGTTATCGCAGTCCCAAACTTGGTTTCCACAAATTGATATCAATTTTGAATTCCATTATATTGTATTTTGAACCACAATATATAATTTTTTCAGTTTCGTTTAAGCACCTACATCCACTGTGGTGACATCTTTCCCTGGGTGAACCGATTTTGTCTGGCATCCATTTTCCAGGAGAAAAACTGAGGGGTGAACCTTCAGCGATTCTGATGGCATCACTGATTGCAAATACGATGAAACCATACAATTTATTTTCGTCTCATTGGTGGATATTTGTGAAGGAGATGTGGATAAGGTAGATCGCCCATGGGTGCAGCTAGGTAAAAATTATTGTACTAGAAAATTACATAGATCAGCTTGAAATCTGATATCTCATGCATGTAACTATAATACAATGGAAATGTTTTAGAGGGGAATTTCAAAATACGATCCACCTTTTTCCCGATATGAGAAAATCTGGGACCCTTACCAAATGTTGACCAAATTAGAAAAATCGAAAAACCTCATTTTGAAAAATATATCACAAACTTATTGTTATGGTTGCTCCAAAGCTTGCTGAAGCGTGAAAATATGATTCAAAATCAGAATGAGTAGCATTTTTATTGTATGATCAGCACAAAAAAAAAATCGTTTACCGGTTGACGAGTGTCGCCCTTCAGAAGTCGAATCTTCCGCAGAAAATGTTTTGACGAGGCATCTTGCCTCTTGGCGTGTGAGTCCCAGCACAGAAGCTCGATGGAAAGTTGAACCCGAGTCTTCCGCTTGAGGGGCAGACGTGCTTGTCTCTTCACTGCCGAGAACCAAATTATCCACAGACGACCAAGAGAGCAACAAATACAAACATGTATATTTTTTTTCACCATTTTCCACGGTGAAACGTGAATTGTGTATGACATCCACGATTATCAATTAAAAAACCGCACACATTCAATTAGGTTTTTTTCTCATTTTTACTCATAACAATCCTCATCACCCAGCTACACCTCAGCACAAGACATGCTGCCATTTCTGCGGCCAACCAAATCGATATGAGCACGGACACCATACGATCAAATGAAGGCTAAAATTGTTCTAAAAAAAATTGTTCTAAAATTGTTCGTTTCCGTTGACCAGCTGACGAGCGTCAACCCTCAGAAGTCGAAACTGGTGCGAGCAATGGATCAACGAGGCCTTACCTTTTGGCGTGCGATTGCCCAGCGCGGTGGACCGGCGAGGGTTCGAGCCCCGGCCTTCCGCTTGGTGGGCAGATGTGCTGACCACTACACTACCGAGACCATGGTCTACAAAATTATTTGTCCGAAAAATAAAATACTTTTGGATTACCTCCGCAATTTCATTAAACGAGTGTAAGTTTTCTGGTTATTTGAGTTTTGCAACATTATATCGTATTAGCATTCAAATACTGTCTGTATCAAATTCTTAGTTTTTGAATTCCATTATATTGTATTTTGAACCACAATATATAATTTTTTCAGTTTCGTTTAAGCACCTACATCCACTGTGGTGACATCTTTCCCTGGGTGAACCGATTTTGTCTGGCATCCATTTTCCAGGAGAAAAACTGAGGGGTGAACCTTCAGCGATTCTGATGGCATCACTGATTGCAAATACGATGAAACCATACAATTTATTTTCGTCTCATTGGTGGATATTTGTGAAGGAGATGTGGATAAGGTAGATCGCCCATGGGTGCAGCTAGGTAAAAATTATTGTACTAGAAAATTACATAGATCAGCTTGAAATCTGATATCTCATGCATGTAACTATGGAAATGTTTTAGAGGGGAATTTCAAAATACGATCCACCTTTTTCCCGATATGAGAAAATCTGGGACCCTTACCAAATGTTGACCAAGTTAGAAAAATCGAAAAACCTCATTTTGAAAAATATATCACAAACTTATTGTTATGGTTGCTCCAAAGCTTGCTGAAGCGTGAAAATATGATTCAAAATCAGAATGAGTAGCATTTTTATTGTATGATCAGCACAAAAAAAAAATCGTTTACCGGTTGACGAGTGTCGCCCTTCAGAAGTCGAATCTTCCGCAGAAAATGTTTTGACGAGGCATCTTGCCTCTTGGCGTGTGAGTCCCAGCACAGAAGCTCGATGGAAAGTTGAACCCGAGTCTTCCGCTTGAGGGGCAGACGTGCTTGTCTCTTCACTGCCGAGAACCAAATTATCCACAGACGACCAAGAGAGCAACAAATACAAACATGTATAGTTTTTTTCACCATTTTCCACGGTGAAACGTGAATTGTGTATGACATCCACGATTATCAATTAAAAAACCGCACACATTCAATTAGGTTTTTTTCTCATTTTTACTCATAACAATCCTCATCACCCAGCTACACCTCAGCACAAGACATGCTGCCATTTCTGCGGCCAACCAAATCGATATGAGCACGGACACCATACGATCAAATGAAGGCTAAAATTGTTCTAAAAAAAATTGTTCTAAAATTGTTCGTTTCCGTTGACCAGCTGACGAGCGTCAACCCTCAGAAGTCGAAACTGGTGCGAGCAATGGATCAACGAGGCCTTACCTTTTGGCGTGCCATTGCCCAGCGCGGTGGACCGGCGAGGGTTCGAGCCCCGGCCTTCCGCTTGGTGGGCTGATGTGCTGACCACTACACTACCGAGACCACGGTCTACAAAATTATTTGTCCGAAAAATAAAATACTTTTGGATTACCTCCGCAATTTCATTAAACGAGTGTAAGTTTTCTGGTTATTTGAGTTTTGCAACATTATATCGTATTAGCATTCAAATACTGTCTGTATCAAATTCTTAGTTTATAGTGGTGAATCAAATGACATAAACAGTTCATTAAGACTACTTCATTAGTATGAGATCAGTCTGAATAAAATTTTGATCGCCTTTTAATAATTCTTTGAACATCTACAAGGTGATCTATTCGGATGGGACCAACCGAAGTATAATCGAGGATTAAACGACTTACCTGAAGGAAGTTCAATCCAAATTATACGAGGTTGGTCACATCCGAATAGAGAGACACCCACCCATCTCAAAAAAAAAAAAAATCCAATATATTATTTGTTCTGTCATCCCGACCCAAAAAGGCGATATCATCGCAAGGTATATTGACGGATATTCGGGTGGGGACTCGTGAGATAGGGGCATCGTGAATCATTCTTTCTTTCAACTTGCGCATTTCAGTCATAGAGGTACTACTACAAGGTGATCTATTCGGATGTGACCAACCTCGTATAATTTGGATTGAACTTCCTTCAGGTAAGTCGTTTAATCCTCAATTATTTTGTGGTGGATAAATATTTGTTTTCTGAGTTTATAACCTACCACAATCTGAAAAAATTAGAGATAATATCGGGATCTATAGAAGTGTAGAAGGGCAGATTTAAGTTGCTGCGTCTCTTGAAAAACAGTTCCTTCTGGATAGAACAAGTCCAATTAGGCACTAACTTCTCGTATAACTCAAATTGTGATAGGTTAGAAACCAAGAAATCCACCGAACACACGTTAACTTTCGTATTGCAATAAACAAGTTGTTGAATGAAGTATATAAAGGTGTGAAAAATTTCGCAATGAACAATTCGTCATTCATGTACCATTCCCACTACATAGTTTGAAATCAGAATTCGCTGAAAGCGGATTCATCCAAATACTAAACGGAGCTAGGAACCGTTTTGTCATTCTATATTTTTGAAATAATTGTCTAATTATGTTTCTATCCTTATTGAATTTCTACTAGTATGGAATCAAAATTTGTAGACAACATATGAATAGAAAAAAAAAAGTAACAGAGGAAGGAAACTTTGGAACTTTTCCACATTTCTGTAGGTTTGTAAAGGTAATGATTCGCCAAAAATTCATCAGTAGTTAGCGATCAATTTCGAATAAGAACATCAAGAGGGATCAACAGAATTCAATGAGTCCTTAGAAGGATTATACATGATTCTAACATTCACAGTAAATACAGTTATATTTCTCGTAATGCCACATCTATGTTCTCAACCCCTCAATCCTAGGAAGGAATGCGAGACATTACAATGTCGGTTACCAATAAAAAATCAGCTGGTTACGCCGGAATTTCCTGCTCACTACTTCGTGAGGCTATCGATTTTGTGCTACCAACATTGACCACACTTGTGGATATCTTTTTTCTGATTGGTAAACTTCCCGAGGAGTTGAAGGTATCTCTAATTGATAGCCATGCAATTTCTAATCATAGCCTAATTGCTTTGCTTTCAGTTTTTTGTAAAACATTAGAAAAGGCAATCTCAAAACGCCTCAAGTGTGCAGTATATCTTCAGGCAAAAATAGAAGCGAAATAGACTATATACTTATATTGTTGAATCTCTCGACAGTAGAGAAATGTGTTCATTTATATTCCATGATTCCAGCAAAGCCTAATGATTAATCATAATCTTCTCTTAATAGAACATGACATACTTATCCGCGTTAAAACCCATACCTACTGGAGTTCCTCAAGAAAGTATTTTGGGGCCACTTCTATTCACTGTCTTCATTAATGACATTGTGGATCATATAGACTGTAATTTGGCTACTCTATTCGTTATTAACAGATCGTTATTATGTCTTGTGTGGTAGTTATGGATGTCAGAATATTTCAGAAGTTTATGCTCATTCTGATATATGTAGCAGGGTAACTGTTAATATTATCTTTTCTTCGAAAATATTGCGACGCGATGTCTGGGAAGGCAGGTCGAATATGAGTTTTGAAATTCGTTTTCTTTGGATGCCATGGCCCTGTCCCAATGCAATTATGCTGTAGGCAATAGAAGAGTAGGCATGTGAGTAGTAGATGGTCAGCAATGTGTCCACTTCTAGCATTTTTTTGTGCACTCAGCAGATGAACACATTGATTATTTTTTTTACAGGTGCATCCTATTTGCTGCTCCCAGGACAGATTACAATCAAAAACAGCATCAAGAATTTTACTGACTCTGTTATCATTCATATGTATTCTATAATTTGCTAGTGATTTTCGAATGTTGTGATATTCAGCATTAGTAGTTTTCCCAATATTGATCGAAAGTCTATTTTTGTAACACCAGTGGTGAAACTGATCCAGCGTTTTTTGTAAGCTTCCTGGAAAGATCAGATTTTGAGCTGTCAGAGATAATCGTGCAGGTGTCAAACTCATTCGAAAGGTCATCATCAATCTTTACTATTTTTTTTTCTATTTGTCAGATATAAAATAAACCAATCATTGATACAACCCCATATAACCAGCCCATTGAGTGTTTCGGAACGAAGTTCTCCTCGACTGTGTCGAATGCTTTTGTCAAATCAAATGAGATCGAAACCACCTTGATCCATTTTGTCAGAGATATGCTGAGTGTACTCTGCTATACTAGTATCAGCAAATTGAATACCACCCTCAATACATGTAACAAATCCCTATCTGAGTGGTCGCAGCTTAATGGACTTGTTCCGGATTCTTAAAAAACACAATTTATGCTATTTTTTATCACAAAGAGAATTTTAATCTCTTTATCACAATGAATAAAGTTTTCCTCGAGCAACGCTCATTTGCGAAATTTTTAGGAATATACTTGGATGAAAACTTGTCTTGGAGTGAGAACTCACTCTACCAACCAAGGTAATCAGTGCATCTCCATATTCTCAAAACATATTATTTTTCTTTCGTTCTTTCATCTCTGAGTTACGGAATTCTTTGTCGGGGAAACCCAACAAGAATACAAGAAATAATTCAGAGGAAAAAATTATTTGGTGCATCACCTTCACCGGATAAATAATGTCGTGATCTTTTCCAGAATTTGGGCAATTTCTCTGTCTATTCACCCTACAGTTTCATATCTGTGGTCTATGTCCACGAAAATATTTCACATTTTTCGAGATATAATGATGTGAATCTTTTTACCATCAGACAGGCAGACGATCTTTTTATTCCCACCCACAGGCTCGAAAAACAGGCAACAGTTCCTATATAATACCGTTGAAATTATATAACAGTCCAAGATCATAAAAAAACGAGAGGCAGATACGAAAAAATTAAAGAGCAAAATCAAAAAAATCTTAATCGAGAACGCATTTCAAAGTTAAGATGAATTATTTTATCATGCTATCAACTAAGATTATATCCTTCAAACTATATTTGTGAAAAATTTGAAATGTTGGGCAAACTTTGAAGGACGAGGCACGCCTTAAATTTTTGATAAGAGGACATAATGACCAATAGAAAATTTGGCATTGAATTTGGTTTTGAATCATTCCTATGAATTAAAGGAAGAAATATCAATTTCTTGAAGGGTTGTAACTTTTCCGTTCATCATTCGGTAGGTATTTATATACGTGGAACAGTAAGAATGAACGATGTGAACGCTTTATAGTATCTCACTTTCAGAAACTAACAAAACTGGGATATTTACCTGGAAAACGATAGCATCACGTTCGAGTCGACTCATATTCTTGAATATCGTATCGATAATATCATGGTATTTTTCTCTCTGGAGGAAACTCGGTCCATCTTTTTCGAAGAAATCGATGAAGTCGTACAGAAGGAAATACGTCCCTGCAAGAAAAAAAGGTAATCAGCTGTTTGAAATGAAAAGTTTTGTATTCGATTTGGTATGAAATATAAACAAAAAAAAATAGTTGGTTCGGCTGAAGGTGCTTTCGTTTTCGCTAAATTTTTTTTGCTGCATAGAATATAAATGATAATTTAATTACTATCAAGTATGGTGTTGATCAGACCCGAAGGCCCGAATATTCATCCACTTGGTGGACAATAATTTATATTTACCGTCATCAAACGACCCTAAATATACAATTCGATTCTCCACTGGAATCGAATTACCACCTCACAGAATATTGGTGTTTCGAAAGTCCCTTGTACTGTTGATTCAGGACTCAGTATAAATATTATAATATTTATCATCATGATGAAGACGTTCACTATTGAAATCCTTCTTCTGAACAGGAAAACGAAGGAAGAATTGAGGGAAACAGTGAAGCTGAACTAATTCTTCCTGCTTGAACGAAATGAAAACATCTTATAATGTTCTGAAAATGTCATGTGAAGAAATGAAGAGAGTATGAAATGAATTTGTTTCAATCTGAAGCTTTTATCGCCGATTAATATAAGAATCTGATTATGATAGTCGAGAGCATCAATAATCTGTAACTTTGTGGCAATCATGATATAATAGATTCATACCAATAAGTGACAATGGAGTATGGCTAGGTACATACAAAATTTTGTTTAGTAACTGAATTTATTTTGTTGTTTCTTCGATGATTATTGTGTTTTTCAAACATATTACACTTTGTTTCAAAGCATTTTTGATTTTTATATTTCAATTTCTTATTCTACCACATTTTTTTTTGGGATTTCGTTGGTTTTCGGTGATTGTCGTAATTATTTTTGGCTTCAGGACTTTCGATATTTCTGATATCGCCCTGGATTTTGTCAAGCAGTAAATGTGGACAGTAAACTCAACTATTTTCATCTATACTCAAAGATTCGTTTGTTCACCCTGTATAATTTTGATTCGTGTTTTTGATATATACTTTACGATTCGAAAAACCTTTGAATGTACTTGGTAAAAGAATGGCTCCTAGGTGAATATTTTGATATATCACCTTGTATAGTGAAGGTATTTTTGATATATCACCCTATATAGTGAAGGTATTTTTGATTACATCACAAGAATGAATTCTAGGAATTGACCTGTCTGAGGTTTTCTCATTTCAGAATTAAAAATTTTATGTTTTACTTTCGCAATACGCTGTATATGACTTCGGTGGTATGCCCACTCCTGATTTCAGAAAATTGAAAAGGAAATAAAAGAGCAACTGACTAAAGAGCAGGGTCTCTGTAACTCTCTAGTTGGCTTTCTCCATACGATCGAGATACAATACAATACAACCCCAACTTTTTTTTTCAAATGCAAACCCGTCATGTATGGGCTCATTGAAGAGCTCGTAGGAAATAGAATCTGACCATACCCTTTCCTTTTTCCACCCATGTGGCTACCACGAAATGAGAAAAAACTCTTGAAAGTTAGAAATGCCTACTTAGTGCTATCTACGGGTGAATCAACGTTGCAAAAATCAAATAAGTGGCACTCAGCATATGATGATGTACACTGCTCAACAATTGCTAAGGATCACCAGTTCCTAGTTTCTGAAAGTTTACAAATTTCATGAACAGTCCAACCTGGGCAGGCACCACAACAAATTTTATTGAATTATGCCTAAAACTGATAACGTAATCTAGCATCAACAATTTATTTTTTCACGAAAAACTTACACATAAAATAAGTTCCATCCCAAGCAATTGTTGACCACCGTACTTCAAAAAGATAAAAAATATGTTGCATTTTTTGTACCAAATTTAATGCCCTGATAAGAAATATTTTGTTTGACCCAGTTTTGAAATTGTGGCACTGAGTAGGTATTGTTGAGCAGTGTACATCATCATATGCTGAATGCCACTTATTTGTTTTTTGCAACGTTAGTTCACCCGTAGATAGCACTAAGTAGGTATTTCTATACACGACATACGTTTGCATTTGATAAAAAAAGTTGGGGAGGGTTGCAGCTAAGGGGCTGATTTTTTTTTTATTTTATTGCCAAAAAATGCGTACACTTTGAAATCAATTAACGTTTTTCAGCGATTTTCCCTAAGTTACTGGTTAAACAGATATTAATTTTATTTCGGACTTTTGCGCACCCCTGTATAATATTATATAACATATATTATAACTACCCCCATATGAGGATAATCAAGAAAAAAGTGCTCAGTGGAAAAAGCGGTCGAATGCTTCAGAGATTCGGATGCAGCAATGATGATGATTTCAATAACAGAAAAAACCTATATCGTCGGGTTACTGCAAAAACAAGATAACTCACATTTGTTTTGAGAAAACGCCGTTTGAAAGTTCAAATCGATATGAAAACTCCAGAAAAAATTTAAAACCATTTATTGAACGATAATCCTATTAGTAAAATATCTTAAAAACATAAAACAGTCTTCTGAAACGAATAAACAAAAAAATACATTGATTGGTAACAAAAACAAGAAGAAAAAACTTCACTTGACTTATTTTAGCTGTCCAAATACGGTACTAGGATTCACTCTCTGTGCCACTATCGTCAATGGAAGGTTCAGGTATAGCACCCGATTTACAAAGTTTCAATAAATCGTTCTTCTAAGCATTACTGATGGGTCTCATTTTTTTATAAGCAATGTTTATATTTATATCTTCAATAATAAGTGGACGTATCTTACCCAGAACGCTTATTTCCATGTATATTGAAGGATGATCATACCTATATTGAAGTATCCCAATAAAATTTACGCTATCACTTTCAGCATAACAGCACCACGATATGACATTTTTATATTATTAATACTACCAAAGCACCACAAAAATTGGCACGTGCACACTGCAAATTTAAGGTAAGGAAACAGCTTGGTGTCATGGAATATTATTATACCGCCAGAAATAATACTACTAACACGGCATGTATACGGAAGTCGTACAGCAAAAAGCAGATAAATGACAGTTATCTGATTTCAAACTAATATCCGATGTGAACATGATCAGCAAAAATCAGTTATGTGGGTATTATCTTGTTTTTGCAGATACAGTTTTAGAAATAGAACTGACTAAATTCGTCAATAATAAGTTATATGCCTTTTATCTTATTTTGGCGGAAACGTTATGAAGAATCGAGTTAAATACATCTATTGAAAATAGTTTATCTGCCACTTGACTTGTTTTGGCAAACATAATATCTGTAATCTTGTATAATGTTATTATTATATTTAGGTTTAAAAGCACTTATCTTCTTTGTGTGTATTCCAGTTGTATCAAAATAAAGTTAGCTTTTATTGACCATCTGTGTGACACCTACGCAAACTTCGTATTCACTTGTCTTGTTTATGCAGTATATTATTTGAACTATGTTGAAGCCGAAACTGCACTTAACTCAAAACTGCCAATAATGGAGTTATCTTGTTTTTGCAGTAACCTGACGATATGATGTCCCTTCAAAACATTTTCCAGTTGCTAAACTCCATATCAGCAGTCATGAATAAAGAAGACTATTTCACGTAAGTCAGGTTCACTACGATCAATCTGAAAGTGTTCACTCAAAATGAAGCTCACCTCCGGAATCGTCTCTCGTACGTATATCAAAATTTAATTCTGTGAAAGTTATTAAAAGTAAGTTGAAGAATGGAAGCTATTATATTTCCAAGATATTAAAAACGATGATTCCACAGGATTGCGAAAAGTTTCAATTCACGATCCAATTCAAACTCGAAAATAAATGTCGCAAAATAATTTTATCGTTTAATTTTCTCTGCAATCCGCCTATCCAAGAAAAGTTTGAATGTTCGAATGGGCTTCTGTCGTTTTCATTTCTGGGGACTATTTACGCTCAATTCTCTAGGTTGGTTAGTCCATCAAGTTATTGAAAAACTTCTGGGACCGCTATCTTGGAAAGTTCCATGGTGGTCCCCCAGGAATCAATTTATTCGAAGTTAGCAATCATAATATCGTAGAAGTTTTTCAATGAATTAACGGGAAGTGGACCAAGTCAATACCCGTTCACGTACTTTGCCGTTGATTAGGAGAATGGAAATGTATTAGTAACTCATGAAATCAATTAAAAATTCATGGGATTCTGGACTGAGTGAGTTTTTTCACTGCTCTAATTCCATAAATGCCGCAATCTCGCATTATAAAAGAGGTTCGTACGTTATTTTCAATTCCATTTATTGAGTTACGATGCTCATTGGATTATAGAAAATAGATATATCATCACAAGGGTACACTGAACTTGATAAATTATCAATTTAAGAGTTGAACATACAAAATTAATGTAAACGGTGAGAGGTATAAGTCTTAAAATATTTTCATGAGAGTTGCATTCACAATTCCTTCTACACTAGATAAATAATGTGAACTATATTTGACTTATATTTGTATTGTGGGTCCCACTGATCTCGAAGTGGAAGGAATGATAACATTTATTTCATTATTGTTTTTCAATAGAGTTCAACCGAATTTTCAATGTACCCTTCCCCCATTGAATTGTATTTTCAATTGATTGAAAATCTGTATCGTAATGAAAAATTTCTATCATAATGAGCTCATTAGGATACAAGTTTTTCATTACCATACAGATTTTCAATCAGTTTCATAATGGGATCCATGGGACTATGGGCGTATGAGTGTATTATTTTAGTACGGCTGTAGAAAAATCATTTTCTGATCATGTCGTTCACAGTAACAAAGTGAGGCTTATGAGAATGTCGATGCTATTCCGAATTGTTATCAATCGTTCCCCTCTTGGTAATATCTACACGGATGACTCGACGAGTACAGAATTCCCACCCCTTTGTTGTGAATTTGGAAACCTGTCGAACCTCTCTTGCTCAGGGATCTTTTTCCAATAGAACAGCTAAGATGCGGAACTCCTTGCCAAGAGAGGTTTTTCCTGAGGCTTACAAACTTCAGAAATTCAAAGTAAATGTTAATTCGTATCTCCTGTCCCTTGATTCACGCGGTGTTCTTTGAACATCACAGGTATTATAAGTCTTAAAATATTTTCATGAGAGTTGCATACACTATTTCTTCTACACTGGATGAATAATGTGAACTATATTTAACTAATATTTGTATTGTGGGTCCCACTAATCTCGAAGTGGAAGGATTAATAACATTTATTTCCTTATTGTTTTTTTCAATAGAGTTCAATGCAGATTCACTTTCGTGTGAATCTGCATATAAAAAAAATCCTGTGGATAAAAATATAGAATCATTAAATGCGAACTTTTTTTACTTCATTCAATTACATTGCGGGATAATGTCTGTGTGGTTTTTATAAGATGCGCCACTACAAAATACGTGGGATTGAATCAAATAATTGGATTGCATGAATTGGCTGCCAGTTCAATTTTGAAGAAGGTACCGCGGTCCTCAATTGAAATACGAGAATACCGCAAAATGCTTGAATAGGGTGCGATTAATGCCTTACGATGGAAAACGAGTAGTGACCCAGACCGAGAAACTATTTGAAAACTGGCAGAAGTTTTTCGAACAACAGTTGTTAGCACTAAGTAGGAGCAGTAACATTCTTGAAAATGCCAACTGAGATGTTGGCGAAATTGAGGTTTGTAGGCCTCAGGAAAAACCTCTCTCGGCAAGGAGTTCCAGAGCCCAACTGTTCCATTGAAAAAAAGATCCCTGAGCAAAAGAGGTTCGTTGGAAACGCGATTGCGGCCATCACTGGACACTGGATTGGAGGATGCCATGCCGCACGTATGGGAATCCTACAACGGAATGACTCCTGTAGAAGCTGTCGAGACGAGGAGAAGGAAGAGACGATGGTCCACTTACTCTGTCACTGCCCTGCCCTATTCAGGAAAAGATTTTCAGCTCTGGGTCAGCCCTACTTTGAAAACCTATTTGATCTCCAGTCGATTGGTATCAAAAGCCTTATGCTGTTTATCAACAGCAGCTACTGGTTCCCACGGTAGTGGAGGGGGTGGTAACCACCCCTAACGGCATCACAACGGGTCTTTGGCCTATGTGGGTTCCATCCCGGACCACCGTGCTAACCTAACCTAACATAAAAGAGGTTCGACAGATCTCCAAGTTCACAACAAAGGGGTGGGAATTCTGTACTCGTCGAGTCATCGGTGTAGATATTGCCAAAGGTGGAACGATTGATAACAATTGAGAAGAGCACCGACCGTGAAAATATCTGAAAAGAGAGACAAATCTCTGACGTTTCTACGATGTTTCTATGATGAAGTGAGCGAGACTGTGAGCAAAGAATCACCAACGAGACGGATTGCGTTCCTCTGAATAGAATCGGGAATCCTCAATGAATGTTTTGGTGCCGAACTGTACACATGAGAACTATATTCCAAGACAGGTCATATCTGGGGCTTGTAGAAGCTAACGAGAAGTGAAGTATTTCTTCGCACGATATAGAAATCCAAGTTTCTAGGAATCACCTTCAGTGATCGATCTCACATGGTTTTCTCATGAGAGATTATTACTGATCGTAATTCCTAGCATCGAGGTACTCGACTTTGAAGGAATAGTTACCTATGACATCAATCTGAATACTAGATGTGGATAGATCGCCTTCTCTTGAGAAGGGACCTGCCTGGGTTTTTCTAGCCTTTAATTCCACCAAGTTCATGTTACCCCATCGTATTATTTTCACCAAGTCATCGTTGATTTCATTGACGTGAATGTTCCTTTGAATATTTTTTTCTCGAGCTGGTTTGGGGACTCCGGAGGAAAAACTAGTATCAAGAGTACTGTCGTCCGCAAAACTATGTACTGAACAAGATGTTTACTCGAGCAAATCATTGATATGAAGCAGAGACAAAGTGGACGCTAGAACCGAACTCTATGGAACACCTGTATTTATTGGGCGAATATCAGATGAGACTCCATCAACAACCACATACAGAGTCCTATCAGATGAGAAACTCTTCAACAAAGCACACAACTGAGACGCAAACTTAGGACGGCAGTTCAGAAAGGAGGAGACCCGATGCCAAACTCGATCAAACACTTTTGAAATATCGAGTGCAACGGCTACCGTTAGTCTGAATTTTTCGATTGAATTCTGCCAAATATGAGAAACATAAGCCATTAAGTCACCGATTAATATTTTATGGCGAAATCCGTTTTGCCGTTCATTAATTATTCCTGATTTCTCTAGATATTTGATGAGTTTCATATTGATGGCTTTTTCCATGACTTTGGTGAAGATAGAAAGCAATGCAGTTGGTCTATAATCACAACGTTAAGTTGTCTTTGTAATTATAGAAAGGGAAAAAAGAAATGGCATTATAAAAAACTGATCTCCTCCAACCTAGGGGGTGATTGGGATCTAGGGTCCAAATAGCGAATCCCTACTTGTGATATGTCATTCTTAACATTGAACAGTTCAATATTTTGGGATTGATCCACAAAAGAAGTATTTGCCACATCTGAGAGCTGTTACTACAATATTCCATATGCAACTTTGTTATGAACACTATACTCTCGTGAATACAATCAAACTAATATCATTCGCACTCGACGCTAGTTCCGCTATCGATTTTTTCAGGAGGAAAAAACTGATACTGGATCAGTTTCTCTTCAGATCACTTCCCAGTTTCATGTCCAGGAGAACAAAACTGATACTGTATCAATTTCCCCTCAATTCAGTTTTCAGTTTTCTTGTGCTGAAGATGAAGGTTTCTTTCTCATCGTTTCATTTTATACCAGATTCAAGGAGAGTGCTACAGGACTGCAACAAGGGGGTACAACTGCAACTGACTAGCTCTGTATGCGATGCGGAGAGGGATTCGTGGGTAAAATAAATGATCACAAATAAAAGTGAGAAAGGCGTTTAATGCGTATGATTTTTCAAATAAATCTTTGTGAACAAAGTCCAAGGTTCCTGATAAATCACCCTACTTGGTTATGACTTTTTTGTCAATGTTCGTCTACTCTTTCGACAAATCGAATATCAATTACCCTTTGGTGTATACCTTCGGTGTACAATAAGATTTCTCTAATGATAGGTACGTATTCTATAGTTTGCTTAAGATATAAACTTGTCGTTGGTACACAGTTATTCTATTCTTTTCAAATGAGTGGTCTTTCAGGTCTACTAATCACATAAACCTAAATAGAGATGATATAAGAACTATGTAAATAGGCAAGCAGATTGTGAACATAGGCCACAGAATGATATGGAACGGTCTTACTTGGTAGAGGTGATAAGGAGATGCTCGAGTACGTTCCAACGGCAAATACCTGGATAGCTGATAGCTGGGCGCAGGGATACTACAAAGCTGATACAGGTGGTACAGGCAGATGTCTACGGCTATGGTTAAAATACAAACATGCAGCAAGCGTGGAATTATTGACACCGTACAACGGCCATGCAAATAAGCGAGACTACCAAGGTAATGAGATGTATGTTTTACCTGATGTTGAAGTATACTGAAGAGGCCTTAGATGTAGGGTGGCCTCGTAGTTTCTTCCGAAATGTAAGTAAGCAATAGAGAACGAAATCCACAACAGAAGTGATTTGATAATCATCCAAATGATCAGTTTTCTCTATCGATTTGTCTTTCTAGGGCTAGAAAATCCGTATATCACGAAAATCTAACAGGCGCAGTACAAGGAGAGTTTTAACTCTATATCCCTACATGTATTGCAGATTTGTATATAAATCGATTTTTCATCATAATCATTGGGCACTAGTCTGAATCATGCGAAAATATCGCACAATCAAATATTTCTCCCGAGTGGAACGTCCTGAATGATCCCCCTTCGTGGCGTGAACACGAATAGCAATGTTTCCACTTCCACCCCAGAAGTTTCCTGAACTTGTCATTATTCGAAGTTGGGAGTTTGATTTTCGTCCCTGGTTTACGTGTACAAACTTTCATAAACCCTTTCGAACAGCGGCGTATAAAACTTATTGGTTTAACTTCAACGGAAGCTTCTCACATAGATCTTTTATGGAATACTTGAGAGATTCAATCTGATATGGGAAATCGGGAAAAAGTTTCATTTTTTGTATGATTCTTTTCATCTGTCAGAGAAGTTGGAAGTTTGGTATATGTTTACAACAGCTTTGCTGATTCTTTTTCTTCTGGAGAACGAATGATAATACAAAGTCCCCGAGGAGATTTATCGATGATGAATGGAGTTTGTTCGAGATACTCCATTTTGTTGCACACGTCGTGAATAAGTGAAACTTATTTACGTCATAACTCTTGGAATATTCTTTCTACGTGAAATAATTTCAATTCCACAGTCTGATAGGAACAACCAATTTGATGAATAAATAATATATTTCCACAAATATTGCTCAGTGGGCCCACTTGAGGACTGGCTATAAATCAAATCATCTGAAGGAATATTATGCTGGCCAGACTCAACTTAACTGAGTGGTGAGTTAACGAACTAACACGCATCATAAAACAAATACTTTCCTGGCTTATACCACGAAGGTCGTTGCATTACATACGAAAAGTATCGATGCAGGATTCTTCACAAAAGAATGTATACTTGCATGTTGCATGATACATTTGTATGCCACTCATTTATCTCTACCGATGAACAATACAAAGTATGGCCATTACTAGAAACAGTTCCAGTCACCTAGGAGCATATAATCCAGCAGGCCACAATCCATTGGTGAATCGATGATTGTGGTTCTGAAAGTGAACTTGTTTTCATTAATGCATGACCATGTGAAGAAAATCATTTCATCTGTTGAATTCTAGTGGTTCCACAAGGAACCAAGTTCAAATTGAACTCAAGCAAAAAGGTGATGTTCGACAATTTTTTTTATCACTTCTGAAAATGTTTTGACAAAATTTTGTAAGCAAATATTTTCATTCGGATGATTGTACATACTATATTCATTCCTAATAAGATGATTATGAAAAATACTTGCGACTACTACCTATAACGATTGTTCACTGGTCAAACTCGATAAACTGTAGTCATCTTCCCCTCAGCGTTACTCAAATCTTTTCTCAGATCAGATTGAAGATTTGATCTAGTTATTATCAAACCTGAGGTTACAACTTCATTACTAATGTTGATATTTTCAATATATTACGTACTCTGCAACCCTTTGAAAAATTGCACCTTTCATAGAATTTTTTATTTCCTATATTATTTCAATTCCTTGATTCGAAAGAGAGAGAGTCAAAAAAATTATTCCTTGAAACTTAGTTCTCTCCATAAAAAAAATCATCACCCGAAGACGATTGCGGATACCAACAATGGAAACGTCGTGAGTACCCTCAACTTGAAGCTTGGTTTAAAATTTTTTTAATAATATTTCATTTATTTCTTCATTTACATTTTTTGACTAGTACTCCACATTCGATACTTCAATTTTTTTGTCACAATATTATTTCATTTATTTCTTTTTTTGAAATTTTTTGACATATATTTCATATTCGATATCTCGATTTTTTTGTAACAACATTATTTTATTTGATCATTCAATCTTTACTTTCATTATGGACCAAAAAATCCATTTCAACCTTTCATTTGGCATTTGATTTTCTCACTTGATTTCTATTTTTATCCCTTCGTTCTTAGCAACATCTCTGAATGAGTTAATAATATAGACAATGGAAGTCCAAACCGTTACCATTCAAAAATGATCATGTTTCGGAATATTTTCACAATGCTTCCAAATACTGCTGTTTGATTTTCCATTTTGTGTTCCTCATTCGATGAGGGAACCTAGAAATTATTCAACTATTTTTATATCAATAACATTTCCTGAGAGGTAAAGTGGAACCCGATCCCTTTTAGTAAGATCAACGTAACAAAGGCCGAATACCTTTGTGAGTGTGATTTCATGGAGTTTAAGAAATATTCGGACATTGGAATTACAGAAAATTATTTTATCATAGCTTCATACAAAACGGGCGATTGAACTTTTTTTTTCGAACGAATATGGTACGATGTTTATATTCGGCTGTTATATTGGATACGATACTTGAGCCCAAATTCAAGGAGATTATTATACGAACCAGAGCGGTAGACATAACAGTTAATGAATGGGGCAATTATAGGTTCCGTAGCTATAGGTGCAGAGATCGACTAAACATTACTCTGACGTGGGGTCCCAAGGTTTTGAAATTCAGCATTTTCTCAGCTTGCTAAAACAGGCACGATACCAACGACGGACATGTTTGAATAGACCGCGGTACCAACATCATCGGTGGTACCGAATAATCAATGAATTAGCAGATGAGAGAGACGATAGATGCTTGAAGGCATGGATTTGTTGCGGCCGTGACTGGGGACTGTATGGTCGAGGAAAAAGTGAGTGACCCGCAGGGGTAGTTATGTTATTATATTTCACTTCTACATTTTAGACTCATATACATGAGAATTTTTATATACATCACTTTTATATATATAGTTGTATTTCGATATTCTGACAAATTGAACTATTATTCTATATGTATGACTTTATTGTATCTTCACAATACATTTGGAAAATAAATGAATGAATACAATTAGGTACTTGGGTCGCAAACGGAAATAGTGTTTTATATAGTGGACGGAGGAACGGAATCAGAATTCTTCCAACTGATTTTTTGATGTAGAGTTTGTCTGTTTGATGCTTATTATTTATTTAAGAATTGAAGTCAGAAATCGGTAACTGTGGCTTCATTTGGGTTTGCAGGTGATAAATTGGCCGGCACCGTGCTGAAAAAAGTGAAGGTAAGACGATTATATATCATATTAGCCAATTAAATGGTCGAAGGCGTTTATGGAGTAGAAGTAACTGTATCTTTCGTGACTAACACCATTATCTCTGACTTGGAAGTTTATGGTTGAAGAAGTTTTTTGTGGTAATTTTTTGAATATAATTTTCATTTTTTCCTGCCTAGTCGTGGTTATCATAATTTACAGAGGACATCGATTTTTCCTTAGGAACACGAATATAGTAATAAAGGCTACCGACAATCCTCTCAGAATGAAGCTCAGACCTTTGATTTGTGAATAGGATTTGGCTTCAATGCCCAAAAACCCTTGCCTTGGGACTTATACCTATGAAGGTTTGGAGTAAAATTGGCGACACACCAACTATGATGGTGTGTCTTCATCGACTTCATGTTGTTATCCTTCAAATAATTCCAGATGGCGCTTGCAATGAAAGCAGTTACAGAATTCTTTCAAACTTCATAAGAATGTATAGTCAGCCGACCGGGTCGGCTGTCTATACTTTCACTTTTGGACGCTGGAATATGCCCTTTTCCCAAATATGATAAACGATAACTTCTGAACCAAGGGAAAGCACCGAGCTTTGTCTTCTCATTTGTATGGTACACATCAGAATACGAGTCCTGTGAAAATGTTCTTAGAACATGACGATACGTGATAACAAAACTTCACCTCGAAACGAAATGCAGATAGTTAACTTTTCGAAAAAAAAAAATTCAAAATCGTTTTCCATTATGCTTCAAAATCATTGAACTGATGATGAGATGTATGGATTCATTAATTCAAATCCCATGTTCTCACGTTACAATGATCTTCACAACTATATAAACACGATATTGGAGAAAATTTATCCCTTCTTATTATCATAAACCATTGTTTCTATACTTTCGCATCACTTGAAATGCGAAAAAACAATTTATCGGGTATATATCTGAAGTGTATGGTAATGGTTCGGACTTCCATTGTCTACATTTCTAACTCTATTGAAACCTGTTGCTAGGAACGGAAAGGTTAAAATACAAATCAAGTGAGAAAAAATCAAATCAAAATCAAATTTTTGGTCAATGATGAAATAAGGGATTGATTGATCAAAGAAAATACTGTTGTTACAAAAAATCGAGATTTCGAATATGAAATATAAGCCAAAAAATTATTTAAATAACGAAATGAATGAAATAATATTGTGACAAGAAAATTGAGGTATCGAATATGAAATACTAGTCAAAAAATGTGAATAAAGAAATTGAATGGAATATTTCGAAAAATGTTGAAACCAAGTTTCAAGTTGAATTTACTCACGACGTTTCGATTGCTGGTATCTGACGTTGTATTTCCCTCCTATATAGGAGGGAAATACAACGTCAGAGTCTGTTTTCGATCAGGGAACACAATACGCAGCCAGCTCACAAAAATTCGACCACCGAATAAAAACAGCGACACCAACAACTGCGTTTACCGGATACCATGCGAGTGCGGCAAATCCTACATCGGAGAAACCAAAAGACCATTGGAAGTAAGAATAAGCGAACACAAGAAAAACACTCAACGAGGAGAAACAACGAAATCAGGAATAGCGGAGCATGTTTGGACAAACCATCACAGCATCAAATGGTCTGAAGCCGAGTTCATACACAAGGAGGAGCACTGGTTCAAGAGGAAATTCAAGGAAGCCGCCTACAACCTCAACAACGACGCATTCAGTCATGCCAGCGTGGAGATCCGGAATATGTGGAGGCCGCTTATCCAAGGCATGGACCGGCTGCGGCTCGATGAGAGAGAATCTCGCGCCAATACATCCATTTCCCGCTGAAGATCAATCGGCACACTTCTAGTAGTAGCACCCGCTCGCCTCCTTGGTAGTAGCACCCTTTCCCCCACCATAGGAAAATCGGAGGGCTTTATAACCGACCACACCTCGAAATATTGTCAGTAATCACCCGAAGACGATTGCGGATACCAGCAATCGAAACGTCGTGAGTAAACTCAACTTGAAATTTGGTTTCAACATTTTTCAAAATATTCCATTCAATTTCTTTATTCACATTTTTAGACTAGTATTTCATATTCGATACCTCAATTTTCTTGTCACAATATTATTTCATTCATTTCGTTATTTAAATAATTTTTTGACTTATATTTCATATTCGAAATCTCGATTTTTTGTGACAACAGTATTTTCTTTGATCAATCAATCCCTAATTTCATCATTGACCAAAAATTTGATTTTGATTTGATTTTTTTCTCACTTTTTTGTATTTTAATCTTTCCGTTCCTAGCAACAGGTTTCAATAGAGTTAAAAATATAGACAATGGAAGTCCGAACCATTACCATACTTCAAAAAGACGTTGTCCTAGCTACTTTTATCTTGATAGCAATTGGAATTGAAATATGTATAGTAGACAAGCATGGGAAACGTCAGTTGATATCATCCGAAGCTTTCTCTGAATGGTCGCGTTTTAACGGCTTGCATTAATTCAGTGTTCCGAATTTCAATTTGATGAATAGTTCCAATATTCTCAGTCTATTTACATATCTTTTCTACGTTATTAAAATGTAATTGATTGATTCATGACCCAACAGAAAATCGTGCATATTCCCTGTTACTTTCAGAAATTTCCAGATACTAGAAACTGGGATAGGAAATATTTAAAATTGAGGTATATGTGGTTTCCCTGTTTCTACAAAAAGACGCGATCTCTTTATTCAACTTTTTCCAATCCTTCATCACCAAACTGATATATCTTCAAAAAATACGACAGAAAAAGATTACTGACCTACATACTGGCAACCCCCGAGTTCAATTTCCTTTCCTGCGCCCGTTTTGTACCTCTTCTGATGAAAGTTGTTCCAAAATGCAGCCCGTAATTGCAGGCGGAAAGTATCTGATTGCTTGTCGCCCTGTGCATTACTTCAATTAGATTTTATGTGGTCTACGAAACGTGAGTGGAAACCCGAACGGATAGAACAGGGAAAAGGAAGAGGACATGGAAAAAGTGAGCATTCACTCTTTTCTTGGTCGTGACCAATTGGATGCAGGACCGTACTATCTGAATTCAACTGAAGTCTTTGAAGGCAAGGAAATATTTTTAGATGGTGTTTGATGATGATTCAAGGTAGCATATGTATTCCTAGGGTATTATACCTCTATATCTAATTCATGTTTCGCGAATAGAAAAGAAAAGTTCCGGAATTTCAGTTCATGCTCGCAGAAGATCTGTTACTTGGAAGTTGTACCGAAACTGCTTGAAATGAAATATTTTTTTTGACCAGGTCCGTCTAAAGCAAAACTCTAGATATTTATAAACAGTAACCGAATGGAAATCACCGCAAGAATCATTACTTTTCAGGATGCCCTGGTTTGAGGATCTAAATGCAACAGTGACCCGAATTTGCCAAGTCAATGTCCACATATTGATCGAGTGTTTCTCATATGAATATTTGTTGAAATGCGCATAACACAGGTTGAAATAGAAGGCATGTCATTTTCAGTTATAACCTCCCTGAAGCATACATCATTTTTGGAGTTAATTCAATATCGTGAAGGATTCGGTGAGGAAATGCCATGCCAGAACTGTCCGTAATTGAAATTATGAACGTTATTTACATATAATCTAAATGAAAATCATCGATAGTTCAATTGAATCGAGTGAACATATTTCGTTAGAGAAAAAAGATAAGTAGCCTAGTCAATTTGACCGGTAATGCTTGGGTTGAGAAATGAGCCTCTAATCACTGAGTTATGCCGCAGATGACATCAAGCTTATATGCAACGACTTAACTCAATTTACTTTCTATTTAATGATTCAAAACATATCATCAATACAGTTTGGTTTATATGTCACAAGATTTAGATGTTATGTTGATCGTTAAGTACAAAGTTGAATACATTTGACATAACCCATTTTCATCAAACGTGAAGTAAGTTCTGAAAGGAATAGCAGAATATTATATTGTTAGTTCGGTTGATTTGCTCATGGTGATTTCAATATTTCTGATTGCATATACTTTTTCTGGTAATTTACGAGATAAATTCAGTAAGTGACCAGACCATTGAAACTTAGCATCCATGGATATACCCAGAATTTGGTTTGGTCTAACGAACTCGAAGTTGTAATATCATATACGTTGTGGGTTCTATATTCATTTGAATCTGCTCTACTCCTCTGGAGTAGTTGATTGGACTCAAGAACGATTGATGTGAAAACTTGTAAAACGATACATATTATGTACAGAAGTATGCATCCAAAATCGTCCTTTCCACGGTTACATCCACTCCAACAACAACAGGACTGTGGACTCTTGAGTAACGTCTGTGTATTGTATTTTTTTTGTTGAATATGTTTTTGTCGGTGATGAAAAATTCGGAAAATGGTTATATTTTCTGAAACTATACAATATTTTTTCTGACAAGTGATGATTCGACCGATTTTTTTCCAATCGAGGTGGATCGAGAGTGGATTTTATCACATATATGTATCGAATGTTTCATGTATGGGTATAGAGCAACCAAGAAGTCCGACTGTTATACTGAATATAACGAAAAAATATTTTCGAAATTGAACTTCCTCAACAGTAACTCTCGAATTGAATCTGCTACATGGATTACATGTAGCAGATTATAACGTGGAGACTCCCAACAAATGAATGAAAAATACCTTGATCAAAAACTATAGAGGACGATCAAGGTAGGTTTATCGATTTTCAAGGGATGCTACAGTGATGATGGTACTTCCCGTACTAGAGGTAAGTGCAGGAAAATACTTGATAATACTACATCGATGTCTATAATTCTAAGACACAATAGAGATATTTTGTCTTTTTATTACGTTTCTCTATAGAAATTAATCGTCCGATCACAAAACGCTGATTTCTAACGAGAGACATTGCAAAGTTTGGAGAATCACAGTTTCTAGTAACAATCATAGAATGAGCAACAGCTGAGAAGGACGGTGGCCAAACACTCAGACAACCAATTCGTACTTCTTCTTTCAATATATATACCTACCTGAAGAATTGAAAAAAACATAATTTTTCATCATCTTTCAAGAGGATTCTACAGGATGAGTTCAATGATCCAATTCTTAAACACCCTGTGCAATCAGTCGACAACTGCTTCTGGGGGTAGTCGGGTCAAATGTACCGAGTTGATTGATCATATTATAATATATATGCTCTTCACATGAACT
This sequence comes from Zygogramma bicolorata, assembly GCA_032362365.1. Classification (NCBI taxonomy): domain Eukaryota; kingdom Metazoa; phylum Arthropoda; class Insecta; order Coleoptera; family Chrysomelidae; genus Zygogramma; species Zygogramma bicolorata. The sequence continues at coordinate 2,751,075 of JAVJAQ010001639.1, read as the reverse complement.
GGGGACATGAAATTAGTATCGAAGAAAATATTATTGTGTGTGCTGAACTATCCAGCTGATGCTTATTGCTTTTCGAAATATAGGAGTTGGGTCAATTCAATTCGAAAGATAAAAGTGCGAAAAAACTACTCACAGTGTCCACGAGATTGAATGCAAAAAGGTTGTTAGAATTTTAAAACATGTATGATACATATGTCACGTGATAATCAAAACTTTCTTTAAAAATATTCAGATCAGTCAACATTACAACAGTTTGAAATTGTTTGAAATTTTATGAATCGACGTCGATTGACATGTCGAACACCGGCATGGAATGATAGAAATTTGTAAGGTCAAAAGTTCCATCCTGCAAGGATGTCCGGAACTACGTAAATTATGTGGAAATGTCGGTAGGTCGACGCATCCTCAGAGTGAGCCCGCAAAATTCCATGCCGGCGTTCGACATGTAAATCGACGTCGATTCATAACATTTGAAATAATTTCTGTTTAATGTTGACTGATCTGAATATTTTTAAAGAAAGTTTTAATGATTATGTGACATATGTATCATACATGTTTTAAATTTCTAACAACCTTTTTGCATTCAATCTCGTGGACACTGTGAGTAGTTTTTTCGCACTTTTATCTTTCGAATTGACAATTTATATGAAATTGTAGCTTTCCCTGAGGTCGACAATAAACATTGTCGAAATATTGGATATCGTGTTATAAGAGTATAAAGAGTATACTTCCTGCATGCTGCTTACTCAACTTTCTTCCCACTTTTATATATATATATATATATATATATATATATATATATATATATATATATATATATATATATATATATATATATATGTATGTATGTATTAGTATCTGTATGAATAACTATTGAATGAAGAAGAAGTTGATTTTTCTCAAATTCTTATGATTTGTCTGAATGCCGTTATAATTTCATTCAATTATATATATATATATATATATATATATATAATGTGAGAAGGTTAGACGACTGTCTAAGTTAAAGAAGAATCCTTTAAATATTCGGGTGTGCAGTCAACAAGGAATTGGAAAAAGTGAACTCTTTATTCTGTTCAAGCTTTCGAGTCTTTATTGGCTCTTCATCAGGAACTCTACAATGAATTAGGAAAATTGTAAGAATAGAAACGTTTTTTAACATGTGCTTACTTACGAATGTGAGGTTAATAATCCTTTTTTAATGAAAACATGAAGGACAACATATCACAAACACATCGACCTAATGGTACAATTATGATATAAAACTTTAATTAAAAGATATGATCGATCATACATGTAAAAGAATTGAAAAATGGGAGAAGTTGTTTCTCCTAACAGGCATTGAAAACCATATTTGTAATTTTAACGGAAATGATGTGAAAAGAAGGGAATGAAGTTGACAAGTGACGAATGATTACAGTTTCCTGTGACCTTGTTGCCAACACACAATGAAAATGAATGTGAAATCACCAACTAAACAGGAGTACCAAATGTAAAAATGTAAATAATAGCACAATATGTTATGGATGACCTAATTGATGACTGTTTGGGCAGAATTCACTTTGAGATACCTTTTTTGAAAAAATATGTCGATGACATAATATTAAGTGCCCCTCAGGACAAACTCCAAGAATTGTTACTGGTTTTCAACTCTTACCATAAAAAATTACAATTTACCATCGAAGAGGAAGACATCCAATTCAGCGTTCCCTTCTTAGATACTAAAGTCATCAGAAGATCTGATAACTCACTCATCACCAGTTGGTACAGTAAGCCTGGTGCGTCTGGAAGATTCTTGCATTTCGAATCTTACCACCAAAATAAACAAAAAATCAACCTAGTGCTAGGTATGAAAAATAGAGTACTGAAAACTAGTCACATTTCATTACAAAATAGTAATTTAAAAAAACTTTTTCAATTATTTCTGAATAGTGGATACCCGAAGGGACTTCTGCATAAACTTATCTTCTGTAGGTCACATATTAACAGTGATTATCATAATAATTCTTCAATTCATAATAATTCTTCAATTCATAATAATGTTCCAAATTTTTACTTATCTCTTCCTTATATTCATACACTTCACCATAAATTTAATGGATTGTTTTCCAAAATTCCTAATATTAAAATTGCTTATAAAAATCAAATTGTACTCAATAGAATTTTTTCAAAATTAAAAGATAAAGATCCTGTATTAGATCATTCTAATGTTGTTTATTGTATCCCTTGCTCTCAGTGTGAAAAAAAGTACATTGGACAAACCAAGAGGAAGTTGAAGGATAGAATCTGTTCCCATAAAAGTGATATTAGAAATCTCAAAAAAACCTGCTCATTAGCACAACATTCAATCAATTTTGATCATTTACCCGATTATGATAATGTGACGATATTGGAACACGAATCCAATCTCAAGAAAAGAACTTTTCTTGAAATGACACAAATTCCATAAATTCCAGGAAAGATATAGATAATCTCAGCATCATATACTCATATTTACTTAGTCGCCCCCTACTGGGCAGTAATAATAACAACTTTACATTTGGTACTCCTGTTTAGTTGGTGATTTCACATTCATTTTCATTGTGTGTTGGCAACAAGGTCACAGGAAACTGTAATCATTCGTCACTTGTCAACTTCATTCCCTTCTTTTCACATCATTTCCGTTAAAATTACAAATATGGTTTCCAATGCCTGTTAGGAGAAACAACTTCTCCCATTTTTCAATTCTTTTACATGTATGATTGATCATATCTTTTAATTAAAGTTTTATATTATAATTGTACCATTAGGTCGATGTGTTTGTGATATGTTGTCCTTCATGTTTTCATTAAAAAAGGATTATTAACCTCACATTCGTAAGTAAGCACATGTTAAAAAACGTTTCTATTCTTACAATTTTCCTAATTCATTGTAGAGTTCCTGATGAAGAGCCAATAAAGACTCGAAAGCTTGAAAAGAATAAAGAGTTCACTTTTTCCAATTCCTTGTTGACTGCACACCCGAATATTTAAAGGATTCTTCTATATATATATATATATATATATATATATATATATATATATATATATATATATATATATATATATATATATAAGCATACCACTATCTACCGAGCGTCCGTACATTAACAAATTACTATCTTCCAAGCGTCCGGCTCCAACAGAGCGTCCATATATGGACGCTCTGAAGAAACTGTGTAGAAACTGAACTCAGAGCACCAGAGTAGTTCACATTGGTTCACATATTTGAAAATTCGTTGGACGCCTTCTTGATAGTTGTGCAAATATTTCGAATACTTTTGTATATTATTAGTTCATCAGGTTTGCCGCCAGCGACGCAAGGAGCATTTCTGAATATTTATTGAAAGGTATATATTACTTTCGGACCGTCGATTTCCAAGCGTCTTTCAATTTCTGAAGAAGAGGCAACGCTGAATACGGGCTGATTTCAGAAGGCAGCGTGTTTTAAAAAGTGCAGTATTTGTTGACAAACATTCGTTGAGTGAAGAGATATTTGATAAAACGATTTCAGGTGAGTTATAAATCAAATGAGGTTTTGACACACACTCATGACTACTTTGTATTCTTTTGCTGTTTCTGCTTGAGTTCATCAACGCACAGACCTAGAGTAGGGGGTTTTTCAAGGCAAACTAAGCTTTTCGCGGGAAACCACACCATTCCTAGCTTCTTCAAAGGCTAGCCACTCACGCCAGCAAAACGTCAGGAAGAAATTTCAAAAAACGACGACCTCCAAACCCGAACAAAAGTAGTGATACAGATGCCAGAGTGGTGATAGGATATCGTGTGTGTCCAATATCCTTAACAACTATTTGGTTTGAACCTCACAATAGGGAGAACAAAAAATTAATTTCAATTCGTTATTTACAACCTCTATGGATTGTGTAATAGATCATTCATCAACTAGCCCCCATGAATTGAATGAATCGAAATAATTCATAATCGGTATTTTTGATACATGGTGGTAAAAAAAATTGGTTTGAAAACCATTTGTTTTTCATTCCGGATACGCGATGTAATATCATATACAGGGTGGCTCATCCTCATCGAAAATATATCTCAAGGCATTAGAGGCTGGAAAATTAATTTCGATAAAATCCGAATACACGTCAGGACAATTTTTGACAAAAAATTAAAAATTTCATTTGATTCAACTCAAAAACATACCGTATTAGTTAAGTGAATGTGCACACTGTTGAATGCTTATCTTTGGATCTTTCGGAGTGCTGTGAACTTTGGTATGCTCAAAAAAAAACTAAAAGACTCAAGTCAGGCGACCAAGAGGGCCACTCAGTTGCACCCCTTCGTTCACCCAGGGACCTGGAAACGTGCCATTCGAGTAATTGCGTACATTCAGAAAGTAATGGGGGGAGCTCCGTTTTGTGGAAAAATATTTCTTGTGCATCACATGCAGGGTCCTTCTCTATGATATTTGTCATTCTATATGATATTTGTAATTGCGTACATTCAGCAAGTAATGGGGGAGAGCTCCATTTTGTGAAAAAATATTTCTTGTGCATCACATGCAGGATCATTCTCTATAACATTTGTTATAAATGAGTCGATGGCAATTTGTAGTGAATCCAGATACAGGACACACGATGAAAATTACCTGTTATTGAATAATACCAAGCTAGGTAGGGTCCCATCAGAAAAACAGGGAGTTCTGCCAATAATCTCAAGCCCTATGAATGTTGTCTCATTAACTCAGGTGGTCAGTCAATATACTCAATAACGATCGGAAATTCTGAATCGATTGAAACGTCGCGTCGTGCTGATACTAACAACTCAGACAATGGAAGTCTGCGATAACAGTAGCGGATTTACATCACTCTAAAAATTTAAAAAAAAATATGCGAAGGATATGCACAGCATTAAAAAACAAAGAAACCTCTCGAATAAATTTATTGGAATGAAACGGTCACTTTTTAGGTGAAATAAAATCGGTTCTTGCATTTTTCGTCAAAGGTAGTGTTGAAATTTTGAAATTCGATATTTTCTGAACGAGAAATATCTTATTTGAAGAGTTATCATTTCATTTACTTCTTTCTGAATGATTCGAGTGCTAACGCCTAACGCTCCACTTAGGGGAAGGTTTGGTTATGCTTTTGTTGCTGTTGTTGTGAAACTCACACCTAAAACTCCAGAAAATTGCATGTATTCATGCAGGTTTTTCGAGTTGCATGATTTTTTTTGGTGCGATAAGTTGCTACGTTTGTTTTTGTGTTGGGCTACAAAAAATATTTAATATCATTCAGTGTCTCAGAACTTCGTATTCTCTTATAAAAATATTGGCGTGGAATCATGAAAATATATTTGCAGTCATTATTATATCCATCCGTACAGTGGCAACTGTAGTAACCTTTTTCAATTAAAAAAGACTACCAATTCTAGGCCTATACAGTGTCACCCCCAAAGTATGCACTATATGGGAAACTCATTTATTAAGGGTCTTTCGACAAAAAGTTATTCCTGATAAAAGTTTGTGCATCCCCTGAAACCGAATATGCACCAACAAAATACGGTAAAACAGACGTTATATAAGAGGAGCCTTCAAATATTTGATTTTGAGACAATAGTAAAGTACTCTCATTCTGAAAAATCTCGGGAAATGTTATTTGGAAAAGTTGTTCAGCATCAAAAAATACATCCAGGTTTGAAGGCATGGCCATCTGAGTGAATTTTAATTTTTTACCCACTTTTCTCAACTGGGGACTACGAAAACAAAAATTTGTTGAAACGATAAATAGACAGCATCCTGTATACCACGGTTTATTTTAGAAGGATGTAATATTACAAATCACACAAGTAAGGTGTTAACCACGGTCAATTTTTTTGAAGAGTTAAATAATTTTCTAAGTTTTTGGTGCAAGGTTATTTTTATTTTTTGTTGACACCGAATGTTACTGAAAATTATACAGTATTCTAACAATTACTTAATATTCGATAATATCAAGTCACGAAACGTCAAAATAAAATAGGTATTTTGGAAAAAACTCATTGATTTTCTGGAGATTTTCTTGTCCAAAATAGTTATGAAAAAAATGGGTAAAAAAACAAAAATTCACTTAGATGGCCATGCCTTCGAATCTGGATGTATTTTTTGATGCTGAACAACTTTTCCAAACAACATTTTCCGAGATTTTTCAAAATACTCTCAAAATCAAATATTTGAAGGCTCCTCCTATATTACGTGTGTTTTACTGTATTTTGTTGGTGTATGTTTAGTTTTAGGGGATACACAAACTCTTATCAGGAATAACTCTTTGTCGAAAAACCCTCAATAAATAAGTTTCCCATATGGTGCATACTTTGGGGATGACACTGTGTATGTTTGTCCCCCCTCTCAACACACATTTTGGCTGCTCATTACAAACACAAGTGAACACTTTGCCGTGTACCCTTTTATAACAGAGTATCTCCACAAATAAATTTTTCTCAATATATTTATTTATTTTTTATGAGTTGGAATGTGATTCTTGGGGCCATTTTCCAGATATGTGGTCATGTCATGATTTAGTAATGTTTGAAGAAAAATATATAATTTCTTGTAGGGACTGGTATTGAGTAAGCTTAATACAAAGCTAAATAAAGAACAACATGACCACAGGTAGTGTGGCAATTAATACTGATGTTTATAAGCTGTGAAAAAAGTCAGTTTCACATAAATTGTATATATTTAACATATCACATATGAGTGTATAGATAAAAATAACAAGTACATAGTGAGATTAAAAAAGTATCAAAGCAAAATATCAGAGCTCAGAAAGTCAACCCACGAGTAGCATCTTAAAGTTACCTATTGCCGTTATGGTTTAATCTGGCATCATCGCCGGGCGCTTACGAATCGGAAGGACGAAAGTAAAATATATAAAGCGGACGCCAGCTAGCGGAAATTCTTGAATATATTGGACGCTGAGAGGGGGCTCCATGAAAGGACGCTGAGGAATGGACAAATGAAAATTCTAATTATTTATAGTCGAAAAACAAAGTCCAAACAGTTTCCATGACACGTCGTGTATGAATCTTGAAAATATTCATCTGTACAACTACAGGTTTCTTGAGAACTACATGACGGACGCTCAGAGATTGAGTTGTGAAAAGACGCCAGGAAGATAGCTGGATGTATATATATATATATATATATATATATATATATATATATATATATATATATATATATATATATATATATATATATATATATATATATATATATATATATATATATATACGTTTCGACTTCCATTTTGAAGTCATTCTCAAGAACCGTGAGACGAATGTCTAGTAGAAATATTCCCCACGTGTTCAGATTTCATGGTGAACCGGATCTGTTGTTTCGCAGCATGTTTGCTTCAAACGAGATAACTGTATTGTGTGCATTGTACGAAGGATACAAAACCTACGAAGAATTGGTTTACACAGCGTGAAGCGGAAGGATATGAAAAGATTTTATAATTTGAACCAGGCTGGAAATCTAGGAACTATACAAACATACTCTCGGAAAATAAAATTGGAAGATTATTCTAATGTATGTGACGGAAGAGGAAAAATCCAGTCTAGAACGTTGGCAGTCTTACATTCGATGACGCTGATTTTTCCAGTTCTGTTGAAAGTGGGTTGATATATTTCCAGGTCGAGGTGAAAGCGTCTATCCATCAAATAAAATAATCATCCTTCAAACGCCAATTGCAACGATTTTTTTATGAGACCATTAAGACTCTTTGAGAAAGGTGAGGGGTTCATTAATAGGTGTTCAATAATCTCTTGAACTATGGTGCAATCGCTGCAGTGCGTTAAATGACCTTTAATGACATATTAGCTCAACACTCCCATAAGAAAAAGTCGGTGCAATTGACTGTTAACTTTTAAAATGTTTCATATGCGATGATGCTATGGATTCACGTTGAACTTACTGCATTTTCTGGTGAAGGTCATAGAATACATTGATTAGCTATTTTTATCGGATCGATTATGACCTATTTTTATGTGAAAAAGTCAGCTCCGGCAGCTGTTGGTCTGGTGAGCAGGTGAGGAGTGGTATTCGATGGAAATAAAAAAAATGTTGGGCACCACCTAGTTGAAATGTTGAAAATATGATATTCGGTTTTGTGAAACCAGGAAAAACTACTGATGATTTTGTTGTTGAGCAACCCGAAAAAACAATTTGGGTAAAAAATAATTAAGAACTGAAGATCCCCAGTGCACTTTCCATTACTTCTTATATATTCAGAAATTTATATTTCAGGAGAATTCATACACTCGTGTATTTTTCAATCGAAAATATTATGTACAAAGAGGTCGCGGATGGATATAAATACAGCGCAACATCGAATCTGTCTCTGTTAAAAAACTTGTCTCAAGAATTCGAGTTACTATATACATAAAATGTATGATCAAGATGTTCAATTTCACTCATTACTGTGTGATGACATGCACAGATTTATGAATGATTATATAAAATATTCGATAAATGCAGTATGCCTAAAACCCTAAATAATTTTAATAAGCCTTTGCTTTATGATGAAGAAAATAGACAACTCAACCCACGGGGAGGGTTTGAACAAGAAATATAACAGCTTTAATTGGGCAGAATATGAATCAAATGACTGGCCGAAAAATTTGTCACACAAAACCAGCAATTTATGAAAAATGTCAACTTCACGGCAAATCCAGCTAAGCACATTCGCTCTCTCAAGGCTATCTCGGTACAACTGACCAGAATCTTTCGGGCTCGAAAGGCGAACATCTATATACAGCGCGCACTTCGTTTTCGACCCTTTTTGAAATATACAGGGATAACAATTTGAATGGATGTGGATTGTTTCGTGCCGAGATTCCTTTTAGAAAATTTTATTCACATATTTTCAAACTACCTATATGTATTGAAAAATAGGGAAAAGTCTCATTAAATCACAGGTGATGATTGATTGAATGAGTGGATAACGATAATTTCAAGCTAATGAAAAATTAGAATGATTTTTAGCTTGAATATTTGCTCCTGTTTAAACTTGAAGAATGGAGTGTAGATTTAACCTGATGTTATAAATTTATCACTCAGTGTATCAGTTTTTTTAATCAGTTGAATGATATAACTGTCATTGTCACTAGTTGCATTTTACGTTTATTATAGCCTTCGATCTAAAAGGTTTTTACTACAATTTGATAAACGTATTAATATAATCGATGGACAAACTCCTGAGACCCGAAAGATTTGATGTGGAACCTAGTTCGAGTTCTGCTAGCCAACAGTGGAATCATTGGTACAAGTCATTCAAAAATTTCATTGTAGCAGCAGATGCCAAAGATGATCAAGTCAAATTGAACCTTCTTATAAATTATGTGAGTCCTATCGTCTACGAACATATCAACGAAAGTATAACTTTCAAAGAAGCTATTGATATCCCCAATAAATTGTATGTCAAAACCAAAAACGAAATTTTTGCGAGACATTACCTTGCAACGAGAAGACAACAGGCAGGTGAATCAATTGACCAATATCTACAAGCATTGCAATATTTGAGTAAAGACTGCAATTTTAAAAGTGTGACAGCCGAACAAAATAGGGAAGATTTTATTAGGGACTCTTTCATCAATGGTATAAGTTCGTCTCATATCAGGCAACGTCTCCTTGAGAATACAACACTCTCTCTTCAAGATGCTTCTGCTGAAGCTAGAGCCCTAGAAAGTGCACAACAACACTCTGAATCGTATAACTCATCTTTTGGGATAATTAACGCCGTTGCAAAAGTCCACAATCAGACTCAAGACAGTTCTCATTCTTCATCAACCAGTTCAATCACTTCTAAATGCTTTTTCTGCGGGCGCGATAGACATAGCCGCGATGCATGTCGTGCTAAAGATGTAACCTGCTATAATTGTGACAAAAACGGTCATTTCATGAGAGTATGCAGATCTAGTATTCGTTCGAAAAAGACTTCTGCTGCTGTTCTAGCAACAATCAGTGCTGCAGCACCTAGCAGTTTGACGAAGTCAATAGTCAAAGCATATGTGAATGAAATCGAAACTGATGCTTTGATAGATACAGGTAGTTCAGGAAGCTATATATCTAGTAATCTAATAAAGGCACGACGAATAAAAGTATTTCCTGAGTACGGAAACGTGGCTATGGCTTCTACATCTTTATCATCCCAAATTGAAGGATATTGTATAGTGAAACTCCAAATATTGGAACACACGTATGAAAATATAAAGTTATTGGTATTGGAAAAACTATGTGCAGATATGATCATCGGACATGATGTGTTGGGTTTTCATAAAGACGTGAAAGTTGTTTTTGGAGGACCAAGGTCATGTTTGACCATTTGCTGTCTAGCAACAGCCAATATTGATCCTCCATCATTATTCTCAAACTTGGCTTCAGACTGTAAACCTATTGCAATCAAATCTCGTCGATATACACCAGCTGACCACCAATTCATATCTCAAGAAGTGAGAAGACTCTTGGCAGAAAATATTATTGAACATAGCGAATCTCCTTGGCGTGCACAAGTATTGGTAACGACTAACACTAATCATAAAAGACGCATGCTTATAGACTACTCCCAAACGATAAACAAATTCACTTATCTCAACGCATACCCATTACCAAGAATCGAAGATATTGTCAATGAGGTTTCCAAGTATGAAGTTTTCAGTACAATAGATCTCCGAAGTGCATATCATCAAATTCCGATTAGAGCAGATGAAAAACAGTATACCGCATTCGAGGCTTGTGGAAAATTATACCAATTTCGAAGAATCCCTTTTGGAGTGACCAATGGAGTAGCTTGTTTTCAGAAAACAATTGATAGTATCATTCAAAAAGAGGGTTCAAAAGACACTATCGCCTATTTAGATGATGTCACTGTATGTGGAAGAAATAAATCAACTCATGATCGTAAGCTACAGCTATTTATGACAGCTGTCAAAAAGTACAATTTGACATTGAACACTGAAAAATGTAGATTTTCGATTGAAAATATCAAAATCCTAGGATATAGCATATAGAAGCGCAATGTTAAGCCTGATCCTGACCGACTTAAACCCCTTTTGGAATTTCCAGTGCCAGATAATGTTAGTTCTCTACGTCGTGCAATGGGTATGTTCTCACATTTTTCTAAATGGATACCAAAGTTCTCAGAGAAAATTCAACCATTGGTGCAATGCAAACAATTCCCAATGTCAAATGAATCTATCTCAGCATTCGAGAATTTGAAGCTGGAAATTGCTAACTCCACTGTAATTTCCATCGATGACAATGAGATGTTGACAGTAGAAACAGATGCTTCAGATTTTGCCATTGCAGCACAACTTTCTCAGCAAGGTAAACCGGTTGCGTTTACTCTCTCAGAATGTGAAAGAAGACATTCCGCTGTAGAAAAAGAGGCATATGCTATAGTAGAAGCGATAAGAAAATGGACACACTTTCTTATTGGTCGTCACTTCAAGCTTATTACAGATCAGAGTTCAATTGCCTTCATGTTCGATACTAAATCATATGGAAAAATTAAAAATGAAAAGATTATGCGATGGCGCTTAGAATTATCTTGCTACAAATACGACATAATCTATAGACCAGGAGAAGAAAATAAGGTTGCAGACACCTTTTCTAGGATTTGTTCAGCAGCTGATACTAATAAAACTCTATATAATTTGCACAACTCCTTGCGCCATCCTGGCGTAACTCGTATGTATCATTGGATTCGTAGTAAAAATTTGCCATATTCTGTGGAAGAAGTCAGAAAAATAATTTCGTTATGCCCAGTTTGCGCTGAATTGAAACCAAGGTTTTGTAAGAGTCAAGGTTCATTGATGAAAGCTACTTCAGTATTCGAAAGGTTGAATATAGATTTCAAAGGACCTTTACCATCCGCAACACGAAACAAGTATATACTGACAATAGTCGATGAATATTCAAGATATCCTTTCGCTTTTGCTTGTCAAGATATGACTTCTCAGACAGTAATAAATTGTCTAAGGAAACTTTTTGCACTTTTCGGAGCCCCTTCTTATATACACTCTGATCGAGGAACATCTCTCATTTCATCGGAATTGAAATCATTTTTGGACAGTCATGCTGTGGCTACAAGTAGGACTACTCCATACAATCCTCAAGGAAATGGACAATGTGAAAGATATAATGGAATTATTTGGAAAACTGTATTACTCACGTTGAAATCTCAGAATCTAAATAATACCCAGTGGGAACTTGTTCTAGACGATTCTTTACATTCGATTCGGTCGTTGTTATATACTGCTACAAATTGTACACCACATGAGCGTATGTTCAATCATCAGCGTAGATCACCGAATGGATCCTCTCTTCCGACATGGTTATCTACTCCAGGTCCTGTTTTCTTGAAAAAGAACGTTAGAGTGTGTAAAAATGATCCACTTGTAGAAGAGGTCGAGTTACTCCAAGCAAATTCTGAGTATGCCCATGTAAGACTCCCTAATGGAAATACAGTGTCTATTCGACACCTGGCACCACGAGGGGATGTGATGTTGCCGAATGAAGATGGCTCAACTCAAGTTGATTCAGAAATAGATGAGAATATTATAGAGTTGGATCGTTCAGATATGAGTGCTGATAGAAATGGAGGGGAGAATAAAGAACAAACGGAAGAAAGAAGACCAGCCCGTGATCGCAAATCTCTTGAATATTTGAAAGATTATGTTTTGAACTGAGAGGGGAAGAATGTTGTGAATTTATCACTCAGTGTATCAGTTTTTTTAATCAGTTGAATGATATAACTGTCATTGTCACTAGTTGCATTTTACGTTTTTTATAGCCTTCGATCTAAAAGGTTTTTACTACACCTGAATATAGGGTTATGATGAGAAAAAGGTAATACTAGCATTTTGGAATGCTACAATATGCTCGTTTGAATCTGGTTCAATGGATATGGATTGTTTCGTGCCGATATTCCTTTTAGAAAATTTTATTTACATATTTTCAAACTACCTGAATGTATTGAAAAATAGGGAAAAGTCTCATTAAATCACAGGTAATGATTGATTGAATGAGTAGATAACGATAATTTTAAGCTAATGGAAAATTAGAATTATTTTTAGCTTGAATATTCGCTCCTGTTTAAACTTGAAGAATGGAGTGTAGATTCAACCTGATTATAGGGTTATGATGAGAAAAAGGTAATACTAGCATTGTGGAATGCTACAATATGCTTGTTTGAATCTGGTTGATAATATCTCCTTTCAGATGGTAGTGGTTCGAACTAACTTTGTCTCAACTCCCCCTCAACTCAACAAGATAGTAACGCAGATGAATATCATATAAAACAATATTTGGATTTCTTCATGGATTTCTTGGCTCCACGTATCTGATCTCCTCAGCTCTCTTCTTGGTGTTTTTCGTCAAAAATTTCCAATAAGTTATTGAATTTCATTATTTTCACAATATCAATAAGTTAAATTTCGTTTTGTCAAACCTCATCATTTTGAATATTGACGATATCTTTCTTAGTGCGCTGATGTCTCATAGACAATTCGAAGGATTCGACTATTCACTAGGAAAAAAATATCGTCAACCACAAAGAATAAAGTTGATCGCGTGCCTCCATAGCAGTTGAATCCAAAATTTACTTTCAATAGAAATCATTCAATATTTTTCGAATCCACCTGAAAATAACCTATTTCAAATAGGTAATAATTTTTTCAATGATAACTTTTAAGTTCTTATCCTGAAGAGGTTCGCACGCGATTCACTTTCATCTTTACTAGAGCCCGCAAGGGCTGAACCTTCTTTTTTTTCTGAAGCTGAAAGTTTCTCTGCGCATTACCTCAGCACAGATGAAAAGGATTGGTGACTATGGCTTTTGGTTGGTGGTTACTAAGGCTGCTAACGGAGAGCAGGGGTGTATAACATAGTACCCCAAATTCATTTAAGTATAAAGCCAATTTTTTTTCCTTTGGAATAATCTGAGAAATCACACCATCCACATAACTATGCTTCAATGAATTATATAATTATATCTATTTTTAAAACCATTCGATGCACTTTTGTAACGCCATATAATGTATTATGTTGATATTTACGTTTTTTTGACAGTCTTCGAGAAAGTTATCTTCTTTGTAGGGTATAGTAGGTGGTAGACATTGTTTATAGACGAACAAAATAGTTAGTCAATGTGTGTTTTTGTTACGCCATCTTCAATATTATCGATATTTCCGTTAACTCGAGAATAAACCACAGAGTTACCTTCTCTGGAGGGAAAATAGATTCAGAGTTCTGTCTGTTATTTTGAGTGAATTGATAGCCATCCTTCAGTATTATTTATGAATGATCAAGAAAAAAGCTTGATTCGAGCTACGACGTTCGTGAAAAAATGAAAGAAACGACCTGACTCGAAAAGGAAATCACGAGTTCCATCTCCCGTAGTATTCATCCACTCAAATCATAAATTCATATGTTTATAGAGATATAGTTAGTCAGCCTTATGGAAATATCATTTGAAGTCTTTTCTTCCGTTTTTCTAATGGACGTCGCAGTTAGAATCACACATTTTCTGGATTACACATATTACCCAAAAAAAGTGTGCGATTGAAGTTACGATATCCGTGAGAAAAATGTAAAAATCAAGTGACTTGCTGTCTGTTTCCTCTCCAAGTAAAAAAGAATGGCTTGATGAAAGAAATCGAAATTTGGTAGGTTTTGGCTTATCTTTGATATTTTCACATCCAGTCCATCTTATAAAATTTCACATCGATTCGATATTTTTTCTCGTTCGAAGAGTCAATAGTGAGGAGGTATGATCATTTATTGGTTTTGTCATTTACAAGTTGTTAAGACTGAACGGCTCTCTATCAGAAAAATAGAAAAATATGATGGTTTGCACACCATCACTTGGAGAGACATGAAGGATACAACCAAAATAATTTGGCCAATCATATTACGAAACAAATAGTGTTATCAATATGGAAATAGTTATAGAAGGCAAATAAACGAGAAATCACAGAAGCAGTAATTAAAAATGTACTGCTTGTTCGTGATGTAAAAATCATTATTTCTGATATCTCAACTTACAGAAGAGTTAGAAAGTATTACACCAAACAATATAAAATAATAAAATACAATATAAAATTATATGAGATGTCATTAGAAATCAATTTCCACAGACAACAAATGATGTTCAAATGTAATTCCATCGTAGAATATTTTGTGTAACAAAGCTTTGAGAAATTGATCTCACTTTTTCAAGATCCCAGGTTTTATATTTTTTTATTGAATAATTTATTGCTGTTGATATATTTTATTGAATCGGGTATCACCTGAAAAAGTCGTAGTCCTAGATAAGTCGCATTCCTTTGTCCAATTGTTTTTCGCAACGAGGTGCACTTAAAAGTTATTTATCATTCCTTGTATTATATGAGTGATCGATCATTTCCAATTGAATGTTCCTTTTGTTTAATATTGTTAATGATGCTCAGACAAAATAATTGACGAATATAAAATACTTCTGTTTCCTCATAAACACTACCACTTGAGTTATTTCTGCCTTTGTATAATATTATTCTCAAAATTCATTTCTGTATTTCATTTAAATTCATTGAATGACAATCACTCACTCCTCCCCAACCTATTATTCCATTTGATACAAGATGTTTTCGTCCAAACATTAGGTGGAACTCTTTGTAAATGATTCTTTAATAAATAACAAAGAATACGACTTTTTCTTCAAATCAGATAAATCAAAGTCTACTACTCAAAACAGTTAAACTTATATTCACTACGATTTTCTAGGTCGAAGAACATCAACCAATAGAGAGAGCCCTTAAAATCACTTCCTTTGCAAAACCATTCACCTGTATATGTCCAATTCTTGTAATGATTCGTGAAAATAATTCAGAGTAACAAAATGTTCATAATTTCGTTATAGCATACTCTTTTGAAAGCCGCCTATTACGTCTCTCACAGTAGGGTCAACAATATAGAAGTAAAACAACTTTGAGGGCGCATTAGCATTGAATTAGGGAGGAGATTTTCAAAGGAAATTGCGAGATACTTCTCTGATTATTTTTACGATCTTTCCAATCGGAGGTGTTATCGGAGTCATTCCATAATGATTTGGGTTTCCTTAATCACCCTTCGAGGAATTGCAATTACTCCTGTAACCTTCAAAGTTCTGGGTGAAGTTTCTGACACGAATTGATGTATTATAAGATTAGATGGCATACTAGTAGCCCGAGTAGTTATTCGGTTATTATAGGTATGATCATTGATTTTTTATGTTCTCAGCTGTAAGAGCTATCATTAACTTGGAAAAAGAAGGGTACAAGTGTGAAATCAATATGTTTAATCTCACGTAATAGAAGTTTTTAATTACGAATAAATACATAATGTAAGTATTATACTCATGTTTTCTGTAGTATATTGCCATATATTATTCCCTAAGGGGAATAATAGCGAGGGATTAATAGTAATAGTTTTTATTCCCTCTTGTAGTCGTATCACAAAATTTTTCAAATTGAAACGATATAACCAAACTCCAAACGTGTAGGAAGTGTTTGCGTATTTGTATCGAGATGAATGAAACTGAAGAATTATTCATTTATCATAAATAAATTATTCGTGAATGAAGTAGAGTATACTACTCGCAATAATGAACATCATTTTCTCGAAAATAATAGCTATCATTATTGACTAGTGGTATAATCTACTATTATTCGTCATTCATAGTGTGAATTGACGATCAACAAAATTTAAAAAAGATCGTACTGCCTTATTCGCAAAAATATTTTTCGGTGTTGCGGAAACTGTATGTCCGATATATCACAGTTTTGATGTTTTCGTGGATTGATGGTGATTGAATGAGTATGGCTCAGTTTGAGCTAGTTTTGTAAGAAAACTCAAGTAGTGAATTCATCAGAAGCCTCTTACTACCACACTGGAGAATTGACAGTTTGTTATGAGATACATCGTGAATAATAACAATAATAATAATAATTTTATTCACAACATAAAAGATTACACAAATTTTCAGATCTACACATATGATATGGTTGTGAACAAAGGCTAAACCACGGAAGCAGTGGACTACTTGTGTGTGGGCGAATACATCAAAAGTGTATACAAAGAAATGGTAAAATGAATATAATAAAATACAAGTATTAACTATGAAGAGTATTCACGCTTATACCTACACTCATATGTCGAATCATATTTACAAATTCACTTGAAGTTGAATATAATAATATAATATTGAAGAATACACATCAAGAACTGGAGATATAGAAATCTAAATATTCCAGATTTCCAAATTCTGTATGAGGCTGACAAATTTATCAGTAGCATTTTGCATATTTTCTGTTTGAAGGACCTCGTTCCAGTCAACAGTTCTGATATTTTCCAGCAATATCTTGTTATTTATTATTTTTTGGTATCCTGAATGGTCTTTATATTCAATGTTCTGTTTTTTTGATTTTGGTGAAACAATCTGGAGTAGAGTTGTAAAGTGATCAGTTACACATGTTTGTATCATCGCTGGTAGGATTGTGTCATAACAAATGCTTTTTGTATTAATGAAAATATGATCAATGCAGGTATTCGACAGATTATGACATCGTGTGGTAGCATTTATAGCTGAAATAAAGCCGTTTTCACTGAGATTGTCTAGGTAGTTTTGTTAATCATCATTACTTTTTAGTATGTCAATATTGATATCACCTATAAAGATGTTTAAGGTACAATTTTTGTTTCGTTCTTTCAATAGTATATCGAGTTCATCTACGAATATATCAATTGAGGTAGATGGTGATTTATAAAAAGCATTCATTATAATTTCTTCTTCATCTAGTACAGCACTGAGTTGTATCATGTATGTCCCGCATATATATCCCCATATCCATCATACGATCAGATGTCTTGTGGAAGTACACAACTCTATACCTTTCTGGATGCATACAGTGAAAATGACTTACCGATGGTGAATGTTTTGAATTATTCCAACTATATGCTGCTATGATTGATGTTGGAGGTGATCCAATTGAGTGGTAGACCCTCACTTGAAATTTCTATTCATATATATATATATATATATATATATATATATATATATATATATATATATATATATATATATATATACCTCTTTTATAGCTCAGACGGACGACAATGAACATGATGAACTCCTTCTCAGCAGTGTGGTTTCTCTGGACTGCAGGGCTGTCTCTTGATGTCATGTATTTTGTGAGAGAGAAAGAGAGAAGCACACAAAATAACTTCAAAATCAATCTAGTACCAATTTTTATTTCAATTAAGTACCCTTTTTTACTTGAGTATCAGAAATTCATATATATTATGAATTGATCTTGGAATTTCCTTATATTTGAAATCCCTGATCTTTGAGAAACTCAACTTATCTGATTAAATTCACTAAAAACATATATAGTGAAAAATTGGAACGATGAATCTGCTCAGAGCAGTTTCCGAACAAGTTCTGAAAGAATGTTCTTACAACGAAAAAATAACTCTAACCAAAATGTTTTCGATTCGTGGTAAAATAGTCTATTGGTTATGTTTTCTGATATGGGATTGAAGATAAAGTTCAGGAGGTCGAAAATAGAAATAATATACACTCGGGAATAGAAAAGTTCAATGGAATAGTTCACCTGGACATGAGTTGGTTTCGTCGTATCTTAGAGGAACTTCGAAGTTGTATTAGCTGGTACGTACTAGTTTTTTTTTCTTCTTTTACGGCCCTCATTACTGGCTAAAATATCATCAGTTTTTTTCAGGTTTTTCTGTTTCTAAATCTTTTCGAAATCTTTTCGGCTTCTCGTGAAATTTCTGGCGTACCTTCTTGTTGATTCTCCACACCGTTGCTATGGTCCCATTTTTCACTCACGAAATTTTTCACAAACCACTACTTATCATTTCATTTTTACTTATTCCTATGTACAATTGATCATGATATATTGAATTCTGATTTCTAGAAAAGGTTTCTAATGGTGTATTATTTTTTTATCATTTTCCATTCATCCTACGTGTGAATGATGAAAGTTGCAAATTGGTCCTGAGAAAATGAAAGCATGGCATAGCTCAATTTGTTTATGGGTCATGAAGAGATATTTCTTGAGAATTTGATTGCATTACATACATCACAAAGGAGAAAGATTACAATTTGAAAAAACAGTGGTTGATTTCCAGTAAACATATATATTGTCAAAAAGTAAACCAACGAGTTAAAATCTGATTAACATTATTTTATTGTATCAAATATCCAATGTCTGAACTATATTAATCACTGAGCGTTAAGGAGAAACTGAATATGAAATAGGGTTCCATATTCTGAGAAAGTCACAGAAAAGTTGATGGAAAAAAGCTGAGAGAAAGTAATGAAATCAACTGTAATTAAAAAAAAATCGAATGAAAAAGCAGAATCTGTATTACGAATAACTAATGTATGGAACACGTGTTAGAAAGGAATTAAAAATGAATGACAGAGCTATGATGAAACGAAAATAACGGAATTGAAACTGCTGCGAAAATAATGAAATGAATTGAACTATTGAAAAAATTCGAAAAGAAAGCGAAAGAGTGAGACCAATGAGTCAGAATATCGTTTAATACATGATGAAATGGAGTTCAAGAAATGAACCATCAAAAAATAAAAATCAACTCAAAAATACCATAGGTAATTCGGATGGATAATATTCGCAGGTTATTTATTTGAGCGGAAAAACTTGTTGAAATGCGGCAAACCCAATGATTTCGTCAGGAATGTAACCAATTTCAACAACGAATCGAATAACATTACAAATGCTGTGGCTTCGCCTCGAAATACCTAATTAATATCGTGTACGCTGATAACGAATATACAAACCAACGCAGGTAGTTGACATGTCGAGGTATATCCTGGCGGACTTCGAAATTAGAATTACCATATCAAAGTGGATAGAATGTGTGTGCAACAGGATTGTTTGTTTGAGAATACCGAAACAACTTTATTAGAAGCCGCACAGAGAGGGAATATGCGAGCGATCTCTGGGAAATCGCTTGGTTTGAGCATTTCCAATCAGCTTCTTTGAGCATCCGATAAAGGGGAGCGCGTAGAAATCCGGTTTTGACTCGTCTTCTCAGAGTTGTATGGAAAAGGAATGAAAATACGTACTTGATATTATGAAAAAATCACAGTCAGTGAACCAACCTTTTAGATCGAAGCATGATGAAAAGGTCTGTATCATACGAATCCATTAAATATTCACTAAGAAGTGTAGGCGCGATGAGAAAATCTGCCGTTTTTTGTTCAATTTTATATGACAAATACCCTAAAATTCAATTTATACATCTAGAAAGATTCGACGCCATGTTGTAAGTGATATCAATATTCAGGGCTGAGAGTTGATGAGATTCCATGGAATCTTCGACTGAAATGATATCATCGCAGGAAACACATTATGAAATATTTCAAATAATACATCCCGAAGACTTTCCTCTTTACTGAAACTGAATTGTGATGATGGATTTGCGGAAACATCATCTGAACATAGTGAAGGATGACAATGTCATGAAAAATAGTTTTTCTATGGTTATAACACAAAACTGATTCATCTCAACTGTTCTTGATAGAACAGTGAGGTATTGTATGTCTTTATTTCCTCGCCTGATAACACAATTACTTCATTGTGTTTCGGTTGTTGTTATCATTACGTAATAAATTAAGACTCACGTGAAATTTCGAGCAATGCAAACTCTATTTACTCTTTAAATTTTGAATGACATTAAATTTGAAATTTATGTTATTCGCTGAATAATTTCGCTATAATCTGTTGTTGCCGTGAAAAAAGTATAGTGTATAATTCGCATGGATTGCTCATTTCCCACTAGTAAGATTCGCAGCTCATGAACCAAACTTCATTTTTGTAGGGAATTACTGGCATCCCTTGCTATATTCATGTTACAAGGTCACAGGAAATATCTTATTCATATTCGATGGCGAGAAGTTGCAAGTTCGAGTAACTTCAAACTCAGATCTACAGAAATTCTTATCATGAACCTTGAATGAACTCCGGTTGAAGAAGTAAAAAAAAAGGGAAGATGAACCTTGAATGAACTCCGGTTGAAGAAGTGAAAAAAAAGGGAAAGTTGAGCTAATTTTGGTATGTCCTTCTCGCGGAACCTGGGATCTTCCTGGTTCAGTGCGTCGTGCAAATCTCGCAACGCCGGGTTGGTGTGTGTCCTAACACTCTCGAAAATCGCTTCAGCGTGGTTCCTCAGGTGGGTATCCACGTAGCTGGTGCTAATATCGAAGTCCCTGCAGATGAATCTATTGGAGGGAGCATTCACTGTCATCATAAGACAGATGTTCATGAAGCGCTGGATTAAGGCAGCAGATGCATAGAGTATGATGGGCATAAGTATGGTACTGATGAACAGCAGTTTCGAATGGAGGGCCATGTTGCTTCTGCGTCCATTGAGCGAAAGGAGGATGCATCTGGCGGTTCTCGCCATTGTCAGTCTTCCGGTTATATGTGTTTGGATCATCAGTCCCTTGTCCAGAGCTACTCCCAAGTAAGTCGCTTTATCCGTCCATAGAAGGTAACTCCCGTTCATTATTCATAAAATGATTATGATCCAAAAATGAATTGTGTATGAGTTAGGATCAGACATTTTCAATTGAAGTCTTCTCACTTTTGACCAGATGGAGAAAAGTCAGTAATTAAAAATACATATAGAACCGTTCGGATTTTTTTCGGGATACACCCTATATTATTAGATTAATACTCAGGTGATTTTGATATTATTAAGATGTTTTATGTGTTGCATATTTTTTGTAGTCAGAAAATGTTCAGTCTGAGTCCAATTTGGTCAAAATAATCCGTGCTTATGCCTGCATGACGCAACAGGCGCTAATCATGAAGAAAATCCACTTAGTCTCGCTCAGTTCATACACCAAGCACTCGAAACTTGAAACGAACAAATACCATGTCTAGGATATCGATACACAATTATAGAGGAATTTGCAAAATGATTGTATTATACATAGGCAGGGAAGTAGCTGTTTAAGATATATACTCTTTCTTCTTTTTCGTGAATGAATAAAACGCATATGAATGATATAAACATATTAACAGAGACTGTGTGTTGAGTATTTAATGTTACTTTGCTTGGAGAAGTTTCATGGTTTTCTGCATTTACTTGGAAAAAAAATAGCCAATAATCACTCGTTTGACATTTCACGAAAATCTTCAACTCTGCTGTACTGTTTCCACTATTGTCTTGACTATCCAGACACTATATTGCAATCGTAATTAAGCTGACATTTTGATGATAATGATAATATTTCAAGATCTTCATTGATAAATACCAAAGCCGTGATATAAACAATGATCATTTTCAAAATTTCGGAAACTTTTTCCAAGTAAGGATATTACTCATATGGATGATACAATCACTTCTTGGTGTACAATGCTTTGTCTCGTAAGCCTTCATCTTAATGTATTTATCTGTTGTGAATGATGCTCGATCATAAAGCAGTCTCATGTATAGTCACACACAAAGAGAAATCAGTTCTCGTGACTTCTCTGTATCAGTTAACTTTTTCTCATGCCTATGTTGAAAGTCGAATGAGAAATACGATGAGGATAATGCGTTATTCTGCTTGAACTATATCTTACAGAACTCTTGCATTTCAGCTTAGAGCAATGGCAGGAAACAGAAATTGGAATAATCTGCTTCCATCATGCTGTCTGAGGATGAATGTATCTCAATGGGTTCACTTGATATGGATCGCATCTGGCCACCTCCTTGAAAGACAAAATGTTATCACATATCTCAGATCATCGACAGATTTTTCAAAAACCTATCAAGTAGTGAAGTATTATTAGTTTCGAAAACGGACGTTTACACTTGTATAAAACGATAAAAAAAACTTTCACAATAGTCTTATAACAAAATGTACAGATATCTGCTATGAAAATCATCCTGTACCTGCAGTTGCAATAAATTGGCCACGCGCTCAGTCTCCAGAGGTGAGAATACAAGAAGAAAAGTGAACCAATAAAAAGATGCCAATATATTAGTGTGCGGCGTAGTAGGAATGGATTACACGCGACGGCGTATTGTCTATAAGTGTCCGTTTCTAAGAGGTTGCCGCCCCCCCAGGGCTGCATGGAATATTTTCAGAGTTGAATATTTTAAGGGTGATTCCATATAGCTCGCATTCGAAATGATTTCTAGCATTCAACTGGAAATACTGAAAATCCTCGGCAACTGGAGCTGGTTTACATTTCCAAACGCACACAACATTTCATAACATTACCATCCGCACTCTTCCAGAAGTGTCACTAAATTCATTCTTCTAGAATTGTGATTTTGCGAAAAAATGTTACTTCCTCTCACCTGATAGTTTACTGGGTTCATTTGTTTGGGGTTTCAGATTGATTATTCAAAAATATTCACTAATGTTTTGTCGAAATACTAACTCTACCCCGATGTTTGATATTAGTGCAGCTCTATCATCATTCCAGTGCCCACATGTGTGAGAAAAGAGAGATATGTTACTTATTTTCGAATATGTGTGGCATATCTCTGACGTACCATTCTCAAATTGATATATAAGCATTTCCATACATAATTCCAAAGCAAATCATTCGAATACCCCCTCATCACCACTCGTTTCCCGTGCTCGAGCAAAGTCGTTAGCTTTCAGCTCTGATTCTAAAAAATAATCTAGTATGTTACTGATCACAGACCGGGTTGAGGTAGGAATATTTGTCAATAGCTATTTGATGTTGTTTGAATGCAATTTGCTTGATTTTCGTCTCCCATGGAAATGGTAAAGCTTTAAATTCTTATAATATCAGTTCATGGAAAAATTGGTATGTTTGCTCCGATAGGTAACCACAACTTTATTAAGAAAAGGAGAAATTAACTGTCAGTTACGTATCGTTTATTTCGCGAATTTTGAGATTGAATTCGAGAGAAAAATGAAAAATATTTTATCCACGACTATTGTTTAATGAACCCATTACACGTCTGTTTACTCGACTTTATTAATACTCATTGTTCACTGCTGTCAAATACGTCCTTGATTGAGCTATAATTTTATATTGTTTCGATATAAACAACCGATTCTTGAAATTTTATAGTCTGAACCACCAGATATTTCCAATTCAGTTCCGTTCCTACATATAAGAAGAAAAAAAGTTGGCAAGGGACATTCACACTGAGCTATCAGCGATTATGAATAAGCGTGTCATATCGAAATAGCTTTTGAATCCAACCAAATTTGACTCGAACCTGTTAACAGTACCGTAAAAAAAAATTTGTTAGAATAATGGTGTTTCTGAGAATATGTATGTAATGTAACAAAATTTTTCAACAGAGAAATTTCTAAAAATTTGTTTGCTAGTTGTTGATAAAGTACAGTATTCTGCTAGCGTAAAAACTTTACCTCGTGAATAATAACCATCATTATACGCTCGTTGAATAATATAGGTACTATTATACTTTTTCTTGGCGACGTTTCGGAAACTACTCATGCCAGTGTCACATTTTGACACAATTCACAAAACAAAAATCTCTGAAAGAATTTTTTAAGAGGGCTTGAAAAAGTTGGGGTGCGATTTAATTTTGAAATATGAATCAATTTTCAACTGATACAATAATAAGGGAAAATTCATGACTAACATTCACGGAAAACTTGAGGTTTTACAATTTCAAACAGTGTCAAGAATGTCCGATGTCTCAACCTTGATAAGGAATAGTTATCAATGGTTCAAATCAGTTGAAGTTTTTTCCAAAGTGACGCTGAGATCTCAATTCGAAATACCATAAACCCAGAAAAACGAATTATCCGTCTGGAAAACTTTTTCAAATCTCACGATGGAAATGAAAGCAATACATTCTTGAAGTGGTTGACTCTGAACTCACAAAGCGACCCCGTTGTTTCTGTAGACTTTCGCAATCACCGTGAAAGCGTTACAAGTCCCATAAAAATTTCCCGGTCCTTTACCCCGTCTACCCTCTTAATCGAGCAGACGGCAACAGCGCCCGACCACCTAGCAGACGATGCTCGCGATGCGAGGCCAAGGACGCCTGTGTCCAGGGGCCTCCAAGGACAACCAGGTGACTTGGTCTCGTAATTCAACTTCCTTTATTTCTCTGTCGGACCGCCAGGCAGATATCTAATAAAGCCGTTTACTTCCATCGATTGCGGTTTGTACCGTCGCCACATCCATTCTCGATAGCGAAGCGTGCTGTGACAATTGACTTCTTTTTCGGGAAGAAACCGGCGCTTTTCATTAGAGGAATTGGATTCTCCTTAAATTTCCGGAAAACGTATTTTGGAATCTTCTGATGGGTCTTCCAGATTTCGAATCGATTGGATAGGTTGTTTATCACATACTCAGGGTGGCTCATCGAGAGTTATATCACAAGATTTCCAATTTTCATGATGAACTCACAATTTCATCTTGAAACTTATCAAATAACGGTGAGATTAAAAAATCTGGTATAAAAGTTAGAAACTTTTTGCAGAGATCAATTACCATAACACCAAACTGATATTATTTGTACTAAACACGTGTTTTGCTAACAAGGTTAGTATCTTCAGGAGAAGAAAATTGAAACAGTATTATTATCCCGACGCGTGTTTCGCTGGGATAGTTGGCATCTTCAGTAGTTAGAGAATCGCGCGTTTATTGCAAATGATATCAGTTTGGTGTTAGAGCAATTGATCTCCACAACTTATCTAGTTCAGTCTATGACCATTTTTCCGTGTATTTATCCTATACAGCACCGATTCGCATGAAAATTTGGATTCAAGATCTACATCCCCTTTTTATCAAAATCTACCCTGTGACGAGGGTTGCTTTATCCCTGGGGGTGGATGCCACCCCTTCTTGGGGGTGAAATATTTTTTATTAACAATAAGTCGGTTTTCAGGGAAAAAAAAACACGTTTTCAGGTCTTTTTCCCGAATAACTGGAAAAATACGCATCTAATCAAAAAACCTGCAGAGAGCAAAATTATAGCTTTTGAAAAAACAAAGGCGGGCGATCGTTCATTTGTGATGTATGCAAACCCACTCCAAACTGAATAATTGCTTGTTGAAAATTGATTGGTATTTTCAAACGCCACAATGGGAAGTTTCTACGTACAATAACCAAAAACCAATGAATTTTTCGGAAAAAACTCATTGGACCCTCCTTGAAGTCCTTAAAAAATCCTTCATTTTTGTTATCAATAAAAGTTTCTAGCGTCAAAACAGACCGAGGTATGAAGGAAATAATGTTGAATCCTCTTTTTTCGTTGAAAAAAAAATTGTGAATAACTCATTCTCTCTTCCCCCTCCTTCGAAAAAAATCGTTGTTCCTCCATAATTCACTTCAATCATGTTCTTATAATGAGTTCTGAGTTTTTCATCAATTGAAAGTACGTAGTTTTGTAAAAAATTGAGATTGAAGAGAAAAAATCATATACGTAAGTCAGTGAAAAATCACCATTTTTTCGAAATAACTCGAAAAGTATTGATCACATGCAAAATTTTCTAGAGTACAAAATTGAAGTTTATTCTTCTAAATTCTAAATAAATAAATAGAGTGCCAAGAAAATTCGATGAGACAATTGAGGTCTAAATGTTTTATTAGCCAGTCGGTACTTCTATTTTGAAGTGGAGTTAATGAAAAGTTGTCTAGTGTTGTTGGGCGTATTATTTTAATTAATTAATGAACCCAGTAAAATCGTTAGTATCCCCTCCCTACTAACTTAAATTTCGACTGGATAGTTTCCCTTGCAACTTACTACCCATCAAGGAAGATATGTTAATTAAGAATGCGACATGACCCTCAATTCATGAGTTTTTTCAGATTAAAGCTACATAAGGTATTCTGGATAATATTCATAATTATTTCAGCTTTTTTTGTCATATTAATAATCACTATAATCAATTATTTGATACAATAATAAATATTGTATTATATTTAGTTGATGAAAGTTTGACATAATTTTTTTCATGGGAGTTTCTTAAATATTTTGAGTATTCTTCTGAGTGCAAGATTGAGTTGCTTCCTTGTCGCGAAAAACTCTTCAGTGGAGTAAAAGCAGTGTTCTTTGAAGTTGGATTTTCCAGTTACTCAATAACAATTATATAATTTTTTGAAGAAAACTATCATAAGGGTGGTTTTCAGGTGTCGAAACTGTTTTAGATCAGAAATTGTCTATCAAGGTCAATTCAACGTATTCACAGATGACTGCACGCTCAAAACGAGTATTTTGTAATTTTTTTTGAATAGGGGTAGTTTTCACCTCTGATGAATAAAAATCAACCCCATGCACAACCTCAACTTTGAAGTAGATGGTAGATAGAAGCTAAATCTCAAATTAAATGCAAATCGATACTGAATAAGTTGAATAACTGCCAAATAACATGTTATTATTATTTTCTGATGATATTCTGTCATAAGAGGGGGGGTGTTAAGGGCTGACACTGATTACTGAACCATAAAATATATTAAAAATTATCAATTGATTGATTTTACTGATATAAATATGATTTTAGTTCAATCTAAAATTTTGATTGATTTTTTTTTTGAATAGGGGTGGTTTTCACCCCCCTCCAAAAAATCAAACCTTGGCACAAGGTAGATTTTGATATAGAGGGTAAGTAGAACCTATATCCAAATTTTCATACGAATCTGTGCTGTATGGGATAAATACACAGTTTACACTGTTTTTACCGTCATAGACTGGAGTAATCACCAAGTTTCATCTAATGCTTGATCCCAATGTATACAGATAAATATGGCAGACTCGGATCATCTGTATCATTCATATAGTTCATGTGTGATGCGTAAACCATAGAGTGCCTTCCTTACCTGTTATAATATCATACATGTATTAGAAACAGAAATTCTACACAATAATCGCGATTCACTGTTATATTTTATCTATGTTTCTCGCTTATGTTCACGATATATATCTTGGAACAAACATATAATTCGTCTGAAGACAGATGATATTATTCATCTAATATATCATACTTCTCTTTTATAACTTTTGAATGCGAATGATATTGTAAGGAAGTGAAAATCAAGCAAGCAACAATATAAAACTATTGGTTCTGGTGTCTCGCTGAGTGATTCAAGTATTATCAGAAGTAAACGATGAGATTGTTTTGATGTTGAAACGTTTTCTAGAGATCAATTATCCCAACATCAAACTGAAACTGTTTGCACTCAATGCGCGTTTCGACTAGGATTAGCTATTTACGCGTAGCGATAAAAAACTTGCCCTTCAATTGCCCACATCATCTTTGACCAGACAGTCTCAAATCTATAGAAGTAGACAAATATATAGTCATCTACCAGAAGATATAACAGCAATTAATGAACTTTACCAATTTAGAAAATCAGTGAAGAACCTCATAATGGGAAAGTGTTTCTACAGTTTGGAGGAGTATTTTGCGTGAAGGTTCTAGTCTTTCGGTATACGATTTATATTAAGTAATTTTAAAATTGTGTTGTTTTGTTGATAAAATATCTGTACATTCTTTCATTGTTTGATGTTTTTCCATGAAACCCTTTGTCGACAAAATGTATCACATTTTAGACAATGAAGATCCACTATCTATACAAATTTCAGGTAGAACAGCATCTACCTGCAAAGTTCTTTGGTCTATTATGGACTTCGCCTGTTAATGCTACTCATTCTGATTGGTTTCTCAACGTCAAACTGAAAAGTGGGCTAAAAGGAACTTCGTCACCATTCATTCTATTTCTACATTTTGCTATTTCTAGACGCTCGAATGCATTGAGTAGCCTTGTGTCATGAACAGCCTCAATCAGTTTCAAATTGCTTTCATAAATTCTCTGATCATTGTTCATGTATTCATTCACTAATAACTCATTGATGAATGTATTGAATCTTCTACATTTGAGCTTCATTTTTGAATATCGTCGGAAGATGTCTTGAATCAACCTTGATTCTACTTCGGAATTTATATTGAATCACCAAGAGACCCCCCCAACCATTGAAGACCGTAGACCATCTCATATTGTGAGGAGGACATAACTCAAATCATTATAATATAGTCAACAGTTGAGTCAGAACATTTGTTTTCATTATTTTTATAAATCATTCAGAGACTGAAAGGACTAATATTGACTGTAAAATTGAGCTATCTCGAAAATGTAATACATATTAAACATTAACTCTAAGAATATTATACATTGAAGGAAAAAAAGGCAATGAAATCAGACTGTTTCATTGTAGAAAATGAAAAAAAAAATATGACAATAAAAAAATAAATAAAAAATTGCCAATTATCTATTTCATTACATGTTTTTTTTAAGTTGGCTTTGAAGCGGACTTTTCCATATTTGATTTGATTTGATACTTTATTTCCTTTCTGACAAATACAATTTGTATAGTATTGGTCGAAAGAGAGCAGACAAAAAAGGATATGTCATAATACAGAGGACATAATACATTATAGTAAAATACATACATATAGCAGTTATCAATACAAACATCACATATTATGGTGCAAAACTTAGACGTCACATTATAAAAAAAATTCACAGTTCATGAATTCGTCAACGGAATGAAAAACATAATTTATTGAAAGTACTTTCAGGCAGTGTTTAAACATTCTCATTATTCCACAGGATTTAAATGCCAACGGCAGCTTATTGAAGAGTTTCTGACCGATTATTGCAGGTGAATGTGTTCTTGTAAACGGGTTTTTATAGCTCGTCGTCTCTGGCCAATGTATTCATTGTTGCAATCTTGACAACTGATTCCGTAAATTCGGATTAACGAAATCATGTTCTGAGGATGAGTATTCATTTTTTTTCAATAAAATGCCCATCTATACACTCGAATGAATGAAAGTTGAGATCTCAATTTTATCAAGATAAGGTCAAGCGTTCACACGAGAGCCCTTTAGTCCCTTGCTTGTCGATATTTCAAATGGATTTCAACGACTATTGAACTAACAAACTTATGCCAACGGAACTGTTTCAACTAACGCCGGATACAACCTTACACAAGGAAAATGATCATTATCCACAACAACTCAATCGTAGTAATGTTGAAGATGTTGTTAGGTTCGACGAGAGATACGAGGTGAATATTTGAGTTCAACAAATTCCAGTTTTGCTATTCAACGAGATGCTTGGAGTATTGTTTCACGCTGGGTATATTTCAGGAAATTACTTGACTTACAGACATTAGTTCACAGTGTTCAGTTGATTGATTCATCGATACGTGAACCAAATGATTTGCCACTGAACTGCGTCATGGGAAATGGCAATTATTAATATAATCTGAGAGTCCTGTACGTCTCCATTGAATGGACACAATACATGTACTTTCATATTATAGTTGTGATAACCTGAATGAACTGTAAATGAAAAAACACCCCTTAACATTTTCAGGGACTTCCAGAAAGGAGCAAGAGGTATATCCGGCACTGTTCCAAGTCGGTATGAGGAACAGTCAAGGGATATTCCTGTGGGTACCTCTTTGTTCTGCTTATTTTCAGCTGATTTGTGGTCACCGGAGTGAATTGAAAAACGCTTTCGCACAAAAAATTCCTGAATTGAACCAGCGACCCTCTGTCATTATGCCCCTGTTCTACCTGCGTTGTGACGCGTTGAAAAAGTGGTAATTATGATGATGCACAGATATGGCCAACTAGTCAGTGCCTCAATTTACCATATGCATATATTCCCGTGTTCCGTTTCGAAATATTTTTACCATTAGACGTTCCGTTGTACTGGTTACCACAGAGACCGCCTGGAATGTGGTTGGTAATGAGACATGGTTCCTGAAAACTTGGTTACCACAGAAACCGATAAGAAATCATTCGTGAGTTGATTATCACAATTGACAGTTTCCTTTTTTGTTATTCACGTCCATTTTTGTTTATTCGTTGTGGAATGAGAGTATCTGAAGAACTGAGTAAAAATTCTCCAACAGAGGAATTCTCTATGTCACAAGACAAAAAAGACCAACAAATCCAAGCTTTTTACTTTCACTTGGAGAGAAAGAAGTTGTCTGAGTGCACTTTGTATGATATTTCCGAAATGAATTTACCGAGTCGAACTACCCCTTTATTACCTACGCTATCTTGAGTTACTAGTCTGGTTAACCAGAGAAGAAAACGAAACATGGTGTTGGCATCACTGAAATTTTCATGACATGACCTTAAATAACTGTGTGTAGATGAAATTTCTAGAATTTTGACTCATTTCAGTTTTTAGCTTTGAGAAATTTGCTTTACTTGAGCAACTTTTTTTTCGATTTCCTCTTCAAATCTTATTTGAGTATACCTTTTTTATAAAAGAATATATAGCAAATTGAATTATCAAAAATATATGTAGCCAGAAAATCTTAAGAGGATTATTATAAAATATTCGAATCATTTCAGATGTCAACAATATATGCCAGAAACTGTTGAGAAAGCATATTCCGAGTATTTCAATCATTTAAGAGCTATCAAAATGAAATGGAAGTACCACCATATGAAGTATATTTGAATCAGATATTCAGCTAGGAATCTACCTAGACTGCGAAGGGTCAACTGATTACTTCCCTTGCGTATTTAGATAAAGTGTTTACTAATGAGATTTACCTTCGTTTTGAAAGTTTTGTACAGTTAGGGTGATAGTGTTGTCATCCAAATCAAACAATTCACTTTTGGGAAGGGGAGTTTGTGGCCGTACATGTCACTCTATTACTCCATTCGTTCAGTTTTAGCACTCCTTATTGTTTTCCAATCTGCTTCGATTAAAAATCATCTACATTTTCCCTTGCGTATTTAGATGAAGTGTTTACCAATAAGACTTTCCTTCGTTTTGAAAGTTTTGGTTTCTGCAGTAATTCATTGAAAGTTGATTCATTTCCATTTTCTGTCAAGGGGCCGTTCATAAAATACGTCACACTAAAATCAGCTTTTTTTGACCCTCTCCCCCCCATTGTCACGCTGTGTTACACTTTTTGTGACCCCTCCTAGAAATATTTCGTCACAAAAACTAAGACCTTCCCCTGCTGAGTATAATAAATTCTGAATGATAATACACAAATTCTGAAAATTAAAAATATTTATTCATGGATGGCCACAAATAATAAACATATTTTACATAATCAGAAGATTCAATGCTCAATAACACAATGAAACAGTAAAAAATCGCTTTATTTTGTTTCATTTGTATAGTGAAATACCTTGTACTGTAACAAGATTAATTCGCATTCTCAATTGAAAATTCATTCGCAAAGATGGAGTCACTATAGATTCGATTGAAAAATCTGACGAGTTTAGGAATTCGTTAGAAGATGTCGCACATGTATATTTCTACCAAAATCCACTGAAGATTTCTTTCATACCAAAATTTTTCAACTTTCGTCAGAACTACTACTAAAAAAGTAGATTTTTACCAAAAGTGGTCACGCTGGCTTCTAGCGCTCATGTCAAAAAAGTAATAAACGGCGAACGTCACGTTGCCGTATACCCCCCGTCCCCCCTTGTCACATCTTGTCACACTCAGCCAGACCCCTTTCCCCCCCTTGTATGCGAACGTATTTTATGAACGGCCCCCAAAATTGCAGTGATTTATCGTTTTTTTGTTCCATTTCAGTTCTAATTATTCAATATGATATAGACAACATGAAACGTTTCAGGTGCATTCAACTATTATGTCATATAATGAAAAACAATTTGGAGATTATTGACCTTCAATACAAAAATGAGGTGGTGAAATCTTCTAAGCAACTGAGTAACTTCAAGTCATGTGATGCAAATTTCAGTGATTTGAATCATAAATTCATGTGCAACCAAAAATATGTACACATGGTCAATTGGAATCTAGGATGGTTGGTGACCTTAGACGTTGCGCCAATAACTCTGGTGGCGGTTATTGGCACAACAATCGAACAATTGGTTATATAATCGACTTCTATTTGGCAACATTGGATTGCCCAATATGTTTTCGATTGAAATACTCCTGTTCGTGTTCAGTCGACTGCTTAGTATTATTTCGAAGTCATTTTTTGTCATAGTTACTTGACTTCCCGACCAACCTACCACAATTTGGATAAATGAAGAAGAAATGCTGGGATCAAAACAAGTGTGGAAGAACATACTCTAAGTCTACTCAGGAAAGTTGCTACGCTGAAGAAGATTTCTTCGTTCTACTTGAAGTAACGACAAAAAAAATCAATGAACTAATTTTCATGAACTTTTCATTCCAGTAAATGCTCTAAAAAACAAATTTTATTATGTTTTCAAAACTTTCATTCCAGAATCGATTTCTTAGCTTTTATAGTATTACATATGAGATCTATGACTGCTCTTCACAATAGAAGGCAAAAAATTGAATTTTCGAATCGAGCAGGATTTTGGGAACAGAAACAAATTTGATTACCAAAAAGTTGATATTAATGTTCAGTCTGAATATCAGTGCTCTGTTTGTATATAGAATAGAATATAATCTTTATTCGACTATGTCATATACAAATGTACGTTTATAGCAGATCAGTTGGTTTTTTGAAACAATTATCTGAATCACACATAATAATATACCATAAATATACATATATATCATAATAAACAACAAATGTCATGAATTGTACAAAGAAAAGACATTCATATACATATCTACATGAATACAAATACATACACAATTACATACATCAAATGAGTCATTCTACGAACGAAAATCCTGCAAGCTTATGATTGCCTGCTAGGGGCAATTTCGAGAATATTAGCGGATATTGAGAATATTATCGAAGCAAACGCACATGCTCTTTGTATTCGGAAACTGAATAAGAGCGGTTTTTCAAAATCAAATGTTCAATTTGTTTCGTGAAAGAAAATGAATTGAGCGGCCTCAACCCTGCAGGCAGAAGATTGTATAAGTCGAAGTTTAGAGATTTTTCTGGGAAACAGAAAGTCTAATTCGAGGAGTTCTTAGGTGATCCGCCTGTCTCGTTCCATACCCATAAACTTGACATTGAGTAACCAAAGATGGTGAACGTTTATGAATCCCCAGGAGATTGTAAAAGATATGTAGAGATGGTAAAGGCATTATTCCAAATTTTATGAACAATGGTTGACAGTGATCCCTATAACCGCAACCCGCTAAGAGTCTAATTGCTTTTTTTGTTGTCGAAAAATTTGACAAGCTTGAGGAGAGTTACCCCAGATCGATATACCATAACTGATATGTGAATAAAATAAACTGAAGTAAGTAGATTTTAGGGTGTCGAACCCAACGTAGCATCTTAATTGACTGAGTTTATACGATGAATTGTTGACTGATTTGGTGTTTATTATCGCTGAAACATTTCAAATTATACTAAGAGTTTGTTCTTCTATAATTGTTCAATATATGCATTTCAGTAAGATTGACATCGATATAAAAATGTAGTACCCAGAATTCTTGATGGTATTTTCCCAGCTACTTCTCCTAACATGATGATAATTGTGAAATGTGAAAGTATATGAAATTCACATTTTTGAGGGGAAGGTCGATCGAGAAACAAACATCCCATTAATAATGAAGGATTTTGCAGTTTTGAGTCGGTGGAAGGTAATTTGAAATAATAAATATTTTGTTCAACAGCTGAATAGATGGTTCATTTTCACCATACTTCATGGAGATCATGGGGAGTTGAAAGTTTTTTTTTTGTGAAGCCCTATTAAATGACTGGTGAAGTCGCGATAATACCAAATGGAAAGTCTGTTATATAATTTGGCGGAGTCTCACACCTGGTGTTGGTGAAGTCGCCAGAGAATCAAAATTTTTGTGTTCTCTGATTTATTCTTGATGAATTACTCCTCGGTGATAAGTCACGACTGGAAATTCTCCCGGAATTTCTCTTTTATTTCAATTGGAGAAAAAAATAATAAAAAATAATCACTTTTGAATCCAACAGAATTGAGTGGGTAGTCGAAAACAAACGCTCGTTTATCCTCCGGTGTGATGTAGTGATTTTATAAATCCTCATTTCGTTTACATCCACCGTTGTCAAGATCGCCGAGTTCTGCGGGCTCAGACTAAAAAGTTGCAGAATATTTTCCATAACTTGAGGAAACCTTTTTATTGCATTTGCACGCTTTATTGTAAAACAATGGCTGGTTCATTTCCTTGTTCCTATTTTCCAGTTATCAGCCATAAAGAGATATAGTTCTTTTTATCTGTTGCATGAAGTTGTAATTATTCCAACCTGGTCATGGAAGTGAATGAAACTTGTTCGGATACTTCTTTCATCAATAATAGTGTGTTACGTAACGAGGAGGATAAGTAGCCTATTACGCACGAGCGAAAATTGTGAGAAAGAGGCTTCAGCCGAGTGCGGCAATTCGCGAGTGCACGTAAAAAGATTTGCGTAGTGTACTTTTTCTACTCCTATCATGTTTGTGCGGTGATTTCTGTTGATATAGCATAAGTTTCTTCGTTATACCTCATTTTGAATGATCAACGAGACACTGAATGACAGTAAGTAGGTGAAACAATAGCTTGTTTCATGGTTATAACTAAATACAGTACCAATTTACAAACTGTTGAACAATAAATCTAAATATTTTTTTCATTCGAATTTTACAAAGAAAATCAGAGAAAATTCGCAGAATTTGGTTTATGGGCAATTAAATGTTGTCATGAGATCGAAATTATCAGACCAAATGTTATATACCCCATTATCAAAAAAAAACAATCTCGGAATGGGCCGCCATTGATTTTAAATACAGGTGTATTTATCAAATACGTTATGAACGGTTTGAAATAATGGTGGAAAATAGTTATTTATGATATAAGTGCTAAAAGTGATAGTTTATTTTGTGAGAAGGAAAATAAAATTACTTTCAGCAGTTATATCATACACTATTTTTTCTACACCATTAAAAGTCCAAATTAACGCATACCTGTTTTACATTGAATAATTGATAAAATAATAGCCTCGAGAGTATCAGTTTTGAATTCAATTTCATCTAATCTATTCATGAAGCAAGTTGCCAAGGTAATCAAAAACGATTTTGTTGATTTGTCTTTGTTGACGACTAACGTCAATAAATCACGAATTATTCTTTCTCGTTTCCTCGTTCCTCGATGGGAAGTGATCTAGAAAATGAATTTCTACCGCCAGAAATTGAAGAAGCTGTACGAGTTTTCATACGATAGTTTCTTGAAATGGTGTGATCAGAAAAATGTCAGTAGCAAGGGGGCAAGTGAACACGTGCTTCTTGCCTACTTTGAAGAAAAGTCCAAAATATGGGAATCGTCAACGCTTTGGTCGAATTACTCTATGTTGAAGTCGATGATGAACATAAATAATCATGACATAAGCAGATATTACAAGCTTGCGGCTTTCTTGAAGTGAAAGGGTGAAGGATATCGAGCTAAAGAGTCAAAAGTATTGACAAGGGAACAAATCGACAAATTTCTCGCAGAAGCCCCGGATGAAATATATCTAATGCAGAAAGTTGCTGCGATTTTTGGTGTGTTTGGAGCCTGTCGTCGAGAGAAACTGTGCGATTTGTAATTTATAGTTGTAGTTTCACTAATTGTACGTTCAATTGGATAAACACTTCATTTTGAATTATGTTTTGATATTTTCTCTACAAATAATTCACTTTTTGCACAAGTGCTAAAAATGATTCACTCATAACACCGGTGTCATAAAATGGCATTTCAGACACTAACAGCATGCGTCAAAAATTATACTTTTACTTACGTTTGTAGAAAAAAATAATTAACCACTATAGTTTATCGCTAGTACTACTACAACACATTTTCAATTACTGTAATGCATCTTCAACAAGCTGATCTAATAACCGAATGATGATGTGAAAATTTGGCTGCTCTTATTGGGCTATTATGAAGAATATTTCCCTCATATATAAAATGTCCCATAAGAGCAATGCCATCATAGAAAACTTACAGTGGTAATTGCATTGTATCGAAAACTTACAGCGGTAATTGCATTGTATCAAGTCGCCATAACAACACATTCGAAACCGTATCGCTAGACGTCAGTAAACAACACAAATAAATGTCAGATAGACTTCAAAAATAAAAAAACATTTCGCGTTCAGGTGAGTACTCCATACAATCTATAAAGGAAAGTATAAATGAACAAAAAATAACATTTCCTTGAGAATTTCTTTATTCGTGAAATATTCCAATGAATTACATTCGTGCATAAAAATGACCAGATAATTTTGCATTCAAGCGTGATATCTTATACGAATTGCATTTTGTAAAAGAGCCCTCGTCCTTCGGACTCGGGCACTTTCGCCAAAATATGCAAATAAACTTGCAATTTTTAGATATCACTCTTCCATGCAAAATCATCGGTAATTTTTATGCACTCGTGCAATTATAACCGAAAATGTGGTGGTTGGAATAATCAAAGTCCGATTACGATCTGACGCACTCTTCGGCGACCAGATGGTCAGACTGTAGATGAATTTTGATCGTTCCATTTGAGATGCGGACTATTCTCGAATCTTGCTTGATGAGATTCCCACCAAGGTGCATAGGAATTGTTCTATCATTTGAAATTGGTCACGCTGAGCTGATGAGAGATTCATACATGAGCATGGCACGTAACAGCTAGCAGTCCTGTTTCACCTGAATTTCTAACATATTTTCATAGATCTAATATTTTGTATCGAAAACTTACAGCGGTAATTGCATCGTATCGAGTCACCATAACAACACATTTGAAACCGTATCGCTAAACGTCAGTAAACATCACGAATAAATGTCAGATAGACTTCAAAAATAGAAAAATATTTCGCGTTTACATGAGTACTCCATACAATCTATAGAGGAAAGTATAAATGAACAGAAAATAACATTTCTTTGACAATTTCTTTATTGGGGGAATATTCCAATGAATTACATTCATGCATAAAAATGACCAGATAATTCTGCATTCAATTCTTATACTAATTGCATTCGGTTATTTTCATATTTTGTAAAAGAGCCCTCGTCCTTCGGACTCGGGCACTTTCGCCAAAATATGAAAATAAACTTGCAATTTTTAGATATCACGCTTTCTTGCAAAAATTATCGGTAATTTTCATGCACTCATGCAATTAAAACCGAAAATACATTGAATGGGATCAAAAATCGTAACACACCCCATTGTGCAGACATACTAGTTACACAGACTACACATCCTGTAACAGACATTATACCTCATGTCCCTCGACTATCTGAAAAGATAAAACGGATTTTGATAAGCAAATTTGAGATATACGAAAAGATGCTGACTTGCTGAATAATAGAAGGTGTTTCATTCAGAAGGATCTGTTTGTCAATTATCGCAGTAACTAATTGGAGTGGATTGAAAATCTGTCCTTCTACACTTATATAGTTTCCAATATCAATTAAATTTTTTTCTGATTGTCGTAGGTTGAGAACTCCGAAAAAACTACGAAGGAAAAAAGTTCCATTCTTTCTTCTTGATGAACTGCAGTGGAATTTATTGTTCATAAATTGAATGAAAACTGCCGAATTGGTCATCTCCATTCCATGAGATATTTCAGAACTAAAGTTAGCCGACTCGGAAGTTTCTGTTTGACTCTGGAAGAAAATTCCAATGCAGGATGAGTATTTGACACAAAAATAATTTGAAAAATATCTTGTCTCATTCAACTCATAGAAACAATTCAATGACACGAAATTAAAGTATGTTTCTGCCTTACTGCCAACAGAAACTATCGAAGTTTCCGTTCAGCGTTAATATTTGGAACGACGCGACGTCAACATCTTGTCGAGATGAATTCATAGAAGAAATATTGTTGTTGCTTTCAACTGAAGACATGTTACTATTAATTACTTCTCAGTATATAAGAAATTATTGAATACATCGTCTATATTCCTTTGTGGTTTATCTTTCAAACGACAGCACAATGATGGAATTGAGATGAGGTTTTTTCGCCATGAAGATTCAGATGAATTAGATTACCTCTTCAAGCTCTTCTCTGAATAATACAATACTTATTCCAAAAGTCCACTAAAATCCTTCCTCGTCTTATCCAATTCAATAATATATAATGATAATAAATATATGCCAATGATCATTCAAAAGCTAATTCAGAGGTTCCCAAACTTTTTTTCTCATAGACCTCTTTGAAAATTTTTCTGGTTCCGGTGGACCTGCAGCTATATTTCTACTATATTCCCATAGTCTCCATTTTTTGGTCACGTCAACGTGGACCCCCGTCAGGTCTCAACTTGACCACTTCGGTAATCAGTGAATTAGATCGATGAAAGAATAAAGAAGAAAGATTGTGGAATAATCTGATTACTCAGCTTGTATTTCGATGGAATATAAAATGGATATAACAGGGGAGCTCAAAAAACTGTAATGATTTTGATTACTCATAATGAAAGCAATATTCATAATTGGATAATTTGTCACACTCGAAATTGAGAATCATGGATTCATATGCCGAAATGCTATTGTGAATACTTTATTTCAGAAGTGCTATTCAAAAAGTTGATATGCTGTTGTGAAAATTTCGTATTTTTGGTATAATAACAGTTTTTGGAATGCTCATCAATATAAACCAATTATAATTAAAATAGTTTCTGAAAGCAAAGTCAGCATACTCGAATATCCTTTCTCATGGAATATCTCTAAAAAATATGAAAAATAATAGGAGGAAGAAGAGTTTTTTTTTCGGAT
Source organism: Zygogramma bicolorata (assembly GCA_032362365.1). Lineage (NCBI taxonomy): Eukaryota > Metazoa > Arthropoda > Insecta > Coleoptera > Chrysomelidae > Zygogramma > Zygogramma bicolorata. The sequence continues at coordinate 2,711,391 of JAVJAQ010001639.1, read as the reverse complement.
TGGAGTTTTGTTTTGACTGGAATATAGAAGATCATACAATTCTCTAGAGTTTCTGAAGAGGACAATCCAAAGATAGAGAGTGAACTCAAGAAATATTGGGTTTGGGAGAGATTTTCTAACAGAAAAACTGAGTAAATCGACTTTTTTTTAGCACCTCTCACGAATTCAATTCCCCAGTCTCAACTGTCAGACTGCCAATTCAGTGCTCCTCCATGCAAAATAATCCTTTTTATGTATACATCTTTCATGTTCCAATCACATGATTTTTTATGTAGCTGTCTCTCACTCTATAAGTAGTTTTTTAGTTAGTTAGTTTTTTTAGTTTTTTCATATATAATAAGTGTTTTTTTCATCCCGACTCAGAGTTGAAACACACATAGTTAAAAAAAAGGGACAAATGATTTCACATATATCCTTTTGTACACCCTTACTATAACAATTATGAAACGGATTAGAAATCTGCATCGCAGTGAAAAATATGTATTATAATGAGCTCATTTTGATAGAGATTTTCCATTAGGATACAGATTTTCAATCAATTGGAAGTCCAATTGAAGGCCACATTGAAAATTCGGCTCAGAATGAAATCGGCATTTACAATACAATATTGAACTCAATTGAGACTAGCAATAATGAAATGCATGTTAATATTTCTTCCACTTCCAGATCAGTGGGACCCACAATACAAATATAAATATATATCTTCATCATTTATCAGGTGCAGAAAAAATAACGTATGCAACTCTCATGGTATCAATACACCCGCATAAACAATAAGTAACTAACCTTCGGCTCGTTTCGTATCCTGGTTAATGCTCGTGTATTAATAACCATCATTATGATCTTTGCACAATATACTATTATGTAAATAAAAATTGCTTCCGTCATTTGCGTCGTTGTAGGAAGTGTGACAACAATATTTCCGACACACCCTGGAATTATCATGCCAACGCTTGTTGAAATAAGTCACTTCACGGTGTGGGCAGACGGGAAACTAATAAAATTACTCAATTTTTCCTGTGCCAGACTTCAGGAAACTAGGAAACACGCCACAAAAAGAAGTCAGACATGCAACTGTCAACTCGGTAGGTAGCAAGTTTGAATTTTAATTCGGAATGATAAGTTGGGGCTAATTACATGCAGTTTCGGTACACGCAAGTCGTTTCAGTCTCTGTTATGGCAATTATTTAGTGATTTCCAAATGCGAGTTTGCTGCAAAGCCCTATGCATAGAAGTTTACGGACAATTAGGCGATTTTATACCGATTATACCTTTGCCGGCACGGATTTGGCATTATTCATTACTTGGTTATGGAAAAAATATGAATAGTTGATGGTTTATTCTCTACTGAAAGCTCTCTTGATTTTTCAGCGATTAGAAAGAATCTCTTTCCCAATTCGATACATTCAGATAGTCCACTCTTGCTAGGAATATTGTTCTGTCGGAGCTCTCATTGAAAAGACTGAGAAGGTGAAAATTTTTGGTATGATGTAGACCTCAATGCATTGATCAGAAGTGGCCACAGACTCCGAAAATGGACAGTTTTCGAGATATTCCCGTTTTCATAGAAACACAAACTTATGAATTGTTCTAGGTATCACAAAATGACATATATATTCAACAGCTTCCAATTGGGGCACTAGAAAAAAAAAATCGATACATACTATATGAACTGAATATGATATGATTTTTGAAAAATATTTTTCTGGTTGCGAGATGAGTATATTCAAAATCGTATTTATAATTTACGCTGATACTATCAAATAGAGTTGATGTATGATAATTTCTTCAAGTGGGTGTATCTGAAACGAATATGGAATTGTTTTACAATTGATTCCTAGACTAAAATCAATGAAATTTTGTTTTTCCTTAGTATAAGGGGAGACTGATTATGTACTAAAACCAAAAAAATGCAAAAAATTATATATTGATAGAGCCATATCTCGAAATCTGTCCATTTTTGGAGTCTGCCATAAACACTTCTGATCAGTGCATCGAGATCTATATCAGATCAAAAATTCAGACAAATTCACGGAAAGCGATTTTCCATGCGAAACGTGCGTGGTCCTTTCCGGAATTTTTCTTATTTCCCAACTAGACAAAATTAAGGCATCTTATTGATTGAAAAGTAGAGGTGTGAAATTTTCACCTTATCATCTTCAGAAACCGAATATTGCTCATTCGTCTCATTATCAAGACTGTAATTCAATGAAAATCAATTATTCGGATAATGTTCAAATCTTGACAAACTCCACGTAGATATCTCCGAAATAATCTTGAACATTCATTGTACTGCCTATATAATATGGGGTTGAATCACATATAGGTATGTCATCAGTGTGTTTACCGAATGAACATAATGTGAATCGAGTATTCATAATAGATTTCCACATTGAGGAAAATAGTTATAGATGAAATATTCTATGATATATATATATATATATATATATATATATATATATATATGCTGGCTGGAACTTCCGGTTGATCCGCGTCTGGAAAGATTCTCTTGTCTACGTTTCGACTCCCATTTCGATCATCACTGGAGATCGGGGATTGAAGGTTCAATCCCCGATCTCCAGTGATGATAGCCAGCTAGTAAGACAACTCAGACCTAGACGCAAGGTCAATGGGAGTCGAAACGTAGACAAGTAAATCTTTCCAGACGCGGATCAACCGGAAGTTCCAGCCAGCACATTTCTAACCGCGGAAGCCTAGCCGATCAAATATATATATATATATATATATATATATATATATATATATATATATATATATATATATACCTATATATATACATATATATATATATATATATATATATGTGTTCGGATAGATATATGTATATATATATATATATATATATATATATATATATATATATTGAAATATGACAAATTGACAATTGAGTTGTGGCTGAAGGCCTGAAGTGTCAGTGTATTACCAACTGTACTCTTGTTACTAATTTGGAACTAATTGAAATTGAATTTACTAAAATATGGTTATACTGAAATTTGATTATGCAATTGATTTACTGAACTTATTATTATTATTATTGGACAGGTTCTTGTCTAGAGTCAATAAATAAAAATATATTTCACTTAGGTGATTGATGTCTGTTTTTTTGTTCATACAATTGTTATTTTGGAAAATGTAGGACATTTCTAAACAGGACCTCTTCACTGTTTGAGATCAGTGGTTAAAACTTTTATTGAATTGTAATCCATATGGTGGTCGAACTTATTCATATGGTTCGCCAGTGCACATCTCTCAGGGCGTAGTCTGCAATCACTTTTGTGAGCACCTAATGATCATGAAGTTTGGCCAACATATATCTTGTCGCATGATCGGCACGGAATAATACTATACACGACATTCACCTGATGTATCAAGGGGACCTTGTCTTTGACTCTACTGTGTATTTTTTTGATAGTTAGGACGGTTTCGTTTGCTGTTTTTATGTTGGGTAAAATTTGGAAAATTCTAGATAGTCTGGGAGTGATCTCCCTGATGAACGGTAATGATGAGAATATGGATTGGATTGGGGCATCATTAGTTACATTGTCATTGGTAGTATTTGGGATTGAATTGTAAATTTCTAGTGATGTAGATGTACTGAATAAAATATTATTAATCGAATGGGTTGAATTAGAATTATCTATGAACAATTTTTAGATTTTTATTGTGGAAGCTTTTTTCTGAGATTTTTAGCACTCTGTTCTTTAGTTGTTTGACCAATTTAAGATTTAAGTCATTGGGATGTAATATTTTGAATTTCCTTGATTATGGAAATAAAATTTCCCGAAAGATAACTTAACTAACTTAAAAGAGTACCTATATATATATATATATATAAATTTAATTTCAATATATATATATATATATTGAAATTAAGCTAATATGTGTGCGAAGTACCACCACCCAGATAAAAATTGATTTTTTCTGCGAATCTAGTAGCCTCAATGTGTGTTTTGGTGACTAGCTCAAAATGAGGAATAATATTCCAAAGCAAGCCTGATTTGTGGCTTTATAATAAAAAAAGTAGCACATGAGAAGTGATATATTTCTTGAATCGAAACTGAAAATCCAGCATTCTTGAAACATTTCTGGTAAACTATTTCATATAGTTATCCATGGAAGTGTAATGCTGATCATGATTCCTAGTCACTTTTGCTACCAAAATAGGTAAAGGGGACATCGAATTCTTTCAAGTTACAACAACTCAATTCAGAGATCTATCGCGAGTTTTCATTAACAATTTGCCTGGAGTATAGTTTCACGTGCGACTTTGGAGATGAATGGGTATGAAGAGCGCAAAAGTAAGTGATGATCCCCCCCAGAAATTTGTTGCTATAAAAATAATTTGAACAATAACTGAAACTATCAATACTTTGGTTCGAGTTTGCCGTCGTTTTTAACCTCGGCCGCGGAAACCTTAACCATTTTGTCAATAAGTGAAACTATAATTTGTACATTTTCAGTCTGAATGACATATAATAAATGTAAACGATATTTCGCGGATGTACTTTGATTTCAAAGTTAGAAATTCAACGGACTTATGAATTAATTGATAATGGTTGTGGGTTCATGGAATCTCAATAGATTTCTCGTGCAGTTACGATATCCCGAATCTTTCCCTCCAACGCTCTGATTGGTATGAATAGTACTACGAAACTAAGCACTGGACGCTCCCTGTTGAATCTCCGCAGATAAATGGAAAAAAACGTAGAATTTCAAAAAAATCATAGTATTCGAGTAGTGGTGGTATTTTGTTATTCCACAGGCTGGAATGAATCGGCAAGGCATAATGAATATTATTTTGGTATTGCTCTTGCCAGATTGGTTGCACAGATAATTATCATTTAATGCAGTTGAATTCATGTTCATGTTTCATTATTATTATTATTTTTTTTCATCCAAAATTTTCTCTTCTGTTAGTAGTTATTTGATTACTCGTAAGTGTGAATATTCTGTTCGAACCTTTAAGTTTAGGTGGGGCTGAGATGAATTGCAACTACAATTTCCTATCAAAAACCACAAAACCTAAAGCTCATTCACATATTTCGATTTGGACGTGGTAAATAGACTGAAAGATAGAAACCTATCATATGAGAGAATCAGACCAACTAGATCCGCCATAACGACGCTTTCACCGATTGACCCAATTAATTTGCTGAAATTTATGGTGAAACTGTGATTTTGGTGATATCGTGGAAGAAATGATGTCTGGCATTATCTGGAAAAGTGAACATCAAAGTTTTGTGATTAGTCATGAAGTTTCTAGTTTTTATTGAAGGGTAGAATTCACCAATTGATTCCAATAATTATTTGGTTTTTTGAAATCGTGCAGTAAGAAACAGTGAGTGTACCTCTCCACACACAGAATTATTCTTGAATTTCAATGTAATGCACTTGCCATCTCCATCCGTACCTCATAACCGATAAAACGATAAGCAGCTTCCCTACATAATACAATTCGACGAACATCACGTACTTCCCATCTTCATCGACCGAAATCAAATTTGCGCAACTCAACAATTCCGGCTGTAATCCCATAGTTATTCGCACATTATCTGAAATGTGCCTCAGATGGTAAATTGTGTGTGATTCCAACCGGGATTAAAGTACATAACACGTTTTGAATTATAAATTATAACAGCACTTGCCTCACATACTCGTTTCTCCAATGTTATTGTTATACGAGGTATCCTCAAACGTGTGTCAAGGGTTGCTTAACGACCAGTTTTTGAAACTGTTTGATGAATTGGTTCTTCAATGTCTAGGAATGAAAGCACGGTAAATCTTGTTCCATCGTGAGAGGAAGAAGAGAAGATGGAATCGCTATGGATATAAAACTGATTATATTATAGTTATAGATTAAATATTCTCTCGACACGATACATTTTCGTATAATGGGACTGTTCCCATTATCTGCTCGGATCAATTAACAATATATATATATATATATATATAATATATATATATATATATATATATATATATATATATATATATATATATATATATATATATATATATATATATATATATATATATATATATATTCGACCGTTCTCAAGATGCAAGGTTGTACAGTTGATCATGCAGTAATTTATCTAGGCTCGCGATTGTTTGCTGCTGGACAAGCCTATGTAGCACTTAGTCGTGTAAGATCTTTAGACGGTATTCGGATTGAAGAAATTGATTGCTCTAATTCAACAGGAAGTACCCCATGCAATAGTGAAGCTTTAAATGAAATGATGAGATTGCGGAATGATTCGTAAGAAATATCACATTTCCACTAGAAACTAATTGATAAATTGAACTAAAAATGAAAGCACGGTAAATCTTGTTCCATCGTGAGAGGAAGAAGAGAAGATGGAATCGCTATGGATATAAAACTGATTATATTATAGTTATAGATTAAATATTCTCTCGACACGATACATTTTCGTATAATGGGACTGTTCCCATTATCTGCTCGGATCAATTAACAATATATATATATATATATATATATATATATATATATATATATATATGTATATATATATATATATATATATATTCTTATTTATTGACTCTAGACAAGAACCTATCCAATAACAATAGGTTCAGTAATTCAATTGCATAATCAAATTTCAATGTAACCAAATTTTAGTAAATTTAATTTCAATATATATATATATATATTGAAATTAAATTAAATTACATTGAAATTCAAGAATAATTCTGTGTGTGGAGAGGTACACTCACTGTTTCTTACTGCACGATTTCAAAAAACCAAATAATTATTGGAATCAATTGGTGAATTCTACCCTTCAATAAAAACTAGAAACTTCATGACTAATCACAAAACTTTGATGTTCACTTTTCCAGATAATGCCAGACATCATTTCTTCCACGATATCACCAAAATCACAGTTTCACCATAAATTTCAGCAAATTAATTGGGTCAATCGGTGAAAGCGTCGTTATGGCGGATCTAGTTGGTCTGATTCTCTCATATGATAGGTTTCTATCTTTCAGTCTATTTACCACGTCCAAATCGAAATATGTGAATGAGCTTTAGGTTTTGTGGTTTTTGATAGGAAATTGTAGTTGCAATTCATCTCAGCCCCACCTAAACTTAAAGGTTCGAACAGAATATTCACACTTACGAGTAATCAAATAACTACTAACAGAAGAGAAAATTTTGGATGAAAAAAAATAATAATAATAATGAAACATGAACATGAATTCAACTGCATTAAATGATAATTATCTGTGCAACCAATCTGGCAAGAGCAATACCAAAATAATATTCATTATGCCTTGCCGATTCATTCCAGCCTGTGGAATAACAAAATACCACCACTACTCGAATACTATGATTTTTTTGAAATTCTACGTTTTTTTCCATTTATCTGCGGAGATTCAACAGGGAGCGTCCAGTGCTTAGTTTCGTAGTACTATTCATACCAATCAGAGCGTTGGAGGGAAAGATTCGGGATATCGTAACTGCACGAGAAATCTATTGAGATTCCATGAACCCACAACCATTATCAATTAATTCATAAGTCCGTTGAATTTCTAACTTTGAAATCAAAGTACATCCGCGAAATATCGTTTACATTTATTATATGTCATTCAGACTGAAAATGTACAAATTATAGTTTCACTTATTGACAAAATGGTTAAGGTTTCCGCGGCCGAGGTTAAAAACGACGGCAAACTCGAACCAAAGTATTGATAGTTTCAGTTATTGTTCAAATTATTTTTATAGCAACAAATTTCTGGGGGGGATCATCACTTACTTTTGCGCTCTTCATACCCATTCATCTCCAAAGTCGCACGTGAAACTATACTCCAGGCAAATTGTTAATGAAAACTCGCGGTAGATCTCTGAATTGAGTTGTTGTAACTTGAAAGAATTCGATGTCCCCTTTACCTATTTTGGTAGCAAAAGTGACTAGGAATCATGATCAGCATTACACTTCCATGGATAACTATATGAAATAGTTTACCAGAAATGTTTCAAGAATGCTGGATTTTCAGTTTCGATTCAAGAAATATATCACTTCTCATGTGCTACTTTTTTTATTATAAAGCCACAAATCAGGCTTGCTTTGGAATATTATTCCTCATTTTGAGCTAGTCACCAAAACACACATTGAGGCTACTAGATTCGCAGAAAAAATCAATTTTTATCTGGGTGGTGGTACTTCGCACACATATTAGCTCATTTCTTCAGTGCACCTGTGACGAGAGCCTGATAGCCCACATCGATTGTATTCTTGTAATGTAGATTTGGTACTGAAAATTCAATGTGCGCGACAAAAGGAAACAATTTCAGGTAACACTCTGTATGATGTCAGAAAGGCAAGTCAGGAATAGAAAAAATAGGATAGATGGGTTGTTAACATTCAACGGAAGAAGGAAAAGTAATTTGTTTTCTGTTATCGAAATCAACTGATAGTTCAACGACAGTACGTTTTTCCAAGGTTTCTGTTTGGGATTTGATGAAGATAGAATCAATCCTTCCATAATCCAAGAATCCACGTTGTTCTCGGAGAAAAAAAAAACATATTTTTTTGTCTGATTTATAGCGAAATTTTCACAACCAAGGCGACATTTGAGGACATTTTCCAGTCATACGTTTCTGAAATAATGGAATTGATTTTCAGCCCTTTTTGCCATTAGGATTGTTGTTCATTTTTTCGATTGAACATTTTTATATTTTCTGTCGATTAATATTTATACAAATAGATGTTTCAGTGATACCAAATGAGATTTTATCGGCCCACTTCGTTTTATGAAAGCGAAATACAAATACTTGTGTCCTGAGAGGAAGAGGTACTGTGCACACCATAGACCAGTTGAAAACTTAACCCGCTTCTCTTCAACCGAACCTCCATCATACAATATCTGCAGTTTACGGTTTTACATAATATTTCTTCTTCATCATACCGATCTCTGACATTTTCTTCCATATAATCCCCACAAAAGGCCACATCTCTTGAAATACCACTGAATATAAGGGGTTGCCCTGCTGCGAGCTAGGTAGATTTATGTCGAGATAAAAATGATTTTAAAAAGTGTTTACTTCGTTAGGCGGTTTCTTTACTTTCCACCTGTTACATTTTCCGGAGGATCCTAGCAGGAAAGCGTTTATCCGCTTTGAAAAGGGGTGGATAACACTTCCAATGTAAAGTTATCCGGGAAAACATTTAATTTCGAGAGATGTTGGTTTTATTTCACATACAAATGTGAAATGAATATTCTTGTAATTGTCAAAAACCTGTGTGTTCTATGGAGAAATGACTACTATTATGTTGAATCATCATTATATGGAGTGATGTAAGGAACCAAAAATGTAATTCAGAGCTGAAGTATATAGCAGAAAACAGTATCAATCCTTTGGGAAAACGATGCTGATTCCATTTCCTGGAAAAGAAGTGTAGAAACTTGAGCCACAATTCAGAGACACTCAGTTCAGAGTTCAGTTCATTTCAGAAACAATTTCTATCAGACAACTTATCAGAAAGATATTTGGACTTTAAGCTGGCTTGGGAATGCAAACACTTACTGATATAAAGGCACACAGAAATAGAGTAATCTTATTGCGGGTACTTGATTAGAAGTAATTCAAAGGTTATTAGGGAGCTGGTTTCGTTGCAACCAAAGGGTCAATATCCCTCTTCCTGAATCAGCTTTACACAGCACCTGGATAGATCAGATAATGTGAAAGTTGTTGCTATTATAGCAGTAGGTACTGTCAAAAGTGGAGAATATTGCGACCATCATATTTTGTTCTGTATATGACCCATCCTCCGATAACAAGGAACTATAGAGTCATCGGAACTCTCAGTATCCAGGGATTTGATTAAAATGAGTTCAGGTACAACAGGTCTTCTTTTTGTTTGAATGTAGTTGAGAATTCATTCATTCATTTATAACTATACGAGCTCATTCGAATTTTATAAAGTTGGAGAGATAACACAAAACATTTACAATTATTCGTGAAATGAAGAAATGAACAACCGTAAAATTATCTTTATTACTCGAGACCATTTACTGAGCCTTCAAAGTTCACAATATTATTTAGCCAAGGAAACAATATTGCAGAATATGAAGAGCTCTCTAAACATCCTTGTGCTGAATAGGGCACTCAAAAAAATTCCAGGAAATCAGAATGGGCATTCGCTAGTTCTAGCGATAAAATAATTTACAGCGAGACTGTAGATCTTACAGAGGTATGACGTATATACACCAACGTATAATGCGAAACAAGCTGACACGATATTTTACACTATTTAGTGCAAGCGCTGCGAAACATTCCGTTTGAAAAAACCGATGACCTCATTCTGATTAATGATTTGAGTTAAGAAAGACTCAATTAATGATATTGTGGAGGTTGCCGGACGGAATTATGGTCCAGTTTTTTTTTTCGGGCCTATATTAGTTTTCGCTTCCATCGCTGTAGCTGCGAAAAAAAAATTGTTATTGACTATTAACACCTGGTTTGGGTAAGGTATGGAGAAAAACGGCATGATCTAATTCAATACAAATTCAATAAAAAAAGTGGTTTACCTATTAATAGGTAGTGAAAAATTCATTCAGGTAAGTTTTGACAATTATTGCCGATGCATTTGCAAAGGAAAATACAATTGATTTCGCTTTTTCTACAAGTGCAAAATATTGTCAGCATTATATTTGCAAAGCCTGATAAAAGAATTTGTCATAGGTGGTTTTGCCATTTGCACCGGGTACAACTTTCCATCTCGTCTTTCATAACCGAATTGGAGTAAGATCGGAGGCCCACGTATTGCAGCCCTTAAGCAATGTAAATACAAAACATCAAAAGTTTTAATAATTTCAGATACATTTGAATTGAATCCCAGCTCAAAAGATATTTTTTGGCTGATCCTTCAAACCAAATCCCTCAAAAACTACTATTCGATAGCTTATGCTAAAAGTGGATGTTGAGTACGAAAACATCGGAATCTGCACAATTTATAAAAACTTGTTCAATTCCTTCACGAACAGCAACAAAAATATGGCTGAAAATCCTTCAATCTGCTTCTGGAGAGATGAATGAACATATTTCTACGGAAAAAGGTTTCATTTTCTTTTTAATTATTATTGTAATAGTTCATTAATAATGTTACGAAATTTTCTAGCGCCGGCCTTGTCGCTCGTAAACGCAGAATAATATGAATCTAACAATTCAGAAGACCTATAACCTTGGAGCTTGAATACTTTTTTGGAGTCTTCATATCCACCTGTAATGGCCAGCTGGGATTTTGGTTAAAGGACTCGATATAAATATTTGTAGTCAGTTAGTTTCGATTTAGCAGTGTCTGAGGTGTTCTTTTTTTTTAAAGATTTATTTAACGTCGGCCTGTTTTCCCTACCAAGGCCAATCATCGACTCCAGTGACCACATTTCCCCCAACCGGAAATTTTGCCGAATACTCTGGTATTCCAACCAGAGGTAGGGATCCTTTACGAGTCCAACAACCATGGACTCAGGACCTCCGGCTTTACGTCTCCTCCGAAGGACAGCAATTCCTCAATATATCTTGTGTTCATTGATATATTGCTTGCGAGCTATGATATAATACTTTGCTGCAGTTTAATGAGCTTTCGACGCGGTCTTTCCCTGCTGCTTAGCTTCAGATATCGAATGACTAGTCAACATGGAGAGCTAGGCCTTGCCCGTGAGGTATTCTTTTCATCATTCTTTTGTTGATTAACTATCATGATTGTAACGGTCATAGAATCTTCGCCACTTAATGTCCCCTTGAAAGTCATTGTCACAGCGTCTAAGATTTTTCAACAAACATATGTTTCGATTTAGTTAGGTAGGTGGTGAATGAATTCGGCTAGAGCTGTATGTTGCGGTGTCTTTCTGTTCGTTACACTGATATATATCACTAAACACCGCTAATGCTTCATGGAGTGTATTGCCTGGCAATTTTAGATTTTGACTGCTTAATGAGGCTTGTATCAAAGTCTTCCATTTCGGCGTGAATGTGCTTTTCTTCGTGGCATCTTCTATAAGAATTTCATCACACAACTTTTCCTCTGGTATAAGTTCAGTAGTGGACAGTTCCTTCCGTAATTCCTTAGCACACATGACGATTTTGCTACAGTCTAGCCGACGTACACGTTCAGCTATTTCCTTAATGAACTTCCTGCCATGAAAACCAAAGAAGATTGCTTCCTCTCAGTAAGATATGAGAATAAAACCTTGTCACCAAATTTATCGATCAGCATCACTTCGAGATCACGATTAGAACTACATCCTCTACTTCAGCGAGTACAGTCATGCGTTGAGTCAATTCAAAAGCGGTCGTCGAAACACCGTCTTTTATATCCGCCATAAATTTGTCAAAAGCAGCCAGTAACTGTTTTTGTGATATTTGTTGTTGGTCAACCTCTTTCGTTACTAGAAAATATTGGTAATGAATCGTAATTTCTTTAACACGACGTATGATATTGGAAGTTTCTGTAAACAAATCTTCTGGTGTTTCGTATAAGAAATTTTTGTAATAATTTCATAGTATTATCGACGCATTGAAAAACAGCAAAGCTGCTGAAATTTCAGTTAAAAGATGACTTTTTTTTATTTTGGTTTTCGTTGTATACCACAAATGGAACATCATGAGTCACTCGACGAAACGCTGTTGCTTCTTTTTTATTTGCAGATCAGTTGATGATCCAGCTACGCCCTGTGTTGTTGTAGCTCTTTTTTCCAGCTCCCTATGTAGTGACGACGACGAATTTTTTCTTCGCTGATATAGCTGGCCATGCAACTTTTATACCACGAGAAGTGTTCTTCATCAGCATTCCGATCAAACAACTTCTCAAATTTGTCTGAAATTTCGTCTTTGCGTCGTCTTGCTGCATTTGAATAGTTTCTTTCGGTTCATTCACCAGTTCAGCATGATTTTTCGTTCGCCTTTTTTTTAATCTAATAATTGTAGCGATATTTATTCACTTTAAAGAAAGTTATCACAAAATTCGAAGCACTGCTATTTTAAATATTGAAAAATGTTATCTGTTATAATAATGGATGAAGTTCAGCTATAACTGAAGTCACAAAAACTGTTGAGAAAAGCGCGGCCCGCTCCAAAACTCGAGAGAAGGTATGTGACTCTGGGAAGGAGATTTATAATAAAACTGACAGCGGGCTTTTCTGGCAACTTTCAGTTCCAGGTTTGGAAGGATCTTGCAAAAACATTCCAGTCGAGAAATAGCGGTCAATGTTTTTTGCATTCTATACAACATTTTTTTTCAACAACTACAGCGATGGAATCGAAAACTCCTATTATAGGGCCGAAAAAAAAACTGGACCATAATTCCGTCCGGCAACCTCCGAATTATTATTCATCAAGTCTTCCTCAACTCAAATCATCAATCAGAATGAGGTCATCGGTTTTTTTAAACGGAATGTTTCGTAGCGCCCGCTCTAATTTGAATACATACAAGCATATAGGTACTCTCCATTTATGTCAAACTCAATGTCAATGGTGGGCCAAAAGCTTGAAGACCGTAGACTAAGTGGGTCGCACAACCTTATCTAAAATTAATGAAAAAAGTACTGTCATTTGACAATTATATTAATTACTTTTCCAATCAAATGGACATTACAAACAAAAACGAACATTTATTCTTTCTTCCAGATAGACATATTTTGTAATTCATCAAGTTGTCTATTTGTGGCGTGAATTTACCGGCGGAAATATCTTTCAGAACTGCGTCCAAAAGTACGTCCATTAATTGGAATGTAGCGGGAGATTTGTTTCCTTTCATCAAGGGAAAAAATTGTTCGCACACATAAGTACTTCATTTACAAGATCTTTACAGGCCAATTTTCTTATATCTTTATACTGAACAGGCAAGTACTTGTGAGATTCGATTGAACTAACATTATCACAGGTCGCGTATTTGAGAAACGTTTTTTTTCACGCTCGCGGGCTGCATTATTTGACTATTTTCAAAATGCATTCGGACTGCAAAAAAATGCTCAGTGGGCCGCAGACGGCCTGCAGGCTGCATGTTTGACATGGCTGCTCTGAAATCATTGATAACTACGACCTCTTACGAGTTATCAGCATTTTGTCAATCACAGCATCTTGCTATCCCTTTTTGACGTCGATCATTCTCGCTAAGGATCAGTTATTATCTGGAGTACATGAAACTTGCTCGCTCATAGCAGACAAATTCCCCTAATTTTCATGTCGCTCTTTTTATGAGTAACTCAGTCTGTGGAATATGAGTGGGAGTATACATATATGATTGGCATTCATTAAAATCGAGCGAAGTGTAGATAATTTTCACCCTGAATGACTTTTCCAATAATGAAAGTTATTAGAATCTCTATCTTTTTCTTCAATTCACAATGCCTAATCGAGATACTAGATTTATTCGAATCATCCTTCAAATAGATTTTCTATGACAATCTGGCTATAGTGTACTTTAGATTTTAAATTGTATCAAGTATACAAGTTATAATAAAATTCAACCGTGGGAGGATTTTACGTTTCACCCAGCTCTATTTCTCAACTAGTAAAATAAAATCACTCGGGAAAGGCGGATAGAAGAGCCCACGTATACTAAACAATAATTAATCTCTTGGGAACATTAAAATCCAGCACATCGGGTAAGGTTGAAATGGGGAAAATATAGAGTAAGAATTGCCAAGCCATTAATTTCGAGCTTAGAAAAAGCGAGAGCCGTAGTGAGACTGAAAGGAGGAATGCGATATTTACCTGGGATGAATAATATTTTATTTTATGACTAGGCACTTTGCGAAGTGGATGTTCAGTAACAGGGTGGTGGGTAATCAATTTCTCCGAAGATATATTGAATGTATTTGAGATATATTTCTTTTTCCGATCTGGTACTATGTGACTTGAGGTACGAATTGCACGCTGGTTTTTCAGTTAGAAAAACTTGAACAGAAATATTTTATTCCTTCATTTTTTTCTCCATTCATTTAGTCTCAGTATCGAATAGTGATTATTTCAGTGATGGATTCTACTCATTGAGTTAAACTTGCCGATACCTGATGAACATCAATATTGACAAAAAATATTACAGTTTCCTGTATGATTCCCACTGACAATAGTTTAACAAAAGCCCACACGTGTTTTCGAATCCAATAGCTTTCCCAATCAGGATAACAAACCTGTTCATCATGTCTAAGAAAGCTATTTCAAACCCATCGTCTGCAAGACTCATTCAGGAAACTGTAATATTTTCTGCTCTTTTCAAATTCCACTCATGTTTCAAATGCATAGTAAAATGTCAGTCAGGTAGTTAACATTGGGATATTTCAAAATTCCAAATCGTCACTCGTTTATAATTCTCAAGGCTTCAAAGGTTTCCTCAAATGTTGCTCTATTTCAGGGGATACAATATACAATATAAGTATTAATAATACCAACAAACTATTGAATAGTTCAATAGGTCTGAAGAACGAAACTTTCATTCATAAACTAACTTGTTATCATTCATCCAAGCTGTTTACGAGAAGACCATTCTGAAACAAAACATGGACTACCAAAAAAACTATGCATTCCAACTTCTCCTGTAATGTATTGAACTTGTCACTCTTCTTCAAGAACTTTCCGTAGATAATAGGTTTTGTCAGCTAGCCTATGGTGTTCATTGTCTAGCATAATCTCTCAAGTGACAATCCATAGCCTTGATACTGGTGCTTCGCATTCAGAGAGAACATGTATTACGGTTTCTTCTTCTTCTTGGCATAATCTGCATCCAGATTATTCTGCCAGATCTATATTGATCCTATGTTTTTGGGCGGGCAATGTCCCGTCAGTAGAGCCACCACTATCCTCACAATCTTGTCATTGAGCAGTTCTTTCGTATGGTTCTTTCATGAACTTTTTTGTGTGTCCCATTCCTGGGAGCTTGTTTTACCAGTCTCTGAATATGACTTGCATCTTTGAATCGATACATGTCTTTATACATGATTTTGCTAACACGAAGCAGGTTTCTTAACCAATCATGGCCATAGGCTGAAGCTTTGATCACCTCGTTTCCCTTCTGACAGTCATGTCCTGGTATCCAAGCTAAGGTAACCCTTTTCTGGTTACCTATTTCATCACCGAACTGAGCCAGCTTTTCACCAGTCGTGTGAGGACTTGGTATGAGCTGAGAACCTTAGTTGCAGCTTGGACCTCGGAAAAAATGTCGACTAGTGACCTCCTGCGTCATTAGTTATTTTATGCAGTGTTCGATGGCAGTTACTCCTGTTTGGACACTGTGGCGCTCTGTCCGAGTCTGAGTGCGATTCTCGTCTTTGCTCTGCCTCCATATATAAAAGCTCCCACTCTTTCTCGGGTCTTCGAGCCATCTGTGTACCAAGTACTCTCGCTTTCAAGGGTGGGCTGTTTTGTCCCTCCTCTCTTCTTACTACTGTTTTGAAATTCTAATGAAAATTGTACTGTAGAACTAAGGGTGTTGTACAAGGGCATTCCCGGTAATTGAACCTGCATTCAGTTCATTCTACAGCTTGAAATATTCTGTCTCGTGTGGCTGCCTGATTGGAGTACACCATCATGTGTGTCACCAGTCGAGCTCCTCCTTGTATGTAGATATGCAATGGTGAAAGTTCAAGCAGAACTTCCAGAACCGCAATAAGGGTCGTTCTTATGGCTTCCCCGACACTCAGGCACGCCAACCTTTGAATACCACCTAGTAGCCTAGTCCTACCCGATTACTCTGTTCTAGCCACGATGATATTGCACCATATGTTATCATGGGTCTCCATCAAATGATATATGTTTCAATGTGAAAATCATGTGAGCTTAGAAAGGGAATCAAATCATTGTATTCTGAATCCTGACCAAGTGAAAATCAACGAATATTTTCGTTAAAATTCAGGGTGTCGGGAGGTAAAAGTCCGTATCACAATTTTCGACTACCTCTCCATTCACATGCCCTAATTTATCAGATTTTGACCATTATTCATAACCTAACGTATGAATCCATAATCTAATCAGAGGAGATCTTCAACTCACAGTTCTCCGTCGGTATTGCAAAACACTCATGGAAACGCGAGGGGAGAATATCCGAATGAGCAATATTTGCGCCCCATTAGGCAATTTAGCGGTTTAGTGAAGGGTCGGCAAGCATCGCCTGTACTGGTTTATCACATTAATTTTCGATTATTTGAAGAACAATAATGCGGTTCAACTAGTATATCAATACAATAAATTTAAGAAACTAATGGGCATAATGCATTAATGAGATAGGCCGAGCAGAAATAACTTTTAGGAAAACTCTGATAGCCATCATGAACAGCCAAGAGGCTATTGACGGAGGGTTTTCACTTTTCGCCTTGACTAAGTCGAAGAAGTCTTTTTCAAAATTGTTATTTTTTGGAAGATATTGAACTACCTTCATATGAAATATTTGTTCACTAATTTTCTTCATAAAATATTTAAGTATCCATTATGATAATCACATCATAACTATTTCAGAATTGTAACCTTTTTGAGAAATTCGTGTTTTTCTGTTTCTCAGGTTATTGCCATCTTTATGTGTGTTTGTTGCAACGATATTCAATATAAGTCTGAAATTTGCCAAATATCTCTCACTAACGATATCTATCATTATTGTAAACAATTTTCATTCAGAATGAATAAGTATTTTTTTTGCTTCAATCTAGAATTATATATTTTAAAATCCAGTTAGTACGTATGCGATTAGCCATATAAAAGAAAGCTAGGGGAACCTGCAGTTTGATAATTATTAGCCTTTCCATTACTGCAACGAAAATGAAATTTGCGATTACTTGAAAAATATAACATGCGAATGAATTTCGCGAACACGCTCAAAATATGCAAGAGGAACAGGTTTTTGTTCTCTTTCGAAATGAATGATAAAGATGCCACCGATAGTTGACAGCTGTTTGACAGTTTTAATATTTTCCAGAATGTGTTCTGGTCTTCAAACATCTAATAAAATACAATGTCAAATATGAATAAACATTATTTCATGAAGTGCGGGAAGATCGAATATGTTGCCAACAATAAGCCAAAGAGTAACAGTTATGAAATTCAAAAATTCAATGTAAACGTTCCTATGCATCAATATCGGCGTATTGGTATCACTGCGCCACATACTCATGGTTCAACCGTTCTTTCTGTACGAAATCCGGGATATTGAATATGGTCACAAAGAGGCATTTTTTTTAGCGAATTGGAAGAATTTTTTTCAATTTCCGTTTGATTGGTAAATGACGTCAACGCTCGATTTTCAAATGAAACACCCTTAATGTTATGAAATTTTCGAAATCTGCATAATTTTATTTTTTCAATCCAATGATATCCCATAATTAATAGTTGAATTATGGATTGGAATTCTACTAGGTAGCCTGATCTGATTCTACCTTTCTAGACGTCTTCTAAATCCTTGTGGCTCACCAGGGAGTTTTAATGGAATAAAAAATAGTTTTTAGCTTATAGATATGATATACCAAATACAGTGTTGGAGTCCAACACCACCAATATTGACAACAGAAATGAGCGGACAGTTCTACAAGTATATGACAATAACAAAAAATTGGACATGCAGCCAATTCATAGAAAATGTCGGCAAATTGCAGTTACCGATCACTGATTGTACTTGGAACTATATTCCGAAAGATACTTTCGGGTTAAACATTTTTTCAAGTTTCTTGAAGAGCGGGCTTGATACTTACCCTGAATTAAATATTTATTTTTTATAATTCGTGAAATTCAATGACTAATGAAGAGGCACGTTATTGAGAGATTTTTTCAACTTCCCGTTTTTCCGGAATGACATTAACGTTTTCAAATGAAACGTCTTGTATGTTACATAGTTGAAATCACAATTGTCTAAAGTCAATGGTGCCCCGGAGCTGATATTTGAATAATGGATGGCAACGCATGATACTGTTGGGTATCCAGCAGAAACACCCGACTTAAATAAACCCTTGCAAAGACACCTGACTCAACCCCTACAGAATCTCAAGTGATTTCTTGCCGGACATTGGCGTGCGGGGTTTTCTCTACAGACTGAGATCAGTAGATGCCATTTGCCAAAATTCCTGTGATATGAACCGAAGAGAATAGACGTGTTCCGCAGTGCTGCTACTTTATAGTAAAAAATCGTTGTTGAACGTACATCTATAAACTCCAGAATTTTGGTGAAAGTATTAAAAGTGTGAAGGTACCCAATTATCAATTGTGAAATCCATTGATTTATCTGAACGGCCGTAAATTTGATTTCTGTATCAATCATGAGTAGAGAAACGCGAAACAAAAGCCAGAGCGGTAAGGGCGAGGATGAATTGCACTCAATTGTGAAAAGTCTGGTCACTAAATTGTGCACAGCGGATGATTTCATAAGTCGGCTGACTGAAACGATAACTCAAATAGTCGAGGAAAAGTATAGTGAAAGATTCAATGAATTGAAGAGGGAAAATGAAAGTATGGTAGGAAAACTCCAGCAACAGGAAGAGACTATTAATAGTCTTGTTAATCAGCAGAAGAAACATGAACAGAAAGAAAGAAGCAGAAATTTGAGGTTGTATGGTGTTACCGAAACAATGGCCAACGGAGACGTCACTAAAACTGTACTGGATATCGTCAATAATAAATTGAAACTCAAAATAGATGAATCAAGTATGGAATTTTGCTATCGATTGGGGAAGAAGGAAAAGAATAAAAGTAGGGCAATAATGGTGAGATTTTCCACCAAAGTGGTGATTAGAGAGGATCTCACTAAGGAGCAACTGGAAATTGTTGGGGAAGCTTCTAAACGGGTGGGATCAGCTGGAAAAGTATGGACAAATAATGGAAACGTTTTTGTTAAGCTAAATAATCAGCAAAATGTATTGAAAATTGACAAGATGGAAGATATCATCAAAATAGCTGTTGAATGTAACCATTAGTCAGTGAGTTATCAAATATATTCATTAAAATGCTTATTGTGTGT
This sequence comes from Zygogramma bicolorata, assembly GCA_032362365.1. NCBI lineage: Eukaryota > Metazoa > Arthropoda > Insecta > Coleoptera > Chrysomelidae > Zygogramma > Zygogramma bicolorata. The sequence goes on along the minus strand of JAVJAQ010001639.1, from coordinate 2,691,415 downwards.
CAGTAAACAGACTCTTTTGAATATTATGTATGTTAGATTCGAATATTCGAAATACCTGCCTGTGCTGGGGATGACTCAAGGGTTATGGCGAGATGACCAACCGCTGTGTCATACATCCCGATAGATGAAAACTACCAGTATAGTTCTAACGTTCGTACGAGACAGTGGGTCTGTGGTTTTAAAATAATTGTGGGTGAATAGTTGTGATTATTGTATTGTGGTGTTGGCATTTATTCAAGGTAGGAGTGGTTCTTTCACATTGTTTTGCTTTGCTGTATCCAAAGTAAGTTAAAGCTTAAGTGGTCCTTCTTACCCTGGTCTGTGTGACCTTCTGCTTGGGATCTAAGTGGTCCATCTTACCCTGGTCTGTGTGACCTTCTGCTTGGGATCTAAGTGGTCCATCTTACCCTGGTCTGTGTGACCTTCTGCTTGGGATCTAAGTGGTCCATCTTACCCTGGTCTGTGTGACCTTCTGCTTGGGATCTAAGTGGTCCATCTTACCCTGGTCTGTGTGACCTTCTGCTTGGGATCTAAGTGGTCCATCTTACACTGGTCTGTGTGACCTTCTGCTTGGGATCTAAGTGGTCCATCTTACCCTGGTCTGTGTGACCTTCTGCTTGGGATCTAAGTGGTCCATCTTACCCTGGTCTGTGTGACCTTCTGCTTGGGATCTAAGTGGTCCATCTTACACTGGTCTAAATCTAAATCTAAGTGGTCTAAGCGGTGGCCTGAATTATGTTGTATATTTTCTATATTTATTGTTATCGCCATGCTTGTCTAGATATGTTGAAATATAATGTAGGTATCTTGCTATCGAGGGTTGGCTGTTTTTATATATATGTGTATATATATATATGTTTATGTGAGTGTGTGTGCGCATATGAGTTTCATTCAAGTCACGTAAAACCCCCCCCCCAAAAAAAAAACCTGTCACATGTACACTAAGATTTTAAAGGATTAATGTGCAGCATTGCGAGCAGTTGGGATGCTCCCTTCGGCCGTATGTAGAATACAAAAAGAACTATTCATTATTTTGTTTCTCGTTTAGTTTTTCTTCGAATATTTTTTTTTGTAGTTGAATGCGAACAGATTGCTTCGGAGATGTATTTTCTGAACGTAGGTTTTTGTAATGCAAGATCATTATTGCCGTCTTTACAATATGTTAAACAAATAGTTTTAGACAATTCCTTAGATATTTTACTGATTTGTGAAACATGGTTGAAACATTCCACTGATAATGATCAGTTGAATATTAATGGCTTTAATTTACACAGGGTGGACAAAAATTGTAAGGGGAGGGGTTTGTGTTTATATGTTAGTAATGAATTAAGATTTGAGGTAATTGACATTGGGCGCGATTACATATGGGAACAGTGTTGGATAAGAACAACTGTCGAAAAAAATCTTTTGCTATTGGTGTGATTTATAAACCTCATGAACAGAATACAAATGCATTTTTGGATGAGTTTGAGGATAGCTTGGCTACAATAGGACCAACGGTAGACGAAATCGTTTGTATGGGGGATTTTAATTTAAATTTATTGGATGATGAGAATAACTGCGTGAATAAATTTTACTCGATACTGAATACATTGAATCTTTGCCAGTTGATAGATGTTCCTACTAGAGTTACGGCCACGTCGGCAACTCTTTTGGACTATGTAATAGTCCAGGAGGGAACTGAGGTGGAGAAGGGTATTATACCTTGCAACATTTCTGATCACGATATAGTTTATTGCAAGTTGAGAGTACGTGAAGAACATCGGGTTCCCAAACTTTGTACATACAGGAGCTTCAAAAACTTCAACCAAGACCTTTTTCAGGTAGATCTTTTCAATACTTCCTTTTTCAAGATATATGACCAAGAAAGGGTTGAAGAGAAAGTTACATACTTGGTGAATTCTTTGAATAACATATTTGATAAACATATTCCAATAACTACTTCTAGGGTGACAAAACCGAAAGCCCCATGGCTCACGGGTGTGATAAAAATAATGATTGCTGAAAGGGAAAAAGCTCTGGTGAAATTCAAGAGAACAAAATTACAGAGGCACTTAGATTTCTATAGGCAAATGCGTAATTCAACTAACCAGGCTATTAAAAGAGAAAAAAGAGCTCATTTTGCCCATGAATTTAATAACACTTCACCAAAGGACATGTGGAAAACTCTCAAGGCTAATAAATTTATACCTGAAAAGAAAAATGAAATACCAGAAATTTTAAAAAACCCTCAGGAATTGAATAGATACTTTATAGAATCAGTCCCACAAAATGAACCACCACAAAATTTATTGGATTTTTATAAAAATAATAAACGGGTTGATAGTGATTTTGATTTTGAAGAAATTAATGATATGTTTGTATACAAAAGTATTTCTGAAATAAAAACAAATGCTAAAGGATGCGACGGGTTGAGTATAAAGCTGATAAAGCTGTGTTACCCTCATATCGTACCCTATATTACCCACATCATAAATTTCTGTTTAACCGAGAATGTCTGTCCAACTGTCTGGAAGAGAGCCATTGTGAAGGTTCTGCCGAAAAAACAGAGTCCAATGGAATTTAAAGATTTGAGGGGAATAAGTATTTTGCCTGTATTGTCAAAAATCTTGTAGAGAGCCATGGAGTTTCAAATCAAAAACCACCTATTGAGCTTCTCCTTATTGCCTCCTGTTCAATCGGGATTTCGGAAAGGGCATAGCTGTACAACCGCTCTTCTACATATTGCGGATGACGTAATGAAAGCAATAGATGAAAACAAATGTACGGTGTTAGTCCTACTAGATTTCAGCCGGGCGTTTGATACTATTAGTCATAATCTTCTGTTAGCTATTTTGGAATATATCGGTTTTTCTGCCGACGCTCTGTCATTATTGATGGAGTATTTGAAGGATAGACAGCAGATGGTTAGAATAGAAGAATGCAGCTCAGATATTTCATATCTCAAATCAGGAGTACCTCAAGGTTCCATACTCGGCCCTTTATTATTTTCTATATATACTTCCTACTTACTTCAGGCTCTTCACACTTGTGAAGCACATTTATACGCTGATGATACTCAAATATATTACAGCTTCCCGGTGAGAATGGTAGACAGTGCTTGTGACATTATCAATGCAGATCTAAATAGATTTGTTGAACTGGCAACCGACCATTGTTTATTTATAAACCCCAATAAATCGAATGTAATGATCTTCGGTCGAAAATATCATCGTTCCATAGTGACTAACTCTGCGAATATCCGCAGACTTTTACAACGTGCCTACTCCGCACTTAAAATCATTTATGGTAACCGACATCTTCTGCCTCATCATGTGAAAAAGTCATTATGTGAATCTTTGGTGCTTTCAGTTTTCAACTACGCGGATGTTCTTTATGGCCCATGTCTAACCACCCAGTACAAAAATTAAATTCAAAAAGTTCAAAACTCGTGTCTTAGATTAATAATTCGTCGGCGACAAAGAATCTCATACAAACTTCAAGAAATTGGGTGGTTGACCATGGAGAAAAGAAGGTTATTTCACGCTGCCTGTCTTTTCCATAAAATAATTGTAACAAAGAAGCCCTCATATCTGCATAGAAAAATTACATATCGTACAGACATTCATAACTTGAATATTCGATATAAAAATATGCTTGCAGTGCCAAAATTCAGAACAGAAGTGTTCAGGCGGTCTTTTAGGTACCAAATTTGTCAAAGGTATAACTCTGTCCCCACCTCTCTTAAACAATCAAATTTCACAAAATTCAAAACTAAATATAGAGACTATTTGTTCGGCTAAAATGGAAGAAAATGCATATATATCTTGTAAGGAATAAGTAAACCAAATTATATCTGTAAGGTGTTTGTTCGTATTCAGATTATAATAGTATTATCTGTATAAGAATCACAGTTTTTTCAGGGTTAAGTGGAAGAACATTTTCCTTGATGCATTGCATTACGGACGATGAACTTCGCCCTTTATTTCACTTTGTCATTCAAGTATAAGAATTATAGTGTGTTTTTGTTTTATGAAATAATAAAGACGATATTATTATTATTATTATTATAAATCAGCTGCACATCTCGTTTCATGAACGTGTATCATATTCAACTTGTTCCTAATATCGATACAATCTCAACAACGTTTTCAGTAACAAACTAACATAGTTCATTAAAACACCAAAAGTTTTTTTTATTCAGTTCCATAACATCTTGTTTGACAACCCACGATGACCTGAAAAATGTCTTGAAGGAAGATCTTGCAGGCCACCTGACAGAAAAATGTGTTTCAGTAATTCATTTTTCAAATATCAACTGTGGGTTTCCATTAGATTCAGAATATTATATCGATTTGCAGAATATTATGAGGAACAGGGTGTCTTATATGAAAATGGACCCTCCAAGTCATTTAGAGCAAAACGGGAAGTTGAAAAAAATCTCCCATTACGTCGAAAATTTTCTCTTGATGAGCTTATTTTTTATTCTGAATTCCGTAAAAATTGCTGAGGAAGTATGGAAAAAATGTAGGTTTAAGTACCAAAAGTACATTTTTTTTGTACGGACCAAATATTGAGTAACCAGTTATATTTCATTTTTTGTAGAAATCACGGATGAAATTTATGTGGAATGTACTCAAATCGCCACCCAGTATGAGTTACCACGCGTAAATTCTCTATAAGAATATCATGATTCAGGCCCTTTTATGACGGTAACGAAGCTCTTTGATTGAATTATTTTTCATTTCAAAATGGATAATAAGCTACTGTTCGTTTTTGAGTGACGTATTAAAAATTTTAATATTGTTGTTGAATGGCGGATTTTCATTATTCGGAAACCGGCGGAAATCATGAATTATTTCGTTCTGCACCAACCTAAAATAATCAAGGGTTCTCAACCGTGAAACAATAAAGCTGGAATTATGAATGCGATCAGTCAGTGGGTTGAATACTTCCTCAAGAAATGTCTGATGACAGGATGAGGATGGGATAATTTGAGAGGGCAATCTTTCCCACAACATCTCTGTAGGGGTTTGAACATTATTCGTTTCCCTTTCAACAAAGTTAGGTTGTCTGTCCCCACATCACTTTGGACTGATATCTGCTACAAAGTTTCAATGGAAATTGAATATTCTGATGAACTCATTGTCCCTTTCCGATTGTAAAAGTTATATTTGAACTTTGTCACCTCGATTTAGATTTTCATCTCTCAGTATATCTCATTTTCATTCATAAATGAGTTTTCACTAGGGAAAGCATATGTTATGTTCTTGAAACGTTTTTTCATTTGAAATATCTGGAGATTGTTCTGAGATAACACTCATGACGATGGTCGTACAGCTAAGAATAAACAAGTCTCAGATAGCAAAACTCTGGCAGATTTATAAACAGGAATTTAAGAAACAAGCTCAGGTAGGAAAGATCATACTTGTATATACTCACATACTTGTATATACCATAGATTCTGCGCATACCGATTGATGACCCCGATTTTGCAACAAAATTGGATGGATTTGAGAAAACTGTAGAAACTACAGAAATATAACTCTGTATTATCGACGAGTTGGGCAGTGGTGGATTTACAGATTTGCCTATTTGTAGGATATTTTTGCCGCCTCTAAATTTTGATATCTCTGTCCACAATCATATCAATTTTTCCTCAACAAAATTGTAACTTTATGATTTGTGCTCCATCATCCTCTTCACATCACATTTTTCGGTATGATTAGTATCATTGAGAAATATGGTACCGTGTTAGATCCTTGATTATTCTTAAAGCAGAGAATTATCAAAAAACATTATTTTAAGCAAAAAATATCTTAATCGGGTACAACATTTAAACCTTAAATGATCGCTAAGCTCAAAATACTATTTTTCCAGTTATGAATAATCACTTTTTATGTGAAAAAAGGAAGTGTATTGCCATGTTGTATGTATTTTTGAAGATCGTGTTCACAGAAAGCACGATAACTTTCGGAAAAATATTTTTTTTCACTTCAAATCATTTTTTAGTATGGGAACTTATTCGACTGCAGAAAAGCCGTCAAATAAAAAATTGCAGCTTAGTATTGTTTTATCTCATTATAATTGATTCAATCCTATTGCCATTTTCTGAAAAAGTTGGCTTTGTGAAAAAGTTGACGAATGTACTAATTTAAACATTCAATTCGAATAATTCGTGTACGACATGAGCGCTTGAGGCATGCTCATTTGGGTTTTCCAAACTCTTTCTTAGCAATTCATTTCGATTTTTGTTTAATTTTAATAATTCTTCAATTTCAAAAACTCGTATTTTTTGTGTGCATAATATATATTTTATTATTGTGAGGAAAAAATTAACAAATTATGGAATAAATTTGCCGCCCTAGGCTCCAGTGGACTCAGCCTGCTGGTGAATCCGCCACTTTGGAGACATATTTCCTAAACTTCGCGATCTTTTTATAAGAACCAGTTGAACGAAACAATTTATCTCGTAACCAACACATCAAAGCAATTTTTAAATTTTTTTCGGACGATTCACGACGATTCATTTATGACGCAGGTCAAAAGAACCCCTCATTATATATATATATATATTTTCTGGCGGGTCAATCCAATTCTCTCTCCCACTCATTGAGCTTATGAATAAAATAAATGGCGATATCTCCGCAGTCACTGGAGATAACATCATCAAACCTGGTATCGTTGGATTCCTCATGATCATCCCTAAACGATCATGTAACAATATACAGGGTGTCCCATTCAAGAATCGAAAGTTGATGCCATTTCCGGAAGAATTGGAATTTGTTTTTTTCTTTCAGATATGTCGAGAAATGCTGCTCAGTGAGCATATTCAATGTTCCAAATTTCAGAGATATAGCTAAAGAAGCAAAGGAGAAAACGGGGGTGTACCCAGAGTCTGTGACACACGGTATATAAATATATATGCGAGATTTGTTTTCTGGGAGTTTATCCGTTGGTTTATATTTATATATATATATATATATATATATATATATATATAACATTGAATATGCTCACTGAGCAGCATTTCTCGACATATCTGGAAGAAAAAAACAAATTCCAATTTTTCCGGAAATGGCATCAACTTTCGATTCTTGAATGGGACACCCTGTATATTGTTACATGATCGTTTAGGGATGATCATGAGGAATCCAACGATACCAGGTTTGATGATGTTATCTCCAATGACTGCGGAGATATCGCCATTTATTTTATTCATAAGCTCAATGAGTGGGAGAGAGAATTGGATTGACCCGCCAGAAAAAGTTTCTCTCTCCTACTCGTTGAGCTTATGGATAAAATAAATGGCGATATCTCCGCAGTCATTGGAGATAACATCATCAAACCTGGTATCGTTGGATTCCTCATGATCATCCCTAGCCGATCATGTAACAATATACAGGGTGTCCCATTCAAGAATCGAAAGTTGATGTCATTTCCGGAAAAATTGGAAGTTATTTTTTTCTTTCAGATATGTCGAGAAATGCTGTTCAGTGAGCATATTAAATGTTCCGAATTTCAAAAATATATCTAGAAAAACAAAGGAGAAAACGGGGGTGTACTATGAGTCTGTGACACACGGTATATATATATATATATATATATATATATATATATATATATATATATATATATATATATATATACATATATATACAATTCAGCTCTGAATCACAAGTGAAACCCTGCTTGCTTCATCGTTAGATATATTCGATTGGATCTGTTGTAATTTGAGCATGCATCAACTAGTTATATGGTGTTGTCATGGATGAAGGACCTCTGGGTACCTTCATTTGCTCATTTCTATCTGGAAACAGGACGATACCAAGGAAACACTGGCTGCGAGATATAATTTGTAAAGTGAGTATGTGAATTGCTAGCAAGCGCATTGTACAAGTCCTCGGCCCAGCTGAACTAGTTATAACATAGGTTACAGGTTTCTATACTACTGAAGTTTATCGTTATGAAGTTTTGCGTTTGGTTGGTTCCAGTTGAAGCTGGGAATATTATTATGGAGTGAATAGCAATGCAACATCATTCCAAACCGTCGATAAATTTGACAACTGTATATATTCAGCTGCGAAGGAAAAGGAGGCTGCTGATATTCAAATGTATCTAATGAACACATATTTAGTCTCTAGTTCAAATTAATTTGATCGAACAAAAAGCAAATTTGAATAGTCATCGAATCAGGAGAGAAGAACTGGAATACCTTCCTTTCATCGAACCATTTCTTCATTTGGGTTCTTTTTTAGAGATTATTCACGTCAACGACAAACTAATATCACTCGCACCCGACGCAAGTCATTTCAATAGGTAATTCATCTCTATGGAAAGTTCCTACTTCCGAACCAACTGTTCCAATCTTCTTGTTTGATGTCTTTTGTATCAACATGGAGCAGATTGACATGCAGGGATATATAAAAGCTACCCAACCAGTTCATTTAGGTTCTCTCTAATGGGGTAATTTGATTATACACGTTTACAGCCGTATGTCATGGTTTTACAAAGTGATCATCAAAGGTGTTGAAAGCTATTCTGCATACCGGACTTCAACAGAATAATCCCGTAGAGTTGCGGCCTTAGTTCCGATTTGAGGCTCGATGTGTGTACTAGTATTTTGGGAAAATATCAAAGCAAGTGTTGAATTGACGGTGAGTATTGATGTCTATACGTGTATATGTAACATTTGGATCATAGTTCAGTTTGGATTCTCTATATGCAATGATTATATCATTCAAAACAGTTTTATGGCATGGATCACACCTACTGCAATAAAAATGCATTCTGGGGTTAGTGTGACCACTAGGGTTGGGGTAAGTGTGATCTTGTTATCGTGTATGCGCTCACACGCAAAATATATTCTGGTTCCAGGTTCCAAATGCAAAATGGTTCAAAATTAACGCTGGGAAATATGAAGGGCCTCAAATTATTCCCAAACAGACCTTGACAGCGTACTAGAAGAAATAAATAGAGGTACGATGAGCATTTACCGAACAAATGATGAGCACAATAATTCTGAAATATGGAAAAAATTAATTGTCGTGGCCAGAAATTGAGGACTCAGATGTTATAGTAGACCAAGACATTGACTAAGTTCTTTCTGAATCAATTACAGACAGAAAAAATTTTCATGTTCAAGATATTTTGGTTGATTTCCATTTTTGACCTTTCGAAAGTTTATAAACTTTTTCAGAAATGAAAATATTTGGATTTTGCAAAATCAGAAAAAGATTGAAAGCGTTTACACTTCCCCATTTTCCTGTTGCAAGTAACCACCTTACAGAGAAGTACTGAATTCAGACTTGCCCCAAAACTATGAAAAATTGTGATGCAAGGTTCTGATTTCCAAAAAAAAAAATTAAAGATTCATAGTCATAACAATAATAAGATGTAACTTTCTAAGCAGGTATTAGTATGTGACTTTTACTTCATTTTGAAATTCCAAAAACAGCTAGAAATGTCAAAAAGTTTGCTCACATATTTCCCTCATGAAAAACGTGTTTACACTAACCCGATCTAATCGAGAGTATATTGAGACATTCATCGTAATTCTCAAAGGAACATAAAACTGTCTCAACTCAACTGTCTCACATGAGTTTTTATTCCAGGACTCCGATTAGTACATAGCTAGTGATTGTTCAGACATGTGGTACTGTTTTCACATGATCTCACAGAAAAATTAAAATTATTCTCTTTCAGTTCAAATACCACATTCATACTTTATTCCTCATCCCAGAGATAACTTTGAAACTTTGAAATTGCTCCGTTGAATGTTCAGGAAGAATTGTGATGAGTGTGTCTCGTTTATATTCAGTTTCATGGACCATAGAGAAAAATGAGGATATTCAATCTTGTATGCAGTCTCCTGACAACTCGAGGAACTGGAATGCATGAAATTCAGAGTACGGAATGGAGTGTTGGTTTGTGTGAGTGAATAAAATACCTGCATTTGAATAATCTGACGGACATATATGTTTTTGTATTCGCTGAAATGATTTAATTACAGTTGTCAATTGACACAAAGTCATCATGAAAGTGTGAAATATTGAAAATGAATTCTAGAACTGTTATTGATGTACCAAGGGAGGCGATCTTACAGTGCTAGGGTGTGTTTTGCCAAATAATAATTTTAGAGTACCAGCAGTAGGGGATGCAATGAAACACCACTAACAAGTTACCCAGCTAGGTCAGTGGTCGTAGGTTCGATTAATAAACTAAAATAAGTTGTTCTTTATTGCGCCACCTAATTTTGGCCAGAAAAACAAGGAAACCGCCTTGATTATTAAGGAACCCACTACTGCAATATACCAGTGAAACTCTCGGTAAAACTACAGACAATCTCAAACATAACTAATGAAAATATCTGGAAAGAAGATTCAGTTTCAGCACAAGGAAAATATCAGAGGGCAAAGAAATATTCAACATCAATTTTAAACCGGTATATTATTAAAAAAAATAAAATACAATACAAGAAAGTACAGATTGCCCTGACAGAATCTTAACGTACTTGTTCTGCGGTTGAACTCCCAACGGTATGGGGTGAGAAGCAATTATTGAGACTACTACTATAACTGTACCTGATATGATTTGAAAAGTTAAGTCAATACGGTGGTGCACAGCGTTCAAAACTAGGATAACAATACTAACGGATTACGTATCTGGGGGATGCTGATTAGTGACGTCACTTCAGAGTACCCAAATAATGATAATAATAGTAGTAATGGTTATCAGAATATAAATAAATATCTTAGCTATTTGAACACCCTCTGTCAGGTGTGATGGGACTGCTACGGTGGGTGCAGCCTGCTCCGAAGGAGTCCACGACGGTGTTGAGATTACCACACTAGTGTCTTATACGAAATAAATGCCACGCAGAGGTACAGGAATAGATGGCTCGGAGTACATGAAGAAACGGATGACAAAACTAGAGGAATAAACCAAACAGGTGGACCTATTGGCCTTCAGTTGATTATTAGCCGAAGAATAACACCCTGAAAAATGAACATATTATAAAATTATACCCGGTAGAAGAAATATAGTTGATATAAGCGTTCACAAACCTCTTAGTTAGTCGAGGGTGTTTCCACTGACAGATGGTAATTGACGGGTCTCAGTGTATAAGGATTCCAACAACAAAACGGTGCTGACGGAAGTTGGCGGTGGAGTTGGTCCAATCAGATGAATGATGAAGCCTTAAAATAAATGTTTCATGTAGGTACACCTCCCTCTGGTAGAACATAACCTCTTACCGGTGCTTTATAAATCCGGCAAATTGCCGAAAGGATTTCTGCGTTCCAACGAAAATATAGGTTCCAGAAAACCACAAAATAACGCCAGAAATCAAAAAGTCCGAAAATCTCTAGGTCCCAGGATGGATGCAAAAATTGCTGCAAGATAATTCGGATCACACACCGATTTATTCATCAAACTCCACAATCGATAGGAAATAAGATGCCTGGAAACCCTGGTGTGTTTACTTATACCTGTAGAAGTTTGGGATAAAAGTGGCGAAATCTGGATTGCTTGATTTTTGGTGGATAATTGAGCTTTTGGAGGTTTCCGTACAATATGTGCAGATGTCGCCAACACGCTCTTGTCAGTCTTGTCTGAAGCTAAATTTGCACTAAGTGAAAATAATGTGCTTTCGGGTTTTTCCACTTTTATTTGATTGGCTAGCGAGAAGAGATCGCAACCTGAAGGATAATGGGTGGACAATGAGATACCAGTAACAACGTTTCGATATTCAAAAGCAATGAAATCAACAAATAAACACGATAAAAACATCGTAAACATCAAAATTCAAAACTGACATGACAATATGACAATTAACTTGACACTTGTCATCAAATTTGAAAAATGGAAACATAACGCCCTCTACCGAAAAATAGGGGAAACCTTCAAAAGCGTCGATTGTTTTTTTCGCCACAAAAATCTAAACAAAATCTAATCAGTTGGGTCACCATGACTTCTAGGCATCTTAATAGGAAAGATAATTGACATTACTGTCATTTCAGGAGGAAACAGATCGTGACAGCGATGACAGATCAAATGAACTACCAGAGGTGACACTCCACTTCTGCGGTCAGCAAAATAGTTGTCCTTGAATAAAGGCTGTTCCGAACGGAATACCTGCGGTATTTTCATGGCCCGAATTCACCAAATCTCAGCATAGAAAATAGCAAGAGGATGGAATATGTATCGCGCAGAGATAACGTTCTCAATTGTAAACAACGTTCAGTGGCGTACCTGATATATTTTTCTCTATATTGAACCACGACAATCAACTTGAATTTTGAGTTATATAAAGACATATTGAGGATATTTCGCATTTGGTACTGAATCGGAAGCTAGTGCAAAACTAGCCCGTAACAACCCCCCCTTTACTCCCATGAGGAAATTTCTTAGGAAACATTTCCTCTAGAAGATAAAGAATAACCGCGTCGGAACACAACAAAGGAACACAAAAGATATGAACAATTCTGCCATCGGGACTACATCAAAAATAAATAAAAAAACTATTGAAAATTTGGGTCACCAGCGTCAATCCTTACCGTGCCATACTGAGGTTCGACCGGCGGTATCGGTCAATTCATAGGTCCACGGAGACACTACCTTCGAGACAGTATAAGGTCCTACATATTTATCTGCAAATTTTGATGTGAAATGTTTGCTGGCATCCGACAACGCATAATTTCGTCTATAAACTAGTTGACCTAATTTGAATGGGTCGGGACGACGACGCAAATCATAGTGACCTTTACTCTTTTCGTAAGCTTTAATTAACCGAGACTGAATATCCTGGTACTTTCGGGAAAAAGCAAGAGATTTGTCAGTAAAGGTGTACTTAGGAAAAACTGACTCGGAAGGAACATATGTTTCCGCCTTACCATCTAACGATACCTCATGACCAAAATTTATGAAGTTCGGAGTCAGTTGAGTTACTTCGTGCTTCGAAGATCGTATAGCATAAGCAATTTTGGTCCCACAAGCGATGATTTTTCGACACATAAGCCGTCAACATGGATTTGATGACGCGATTGCCTCTTTCGGTCGGATTGGTTTGCGGATGGTAATTAGCGGTATAGGAGATGTCAAAATTATATGCTACGGAAAGATTCTGGAAAAGTTTGCTACGAAACTGTACTCCATTATCGACGATGATAGTTCTTGGGGAACCAAACAACAATAGTACATGATTTTCAATTATCTTAACTACTTCACTGGCGGTAGCAGACCGCAAAGGAGCGAGAATAACGAATTTACTGAAAGAATCACAAATGGCAAGAATATAACAATGGCCTTTCGTGGTAATGGACCCATCAGGTCCGCACTGATCAATTGCCAGGGTCTTACTGCAATGGGAGTCTTACTGAGCATCATACCTACAGGACGAACTTGTTCGGGTTTGGTGACGTTGCATGTGTGACATCGTTTTATATAGCGAGCTACGTCGGCTTTCAACTTTGGCCAATAATATTCATGTGATATCCTAGAAACAGTCTTTAAAATACCTGCGTGTCCAGCTGAAGGATCATCATGAGAAGCTTTAATAATATCACTACGATATTCGTTGGGAATAACTAACCTCCATTGGTCGGAAGGTTCGGATAACTCGGGATATTTGAGACGAATATTCTTCAAAAGTTGGGAGTTTTCATTAACTCGGTACGAAGGATACCGAAAGGGGCTTTTCCCAACATTCTTTTTCAATTTCAAGTACCAACGATCGACAGTTTCAAACTGAGTTTCAGTGTCTTCAGATCTCACGTCGATAACATCGGCGGAGAGTGGTACAGAGCGAGATAGGAAATCAGGAACAGTATGTTCGGAACCCTTCCGATGGATTATCTCATAATCATAGGGCAATAATCTCAATGCCCATCGGCCCAAGCGACCTTGAGGGTCCTTAAGGTTGTGTAACCACTTCAACGAATGGCAATCCGTGATGATTTTGAAGTGAAAGCCTTCCAAATAATGCCGTAATTTTTCCACTCCCCAAATAACCGCAAGACATTCCCGTTCTGTAGCGCTATATTTGCGTTCTTGGTGAGTGAGTGACCGTGAGAGATAGGAGACAACTTTTTCTCCATCGTCAAAATGTTGACTCAGGACTGCTCCAATGCCATATGCGGACGCATCGGTTTGTAAGTGGAATGTTCTCTGAAAATCAGGACAAGTGAGAACCGGGGCACTAACCAACCGCTCTTCGAGACACCTAAAGGACTTCTCACATTCTTCGGTCCAACAAAATTAAACATTTTTACGAGTCAAATTGGTTAAAGGTGCAACAATGGTGGAAAACTGGGGCACAAACCTACGATACCACGAAGCAGTACCGATGAACTGTCGGATTTGCTTAGCATTAGTGGGAGCAGGTATGCTCAACATTGCTTCCACTTTGGAGGGGTCTGGCCTCAGACCAAAACTATCAACAACGAAACCCAAGTATTTTAGCTCGGGGCGGCAAAATTGGCACTTCTCAAAGCTTACTATCAACCCCGCTGCATGCAAACGATCAAAAACCTTCCGGAGAGTATCAATATGAGACTGAAAATTTTGGGACACTATGACAATATCATCGAGGTAAACTAACACGAACGGTTGGAGATCAGGACCCAATACTGACTCAATCAAACGCTGCCACGTCGCCGGAGCATTAGTCAATCCAAAAGGCATAACCTTGAAGCGGTACAAACCTTCAGGTACCGTGAAAGCAGTAAAGTCCCTTGAGGAGTCAGCTATAGGAACTTGCCAATAGGCACTTTTGACATCTAGAGAGCTCAAATATTTGGCATCACGCAACTGATCTAAAATGGAAGGTATATACGGCAAGGGATAGGCATCCTTCACGGTGGCAGCATTTAACTGCCGATAATCGACGCAAAACCGGTAGGATCCATCTTTTTTCCTTATCTTACAAACTGGAGAAGACCAAGGACTTCGGCAAGGCTCAATAATGTCGTTCTGAAGCATGTTTTGAATTTCCTCGTCAATGATCTTCTGCTTTGCCGGAGATACCTGATAATATCGTTGCTTGATTGGCTTGGTACCTGGAACCAACTCAATGGAATGTGACACCAAATGAGTCCTACCCAAAGATGTTCCCATTAAAGCTTTCTTTTCTTCGACCAGAGCATTGAGTTTCTCCCTCTGCGATGGACTCAAAGATGATTCACACAAAATACTATCGATTTGTACAGATTTCGGAAGGTCCTTGCAGAAATGCCAGACATTTTGGCGGAGATCGGGAACAATGTTCATAGACTTCCAGAAGTCTATTCCAAGGATCAACTGTTGAGGAAGCTCTGGAACTACCCAGATGTCGAGAACGCATGATTCCTTCATAAGATAAAACGGCGTTGTCACATAACCAATGCTATGACAGATTGTCCCATTTGCTACTTGACATTCTTTTGGAGCAGACTGTAATTTTAGACCTAATTTCATCAACAATTCATAACCAGGAGAACCTACCAAGGTACGGGAGGCTTCAGAATCTAAAAGACCAATAACAGGATAACCCAAGACAGAAACTTCTAAATAGGGGCGTTCATCTCCATTAACATGCGAGAGTAAGTAATCTAAAATGATCCTATTTCTATCAAAGGTGGTCGGCAAATTCTTCGATGGAGAAAATTACGACCATTCAATTTCTCCGTCGCCCGTTTCCCTGACTGCTACGATAAAAGTTATTTCCTCTATTATCTCCATTACCATTTCTACCTCCATTCGGAAATCTACCTCTACTAGAACTGGATGATGGTAGACAATGAGAACACTCTCGAGACGTCACATCTGGAGCACCACAGCTATAACAAAATTTCTTGCGAGAGGCTTAGCATCCTCGAAATGTGTGACCAGGTTGCCCACAGTTGAAACAGCTACTAGTGACGGAAACTTCAAGCTACCTGTGACGAACGACTAGTGCTAGGCAAGTTGGAAGTGTCTACATAGGCTAATTCTGGAATAAGAGACTTAGATTTAGGAGGGGGTGGCACATACGACTTCGCAAGTTCCCTCTTCTCATCCAAGGATCGGCAAGTTTGGATAAGTTCGGTTATAGAAGTAATATCCTTGAATGCTAGAAACGGTTGATAATACGGATCGACGCGCTCCAAAATCAGAGATAACTGTATCTCCTCACTAACTGGATTCCGCATTTTATTGAAGAGACTCTTCATACTAGCAATATAAAGACCAACACTTTCCCTAGGTCCTTGAGTCCTTCTCTTAATATCCTCAAATAAATCACGATCAAAATTAGTTGGCAAAAATTGTTGACGCATCAACTCTACCAAATCTTCCCAGTCGGTAGCCCAATTTTTCACTAAATTGAACCACACATAAGCATCACCTTCGAAAAAATCTACCGCATCCCTAAACAAAGCTGTACGAGAAATTCCTCGAGAACGCCGCTTCTCCTCCACCTGTTCTATAAAAGTGCATATCGACATGGTACCAGGTTTACAGGAAAATTTCAGACCCCAATCTCAAACTGGAACTGGTTTTATACCTACAGGTAATTCGTCTTCTTATCTGCCTCGGTTTGGGGAGAACTTCGATTTACCCTACCTAGATTGTGAGCAATTTTTGTTGTAATTGCTTTATATTTATTGTCGTTCTCTGTTCCGCTGAAATCGTTAAGTAAAGTTTGTATGGTATCAATACCCGCCAGAACACCTGCAGAATCTTCCGAAAATTTAAAAGAATAAGAAGCATTCTTCATAGCCAAGGGAGTTTTTTCTAAGGATATTGCATTACGAAGAGCTATCCGTAGCTCTGCAACGGTACGAGTGTCACTATCACCTAAACCACGAACATTCAACTCATAAATTAGTTCCTCTTTTGTCAAACGGCAAATATCCAACTTTATTTTGGAAGGATTTATATTTAATCACTTCAACTCAACTCAGGTGAAAGACAATTGAAATATTGAAAACGGTAAAGTTAAAGGAATGTGTTGAAATGAAAATCTCAACTTCGACGTTGGGCATCGGTAGGCGTCGCGATGAAAAAAAAAATATTCAAAGTGCTCGGTATGTTCCAAAATACAATAAAAATTATAAAAACTCAATTTCGACGCTGGCGTCGCGGCGTTGGTATGCGTCGCGGCGTTGGTATGCGTCGCGGTGCAAAAAAAACTATCCAAAAAGGTACCTTGTACTCAAATATACTATAAAAATACCAAAACAGAATTTCGACGCTAGGCGTCGGTGGACGTCGCGATGCAAAAACTCTTCAAAAATGTTCACAGGACCCAAATTTATAATAAAAATACCAAAAGTCAATTTCGACGCTGGGCGTCGCAGTGCGAAAAAATTTTCAAAAGATTTCAATGCATAGAAATATTCAATAAGTACCAAAAAAATATCACCTGAAGCGTCGCAATGCGAAAAATCCTCAAATAGTATACAGCAAAATAAATTGAAAACAAAAAAAATTAAATTCGACGCGGTGCGTCGCGATGTCAATTACCACCGTCAAATACAATGTCAAGTCGTTGGATCAAGAAATGATATTTGGGATTTTATGATACACTTAAGCACCTCTTGGTTTATTCCTACCACTCACTGAATATGACTTTACCAACTCTGAATACTTCCAGAAAAATTAAACTGAATCTGCTTTTCCAGGCCCTACGTTGGGCGCCAATTTGCTAGGGTGTGTTTTGCCAAATAATGATTTCAAAGTACCAGCAGTAGGGGATGCAATGAAACACCACTAACAAGTTACCCAGCTAGGTCAGTGGTCGTAGGTTCGATTAATAAACTAAAATAAGTTGTTCTTTATTGCGCCACCTAATTTTGGCCAGAAAAACAAGGAAATCGCCTTGATTATTAAGGAACCCACTACTGCAATATACCAGTAAAACTCTCGGTCAAACATAACTAATGAAAATATCTGGAAAGAAAATTCAGTTTCAGCACAAGGAAAATATCAGAGGGCAAAGAAATATTCAACATCAATTTTAAACCGGTATATTAGTAAAAAAAATAAAATACAATACAAGAAAGTACAGATTGCCCTGACAGAATCTTAACGTACTTGTTCTGCGGTTGAACTCCCAACGGTATGAGGTGAGAAGCAATTATTAGGACTACTACTATAACCATTGTATTTAGATTACATAGTAGGCTCACCTTATGGGCTTATCATTGGAGGACGATGGAGGCGAAATGTAGTTGGCAGCACCGTCGAATGGATGCAGACGTTTATTAAGGTTGAAAATCGCTTGTTTTCGTTACACAGACTGGATTGTAACAGGACCGGCATCGGCCATCGTAGCTTTACCGTACCTTTCACTTGGATTATATTCATATATTTGTTGTGTTTAATATCATTATTGTTCACAATTTACGAATAGTTGATATTTATATGAAGTTTATTCACTTGGTTTTATTTATCAGAGAGCTACAGTATTGATTGACACCAATTTTCGGGTGTAGCTAAATTGCAGGTCAGCAAATGATTCCCGAGTTATTTTTGAATTAAACAGTGGTGAAACTCGACCATGCAAAAACCTGTTTCAGTGGGAAAAAAAATCAACCCTTCACCCCTTCTTTCTAAAATGAGAAAAAAACTTTTGATGGCGAATCAACCTTATTGTAGGTTTTATTATACAGAGGTGAAACTCCACAAAATCTATTTTTGTTTCAAATATCCGAGAGAACGGGGGTGATTGGTTTGATTTTTGTAACAAAAAAATGTAATACATGAGGTCTAGTTTCTGTGAGAATTTTTGCCGACTGCAAGTTTGTTGTTTGAATTCCGAGAGAACTTGAATTTCTATTGAATTTTTTTATTATAAATGTATGTCTTTAAACCCTCCTCTATATGCACGCTTCGGTCACCTATGCTTTCGCTCCGAGCACTCTATCTCTTCGATTTATTATAAACGACAGCTTGGGGCCAAGTTAGCGCTCAGAGCTCACAATAAATGACCTCCGGTAGAATTGTTCGATACACCTCAGGTCACGTGATCAAAAATCCTGATCCGAGATGTGATTGAAAAACTGAACTACAACATTTGTGTTCGGTATGTACTGATCTGTCAGGACTTCTGTTCGCTTACACCATAATGTGTTTGACAACTGTTGTTTATGACACTTTGAGGTAAAACACGATTAAATTAAATTTAAATAAACATAGTGCTCATAGTACATTCGCTTGAAAAAGATACAGTGTATCGAAACATGTCGCGAAGACATTACATTATGTGGAAATTTAATCGTGTTTCACCTTATAGTCTCACAACTATGGTTTCCTTCAAGTAACCGCCACCTCAATAAAAAATGAAACTGTTTTTTATGCATTACTTACATCCCAATATTCAACTACATATAATATGGATCTATTTACTCTAAATTATATTACTTAAATGGCCGACTTGGTGAAAATACATAAAAATTTCATAGAAAATCAATTGTGTGATTTCCACTAGACGACAGTTTGCCAAACCGCTACACGTGTTTCACTATAGAATAGCTTCTGTAGGCCTGAAAAAGCTATTGTGTAGTAAAGCACGTGTAGCGGTTTGGCAAACTGTCTAGTGGAAATCACACAATAAAGTGTTTTTTTGATAACGTCAATTATATTATTAGTTTTGTCTAAATCACTGAATTATTCAGGTCAGATTTTTTTCATACGTATTTGTAGAAATATTCATGAATTAACACTCCACTTCAATGTTACGAATATGATTACACTATTTCAAGCGAAGAGTACTCATAGTTCATTAGTCAACTTTTTTGAATTAATTTGCTTACAATTTTTTCAATAAGGGCCTGTCTCGACTCTACGTGCCGGTCAAAAAGATCGCTGTAGCGATTATATTTCTATCCAACGGTAAATACATTAGCGTTAGCCTACTAGGTAGTCTATATACAATGCTATAACTGTACCTGATATGATTTGAAAAGTTAAGTCAATACGGTGGTGCACAGCGTTCAAAACTAGGATAACAATACTAACGAATTACGTATCTGGGGGATGCTGATTAGTGACGTCACTTCAGAGTACCCACAAATAATGATAATAATACTAGTAATGGTTATCAGAATATAAATAAATATCTTAGCTGTTTGAACACCCTCTGTCAGGTGTGATGGGACTGCTACGGTGGGTGCAGCCTGCTCCGAAGGAGTCCACGACGGTGTTGAGACTACCACACTAGTGTCTTATACGGAATAAATGCCACGCAGAGGTACAGGAATAGATGGCTCGGAGTACGTGAAGAAACGGATGACAAAACCAGAGGAATAAACCAAACAGGTGGATCTATTGGCCTTCAGTTGATTATTAGCCGGAGAATAACACCCTGAAGAATGAACATATTATAAAAATATACCCGGTAGAAGAGATATAGTTGATATAAGCGTTTACAAACCTCTTAGTTAGTCGAGGGTGTTTCCACTGACAGATGGTAATTGACGGGTCTCAGTGTATAAGGATTCCAACAACAAAACGGTGCTGACGGAAGTTGGCGGTGGAGTTGGTCCAATCAGATGAATAATGAAGCCTTAAAATAAATGTTTCATGTAGGTACACCTCCCTCTGGTAGAACATAACCTCTTACCGGTGCTTTATAAATCCGGCAAATTGCCGAAAGGATTTCTGCGTTCCAACGAAAATATAGGTTCCAGAAAACCACAAAATAACGCCAGAAATCAAAAAGTCCGAAAATCTCTAGATCCCAGGATGGATGCAAAAATTGCTGCAAGATAATTCGGATCACACACCGACTTATTCATCAAACTCCACAATCGATAGGAAATATAATTGACATTACTGTCATTTCAGGAGGAAACAGATCGTGACAGCGATGACAGATCAAATGAACTACCAGAGGTGACACTCCACTTCCGCGGTCAGCAAAATAGTTGTCCTTGAATAAAGGCTGTTCCGAACGGAATACCTGCGGTATTTTCATGGCCCGAATTCACCAAATCTCAGCATAGAAAATAGCAAGAGGATGGAATATGTATCGCGCAGAGATAACGTTCTCAATTGTAAACAACGTTCAGTGGCGTACCTGATATATTTTTCTTTATATTGAACCACGACAATCAACTTGACTTTTGAGTTATATAAAGACATATTGAGGATATTTCGCATTTGGTACTGAATCGGAAGCTAGTGCAAAACTAGCCCGATAGTAATAATGTTGCGGGAAATGACAATTCCTGGCATCGAGAATTATATTATTGAGTAACGTTGTGTTTCAACGTATTATTATAATTCACTTCATGCGCGATCTGAACCTTTATTTACTACGTGTTGGTATATTATATTACTATACAATATATATATATATATATATATATATATATATATATATATATATATATATATATATAAATAATGTATGAATAATGTTCATTTCCACCAACATCAATACCATTGACAAACGTTGTCCATCAACGTTATATAATAATATATCTTGACCCAAATACCAATGTTGATTCAGAACATAAATGTATATTATATCAATTCACAAGTTTGTGTATCCAATCAATTACATATAAATGATGTTCATTTCCACCATTTACTATATCTTTAAAGTACGTGGTATTTCAATTATATACCACGAGTATAATCATACAATAGTTTTATGTCCATAGTGACATATTCAAAAATAAATGTTAGATGAGATATAACCCCTTCAGTATCAAATTTCCTTTCCCGATGCAGCAACAGCTCCTTTGTTTTGGATTAATCTAAAGGAACCATATCTCTTCTTTTCCAATTGAAAAGTTCGGCCACATTGGCAGAATTGTGTATCAGAGCATTCTTCTGGCCAAGCCCCCTGTCTCTCATAACCTCTGACAAAATCAAAATGGTGGAGAATCTCCTGAAAAATAGAGATAGTAAGTACAAAGTAATGGTGATTGAATTGAAATTTCAGAACATTTGAATCATAGGTACTTGAAATGCTAAAATATCACTCACCAACTCGAAAATGATTGCCTCGATGATTGTACAACAGTACAACATATTATTTCACAAACTTAGTGTGTTTAACTCAACCTTCAACATGATCTGTTGTCGTTCGCGATAACCGCTATGAGCTCGGGCTACGAGATACATCGATGAACAGATCATGTGCGGATACCATGTTTTACACTTACGTGTATGTTACCGAAATTATTCAATAGAGAGTATAAATGATATGTAATTTCAATGTTGAATTGGGAGTTAATGATATTGTCTCAATGAAATGTTTATTCAACGTGTTTCATCAAGCAGTGGTTTTCGTATGTATCCAATAACTTGTTTCGATGTCGTTTCCTAGTAACGAATGAACAAAATATATAAATAACGCATATACCAACAAAATGGGATAACAAGATTGAATGGTTGTTTGATAGCGGATTAAATATGTATCTTTATTCACCTCCATCAACAATAAGGTAATAATTAGTTGATATGTCCGTTGAAGAATACATTCGAGGTAAAAGTTGATATAATGTTCAACATTAACGTGTTTCTCATGTAATTCATCAACTGGGAGCATAAAAATTATGTGATATGAACGTTAAATATGAACATGATAACATCGTTCGTGTATGACGTATAATCAATGGGGCCTGTCAACTAGTAGTTGTTGGAAGCATTCAATACAATGTTGAAATAAAGTTGTTTGATTATGTGAAAATCACTTTTGAGAATAGTGCATATTACCGAAGTCATTTAATAACAAGAATATAACGTACGTTCATTATCGATTTGAAATGTTTATTCTATTATAACTATCAACTGAATGAGTCGAAGAAGGTCGATAAGTCGTTTGAGAAATACGTTCGATGTAAACGTTGATACCATGTTTCACACAAACGTGTATACTATCGAATTAATCAACAGAGAGTATGAATTATACGTTACTTCAACGTTAAATGGAAAGATATACATATTGTTGTCACAAAACGTCTAATCAACGTGTTGTACCAACTTCTGGTTACTGAATAGATTCAATACGATGCCAAAAGAGCGTTCAATATCATAACATTTAAATCACATGAATGAACAACGTATTCTCAATAGGTTTCAATAATAACTATAACATTGATACGTTGAATTCAATGTTATTGCACGTAACTCAAAAACGTTAGTTATAACCAAAATGACAAAGTTGACTATTCAACTTGTAACGTATATTTCAACGATGCAATGTTGAAAAAACGTAGAATCATCAGATACGTGTGCCCATCGGTTATGATATTATATTATTCTGCTACAAATAATCGTTCTTTAATATTTTATCGTGTAAACCACCAAATATTTTCAATTCAGTTCTTCACTTACGTATACGAAATAAGAAGGCAAGGAGCATCTACTGTTGAGCTATCAGCGACTATGAATGTGAGTGTCATATCGAAATAGCTCTTGAATAAAATGTTCCAACTAAATAATTTCAACGATTTTTTTTATTGGTCGTAGATAAAGTACAGTATTCTACTCGCGTATAATGACAATTTTTTTCTACATGATTCAAGCAACTCGCCTGCGGCTCGTGGTAGTGAACTTCAGCTCGTAAATAACAGCCATCATTATACCCTCGTTGGATAATATACTATTATATCATACTTTTCATGTCATGCCAGTTCGTCATCGCACCCACAATATAAATATTTCAATCTGAAAATTTATTTCAACAACACTTCCATTTCATGAAAATATATGCTATCGTTTCTATAATACACTTTTTATTGAAAAATTTCAGTTGAGTATACTCTTTTTGCCTTTCCGTGAACGAATCAAAAGCCAACGAACGATATACATATATCTATAGAGGCAATTGTTATTTCATCTTTCATTCACAGAGGAAGAAATAAAAGGATATTTCGTTACATCTTCGTTCTCTTTAGAATAATAATTCACCAGAAGTATTTATATAGAGGCATGAAATGACACTTGAGCCGTTATATTCCACTATGTAGATTCAACCAGATGCGTAATAATGAGTTTTTTACTTCAATTTGCAACATACTGTATAGTGTGAATTGAAATCATGAATTCCCAGTGCCCTTGGGTTATCACTACGAAATGAACGAGTATTTTCCACCCTTCCAACACAAACTTAATTCTATTCGAATCAATAAATGTACTCCATCCTACAGGTAACTCGCAAGTACATCCAAGTTTCGATCAGAACCGCATAATACGCTCTCCTGCATTATCGCCAACAATAACTACCGAGTGGAGTTCGATGTTCGTTCCTTTTTATCATCGTTTTATTAGTTTTGTTGACCCAGCCAGTGAAAAGAATCGATTGGCGATATGACATTTACCTAACCGATAGAAGAAAGCACTAAAGAAAAGGTCTTCGAAGGAAACGGACTGAAAAGAACGCCATAAATGATTCGTCGGATCGAGTAGCGGTCATCGTGGATGTAACGAAAATGTTGAGGGGATTTTGGGAGGTCATTTGTCTTGTAATGAAGTATCCATTTGCAGTGGTTTTTGTTTGATGGGCAAACTTTCAATACTTCAATTTGGCCCTGAATGCGTGAAATCTGAATTTGCTCCATCCCAGGTGGTGAGCTTAACTTCTGATGGCCAATAAGACGCCAAAATTTTGCACTCCTTTATTTTTGTGCTTATACAACACTTTGCCTTACTTTGAACCCATTCTGTACCAATTTTTCACGCAGCATCGAAATAAGCGGTCCTTTGTTATTGTCTTTGGAGAGAAATTGTTCTTTTGGCATGGTTGCATTCATCGTTTCAGTGAACACATTTGCAGAAGAGTTTTCAAGATATGACGTCTTGGAAAGCCGCAAAATGTAAGTTCGCACCAAACTACGAAATTTTCTTCGTTTTTAACATTCGATTTCGGCTATACCACTAAACCAAATTTGATGTTCTTAAATATCATTCGACGCAGAATTTCGTTCTCTGTATCATTGATTGGGATAACATTTCCCGCCCGACGCACCGTTTTCCAGCTATAAGCAACAAAATAAAAAAAGTGGAAATAATTGGCGTTTTTTAGCTATCAAAGGTTAAGCTCACCTCCTGGGAAGGTGCAAACTCAGATTACACGCATGTAGGACCAAATAGAGGTGTTGAAACAATTTCCAGCTTGCTGGAAATTGATTTCTCTAAATAAATTAATTCGATTGGCCTTGATGCATTGTGCCATTTTTTTCAAAATTTCATCCATAAATGAAACATTTAAACGTACAACTAACAACAAAAACAGCAATATATGCGTATTGTCCTATCTGAAATGATTCTAGGATCTCCTTAAAACAATTTATCCATCCATGTCCATCTGCAGTGGACCAACAATAGTGTTCAAATATGTAGTTGACTGATGTCGTGGTTACAAAAAATTTTCGTAGGTAATGATAAGTGAAGGATGACATTCACAATTACAATAATGATTTATATCGTCTATAAATGAGCCCATAAGAATATTCTGGATCAAAGTGTTTTATTTTAACTGAATAAGAGTGTCTTCATATTCCGACGAAAGAGACTTCCTTCGAAAGAATATAAATCAACGAATGCAGTTTGCATGTACAATACACCCAAATGGAAAGATTATCGGAAATAATACCATGAGACCTCATTCATTGATGAATTCATAATTTTTTAAGAAAATTTTGCTATCTAGGAATACCCTGAAAGCAACTGGCATGATAAAACCACAAGTGCGTGTTGTTTTTTTCTCATGAGGATCAAGCTTGAAACCAAAGATATGCCACAGGAGAATTATTATAGTGATTTGGTCATTTCCAAGATATGTTTGAAATATTAATCGTCTCTGAAAATTTCAAATCCACAGTAGTTTTCGACCAATGAAATGCGTATTTTGTATCGTGTTACCATGGTATTTTATGGGAAATTTTTTTCTCGCCTGGGTAACCTACAGCGAATTATTAGGAAATTTTTTGACATGAACAGAGCATATTTTGTTCGACATAACACGTCACTTACCCACTTTGAGCAGAAGTTATTAAAATTCAATGTTCAAATTCGGCAATGGAACAATTTAGCAGACTTACGATGCAGAAAAACTCAAAGTCGTCTCCACAATTTAATATTCGAAAGATGTCAGTACGGTGATTCAGTACATGTTTCGAACCTACATAGGTTCATCATCAGCTGAATTTACATAGAATTATGGAGATGAAAAAATAGCAAAATCACATGGTGAAATTCAAAAGGACATAAAAAATTTTTTAATGAGAATTATGAAAAAGTTGATATTGGGGGGATTTGGGACATCCCTAAAACCATAATGGATGTCCCAAATCCCCCTAATATCAACTTTTTCATAATTCTCATTAAAAAAAATTTTATGTCCTTTTGAATTTCACCATGTGATTTTGCTATTTTTTCATCTCCATAATTCTATGTAAATTCAGCTGATGATGAACCTATGTAGGTTCGAAACATGTACTGAATCACCGTACTGACATCTTTCGAATATTAAATTGTGGAGACGACTTTGAGTTTTTCTGCATCGTAAATCTACTACACTCCACTTTGAGATACAATGGACTTCTACCACAGGTTAATTTAGCAGACGACTAATGAAAATACAATATCAATCCACATCTTTATTTACGAGCCACTGGCACATTACTATTATCACGTTTGAAAAAAAAAGATATTCATTCTTTGTTTCTTTGAGTACGGATATTGTGAGGACTTGTTTTATTGCATTTCAGGGCGTTGATATATTCCGGTGATACTCATTTTCCTCGTTTACAAAAAAATCGTTATTTTCGAAACATTTTCATCAACAAAGTACTCAACATAAATAAACCGTTTGAAATTCTAGCTTATAACATAACATTGGTAGTTTCTTGACAGAATGGATTCATTTTGTAATGTAATCCAAAGCCTATTTCGACGTGAGTACTTTGAAAGGCTAAAATATGAATATTAAATAACTGCTGTTCAATATGGTATGAAATTTTCACATATAATACCATTAGTGACTGAATTATTTCCTGAAATTTTTTCGAGCTCACGAATATTTTGAAAATTAATAATTAATTAATTTTCCTGAAGTATTCGTGGGCTCGAAAAAATTTCTTAGGATAATTCAAGTACGCTTGGTATTCGGTGAGGAAATTTCACACCATATTGAACTTCAACGATTCATTTGAAATTCATGTTTTAGCCTTTCAAAGTACGTCAAGATAGGCTTTGGATTACATTACAGATTTAACAATTGAATGGAAATTGCCTTGTGCTGTCACATTTATTTTAGTTTAGGGTGCTCGTGATTAAAAATGTGAATTGATATTATATTTTCATTAGTCTGCTGAATTGCCCCAGTGCCGAATTTGAACAATATATTTTGTTTACTTCTGCTCAAAGTGGGTAAGTGACATGTCATGTCAAACAAAATACTCTTCATGATATTCGTAATCTTGAAAGGCATAAAGACAAACCACATGAAACCAACATATTCATTGAAATAACGTTCAACAGAATATGCAAACTGTAAACTGAAATTCTTCTGTAGGTATTATAAAAAAGAGTATTGAAAATCTGATAGTTCCGAAGTTCCTATATCTACTGATAAAATTATCATCCACTGACGATATGAAATTAGACTTTCAACACCTACACGCTGGAATACGACTATACGAAATTCACATGAAATTAATTGGAGTTCATCAAATAGAAAATATTAGTAGCCATTCTCTGAATCATTATGAAGTTGAATTAACGACACTGGCTGAAGTCAAGGTCAGCTCCATGACTATTTCATGTTTAATTGAAGAATTAATGAAGATTTTCACGATATCTTTAATTACCAGGGACTAGTAAATAATGTTGGCGAACTAGAATCATGAAAGACTTACAATCGTTAACGAAATTCATTGATGACAGATAAACGATATCACGTCATTTTCTATTCCTCATTTTTGAGGTATACAGTTTGTATGATATCAAAGTACCTTTATGAAAAGTGAAGGAGGAAGTTATGAAAACTCATAGGCATTTTCAAATGATTTACAGAAAACTGATTGAAAGCGTGTTGCAAGAAATGTTTTTGAATTCGAATATGTTTCATTGCTTTCCATATTTCAATTTCCCCAAGAAGTTTTTTTATAAAATAGGTTAGGTAATGGTTACAAACTCTAGCATTTCTTCCTATAAAAAAATTCATTACATAGACATGATCCTCGATGTACCATTTTCGTGAATGGATAAAGCCAAGCTCAACCCACATAAAATTCATTGCAGTCATTTATTATTTGAGAGGATAAACTTCACGAATTTTTATGCATCTGTCATTGTCTGCGTGGATAAATCTCCTTTGTTGTTACGATCTCTTGGCAACACAAACATGCACGTTCACACGAGAGAACCAGCAAACAACCGGAAATAGAAAATGAAAAGCCGTGAGCAAAATAGCCTTTCGTTTATAAATCTGAATGTTCTGTTTCATGTTTCAGCCTTGTTTTCGGAGTTGCAAAACTTCGTAGTCTGTTGAAAATTTTCCAACTGTAACTCAATTGTTTGAAAACTTTGGAAAGACCCTAATATTGTGATATTTCAGGAGGGAGTTTCACTCTTAGTAAACAAGTTCTTACAGTGTAGCCTGGGTGAGACTTGGCAAAGAGCTTGTTCTTTAACAGAAGAATCACAGTGGGAGAGCGAAATGGAGAAGTCATATGTTGAATAAATCTGCTCCAATGAAGATATTTGTATTTCTTCAAAGTTTTTTGTCCCAATGAGGAAAATTGCATCGTTATTCATTCCCGAAACAGTAAAAAGAAATGCATATTATATTCAGCATTCTACTGAAAAATATGTATAATTCATGTTTCAATTTTGAAGTATATCACTTCCTACTAAGACTCAGAAAGGAAATTGAATGAGAATATGAAAATAATAAAAATTATCACTTGCTTGAGAAAGTTATTATATAGCAAAACATGTGTCGCTGTTCTTTAAACCTCATATAAGAAAAATGTTAGGGGAACCTGTGAGTTATTTTTCATTGCTTTTTAGGCTTGTCAAATATATCTCAGAAAGAATTAAGAAACCAAACTGATTTTCCAAGTTAGTTTTTTTTTTGAGAAAGGAAACTGCCAAAGCATTCTTCTCAAGAACGGTGGTTAAGCACATTCTCACTTAAATATCTGAAAGTTTCAAGTGACATGTGAATATCGTGCCACCGTTTTCGCTATCCAAATCGTATTTAATATAAAAATCGAGTTGACTCTCAGAGACGTTTTCACTGCATCATTCAGCTTAACATAATATAATAGGATTATGTTAACTTACAGGTTGCTCTAATTTTCGGTACCCATGAAAAAAGGTTTTTTCTTAGCTATAAAAACCAAAAATGTACCAAGCAAATGGTGGGTATTAACAAACACCTCAGTAGCAAAACTTTTAAAACTAGAGAATCCAGTCATTGTTTCCGAAGATCCTCAGCTAAGATCCTAGTAGATGCAGCAGGAGATATTACTACTCTCAAGAGACTACGGAGGATGGAAATCCTCTGCTGTCGCTGAGGGATATAGATGATTCTCACACCAACAGAATGAACACCGCCATTAAAATTGTCAGCGCTGTGCGTAGAAATACGGAAGACACTGATGCTCAATCAGTCATAACAAAAAACATAAATTCAAAACCCTAAACTTCTTCAATGAACACAATAATTACAAACAGCATCCGAGAAAAACGAAACAAATCTTTCGCAGACACCTTTACAATTTACAAATTGTAACAAAAGCCAATTTACTTTCAATTTTTATGGTTCGAAATAAATGAATATGCTTTCCAGTGCTATCTAATAAGTACTTGTTGTATAGTAATTTTTCCAAATAAACGTTGATTATCATTATCTGTTCATTTCTCTATGAGAGTAATCGTAAATTCATGTGTTCTTTTCGTAGAAACAATATAGACTGTTACAAATATAACGTAAGATAAGTCGGGCTAATCAATCTGATATTTGTTACGTTTTGTTCAAATAAATTGATGGTCGTAGGAAAAATAGTGTACATTACAAGTGACTCTTTCAACACTAAAATGAGTACGCAAAGTAGACTTTTCCTGTAGGAAAAGTGATTTTCACATCAAATCTATAAATCTTGGTACAAGCTCACACAATCCTTATATATATAATTATAGTAGCTTTTTGTATTCGTTCCAGAAAAAATCCTCTCTTGAAATCGAATATGCAAATGTCTTTAAAAAAAATCTCATTTCTGCACGCCAATCCAATTATCATATTATGTGATTGGGAGGTAATTGAAAAAAGTCACACACACTTCATTTATAGTTTCGAAATATATGTGAGAAAATAAATCTATATCGAATCAGTATCGAATTTATTGTCCTTACTGTTCACAAATGAAATATTTCCTCTTTTTACTCTTTTTCCTGATAGACACGTATACGAACGTCCCTCTCTTTCCCCGTACCAGTTCAATCAATTTTTCATCCAAACTCCAACGTGTCATTATTAGAACAAGTTGTTCGGCCAGGCGGAACTACTTGTTCGCACAGGCGGGTATCGATTTCCATCTGACAAGGTCAGACAATATTGTTCTAATTTGTCATTGAATAATATTTCATGGTTGCGAGGGATGATCGTTTCTAGGTAAAGATTCATTGCGCAGGCATCATGAAGACGACTTTCTCACAAAACTATGTGGCAATAGTTCCGATGAAAATTGAAACCATATATAACGGAATCAGTTTGAATATGTGCTGAAGTTGGGTGTAATAATATGAAGGTTTATCAAGGCTTGTCGAAATAAGTGATTTCGAAATCAAATCTTCATTGGAATTATTATTTTTTCATTCGAAAAATAGAAAAACGGGTAATAACTCAGTCAAATTATCCAAATTTAACCGGTTTTGAATAGGGACTCAAAAGCTCCTTCAAAATATCATAAGACCCCCTTCCATTTTGAAAGAAAAAAGTTCATAGGGCATCCTCGCGACGTTATCAAAAAGCAAAGATCTCTGGTCTTTACTTTCAGCACTGTATAGCGAAAACTATCGCGCCACGTCTTTTAGCGGGTGTTAACCTTATAATTGCATGAATTCAAAAAACTATGATAACTACTAATCCATAATACTGTATTATAGACAATTTGAAGGTGGATTTTCCATATTTGGATCGATGGGATGAGATGAACAACTAATCAACTTATTTCGTCACCAAAATCACGCATCATTTGTGTTGACAATTCAACTCATGTATAAAATATCCCATAAGCCACCGTGATTTTGAAATTATGACAGGGAAAAAACTTTGCCCTAAGTTTTTCAGTGATTATTTTTTTCACTTGTCGAAATGTGACGTTTTTGGCATTTCAACCAATAGTAGCGGGTTATTCTAGCCAATCATTGGGTATTATACTGATAAAACTGGCTGGTCCTTTCGATTGTTTCGATAAAACGTTGTTTACCTTTGAACTGTCAAAACTATACGGTTTACGCGTCGATTCTATTGAACTGGCTTATATTTATATAAATTATCATGAATGAACAGTTACCTTATCAATAATAGTCATTCACTTTTCACTTTTTCAGCATAATAATAACATAACACATTTCAATGAACACTCAAACACGTAAATAACTCATAACCTCAACTTTATGACAGGTATAGCGATTCAAATATTTAAGGTTTCCTTCAAATGAAGATGGCGTACAATTAGTTTTCATTAAATACAATTCATTTTTTGTTGTATGAGAAGAAACCGTTGTATGCAGATTTTGATACAGCGACATAACGAATGATTTTATGTTCCTTCTGGCGCGATTTTCATGTCATAAGAAATTTTCAATCATCAACCTTGTACAATGAGGTGTGATGCCATCTCTTGGTATCGTCATATCATATTCAATGCGTAAGCATTATATCTCTTCTGGATCATAGAGGGCCTACATCGTTGTTTGACATTTAAAATTAGTAAAATTTTCACCTTTTCTAGTTTCCTTCTTATGTAAATGAAATACTGATCAATTAAATTGTTCTTCCTTCTATTTGTTCAAAAAATAATCTTTCCAAATACAACTCGTTCTTCAAATTTAATAAGATAAATATTCATTTTCGAAACACTCAAACTTTTTTATTTTGAGGCAAAAGCATTCAAACAAACCGAATTAGATAAAATCACTCGTCCTACGGACTCGTGATTTTATCAATCGGTTTGTTCTCATACTTTTGCCAAATAAAAAAGTTTTTGTGAAAAATGAAAATTTATCGATTAAATCTGAAGGACTCGTGGTATTACCTTCGACAAAACGGAACCTAACTCTTGAAAGCATGGCAACCAGAATTGTAAACAGATCTTTGACGGCGTCTTTGTCAATTTTTCACTTGCGTTGTCAAAAGAGTATATCTGATCTGTGAAAAAGAAATATAAGAATTGTGTTTTCAACAGTTGTACTTTTCTGTTGTATTGAATAAACTGAACTGTATTCATTTAAATTGTCGTACCGAATTACACTCGAACTTTTTTTTTGTCGAAGAAAATTTGACATATATGATTCGATTTTAGTTGCCTTCCGACAAATTAACTCAAAAAACTGCCAGAAAAAATTACTCGTCCTACAGACTCGTAATTTTTTCAGAGGCAGTTTTTGTTGTTGAGTTGCCAGGCAACAAAATTCTCAACGAAATGTCAAGTTTTCGACAAAACAAAGCTCTCGTGTAATTATAAGTGATTATTTTTTTCACTTGTCAAAATGTGACGTTTTTGGCACTTCAACCAATAGTAGCGGGTTATTCTATGGTCATTCTGGCCAATCATTGGGTATCATACTGATATAACTGCCTGGTCCTCTTGATGAAACGTTGTTTAACTTTGAACTGTCAAAACTATACGGTTCACCGCGTCGATTCTATTGAACTGGCTCATATTCATTTTAATTATCATGAATGAAGAGTGACCTAGCTCATTATTAATAGTCATTCACTTTTCACTTTTTCAGCATAATAACAACATAAACAACACATTTCAATGGACACTCAAACACGTACATAGCTCATAACCCCAACTTCATGACAGATATAGCGAACGAACGATTCAAATATTTATGGTTTCCTGAACTCAAATGAAGATGGCGTCAAATTGTTTTTATTAAATACAATTCACTTTTTGTGGTATGAGAAGAAACCGTTTTATGAAGATTTTGATACAACGACATAACGAATGATTTTATGTTCCTTCCGGCGCGATTTTCATTTCATAAGAAATTTTCAATTATCAATCTTGTACAATGAGAGGTATGACGCCATCTCTTGGTATCGTCGGCAAGCATTATCATATTCACTGCGTAAGAATCATATCTCTTCTGGATCATAGAAGGCATACATCGTTGTTTGATATTTCAAATTTGTAAAATTTTTTACCTATTCTCATTTTCTTCTTATGTAAATGAAATACTGATCAATTAAATTGTTCTTCCTTCTATTTGTTCAGAAAATAATCTCTCCAGATACAACTCGTTCTTCAAATTTAATAAGATAAATTTTCATTTTCGAAACACTCAAACTTTTTTATTTGGCAAAAGCATTCAAACAAACCGAATTAGATAAAATCACTCGTCCTACGGACTCGTACGGACGAACTCGTGATTTTATCAATCGGTTCGTTTTCATACTTTTGCCAAATAAAAAAGTTTTTGTGGAAAATGAAAATTTATCGATAAAATTTGAAGGACTCGGACTTTGAAAATACTTCCCTTCGTAAAATCGACAGTTCAAACCGACGATCATAGCTATAATTGCCCGTTTGAACTGCCAATTATACAACATTGTCGGTTCAAACTGTCAATTTTCTATAATAGGCAAACCGCAATTTCATATAATTATATATATTCGCCAGTTCAAACAATTATGATATTTTTTTCTGCATGTTTCTTCAGCTCTCTCGTAGACAAAAAATTTTCGGGGAATATCCAAAAAAAAAAAATCGAGTACCCAACAGGATTGTTGGAAGAATGTTATACTCGAACAGTCTTCATTTAGGGCGAACCGCATGAAAATCTAGGTTCCACTACTCATATTCAAACCCAGCGGATTTTTCAGAGTTAGGGGTTATTCTTATCGCACCTGAAATTCAAGACTCAATCTAGAAGAAATTGGATTGATTTCAACTATCAATTCGTGGAGTGGAGAATGGGGAAGGAAAATGGAATGCTACTATAT
The DNA here is from genome assembly GCA_032362365.1 of Zygogramma bicolorata. Classification (NCBI taxonomy): domain Eukaryota; kingdom Metazoa; phylum Arthropoda; class Insecta; order Coleoptera; family Chrysomelidae; genus Zygogramma; species Zygogramma bicolorata. The sequence goes on along the minus strand of JAVJAQ010001639.1, from coordinate 2,657,274 downwards.
CTCCACTGGAACACCATTGGTTGAAAACATCGAATAAACCAAATGCGCTCTTTCTGGCCGAAATTATCCTAGGAAGTCCCATTCTGAAAATAATTTTATCGCCAAAATCTAATGCCACGAGTATTCTACACCCTATGCTAACTGTATACCCAAAACGATTCATTTTTGGGAATACATTTGTTCATTTTACATCATTCTTTATTATATCGTGAGATGAATCGTACGATGACCGTATGAGTTTCTAATATTTTGAAATACCCTGTATTGAGCACTAACAAGTAGTTATAAAATGCTGTTCCATTGTATGATCAGAGAACTCTTTAGTCGGATATTGTGGTGGATCGATGTTAGCTTGCTTCTGACGTTAGCCTTCTTAAAATATTTATGGTCTCGTGGCATGCGTTCTTGGCATTTCCACAAAGAAGCTCCAATGGAGAAAATATCATTGACTCATAAACAATATCATATGTTGGTATTCTTCCAGTTTCGTTTTTCAAAATTAAGCATGTGGCTTCAATACATAAATATGAAATGTTATGTTCATTTTCCGTCTTGACAAAAAAAAATCCAATCGAGCAGATTTTCCAGCCTATTATTGCATCTAAGAGACAAAGCGAATCATGGAGTGTCATCGTATCGTCGTTACCTTCTGTTTCAAGATTCGGTGGTTTTCAATTAAAACGGGGTTCATTTGCGAGGGTGGTTCACAAAACACACTTGTCTTATTATTATCAGTCTGGAGGCGTAAATCTTGGCGTGGAGTTGTACAAAGTGAAATAAGCAGCCGCAATCTGCCTGACAATTATAACTGCAAGTAGGTCTGAGGACATTGTCTAATTGGCCTAGAAGTAGCATCGTTAGTCTTGCGGTAATAAACTCACTTCGGATGTGGTTTCCAAGGCCCACTTCCACCGGATACAAAGGACAATGGAAAATGCGTTCTCAATTACACAAATTGTGGTTGTTTACAGTGATTTCGGCAAAAAGCTAGAAGCAGTAAAAAAATCTACGCCTGCTCGTTTGATTTACGAATTCCTCTAGAAAATTAAATTATATTTAATATCATTCGAAACTGTGGGTATTACTAACCTACTCTAAGATTGGCTATTGGGCTCTTAGAAGGAAAAAAGGTCTGAAAAATAGTTTGCTGACCTTTGCAATTTTTTGACCTGATCTGTACACCCAGAAACATTTGTATAAAACGAGCTTACACCGACAAACACCACAACATGTTAGTACTGAACGGACAGAAAAAAAAAATAGGAAGTCAGTTCCGTGCGTAAAAACCTAGAACCTCTTCAACGGATACGATCTCACACCAGTGTCTAGAATTAAGACGCACCTGATTCATCGGCCACAGCATTTTACTCTTCTAGAGGTCGGCCCCTCTGGCTCAGGTTCAGACCATTTTCATTGTCGAAAACTCCACTGATATTTCAGTAAGAAATCCAAACAAGGCTCAGTTGTTACAATCCATGTGAAAAAAAAGTTTTATGGAATATCATTGGTATACATAATGCATCAATAGAAATCAAACTACTATTTTTATTCTTCATGAAGGCGAATGAGATCTTCAATAAGTGACAATGAAGAAATTGATTTGGAGCTATATGAGGAATTTGTTGTCCAAACTCAAAAAATATACGAACGAATTGTTCAAAAGATGATGTCGAAAAATATATGCTGAAGTGGAGATCTAGGTAAAAAAAACAAGCTATGGTTGAACGAAAGCTGTTTGCACTTCATTCAATAAATCAATTACTTTAAAAATGCAACAACACTCGAATATAAAAAAACAGTAAAATGCTAGGGATTTCCATTGACTGAATACTCAATAATTGGTCTAAGCATATTGAATATCTCTACATCAAATTGGCTAGGGCAGGATTTGCTCTGAAAGTTATTCCAAGATAATGAACTATATTTTGCAACAATTCACTCTCAGTCTAAGATATTCCATAGTACATTGGGGTTAAGCTGTCGATGGTGAAAATGTTTTTATCCTTCAGAAAAGTCTATACGCACATTGGCCAATTTAAGTTACAATGATAGCTGTAGGAAACATTTTAGATAGTTGAACATCCTCACTTATATCAGTTTATATCTTGGAGATAGCCTGCTTTGTTTTCAAGAACAAATCTGCCTTCAGCATAACTCGACAAAACCGTTTATATGATACCCTATATAAAAATGTACTACTCCCAAGCAAACATGCTACAAGATTGTACCAGTAGATCCTTTTCTATAATAGATGTGAAATTATCGATAATCTTCCCTCACATATAAAGGACATACGGCCATTTCAAAAATTCAGAAAAAAATGAAGTCATCATTATTAGTGAAGTCTATCTATTCTCTGAACGAGTTTAATTCAATATGAACAATGTGCATCTCAATTTTTTTTTCTCTCTACATTCAGATACTTAGACACTATTTCTGTGAACAATATGATACTTGTATTAATAATGTATCAATGAAATGAAGAATGCTATTATTATTATGCTATTATTATATTATGTTTATTATTTCATCTTTTTGCAATAATGCAATACTCAACTTTGTTAAATAATATTTCTTCAAATGATTGTGGGAAAGGTAGCAAATATACCTCGAAGTATAGAACAGTTTTCACCCGGGTGAACTATTCTGATTGACCTATGGTGAATAGCATCAACACGAAATGACATCATTTTATTTTATGTATACACAAAATACTATCTGACAAACGTTCTCAGCTGATTCGAAGATCAGATATAAGGTCTACTTATCTGCATTTGAGTAACTGTCGAAAAGAAATAAGTGTTGGGAATACGACAGTATTTCGTTTCATCAATACATAAAAATAAAATTCACCGGAAGGTGTTGAACAAAATTGTTAATTTCCCAGTAAACCATGAAAATCTTGAAAACCAATATTTCAACAAAACTTCCAATGAGCTGTATACTGAATTTACAATAAATGGAGAAGAATCCTAGTCTTCATATTCATTTGTATGACTGGCTTCTGTCATCCTCGATTAAGAATTCGTAAACTTTTCAAACATCATTGCTTCAGTTTCACAAAATTATTCTACTGAAGATTCGTTTCGTGGCATTTTGTTATACGGCAATGAATTGAAAAAAAAATTGTATGTATAACATTTGGCACTATTCGACTCGGAATTAGATTCCTTGTATTCACTGGGTCACCCTCAACCACAAATTTTTCAATACATGTTTGAAAATTTGTTAACCATCTGACGAACGTAAACCTCAAGAAGTCGAAACTTGTGCCGTGCAATGGATTAACGAGGCCTTACCTTTTAACGTGTGAATCCCAGCATGGTGATCTGGCGTGGAATTGAAACCCGGTCCTTCACTTGATAGGTGGACATGCTTACCTCTACACTGGTGTGACCACACCAGATATACAATGTCATTTGAAGTAAAAGCTGAGTAAGATAGTTTAATGTTACCAAAAATAACATCAGCATAAACGAAAAATGGAAGTGACATCGGTATCTGATTTCTTACTCAATATCTCTAGAGCTGACATTTTTTTATCCTTTTCTATCAGTAGATAGTGTATCCGAGTATGGAATCACAAAAACATTATGAACATTCTGGAGAAAGGTTTTTTGGCTCTTTATTTCCCAAGTGAATGCAAAAAAAAACTTCAAATGAAGAATAGTATATTGTTTCCCAGTAGGAATTTTTTTCACAAATGAATGGTGCTTTGAAATTTGCAATGAAATTACTAGGGTTACTATGGAAACTGTGTTCAATCATTAATGTAGAACGGCAAAAACTGTGAGGAAATATCATTTCCTTACAATCAGGGAATCTTCACAATTTCTTTGAGAAATTTCATCAGGAATGTCAGAATTTCCAAGCTATTTGCAAAAAATAATAGGTATTCATCAGGTGAGGGAGTTGGTGATGTGGTTACGCATACACCTGTCGACCTCCGTGGTCGCTTCACCAACGGGGCAGAGATTTTCCTTCAAAGAATTTCTCTGTCGTGTTGGCGAATGACTCCTGCCACGTTTCATGGTTGATGGGTGCTGAAGGACTTCGAGAAGAGTCGATGACGTTTGGTTATTAAAATACCACAAATCACATTTACTACCACCAATATTTAGCAAACATTTTCTACTGATATATATTTATATAAATCATTCATAGGCATTTGAAATATTCACAAGTAGAAAGAAAAAAGAGTAAAGTTAAGGGATTGACACAAAATGGATATCAACATGGGATGCTCGCTAAATATTTGATGTTATTTCTTTATACAAGTTTTGTTCTTTTTCCATTGACTTGCAGAGGAAAAAGCCAAAAATCACTTGCTAAAATTTCCTTCTATCCACAAAAATAATCGTGTTTTCCATCAGGAACATCTTTCAGTTCCTTGGAACCTTAAGATCAACCGTTTCAATACTGTGGCACAAAGTTCTATCAGGAGTTAACGAGCAATAACATATTTGAAAACATCTAAAATCAACTTTACTTCGAATAGAAATGTTCAATTTGAAAAACAAATCTGTAGGTTTCAAAAAAGGTGACGTGGTGGCTGAATCCTTCCATTCCAGTAGTTGAACTCAATTTTCCATAATACGCATATTCCGTCTATTTCAAATGAAGCGAACAGAAGATAAAAATTTCGAAACGTAAAATCGCTAGGGTTTCACCATAGGAGCAGTCGAGTGTCATCGCTTTACCTGCTATGGAAACAATCCACCATAAATAAGGAAGTTCGCTTGGGTGATGTAGCTACTGTACTATTCCATTCACAACAAAAGATTCGCATACATGGAAATAAAACACGAGGAGGAAATGGAAAACCACTTGGCGCCTTCTGCCGAGGAATGATACGAGGGAAGTGAAATTCAGAAAGTTGCTTCCATCAAAAAAATGCTGGCTATGATGGAAACGGAATTGAGGCCCTTACTTCGAACACAGTTTCTACTGGGATAGCAGCCTTTATATTTTGATCAGTACGTTCGAGTTGACTTTGAATATTCTCTCTAGCTAATCTAATTACTCTGGATCGGGCACAAATGGAACAAATGTCTGTGTTGGATAAAAGTTTAATTAGCATTTGTTCAAGTCGATTTTTCATTTCGTCAGCTATCTCTCAATATCTGTATCAGCATTCTTGTAACTGTGATGAATACGTTATTTCTTGCTTTATTATGATCATTTATTCATATTTATGGTACGAGGATCGTTATAACTAACATTACGCCCTACAGTAGTATCATTTGTATCAGATCAAACTCAGGCTGGGTATTTTAGTTGAAGGAAAATAGACAACGACTAACACAAGTTTTTTTTGATCAAAAACACCATATTATTCATAACATTCCAGTCACAGTGATACTATGGGAAAAAATATACTCTGAATTTGTTCTTGATTTGTTCTTTTCGTTAATCAGTTAACAAACGTCAACCCTGAAGTCGAAACTTGTGCGAGCAATGGATTAACGAGGTATTACCTTTTGAGGTGCGACAACCCAGCACGGTGGCCTGGTGGGGGTTCAAACCCCGGTCTTTCGCTTGAACTAACCTCTATACTGCCTGCGGTAATCAAATTTGTTTTCTTCACGAACATACAATAGTTGAGACGTTTCTTTAGTATCTTCTCTTCAAATCAAGAAATTAGAGGGGAGCACAATAACCTCAGAATTATGGTCAATCATGTAAAGCTTGCTGAGAATACAAGGAATTTTATGCTCATTATTCTTGGCCAAATAATGCATTGAACTAATGAATCAACTTCAAAAATGATGCTGATATGTATATTCGAATTATTTTGAATCAGTTTCTGAGAAACAATCACCGCTTGCATTCACAGAATTATTTCCCCTTCTTCGAACAGTAATTTTTTCCAGTCATAAATCACGACAATATCCGAAATCGTTTCATTTTATGGTGCTGATATTCGTTAGTTGAATACAATCAACTTATCCTCGCATTGAGGAAGTTTTTTGGCTTTTTCTGCTCCAAATCAATTCAGAAAGATCTTAAATTTCTATGGAAGGAGTAATATCGGAAATAATCATATATCAACAAAAAGTGTTCAATGGTCCATTTCTTGGATAAGCTGTATTTCTTTTTATACAGACCTGGATAAAAAAAAGGGACCGAAACAGTTTTTTTAAAGTTCTCTGATAACAAGTCAACTGTTGTAATTGAACTATATTCCAATTTCAATAGATCACCTCCATTGGTCCATCGTTTTCAAATATTTTGGAAAGATTCAACTCAGCATGAGAATATTACCCAGCTCAACTCATTCAAACAATTCTAAATATATACCGGATGTCCCAGAATTTTCTCAACAAGCGACATATCGGTTATTGAAAGAGATAGAATAATAAAAAGTGGCATCATGTCAATCTTCGAATGGGCTTTTACATAACACACTCAAATTATTCCGTACCCTACCTTTTGGAATAGAATCATCACATCATTGTTTACCTGGCGACAAACTTAATTTGGATATTCATAACTAGCTTGCTGTTTTTTCTCAGAAACTTGCCTTATTATTGCACCTTTCGATTGCATAAAACAAACGTTTTCAGAAATATTTCTCACGTTGTAATCCTTCAGAATGCCCCCCTTACCCTATTTCTCATGTCTCGCCTATTACTCGGAAGAAAATTGGAGCCCAATTTTATTTTACAATGATCGAAAAATAAGTCTAGCTTTGTTTGTACATTGATCATGAGCATTCGTTTCCTCGGAGCTAAACGAAATAATATATTTTTTTGTATGCATGTTGTGATGATATTTATGCAGGAAAAAATATTCATGAGGAAGGCAAGGTGAAAAACAAACAACATGTTAGTTATGATTGCCTATAATAAGTTCGTCGCTATAAAAACAATGAAGTAATGATTCTAATTCTGCGAAGGTTCCATTTGAAAAAATAGGAAACAGAGTGATTTTTTAACGGTACAATCGAGAACAGAGTATTTTGAGTATGTTTTGTGAAAGCTCATTCGATGTTCGACATGATGCCACCCTTTTCATTATTCTATCTCTTCCAATAACCGAGATATCGCTTGTTAAGAAAATTCTGGGACACCCAGTATATTTCACACCTGTCATCGTACACTGTTTTTGAAATAACCTTCACTGAAATAGAACTGCTCCACCATTCTGATATGACACAATGATGCCAAAGGTTATGTTATGGGCAAACTTGTCCATTCTCAAGATATTCCTAACCTGATTCTAAACCAGAAGCTTTCCAACATTTCTTTTAATTCTGCAAAAACACTTGAATAATTTCCGACCATCCCTGGTAAATACGAAACGAGTTAGGCGTCCTTCGAAAAGCGGTGGTACATATTCGGAGTTTCAAATCTATCAATAACTAATGCATTCCTGAAAGAAAAGAATTCACCTCGCCGATTTACAGCAAGGCCTCAAATGAATAAAGTATGTTTTCATCTGGTACGAAACTTTCAATTCTATTTCCTCGGAGTTTCTGAGCAGAAAAAGTGAATTGCGCTCGAAACTGTCTAATTACCTGACGGTGGATTCTTGGTTCCGTTTTACCGTTCTTCACTAATTAGGAAAACGAGATTTCATAGATGAATTATTTATTCAAAAGGATTTTTTGTGCAGATCTTATATCTTGGACGATCTAACGATGGCCCAATTACTCAAGAACTTCCAATCCCTTTTTGTATGGATATTTCCATTAAGGATGGAAAATACGAAGCTACTGGGTTCTAGTGGGGGAACTAAAAATTATTGAGCTGGTAATTATGTCTGCAGGAGGACATTGGTTCTGGATTTCATTTGGCTGAGCGAAAACTGAAAAAAAAATAACACTCTACCGAAATGTATTAACATATAAACCATCCAAAGGCGATTGCTTATTTAAGTATTTCTGAGAATGAATTGGAGGTGTATCTGTAGTAACTACTTTCTAATTTTGCGGTATCGTACCTTACGGACATTATCTTATGAATATCATAAATTAATTCTCTTATTTATATTGAGTTTTCTGAATATTATGTATTCGGACGTTATTATAAGAGTATCAAAATTTACGATAATTATACATCATCAAATATTCAGATGTCACGAGTAACTAATCCTACAAAATAAATCAAGTATCTCGATGCTAGGAATTACCATCAGTGATAATCCCTCATAGGAAAACAATGTGAGATCGATCGCTGAAGGTGCTTCCCAGAAACTTGGTTTTCTATTTCGTGCGAAGAAATACTTCACTTCTCGTCAGTTTCTAATGCTCTACAAGGCTCAGATACGACCTGTCATGGAATAAAGTTCTCATGTGTGGAGTTCGGTACCAAAACATTCATTGAGGCTTCTCGATTCTATTCAGAGAAAGGCAATTCGTCTTGTTGGTGATTCTTCGCTCACAGACTCGCTCACTTCATTGGAACATCGTAGAAGGGTCGGAGACTTGTCTCTCTTCTATAGATACTTTCACGGTCGATGCTCTTCCGAATTGTTATCAACCGTTCCCCACTTGGCAATATCTACACAGATGACTCGACGAGTACAGAATTCCCACCCCTTTGTTATGAATTTGGAAAACTGTCGATCCTCTCTTGCTCAGGGATCTTTTTTCGATAGAACAGCTGAGCTTTGGAACTCCTTGCCAAAAGAGGTTTTTCCTGAGGCTTACAAACCCCAGAAATTCAAAGTAACTGTTAATTCGTATCTCCTGTCCCTTGATTCAGAGTCTTTGAACATTACAGGGCATTCCTTTCGTGTGAATCTGCATATATATATATATATATATATATATATATATATATATATAAAGCGAAGGGTAGTCTTGACTGACTAGTTAAGGAGAAATACGGAATGTTGTTTGGGGATGCAGTCAAATTACTGGGCTGTTGTTAAAGAATACTCTTTGTTATCTGGTCGAGCTTTCGAGAATGTTTATTCCCTTTATCAAGACATCTACAAAATTTTAATCATTATAAAACAGTTGTAAAACATTAAGAAAGTGTACTTACTAACGTGAGGTTATAGTAAGAAGTCAGACGTAAAATGAGACACAGAGAACTGATACTTTTCCTCATTCGAAAAAGAGTCACACATTGCATTCAACATTACATATATATGTATAAAAACTTATATTAATTAAATTTTTGGAAAATTAAAATTTCACCGGCACGTGCTCGGAGGTGGTTACCAAAGGAAAGGAAAAATTTGAAAATTGATAATTGACATTGACATATGAAAAGACATTTGAAGTTTTAAATTTTGAAAACAAGCCTGGCTTGTCTCTGTCAATTTTCAAAATTTAAAACTTCAAATGTCTTTTCATATGTCAATGTCAATTATCAATTTTCAAATTTTTCCTTTCCTTTGGTAACCACCTCCGAGCACGTGCCGGTGAAATTTTAATTTTCCAAAAATTTAATTAATATAAGTTTTTATACATATATATGTAATGTTGAATGCAATGTGTGACTCTTTTTCGAATGAGGAAAAGTATCAGTTCTCTGTGTCTCATTTTACGTCTGACTTCTTACTATAACCTCACGTTAGTAAGTACACTTTCTTAATGTTTTACAACTGTTTTATAATGATTAAAATTTTGTAGATGTCTTGATAAAGGGAATAAACATTCTCGAAAGCTCGACCAGATAACAAAGAGTATTCTTTAACAACAGCCCAGTAATTTGACTGCATCCCCAAACAACATTCCGTATTTCTATATATATATATACATATATATATATATATATATATATATATATATATATATATATATATATATATATATATATATGACCTCAATTCTAATAACAATCTTCAATCTCACACTGTTACAAATGAGACCAATCCGCCTCAGATTTTCTTCACCTCTTTGCCTTTTATTTGTGAAGTCACTCCCAAACTGACAAGAATTTTTAGAGACATTAATGTAAAAATAGCAAATAAAACTTTACTTACAATTAATAATTTGTTCTCCGAACTTAAAGATAAAACTCCCTTTCTGCTTCAATCGAAATTAGTTTATTCAATTCCTTGCCATAACTGCGATAACGAATATATTGGTCAAACTTGCAGATCTCTTAAAGATCGAATTTCATCACATAAAAGCGATAGTAGGTTACATCCTGAAAGATGTGCCCTGAGTAACCATGTTTACAAAGATGGACATATCATGGATTACAATTCAACAAAAATTCTTAGTATTGAACAAAATGAGTCTAAGCGGTTGTTCTTGGAAATGGCGTTTATCTCTCAATCAACATCTTGCCTTAACAAAAGAACTGATATCAAACACCTCAGTGGAATCTATGCATATCTACTTGATATTGATAAAAATTTTCGACATTTTGCAAACAACAATAGTTCTACTATTCTAAATTAAAAAATTATTACTTTTATATTTTCTAAAATTGTTTCAAAATAGTTTGCACATAATAATTACAATCTTTTCTCAATCCATACTTAATTAATGTTAACACCCTTCAAGTTCAAAAAAATCAATAATATTGATTACTATAAATTCAATTCCGAACAGATGGTAGCAGTGTTCTCTCGCTCTGGCGTCGTTCCACCCTGGCAGATGTCTCTTCACACACCTGTTTCTAGATGTTCCATACTTCATGTCAACTCTGTCATTTCAAATTTCATTGTCATTGTCATTCAGAATTCATATTCAACCGTTAAAGTTCGACTTTTATGTGTATTCACCTGTTGAATATGCAACTATATTTTTTTAATCTTGTTAATAATTCAATGGTTTTTTAAACAGTTTACTTGGTGTAAAATTTTAATATTGGACTGTGAACATATTTTTCGTCTGCGACTACTGCGACATGTTAATTCACTTTACCAACGTTTTTAATACGACTAACCTCAAATACAGTAAGGTTCTTGTTACTGTTTATTTGATGTGATAACTTAAAATAATGATTTTGTAGCTTTTCCCTGAAGATGGTAATAAACATTATCGAAATATTGGAAAAACTGGTGTTATAAGAGTACACTTCCGTTCTGCTGTTCACCCAAAAAAACTACAGTTTTGTTCTTAACTGGTCAGCAAAGACTTCCCCTCTAATATATATATATATATATATATATATATATATATATATATATATATATATATATATATATAAAATTCAGGAGTATCTTGACTGAACTTGGTAAGAAATGATATACTTCTTGGGGATGCAGTCAGGATCAGATGGCCACAATTGAAAGTGTTCTCTTTGGTAGGTCTGAGCTTTCAGAATACTTTATTCCATTATCAAAGACACCTAAAAAGTGTTAATGGTGAAACATAAAAATATTTAGTATAAAAATATTTCCATATTTTACTTACATCGTGAGATAGAAAAGTAATGGTCGGTTCATACACCACACTTTCACTTTTTCTTTATCTTTTACTTTTACTTTTACCTTAAGAATGGAATTGGACCGTTCATACACCAGTGTTAAAGTAAACAGGACGCATGCGCAGTGATCAAAATCAAACGAAGAAGAAGAAGTAATCGTGGGTTACGTCATTGTTTTGATTTGCAATTTGCTATTTTGTATCCGATAATGACAGATATTTCATAGAACACCCATTTTGACATAATTTCTGTAAAATATTCAGAAGAATACGTTTCCTTATAATGTTGGTGGCACTGCTTGCTGTGATGACTTCACATGCACGCATGCGCAGTCCCTGAAATTATTGAATTATCTCATTCTTAAAGTAAAAGTTCTCATCCTTAAGCTAAAAGTAAAAGTAAAAGTGCCGTGTATGAACGCCTCGATTGATTTACATTGTGACAACTTTCTTAAAGTAAAAGTAAAAGATAAAGTAAAAGTAAAAGTGTGGTGTATGAACCGACCATAAGACTTGCATTAACACAAAAAACCAAGAAAATTTTGAGAAGAATTCAAAGAAAAGAACCCAAAAGGGAAATTGACAGTAAATTGTTAATTTGACATCAATCAATCACGTTGTAATTACTAGAGGGTGATTACTTATTTTTATCATCATATAGGGTAATGAGAAGAAGCAGGAAATGAGTTTATATATATACGATTAATTTAATAAACGATGAGATTTTTCGATATCTTTACTGTAAAGTTGAAACTTCCTTTAGACATCAACCACCCTAACATCAAATCGAATTTGATGCCAGGGCAGCCGATATCCACAAAAAGTGTCAACGATCATTTTAGTCATGAGACTGAGAATTTTGTATTTTTAAAAGGTACGTGTAAATTTTACTAAGACCTTCGATGTCGGTTCTTTTATTCATTGTTAGGTCATTTTTACTAATCTCTACCATTTCTAAAAATATTCTCTTTTGATAATTTTTCTCAATGGTCAAAACTTTATGGACTTCAATAATCCAATATTTTCGGATATAAACAGTTCTGAATTATCAATTGAAGCACGCGTAAAGGCATGTCCAGACCAAAATGGAAGTACTGGAACTTTTCGCGAACTGTTTATGGGCTGCAGGCTAGCTACAGGTCCACACCAAAAATTGAACAGGTATCGCTAACAATTCACGAAATTTCAAGCATGCAACTTCATCTGAAACTGGATATGTGATTCCATGAAGTATGGGTATAAATTATCAACAAATGTAACAGCTGCCTTTCCACGTGAAATTTGAGAGCTCAAGGTCAAACACACCGAAGGCGCTGATCCTATTCCTTTTGAGAGTGGGCATACTGAGACGAAGACTCCTATGGTCAATTGACTTTGAAGTATATCTGAAATGCAATGCGATTTCAAAAACTGTAGAGCATTAAATTCGAATTTATTTCGACAAAAAAGTTTATTGTGGGTCATGAGGTGGATCATAGACCTCGTCGACTGGTTGAACGTGCTTATTCGGTATGTAATTCCTTTTTACAAAATGAAGTTTTGGATGGGACAAACAGAACTTCTAGAGACTTCTGAGGGTGTGCAGCTTCCATTTCTTCAATTTTATGATCTTATTCCGATAGATGAATTATTCCTATAAGAGCGAATCTGTATAGGAGAATCTTCCATGGATGATGGCTGGAAAACGTTGAATCTCGTAAATCTAGCTGTTGAAGTCTATTACCTTGAAGTTGCACTTCGTGTAGTTCATCAAATGAGATATCGTCGACTTAGAGATTTTTTTTTCGATTTCCTACTCGTGATAAGAATGTATTTCCTTCGGTTTCTCCCTTCTCGTTTGTATATCTATGTCTGGAATTTTCGATGCTGCATTGGTATGGAATTTTGATGGGAAATCATCCTTTCAGCATCACGAAGACGGTTTCGTCACTTCTTGGTGAGAAAATACAGCGATATAATTCTATACCCCCATTTCCCCAGTCAAGGGCTTGTTCACCACTATGGTTAATGTTTGGCATACAACTCCGTTGTATTTCACTTGTAGAATTGAAAAAAAATACAATAGTTTTCGTGAGTTTCATCAATCAGGTAGTTATTCTGGCATAGGTAGTTTGGATTCAGATGACGACAAGGTCGAGAGTCGTACTGAAACATATCATTATTCGGGGGTTATATCCCGAGTGCACCAAGTTTAATCGGTTGAAATGTGTGCTGCAATTCCATGATTCTCGAAATTTTGCTTAGCAAATGACTTGAATGTATGATAATTTGATAGAATCCCGAGACCGCAGGTCGAGGGATTTTATTTTGAATTATTATACACGAAAGCATTTGCTTGAAAGCAAAATTTTGAAAATCATGGAAATGCATTTTGGTCGATTGAACTTGGTGAAGGAGGGATATAAGTTTAGATTATTTCCAGAAAACATATAAACTCAGGAAACATCAAAATCGAACACAGGAACAATATAGTACCAGAGATAGTACCTGAAAAGTGATCCAAACGCCCGGTTTATTTCGAACATTTTAATCGGTTAAAAGGTCTAGTGCATTTAATCGCTGTAAAACTCTAAAAGCAGTCTAGCCTTCAACTGTTTCATCGTTAATTCACATTGAGGGAAATAATCATTGTAAAAAAAGAGTTTTTAGGGATGATTGTGGTGAAATTTCGAGTGGCTATTGAATGAAGATGGTAAATTTATGAGGTATCGGGATGTAGTAAAGGGATATCTAATGCAAAAACGAGTTTTCTATTTGATAAAAATATACATCACTGGGTGCTATATCATAATCATGTTTATGCATATTCTCGATTTCTGAATAGACAATTGACCAATTGTGACTAAAAAGTGAAACTCTTTCTTTGATATTTTATGAGTCAATGATATTTGTTGATTCAGAGAATGAACAATTTGATTTTCATTATTCTGTAAAATTTTGAATAGCTGCATCGTAACGCTTGTCATCTTCCTGATATAAGTTACCGGAAATGAAATTGACAATATTTCCAAGGTCACTGATCAAACTTCTTTTTTTTTTCGAATCGCTGAAGGTCGAACCGATTGGAGTATTTCTTGAGTGGCTACTCTAGTTTTTGCTATACCTTGTAGAAAAAGTAGGATCACTGGATTGTTCTTCAGGTTAGCTATTTGTACGTTCTTTGATGATGTTAGGTGGATTATCGTCAAGAGTAGGAGACTCCTGAGCAAATTTGACTTTGTTACGATATTTAGGGTATTTTCAGAATTTTCTTAGGTGGTAGGTATCACGTTTGGTTTTTACTTTTTGCCCTTGGTCAGTGACAACAGTTTTTTCATGAATGAAGCTTCAAATTTTTCCCACCAGTTTTTAGATTGTGGCGATAAATTTCGCCACCTTCAGTATAGATGACCGGATTTTCACTAGTGAGATTTTGTTTTTATATCGTCTTCTTTTTTTGTTGTTGGGAAGTCTCGTGAATGCGATTGAAAATCAATTGAGTTCTGTCTTTGTGTTCCTGAATATTATTATTCAGAATTTTGTGGTATATGTCTATATCAAATGGATCTTTTTTATCGAGATGTACTCACAATATCTATTGGTTTTTGTTTTGCCAAAGAATTTATGGAGAGGTTATATCCGGAAATAGCATAAGGCATCGAGCTCGTTATTTCGGAATAGGGATTTTCCACTTTCAAAACTCTCGAATGCTCAAGCAGGGTTGAATGAAGGAGTTCAACAGGGGCGTTGCTAGTTGAATTTCCGGGAGTGATGAAATGAATGTCAATATTGTGGAGTACTGTGAAGTCAGTCAGAGTTTTTGAATTGTTTTTCAGTATCTGCTATGATTTTTTAGTGGTAGTCCGTGAAACAACATGAATGACACCAGTTCATGAGACTAAGAGAAAGCATTTGTGGATATAAGACGAAAATCTTGGGCATATTTTCAAAAAGTATCTATGTTCGTAAGGAATTCTTGACCCTTGGCCCGAAAAACATCGAAATGTACGATTTCAAACGGTTTTGCGGTTGTTGGTGTTATTAGAAAATTCATTTTTGGTGGGCTTCTATCATATTCAGATATTTGACATACTTCGCATTTATAAATATACCTAATTACTGACATCATAAGTACTTTTGGACAAATGATCCTTTTTTTCGATTTGTTGTATAGTCCCTTGAATTCTACGATGGTTTGTTTTAGTTTCATGATTATGAGCTAGTTCTTTTTTTGTCATTGTCTGACATATTTTCAAGTTTCAAATTGCATTCAATCAACTCGAAAGTACCTATAGTTTTTGAAATTTTGCATCAGTAGGGTGCAAATAGTCTTGAATTTGGTGCTATCAGATACATCACCCTTTGGAGTGGCTCATCGTCCGTTGAAATAAAAAAAAAACTGTAAAGTATGGTCGGAAATATTTGTTGGACCAAACAACAGCCAAACGTTGTTTTCCGATTGGGCTGTGGGAAAGAATTTCTACCGATGAGGGCGCTGATGTCTGTTCAGAAATTTCGGCTGCAATTAGTAATCAGCTGATCGTGATCTGTCAAAAAAAAATATGTTTACTTTTGTTTCCGTTGTTTATTAGTGTTATTCGAGTTTTTGCAAAGTATTGTGTAGGCTAATCCCTGTGTGGCTTTGTTACAGCAGTGTTTTTTCGTTCGGAGGTGTTTGTTGTAGTCGTGGAATCCCAATTTTTACTAGTTGGGTAACATTCAAGAAATAGTTTTTTTTTTCTGTGTCCCGTGTTCGGTTCTCAGGCAAAACATGGATTTTCAAGAGTATTCTTGTAATAACCTTGAGGCGTACTGGAAGAAGGAAAAAATCAGTGCTTTGGAGAACTAATAACCGATTCCAATAAACGACTCTCCTTGCATCAAGAACATTCTGTCAGGAATTGTGTTCAACTGGAAAAATGTCTCCATTTCTGAAGGGAAAAGTGATGATATCTTTCAAAGATTATGTGAATCTTCTCCAGGTTCGGCTTCAATAAGGAATAGGTACTATTGACTTTTCAAGTTATATTTATGATTTTTTGTGATTTGCACGACAGAAAAAGGAAATCCTAGCCCAATCTTCAGACAGAGGCTAGAGAGATTTGATGTTGAATTAGAAGAGATATTCCACAAGGCAAGACAATCTCAAGTGATCAGAGACCTAGCAAAATCTCATCATCTCAAGAATGCTGTAAGAAAGTATCCCGGAGCATCGATAGATGTGATAATATTATAGTTGTCAGTGAAACTTTAAGAGACGAAGTTTTAAAGAAAATTTCTAATAACTGGCTCTCGGTGCTATGGTTAAATTTCTTACCAAGGGAATGATTGGCAACTCGGAATCACTTGAATTCATTTGTCCCAAGGGATTTACAAACAAGTTAGTGAATAGTAACCGTACCTACATAATGAAACATTATTTCATCCAGGTATTCATATTTGCCATCTAGATACACTCAGTACGTTTCAGCAACAGAAGCTGAAGCACGACATCCAGAAGTATGGTTATGAAGTCAAACAAACAGGACTTATTCTCAGTGACGACCAACCGTGGTTGAGCTATTCTCCAGATGGTGTGGTTGTGAAGGATGGAAGTCCTTAAAAGCGCCCAGAAATCAAGTGCCCATTTTTACAGTTTGGAAATGAATTTTTGTAGGAAACGAAATGATTCTGGAAGTATGTACTGTATTCTTAGTAAACGATAGTGCCGTTAGCTGTAAATTAGGTAGAGCACGTGGTCGAGGTTCACTAATGGGCTATATTAACTTAAAATCAAAGTGAAACAATTTAATTTGGACGCCACCCATTTCTTCTCATGAAAGATTGCTCAGATCTTGTTCGAAAAGGGAAAACAAGATACAAAAAAAAGTTGGTGTACACTTCGTGTAATATTTATGAACTACACATCAATATTCAATACTGCTGAAAGGTGGGAGGAGTCTGAAGTCAAACAAAAACCTTCCTTAAATATTATGTAATGAAAAACCCCTTATGACATACACAAAAAATAATTAACGGTCAATCAACTTCATGGAAATGACACTTTGGTGTTAAATAGTAATTTCAGGTCAGTTAAACCAAAATACAATATGAATTTATCATGTGATGACCTTTTGCAAGTGTTATGAAAATATGAGAGCGATCGTCCAGTACTGTACGAGGGCTGTTACACACAAATATGATGGAAGTAAAAAAGTAGCAGGTAAAACATGAAAAATATCAAAGTTGGTTTATGTATACTATCCTGTATAGACTATGCAGTAGTCTAATGTCCCACGAAGTTGGTTGAAGCCAAAAGTTGTACCATCCACTCAAATCAGGTACGTCGTATCCAAGCAATAAAAGGAAAGACAGCTAGGGGAGTAGATGAAGCATCCTTGGGCTGAGCAGTTTTTGACAGGCTTCTCAGATGGACCACCCTCTCAGTCACCATAACCAGGTAAAAAGTGGAGAGACGAAAGTCTGGGGAAAGTAGTTCATCTGGAGTGGTTGGAACGGTTGCAAGGTTGAACTATCTTCTTTTCGCCTTCGACAAACAAGAAATGTAGAGACAAAAATCCTGAATCCTCATAACCAGGTACTATCCAGAAAGACGATTTTAGCAGGAAAATAATCCATCATTGGAACATCTCAGGAAAACTCAACCAATAATCATGAAAGTTGCATTCAGTCTTGACTAACAAAATGGCGGACAGGGCCAACGGGGTGGCTTCTACCAGCAAAATAACACAAAAGGAAATCTTCCCATACTCCGAAGAATTACCCAAATAGAAGGGGTGGAGATTCTTCAAAAATCCCTCCTCCATAAAAACCTTTTGAAGAAATTGAAATTTAGAATTATGGATACCAAAAAAATGCAAAAACTTACCTCGTACCGAGGTTAAATGCATGTCCCAGCAGGAACAAATACAATATACATGATGTCCAAGCACTTTGGAACATTCATAAGCATAATCAATCCACTCTGGATATAATTTTATCAATAAAATTGATTTTTCTGTCGGATCACTAATATCGACTGGCGTCGTTTCTTACACGAACAGAAGAATGAAAAGCCGACATGGCTACCTCGATTTCGTCGAGCTTCTTCCAGAAATTTCAATACAAGTAACGACATCTAATTAAACAACTTTGAACAGAGTAATACTAGACAGCTAAACAACGAAAACAGAGTAATAACACAAAACGTGTCTCGTTAATTAAGGGTAGGCCACCTGGTGGACGATAGCCGAATTGGTAATTCGAACACGGGATACCATCCCCCTTCAAAAAGAAAAAATAGATTGAAAAGCTATTTTTTTTTAAACTGACCCTAAATGTGATATGTAATGTAGTTAGTTGCATACTGGTAACTACGCGTACCACACGCCTATAAAAAAGGAAAACACAATATGGACATCTCTGTAAAATTGATTAGAGTAACATCTAACGAGAGATAAAGTCGAGAATCGGAAAATTGTCAAAATCTGGTCGAGAGTCTAGATCAGGAAAAGGTCGAAATCGGTATTCTCAGGCAACTTACTAATACATCACAATTACTCTGTTGTTTAAAAGGTACTCAACACAAATGTACATATTTACAGTAATTCCCTTATTTATACATCAAAAAGAAATATAATTAATTTTAAAATCTACCCACTCATACAACGTTAGCCCAACTGTTCGGTCATCAGGTGAAATGGAGCCATCCATATTGGACATTCAAAATGAAGAACCTGTTTGCATCGAAAAGTAACATACTATTTTCAAATGCTTATCATCCGAGGCTGCTAACTGCAACTTATTCATTCAAAAGATGTTGTCACCAGAACACTACAGACCTTCAGAACTGTTCCCTCTAGTACGTTAGGACTGGTTTCCCTGTAACCACCACCGAATATTGGTATCCGAGGCCTATTGACTGCTTATAATACTCGGGAAGAAACTGGGATTCCTCCATTCATACGAAGTACTGAGCCCTTGAACATCAGGACTTGCCAAAACGTAGACAACAAGAACTAGTGGGAAACGAACCTTGTAAGACGATTACAAGAGAGAAATTAAAACAAGAATATTTACAAATGATGGGGTACTACAAAACAATATCAAAATCTTGTGGCAGGAATGAAAAGGCAATAAAGCAAAGTTTGAAGATTACCTATCCAACAGAAACGTCAGAATTTGAACCATAATAGGGCTTCAAGTCTTTGACATGCCATTCACCAGCTGGTGAACCATCAGAGTCTTGCAATTTATAAACAAGTTTTGACATCTTTTGTACTACGGTAAATGGTCTTGGACAATACTTTGGGGCGAGCTTGGCTGAGAATTTGTCAGGAGCACTGGAAAGAACTTTATTTTTCTTATATACTTTGTCCCCTACCTCATAGGTTATATCTTTTCTACGTAAGTTATATCTGTTGGCGTTATTTTCATAAGATTTATGGAGGTTCGCACGAACTTCTGTGAAAATCTCTTTCAAAGAATTCATGTCAGCAACGTAAGAATCTCTATCACCGGGCATAACTTCTAGGTCTGAAGTACTTTGGATTTCTCCGTAATACTTTCCGGATAAAGGTACATGTCTGGCAAAATTCAAAAAGGAAGGAGTATACCCTGTCACCTCGTGTTTGGCAGTATTTATTGCGTGAGCAATTTTTGGAAGATGTTGGTCCCAATCAGTATGTTGTTGGACATAACACCGGATGGCGGTACCAATGGTTTTATTCATACGTTCTACAAAGTTTACTTGTGGGTGATAACGAGCATTAAACCAAATTTTTTGGACTTGATAATTTTCACATAATTTCTTGAATAATGAACCAGCAAATTGCGTTCCATTGTCAACAATACAATACTGCGGAACTCCAAATACTAAAAAGACGTTATTTTCCATGAATTTGACAATATTTTGGGCCGTAGCTTTGCGCATAGGGTGCAAAATAACATATTTACTGAACCAATCACCAATGACTAACAGATAAGAATTCCCATTCTTTGATCGGGGAAAAGGTCCCATAAGATCGGCGGCTACTACTTGCCATGGAAAATCAACGGATTTCTCTTTGCCCATTAAACCAAATCGTGTGGTATGAGGTAACTTTTGAGAAGCACAGATGGTACATTTCTTAAGATACGTTAAAACATCTTGCCGCATTCGTGGCCAATAATATAACTCTTTAATTCGTGATAAAGTTTTGAAGAAACCAAAATGAGCACTCGTAGGAGGATCATGTAAAGATTTTATGAGAGTATGTCTTTGAGATTTTGGTACTAATATTTTCCATTCTCTCACGTTAGATTTTAGGGAAGACTTTGAAGCAATATATTTAAAAATTTGACCATTCTCTATTTTCCACTGAGGAAATTGATCAGGATTTTCACAAATTTTAGTTTTCATATTGTTATACCAGGTATCTGACACAGTAGGTGAAATATCAAGAAATGAAATATGTGGAGCTGGATTATCTTGAGAGATACGAGATAATGCATCCGGTACTACATTTGACGAACCTTTTCTAAATTTAATATCGAATGAAAATTGTCTGAGACGTAGAACCCACCTAGCCAGTTTGCCTGTAGGATTTTTCATATTATCCAAATATAATAACGAATGGTGGTCTGTAATCACTGTGAAATGAGTGCCTTCAACAAAAGACCTGAATTTCTCCACACAAAATATTACGGACATCAATTCACGTTGAGTCACTGACCAATTTCGCTCCTGGCGAGATAAAGAACGGCTAGCATAAGCAATTATTTTTTCACTATTATCAATTTTTTGAAGAAGTATTCCTCCTATACCCGTATCAGAGGCGTCGCATTCAATAATGAACGGTTGTGAAAAATCAGGTGGACATAAGATAGGAGCGGAAACGAGCGCTTCCTTGATTTTGAGAAAAGAGTTTTCAGCATCATCTGTCCATTTAATAGGCTGATTTTTTCTACGACCATGCAAAAGTGCATTAATCGGAGCCATCAGTGTTGAAAAATTTTGAATGAAACGGCGATACCAAGAGGTTAAACCAATAAAACGCTTTACTTCCGTGGCAGTGGTTGGCCTAGGATAATTCACCATTGCCGAAACCTTTTCAGGATCGGTTCTAATGCCATGCTCATCAATAAGAAAACCTAAATATTTCAAAGAGGGTTGTAAAAATTTACATTTCTTTAAATTTACTGTTAATTTTGCTTCTGAAAGACGATCTCTTACTGTACATAATAAATCCAAATGTTCTTCTAAAGTGGAAGAAATAACAATTATATCATCAAGATACGTGAAAATGTATGGTTCATACTTAGGACCAAAAATTGAATCTACTAACCGACAAAGAAATTGAGCAGAGTTTCTAAGACCAAACGGAACAACTTTGAAATGAAACAATCCCCTTCCAGGGATACTAAACGCAGTCTTTTCACGGGATTCCTGATCTAAAGGTATTTGCCAGAACGCTTTTCGTAAATCGATGGAAGATATAAATTTTGCGTTCCGTAACATTGTTAAAATTCTATCCACGCGTGGAAGTGGGTAACTGTCGTGTTTAGTGAGTGCATTGAGCTTTCTCCCGTCAAAACACAGACGCTTTTCACCATTTGACTTATCTACAAGGAGAACAGGTGAACACCATTCACTCTGCGATTCTTCTACAATTCCTAAACGTAACATCTCATCAAGTTCTTCATTCATGGTTTTCAATATAAAAGGGGACATAGGGTAAGGCCTCTGCCTAACAGGTCGTGCATCTCCCGTATCTATATGCATAATTACTTTATCAGTCCTACCAAAGTGCAAATCTCCATCTATAATCTCATAAGAGGAAATAACCTCATCAACCCTTTTCCTATCTTCAACACTTAGAGTGTCTAAAGAGGATAATTCTTTAGAACAGAAAAGTTTAATATCATTTTTGCCAATTGACAAATCAACTTTACATTCATTACTCCTGACCTGCCAAGAATTGTTTTGAAAATCTACAACTACCCCAAAGTTCTGTGCAAAATCGCTACCAAGTATGAAAGACTGTTTGATAGAGGGAACTACTAGAGCTTTTACCAATCGACAAACGTCAGTGACACAAATGGGTAAATCAACAAATCCTATAACTTTATTTTCAGTACCATCTGCTGTCATGACATGCTTTATAGAGCTGTTATTGTTAGTAACCTCTAACCCCAGCTTTTCAAGAAAAGGAATGGCTTCTCCACCGACAATGCTGGCGGTAGAACCAGAATCAAAAAGAGCAATTATTTTTTGATTAAATAAAAGGACCGAAATATAAGGCCTGTTATCATTTTCTTTATCTACAAATAAAGGTGCAGCTCGTGCATCATTTGAAATATTTTGCTTATAAAATTTTTTAACTTCATTCAACCAAAGCTTCCATTTTGCAGCTTCTACAACGAGTGAATCTTTGAAATTTGATTTTGAAAGACTGGCCTCGAAAGGATCTGGAGGGAAGTGTTGGCCAGATGAGCACCCACTCCTACCTAGTTTTTTGAACAAACTTTACAAGTTTTACTCACTTCACCTTGAGCACCACATCGGAAACAAAAAACTGTCCTTTTCATCATGCAGTTATGATACGTATGATTCGGAAATCGACAATTCCAACACAATAAAGTTTTTACATCTTTTGAAGATTCTTCCGAGCTCTTAGATGAACTAGGGGTTTCTTCTCTAGCTAAATGCTCATTTTTAACAAATGATTGACTTGGGCTCTTATTATAATTTCTGGAATCTTTACTAAAACTTGAGTTTTTATTACTCCTAAAACGATTTTTATTTGAGTTAAAATTTCTATAATGATTATTTTGGGAGCTAGATCCACTATTCTGAGTGACTGAAGGTGAAATTGAAACAGTTGAAACAGAGTTCTCAGCATGGGAACATGAACAGGTCACTTGTGAAACTTTTGTTTGTAAAGACTTATTTTTTATATAATTTGCTTCTTCTAGACGTTTGCAAAGTTTGACTAATTCCTCTACTGTATTTGTTTCAGAAAGAGCTAAATAAGGAATGTACTCGGGTAGAATATTTTTCCTCATTATTTTTACTTTAGTGATTTCTAAAGGTGGTCTAGAGAGACGTTTGAAATAACTTTCCATGATAGCAGAGTATATAACAATGGTTTCATTTTTATGCTGTTTCCTAGCCTTGATTGATTCCCAAATATCATCTTCCTCATGTGGAGGTAAAAAATCAGATTTCAATTTAACTACTAAACTGTCCCAGTCTGTCACCAAGTGTTTGATTTGCAAAAACCATAAGAATGCATTACCGGAAAATAATTCAACAGCAGATTTGAAAAGTTCTAACTTTGTGAGCCCCCTTGCATTTGCATACTCAGTTGCTTTATCAATAAAATTGTATAACTCTTTGGGATCCCCTGAAAATTTCAAACCCCAATCAGACACAGGTAGTTGTCTTGCACTATATGAAATAATTGGTGTTGGAATATTGAAAAAAGGTTGCACAGGCGTTGGTGAAATAGGTGCATTTGTCCCTGTCTCCTGCTGTTGGGAGTTAGCTTTCTCATGCAAATCAGCATCTAGTAATAAACATTCACCTAAGGTTTCATTTTTAAATTTAGTTACTTCATCTACATTATCTGCAGGAACTGGTAGTCGTTTGACACGTCCAGTTACATGGGCTAGTCGAGACTTTATACGTTTGAAAATTGAATCCTCCGATGTGCCCTCAAAGTCATTTAAAATGAGTTTAATAGAAGAAATAGAATCACTAATTGCTCTTTTTTCTGTTTCAAAATCGTACTTATACAATGACAGTTGTATCAAAGCGCCAGGACGTTTTAGTTCATTATTCTCTTTATCAAGCATACGAGCAAGAATTCGTCTTCGTTCATCTTGATTTTTTGTGTAAACTACACCTCTAATGGCCAATTCATAAGTACACTCTTCATAAAGTAAATGAACTGGTCTGAATGTCTCCTCCATGATATAAGAATTTCGAAAAAACTATGAAAATTTAACCACTCGCTATGAGCAAAATAAAAATAGCCTATCAAAACTTACTCCAGCCAACTAACTTCAGGCTCCCAGACCAGCAACAAATTGAAAACTGATGTGTAGTGTGAATTGAAAAATTTGAATCACTTTTAAAAAATCGGGCCCCACGCACCAGGCGCCACTGTACTGTATTCTTAGTAAACAATAGTGCCGTTAGCTGTAAATTAGGTAGAGCACGTGGTCGAGGTTCACTAATGGGCTATATTAACTTAAAATCAAAGTGAAACAATTTAATTTGGACGCCACCCATTTCTTCTCATGAAAGATTGCTCAGATCTTGTTCGAAAAGGGAAAACAAGATACAAAAAAAAGTTGGTGTACACTTCGTGTAATATTTATGAACTACACATCAATATTCAATACTGCTGAAAGGTGGGAGGAGTCTGAAGTCAAACAAAAACCTTCCTTAAATATTATGTAATGAAAAACCCCTTATGACATACACAAAAAATAATTAACGGTCAATCAACTTCATGGAAATGACACTTTGGTGTTAAATAGTAATTTCAGGTCAGTTAAACCAAAATACAATATGAATTTATCATGTGATGACCTTTTGCAAGTGTTATGAAAATATGAGAGCGATCGTCCAGTACTGTACGAGGGCTGTTACACACAAATATAATGGAAGTAAAAAAGTAGCAGGTAAAACATGAAAAATATCAAAGTTGGTTTATGTATACTATCCTGTATAGACTATGCAGTAGTCTAATGTCCCACGAAGTTGGTTGAAGCCAAAAGTTGTACCATCCACTCAAATCAGGTACGTCGTATCCAAGCAATAAAAGGAAAGACAGCTAGGGGAGTAGATGAAGCATCCTTGGGCTGAGCAGTTTTTGACAGGCTTCTCAGATGGACCACCCTCTCAGTCACCATAACCAGGTAAAAAGTGGAGAGACGAAAGTCTGGGGAAAGTAGTTCATCTGGAGTGGTTGGAACGGTTGCAAGGTTGAACTATCTTCTTTTCGCCTTCGACAAACAAGAAATGTAGAGACAAAAATCCTGAATCCTCATAACCAGGTACTATCCAGAAAGACGATTTTAGCAGGAAAATAATCCATCATTGGAACATCTCAGGAAAACTCAACCAATAATCATGAAAGTTGCATTCAGTCTTGACTAACAAAATGGCGGACAGGGCCAACGGGGTGGCTTCTACCAGCAAAATAACACAAAAGGAAATCTTCCCATACTCCGAAGAATTACCCAAATAGAAGGGGTGGAGATTCTTCAAAAATCCCTCCTCCATAAAAACCTTTTGAAGAAATTGAAATTTAGAATTATGGATACCAAAAAAATGCAAAAACTTACCTCGTACCGAGGTTAAATGCATGTCCCAGCAGGAACAAATACAATATACATGATGTCCAAGCACTTTGGAACATTCATAAGCATAATCAATCCACTCTGGATATAATTTTATCAATAAAATTGATTTTTCTGTCGGATCACTAATATCGACTGGCGTCGTTTCTTACACGAACAGAAGAATGAAAAGCCGACATGGCTACCTCGATTTCGTCGAGCTTCTTCCAGAAATTTCAATACAAGTAACGACATCTAATTAAACAACTTTGAACAGAGTAATACTAGACAGCTAAACAACGAAAACAGAGTAATAACACAAAACGTGTCTCGTTAATTAAGGGTAGGCCACCTGGTGGACGATAGCCGAATTGGTAATTCGAACACGGGATAAGTATTCCACCCCATCTCTCCTGAAGATGTTAACTATGTTGGTGAAACGCAAGTCGTTTGTATTTCCAGTTTGCTACTTTCTATACAGCTTCGTTCAAATATGGTTTCAAATATAAGTCAGTCTGGACAAACGGAGATTCAGTAATTTTTTTTCTGAAAAGTGATTCTAGTCATTTCATCAGAAATTATTTTATTTATTTATAATACCAAATATGAAAATTGAGCTGTTGTTACTTAATGTACGCCTATGAATGTCAGTTATTTTGCTATCAGACTGTTGAATAAATTTAGTGTATATAATTAGATTTCATTTCATTTTATGTGCAACAGTGTCCCGGTAGTAGTAACAGTTTATATATCTCTGGGTAACAACGTTTCAACAAGGGACTTTCCAAAACCTAGCACTCTCAGAGTCAAATGATTTCATTTTCATGAATTATAATTCAAAAACTAAACTTCAGCTCACTGTGAATTTCAAAAACATTCCCAACTAGAATGTAACACATGATGTATTGCAATAAACAGTCTTTGACATTCTTACTACACTATTTCCCATTTATTATTTTGTAAATGTTGAATATAAGTAGGTAATAATTATCTCAATGAAATATTTGGGCAAACATAAGATTTCATAGTGACATCTAACAATGAAAGTTGCAGTGTGAAGAAATATAACTTCTTAATGAATTTTTCCTCCTTGGTTTAGTACAGGTAATAGGGAGCCAGCTACTCGTGTCCATAATGCATAATTAGGCAGGAGTTATTTTATTGCATGGATAGTTGCAGTCTGACGTACTTAACCTAAAAACACAAAATACTTACAAAAATGGCGAACGGAAGTGCCGCCATTTTGTGAAAAACCGTTTGGGCCTGTATCTCCGTAACCGTGCACTTTAGGCCCACAACTATCGGGACCTTTTTTATAGATAATTAAATTTCCTATCTTTTTTATTCAATAATTTTTTTTGTAGCACTTACTGTTCACGACTTATATTATTATTACTTTTTGTTTATTCACTTTTTTACCGATATCTCTTTAAATAAATGTTCAAACAATAAATTGTTTATAATAGAACTTTTGAATCGATGAATTTTCTACAACTTTTATTCAAAACTTTTTTCTCTAAAGTTAATATTTTCGAAGTTACAACGCGTTAATTCCAATCGTCTTGTATGTGGGAGATCAACTAGAGTGCATTTCATGCAAATGCAGAACTGGCTGTGGCAGAGCCTGTGGGTGCCAAAAAGCAGGATTGGACTGTACGGTAATCTGTGAGAACTGCACAGAGAAAACGTGCACTAATCAGCTGAAAGTAATCGTCAACAACACAGAATTGTGCGACATCGATGAAGATATTGGTGATGATTCTAACGACAAATTAATAGAGGCGTTTCAATCTTTATATGCCACTGACGAAGATAACGAAGAGGAAGAGGAGAATGTAACCAACATCGAAAATTCACCACCCTCGAAACGCCAAAGAGTCAGAGAAGACATATGATTCATTTTGGTGTACATCTGTAAAAATAAATTTCACATATATTCTTCAATAAATATTTCATTTTTTTATTTGCGTGTGTGATTATGGTAGTAGTTTTTAAATTAATTATAGTAATATTAAATTGTATAAAAGAAAATAGAGAAAAAAAATTTTAATGGGTATTCGCTATTTCTTGCAGGTAAGAACTTGAATTTTTATTTATTTATTAAATCAAAAAAATTCTAAAATAAATTTTTTTTGTATTATGTATCGGATTCGCTACATCATTACGCTATGCATACTTCGTTCTTAATAACCTTGTACTCTGTAGAACGACATTGAACGCGTTGTAACTTCAAAAATATTAACTTCAGAGAAAAAAGTTTTGAATAAAAGTTGTGGAAAATCAATCGATTTAAAAGTTTTATTTCGAACAATTTATTGTTCAAACAATTATTTAAAGAGATATCGGTAAAATAGTGGATAAACAAAAAGTAATAATAATATAAGTCGTGAACGGTAAGTGCTACAAAAAAAGTTATTGGATAAAAAAGATAGGAAATTTAATTATTTATAAAAAAGGTCCTGATAATTGTTCGCCTAAAGTGCACGGTTACGGAGATACAGGCCCGAACGGTTTTTCACAAAATGGCGGCACTTCCGTTCGCCATTTTTGTAAGTATTTTGTGTTTTTAGGTTGAGTACGTCAGACTGCAACTATCCATGCAATGAAATAACTCCTGCCTAATTTTGCAAAGCAAAATTCTCTATTACCTGTATTAGTTGGCTCATAGACCTAGTCGGCTGGTTGAACGTACAGTTTGTCCAATCCATCTTGGCACAAACTCAGATACTTATTCAGTGTGGTGTAGGGATGACGAAAGAAAAAACACCTAGGAATGAATCTCAATACAGTGAACACATCTGTATCTGTCATATATGGCCCATTGTACATCCTCCCAAGGAGTCGCCCTCCTAGGACATTGTTCAACCTGCCTTATCCAGGAAGGAGGACAGGTCTCCAGGGGACATCTCCTTAGTGTCGGCAGGTGTAGGCCAAGACTCACCGAACACACACTATCTTATCGACGATAGCTCCAGACATTCACATAAGACATTCCTGACAGTTTCATCTTCCTGTTCACACATCCTGCATAGAGGTGTATCCACTAGCCCCATAATATGGAGGTGTTTCCTTAGTTGACAGTGTCCAGTCAGAAATCCCACTGTTAAACGGAGGTTCTTCCTGGTCATCGCCAAATATTTATTCGGATCCAGCTTCTCAGGGTGGCCCGAGGTGATCCTGGCAAAACTGCATCGTTTGGTTTCATCCCATCTCTTGAGGAAACACATATAATAGGTGATTTTTCGTCTAAGTATACTTCACAGAGATTGGTGGGCATATAAGTTATTAGTTTTGTGCCAAGATGGATTGGATGAAAACTATGAGCTTTTTATCATTGTTCGAGGGACATTCACTGATAATTTTGGTAGTGGCATATAAAATAGAACTTGAATCGACGGAATGTCGAACACTTTGTGTCAACCATGGCATAAGAAGTGATAACTAACCGTGAAAATAGCCTGTGGGTAGTAATAACTTGTAATACCACTAGTGCTTGAATTATTTCCGGAAATTTTTTTGAGCTCACGAATATTTTGCGAAATTTTTCTGAGCCGAAAGCGAGGAATAATTTTTTTTTCAAATATTCGTGAGCAAGAAAAAGTTCCCAAGCATAATTCAAGTACGCACGGTATTCGGCAAGATTTCACACCATATTGAACTTCAACGAATTATTCAAAATTCGTCAAGATAGGCTTCGGAATAAATCACAGATTGAACAATTGAATCGAAATTGCCTTGTTCTGTCACATTTAATTTAGGTTATTGTATGAGCCTCAACAAAATGAAACGATTCGGTGAAGAAACTTCCGTGTCAGTTGCCTGTGAAGGAAGATGTGTATTATTATTGTATTTTCATTAGTCTGCTAAATTGTTCTAGTGCCCTATTTGAACGTTCCATTTTGTTCACCTCTGCTCAATGTGGGTAAGTGACCTGTTATGTCAAACAAAATATGCTCCTCTTATGTCAAAAAATTTTCACTATAATTCGCTGTAGGTTACTCATGCGGGAAAAAAATAGACCAATATTATTATAAGAAATTGAATTTTTTGTGATTCAACTCCTGGCGAGTCATGTAGGTAGGAAAGTAGGTGTTTCAGATTGTCGATTTTTTCCTTCCATTATTCATCGACTTTCCTAGCTCAACGATCCCTCACAAGATCGTGGATTCATGACAAAATGTTTTTTTTTTCTTGAAAACTCATGCATTCCAATATTTGGCAATCTATGAAATATCAAATAATTGAGCAATGATCAGCTCAAAGCACCAACGGGCAGTAATTTCCTATTCCTCGTTGGCATTCTCACCCACACAGGCATATCTTACTCGCCCAACTCAAGAACATTAGCAACCTCAAAAAGGATGTGTCTCAACCTGTTCACAGCGTAATATCATCTTTTCATTTCCCGGTGGAATATAATATCCTGGAAGAGAATGAAATATTTATTGAATTCGTAATAGGTACAAAGAGAGTGTCCCAGCAAGGCGCTAAATCCTTTAGTGGATAGGGTCTTAACGAATGCACAGGAAAGGACTGTGTACAGAGGTATCATGCCACCGTTCTCTTCGAGGTTTTGTGCCGAAACGAATGAAATATTTTGTGAACGTAGTTGTTGACGTTGTGAAATGGAAATAAATTCGCATTAATTCGCCCACGAGTATGTTGTTTTCTTTACTGTGACTCTTCCTATTTGGTTATTCATTAATTAACGAGTTAATTAATGAACATTACTTCAGTATGTACAAACTGGGGAGTTTTTGTTAACTGATTCAATGCTGTGTTGTTTTCCCAATTCATTGTTAGAACCTGAACGAGTTAACTTTATTGAAAATATATTCACAATGGTATCTATCTACTTATGGGAATTGTCAAAATATTTTGAGTCTGTACAGGGAATATGTGTATTTCATTCGCTTGGGGAATATTTTGAAGAATATTTATCGAAGGGGGAGCTCATTTCAAACCTACTCAAGATTGGTGGGAAGCTGTCTGAGCGCACTCAAGGAGCTGAGTACCCAAAATAGGGTTACTCTAGCATGGGTATCCGGACATGAGGAAACAGCGCCCAGATTCACGGAAGACCTGCTGAACCACAACCGTAAGGTTGTAAGGGTAGTGGTGGGTCTACTAACGGGGCAAAGCCGGCTCAGAAAACATATGAGCAACATTGGTCTGACAGAAGAAACCCAATGCAGGTTCTGCCAAGAAGAGAAAGAAACCGCACTGCATGTGCTCTGTGAATGCGAAGCCATGGGCCAGCTCCCCGATAATATAATCTAAATCTAAGTCGGAGGGGGATGGTAGGCGGATTTTCTGAGAATCGCTACTTCTAACTCTAGATCACTGTTCACAAAAGACGGTATCATGGCCAACGCCGAATGCTTCGACGAATCTCATTCGGAAAGATGGATACGACGTGAAAAGGGAGGATCGCCAAGGTAGGGGTGGAGGTTTCGTATTTTACCACCATTCAAATACTACTTTAAATGAAAGGAACAAACAACTATGAGCGAGTTCAAGAGGGGTACACCGGCCTCATAATACAAAAGACTAAGATATTAAAATTCACTTCAGTATGGCCCACTGCAGATGCAATTATAATTACAGGAGACATACATTCAAATATATCGAAGTGAAGTAACAGAAATACAGTTGATTTTATCAATCATTCAGAAGCTTGTATAATCTAGCCATTATGAACAATGAACCGACCCGAATTACTGGCACAAGCAGTACACTGATCGACATAATCGCACAGAAATTATTATCAGTATTTAATGCTCTATGTCGACACTGCCTTCAACTGTTACTGTCACTCTGTAATATACTGTCGAAATTGAAGATTAATTTTCACGCCATTGCAATTTCAATAGACTGCATTGGTACCATTTTTATTGTCCAGAATAATTTTATCAAGGATTTAAAATTTTAATTTTGTTATGTCCACAATTTCCTGAATAATTCTGTGTCTTTCAGAATCATACATTTTTTTGGTATGGCTCTTGTACACCTGACGAGTGAGTAACCCCAATTGTCACCAAATACTTTTCAAATAAAATCTCTATTCAGGCACGATTTCAAAAATTTCCCAACATCACTTCCAGGTTAGCACTGATGATGACTTTCCAGCTCTTCTACAATTTTGATAAATAATTTTCTGCACGAAATACATGAGTCCTTCTTTTTCCGAGTACATTGATACGTGCACACAGTTTGACAATTTTCACTTATAGTAGGCGAGCCAACGATGCTAAATCGAGATTTGACATAGAGACCCTATTGGGTTGCGAAGCTTAGATGATAAAAATAAAGAAATGTTATATAATGTATACCTTTTCATCGGTGGGGGGAACGGCTATAAACTTTCAAAATGTAAAAAATAACTGTTGCATGGACATACTCGAGCGCGTCAGATATTAATATCATCTATGTCCTACACATTTTAAAAAATTTACGTATGTTAAACTGATTGTTTCCATGGTGGGGGTGGTCGTACGTAAGGGTTGCAAATGAAAAAAAAAATTTCTCGAGCGCGTCAGATTTTGTGAGGGGATGTTGAGTGATCCTGAAAAAAGCTCTAATATAATAATCTGACGGTTTGGATGTGACGCAGACTCGTTGCCGCTGTTAGAATTTGAAAAAAAAATGGTCATTTTGAAATACACAAGCGCGTCAGTTTGAGATAAACATGGTTCACTTTTACGCCCTAGACGTTGCAGTCGCATAATCTGACGATTATCTGGAGGGATTCTTCTATTCTGCCAATTTGAATTTTTTTATTCTTATATAATCATTGAACTCAAATAATTAAAAATCTCAGGAAGAAGCAAGCCAATAAAAAAGTGTTTGTTTTTTTTTAGTAGAATACTTGTATTCATGAGAAAATAATTATGAGCTATTGAATTTTTAAAATATCAAAACGTTGGATATTCGTTGTGAACAATATCATGCCGCCAACGAGTCTGTTTGATCAATTGTTATGGCATTATGGCAACAGAAACCAGAGCTGGGATGGAGTGAGAAAGCAATAGATAGAGAAAGAGTGAGAGAGAAATAGAAACGTGGAGAGGGGAATATATGCATCACATATTTTTATTATTTCGGCTTGTGGAAATCGTCACATTATATATTTTCTGCAATTCTTGAATTATTCCCTCAAAATAAAAATAAAATTAGCCACGCTCGAGAATTTCGAGATGACGTTTTTCCACAACTTTGTAGCCCTCCTCCTTCTTCAGATCACTCTCGAATTGTCAGATTAGTGGAATATACACGTTTCAGGATGTAGCTAACTCACCCTACCTTAATCTGACGCGCCCGAGAATTTCAGATGATATTTTTTTTTACTAATCTGATCCTTTATGCTTGAAGGGCGGCCATATATATATAGGGCTCCCCCTGTATATCAATCTGCCGCACTTTAGTAAATCCCGAAATCACCGCTTGAGCTCCCCTATTATTATCGGTAATTATTATACATTGATAGACTACTCTCCGATTGTTTGTGATTCAATTTATGGAACTGAGAATGCTCAGTATCAATATATCACCCACAGATAGTATAAATATTTCAATGATGAAACTTTTTTGCTTATATGCAACGGATGCCTGGTACGAAATGCATGTGTTGACAGAAGTTGATGACATTGTTACAGCTTTCAATAAATACTTTCTGTTTCGGAAGTGCATGCACCCACCAGTAGAGTGAAAATTAGCAAACCTTAACACCTTTGTTGATCGATTATCAGTGAATCATGATGAAAAATCCAAACCATGAATATTCAAAATAC
This sequence comes from Zygogramma bicolorata, assembly GCA_032362365.1. Lineage (NCBI taxonomy): Eukaryota > Metazoa > Arthropoda > Insecta > Coleoptera > Chrysomelidae > Zygogramma > Zygogramma bicolorata. The sequence goes on along the minus strand of JAVJAQ010001639.1, from coordinate 2,623,860 downwards.
AAAAGGACTGAAAATATTGAACATTGTAATCAGTTGACCACCGTAGCGAGTGAATCTGAGTCAAAACAACTCAGGACCGGTTTTTCAATGCAAGATATCTCTCAGATAAAAATATCCCACAGTTTTTATCCTTATCACTGCCAACTATCACCCATGCGCACCCCCTAATTTTCCCCATATATCTGACAGATTTATCCTTGTATTGAAAAACTGGCCCAAGTCACCCAAATGAATTGAACAATCATTCAATTTTATCGGTGAATCAAGCTCTTACTCGATCATAACCTACCCTTTTGACAGAATAATTATTATCGATTTCCCGAAGCCATAATGTTTGAATAAAGCCCATTGACGAGTCTGACACAGAACGTCTATGTCAGAAAACGCCACCATTTCGGATTAAATATAAATGAAAATAAATAAGATATGTATTCCATTCCTTATTCCTCACACTATTAATGAATGTCTGGAAAAGGGATGTCATCCCGAGAGATGGAAATCATCTGTGGCACTTCCCATTAACAAGATATCTGAGCCATGTTACAATGATTTGAGGCCCATAATTATATAACCGGAAATATAAAAAGTTCTAGAAACGGTAGCATATGATTGAATACAAATAGGCAACGGGACAAGATAACTTACCTGTGAATCAGCTAGGCTTGAGGTAAAATTTATTCTCTTTTTATCGATTCATTATAGTAAAACTTCCTCCACTACATGGGTTTCGATGAGCATGAAAAAAATTCATTGGATTATTTCTCAGTGGAAGTGTTGTTTCTATTTTCAAATCTCACGTGGTGCACCACAATGATCCGTTTCATCTCCACTCCCTTATATTATGTTTACTCTCGATTTTGGTGAAGCACTGAAAACATTTGAAATGCACTCTTGTGCTGACATTGTAACAACCATCTGTTTCCATCAGTGATTAAATGTTGTTGGTATTGTTACGAATCTCCTAGCGCTCTCCTAGCGCCGGCCCTGACGATATCGTAAACGCAGATGAGGGATCGCGTCGTAGCGAACGTCATTTTCCAGGAACCCGTAAATCGCGTGTGGAGAATTCGCGAAGATTCTTCATAGGCGTACGCAGGGAGAGACTTCGTCGCGGACAGAATTAGTTTCTCGGAAGTTTGTATTCAGAGCAGAGTTATTCAGAGCTAAGTGGAGTGAGTTTAGTAGAGCTTAGTGTAGAGAGTTTTGTTATTGCTAAGTGCCAGTAGTCGAAGGGTAAAATTTGTATAACAGGGAGTTTGTATTAGAGAGAGTTTATTAGAATTTTCAGTACAGAGGGTTCAAGTACCGAGCATTGGAAAGTTATCGCAGCGATTTAAGTGATTCTGTTGTGTATTGTGATGGAGAGTTATGATAAAAGAAGTCTAGTGTTGTTTGGTGTTTTAATCAACGAACCCAAGGATAAATCGTTACAGTATACTCCCGATTCAACTTGGAATCACAAACGGTAACCCTGCTCGTCTTGCTGTTTGTAATATCTAATATCGTGACAAACAACACACCCTCTAAGTGTCAATGTCTAAACGATCAGCGGTTTAGGTGGTGCCTCGATCCGTCAGCCAGTTATTTAGGACAAATCATTTTATATGTAAAGATGCATAAAAAGAAACCTTCGCAGTGATTCGAATATAGGAGCTAGCTATATAAAACTTCTTAGAACCTATAGAGACCAACATTTTTGGTGAACATTATATTCGTCTATACTCGATACCGACCCGTTATAAAGCACTGTGTTTCGGAAACCAAATCTGTATATAATTTGATAATGATTCTGTTGAGATTGTGGTAGTAGATCAAGAGCCAGAGCCAGAAAAATTCTCTGAATTTACCAAACCTGTTTTTTTTATGGCTTATTGCAGTGGTTGTGTACACAAACATACTGCGGTCAGTCAGGCGAAACTGAGAACAGGTGTCTCAGGTACGCTATCGAACCTGCCGTACCTGCCGAGGTGATAAAACGAATTTAATAAAGCTGAAAATCGTTATACAGATTGTATATTGCATATACATAAAAGGTACGACAGTCAGTCAGCTGAATATGGGGACGGAGCTGGTCAGTCGGTCGCAATGTATGTACAAAAAATAAATACGGTGCAATTAATTTACTACACTTCAAAATTTTTGTGAGGGTATTAAATGCTATATGAAACATAAAATAATGATCAGTTATCGATTTTGAGGGACAACGCCCGTCAGTCAGCAAAAATAGAAATGAAAATTTCGCGCGGGCTTGGCGTCGCAGGTGGCGGTTTGCTTTTTTCTTTATTATTCAATAAACGAAATAAGTAAGTGGACCATTTAGTAATAATAATATAACAGAACAGTTATTATACGTCTAGATAATATTTATTACAACTATTATTTTCTTAATTTACTCTTGCTCCGAATCATCAAATTCATTCATTTCGCTCTCACGATCAGAATTGTCAAGCAAGTGATATTTGCATTTGAACAGAAATTTTGGTATAAGTTTCGAGAACGGAAACGGATCCAGTTTCTGAAACTCCAACAATAAGTGTTTTCATATATATTAGTTCTTATTATTTTTTGATAGGCAGAATTCGAGATGACGAGAAGTTGCTGTAATTGGACTTGTTCTATCCAGAAAGCACTTTTGGGGGTAGATAAAAAATATGCCCTTCTACACTTGTGTAAATTCCGATATTCAATCTCATTTCTTCAGATTAGGGTAGGTTACAAACCAAGAAAACTACGGAACAAAATTGTATACTCTGCAACCGCAGTTTCAAGGTGCGATTTGAGTTCACCAGACAATTTATTTTTACTGCATTTCATCTATTCAGTAAACCTGAATCCCATGAGGCAATTTGTTGCTGCAACACTGAAAAGTTGCATGTAACTCGTACACTTGTTTCATGTTCTTTCTCCATAGACGGTGAATACACTTGAAAACTGGATACGAATCAAATCATCTGAAGGAAAATAGGTTCAGACCAGACTCAACTTTCCCTACACAGTAGGTTAATAGGCTGCCACTTGTCAGAACTATTTCCGAGAGGTGTCAGTGCAGGAATCTCTACAGAAAAAATGTTCGCATGTTTTTTGCGATATACGATATAATTGCCGGAATTGTTGTCAATTATTGGGACGGGTACACTAGCAGACAGGTTTCAAGCAAGATAGGTCTCTCACATACGAGTATACCTGCGCTCAGTCCGATAGCTTAGTTGAGCTGTGCCGATACTCTGATTTAAAATCGCTTTCAAGGCCGAGCGCGCGCGAGAAATTTTCATTTCTATTTTTGCTGACTGACGGGCGTTGTCCCGCAAAATCGATAACTGATCATTTTTTTTTATGTTTCATATAGCATTCAATACCCTCACAAAAATTTTTAAGTGTAGTGAATTAATTGCACCGTATTTATTTTTTGTACATACATTGAGACCGACTGACCAGCTCCGTCCCCATATTCAGCTGACTGACTGTCGTACCTTTTATGTATATGCGATATACAATCTGTATAACGATTTTCAGCTTCATTAAATTCGTTTTTCATTACCTCGGCAGGTACGGCAGGTTCGATAGCGTACCTGAGACGCCTGTTCTCAGTTTCGCCTAACTGACCGCAGTATGTTTGTGTACACAACCACTGCAATAAGCCATAAAAAAAACAGGCTTAGTAAATTCAGAGAATTTTTTGGCCTCTGGCTCTCCGTCTATAGGTTACTAACCCAAAAAAAACACGAAGAAACTCATATTTCTTCTTGAATAACAGAAATACCGCTCCTTGGTCAAACTCTTGAAAACCCTCTTTTTATTCTGTGTGAATCCTTTCCTCTTTCAGTTATTGGTCCTACACTGATATCCAGGTAGAAGAAAATAATGAAAGGATTCTGTCTACTTTGCTCCCGTGATCGAAATTTCCAGAGGATTTATCTTGCCGTGAAATATCATAATTTAAAGTTAAGGAACGATATCAAAAAAAAATTAAACTCATATACTGTTTATTATATTCTATTGTCGATTAAACTTCAACTTTGTGGAAGCAATCGTTGAATACTCCAATAAAATTGGAAATGAGTATCGATTAGCAACAAACTCCTAGTACCTTTTTGCAATTGCTTTGCCCGAATCCCGATTTGGCGGGACGTGCTTCGAAATAGCGCAATTTGCAACGGTTATAATTAAAAGTGGTTCTGAAATACCGCTTCTGTTGAATAACATACCTCGAGGATGTAGTTAATTATTTACAAAAATTCGATATCGAACCGTGTCTCCACGTGAATTGTACGCGGAAGGTTGCATTATTTAGGAGTGTGCCAGAGCTATTGTAGCGAGGATAATTTTGAATATGTTTGTTGCACAGCAATATCCAGACACGATATTTCAGAATCGATAACGATGATATCACGAAGATAGACCAAAGACAATCTTTATATTTCCCATAAATGCCAGTGGCGTCCCTTCTTTGCGAGATTGGAGTTTCTTATCGTTGGATTTTATAATTTATAATGTCAATTGAAATAATTTCAACTGTTTTTGAAGCAATGAATACATTCTTTCGGAACAATTGTCTGGCTGATATTGGCTTCATTATTCAGCAGAAAATTCCCTCATATGTGCTTGGAAATGAATCTCCTCTACTGGTTGAGGAAACAAATTGACAAGATTTTTCCAAGATAATTAAACATGATATGAGGGAATGCTGGTATATCTTCGAGTTTTCGATATCATGGTGCTTCTGCTAGGCAGCTAGATCAATTCAAAATCTGTATCAGCTTAACTATGTGGTTTCTGTCAGAGAGCAAACTACTAATGTCATATTCATTCAGTACATGAGATTGCAGACATCTGTCTGAGTCAGAGATTGGAGTGTTTGATCGAACAAGGAAATGGGTACGATTACTGACCCAGTTTCTGCTCTGAACGTGGGGTTTGAGGAAGGATTGTAGAAAATGGAACATATTTTTGGGGAGTATTGTAAAGAAGCGTTTTTCCACCTATCAGTATTATTGGTAGCGGAGAGAACGGAATCACCTAACTTGTTGAACTGTTTCATCAATGTACTACAAATTCAGGAATGACTGACCGACCTTTTACTCTATCAGAATATATCAAAAATCTCTAGTAGTGTATCTTAACAGAATTTGCTTCATGTCATCAGCATCTTCGAACGGTTTCGATACACAAACGCACCGTTGAATTCTCAGATACTGAATTTCCCCTAGTTGCCTAGTTTCACGCCACATCGTTTTAGATTCAGATTCAGAATTCTATTGTTTATAAAAACATTATAGTTTCATAACAATAGAGTGCTTATATCTATATAAATAATGTAATGTATTCCCAACCAAGATCGAACATCGAATCAATTCTTAGTATAGACAGCTAAATCATATGTATCATATGTACCTAATAATATTGAAAAAAATCAAATAATACTAACAAAAAGCTGACAAAGAAAAGGGTTGTTAGAAAAAAAAACAAGAAAAAGAAATATAATCGTGTTACTTTGACAGTAGCCGACTAGCAGATGACATATTTACAAGTTTGAGCAACTTTTTGCGTTTATCTATATGCGAATGAAAAGTGATTGTAACCTCTTCGACATTTTTTTATTCATTAAGAATGAACGACCTATTTAATAAAATACTCCATATTTGTTCGCAAAGTTTCTTTGCAGATCTAAGATTGGGGTTATTCGATGTTAATATTACGTCATCCCATGATTTCAGAATGTTCAGCTCACCTTGTCTCAGAAATGACCATATTGGACATTCCAATATAAGGTGAGTCAAAGTTTACTTCTGGTATGTGTTGCAAATAGTACACACATCTCTAGGGTCCCAACGATAAGTTGAGCCTTTGTAAGTGAACTTGATATAAAAGTTATTAGCAACTCTAAGTTGAGCAAGTGTTCGTGTAATAGCTATAGGCAAGTTGAGTCGTAAGTATGAGGCAGGTGAGTTACAAAAGCTCAGAGAAGGGAAAATAGTTAAAAAGTTCGAGTTCAAAGCTAAACGTCTGTCACGCCACATCGTTTTAATGAACTCCATTGATACCATTTTTATTATCAAGAACAATCCTGTTCGGGATTGAATATTTCAATGTTTCAATACGTCCAAGTTGTACTGCACAGATCCATGTTCCTTGGAAACATTTTTATTTTTATGTCTACAGCTCTTGTATATCTGACGAGTAAGTAACCTCAAATTTTCATTTCAACCATTTTGCTAATTAATTATGAACAAGTTTTTGTAGAATACCTGGATAGGATAAGTTAGAAAACACGGCTGCCGACAGATGGAAGGTGGAGTGGGAGAACAAGTTAGTTCTACTCTGCCTGTGCTTTAGTTAGGAGGTGAAAGAAACTATTCATGTTTATGTTGGTGTTGTAGTGCCTGGGTTGGTTTTTGTATATTGCTGTCCTTTAGCAAATATATCTTTTGGGAAATTAAACTCTGCTTTTCTTACAAAGCAGCGGTGGATTTGTTCCCGTGTGTCATCCAGAAAAAGCGGTGGATTTGTTCCCGTGTGTCATCCAGAAAAAGCGGTGGATTTGTTCCCGTGTGTCATCCAGAAAAAGCGGTGGATTTGTTCCCGTGTGTCATCCAGAAAAAGGTAGGAATTTTCCATACTACTTGTTTCTATTCTGGGCACAGATGAATGTGGAATATTCCGCAAGTTTCACCTGATAGCAACTGCAGTTATCTTGGCAATGAAAACTTTTGTCTCAAGTCTTGGAAAAACAAAAACAAAACAAAAGTACGCTAGCCTACCTGTAATAAAGGCACGAATGTTCAGTGAAGACAATAACTGGTAGAATTCCATATCGAGTACATACTCATTTTGTCAGGATATGATATGATAAATAGGGTGTAAGGATGAATTGAGTCATATAACTGTTTATAACATTGATTTCTGATTTTCGTTATATTTCATGAAATGAGTTTACATATAAGTACATATATGTATGGAATCGTGTTGAGAGTTGAAGAGAAATATTACTTTTGGTGAATTTCACTATTGTACAGAGTGTACATCATTTCAATAGTCATTGAAATGCAATCATACAGTAGTATGATGGTAATATTTAGACAAATATTACTTTTGGTGAATTTCACTATTGTACAGAGTGTACATCATTTCAATAGTCATTGAAATGCAATCATACAGAAGTATAATGGTAATATTTAGACAAATATTACTTTTGGTGAATTTCACTATTGTACAGAGTGTACATCATTTCAATAGTCATTGAAATGCAATCATACAGTAGTATGATGGTAATATTTAGACAAATATTACTTTTGGTGAATTTCATTATTGTACAGAGTGTACATCATTTCAATAGTCATTGAAATGCAATCATACAGTAGTATGATGGTAATATTTAGACAAATATCACTTTTGGTGAATTTCATTATTGTACAGAGTGTACATCATTTCAATAGTCATTGAAATGCAATCATACAGTAGTATGATGGTAATAATTAGACAAATATTACCTTTGATGAATTTCACTATTGTACAGAGTGTACATCATTTCAATAGTCATTGAAATGCAATCATACAGTAGTAAGATGGTAATATTTAGACAAATATTACTTCTGGTGAATTTCATTATTGTACAGAGTGTACATCATTTCAATAGTCATTGAAATGCAATCATACAGTAGTATGATGGTAATAATTAGACAAATATTACTTTTGGTGAATTTCACTATTGTACAGAGTGTACATCATATCAGTAGTCACTGAAATACAATCATACGAAAGTATGATGGTGATATTTAGATAAGTATATATGTGTATATATATGTGTATATATATGTGTATATGTGTAAATATGTTTTTAATTTTTCTGCAAAATTATTATTTTTTTTACTCCAAGTAGTTCATTTCGTTCGATTCCAGTACCGTTATGAGCAAAAGAGACCAGCGAATACGGGACAGATCGGTGTCTCGTTATACTCCACCTAGGACTCCGTATGGCAGGCATCAAGGAGATATTTCACGAAGAGAATCACGTAGATCGAGCAACTCCAGTGAAAGTAGAATACGTGCATTGGAAGATCTCGTTCATTCACTCGTCGGGAGCAGGCAACAATCACCTTATCGTACTGGAGAACCATCAATGATTCCCCGATATTTAGTTAAGCCTGATTGCATTCCAAAGTTCGAACCTGGTAGTGACGACCTGACTGCGGAAAAATGGATTCACAAGATCGACCAAATGGCCCGAATAAACGGATGGGATGAAAAAATAACTATATTCACCATGCAGAGTCAATTGTTCGGCTTGGCTCGGGACTGGTATAACAGCTTGACTAACTACGATATGGGGTGGGACCAGTGGAAGGAGCTCATAATGAAAACCTTCCCCAACAAACAGGATCATGCTACCCGACTAAGGACCCTACTAGGAAGAAAAAAAGCTTCGCACGGAATCCTGGGATCAGTACTACTTTCGGAAGATGGAGCTCATCCGAGGATGCGACATAACCGGCGCCAATGCTGTTTCTTGTATAATAGATGGAATTGAAGATGATTTTATCAAAACAGGGGCCAGAGCGGGCAGGTACCCAGATCCTGAGAGCCTATACGCTGATTATTTAGCGACACTCGCCACTACATCTGCGGTATCAAACATGCAGCCGAAGTATCCGCAGAAGAGGGACAAACATCAGTCGAGATTTCATCCCTACAAGAAGATGGAAGCTAAATCAAAGAAGGACCTGGCTGAGATCAAGTGTTTCAACTGCCAACAAAATGGACATTTCTTCAGCCAATGCCCGGAGCCGAAAAAGAAATGCGAGAAGTGTCGCCGATATGGGCATACAGTAACAAACTGCAGAAGTAAGTCGGTCTCTAATGTGCTGAAATGTGCCACCACTAATATCACCAATGACTGTTACTACGTTAACTGTAAATTGAATGGAGAACCAATACTTGGATTCATTGACACTGGATGTGCAACTGTATTGATACGGTCTGGAGTGGCTTCAACTCTTGGTCTGCAGTGGCAACCCACCGACGTAATTATCCGAGGATACAACAACACGTCTGTGTCTACTCTTGGAACCTTGGCTGCAAGACTAGAGGTGGATAGGGCAGATGGTATTGTAGACATTCTGGTAGTTCCCGATACAGCTCAGAAAATGCCACTTTTGATAGGGCAAACCTTTCTCAACATGGACGGAATGATACTGACCATTAAAGATCAGCATGTGGAATTGATTCGAGAACCTATTTTTCATCTGGCAGAGGCCGAGAACTTGTTGAAATCATCGGTCACTCTCAAATTAAGAGACACTACAGTTATTCCAAGTCAGCAAGCCCTGTTCGTCGAGGTTGTAGGTGAAGGTCATTCTGGCGATGTTTATATAGAAAGGCAGGAAAGACCTCTGCCTGGAAACGAGTACTACATTGGAAGATGCATTATCTCTTCGAAAAACACATTTGTTCCCGTCTACAATTTCTCGAACGAATCTCTCGTACTCAATCGTGGTCAAGTTCTAGCTAGAGGAAGTCAGTGCAAGGAAGATCAAAAGGATCATGAATACAAAGTCGTTGACGTCCTCAGTGTTGAAACTAGTCGACCATTCTGTTTGTCCGATATTTCAGCATCAGTAGATGAAAATATAGATCAAGAAACGCGCCTTCGGTTACTACAGCTGATCAATGAATATCGGATCTGTTTCGCCACTAACACCTCAGAACTTGGCAAATGTAATGTAGCGCAGATGAACATCGTTCTGACAGATGACATACCAGTAACCTATAGACCGTACCGTCTGTCATGTAAAGAAAGAGAAGAACTACGGAAGCTCGTTTCAGATTTACAAATGAATGGCATTATTAGAGATTCTTTCTCACCGTTCGCCAGTCCCATAATATTGGTAAAAAAGAAAACAGGGGAGATGAGACTATGCGTAGATTATAGAGCTTTGAATGCCAAAACGGTAAAAGACCGGTTTCCTATACCAAGGATCGACGAACACCTCGATAGACTGAAGAACTGTAGGTTCTTTACGACTCTAGATCTGGCATCAGGGTACCATCAGATTCAGTTAGAAGAAGATGCTATTCCAAAAACTGCTTTCATCACGCCAGACGGACACTACGAATATACCAGAATGCCGTTCGGGCTGGCGAATGCCCCGGCCGTCTTTCAACGGGTTATAAACAAAGTTCTCGGTAACCTCAGGTTCACAGTAGCAATGGCATACATGGATGATATTCTTATGCCTTCAGTTGATATAGATGAAGGACTCCAATCATTGAAAAAAATATTGGAAGTTTTGAAGGCTGCCAACCTCACGCTCAAACTGGACAAATGCCATTTCTTCAAGAGGAGCATAGAATATTTGGGGCATGAAATAAGCGAAGAAGGTCTTAAGCCAGGATCAAGGAAAATTGCCGCTGTTAAAGATTTTCCCACTCCTACCAACGTTCATCAAGCGAGGCAATTTCTCGGACTAACCAGCTATTTCCGTAAATACATCAAAGGATTTTCAGTCATTGCTCAACCGTTGACGTCCCTTACCAAGAAAGGAATGGAGTTTGAATAGAAGGAATCTCAAGAGAAAGCATTTGAAACTCTTAAGGAACTCCTGACGAAGAGACCTGTTTTGGCATTTTATGATAGTAAGGCAGAAACGGAACTCCATACGGATGCCTCCAAAATTGGTATTGGTGGAATCCTGCTGCAAAAGCAAGAGGACAATTCATTAAGACCGGTCATGTTTTTTAGCCGACAAACTACAAAGGAAGAACAGCGCTATCACTCCTATGAATTGGAAACGTTAGCAGTTGTCCAAAGCCTCAAACAATTCAGAGTGTACTTGTTGGGTCTGAAGTTCAAAGTTCTAACGGACTGCAATGCTCTTAGAACCACCCTCACCAAGAGAGATCTAATTCCGAGGATAGGAAGATGGTGGCTCCTCACCCAAGAATTTGATTTCGACATCGAATACCGCCCAGGGACCAGAATGGCACATGTTGACGCCTTGAGTAGAAACCCTACAGTGGATAATCTGGAGGTTGATGAGTTGGATGTTTATCAAGTAAACTTAGAAACGGACGATTGGGTTTTATCTGCTCAGTTGCAAGATACTCGTTGTAAATATATTAACGAGGTTTTGTGTAGAGAACCAATCGACCAGGAAGAACGAGATATACATCAGAATTACAAACTCCTCAACAATAGAGTTTACAGAAAAGTGTCTGATAAACTCCGTTGGTTAGTACCAAGGCATGCTCGACGTCAGTTGACTATGTTTCATCATGATGGTGCCGGTCACTTGGGCCTAGAAAAAACCTTGAAATCAATTTCAGATATATATTGGTTTCCAAGCATGGGGAGATATGTGAAAAACTACCTAAAAGGTTGTTTAGGATGCCTGTATAATGAGGAACCAGCCGGGCGGAAACCTGGATATTTGCATCCGATAGAAAAGGCGTCGAACCCCATGCATACCTTGCACATAGACCATTTGGGTCCATTTGTAAAGAGTCGAAAATCAAATTCGTATCTGATTGTGGCAGTGGATGCTTTCACCAAATTTGTTTTTATGAAAGCCGTTCAATCCACGAAGGCTGCTCCACTCATTCGAATGCTCAGAAATGTTTTTGAATTCTTTGGAGTACCAGTTAGGATTATATGCGACAGAGGATCGTGCCAGACAAGTCAGGCGTTCAAGGATTTTTGCAAAAGTATAGGTGCTAAAGTTGTATACAATGCTACAGCTACTCCACGAGCTAACGGTCAAGTCGAAAGGTACAACCGTACAATATTGAATTCTCTATCAGCCACTTCGTCTGAGGAGAATACATGGGATGATCATGTGAACTCAGTTCAGTGGGGTTTGAACTCGACAATTAATTCTTCCACTGGAAAAACTCCCTACGAGCTCTTCTTTGGTTACAAACCTAGAGGTATCTCAGATGCCTTTCTGAGAGCTGAAGTGGAAGTCCAAACCGAGCAGAAGCGAATAGAAGATAGGAGAGCTGAGGCGGTTGAAAGTATACTCAGGAGACAAGAAGAGAACAGAAGATGTTATGACTCAAAGAGATGTAAACCAGTGGAATATGAATTGGGTCAGCAAGTTCTTTTGAAGAAAGTTAGTAGTACTAACGATGGCAAAAGTCGGAAACTGTTGCCAAAATATGATGGACCATACGTCATTACAAAAATTCTTGGTAATGACAGGTACGAAGTCAGCGACATGAAAGGTTCTAAAAGATCACGAAGACGATATACAGGAGTATACGCCGTAGACCAAATGAAGCCCTTCACAACTGATATTGAAAGCGACAGTGAGCACAGTTCTCACTCTAGTAGAGAGTAAGACATTAAGTCCAACAGTTCGCAGTCAGAATCAATGAATCTAGGAATTGTGGATTTTTGTCACAAATGCTGCAGAATTTTGAAATCATTTTCTTTTTCACAGAATAAAATTGATTTTTCTTCCCCTCGAGGTCGAGTGGAACAGGAGCGTGGCCGACTGTAGAATACCTGGATAGGATAAGTTAGAAAACACGGCTGCCGACAGATGGAAGGTGGAGTGGGAGAACAAGTTAGTTCTACTCTGCCTGTGCTTGAGTTAGGAGGTGAAAGAAACTATTCATGTTTATGTTGGTGTTGTAGTGCCTGGGTTGGTTTTTGTATATTGCTGTCCTTTAGCAAATATATCTTTTGGGAAATTAAACTCTGCTTTTCTTACATTTTCATTTATATATGACAAATTACAAGCGTTACTTGCTTTCAGGTAAGCACTGATGATGACTTAGTCGAAAGCGCTCTGCTACGAATTTAATAAATAATTTTCTGCACGAAATACAAAGTTCTTCTTTTACAAATCATATGGAATCGCCTACTCATCCGTTTCATAAACTATAAAGAAATCAGCTTATTTACGGGTGGCAGTAAAAAAACATATATTTTTCATATCGACCAGTTGATCTGATGGTATTGAATGTGTTGAAGTGAACTACTTTCAGCAACAATCAGTGTCCCAGCTCCTTTTGAACATTCATTTGATATTTTTGAATTCGGTTAGCTGTAATCTCCTTTCTTTAATGACAAGTATTTCAAAAATCATCATCTGAGCTATACTATCTCGAACATAAACTCAAACATGTGACAAAGAACGTGTAAGATGGAATTGAATCTTGAAAACCTACTAAATGAATTAGAATCATGAGTGTATCATTTATATATTGAATGCATTTATGTGCTCTAATTGCTTCAAGTAATGATTTGTTCTCCAAAATAATAAGTCACAACGTTAAACTCTGACACATCTCGAGGGGGACCCCAGCTTGAGCGTAGTATAGAGTCTGTTTATAGTTATGTCCCTTCCCCACACTCCATAAACAGAGTTCAATTTCCCTTCGATGGAGAGAGATATTCTCCTTTACATGATACCCACCTCCCAAGTTCTGAACGACGCATCTTGCATGCAAATTGGGACGGATACCAAATGACTCACTACCCAATTAATGATAAACTACGCAGGAAAATTCGTAATTAAATATAAATGCACAACATCCTGAATTCTCCTGTTCAGAAGTGCTGCTATGGGTGTGGTGTTTGTCAAACGTGCCGATAGTAGATTTCGCCGAAGTTTCCTCGGATTTTCCACCAAACTTGAATCTACGGAGTAATAATGCACATTTGTTACGCGTGCTTGTTCGAATAGGGCACTGGGGACCGATGAAATCTGCGGAAGAGTGTTCATTTGTACTGCTTTTGTTGTCAAAATAACAAACCGTGAGTGGGGACAGCGAGCTGCATTTTGTCTTTCGGACTCAAGTTTCCACCTTGGCAACGACGATAAAGTACGACCATAGGGAGAATTACATCCAGTTCAATGGGGAATCTTAGATATGAAAGGGTTCATAAATGTATAATTGAAGGCTATAATTAGCTTTCTTCGAGTATTCGAAGAATATGTTATATATTCCTGATGAAAAACCCAAATAAGCATATAGTTTTCAAATCTCAGTTCAGTTGACACAGGGCCAAAAAAACGTAATTTATCAATTCATTGTAAACAGGTGTCTTCCACTTGATTTTTAATTTGGTTGAGTCTTTTTATAAAGCTCGATTCCGTGTCTTCTTGTGAAGACCAAAAATGTGCTGAAAAGCAGGTCAACTTCCAATAGATAATATGCATAAAATTCAAATTAGTCCCAAAACTTTTTCTTGAATCTTTATTATCGTCATATTATAATTGAGAGTTATTTTTTCATTCAGTTTTTATTTGAACCCATGAAATATAATATGAAAATCAGAAAATTAGTTAGGAAAATTCAAACTTATGGAACGCTTCACCATTGCTTGAAATGAAATGTGACATCAGACGACACCACAAAGGATTTATTGGCATCGATGTTCACACTATGTCAGTGGTAAAATATTTGAAACTTGTATTCCTGTAGTGATTTTCAGTAAATCTAAATCGTCGATAATATTAATACGATTTTGCAGATACATTGTCCCTTCTCATTATCTTACACCATTGTTTGCATACTTTCACATCTCTCGAAACTCGAAATACGAAAACAACCTTATCTGGTGTATTTTTGAAGTGTTTTTGCCCTGCGATACTATGAAATACTTGAATGAGAAGTTATTTTAGCTCCACCCATGATGTGTATAGCAATTGAAAATGAAACGCTCAGAGTTAACCAACATGGAAAACCCCATTCAAGATAATCTAAAGCGTACAAATGGTCGCGTTTGAACTGCTCATATTCATTCAATGTTTTGAATTTCACTTCGGAAAATAGTTTGAATATATTCAAACTCATGCACCATTTTATGCCTATTACGGTGCTGTGTAGTTTTACAGATGAGGACTTCAATCATGCTCTGTATCGATGTATTCAGTCCATTCAATATTATCATCATTAGTTTTATATACAATATATCTTTGTCGATACTTTGAATTGTTTTGAATTTTCATTGAATTGAAATGAAGTGAACTGAATGAAACAAATTAGTAGTTTTTCATAGTCATAATGGTTTGTTGAGAAATCATACGTTAACTTGAGTTCACTGTACTTCCACTCTTCTAAATTTTCGATATATTTGCGAGAAATTACATTCTACCATATTGATGTATGTGAAGGAATGATAAAAAAAAAAATGAATCGACTGCGATGAAATTAACCATTAACAGCATATCCATGGCAAGCGTGCTCTCGGAACAATAAAATATTATTGTCATCCTCTTACAACTTCCGGTCCCCTTCGGATCCTCAACAAATACACCCCTTGTGTTTTTGTTTGGTGTATATATCACAAGCGATCATGATCGCAGCTTAAGTCGTTATTATCCTCCAACAGCAACCGCAATATGTAGCCAGATGGGGCGAATAGTCATAGAAGGCGTATTGTTGTGTGTATCTTCCGCTTCCGTGGTTAACTTGAATTGAGTCGCCCTTTAGCGAAGGTGTCAGGGCGGGGCGACTAGGAGAATGGTTAGAGGAATTGGATAATTTCACATTCAGTGGAGTATACCTCACGATCTCGTTTCCATCATTATTCAGTGTGGGATTTTTAAAGGGAGATTTGAATAAATGTGCAGCATATGGTAACATGATTTGAGAGAGAAACACAATTTCCATCGATTTTATTCAGGAATCCTGGAAATGATAATCCGAATATAACACAAATAGTGCGTGATTTCTATCCTGTGTCACATCGAGTTTTATATATCATATTCGGTCCCGATCTGCATGTACAAAAATGTTTCAGTATGCAACTGGAGGCGAAGATAGCCCGTGCCAACATGGAATGGATAAGCTATACACAGTGAAGTAAAAATAGAGAGTAGTTTTTGTTGAAATAATATTTGTTTTTCAATTGTCCTACAGTTGTTATGTATAATGTTTTGATGTTTTATAAACAGCGTCACAATAAAAATTTTTACGACGTTTATTTTACTCAAACAGCATATTCAGCCCGAATCTACGCCTGTCCAATCTTGTAGTTTTCATCAGTTTTATATAAAAATATAATAATAATAAATCCATTTATTTGCAAAATTTGTGTACAATTATCATAAACATGGATAGAAAATGTTGCAAAAAGGAGTTATAGGCAGTTTGAAACTGATATAAATATAACTCCTGAAAAGTTACATTAAAAAGAAAATATTGAAATATTGTATGGCGAGAGATAAATTCATTTTTATGAGACTCGGTAGAGTGAAGATGATTCGGTTCATTCATAAAGAGTTAGTTCCCAGTTAATTCATTGAAAGTTTTTCGTAAAGAAATTTGAACTTTATTGGTTTGCAGGATTGTAAATCTGGTGGTATTTGATTATATAATCGGTAGATATTGTATGAAAATGCCCTCGAGAACAATATTGAGAGAATCAGTAAGAGGTATCAGCTTCGAGCCAAGTTTCGCATAAACCGACAAAGTCAAATTTTTTATCGAGCAAATAAGCCCTGAAATTCATTAAATGGGATACCAATGACCTTATATCATTAAAAGCAAATGTGAACCTTTTTATTTTCTCAAACTTATTCAATAAAATGTATGTAAAAAGTACGAGTTAAGAACAAGACAGTGCTCTGTGATTACACTCTTCCCTACTATTCGCCGTGTTACATAATATCGACTTGAATCTCGTTAACTGGTTTGAGCATAATATGTGAAAGTACAAATTTCAAATCCTTAATGCATATAGCGAAGTGACTTAGTATGAAATCAATAGAGATACACATATACAAATATATATTCAAACACACACATCATTATGAATACGAAGTAATATTTGAATCATATTATAATAATGAGAAGGATATTAATGAAACATATACCGTGTGTCACAGACTCATGGTACACCCCCGTTTTCTCCTTTGTTTTTCTAGCTATATTTTTGAGATTCGGAACATCGAATAAGCTCACTGAACAGCATTCCTCGACATATCTGAAAGAAAAAAACAACTTCCAATTTTTCCGGAAATGACATCAACTTTCGATTCTTGAATGGGACACCCTGTATATTGTTACATGATCGGCTAGGGATGATCATGAGGAATCCAACGATACCAGGTATGATTATGTTATCTTCAATGACTGCGGAGATATCGCCATTTATATTATCCATAAGCTCAATGAGTGGGAGAGAGAATTGGATTGACCCGCCAGTAAAGTTTCTCTCTCCTACTCGTTGCGCTTGTGGATAATATAAATGGCGATATCTCCGCAGTCATTGGAGATACCATCATCAAACCTGGTATCGTTGGATTCCTCATGTTCATCCCTAGCCGATCATGTAACAATATACAGGGTGTCCCATTCAAGATTCGAAAGTTGATGTCATTTCCGGAAAAATTGGAAGTTGTTTTTTTCTTTCAGATATGTCGAGAAATGCTGTTCAGTGAGCTTATTCGATGTTCCGAATCTCAAAAATATAGCTAGAAAAACAAAGGAGAAAACGGGGGTGTACCATGAGTCTGTGACACACGGTATATAGGTGAATACATTGGAAACATAAAAATAATAATAACAGCTTTGAAGTAATGAGTCTTGGCATCTATTTTGTACTTGTGAAGCCCGCATATTGCAACCCTGTGATGATAGTAGGTATATGAAAAATTGTACTGACCGTGAAAAATGGCAGTAAACACAATTTTAGTTGAGTTGGATATCTGCAAGATCTTCTAAGGACTTGACTACCATTTTCTGACCTCCACTTTCCTCATACACTAAACCACCAGATGTCCAGGCTGATTTTCCAAAATTTTCTCTTGCCTTCTTGTGAATATTCAAGTTTGTAGCACTGAGCATTTCAGTAATCATCACTGGCGAGCCCTTCAATTGTTTTTTACTGTAAAAAATCCAATTACGAGTCCAACGACAACAAAACTGAACAACGATCGGTCTTGTCTTATCAGTGGTCGTGGTGTTTTTAGATCTCAAGTAAAAACAGTGATTCAGGTCGGTTTTGTTTACGGAAATTCCCATTGTCGAAAATTGCTTCGGGACTGATTCGTAGATATCTTGTTTATCAATTTTGAGGCCGTGAATTATTAGGAAACTAGAATTCCGCTGCAGTTCATAGTCACAATTTTTGCGTGATATGTTGGCAACTTCAGTTCTCATTTCTTGGATATCAGATTTGAGATTATCAATAGCATCGTTCATGATCTTTTCAAATTTATAAAAGTGCACCATGAATTTACCATCCGTTGAATTTTCAGGCAATGACCCACCCGATTTGGCATTCAATGGGTGAAGTGAATAAAAGTGAGCATGAGTTCAAACTATAGATCCGTCCTTGTCATATCTCAACAACCCGTATAAGTTTGTCCCAAAAAATCTGAGTGCCAGCATCTGCTTCAACTTTATTCACTCTAGCCATTAGCTCCTTTTTAAATCCCGACAAGTCTTTCTGAAAGACATCTGCCAGCCTGTTGATGCGCAGGTTCAGTTCCTTCACAGTCGAAGCACCCTTTTCTCCTTTCCTCCCATATTTCACTTGTCACAATAAACTTTTTTAGCTCAACAGATTCAGGAGATCGCAGGTAATTATGTGAAACTGTACTTAATAGGATGTGCGAATTACCAAGCGATAAATAACGATAGAAAGCCAGAGCACATATGCATACGTTCACATGGAAAAAGATATTATTCAAGCCCATACAATATCTTTTTCCGCTCAAAAAAACTATCCTTTGGAGCACTTCAGTGGGCATATAACATTGAACACTTTCACTAGATACACACAACAATAACAAAATAATCTGAAACTCCTCTCCTGTGGAACAATTTCACTGATTTTCAAACCGAGTGTGAGTGTGAAGAACTCTTTTTTTGACTATATGTCTGAAAAAGAGAAAGAAAACCCCTATGTTATAAAAAATGTACCAATCCAATATCATACTTGTGTTCCATTGAAAATTCCATAATGCTCTGCTCAATAACCTCATTCTCATTCAGTTCACTCTGAACTCGAATATAATCAATGGACCAAAATCATAGCATCAATTTTCGAATTGGGTTGTCATTGTGATGCAACTTCCATCCCACGATGAAAATCAGAGGGGATTACATCTACTTAATTCACGATAGCAATAGATCGTGCTTGGATTAGGATTCTCGTTGATGCTCATCAATATTCTTCGACTCCCACCAGATCCTCCTTCGACATAATCAATATCATATCTCGTCGTATCTTTCTCCATTTTGTTATGTCAGACGAAAAACTCATTCCATTTTCTATCACAGACACCCAATTTCAAACTATTTTATTAGAAGAAATATAGCCCGTATACCTCTATCCTTTATATGCATTTATTCACAGTTTTTCACAATCTGGCAACATGATTCACGATTTGATTTTTATTTAAAATGAGCATGGCAATCGGCGCTATGGTAAGGTGGCTCATGATCTAGAGGACGTGGGTTCGATTCCCCAAAGGGGCCGAAATGGCATCAAAATTTAGGTTCGATCAAAATGAATGATTTCAATATTCTGGTAAATTGTTCAGGGAAAAAACGAAGAGGAAATGAAGAAAGTGGAAGAGTGAAATAGAAAAAAGTTAAATGGAAAATTGAAAGAGGATGATGAAGATGTCGATGGAAACAATGAAAAATAGTGAAAAAATTAAAACAACACTATCAATCCATAGTTGATGATTCTTTCACGGATTCTCTACCATATTTTTTCATTATGGACGATAGAACGTCGAAGGTTGAAAATAATATCAAAAAAATGGACGTATGATTTGAAATAAATCATAAGAGGCATTTCTTGACTGAAGAATGATGGGAAGTATCCTTCGAGACATTTTTTCAGTCTTATAAGTGAATGTTATGATGTTATATACTGCTAATTGTGTTAGTGACAAACCATCTCCATAGAGATGGTAATTGTTTGGCTGAGCTAGAATGTGCAATTTTTTCGAAAAAATATTACATAAATGTAATTCGCGAGTATCAACGTTTTTTCATTACTGTGGGAAAAAATAAGGAAGATATAATCATACCGAGCGCCTCAACCCTTCACCTCACAACTACGAAAGGTTTGGGCATATTGAAATATATTGAATTTCATAAATGAGGCTACGATCACATACATTTCCATATGCCTGAACTTTCCTAATCAAAAGGTAGAAGGTTGAAAGGCTTGGGACCGGTAGTCAGCGCTTTATAAAGAAAAGTTCCGACATTTTATTCCCCTCATTTTGATTCCTGCATAATGAAGGAAACACCCAAACATTGTCAGGATGAACCTGAATTTTCGTAGTCAGTCATTTTCATGTATAATTTCGAGTCACACAGTAATTTTGAAGAAGTGTATCCTTCTTCAAAAATTTGAACCATGCAAACATTCGGTTGCATTCTGGTTATTGCACCTCTCTAGTTCAAATTGCAATAAACTCACGGTGCCCCAGTCGAAAATCTTCCCAAATAACGAAAAAATTCCCATTCCAATTTTTTATCTAGAAGTTGCAATGGTTTTCTGTTAATTCCCTTTGAATAACTCTGGTCAAAGATGCTACAAAGTCTTCTTCAACGAGTAAAAATCTCCTTTTATTCGGACCCGCATCACTCATAAGACAAACCTTTTCCTTCATTTTTCTATAATCGTTCTTTTCGATCTCACAATTTTTTCGATGGTTCGCATATTTCTCATGTTATTCTTCTTAAACCGTCCAAAAACATGCAATTCACCATGAAAAATATGATTTACCACCCGCGAAAATATCTGTAAGTAAAGTTAAAACTTAAGGAAACAGTTTTCGCTTCAAATTTGTCCGCCTATACTTTCCCGTGTTATTTTGAGAGATGCATTTATTTACCTTTATTTACCTTTCCATCTTGTATAATAAAAAATGAACAATAGCAACCGAAAAATGAATAAGCTTTTTAGTTTTTATGTATGAAATATAATCCAAAGAGTTTCACATCAACACTTTCAGAGTAATTGGATTCCAATGTTTTTCACAATGAGCTGAAAATGTGATGTGAAAAAAAAGCCTCTTGAACAGAGCTCAACGAACATTAATATATGAAACTCGAGGTGAATTCCACCAAACCAAGAAGAAATTTTCAAGAAATAAAATTGAATCATGAGAAAGCACTGAAGCTCATAGATTATTCACTGCTAAAACCCATGAAAATATAATTGAGGTTTGAAAACTTCCGCACATAGGACGACATCCCCATGCTCTATGAATGAGAACCGTTAGTTTCGATTCTAAAGCATTATTCATCTGAGTAACTTCAGATTCAATGAACAGTCTGAATGAAAAATTAACGGTGCATATCGCTCAAAACGTAGAGAATTCGGCTGGTGGGTCAACGAAGGTGATCTATTATTCGTGGAGCGATGCATTCCGAAATAGAGTAGAACAGGGTACATTCGATGGAAGAGAGATAGAAATATTCATTTGTCGATCGATTTGGTTATTGGAAACGTCAACAGTCCACGCAATGTTGGGAAATTTCAATAGAGACAAACGGTTCTATGAACAATGCACTAACTGTTGAATTTTGCATGGGGATGGTACAATCAAGAAGCAACTGGATTTTCACTGGTATAATACCTTTAGTGCTTGAATTATACCCGGAAATTTTTTCTAGCCGAAGGCTTATTCAAGTACGCGTGGTATTCGATAAGAAAATTACATGTGAGATTTGTTAGTGCTGCATACACGTGACTGATAATTCAGAAATGTTTTTCGCTCGATTTTTCGTGTAAATAATTCATTTATAAATTGCAAGGCGCTTTCGACTTTTACGCCATCATCAGTGCGATTCCTGCAAATAAGTAATGGTCGTGAAATCTGTTTGAAACTGAAATTTGAATTATTTACTCGTCAAGTATATACAACAAGATCCCCCAGAGTTAAAGTATGAAACCTTAGTACAACATTATTCTGAGTAGACATGAACGTTACGAGAAGTACCCATTTGGGTTTAACTATCAGAACTTTTGTTTGAAACATTATTATAAAATTATTCCTAACGTGCTGCGTGACGAGCACTAGGGGTGAAGGGAAGTGAAATTTGACATTGACTTGAGGTCCTAATTGATTATGGAACATATTTTGTACGTTAAAACTTTCCAAGGTGAGCTGATTTTGATTTGGAATTTGAGAAGATATGAGGAGTACCATCTCAGTCTACCCCCCAACAACAAATCGGCCTTAGGAAAACTGAAAGCGAACCAACAGTTTTGGTCTTATGGAAGTCTCCAACTCCCAGCCCACAGACAGAAGTGTGACAGAAGAAAAACTCTTTGAGAAGAGTACCGGGGTACACTCAGAAGTTGACTGTATATTGTAATTTTTCTGTTAATTCAATGATATCTTGTCTATAAATTGTATTGAAGGTTGAACAAGAAATTTCAAGAGTGCGTTCCCAGACCACCTTCCAAGAAAGAAACAATTCCACCAGCTAAATAAAGGAAGTGGAAGTGAAGTTTGGGTTTCCATTGGACTCGAATTTACATGAAATTTGAAGAAAGTTGTCTAGATAGAGACTGTCAACAAATCAACTATGACCTCAGCTCCCTAATAGAGCTTTCTGAAAAATACTGCCCCAAAATTAACGCATCAAAATCACAACTTATGCTCTTTGGGCGTCCAATTTCACGTAAGCGCTGTGTGTCAAAATTTATTTGAATAACACATTACTCCTAGTTGATCAAATAAAAAACCTTGACTTGATCATCATTTTTCCAGATTCATTTCACATATCACAATAATTTTGCAGCTTGGTTTCCGTGACGTTCAATCTGTTTTCTCCAACAAAGGTACTTTCAATGCAAGAAATCAGTCAGATAAAAATAAATAAATAACAGTTTTCATCTTTGTCACTGTCAAACATCACTCACACGCACCTTCTTATTTCTTTCCTCCGTGTCACGGATATCTCTTCTATTCTTGTATCGAAAAAAACAATCTAAATCTTGATCTAAAGAAAAATCGTTGAAGCAGTAGTACTTTCGCATTCCAATCATGTGGTGTATTGACCCAACTTATCACAGAATGATGAAAGAAGACTGCAAGTTCTACAAAATGCTTATAGTCCAGCAGCCACCGCCTGATTTTTCGAGTGATTAATAACAAGCTGAATCTCCGTGAGTAGGTTCGGTTTGACGAGAGGCCCAAGTTTTCCCTCTGTGAAAATTCTCGTTAGAGGTAGCTAACGTAGTGCGCAGGTGTGAAACATGTCGATTCGGCGGGGTGTCGAAATTGTCGGACTAATAGTGAGTTTTTTATTCACATATTGAGATATAATTGGATAATACACTCGGAAAACAATTGTCCTACAAAATGGATGGTTTGACTGGAGCGTCCTCCACTCCGAATATGTCGAAAAAACGAGGTCATAAAAATTATCAATTACCAGCTGTTTTTTTTTATGCAGCTTAGTAAATACTTGTATAATGAAATGGCCACATAGTCCTACAAATTTAGTGGCACGTTTTCCTAGTCCTACGATTGGAAGTTGTCGATACCACGGTAACACTTTTTTCACACCTGCGCACTACGTTAGCTACCTCTAACGAGAATTTTCACAGAGGGAAAACTTGGGCGTCTCGTCGAACCGAACCTACTCACGGAGATTCAGCCTGTTATTAATCACTCGAAAAATCAGGCGGTGGCTGCTGGACTATTACCTCAGATTGTTCACTGGTACGCGGCGTAGAGAACATACTTCACATCATTTGAAGATTGTGAGATGGCTACCTATATCGCAGAATTAAATTTCGTACAGATGTACATGACTCCAACCTCAGATCCAGGAACCAGCTAAAATCTCCCCAGCACTACTATCGTTGCTTTTTCTCCTATTACATCACCTGGCTATACAATAGGTTACCGAACTTGATTGGAGATATATATATTGTATTCGATTTGGATCTACTTGAGCAAATCTCTCTCATTGATTGAAGTCTCTAATCTGGCTTCAAGGTTTAGGAGACAATTTTAATCAAATTCATTCGATCGGTTTATGCTGTACGTTCGTTGATTTATTGTTCATGTTTGATTCATACATGTTTATATACTGGACTTTTCATATGTGTATGTGATTTGCCAATGCAAGCACGTACAAATACCTAGGTTGGGTGAAGGAGTTTAACCTGAGACACTTGTGGCATTGATGTGGAATGAATCCTGCCATTTGAGAGGGTTATTCTCAACATATACTTCTATACTTCATTATTGTGCACGATCCCTACCAATAAAATCTCTCATTATTTCTGCTAGCTCTTTGAGTTCTCAGCCTACCACAATCTGATAAGGTAGAAATTATTATGAGAATCTAGAAGAGAGAATCTATCCACCAAGAGATAATGACATTCTAATTCTCATTATTATTATTATGTCAAATAAATTCATGGAAACCACATTATTATTGTTAACCTCAACACAGTCGAAGGACATTACGTGATGCATGTTGTTTATTTGCAATGCCTTATTCTAACAGAAAATGTTGGAGTTTACCTTGCAAATAGTGATATCATCAGATAATATTTCTCCGAATGATTGTGAAGAAAGAGTATACAAACTTTGGCAGACAAATGATACACTTCACGCCTTGGTATGTAATTGATATTCCATTAATGTCTGTTATGAAACTATTAGTATCTATGATCTATGAAAATCAGAAAGTATATAATAATGATAATTATAATAATAATAATGATAGCGTCTTTATTGAGTTTAGAAATATTTCAGTACATCAAATGCAGATACGTTGGCGACATTCGACATAGGGCCGTTCTTCCATGTAACCAACAAAAAAAAACATAATTATGAAGATATTTTAGGAACAAAGATAATCATATGTAGGAGAGTAAATCACATTCCATCACAATTGTGTGTAAGAAACTTAAATTGAAATATTTTGCATATGAAACATTGTCTCACAATTAAAAAATATAAATAAATCTGATTTAAGAACAAATGTCTGTTCTGGAAGACCCAAGTTTTTAGGTGTTTCTTGAAGTTGAACCAATTGTGGATGGAGGCTCTTGATGTGTGTTGGAATTGTATTGAATATTTTCACGGCAGAGTACGAAAAACTTTTCTCAAATTTAGTGGAATTGTGTCTAGGAACGCTATACAAATCCCTACCTCTAGTCGGGCAATTGTGGAAGCTGCCAAGCTTCGTCAGTTTCTCTAGAAGATGGAATGGTATTTTGAATTGATTGATTCGATAGATTACACCAGCCAATCGGAAAAAGAATCTTTCTTCCAATTCAAGAATCTTTCTGTTAGTATAGATTTCAGAAACGTAATCAAATTTCCTCAGGCCATATGAATACCTAATACAGGAATTTTGAATTTTTTGTAATGTATTTTTATCCTTTGCTAGCAATGATGGCCAATAAATTTCGGAACAATAGGAAAGTTTTGACATAATCAATGTTTCACACAAGAAAGCTTTCACATCGTTTGTGAGATAGGAACGGTTCATATATAACAATTTCAGTGTATAATAACTGTGTTTAACAAGTTGTGATACATGTTTCTCAAATTTCAATTTTGTATCAAGGTAAATTCCAAGATTTTCACACTGTGTCCCGACATTGAGTGTTTTTCCGTTCAGAATTATTTTAAAGTTAGGATCCTTACATATATCCTCGCTATTATTTCCAAACAGAAGCATCTCTGTTTTTTCTTCATTGAGCAGCAATTTATGTGAATTTGACACCGATGAAATAATACTAAGATCTTCATTTATACTCATACTCGCTAGAAAAGTTTCAGAATTTGAGAACGAAAAGTATATTTGGATGTCATCGGCGTATTGGTGAGATTGACAATTTTTCAAAAAAGAAGCAAAATCGGCCGTATACGTCGAAACAACAAATAACAATTCTTGTTGTTGAAAATTCACTACCTCACAAGTTATTTCTCGAATGATTTCCTTTTTTGTCGCCTTCCTATGAACGTTATTCCGCAGAAGTCGAAACTTGTGCGAGTAATTGACAACAGCTTACCATTTTACGTATGAATCCCACTACGGTGGTTTTCAGGTGAGGAAATCAAGGTTTAGATACAACCGGGTGTTCAAATCTGTTGATTATCATTACTTGTTTTGCGATATAGTAGTTTTATGAGAGAATATTGTCCTCTTTCATTGATGTCCTCATTAATTCGTAATCATTCTTGGAAAGAATGGTAATTGAAATTTATTCGTAAACTTTTCGAGTTCCTAATAATTATATTCGATAAAAGCTCAGTTGTCCACATCTCAGGATGGTTGAAAATCCATCCCATAAGAAAGCATTCCGGTATCGAAAAACTAGGAAGAGATCGCATTCATGACTTCAAATTCCCATTTCAATGAAAGAGATGAGCACCCCATTATTGTCCTTTCGTGCACTCCAGAGCGAAATCAATTCCGATCGCGAAATGCTTTCCACCAGGACTCCGTATGCAAATAAAACCAGTCGGAGGCAGGATTAGTCGCCACAGGAACAACGCTTCGGATTTTTCTGGAAGGCACGAACGACGGGATTTTCCGCGATGACAGTTATGTAAATCAACTGACTTATTACGGTTTTAGATTTGTATAACTCAAATGTCGCGCTTTACATCTAGCGGGACATTGTTCGCCCAGATTTTCATTATGATTTATGGCGAACGTGATAAAAGAAACTAGACGTGACTCTTTGCCGATGGTAGCGCGTCAGATCCGCTGACCTGGATTCCTCAGTCGTTTTCCAGAAAAACAGAATTTCACCGGAGAGCCCAGACTGGAGTTACGTATATGATTTTTTTTCATTTAATTACATTATCTTCGTCAATTGATCTCTAGCGCATACACGCATCGTCATATTGATTGTAGAAATCAAGATGAATCGAGATGTCTAGTTTCCTCGCTTATTGGGACTTAAGATGAGCGATACACCCTCTGGTGAAAAGTTCAAAACAATATTAAAATATTATCAAATTTGTGCTTATCGTTAGTTGAAATCTTGATCAAAGTGGCGCTGCGATATTATTTTGAAATTTTGGAATATGAACTCATGGTTGGCAGTCCTATCAAATGTAAGAAAACACTAAACACTGTAAAGATCCAACAAAGCCTCAGGTCGGCTAAAGACAAGAGAGACCCACTGTCAGCAGCAGGGGTTTATGTGCACCTGTGGGAAGGTATACATCGGTACCACTAAAAGATCCAAGGCTCAAAGAGCATGAAAGGAACTGCAGGCTAGGGCAAACTGACAAATCGGCGGTGGCCGAACACGCATTGAGTGAGGGGAACCACAGGATTATGTTTGAAAATGCTAAATTGAATTCCCCCAACCAGGGTTACCATAGCCGACTGGTACGGGAGGCGATAGAGATCCAAAAACATACGGATAATTCCAACAGAAAAGGAGAAGCGTTGAGTCTAAACCGAATTTGGAATCCCATTCTGAGGAAATCAAGAATAACTAATGAAATCACGGCAGGTATTGCGGCAACTAATAATGCTGATTATTCCCCGAACCCGACAGAAGTAATTAACACTCCAGATTACCTGCATCAATATAAATACGCCTTACGAAATCGAAACATTTAGTCATCGGAAATGAATAAGCCTCTGAAGAAGCTGGCCACTCGCGCTAGTGAAACGGTAAAAAGAAATTCGGCCCTCAAACCCGAAAAAAAGTAGTTATACTTAAATAGCAATATTCGTCAAAGTGGTGTTTAGTTGTTGGGGATTTCTTGAATTTGGCGCTGCAATCTCAATTTGAAATCCCTATATCTAACTGTTTCGTGAGAATCTCTAAAATCAATCAGGTTGTTTCAATCTTTTCGCTGTGAGAGTCGAATTTCATAACCCTTGGACATTTGCAATTCACGTATTTGAAAACCATACAATTGAGTGATTTGTCAATTGCATTAACATAAATTTTCATCAAGTATTTTTCAGCTTTGAACGGTCAAGAATTGAGATGCATTTTAGTAATAATTTTTTATAGCATGCATTGGGAATATTGAAGCATATGCATTGATATTCTCGATCGTAATGTCAAGCGTCAAGGCCCCAAATTGCTGCTTGTCGCCACCTGTAAATAAATGTGAATCTCCCCATTCTTTATTATCAAGTGAGCTGAGGTTTAGTGATTTCGATAAAAAAAATCACATGTGCCAGTGTTCGATGTTTTTTACCAGGGTTTACATACATCTTGGGATGAATATAGGGCAGACATTCGGAAACTGCTTATTGGTATTTCCAACACGAAAATTTTAAATGACAAAAATGTTTTCAGTGATTTCAACAAATAACTTCAAGATGCGAATAATAAAATCTGAACTTTTTCTGTAACACACATAATAATGAATGAATACCATCACTAATAATGCTAAAAGTGTCATCAGCTCCGTATTTCATCGATTGATTTTTGTAATCAAGAAATTTTTATTTACACTCTCACCATTTTTTACTCTAAGTACAAACTTCATTTCCAACGAATTTCCGTCCACAACCCCAAAAATTATGATTGGAGTGTCATTCGATTGATTATGGCATCTAGAAACGATTTGATAACTTACA
Source organism: Zygogramma bicolorata (assembly GCA_032362365.1). NCBI lineage: Eukaryota > Metazoa > Arthropoda > Insecta > Coleoptera > Chrysomelidae > Zygogramma > Zygogramma bicolorata. The sequence continues at coordinate 2,595,339 of JAVJAQ010001639.1, read as the reverse complement.
ATGAAAATTGTATGAGTTATAAACATATCAGTTCAAAATAAGTAGCGGGATTTATTTTTTGCACATTTCGAAGAGGAAATTTCCTACAAAGAAGTATGAAATCCCAGTATTCTACCATCAATATTCAAATTTTACTCAGAGGTGAAAATAGGGGCTGAAGAGTCGGAAAATGAATGTTTGATTCATTGAATATTAATATCAAGAAATAAAAATTCATTTTTCATTTTGATAAATAAATGATAGCTGAGGACAGTTCATGGTTCTGAAGAAATCCGCAGGAAAGTCATAATTTTTTTCATGAAAAACAAAGATATTTTCCATGCTTGGATCGAGTTGATGAAATCAAAAAACTATAGAAATATCTCTTGGTACCAAATTTCTAACCCATATTTCATGTTCTGAGTGCATTGTTCTTCGGAGTGCCACGTACTGAAAAATGGCTTACGCAACGTACTTTTTCCGCTCATGATGTTAGTTGTCCTAAGTCTCGTGACGCAATACGCAAAACTTCACAGAAAATGTGTTGTGATTCAGGTAGTGCGATATATTTTTTAATGGTTGCTTTGTATCTAAGAAGCGAAAATATGTCCTGTGGGTTCAAGTAAAGCGAATTACATGAAGCGAAATTTCCAGTGAGGATTCACGGAGAATGTGGATTTCTGTCAAGTAGGGGGAATGGGGGCAGATTGATGCAAGGGGCACATTGATATATCACCACTCACTCGAACAGCATAGCACCGCAAGAAACTTGACTATCCTCCAATAGATGGCTTTAGTGAACTTATATTACCAGTAAAACTATGGCCGGTTACAATGCGAATTCCACTGTTGACAAACACAAGTGCGTTTCAGAGCCGTAAAAGTAAATTTAGAGAGTATCAGATATTCAGTCATTTTTTTTTAATTCACGTGTTTGTTTGTTGATCTTATAAAGTTTTTGTGTGAGGTTGATGGTTGTAAAAACCGACATGTTGGGGTAGATTGATACAAGGTTCATGGGGCAGTTTGATGTGTATCAATGTGCCCCTTGTATAACAACCGTATTGAACACCCCCAAAGTCTTGGCTGAGAAAAATCAGGGAAAAGTTGGACAGGGTGCACCAGAGGGCAGCTTGGGACTGGCTACTAAATCCGGATGGATGAATGCAGACTTGTTCATAAATGCTTTACAACATATAATGAAACATACTTCATGTTCGAAAAAAAATCCAGTTTTATTACTGTGCGACAACCACGAATCGCACATTTCAATAGAGGCGATAAATTTCTCTAGAGATAATGGAATCGTCTACTTATCATTCCCTTCCCACACATCTCATAAGTTACAGCCATTAGATGTGAGTGTATTTGGTCCTTTCAAAGGAAAACTCAAGACTGCATTCAATGACTGGCACGTGGCTAATGCGGGAAAAACGATTAGGATCTGCGAAATAGCTGAACTATCCAAATTAGCATTTTATGAATCTTTCACCCCAAAAAACATTGTTCATGGATTCGCTAAGCCTGGTATTTGGCCTTTAAACAAGCTTGCCTTCGGAGATGAAGATTTTGCGCCTTGCGAAGTTTACCAGTCGTTTTCAGAGTGTAGGCCTATTTCTCAACCTCAAGAAGGAGACACTCCACTGAAAGAAAAAACCGATGAGTTTTCCACCCAAAGTGCAATAACGGAGCCCAGAACTGTTTCGCCAACCCGTGTACGACATACAACACCTCCATGCACTTCGGCTGTCATCATAACACCTGAAGTTATTAGACCGTATCCAAAGGCCCAACAGAAAACATCCAAACGTGAAAGCCGAGAAAAGGGAAAATCAAGAATTTTTACAGACACACCAGAAAAAAATAGATTGCAGATGCTTCACGATCAGAAAGGAGAGAAAAATAGAAATAAAAGAATTGAAAGAAAAGGCAACACAATTGAAAAATGCCAAGAAACTACTGGGTTGGACTTCTCCAAAGAAAAACAGAGAGAAAAGATTGCGTCGATGCGAATCTGACTCGGAATCCACTGATTCTGAATCTGGGGAACCTGTTCTAGATGACGACAGCGACATGAATATTTCAGATACAGACATAAATTAAAATTCTGAAGAGCTAATAGAAGAGGTAACCGACCTACCCTTGAGACTATCGAGATTGGAGACTTCTTGTTAGTTAGATTTGCAAAAAAAACTGTAGTGCACTACGTGGGTAAGGTGACATCAAAATATGGTGTTTCCGAATATGAAGTAACCTACCTGAGAAAGAGATCCACATCTTATGTTTTCATTTATCCACATGTGGAAGACACGGCAAGTGTCGATATTGCAGATGTTGTGGCCAAATTACCAAAACCTCATATAACCAAAGGAACCAGCCGAACTGCTTCCTTCTTTGCTTTTTTTCTTTCTTCATCTACACTTTTTTTATTTATATTATGCAGTGGGGAGTAATTTGAAACATATTATTATAATGAATTAGATACTTATTTTTCTTAATTTTCCTCAGTTTTTTACATCTGTAAGCGATAATGTGTTTATTTTTTATTAATATAAAAAAATGAGTGGAATAAGTCGTTAAGAGTCTTACGTGTGGATGAAATATCAATGTGCCCCATATCCTGGTTCAATGTGCCCCGTATGAGGGGTGGTTTGATATAAATCCAATTTTTCACATAATCGATCATTGTTCGTTTTCATGTGAAGTTATGAAAAAACTCCATGACACCAACAAACTAGATAAAATTGTGTCTGCAGTGTTGCACCTAATTTTATCTCAAACAAATTCTACCACTCAGTTTCCTAGTAAAAAAAAAGTGAATCAATCTGCCCCCACTCCCCCTATTGGCCTCCAATCAATCGATACTCTATTGCACTTTTGGTCTATCTGTAGCACTCGTCCAGGGATCCCAAAGACATATGATTGTTTTTCAATATCTGTTTGTTGTTAGTTATATTCCACGATGTAGCTCGAGCAGCATCAGTAAAAAAATCGGTCCCTTGCAAAATACCCTCTACTTACACACAAGCAAAAACACATTTTAAAAATAATCTTTAGTTACGAGAATGTTTTTATAATTATTCATCATTTTTGTTAATGGATGTTGAAACTTGTGCGAGCTGAGTATTAACGAGGTCTACTTTCAACGTGAGATTCCTAGAAGTTTGTCCGTTTTGTGACCTATCCATTTGCCAGACTCCGCTGAATGTTGCTCTACCGAAAATACGTCACGAAACTGGACAAAATCCGTCAGCCATCACCAATCGAAATCATCATATTTACATTTTTTGTCATATATCTCAACTATTTTGGCCGTATCGATTGGGAATCATCAATATGTCCAGAGATTGGCTGAAATTTCTCTTGAGACTGGTCATATTTTTCTGACATAGAGAAGGCGTCCGACCCTTCTCTTGCGGCAAATTCCCCAACATCCCAACTATCCAAATTAGCATTTTATGAATCTTTCACCCCAAAAAACATTGTTCATGGATTCGCTAAGCCTGGTATTTGGCCTTTAAACAAGCTTGCCTTCGGAGATGAAGATTTTGCGCCTTGCGAAGTTTACCAGTCGTTTTCAGAGTGTAGGCCTATTTCTCAACCTCAAGAAGGAGACACTCCACTGAAAGAAAAAACCGATGAGTTTTCCACCCAAAGTGCAATAACGGAGCCCAGAACTGTTTCGCCAACCCGTGTACGACATACAACACCTCCATGCACTTCGGCTGTCATCATAACACCTGAAGTTATTAGACCGTATCCAAAGGCCCAACAGAAAACATCCAAACGTGAAAGCCGAGAAAAGGGAAAATCAAGAATTTTTACAGACACACCAGAAAAAAATAGATTGCAGATGCTTCAAGATCAGAAAGGAGAGAAAAATAGAAATAAAAGAATTGAAAGAAAAGGCAACACAATTGAAAAATGCCAAAATACCCTCTACTTACACACAAGCAAAAACACATTTCAAAAATAATCTTTAGTTACGAGAATGTTTTTATAATTATTCATAATTTTTGTTAATGGATGTTGAAACTTGTGCGAGCTGAGTATTAACGAGGTCTACTTTCAACGTGAGATTCCTAGAAGTTTGTCCGTTTTGTGACCTATCCATTTGCCAGGCTCCGCTGAATGTTGCTCTACCGAAAATACGTCACGAAACTGGACAAAATCCGTCAGCCATCACCAATCGAAATCATCATATTTACATTTTTTGTCATATATCTCAACTATTTTGGCCGTATCGATTGGGAATCATCAATATGTCCAGAGATTGGCTGAAATTTCTCTTGAGACTGGTCATATTTTTCTGACATAGAGAAGGCGTCCGACCCTTCTCTTGCGGCAAATTCCCCAACATTAATCTGACTATGGAGTCCTCGTCAAATATTTGCGACAGCTTCAATTCTGTCAAACGAGACGATGTAACATAAAAACGTTCCTCGAGTTATTTTTACAGAATGTTATAACAGGTAAAAGCACGAGATGGTTTTTTGTTGGAATCATTTTCATTTTATACCAAAACAAAAATTTCAGGGATACATTTCATGGCCTTCTCTTTCCTGGAAATGGAAAGGAAAGAGCTTTTATAATAGGTATCTGTGTTTAGGGTAAATTGGTAAGTTCGCCCCGATATGTAACTGTGATATTGAAATTATGCGAAATTTAGAGACGATTTTGTCACTTACGTATTGCATTTCGATAAATTTGGAGATTCAATTAACAAATCCATTGAGAAATGCGTATACTTTCCAACGGCGACGTTTTGGAAGCAAGTCTGCGTTCCTTTTTTCGAGCATGTTTTGGAATGTTTCAATAAAATTGCAACTTTTGGTATGTACTGTTAAAATTTGACACTTATATGACTCATTCAACAATAGCCAACCATACGTGTTGATATTGACACAACCTACTTCGAATTTAATATCCTCAATTTCAACTTGTCTTTTCAGAAGAGTCATCCAACATTGATCCTTACTCTATGAACAAGTAGCAATTCTGTTAAAGGAAATACAAGTAGCCCCTCTGAGTTTTCTTTTTGTTCCATTCTGTTCTGTCATAAGTAAATTGATGTTATCCCACTCGATTATGTGTGTACCATTTGTTAATGATATGTGATCGGCTCATTTCGACTTATCTATTTCTCGTCTTCTCACGTTGTTTTTTTATTCAGCTGTTCTTATTCCTGATGGTCTTGTTGTTTCACCTGTTGAAACACTGTCACAAACCCATGGGATACTATAAACAAATTTATTTTCAATTCCGTTCCGTATTCAAAGGTTTATTTCGAATTTTTTTTACGTTGAATATACTACCGATACGTTCGATATTTTCCGATAAACTTTGGATGTACGGAAGGATCATTTCTATCTGAGGAATTTGTTGAAAATTGGTGTTCGACCTTTCAAACTATCGGACGGTTTTCTTATGGTAACTATTTCTCTGTCTCGAATCTCTGGGTTTGATGATATGATTTGTGCTCTCATAGAAACTTCCTATGACACCTTTTTTCACACTGATTCGAATTGAAATGTATGTAACGATTTGTGTGTATGTTCGTCCTGAAAACACTTGCTTTGAAGTTATTGAACGACCAAGATCAAGACTGCGTATTAAATGTTTTTGTTGTCTGTAATAACTGACAAGAATTTCAGCTGATTGTAGCTGTTCGCCTATATGATATGAGCAAGATATATTCGATATGAAGAGCAACTGAAATACATGAATGCACAGAAAAAAATATATAGAGATATACCATACTTGTTATATGACGACATATTGTATTACAAAAAAAAATAATAATCCTTTGCAGCCTCCGATATTCTATAGAGATGTGAACGCAATTTTCAAAGCGGAATCTGAAGTTACTATAGATCGTTCATCAAAATATTCAACCTGAATAACTATGAACTCTCCAACGAAAGACATCTCAATTTAAATATCCAGTAGGATTCTTACATGTCATCTATTTCTCTAAAATATCTTGCGAGGAAATGTGTTTATACTCTCTTTCATAAACTGCGAGGTACATTAGTAGGAATATATCCAGATGTTTTTTATTTATTTCGTACTTGCATAAGCATCAATAGTTGATTCGAAGTGGTGAATTGAATTACAAAATATGTCAATCATGTTTCGGGATATTTTCTTCGAACATTCAGATGAATTCTGGATGACAGCTTCTGTTTTTTCTCACACCCCTCTAACACCAATTTCATTCCACGGCTCATCCTAGAAACTGGGTACAAAACCATATCGATTCGAAGCTTTACCACATTCTTTCACTACAAACCTGCCATGCATATTCAACATTTCCGGCTGTACGGCTTCTATAGAATGTCCGATTTTCCGGGCCATCAATATTTCACAGGCTGTCAGCAGATCAGTGGGGTAGCCCACAAAGACGTAGGCGTTGACTGGGAGAAATGAGATGTAATAATAATTTGATACCGGAAATTCTCTGTGCCAATGGGTGAATTGTAGCTATATAACAGGGTTGGACTAGGGATGTACAAAAGTAAAGATAGGTATCTAATTTTTGGACCGTCATTTATGAAATTTGATATTGGCCAATAGAAAATGTGCCAAAATGAAACAATAGGTTTTTTTATGAGATGACTCAAGGTAAAACATTTCATTGATTCAAATTGAGGATTTCAGTATGAGAAAAGAAGAGGAATCAAGCCCCGAAATAGATTTAAATGACTCAATATATTTCGTTGTGATAGATATTTCAGCTTCAGTTTCGAAGATTAGTTTAGTCAATCGTCCCAGAAAGAGAATATCCCGCTAATGCCCAGTGTTTGGAAAGGCATGCAAATGCAGAAAATCTATTAAAATTGGTCCATTACCATATGAGATGATATCATAAATCTCCGAAGATTTCAAGAAGTTTGGTATAGAAATTTTATAAAAAAAAACAATATCTGAAGCTATACAGTTTTCTCAACTGCAGAAAATTCATGACAAGAATGCGGTTTCAAATGTTATGAAAATTTCATGAAAAATCTACAAAACACAATTGAACTTATTGTAAACGGATGAAATCATCCAAAATAATTGAATGATCATACATATAGCTTCTATGTACGAAGCTTTTATTTTTCAGTGTTCAATCGGTTTCTTCGATGATTTGGATTTCGAAATGGAAAAAATTAAATTTTGAATTGTTACATACTTATCAGAATAAACCACTCAACTGTTGGTTGATTCTAATTGGTGCGTTTTTTGTGGAACTGATTCGGATAAGAAGAAAGCTAAAAAATAATTAATCACAGTTCATTCTTTCCACAAAAAATACTCAAGTTCCTAATGAAAAAACATGTCCACAAGAAAAATTGACCCCAAAGGAGCAAACCATAACTGTATTTCACAATAGTACGATTTTTTTGATGAAAATCATATTCCACTACTTATTATGTTCCTGACAGGGTGTGTAGGTATTGAAATATATTCCCAAACATCTTCATTGATGTATTAATTTGTGGGTCGGTTACTGTTTGGGGCGGACTAGCTGGGCCAGAATCGTGGCATGATTTTCGAATAATTGTCGGGAGTAATTACACAAGTGCCTCAAAATTACTGATAATTTTCCATGAAAGCATGTTGTCTAAAAACTGCATGAGTTTATTTTCATATTTTGTGCTGATGATACAAATTTATTAATATCAGACAAATATTTTCCAGACTTGGTAATTAAATCAAATGAGTTGGTGGATGATGCAAAAAATTGGTTCTTGAAAAATAATTTGATATTGAACATAGAAAAAACAAACGTTCAATTTTTCCGAACACAGCAACAAAGAATTCAAACCCCATCATCGGTTAATGTACTGGGAAACAATATCAAATTGGAAAACTACACTAAATTTTTAGGAATCTATATTCATGAGCATCTTCATTAGCATATACACATAATCAATTTAAGAAAAAACTATATTAAATATAGTACAGTACAAAGGTTGTAAGCAACTACTTGAATGAGAAATCATTAAAAATACTTTATTTTGCAAATTTTGAGGCATCAGATTTGGCATAATATTCTGAGGAAGTGATATGAACATAGTTGAAATATTCAAAATTAAAAAAAGATTCATGAGAAGCATTTTCAAATTGAAATACAGAGAAACCTGCCGTGACATCTTTGAAAAAAAATTACATTTTGACAATATTAGGTACCTTTTCAAAATAAATCAAAATTCAAAGTGGGAGGTGATAATCATGATTATCCTACCCGCAGTAACTATATAATTCATCCAGCACATCGATTAACATTGACAGAGAAACATCCATCTTATGCCGCAATTAGATTATTCAACAAACTACCAAACGAAATCAAATGCTTAAACAGTTTCACCAAAGTCAAAGAACACCGAAAGAAATTTCTAATAAATGAAGAACCATATTCACTAGAAGAATATTTCAACTAATGTACATATCTTTCATCTTGACACCATTCCACTCCTGTATTTTCTTTGTTCTGTAACATGTTAAGTATTTCTGTGAAATAAAGATTATCATTATTATTATTATTATTATTTATCAAATTATGAAAATAACCGAATGCAGTTTTTTTACTGACAACATGCTTGAATGGAAAATTATCAGGTTTATTTTGATGCACGAGTGTAATTCGGTAGAATATTTCCGGAGTTAAAACAACGACGTTTAAAATTCAGTATTTATGCCTGTCAAGATGACAAATAATGTACAATTTAACAATCGTTACTATAGACACACGGACCGAGCGAGTATTTTTCGATACCTACCGGGTATTTACCAGTCCAAAACTGTCCCGCCGGGAATTTATCTTTGTAATTGATCGAAAATGTCCCGCTTCATATGGGATTTTTAACATACGATGGAAATATTCAGGGAAATAATACATTGAGTGAATGGTAATTCGTTCGGACTCATTATTAACTCTATTGAAATCTGTTTCTTGAAACGAAAGGATATAAATACAAATCAAATAAGATAAGTAGAGGTTGGAATGGATTATTTGGTCAATAATAAAATTCGATTGATCAAAGAGTAATGATGTTGTCAAAAAATTCAAATGAAGGAATGAATGAAATAGTGGTCTCGGTAGTGTAATGGTTAGCATATCTGCCGATCAAGCGGATGGCCAGGGTTCGAATCCTCGCCGAGCCACCGTGCTGGGTAATCGCACGTTAAAAGGTAAGGCCTCGTTGATCCATTGCTCGCACAAGTTACGACTTCTGAGGGTTGACGTTCGTCAGCTGGTTAACGAAAACGAACAATTTTAAAACGAAAATTTTAGTATGAATAATTGTTGAAACCAACTTTCAAATTTAGTGTACTCACGACGTTTCGATTACTGGTATCCGTAATAATCTTCGGGTAATGACTGACAATATTTCGAGGTATCGTCGGTTATAAAGCCCCGATTTTCCTGGGGGAAGGGGTGGTACTAACAATGAGGCGTACGAATGCGACCCCTAGAAGTGTGCTGATCGATTTTCAGTGAGAAATGGATAAACTGGCGCGAGATTCAATCTCATCGAGCCGAAGTCGGTCCATGCCTTGGATAAGCGGCACATTACGGATCTCCACGCTAGGGTTACTGAATGCGCCGTTGTTGAAAATATAGGCGGCTTCCTTGAATTTCCTCTCGAACCAGTTCTAATCCTTGTGTATGACCTCGGCTTCAGACCATTTAATGCTGTGATTGTTTGTCCAAACACGCTCCGCTATTCCTGATTTCGTTGTTTCTCCTCGTTGTGTGTTTTTATTGTGTTCGTCCATTCTCACTTCCAATGGCCTTCTGGTTTCTCAGATGTAGGATTTGCTGCACTCTCATGGTATCCCATGAACGCAGTTGTTTGTGTCGTTGTTTTATTCGATGGTCGAATTTTTGTGAGCTGGGTGCATATTGTGTTCCCTGATCGAAAACAGACTCTGACGTTGTATTTTCCTCCTATCCTCTTGATCTTCTCTGGAAGTCCTCTCACGCAGGAGATGGTGAGAATTTGTTGTTCCAGTATCTCCTTGATGTTCCTTTGGTTCTTCCGGGCCAATCTCTCATCCACTAGCTTCTTCGAGTAGCCGTTCTTCTGGAGATCCTTCCTTATGTTGTTCAGCTCCTTGTCGAGAGTTTTCTTTGGTGTAGCAGAAATTGATTGCCCGATCAATCAGATACTTGACGATTTTTCGCTGTGTAGATTGATGGTGATTTGATTGCTCATTCAGCTAATGTCCAGCATGCGTTGGTTTCCTGTAGACTGATGTTTCCCATATTCCCATTTCTGATTCTCTTTACCTCCACGTCGAGAAACGACAGTTTGATATGAGATTCTTTTTCCTTTGTGAAATTGATGGTTGGCCTCACGTTGTTCAGATATTGTATGCCCTTCTTGTACGAACTGAAATAGTATATAACATACCGAGGAGGTCAGTGAATCATTCCTTCCGAGAGAAAAATTTAGATTATCGAGCTGAAAACCGAGAGCAATTTCTCGAGAGAGGAAATTTTATTTTTTGTGGAGGTTTTTATGCCACAGACACGAATTTCATGACTCTCCTACAAATGCAAATACCCTAATTCTGTGTTAATGTCTTCTGCCTACGTAAAGGTCAAAATATTTTATAATTAATATGAAATTTCAGCTGCATTTGTGATGATTCTCAAATCGTTTCATGAATAATTGAATATAGAGAAATATATTACCGAATTCGATTGAACAGCCAGCAAAAATACTTCATTCTGTTGGCAAAAATATATCAGGATGGAGTGATAACAGAAGGAATAACAGTCACCAATGGTCAAATATGAGAAAAATGAGAGAACAGTTTCCTGAGTTTCAAGGGTTTCCGTTTTTTGTCATTCGAAGTTTTGCGCTCAAAACTATAAACAATTTTTTTAAATTACACAAACGTATGAGATTATCAATATCTTGCCACTGAAATTACTGAAATATACATAGCGAAAGTTGATTCACAAAATTTCAGCCGTCTGATATCAGTATTAAAGTCGATCAACCCTAACTTCAGTAATCAAATCCCACTAATTTGTCAATAGTTGTATCATACAAATGCTTGGTTCCAGTCCGAAACATTTGTTAGGATCAAGTAAAGCTGTATCCACAATAGGCAGTCGGTTGTTGATCGTCGGCTGTCTGTAGCCAAAGATGATCCTCAGGCATTTCTGGCACTGGCACTGCCTTGCACTGACGAGAGGCCAAATAGCCCGAAACCGGTCTGCAAGTGTGTCTCGTTCCAATAATTGAAAATCAATTCTGGTAGTTGTATCGCCAAGAGCATATTATGTGGAATTTCTTCAGTGAATTTCTTCTGTGAAGAATCCCGCACTAACACCTGTTGGATGTAATCCAATGCCCTTCGTGGTATTAGCCAGGGGAGTAGTTGTTTTCTAATAGGTGTTAGTCCGTCAACCTACAGTGTAGGTGAGTTGAGGCTGGCCTGAACAAATTGTTCATTTTTAGAATATTTGATTTAAAGCCAGTCTTCAAGCATGCCCATGAATACTTGCATTATTCGTATTTTCCTTGTACTAGGAATTGGGTCCATGCGGATATGCTCTTGGTTAGTACCTAGTCTACGGGCAGATGGCGCAGCAACGGCTATTTTGCTAGTTGTTTGTATCAGCCTAGGTCTAGGGAAGATACTCTACTCGAATATGATTTTTAATTATGGGAAGTCATCGACTTATGTTGATGATGGCACTGCCTTGCACTGACGAGAGGCCAAATAGCCCAAAACCGGTCTGCAAGTGTGTCCCGTCCCAATAATTGAAAATCAATTCTGGTAGTTGTATCGCCAAGAGCATATGTGGAATTTCTTCTGTGAAGAATCCCGCACTAACGCCTGTTGGATGTAATCCAATGCCATTCGTGGTATTAGCCAGGGGAGTAGTTGTTTTCTAATAGGTGTTAATTCGTCAACCTACAGTGTAGGTGAGTTCAGGCTGGCCTGAACAAATTGTTCATTTTTAGAATATTTGTTCTATACAGCAGTGTCCAATTGCAGTCGGTAGTTAGCAGTCAGCAGTTTGAAGTCAGTAGTTGGTAGTCGTCAGCATCGAAATCGAACTTCAACTGCAAAGCGTACTGCACAATTCTGACCAATCAGAGAGCACTTCATGACAGTGTTGTCAAATCTACTGACATTTGCATTATCTCCTGAAATTAGGCCGCAGGATCAGATTCACATAAACTGGCCACAGTGGAAAAAGCTACTCCATTTCGAGTGCAGTATGCAAACTCAACGACCGATTATCGATGGTGTGCTCCCAGCGATCGAATGTTAACGACCAACTAACAACTGCCAAAGACAAACTACCAACTGCCGAAGACCAACTACCGACTGCCCATTGTGGATACAGCTTAAGAGTTGATAAAATCTCATGAAAATCATTTCAACCCGAACAATATCATTTTCATTAACCACCATGCAATCTCGTTAATTGGATTTAACTCTCCTTCAATCCCCAAGAGAACGTCTATGAACGATAATAGAGTCCAATTGACAATGAAACAGATGGGTCGCCTATGCCGCTCTTCTCCGATAAACTTGTTTCGGCCATTGTTTCCTGCTCCCGACAGCTTGTTAGTGGCCACTTCATCAGAGTCCAGCAAACTATGACACATTTCCAATGAATTGTTTATGAAGTGGTTTGGTTTCAGCTAGAGCTACGAAGTTTTCAATGACTCGTATTGTGTGCGTCCGATTGGAAAAGTGTGTATTTACCTGCAAATATGCCCCTCAGACTGTTTTGGTTCATATAAGCAATGAATATGGAATATTCAGCTTCTATTAGAAAAAACCAAATGATGAAAAACAAAGTTGATTAGTAGGAGTGGAAGATGATGGTAGGTTTATTGATGTGCGTAGTGTGTTTGCAACTGTGAGGTTTGAAAATCTTGAAGCCTGAACAACGCTAGTTGCATACTAGTTGACAAAATCATCTGGTAGCCATGTCCGCGTACAAGGAAGAAGCTACATTCAGGATTCAGGATCTTTGTGTAGCTTCCCACTACTACATATACACAGAAAAGATCGGCAAATCATTTTCGCATCAACTAGTTTGCAAATCGCGTAGCAAATAGTGGATTGTTTGAAGAAACTGATTTCTTTAAGAGGTTTTGGTACCGGAACTCTAACGTGATAAAAATTATTCAATGAGGGACAGGAAGAGAGAACAAATTGCGTCACTTTGGGGGTAAAAAGCTCAGATACTCTTTGTGACACCCAGGATGAAATGAGTTGGTGAAAACAGTAAACACAAGCTTTATAAAATTACTCATTCACTCCAAAAACGACAATCATTCATCAAAATCTATACCTAAAAAATGTTCACGACACTTCTTATATAAAACATTCAAAATGCTGGATATTGTGTTTGCCCAAACACGTGCATCAACCCGTGGCAATGAATATATGTGATGTATATGTATGTCAATGTTGCAACCTGATAAAGGAAGAGGTTTTTCATTGAGTACCTTCGAATTGAATTCATGTTATTTTCCACCCAGTTCAAATATTATTGTTATGGTTAGCTGAAATTCTTCAAATTTCATCGACTTGCGGTAATTTGGAATAGTTATGGCAATTCTTTCTCCCAGGAGAATTTCAAGAATGACAATTGTGAGTGTTTCTTGAAACCAATAATCAAAGACTGATGGACTTTTCTAAAACTTTTGTTGTCATAGAGTTAATACGATGTACATATTCTGTGTTGGATATATTCAAAACAAGTATGCTTCCTCTTCAGAGCATTTCTCTCGGAATAATTGAGGATTAAACGACTTACCTGAAGGAAGTTCAATCCAAATTATACGAGGTTGGTCACATCCGAATAGATCACCTTGTAGTAGTACCTCTATGACTGAAATTCGCAAGTTGAAAGAAAGAATGATTCACGATGCCCCTATCTCACGAGTCCTCACCCGAATATCCGTCAATATACCTTGCGATGATATCGCCTTTTTGGCTCGGGATGACAGAAAAAATAATATATTGGATTTTTTTTTTCTTTGAGATGGGTGGGTGTCTCTCTATTCGGATGTGACCAACCTCGTATAATTTGGATTGAACTTCCTTCAGGTAAGTCGTTTAATCCTCAATTATACTTCGGTTGGTCCCATCCGAATAGATCACCTTGTAGATGTTCAAAGAATTATAAAAAGGCGATCAAAATTTTATTCAGACTGATCTCATACTAATCAAGTAGTCTAAATGAACTGTTTATGTCATTTGATTCACCACTATAAACCAAGAATTTGATACAGACCGTATTTGAATGCTAATACAATATAATGTTGCAAAACTCAAATAACCAGAAAACTTACACTCGTTTAATGAAATTGCGGAGGTAATCCGCAAATGTACCATTTGTAATTACTGGTCTATGTAGAATTTACCAAAAGTATTTTATTTTTCGGACCAGCCTTCATTTGATCGTATGGTGTCCGTGCTCATATCGATTTGGTTGGCCGCAGAAATGGCAGCATGTCTTGTGCTGAGGTGTAGCTGGGTGATGAGGATTTTTATAAGTAAAAATGAGAAAAAAAAAAACCTTATTTAATGTGTGCGGTTTTTTGATCGATAATCGTGGATGTCATACACAATTCACGTTTCACCGTGGAAAATGGTGTAAAAAAATATACATGTTTGTATTTGTTGCTCTCTTGGTCTTCTGTGGATAATTTGGTTCTCGGCAGTGAAGAGACAAGCACGTCTGCCCCTCAAGCGGAAGACTCGGGTTCAACTTCCCATCGAGCTTCCGTGCAGGGACTCACACGCCAAGAGGCAAGAGGCCTCGCCAATACATTTTCTGCGGAAGATTCGACCTCTGAAGGGCGACACTCGTCAACCGGTAAACGATTTTTTTTTAATTTTTTTTTATTATTTTTTTTGTACTGATCATACAATAAAAATGCTACTCATTCTGATTTTGAATCATATTTTTCAGCTTTAGCAAGCTTTAGGGCAACCATAACAATAAGTTTGTGAAATATTTTTCAAAATGAGGTTTTCCGATTTTTCTAATTTGGTCAACACTTCGTAAGGGTCCCAGATTTTCTCATATCGGGAAAAAAGTGGATCGTATTTTGAAAATACCCCTCTAAAACATTTCCATTGTATCATAGTTACCTGCATGAGATATCAGATTTTAAGCTGATCTATGTAATTTTCTAGTACAATAAGTTTTACCTAGCTGCACCCATGGGCGATCTACCTTATCCACATCTGCTTCACAAATATCCACCAATGAGACGAAAATAAATTGTATGGTTTCATCGTATTTGCAATCAGTGATGCCATCAGAATCGCTGAAGGTTCACCCCTCAGTTTTTCTCCTGGAAAATGGATGCCAGACAAAATCGGTTCACCCAGGGAAAGATGGCACCACAGTGGATGTAGGTGCTTAAACGAAACTGAAAAAATTATATATTGTGGTTCAAAATACAATATAATGGAATTCAAAATTGATATCAATTTGTGGAAACCAAGTTTGGGACTGCGATAACAGAAACACAAAACATGTTACTTCGTCCCCTTCGATCATTTTCAATATTCTAGGAAAATGTGGAAGTGGGATGATTGGGAAAACACAAATGTTTGTGTAAGACCAAGTTAATGTAATGCATCAGTTGCATAACTTATGGGGTTTGGCTGTAAAGATAAAAATGTTTTACCCTATGTGTTAGAGTAGTTAGTAAACAGATCAACTTCAGGTTATCGAAATTTTTGGCCCGCTCTTGGAAGGCGTATTCTCGATATTGCATTCCGAAGGTGACACATCATGGACTTTGATCTGCTATAAACTCATAGTTCGAATTTATTTATGAGACGAACATCACTAGTTGATACTTTTATATACATATACACACATATATACGCATACATGTATATATACATATATACACACATACACACATATACATATATATTCTCCACCAGAAAACTCAAGTTCCTGAATATCATTATGCTTAATTCTTCACACCACTTCCAAATATCACCAGCCAGTCCGTTGAGGTTTGGGTGCTTCATTCCAGACATCCGGTTGATCTGCGCGTTGACGGTGTTGTTGTCTCTATGCGACAAAATGTGACAGTTTGAGGAGAACTGTCTGAAGGTTTTGAACATTAATGTGAAGTTTGGCCTGCTTCACTGAAACCTTTGGCTTTCTCGTTGTTGCATGTAATATTCTGGAAAATTCAGGCCTTGTTTTACCTTCTAGTTGCCTAACATGAAAAGTCACTGTAACTCGGTGGAAATTTACATTGTCAAAATCTCCTCGATCCGTCTGCAAGGTTATACATCGGTGCCCTTCGAATAATTTTGTAGACGGCCACCTATATTCAACCACAAGGCAAACCGAAATCAAGTGTCAAATGGATTTATTTTCCATTAATATTGAATCGTAATGATTACCAAGATACCTCAAATTTGTTGGATGTTTCCTGAACAGCAAGGTTATACATCGGTGCCCTTCGAATAATTTTGTAGACGGCCACCTATATTCAACCACAAGGCAAACCGAAATCAAGTGTCAAATGGATTTATTTTCCATTAATATTGAATCGTAATGATTACCAAGATACCTCAAATTTGTTGGATGTTTCCTGAACACTCCATCTTGGTAATACTAATTGAAAAAGATGTCGTCTAAATAGCTACAGATACAAAAAATTCCTGAACTCAAAAAAAGTATAACCGTTTCTGAGATTTTTGTAAATATATAAGGTGCAAAATAAGCCAAAACACAAAAAATTTCAATTCAAAAATTTTGTGTCTAGATTGCAATCGCAAATAATACTTCTTATGTTTATCGGCATCTGTCGAATCCACTGACGTTAAAAAACAATTTTCAGACATCAGATTTTTCACAGCTCCAAGTGAGGGGCTGTGATGAATTCATGCAAATGTTTCAGATTCAAAAGAAATCTATAGTAAGACTCAAACCTGAGAAAATAGCTGAACTAAAAATTGTTCTTTACATTGACGGCTGGTCCAATGTAGTCAAATTCCAGTAATATAGCTAAACACTCACAACATGGGTTTAGCCGGCTGGGTGGAATTGTCGGGGTTCAGGTGCCAGTTTTTCATAAGGTAGAGTATAAAAATGGATTTTTTATCTTTGAACACATTCCAAAATGTTGGAGTTGTTTGTTATAGATTGCCACGTGCTGTCAAATATTTAATGCGACCAGCGTATAAGTTCAAATATGTTATTTCGTCCATTCGTTGTTGTACGTTGTGAACCGCTCTCACCATCCTCTGTTTTGTCTGCTTGAGGTGTCCCCCCTCTGTTGATTTTTCTAAGACTGCTATTGACTTCGATGAGCAGTGCCCTAGAGGTGTTTTGAAGGGAAAGGTTGTCAGGTCTAGTGCAAGCAGAAATCTCCTGTGGTTCGAAATCGAGGAAGGAACGTTGCATAATGCTTCATCAGCACCGGCTTTGTCAGACAAAGTAGTCTTGAATGCTTCAGCATATCGATCACTCATCAGGCATAGCTGTACTGAGGGCTGAGAAACCTTTGCCCAACGAAATTTGAGGGTCCAGTAGAAAACCTCAATTCAGATGCTGAGAAAAAAGGTCTGAACTACCGGAGTTGGGGTGGATATGAGGTAGTGTAATGGCCTGGAACCTGCGCCAACAAAAAGAAATTGTTTTCGTGCGCGAGACACTCGGCGAGCACAACTCAGGAAGTGTGCGGGACAAAAAACGGCGTTTGATGATTGAAGGTCAGCCCTAGAATGATCTACAAAGTAGATTGCCCCTGCCGATGATCAATGATCAGAAATCATTGTCAGTCTCAGCTGTTTCCAATTATACGTCCACTCACGTCTTTGGTTCCGTTCTAAAACGTGACAAAATATGAAAAACAAACTTACTTACGACGAGTAAGAACAGAGTTTGTCCTCGAGTGTTTTTAGGTTCCTCGTTGTCGTTCTCTTGTGCTTGTGTCAGATAGGTACACCACTGCAGTGCGAAATCATCCTGGATATCACTACCGTAAAACTTTGCTTCAGTCGGATCATCTCCTAGTACAGTAGTAACAGCGTTATCACTACGGAAAGATTCACTGTTGATGGCGGAAAATTCCGATGTCAAATCTGACGACGGACCTGCGCCCACCAAAGAGACATTGTCTTTGGGCACGAGACACTCGGCTGGCACAACTCAAAAAGTGTGCAGGGCAGAAAACGGCCTAGGATGATGAATAAAGTTCAGCCGTATGTTGATCTACAAAGTAGATTGCCCCTGCCGATGATCAATGATCAGAAATCATTGTCAGTCTCATCTATTTCCAATTATATGTCCACTCATTCCGTTGGTTTTCTAAAACATGACAAAAAACCACCAAAAAAAAAACAATCTTACTTACTAAACGAGTAGGAACGGAGTTGTTCCTCGAGTTTCCGTAGTTTTCGCCAAGTTTCTACGTTGTTTTCACTGAGCATCGTTTGTTTTGTTTCCCATAGTACATATGGAAAATTTTCTTCAATTCACTTATTTACACTAATTTACACTTTCGAACTTATCACATTCAGCGCAAGAAGTATATTGACGGATATTCGGGTGAGGACTCGTGAGATAGGGGCATCGTGAATCATTCTTTCTTTCAACTTGCGAATTTCAGTCATAGAGGTACTACTACAAGGTGATCTATTCGGATGGGACCAACCGAAGTATAATTGGCATTGAAAGAATTGAGTTACGACATTGGATTGGAGTAGGCTTCGCTTACGCAGGTATGGATAATAGGCGTGTTCTGACTGCGATACCCAATAATTGGACAATCGCAGTATGCTCTCCTTATAAACAACCAGTGCAATTGTCCAATTCAGAACTATTGATGTACAGCTTATCCAATACATCTTGGCACAAACTTAGATACTTTTCCAGTTACACACTGGTAGTGTAGACCACGACGAGAGAAAAAATACCTTCTAGGAATGAATTTCAATTCAGTGAACACATATATTAGTTTTTTTTTATTTTAGTATACTTCACAGAGATTGCTGGGCATATACATTATTAGTTCTGTGCCAAGATGGATTGGATAACCTGTACGATGCAGCTTTCTTCATTACTTAGGGTATCTGTTGTCTAAAGGGTGAGTCTGTTTGATTGGTAGGCTAAGTATTGATGAATACTTACCGACGCTTAAATTGCTGAACGTCTTTATTATATAATAATATGAATTCAATGAATGATTGGGTGTCAATAGAGCTGAATGATGTCATGGAAACGTATCAGAGTCACCTTGATTTTTGATAATGAATGCAATTCGGACAGCGAGAAATGGTGGTACTATATATAAATATCACTTCAGACTTCTCAGTTTGCAAGGTGGAAATCGATTTATTTGATACAAGGAAAAAATTCTGGGATAGTACAAAAAATGCTATAACCATTACGCACTCTCAAGCACTACCGATTTCAGACAATAGTTTGAGCCTCTGCTACGCTCTCCGAACAATCGTCTCGATGTGCTTACCATTCAGTATTCAAAATACCATTTCTTCGGACTTGCCTTATTTCTTTGTACTCGCGAAAGCCAAGCCTAATTTCATCCAGTGTGAAGTGAATTGCGTTAACGTACAAAGAACAAAGTGCCATTTTTTAAAATCCAGGTTTATTGGGCTGAGTGAGGCTCTTGAACTCTCAATTCGCACCATCCTACAAATTTCCATACTAAGACATCTATTGACGAAAGACCCATTTTCGTTGCTTGAATTTAACAAATATTCATTTAAAAAAAAAAAACGAATATGTGTTTCGTAGGTAGCTGCAACGTTTCTTCAATTTGTGCTATCAACATGAAATCATATCAGTAATAGATACACCACTTCGCTTCAGCTACGCTTGTTATAAATATTTTAAATTGTAATTTCTATTTTTTGATTCGAAGAAGAAAAAAGTCAAAAATAATTCATCAAACTATGTTTCCCCCAATGATTGACTGTTCCGAGCTTCTGAAAATACTTCATTGGGCAATTATTTCCATTTCATACTATTGAATTGAATTTGGCAATAAGAACGAAAACCTCATTTATTCTGTTTGATGATGATTTTTCTGTATTCAGCAATGAATACTAACTTCGCTTGGGAATTTTTGGAACACAATGGTTTGGAAACAACTTTCGATAACAGAACTTTGATGAAAGAATTTGAGCCTCAACAATAATTTTCTGATCTTAGAAATCGAAATCCAAAAGTCCTGAACACAGTTCAAAACTTATTTTTCCATCCAGTTCACTTCTCAAGCTGAAACTTATTTTCGAAAATGTTTCCAAACACTTATTTTCCTGAATTTCCGAAAAGTGGTGTATCAATCAAATCGGTCTCATATTCAAGATGACAGAGCTACTTTTGCCAAAAATAACACTCACTCGGAAACGATTGGGAAATGAACCCGATGTTTTCTGAAATTTTCATCAGAAATTCCCTCTCTCATCATCTCCTCCACGTTGAACTATGAAACACACTGTAATTGGAAAGTGGCAAAGGTTGGGGGGTGCGTAACTGGGGAAATCCACCCAGTAGCGCTCAAGGGTGAACGTTCATAAAAGGAACGACAAAAACAAACTCAAGTTTTGCTTCCCTAACAGGAATCAGGAAAGGGCTACTGACTGGACATTATCCATTCATTTGTGTCACCTGCATAAGGTGTGGCTGTAGAACCGCGACCTTAGCTGCGGAAAATGCATCTGAGGAACGAAAACAACTTGGCATGTACTTTGCAATATGAGACTCTGGATCACAGAAGGCAACATATATATGTAGAACCGAATCCCTTATCCAGATTGGAAAGAAATTCCAGCAATCAACCTACATAAAATACTTGTGCAGGGACAAGATTGCTGAAATAGGTGGCATGAAGTATATGGAATCTTGGCGCATAAAGCCCTAGTATAGGGACTGAATTGCTTTCCGGAGACTCGTCAGAAAAAAAAACAGGTCAGGCGCGTTCCACGAATTAAAATAAAAATTAGTCCCACCATGCATTGAACTGAATTTTGTTCAACATTAACGCGTCGGGCGGCTACGGCAACACTATGTCGCCGCCTTGATGTGTTGGAGGATGCAATAGCTTTGATCCAGGAACCCTGGATAATTAAGACCAGAATTACTGGTTTCGGTAACTTGACTGGCCAAATTTTTAGCTCACCAAGCAATCAACAACCCAGGACAGCCGTTTACGCTCCCAGGAAATACAGAGCCTCTCTGATGGCACAATTCTGCACCTCAGACCTAACTGCGGTTAAAGTGGAATGTCCAGACGGAAAGGGCAAATATACGGCGTTGATACTCGCATCGGTGTACCTCCCCTCAGATGCAGCCACTCTACCACCCACAAGAGAGATGGAAGTGCTAGTGTACCACTGCCTAAACCAGAGAATGGAGTTGATTTTGGGCTGCGACTCAAACTCTCACCACCTGGGCTGGGGCAGCAAGGATATCAACGCCCGAGGTAAGTCTCTTTACGAATACATAATTAAGAAAGACCTAGCAATCTTGAATAGAGGCACGGAGCCGACATTCATTAACGCCCGTAGCCAAACATTAATAGATCTTACGCTGGCGACAGCCATGATATCAAATAAAATTCAAGACTGGCAAGTGTCTGATCATATTTCTATGTCAGACCATCGCTGGTTGACTTTTACGGTAAACCAGGATCTCAGGACCACTGTGAAATCCCGCGATCCGAAGAGGACGGATGTAGCTCTATACAATCGACTCTTAAAAGGAGCTCTGCGGGAGACAGAGGCCCTGACTCCTGGCAATAGTGAAGAATTGGAAAGGTACACGTTATCTATCCAAAACAAAATAGACATTGCCTATAAGGAATCCTGTCCGATGAGGATGGTACAGACAGAAGGCACAACCAATAAATGGTGGTGCCCTGAACTGGAACACCTCAGAAAGACAGCGAGAACGTCCTTTAACAAAGCAAAACAATCAAAACTCGAAGAGGACTGGGGAATATATAAAGCCAACCTCAGAGAGTTCAAAAAAGTCTGCAGACAAAAGCAAAGAGAAGCCTGGAGAGCCTATTGTGAGGCAATCGAAGATTTCCCGCAAGTCTCGAGGCTACAGAAGGCACTCTCAAGCGACCACCATAAGAGTATCGGCATCCTGACGAGGGAAAATGGCGACAAGGCCGCCAACCTCCGAGAAAGCGCCGAGATTCTTATGGAAACTCACTTCCCAGGTTCTGTCTTCCCAGGAACGACGAACCGGACGGAAGTACCAATAACACCCTCACAATACGACTGGCAATTTGCTAGCACTATAATTGATGAGGACAAGATAAGGTGGGCCATATCGGGCTTTTCCCCCTTCAAAGCACCAGGACCTGACGGTATAAGACCAGCCCTACTACAATGGGGACTGGATATTCTCATGCCGCACCTGGTCGGAATATTCAGAGCCTCATTAGCTCTGAGGTATGTTCCCAGTAAGTGGAGAGAAGTACGAGTGGTGTTTATACCCAAACCAGGAAGGATGGACTACACCTTACCAAAAGCATTCCGACCAATTAGTCTCACATCGTTCTTTTTGAAAACAATGGAGAGGCTGTGCGAGCGGTTTATAAGAGATGAAGTCTTAGTTCACAATCCACTTCATCCATATCAGCATGCATATACTCCGGGAAGGTCCACTGATTCGGCCCTTCACCAAGTGGTTGGCAGAATCGAGAGATCATTGGATAATAAAGAATCCACCCTGGGTATATTCATAGATATCGAAGGAGCGTTCGATAAAACGACCTTCCCAACAATCACCCAGCAACTTAACTCCAGGAATATACCCCTGGTAGTAGGAGAGTGGATACTCAAGATGCTCTCTAGTAGAGCAATAAGTATAAATGTAGAAGACATTACTGTGAGAGGACTGGTCATGAGGGGATGTCCGCAGGGAGGGGTCTTATCACCCCTTCTTTGGAACATAGTCCTGGATACCCTGATAAATCGCCTCAACAGTAATGGTTTCTACACAATTGCATATGCAGATGACATAGTTATTCTGCAGACCGGCAAATTTGTGAACACACTGTGCGATAGAGCGCAGGATGGTCTCAAATTAATAGAAACATGGTGTAAAGAACACTCACTGTCGATCAATCCCAAGAAGACGGAGATGGTCCTTTTCACTAGGAAAAGAAGCTTATCGGGCTTGAAACCCCCCGAAATCTTCAAAAGCAAACTAAACTTCTCTGAAGAGGTGAAATACCTCGGTATTACCCTCGACAGGAAGTTAACATGGAACTCGCACATTCAGAGCAGAGCAAAAAGAGCATATGTGGCCTATGAGCAGTGTCGGAGGACAGTGGGACGCACATGGGGCCTCTCGCCCCGTGTAGTCACCTGGATCTACACTGCAATAATAAGACCTATGCTAACGTACGGAGCCATTGCATGGGGACCAAAAACTCTACAAGCAACGGCCATCCAAAAACTATACCAAATACAGCGAATGGCTTGTCTGAACATCACAGGAGCCATGAGAACAACACCAACCGCAGCAATGGAATTAGTTACTGGTCTGACACCTCTGGACCTGCACGTCAAGGAGGTTGCGCTAATGGCCATGCTACGATTGCGCACGGCTGGTGTAAACCCCGAGGTAGGAATGGGTCAACTGAGGCGGGGCCTGTGGAGGGAGGCACTCACTGCGGTGCCTCTGCTACAGGCAGCCAGTGACGCAATTGAACCCAGGTTTGTGTTTAATAAACCCTACAAAATACAAATAAAACAGAACACTGAGGCGGATGCTGCAAATGCAATACGCATATACACAGACGGCTCAAAAACCAAAGAAGGATCAGGATGTGGAGTTTACTCTAGATCACTTAGCCTAAGGATTAAGTGGGGAATGGGAAAAAATACCAGCGTGGTTCAAACAGAACTGGCTGGTATCTCAATCGCCACAAAAGAGCTAACCAGAAAAGGAATTTCTGGCAAAGACATAATAATCTACACTGACAGTAGACAAGCCCTACTAACCTTGAATAGACAACGTATTATCTCAGGGTTAGCACTAGAGTGCCATCAAGATTTAGCTAACGCCTCGGTAGATGATAATATCGTACTAAAGTGGGTGAAAGGGCACGACAGGAGCAAAGGTAACCGCATTGCTGACTCTTTGGCCAGGATGGCGGCTGGAATGAACATTTTGGGACCAGGTGACACCCATGGCTTGACGACTTCGACAATTGCGGAACTAGCCAAACGTTACACCCATACTCAAACCCTCAAAAGATGGGATGAAACCAAAGGATGCAGTTTTGCCAGGATCACCCTGGGCGACCCTGAGAAGCTGGATCCAAATAAATATTTGGCGATGACCAGGAAGAACCTACGTTTAACAGTGGGATTTCTGACTGGACACTGTCAACTAAGGAAACACCTCCATATTATGGGGCTAGTGGACACACCTCTATGCAGGATGTGTGAACAGGAAGATGAAACTGTCAGGCATGTCTTATGCGAATGTCTGGAGCTATCGTCGATAAGAGAGTGTGTGTTCGGTGAGTCTTGGCCTACACCTGCCGATATCAAGGAGATGTCCCCTGGTGACCTGTCCTCCTTCCTGGATAAGGCAGGATGGACAATGTCCTAGGAGGGCGACTCCTTGGGAGGATGTACAATGGGCCATATTGTGGCCTAAGTGCTGTGGGTCTATACTCACCCTCCCTACTCTACAGATACAGATACAGAACGCGTCGGGTGACGTCTTCTCAATACCGAACACACTTCTCAACCGATACCATGATGAAGTCTTCTTTAGTGTTCGTTTCATATCCTCATCGTACTGTGACAAGCATTACTACAACTACAGAGCAATATCGAATAGGTGTATTTATATTTCGAAATTTTAAGCTCTATTGGCCATTCTTTAGATCAATTTAGGTAATTGAGTAGTTGAAGGAGCTCTCGTACATCTTGTCAGAATACTTTATTTTGTTTCGCCTTTGTTTGCGATAGAGTATCAGAATATCGGAAAGAGGAGTTTGCTTTGTTATTTTGAAAGCATTGAATTCTCATGATATTTCTTCGCATACTTCGATCACGAATACAAACAACGAAGGCAAACACTTTTCCCCTGTTGGTAACGAAAACATTATCTCCATTTGCTTATTCACAAAAAATTAATATTGTTTTTCAGGTACGAAAAAGAAGTGGAGTAGGTCGTTGGATTACATAATGGCTTTTTTTCTGAAGAATTCGAAGTTGTATGTTGTTGATTCATTCGTATGAAAATGAACAAGCGTATATGAAAACTGATGTATGGGATACGTCTCATATTCTTAGAATTAGCAGAAAATGTAAGGTGAAAAAAGTATGATGAATCGATTATAATATGGAACGGATGTGTTATTCCTCCAATTTAAACAGCTTTTCCATTCCTCAACAATTTATTACAGTTATTACACATTATCTCAGTACCAATTCAATGGGTCTATAATTATTGTGTGAAGAGATTGATAATGATCTTTCAAAATATCTGTTGAATCTATTCTGTTCAACCCCCCTTTTCTTCAAATAGTTTTGTTACATTGTGGAATATTGAGAATTGCTACAAATTGCCATTATTTCATGTGTTACAAACATCCACGTAGAAATTATCAACACTCGACTTGATCGAAAATAGACGCGTTCGTGAAGAACAAAGTATGGCAAGCAGGAACGAGAAGAGTTTTTTTTTCACAGGTCTCTGGGAAAAAACGAGTCGAGTCAAGAATAATAGTAGGTTGAAAAGTTTTTCCTTCCATACTGGTTAACTTTCCAACAAGCAGAGCATTTAAAACTCTCATCTGTTAGGGTGATTTCGTATATATTTAAATTTCTTCAATTTTCTATCATCCCACCAATTCAAAAACATTCCTGATTCACATTCTACTTCTGCCTCTCAACTATTCACGTCCTCATAATTCTACACTAATAAACATCCTCTCAAACCTGTTAAACACAATCATGTCATATACCATTCAAATTCATGCATGCCCTACGCTAACAACTTAATAACGGGTAATATAAGACGTACGTGACTCAGAAAAAGGAGGTTGGCATCAATATAATCCATTTTCCTACTGTCGCTTACACACCCATGCAAAGATCATTTTCATCCTCGCATTAATTAACTGAAGTTGTCTTCAGCATGAGTATTTTATTAAGAACAGCTCAGTTTTCTTTTATATCTTCGTCGGCTCTTAGACATATATCAATTCGTTGGTCGATGATAGAGAAAATGTATTGTTCAACCCAGAGAATGCCGTCTAGACTGTTGATTAATGAATTTTGCTTGGCTTTGGGAGAATCATTGCATGGAAATGTAATTGGACAGATTGTGATTTCTGAACAGGTCGGAAGATAGCATGGATGGATTGACATAATTCACGTTTGAAAGTCCCACTGACACTATATGTCTATGATAATGAAATAGTTATTCATGGAGAGAATATGAAGCTTGCTGATGATACTAAGGGTTCAATCCAAGTTAGTCCAGTCTATGACCATTTTCCCGTGTATTTATCCCATACAGCACCGATTCGCATGGAAATTTGGATTCAGGATCTACATACCCTCTTTTTCAAAATCTACCCTGTGCCGAGGGTTGCTTTCTCCCTAGGATGGATGCCACCCCTTCTTGGGGGTGAAAATTTTTTTATTGGAAATAAGTGAGTGATTGACTGATTGTAAGCACTTTTTGTTCAATGAATTTTTTTCTGAAAAGCAATACTTTTCGACTTATCCGCGAGTGAAATTGTCGGTTTTCAGGCAAAAACAACACGTTTTCAGATCCTTTTTCGCGAATAACTGGAAAAATATGCATCTAATCGAAAAACCTGGGGAGAGCAAAATTATAGCTTTTCAAAAAAACAAGGGCGATCGTTAATTTGTGATGTACGCAAAACCACTAAAGACTGAATAATTGCTTCTTGAAAGTTGATTGGTATTTTCAAACGTCAAAATGAAAAGTTTCTACGTAGCTATAATAATCAAAGACCAATGCATTTTTCGTGAAAAACTTATTGGACCTTTTTTAAAGTCCTTCAAAAATCCTTTATATTTGTCATTTATATAAGTTTCTAGCATCAAAACTGACCGAAGTATGAAGGAAATAATGTTGAATCCTATTTTTTCGTTGAAAAAAAAATTGTGAATAACTCATCCTCTCTTCCCCCCCCTTTGAAAAAAATCGTTGTTACTCGTTGTTTCATTCATGTTCTTATAATGAGTTCTGAGTTTTTCATCAATTTTAAGTACGCAGTTTTGGAAAAAGTTGGGTTTGAAGAGAAAAATCATATACGTAATCCAGCGAAAAATCACCATTTCTTCGAAATAACTCGAAAAGTATTGATCACATGCGAAATTTTCTGGAGTACAAAATGAAAGTTTATTCTCCTCTGAAAATTTTGGTGTTCAATTTCTTTCTGTAGGATGAAAATAGAGTGAAATATGGCCAGTTGAATATTGTGAGGGTTCGCGCAAAGTATCCTTTTTGAGACATTTCAGCATGAACCTTTTCAAAAATGTAATTTGAAACAAAAAATCATGTGAATGATCTTATAGCTCTTGAAGAAAGCTACAAAATACTTTTCTGGTGGATTTGATATCTTAAAGACTAGGCGAGTTATGGGAAAAAAACCAAAAACAATTTTTGTAGAAATTAGAGTCTGTACATTATCATATTGAAGAATACACATAGTAACTTTATTTTAGGCCTAGTGGAACTATATGATTTCAACCGATCACACATCCAAATCTGGACCTCATTTTTTTAATGGGGTAGTTTTCACCCTTAAACAATCAAAAGCAATTTTGAGTACAGAGGTAACTTTTAGGTAGAGTCTCAATCTGAATTTTCATCAGTTGGGTTTCCCGTTTACGCAATAACAATTTTGATATAATTTTTTGATGAAAACTATCATAAGGGTGGTTTTTAGGGGTCGAAATTGATTAAAAGATCAGAAATTGTCTATCAAGGTTAATTCAACGTATTTACAGATGACTGCACGCTCAAAACCAGTATTTTGTAATTTTTTTTGAATAGGGGTAGTGTTCACCTCTGATGAATAAAAATCAACCCCAGGCACAACCTCAACTTTGAAGTAGATGGTAGTTCTAAGCTAAATCTTTAAATGCAAATAGATACTGAATAAGTTGAATAACTGCCAAATAACATGTTAATTATTATTTTCTGATAATATTCTGTCACAAGGGGGGTGTTAAGGGCTGACACTGATTACTGATTCATAAATTATATTGAAAATTATCAATTGATTGATTTAACTGATATAAATATGATTTCAGTTTATTATATGCTCCAATCAAAAATTTTGATATTTTTTTTTCGAATAGGGGTGGTTTTAACCCCCCCTCCAAAAAAAGCAACCCTCGGCACAGGGTGGATTTTGAAATAGAGGGTAAGTAGTACCTATAAGCAAATTTTCATACGAATCGGTGCTGTATGGGATAAATACACAGTTTGCACTTTTTTTACCGTCGTAGACTGGAGTAAGTAGCTATATTTCATTTCAGACATTTCGAATGGGGCTCACGTGAAAATTTTCTCTGATGCATACAAGTCTTTTTGTGAATTTTAATAAAAATCGTTTCAATTATTTTCTACAAATTTTCATTGAATGCTATCCATTCGATTGAAAGTAGCTATGATTACAAAAAAATGATATATTAAAATTATATGATAGAAAGGATATGATTGAATACATGCCGCATATTGACAAATGAGTTGTTGTTCACATAGATATTCTCTGTCTCGCGTATATCTGTGGATTATAGATGGATAGATTTATTCGAGAAAAGGATTCAGCAATGTATGTTTTGATGTCAAACATATATGGAAACGATATTCTGAAACGTCAAAAAGTGACGGTTGGTATAGTATAACTAGCAAGGAATTGGAAATTAACTTATTGGTCTTTTCATTATTTTCTTTCCCCTGATTTTCTGATGATGATATTGCCGATCTCCATTTTGCGCCCGAAAGAGAATTATATTTGTTACTCCCAACATTAAGATATTGTATGATGCAGGGTCGATTTTTAAATCAACTGTTTTGAAATTCAGCTGTTAGCTAGGACTTCGATAGTCGATTGAAAATATCTGCAAAGCATTTCGATTGGCTATTAAGGACTCAACTGCCAAATGAGTTCCTCAACAGTATATTGAAAACCCGACCCCAGAACATGAATCGTTGTATTGAATATGTGTGTGTGTTCAGATAGGTTTCCGCGGTCGGATATGTGATTACTGGAACCTCCGGTTGAAATGAGTCTATCGACGTTTCGGCTCCCACTTTGCAGCCATTATCAACACTGCTTCGCGACTTGATGCCGAGGTCTGAGTCTCCTCAACCCCCAATTCTCATCTTGACAAAGTAAAGACTGTGATTTCATGTGGAGAGGAATGGTATTTATAGCTTTATGAGTGTCCGACGATGTTGAACATGTGGTCGGACCCGATGTAGGTCTGGTTCGAAAAGGATTGATTGAAGGATTTGTTCGATAGAATAGTAATGTCTTCCAGGAATTGTGAAGCCTTTGTGAGTCGTCTCGTTTATTGAGGTATTAGGGGAGTTTTCGATTTCTATTGCTTCGCGAATAATTCTAGAGTGCAGTGTGATCTGTTGATAAGGGAGTTCAGTACGGAGCTCACCTGGGCTGGATGTTGGTGGGAGTTGGCATTGAGATATCTGTTGGTGTGCGTGGGGTTTAGCTAGACAGTATCAGTGAAGTATTTGTTTGATTTTGTGATATGGACATCTAAGAAAAAAATAGCGTTGTTCATCTCCATTTCCATGGTGAATTTTATATCAGAGTGAATATTGTCGAGGTGATTGAGGAAGGTGTGTAGGCTTTCGGATCCATGAGGTCAGATAGTGAATGCATCATCCACATAACGTAGCCAACACATCGGCTTCAATGCAGATGTGTCAATAGCTCTTGACTCAAAATCTCCCATGTAGAGGTTTGCAAGTACTGGCGAAAGTGAGGAACCCATAGGGGTGCCGTTTATTTGTTTGTTAAAATTGACCTGGGAAAAGTCATTGTATGGAGATACAATGACTATTGAAGTTAAGCGAGAGAGTATTTCGCAGAGTATTTCGTGATCCAGATTATCCAGGCCTTACTGTAGTCCAACAGTACAGTTCATGTGCTTTCCTACCAATCTTTCTGTAACACGAGAGAAGTTATAATGAATACGGCCATATCCACATGGATAGTTGAATATCTAAACCGATAGATGCCTTCGAGATCCTACTACTACTGCGCCAACTACGTACTTTGAAGAACGAAGGCCATTTTTCAAAAGAAAAAGACGAATTTATTCATTTGTGGGTCTAATCTGCAGACGTCAAACTTTAGGGGATAACGAAATCAGATTGAAAACATATGAGATACTGACATCTGAATAAATATGCTCCCAATGAATTCTCAAAGATGAAATGACGAAGGGCACATACTTGAGAAATATGCTGCAGAATTCATGAAATCGTAAAAGAATAAAATGCATACTCAACCAAGATATATTCATTTACCTGTGAAGTAATTCAGCAATAAATAGGAAATATTGCCTTGTGGGACTACCATCGTATTTTTACTCATGGCAGAGTAAACAACAAATCGACGGAATATCCAAGTTATAGATTTTCAATTTCGTTCAGGTGCTCGAGTTTTTTCTCTCTTTATAGAAAGTGAAACTGCCAACGTATCCGACCATTATGTCCATACGTCATTTCTATTGAGGGAGGTATGTTTATTCAATCCATCAAATGGGAATTCAAAACAAAGTGTTTGCTTGACCTATATTCAGCGGTCACTTATAAATTATTATTGACATTTTGGAAGATATCAATCAATTCTGTTGACAATTTTTGATGAATGATGTGTAATCATTTTCTCGAACACCATTTCCTGGTCGATATTCGAAATGTAGTACTGGAGAGAAGATTGATTGGGAGAGTATAAAGGGTGGAAAGTCAGTGAGGGTAGAACATTACTATAACATAATTATTTATTCATCCATTTCGTTAAATGGGATTCAAAATAATAGCCGACTCGAAACGAATGCTTTCTTGTGTTCAATTTACCTCCTTCATTGTCAATTTGCTATGGGTTCGTGCGCAGTTCATGAAATACTTTTTTCTGCCTTGCTCTGCATGATAGTCAATTATTGGATGCCTAGATATAATAGCTAACCTTTTTCAATACAATGCTGACTGTAGCTCCTCGTCGATAGGCACTATGGGTTTGTTTCGATAAGAAAGTTATATCATTGGACAGTAACAAAATGGTTGGTGAATGGAGAAAGGGAGACACAGCAATTTTCAATACAATGTCAAAGAATGCTCTATTTGGAAAGTTGTGCAACCAAATGATGACCATGAAGATGTTATACCCAAGACTATTGAAATACATAATAATAAGTTGTTGTCGAGTTGATGATTGTTGATTAATAATTGAAAGAAACATTTGTGAACATAAAGAATTCCTCAACGAAAGAAACACAGTAACAGTTTTCAACAATAAGACATGTTTCTAGGATATCATATCAAAATCAGTAGAAGAGTATTATTCATGAGACTATTCTATATCAAAATTTTTTGATAGGTGAATTGAATCCTTGCATAGGATATTGTTTTTGCAAAATCTATATTGCCAACGCACAGTACTATTTGGTGGTTCACATATAATTATTGAAAGCTAGAACCTTTATCTGCATCAATATCAAATGAGCATTACTAGTTGAAATTCAAACGGTAAGATTTGGTGCTTTGCAAAAATGTGAAAACTTTTCCCCTCCTCAATATGAAGATGGATTGCTCAGAGCTAAGCCCTCCAGAAGTGAAATGATGAGTGAATGACGTCTACGAATGCTCTCATTGTAGAAGGTTCCGTCGTTCCGTCCAATCAGATGGCAATCACCAGTTGATCAGTTTAAAACAAGGTATATTCTCTTCGGAGAAGTTCAGCCCTAACGGGGCAATCATGTCATACTTATCCATCGAAGAAAAGACGCGAAGCAAAACCAATGTCTGAATAGTAACTAAATAAAAAAGAAACCGTCACAAATCCCAGAGCGAAATTTCTCTGGGTAAAACCCTATAAATTTTTTTATGTAAATAACTGCCTTATATTGTCATCAGCGTCAAAAATATGTAAAAATCAATTTCTGTGAAGGGTATTATCCAGAAGAAATACTTTGGCTCAGCGAATCCAGGTTTTTTCAGCCGAACAAAACCCAGGGACACCTATCGGGCTGGACACCTCTCCTTTCTCCTTGTACCACCCACCGAAAAACCTGAATATGTGCTTTGTGCTACCACCATACCTCTTCCTCCACCGGAAAACGAAAACCGAAACCACCTCGTTTCTTTATTTTCTAAAGACCTCGTATCCAACTTTAGGAATTCCAGTTTTTCCCTGTTACACACATAATTCACCAATGGACAGCTTGAATTGATGCTCGTCCTAGTCAGAAACCATAAATATAATTTTGCTACACTGTGACTTCATAAAATGAAAAATTTATCGAATGGAAGTTGACATAACATCAGATCATTTCTTCACAACCAAATCATAGGCAAATATAAAATGCACCTAGGGAAACTCAGTTGAGACCAACATTGAATTCAAACGTGGATAAGTCTCACATTGCACAGGTAGCAGGAATTTAAGAGATTAACACTGAAAAAACAATTATAAGGATCATAGTGTCTGCAGATCCAGCGAGAACAAGTTGGGATTACTTTGATAGTGCATCACAGTACTTACTAATATTTTACAGTTACATATTCAGTATATGAATCTAATTATAAATGTTTTTACGAAACGAAATTTACATCAAGTGGATCTGATATTTTTCTAGAATTCTGCTGAAAAAATGAACGAAATACAGTAGCGAAAATTAAGATGAGTGATATGTGTTCAGAGAATACACCAACGACCCACCAGCAGATGTTCAACCGAAAAGTCAGCCACAACATTTCTACTGGAACTCAATAATATTAGTTGGCTCTTGTCCGTTTGACGATGGAAAATATGATATCAATATTTTCTCTTCAAAATGTCTGCTTCCCTGATTCAAAAGTTATTGGTAGTGTCAGTGGTCGGGCACGTTTGCCTGACAAGAGGAAAACCGGGTTTCAGTTTTTCGCCTCGGAACCACCGTGCTGGGTCAGCAGGTTAACGTAAAACTCATTTCAATGTATTTATTAGTCACAGTTCTTTCACCCCTGTGATCCAAATATTGTTTTTCGCAACAATATTCGTGAAATATAACAAAAATTTATTAAATATGATTGGCATATTGAATGGTATTCACAAACAATGACAATATTGCTATTTTTCCTCATCTCGCTATTTTTTTATTGTGGAAACTTGACACCTTCATTATTATTACACAGATGAGTGAATCTCAACAGATTCTGAGTATACTCCGACATTCTTGAGTGTGTGAAATCCAGGATTAAATGTCAAAATGGCTTTTTTTTATTCAAGTATGATTGGATTGTGGCGCTTTCGAGGGGTGATGTTTGAATTTCCAGCCATACTGTTGGGTGTAGTCATGGAAGTGTGTGGTGAGTCGTGTATTTTAGAAAATGTTTTTTCGAAAAAAACCTCACTGTTTCAGAAATAAGTGATATCGGCTCGATATCAATTGTATTTCTTTAATACTTAATAATATCATGAATTCTCCATTGAAATCATTCATGAACAATGAAGACTAGAATAATCATTTATACATGAATGAATGGAAATAACCGTCTGATGATGTCAGCGTTGATAAATCGACTATATATTCCAAAAAAAAGTGATAATCGGATATTGATGACGTTGTGTTATCATGGAGGTCATCGTGGGATGTTTTCATGGAACGAGTGGCATTTCACAGGAAAGTGAGTATTATTGGGTAAATATTTTGCTGAGAATTTGTCAATTATATCTCATGATATTTACATGACTTCTGTCGGTCTTTAAATATGTTGACATCTGTGAATTATAGCAAAGAGGGCTCTGATTGGTTTTTTATCGTAAGATCAGCGGTCGTATCGTTGACGGCTATTGTACCGATGGCTAGTGGCTGTTCTGACAATGATTGTCCGTTCGGTTTGAGACGCCCTGCATCCACTGAAGGACCACTTTTCGACCTGTTGCAAATTGCATATTGTAAGAGTGATTTCAGAACAATTTTCAACTTTTCAGGGATGTTGATGAATTCTGAAATACAAATGACACTCACCGAAATACAAATTATATTACTGATGATATTATCTGATGAACACTTTACTACTCTGGAATACAATTCGGATAGGAGTTACTGAGTTCCGCCCTCTACACACTATGTACTCTTCTGCTCATTCAAAAATTTATAAACAAATGAGTGTGAATAAAGAAAAGTTATTATTATCATTATCAATTGACGCTTCCTGAAATATAACTCGCTATTTCGAAATATAATTGACAATTCTGAAATCCAATTGACGCTTCCTTAGATTAACTTGACGCTTTGTGGAATACAATTGAAAAAGGTGGACGATTGGGTGGGTAGTTGACCTAATATACACCACTGCTAACTCGCTAAGTCCGCTGTGATCTTATCGATGGTCTTAGATAGGCGATTGTAAGCACCCACTGAAGGCACGAACGTTGCACTGGTTATTGATCCGCTCAGAAGGACCAATGTCTGTTTTTTGATGGTGATATTGTGGCAATAAAGGTCTATAATGAATTCGAGATCTGTAAGCTTCATTCACAACAAGAAATATAGTGGTTTTGACTGAGTCCTTCCAAGTACTGATTCGTCCATGAGATGAGAAATGGGGTACGTATGGTGCTGACACTTAGGGGCGCACTCAGGGGGGCCAAAACAAACATCATCCATTCCTAGAGCTCCAAATCGACTCTTCCGAAATTGCTTGATATGAAAGTTCCAACATTCAACAATATGTCTTCTGGAGAGTTCAAAAGATGATTTTTCCGGAACGAAACAAGTTCCTTCGATCTTCTGAGAATTAGTTGTTTTTTTTTTTCCTTTTTATAATGATAATAATAATAATCTTTATTTGTAAAAAACAATCAAATACAGACATGAACAACCTGTAAAGGGTGTTTGAAACAAACGGGCGTCAACACACAAGTAAACCATTACACAAACAGTTATCAATATTTTTCTAAAAATTGTAATTATCTAGGTATAAGGAATATGCACACATATAACCATTTAGTACAAACAGGTAACGACCAATATGAACATCATTCGAGTTGTGACTCTAAATAATCATTTATGGAGTATGGCTCTAAATTTATCAATAATTTTCAAATTTCCTGCTCGAAAACATTCGGAGAAGAGATCGATTTAATTCTTACTGGCAACTTGTTGAAGAATTTTAGAGAAGTATATAAAGCATTTCTTTCTGTCACCGTCAGTCTATGCAGTGGATAATCGTAGTTTATGCCTCTGGTATTATAAATGTTTTGGGGTGAATACTCTGAAAAAAACTGTTTATTTTTAGCAAAGAATAAGATGCATTCTTGAATACATACTGCACTAACTGTTAGTATTTTTGCAGAACGGAACTTACTTTTACACGATTCCCTATGCTTATACTGTATATTATTCTTAAGATTCTTTTTTGAATAATGAATAAGTGCTCTACGCTACCACTGCTGCCATAGAACAATATACCATATCTGAAACATGATTCGAAGTTTGCATGGTACACTACTTTGAGACTGAATTGATTTAAGTATTTGGATAGTATTCTCATCGCATAGCTCACTTTACTCAATTTGTTTGCTACTTCGTTAACATGGATATTCCAATTCAGGTAACGGTCTATATTTATCCCTAAAAATTTTGTGCTAGGAGCAATTTCTATACTTTGCTCATTCAATGTAATGTAACCAGGCACCTCGTAACCGCAATTTTTAGTTGTGAAAAGAACTACATTCGTTTTTTCTTCATTAACGAATTGTTTGTTTTCTGAGAACCAGTCATTTATTTTTTTGAAAACAAAATCAGAATGCAGTAACAGAGATGTTAACTCTTTCTCCTCAATCATGATGTTAGTATCATCAGCATAGTTAACCAATTTACAATCAGAAAGGTCTTTCAGGGTATCGAACATATCATTCAGATATACTATAAATAAAATGGGGCCAGTCATGCTACCCTGGGGCACACCCATGTTGATTTCAGATAGTTGTGATGTAATAGTTTCTTTGTCTTTTTGAATAGAGACTTTTCGTTTTCTATTGAAAAGATATGATTTGAACCACTCTAAAGGCTTGCCTCTTACTCCATATGCCTCAAGTTTGTCCAGTAAGATTTTATGATCTAGGCAATCATACGCTTTTGAAAGATCTAGAAACAGACCTATTGCTACATTTTTGTTCTCTAAAGCATTTAGTATATACTGAACAAATTGGAATACAGCTGTTGTCGTTGATTTTCCTTTTTGATACCCATGCTGGGAATTACTCAATAACTTACTCGTTACTAAGAAATTCATGAGGCGGTTACACATTGCTGTTTCAAATAATTTTGAGAAAGAAGGTAAAATGCTTATAGGTCTATAATTGCAGATTTCACTGGGATCGCCCTTCTTTTTATAAATTGGTTTCACTACTGCAATTTTCAAATTATCAGGAAAAATGCCATATTGAAAAGAATTATTTAAAATGTAAGCTAGAATTTTTGATACATATATTATAATTAATTTTATTATTTTGGTTGGTATTTGATCATCTCCACTGCTCATCTTATTCTTGAAATTTCTCACAATCTCCTCTACTTCTGTGTCATTTATAGGTTCTATGAACATCGACTTATCATTACATATAATTCTATTCACAAACTGTATGATATAAACGTGAAAAAAAAATATTTGTTGATTTTTTTGAGTTGAATCTTTTGAATAAGGTTAGAATTCCTCCAAAAATACTTCCTCGAAAGAATACTGTAGAATTGATTAGTGCAAAAAAACTCTGAAAGAACAATTTACCTGCTCATATAGTGCGCCTGCCGATGAATTACATACAAGCCAGTATAGGAGTCACTCTCATCCACCCACTCAACACTTTCAGCCGTTACTTGAATCGAACGATATCGAGAATGAAATGTTCCATAAAGAATAATATAAAACAGTGAACTGTTTGAACTGCTCTTCCACACACCTTGTATCTTCTGTTCATTTCTCAATCCCAAACAAGCTTGTTTCCGTTCGGAGATATCGAGTATCCCTTGAATTTCACCAAGAGTCACGAATATCGAACTCCTGTCCACAAATGAAGCTATGAAAACGAATTACTTGAACTTCGTAGGGGAATGGATTAAATAAGGATGAATTAAACTTCAATTTCAATAACTCTCTGTTTTGTATAGACCCTTTGTATTTTTTATGTATCAATAAAGGTATGTGAATGATGAGCACATATTGGTATGAACACAAAATACTAAAATTGAGAATGCTGTTCATATTAATCTATAATATCGATTTGGTATAAAGGAAATAAAAAAACACCGAAGTTCAACACCAAGAAATTTTAGCAGAAGATGAGAATATTTATGAAGTGATCGCTTCTTTTATTGTTATTGCGCCTCATCGCCATAATTTGTTTGTTACCTCATCACTCTCACAGTTTAATGCTCAATTGAATGATGACCCTACGGAACGAATCAGGCCCTACCATATTTTTCAAGCCATTTTGAGATAACGGAAGTAAACAATCAACAAGATATTCGATTCCCTTTAGGTTAATGCCCTGAAATGGCGACAATCAGTTTGAGTTCACAGTGATTGAACAACTTTCAAAAAAATTCATAAGATTGATTAAAGTTTCTTTCACTTGATATAGCATTAGAAAATTTCATCCAGTTTTTTTTCATCATAATTATAAATGGATTCTAAATGAGAATAGAGAAAGGTCACTTTGTTTTCCACTTATTCTCGATGGTGATATACCAATGCACATTTGTACTGGCATAGCACGAATATTATATCAATGCCTTCTCAGTATAACTATGTGCTTACATTCGTGGTGCAAGAAATCGGATCTCCTTTTACTTACCACCTTCACACATGTACCACATTCATGACACATTACATCGATAGACATTTTCAAGATCCATAACTTCACGCTCAATCAAACCTCAATATCACGAATACTGGAGTGACTTAGCATTTGATACATTCATCAGAAAAAAACAGTCCAACAATGTTGCCAAAGGCATATGAACAATTGAAGTGTTAATATGCTATCAAATTCCTACTTAAAACGTGTGTCTCACCCAGAAACAAGCTTCGTAAATAAAGTTTGGTGTGAACCATAACAAACAAGGGCGGTTAAGTCACGCTATCTGATGCCGTTTAGCGTTTAGAGGCGTTGATGACAACACTTTCACATTTGTTAATATCTCTACGATTTTTCCCCCTGAGAAGTAAACAACCTTCATCATGATCAATGATGAGTATTCAAAAGTCTTTGAAATCTTTCTTGACTATCATGTATATGGTGGGTGCTTAAACATTGTGGTGAAATGAAAACCAATCATGTCGAATTGAAAGAGAAATAGTTAGTTTCTCTATACTCTTGGGTCTCTGGAGTATCTCTTGGACACGTTGGCGAACATGATTTATGGTAATTGCTTTTTTAGGAATATCCTGAGAAATTTCCCTATATCATAAACTCCGACCGATATATTTCACGATTCCCCCCACAGCTTGTCAAATACAGGAACGCACTTTTGAAGTATCTTTGGGATTGCAAAGCTGTGTTCGACACATCACTAGGAACAATATGAAGTTTCATACTTATATCTTGAAGCCCTGAAGGTGCGATTCCAAATTTATAATCAGATCTTGTATTTCAGTAGAAAATGCGCTTGAAAATTGAAGGTTACCTCGAACGATAATACACAAGTTGGTGGGGTTACGTTATACTATGGCTTTCAGTGCTCAGACTAATTGATGACAATAACATCTGTGTTTCTTGCATAATTTCGAGTGTGATCTATTTTTGAGAAAAAAATTGGCCAATTTCCAACTGTGTACTGCCCAGGATAATTTCGATATCTTTATCTCCTAAGGCCAATACTTCCATAGGGTGCTCTGGTAGAAGCACTCCATCGAGGGGGTGACCACTCTGGCAATACGTGTACAAATTTGTCCCGCAGTCGACCGCAATCGCTTGATTTTCGGCGGAAATCCCGCAATCACTCAGGAAATCGCTCCAGAAATCCGAAATCACTTTGGAAATCCCGAAATCCTATCGGAAATCCGGAAATCACTGCCTAAACTTTGGAAATCATCACCGAAATCCTATTTGGAAATCGCAGTCGCTAGGGAAATCCGAAATTATAATGCATGCATAGAGACGATTGTAGTCATTGTAGATCGAGTTTTGAGACGTCGAAGTGTGAAGTGTCGAGGGGCCAAGGGCGAAGTGTTTTAGTGGAAAATATATTTATTCAAATCATAATTAGAGTAGCCAACGGGTGGGGAGGTAAGTTACTGATGAATTAAAACCCACTCTCTTCCTTGAAAATAGGTTTCTACTGTACGTGAGATTCATAAATAGTAAACCACGGG
This sequence comes from Zygogramma bicolorata, assembly GCA_032362365.1. Taxonomy (NCBI): domain Eukaryota; kingdom Metazoa; phylum Arthropoda; class Insecta; order Coleoptera; family Chrysomelidae; genus Zygogramma; species Zygogramma bicolorata. Next base: position 2,555,738 of record JAVJAQ010001639.1, on the reverse strand, counting down.
TTTCATTGAATTTCGGTCATAGTGAACCATCTATTATTATTAGCGTATTGTTACGTCCTAACGCCGGCCCTGACGAGATCATAAACGCAGGTGAGGAATCGCGTCGTAGCGAACGTCATTTTCCAAGAACCGTAAATGCCGCCTGGAGAATTCGAGACACGTCATCGGGGCTTCTCTAGAGGATTCTCGATAGGTACGCAGATATAAATACGGGACAGGCTTCGCTGCGGGGAGATAATTTGTATTACAGGGAGTTAGTGATTCGGCAGTTTTATTCAGAGCTAAGTGACGAGAAGATGTAGAATTGTTAGTAAGAGAGTTTTAGTAACTAGCATTGGAAAGTTATCGGAGCGATTTAAGTGATCGTGTTGTATTGTATTGTGATAGAGAGTTATAATAAAAGTAGTTTAGTGTTGTTTGGTGTTTAAATCGACGAACCCAAGGAATATCGTAACAGTGGTGTCAGAATAGAGATTTTCCAAGGAATAAATCGTAACAGTATCATTATTAGATCTAGTTTATTATTCATTAATTTTATTATTGAATTTATATTTATATCTACATTGAGTTGACCACTCATCGCGCACTTCGCTCAAAACAAGTTAACATTTTCAGAAGTGAAATGGGTGAAATCAGTATCAAACTTAAAAACGTGTGCATCACTCTAGTAGTCAAGAGTAATAATGAATAAAGAAATGTGATTTGAAATTTCCTGTCCTTTTTTAAATCGTCTATTACCCTCTTCATACAATTGTTATTTTTTTGACAGAAATGAATCACAAGAATTGATTGAGTTATATATAACTTAACGAAAAAAACAAGATTGGTCCCATCAAACAAATTTTTTTCTTCCAAAGAAGTAAAAGTCATATATGCATGACAAAATATTTTGTTCAAGCAAGAAAAATTAATTCTTGAACATCAACTATCAATTCAAGCCTAGATTCAAGCGCATATTCATTTTATCAAATGAATAATTCGTTTGCCTTACTACATTTTTCTGTTACTTTTCTCAAGTATATCTTGGTGTCGAATCAATAGGGCCATATGATTGAATTGAATTCGACAAGCCTTCGTGCAATAGATATAAATTTGATTATATCAAATTTGGTTGTTTCATTCAACCAGATTATTATTTTTTGGATCAATATATAAGTAAACTTCGATGGAACCAGAACTTATTTCTCTCAATAGGTACATATAATCTCAAATTGAAACATTTTTAGCAAGAACTCCATTTCTTTGCTGCGAAATAATATTTCGGTCTCAAGATTACACATGTTCGGATAAAGTAATATTTGATCGAAATAATGAAATAAATTTGACTAAATGACTTTGAAATAACAGAAAATATTTTCATTTTTTGTAATTCAGGCACCATAACTACTTTAAAATGTCTCATTTTGAATAACTTATCGCAATAATTATTTTATAATGTTTAGGAAATCTATCGAAATCGGTTGGGATTTCCAAGAAATCATCGGAAATCTCTTGGAATCGTATGCGATTTCCATGAAATCATCGGAAATCCCTCTAAATCTTATGTGATTTCCACGCAATCTCCGGAAATCTCTGGAAATCACATGAGATCTCCAGGAAATCCTCGGAAATCCCAAATTTTTCAGGAAATCATGAAGGATTTCGGCAATACGTGTACGTTTTCTGATGAGTGGTCACCCCCTCGCACTCCATCGATGATGGTGGCAGAAGGAAATCCAAGTATTTCAGAATAAAACTTTCACTGTTGTATCGAAATTGAATTTGCGTATACTGTCATAATATGATGCGAATTGGCCATAGATCACTCATGGTTCCAGATTGTAATATAATCAATCGAAGTATTTTTCATAACTTAGTTGCTGAGGCAAATTTTAGCCAAACCCATGACATCACATTTTCCGAAAGGTCAGGATCACCACTAAAAGCACCTGCATTACCTTTGATTCCACGTTAAGCTAGTACCTGATTCCAGTACCCTATAGTAGCCTTGCCACTTTCTCCCGCGGAGTATTTGTTGGAATAAAGACATGAAAGATCCTAGACATTGCACTCAGGCTATTATATGATCCCTAGTTGCTGCAATGATATCATCATCGTAGACATCAGAAGCAGTGGTTCCATCAGTGTAACCCTCGCCCTATATCCAGATGGCAAGGAAACTTTTGGTCTTCCTATCGAAAGTTCTATAGCGTGGCGTCCAATATGAAGCCGTTGGCACTTAGAGTCTGAGGCAGACACAATCCTTGAGATTATTTTTGGGTTCCACACTCCTTTGCATTCAAAGACTGGAAACTATTCTTAACGTTCCTGAAAGCAAGACTTGGTGATGCTTGGTGGCTTCGAGTAGCCATGCCACGGATCTATGATTACTGGTCTCTCAAGTCCTTTCACTCCAGTCGAATCACCATAATTCACGATTGGAATCGTTCACTGACTATTCAAGTATCGAAGTGTATTCATCATTCTATTCGAGCATAGTGTAATATGTCCAAGACTTGCTAAGAAACTCACTAACTTTGTCATATTTCTAGATTTTTAAAATTTGAAATTATCATTGGGATTTGGAGTTCCCTTTAAATTTGTACCATCCCAAATCGATATATTGAGATATATTGTTCGAAAAAATTGTTCTAAAATTGTTCGTTCCGTTAACCAGCTGACGAACGTCAACCCTCAGAAGTCGAAACTTGTGCGAGCAATGGATCAACGGTCAATACAATGTTTCAAATACTCTGATTGGTCTAATGGCAAGAATACATATGTGATTTATAAGTTCATCGAATTTCAAATTATCAACCCAATCGGGATTTAGATCAATGTCCTCCCAAGCTGCTCTTTGGTGGTTTGGTGAAGAGTATTTCTGTGAAGACGTGTACTTTCCATCCAAGCACCTTCTTCGAGTAGCTTTTCACAAGTCCTCTGGTGGTTTCGACGACGAAGGTTTCCGTTGGGAGATCTTCAGACGGTGAATAACGTGATTTCGTCACTAAGGAGTATTCGCGCAACGAGGTACGCACAGTCACACGAAAAACAAAAAACCCATACTTAGTCCATTCTGAATGAGTGGGGTGATTTACTATTCTTGTTAATCACCTCAAAGAATGGCAACCTTGACTGAAATCAGGTGTTTTGTATATCACTTCAACATTTCTTCCCTTTCGCAAGTGATATCAAGTTTTATCGCAGGAATTGAGATTCTGATAAATATGCCCTTTAGATCATTACCGAGATCATTACATTCAAGAAAAAAATTCTTTCGATATTTGATATTTCAGCTGTTGAATTGCAAAAATGTCTCACTGAGCAGAATAATTTTGGATTGAGGTGGCCTTTACTTGATGGAAATCCATAGTTATTACGCTATAAGGTAGACACGATTAAATTTCCACAAAATTTATTGTCTTCGCGACATGTTTCGATACACTGTATCTTTATCAAGCGATGTCTTTAATGTTTAAAGACATCGCTTGATAAAGATACAGTGTATCGAAACATGTCGCGAAGACAATAAATTTTGTGGAAATCTAATCGTGTCTACCTTATAGCGTAAAAAGAATAATTTTGAATATTTCAATCCAGCAAGTATCAAATGACATTGCAGGTCATTCAAAAATATTGAACATAACCAATTTTGTGCTGAACCTCACTCGAGAAACTGCACTATCAGAAAATACGACATGAAAAGCATGTTGCTCATAAAGAGCAATTTGTCTCGCAATTTGTATATACTTTTTTTGAGACTTCACAATCCGCTTTCTACAACGGATAAGCTGTTGATATTTTTCTATTGGACAATACTGGAAACAATTTATAGTTTCACACTGATTCTTTAGAGACATGCCATCAAATAAAATCTTCATTGAACTGGTAGGAGTGCGATTTCAAATCCCTAATCCAAATTTGCGTTTTGATCGGATACACGCTTTATGTATGGAGCTCGTATCGAATCTCAACACGCAATTGCCGTCAAGATTATAATGATAAGCAACAGTGACAATACCAACTCATTTTTCATCATAAACGAACTCACCTTCATCATGATTACTGCCCAGGAGGATTTCCATGTCTTCGTAATCACCTTCGGCCAACATATCCATAGGGTGTTTCGGCAGAAGCACTCCATCGATGGTCGGGGTGGAAGGGAAACCGAGTATTCCAGAATAAGAGTTCCACTGTTGTAACGAAATCGTTTTGGCGTCTACCGCCCTCATACAGTCCATAACTTGACGCGGATTGTTCTCAAGCAGAGTTATATTGCACCCACAGTCTTGAATTAGAATTTTCCCGATCTGTTCAGCGCGTTCGCCAGTCATGTAACTCCACGGAGCATTCATGGTTCCCGATTGTAAAATACCCCTACGAGCGATGCCTTTCGTGACGGGGCTGATGAGGTGGATGCTAACTGAACCTCCGCCGGCGGATTCTCCAAAGAGCGTTATCAGGTCAGGGTCACCGCCAAATGCAGCGGCGTTCTCTTTTATCCAGCGTATAGCGAGGATCTGATCCCAGAGTCCCATATTACCAGGCGCCTCTTCGCTTCCTCTAGGGAAGTATCTATTGAGGTACAGAAATCCGAAAGATCCAAGGCGATACTGCATTGAGGCAACTATAACATCGCTAGTTGCTGCGATGATGTCTGCATCGTAGACGTCCAAAGTTGCCGTACCACTCATGTAGCCTCCACCATATATCCAGATAAGTACAGGAACTTTCGGTCTCTCTATCGGGGGTTTTTCAGCGTGGTGTCTGATACGCAGCCGCTGTGGGACCCAAATGTTGAGGTACAGACAATCCTCGGAGATATTGGTGTTAGGGTTCCACATTTCTTCACCCTCAAAGCCTGGGAAGTACTCGTAACGTTCCTGGAAGCAAGAGTTGGGCTGCTTAGTGGCGTCGAGTATGCCGTGCCATGGGTCGATTGGTACCGGTCTCTTGAATCTGAGCTGCTCTATTGGGGGTTTCGCGAACGGTATTCCGGTAAAGACGTGTACTTCTCGACCAAGCACCGTCTTCGAGTAGCCTCTCACCAGCCCGCTAGTGGTTTCGACGACCAAGGGATCCGTGTGAAAATCTTTGAACGGTGAGGATCGCGTGGTAGTTTCGTCACTCGGCCAGGAGTATCCGCACACCGAAGCACTCATAGTCACGAACAAACACAAGAACGAGAGTCGGCCCATTCTGAGGAACAAAGCAACTTCACTCAACTTGTTGATTTCGCGATACACCGATTGGGATATCGAGTCACATTGGCACGCGGCGGAACAGAGGTCTGTGTGTCGCACGAGACGGCGTGTAGACGGGCTGATACTAACCGTGGCGTGGAACGCAACGGCGGGCAGGTTGAAGCTTGCGCGTCCCGATTTCGACGTTTCCCTGTTACTATTACACCGAGCGAGGATTTAAAACTTTCGGTTTCAAATGCTCACCATGCCGGGTAATTTTTTCGTGAAATATATGCACTTTCACGCCTTCTAATTCTTTGGTAACTTGTGTGTAATTTTACGGTTGTACATTATTTAAACGGGTGGAAGCGAACGTGGAATGGCCGGTGGAAGCTCGAGCGCGATGAGGTTCTGAAAGATTAATAATTTATTAACGTGAAAAAATATTGAGCGAACCATGTTTAACGAGGCGGTGAAAAAAGAGTTCATGTACGATTCCGGATCGATACGTTTCCTGGCTGGGACGATTGTAGGAAATCACCAATCATTTTGTGGTATCAACATTTATTCGTTTTCTGTCGGTACGACGAATCTAAGATGGATTCGACAGTTAATGGGGTCTATCGATGTGTTAATATATTAAACGTGATCAATCGTTCAAATGGTTTGCTGAAGAGATACAAGGAAGACGAAAATACTCCATTCAGTTTTCTCTAGAGAATAATAATGTGTTGATGGGAAAATTTGACAATTCGTAATCGATTTTCTTGAAAATTCTTGTGAGAGATTATATAAGCAGGTATGAACAAGGCATAGATCTATAAAAACTCTGATGAAATACCTGGAATATGCTGGACCGTGTGGATTTTTCTGTCAAAATCACTAAACGTATAGAGATATAGACAAGAGATTGGACAATAAATATTTCACACATGGCAACAAGCAGCAAGTATGGGCCTTGAATCTTGATATTATGAATTAGAAAGTAAACAGTCAGTCGGCCGGTCGAATGAATTCACTTCACTTTAAAATTATCATTGGGGATTTACAACCAACGAATATCCATAAAAGCACTAGTCGGTAATAATTATGTTTCTTGGGAATGGTTATACTAGGTCTCATATCTTCGCATACGCATGTTATACCTGTAGCTTTTACATTCAATTGTGAATATTTATCTTTTTGTTGAGCTCTTAGTGCTCAGCTCTTCGGTCTTAAGGTGTTCATAGACCTACTATCATAAGTAGCTCGTATGAAATAAAAACAACTGCTGCACCTCTTCGGAAGCGTTGTCCAATCTCGGATTACACTGTAGCGAGATAGTAAAATTTTTAAATGTTCCAAACTATCATTATTGATATACTGATAGGTCAATTTGGATTACGAATTGTAAAAATCAAGGTAAAATATTGCAGTTGGAAAGCTCAAGTTCATCAAATGATCAAGTTGAGTTTCATATTAAAGATAATCCAATCAATAAGATAAGTTGTCTGAATTCATTTTGCCATGGTTACGAGTTTTCTGAGTTTCAACGGAGGAAATAAGGTTTCCATCCAAGTCGTTTTGATATATTGAGAACCAAATGGAGATTCAATAACAGCTCATTCATTTCCGATCATCAATGTGTAACCATAAGGGTTCTTTTCCTTCAAAAGTAATGTATCAACGATGCTTCCAAATGGTGGCAGAGTCCGTTTATCGTGTACGGGCGCGGTACGGCTTATGTTCTTGAAAAACAATACAAAATATGATATATCATTCAGTTTCGTGATAAAATCGGCTGAATTATCCACCAACACAAATCATTGCGGTCGAATATCCATAAAAGCACTAGTCGGTAATAATTATGTTTCTTGGGAATGGTTATACTAGGTCTCATATCTTCGCATACGCATGTTATACCTGTAGCTTTTACATTCAATTGTGAATATTTATCTTTTTGTTGAGCTCTTAGTGCTCAGCTCTTCGGTCTTAAGGTGTTCATAGACCTACTATCATAAGTAGCTCGTATGAAATAAAAACAACTGCTGCACCTCTTCGGAAGCGTTGTCCAATCTCGGATTACACTGTAGCGAGATAGTAAAATTTTTAAATGTTCCAAACTATCATTATTGATATACTGATAGGTCAATTTGGATTACGAATTGTAAAAATCAAGGTAAAATATTGCAGTTGGAAAGCTCAAGTTCATCAAATGATCAAGTTGAGTTTCATATTAAAGATAATCCAATCAATAAGATAAGTTGTCTGAATTCATTTTGCCATGGTTACGAGTTTTCTGAGTTTCAACGGAGGAAATAAGGTTTCCATCCAAGTCGTTTTGATATATTGAGAACCAAATGGAGATTCAATAACAGCTCATTCATTTCCGATCATCAATGTGTAACCATAAGGGTTCTTTTCCTTCAAAAGTAATGTATCAACGATGCTTCCAAATGGTGGCAGAGTCCGTTTATCGTGTACGGGCGCGGTACGGCTTATGTTCTTGAAAAACAATACAAAATATGATATATCATTCAGTTTCGTGATAAAATCGGCTGAATTATCCACCAACACAAATCATTGCGGTCAAGAAATTCTAAATGACAGCTCATATCGACTAATATTTTCTAACAGTACAGTAACGAACTCTTTCTTATAGTATTTCTTTTTGCCTAACAATAACTACAATCATAAAAGTATTATCTTTTGCCTCCAAAAATCTTGTCAGGAATGTCAATACTTCCGATCGATTTGTAGGGAAGTGTTTTGTAGCACTATACTTTTACTTGTTTTAATTCTCTTAAAATCACTCCTCTTTCGTCTTCTAGTTTGGCAAGTCTGTCAGTACCATTTGATTTCTGAATTCAAATGGCTTCTAATAATACCGTCAGTTTTCAAACCTAAAGTGTGCAAAAACATTGTTTTGCGAATCCGTACTTTGTTTTCATGATCGTCAGTACTGAGGAGCAAATGGTAACGTAAAAAAAGTCTTCTTCACTCTCCTTTGCAATATGTATGTTTCTAAGAAGAGACTTCTGCCGCTAAAATTCAATTTCCAAAACTTTTTTTGATTTCTTCTCTTGATGCTCGATCAATTTTTTGGTAACACTTTCGCCTACATTTATTGGTAGGTACAAGGAGGAAGCAAGGCATGATTTGCATTATTGTCTAATTTATTCTTTCCACCTTCTCCTTTCACTTCTTTCACTACCTTGTCTACCATTTCTTTGAGCAGTGATTCACAAATTTTATTAATTTTTTCATTGTTTGAGTCGTCATGATTATTTTGTCAAAGACATCGTCAAAATTGGCAGAAAACTGTCTTAACTTTTTTTTGGTGTAACATCAGGACTATAGTGGGGATCTCTATCACTATCGTCAAAGTCAGAATATAGTTGATTGTCATCGTCTGAAGGTAAATCTTGAAGAGAAGTTGATGGCCTTAAAACATAAAACGCAAAGTTCACCTATCTGACATATTCTTCAGACTTTTCAGAAGCGACAGTTCTTTCATATTTTGAGGGGCGTTTGTTCTCGAATTGTTTCTAATTAAAGGCATACAATGGAATAGTTAGATTCAAAACAAAATCACACATTTGAATGTTTATATCAAACATTCCCAATTTCACTTATCCAACATGATATGAATATAACCAAAAAACTAAACAACAGTAACAACTAGATGACTTTCTATTAGTCTCTCACCTATCTAGACACATTTGTAGTATTTTCTGGCCCAGGATCCCATAATTTGAACTTACGAAAGAATATTTGAAAAGAGAGAATATCATTGATGAGGGAGCGTCGCGTGCAATCAATACCGTGATCAAAACTCAACTGATACCGACAATAAAGATACTGAAACATAGTAGCTCCCACATACTGAAAAATTCCGGTTGAGGTGCCAAAAAAAAAATATTTAAATGAAAATGAATAAAACCTAGTAACTTGACTTGCTAAATTTAAGCAAACTAAAGATGTCTATTTTTGAAATTTACTAGAAAATTGCATGTAGAAATAACCCCTATTCATGCTGATAATAGGGTCGAAAAGTCCATATATGGTAACTTGGCAATCTGGATTCAAAAATCGATGACAATTCAAAACTTAGTTCCTCTAGTTACTAACTTTTCCTATAGTACGGCAGTCTAGTAAACTGAATGGAAATGATTTCGTATTCACACAAGGTAGGAGAACTCCACCAATCACAGAGAACAAACCTTGTAGAACCGTCACAATTCTGATCTGTCTAGTTACAAACACGAAATTCAAGTTATTTCATTCAAGCAATAATAAATGTACTTGTATCTGAAAAATTTTCTAGTTTATCGAGTCACGTTTGAATTCACAATTGATGTTTTTTGTAGAATTTAAGAACTTACATCAATAATCAACTGAAAATATACAGTCCAACTGGCCAGTTCTTTAGGGTGTTAGCCCTCTGAGACGATCGAATTTTTTTGTCGCGGGTTCAAGTCTTATCAAAACCAACTTTTTTTAGCCTTTTTTTAATTTGACACTTCTAATTGAATTCGTGTCGTTCACCAATGAATATAGTAAAGTCTCTTTCCTTTGAGGTTTTTATAAATATCAAAAGAATACTATGAAATTTATTATCAATATGATAATAAATCTACACAGAAAGTCATGATCACATTGTATAGACCAATTCATTCAACTCTGAACGAATAAATCTATATGCTCCTAGATGAAAGTGGCTTGAAAACTCATTCACGGTATTTTTGAGAGAAAAACTCACAGCCAGAGAAAGAATAACAGAAAAATTTTCAATAAACTGATAGCAACACATCGCTCACCGTTCTAAGCATCATTTTTCAACTGCATATCCCTTTCCTAATGCCTAATGCATAATAAATACCTAGTGGTAAAACCACCGACCTATCTATTATTTATGGAAGGGTAAAACATACAATGAACGTTCATTTGACATTTGTTCAGGAGCATAAATCTGTTATTTACATTCCATTTCTGGGAAACCTACGCAAGTTTAATTACTCCGTGGCATACACTCGAAAAGATAATCTACTTACATAGTTATCTACCAGTTATTGAGATCATATACTCGAGGAACATGGGGAGTTATATCAGCTGAAACTGAATCAGTCTCGATTATAGAATTGAGTTTAATGTATAATTTAAGATTTTCACAAAAATTCATGGGGATGCTTGAAGACTGGCTTTAAATCAAATATTCAAAAAATGAACAATTTGTTCAGGCCAGCCTCAACTCACCTACACTGTAGGTTGACGGACTAACACCTATTAGAAAACAACTACTCCCCTGGCTAATACCACGAAGGGCATTGAATTACATCAAACAGGTGTCAGTGCGGAATTCTTCACAGAAGAAATTCCACATATGCTCGTGGCGATACAACTACCAGAATTGATTTTCAATTACTGGGACGGGACACACTTGCAGACCGGTTTCGGGCTATTTGGCCCCTCATCAGTGCAAGGCAGTGCCATCATCAACAATAAGTCGATGACTTCCCATAATTGAAAATCATACTCGAGCAGAGTATCTTCCCTAGACCTAGGCTGATACAAACAACTAGCAAAATAGCCGTTGCTGCGCCATCTGCCCGTAGACTAGGTACTAACCAAGAGCATATCCGCATGGCCCCAATTCCTTGTACAAGGAAAATAGAATTTCAAAAAAATTCATGGGGATGCTTGAAGACTGGCTTTAAATCAAATATTCAGAAAATGAACAATGTGTTCAGGCCAGCCTCAACTCACCTACACTGTAGGTTGACGGACTAACACCTATTAGAAAACAACTACTCCCCTGGCTAATACCACGAAGGGCATTGAATTACATCCAACAGGTGTCAGTGCGGAATTCTTCACAGAAGAAATTCCACATATACTCATGGCGAAACAACTACCAGAATTGATTTTCAATTACTGGGACGGGACACACTTGCAGACCGGTTTCGGGCTATTTGGCCCCTCATCAGTGCAAGGCAGTGCCATCATCAACAATAAGTCGATGACTTCCCATAATTGAAAATCATACTCGAGCAGAGTATCTTCCCTAGACCTAGGCTGATACAAACAACTAGCAAAATAGCCGTTGCTGCGCCGTCTGCCCGTAGACTAGGTACTAACCAAGAGCATATCCGCATGGCCCCAATTCCTTGTACAAGGTAAATAGAATTTCACAAAAATTCATGGGGATGCTGAACAAATTGTTCATTTTTTGAATATTTGATTTAAAGCCAGTCTTCAAGCATCCCCATGAATTTTTGTGAAATTCTATTTTCCTTGTACAAGGAATTGGGGCCATGCGGATATGCTCTTGGTTAGTATCTAGTCTACGGGCAGATGGCGCAGCAACGGCTATTTTGCTAGTTGTTTGTATCAGCCTAGGTCTAGGGAAGATACTCTGCTCGAGTATGATTTTCAATTATGGGAAGTCATCGACTTATTGTTGATGATGGCACTGCCTTGCACTGATGAGGGGCCAAATAGCCCGAAACCGGTCTGCAAGTGTGTCCCGTCCCAGTAATTGAAAATCAATTCTGGTAGTTGTATCGCCACGAGCATATGTGGAATTTCTTCTGTGAAGAATTCCGCACTGACACCTGTTGGATGTAATTCAATGCCCTTCGTGGTATTAGCCAGGGGAGTAGTTGTTTTCTAATAGGTGTTAGTCCGTCAACCTACAGTGTAGGTGAGTTGAGGCTGGCCTGAACAAATTGTTCATTTTTTGAATATTTGATTTAAAGCCAGTCTTCAAGCATCCCCATGAATTTTTGTGAAATTCTATTTTCCTTGTACAAGGAATTGGGGCCATGCGGATATGCTTTTGGTTAGTACCTAGTCTACGGGCAGATGGCGCAGCAACGGCTATTTTGCTAGTTGTTTGTATCAGCCTAGGTCTAGGGAAGATACTCTGCTCGAGTATGATTTTCAATTATGGGAAGTCATCGACTTATTGTTGATGATGGCACTGCCTTGCACTGATGAGGGGCCAAATAGCCCGAAACCGGTCTGCAAGTGTGTCTTGTCCCAGTAATTGAAAATCAATTCTGGTAGTTGTATCGCCACGAGCATATGTGGAATTTCTTCTGTGAAGAATTCCGCACTGACACCTGTTGGATGTAATTCAATGCCCTTCGTGGTATTAGCCAGGGGAGTAGTTGTTTTCTAATAGGTGTTAGTCCGTCAACCTACAGTGTAGGTGAGTTGAGGCTGGCCTGAACACATTGTTCATTTTTTGAATATTTGATTTAAAGCCAGTCTTCAAGCATCCCCATGAATTTTTGTGAAATTCTATTTTCCTTGTACAAGGAATTGGGGCCATGCGGATATGCTCTTGGTTAGTACCTAGTCTACGGGCAGATGGCGCAGCAACGGCTATTTTGCTAGTTGTTTGTATCAGCCTAGGTCTAGGGAAGATACTCTGCTCGAGTATGATTTTCAATTATGGGAAGTCATCGACTTATTGTTGATGATGGCACTGCCTTGCACTGATGAGGGGCCAAATAGCCCGAAACCGGTCTGCAAGTGTGTCTTGTCCCAGTAATTGAAAATCAATTCTGGTAGTTGTATCGCCACGAGCATATGTGGAATTTCTTCTGTGAAAAATTCCGCACTGACACCTGTTGGATGTAATTCAATGCCCTTCGTGGTATTAGCCAGGGGAGTAGTTGTTCTCTAATAGGTGTTAGTCCGTCAACCTACAGTGTAGGTGAGTTGAGGCTGGCCTGAACAAATTGTTCATTTTTTGAATATTTGATTTAAAGCCAGTCTTCAAGCATCCCCATGAATTTTTGTGAAATTCTATTTTCCTTGTACAAGGAATTGGGGCCATGCGGATATGCTCTTGGTTAGTACCTAGTCTACGGGCAGAGGGCGCAGCAACGGCTATTTTGCTAGTTGTTTGTATCAGCCTAGGTCTAGGGAAGATACTCTGCTCGAGTATGATTTTCAATTATGGGAAGTCATCGACTTATTGTTGATGATGGCACTGCCTTGCACTGATGGGGGGCCAAATAGCTCGAAACCGGTCTGCAAGTGTGTCCCGTCCCAGTAATTGAAAATCAATTCTGGTAGTTGTATCGCCACGAGCATATGTGGAATTTCTTCTGTGAAGAATTCCGCACTGACACCTGTTGGATGTAATTCAATGCCCTTCGTGGTATTAGCCAGGGGAGTAGTTGTTTTCTAATAGGTGTTAGTCCGTCAACCTACAGTGTAGGTGAGTTGAGGCTGGCCTGAACAAATTGTTCATTTTTTGAATATTTAATTTAAGATTATCGTAAAAGGATAATCGTTGAAATCGTAGTGAACCTAAGGATTTGTCTGTAACTTCCACTGGTACCATGATGAGAATTCATTCAACTGTCATTTGATAATTCCTCAAACACATTGAACTGTCAATAGAAAAATAGTGTTGGTAATGTAATCTAATCGATCATTGATGTCACGAAAATTGAGACTGATACATTCAAAGAAAAGCTCAAGGAGATTCGTATTCTTCGAAAAATCTATTCATTCGCTCTCATCATGAAAATTGGTACAGTGAGTGAACTTTATATGTTTCGATGCTTCAATAACAAGATGTGCACCCGCTATTTTCAGAAAAACACCCCAATCGTGTTAATTCTATCCACAGCTTGGCCATACGATGAATACATGAACAGTGATGAATGAAGATGGCATATCTCCAAAATCACAACGAGAGTTTGGGAAGAATGTAGCTTTCGGATCATTTTTAATGAAACGGTTATACTGAATCTTTTCGTAGAGATCAATAACCCTGATACCAAACTGATATTACTTGCACACAACGCGCGTATCACTAACAAGGTCAACATCTTCAGGAGATCATAATTGATACTGAATCTGATGAGTAGGGTAGTTATCTATATATTCCATAATCTAGGGTGGTACAGGTAAGAACTACATGTAAAAGTTTTCCCGCCCTATATGGAATTTGTACTAGGTAATAATTATTCTGCCAAATTTTTTTTCAACAAACTGAATAGCTGACTGAAAGTAATATGCCCTTTGTCATCATATTTTCACATTTTATCATCTCTGGATTCTCGAATGCATTTTGCCGCCATGTATCATGTACAATCTTGACCAGTCTCAGATTTTTTTCGCTAAATCTATGATCTCGTTGTTCAGAGCAAGATGCATAAAACCTTGGTGTGTTGACTGATATGCTTTTGTTTAGTCAATTACTGTCGATCTGAGGAATCGAAGTGGGAGCTTATATTTTTTCAGGTAGGTGATGATGAAAATACGATTTGTCAAAGCTGCAATTCCAATCCAGCGACAGCTCACGAGTGACATTCGATTCGAGTGACTAAACTCTGTCGCGATCTTTTGTTCACCAATAATTAGTACATGAAATTTATGTAGACAGGCCACCTTATAAAAAGCTAACCTGTCACGGACAAATTGGCACTTTGATACTTCGATTTGAAGTATTTGAAATTTGAATGCGTTTGGCAGTAGCGATAAAGTCAATATTCAATACTATTCTTGATTTCATTGTATGCCATACTCCCCACATTTTTATCGTTACTACTGCGGCTATTGAGTGAAATTTTTACCTCTAGTTACTTCTTTCATAATGAACTATTTTGCATTGTTTGTGGTGTTAATAGTGCCGAATCTAATATTCACATCAATAGTATATTGAGTAGCTACCGCAGTTAAATAATTTCTTTGTGTTAAAAAATATATGATGATATACACATATTTCGAAATTAGAAGATATTTTTGAAAACCCCACAATCAAAATGATAAATTTACCTCGAATGACCTTTCTCAATTTATATTCGTAGAAGTAATATTTGTGTGATATACCGATTGATTCCCGGAATTGTCAGTTTAACATATTATTTTCAGCAATAGTAACAATAGTTTTTATGTCTCTAATAGAGAGGATGCAAAAAAAATAATTCAAAATCATGGAATAAAAGTTCTTCCAGGTTCAGATTACCAAATTCATGAAGTGCGCCTCTGTTGGTAATCATTGAAGGGATTTATCCAGTCAAAATCGAGAATGAAATATTTCAATTTGAGCCTACGATTTTTCAGATGTAAGTTAACGCAACAGGGTTTCTATGCATCTTGGTTCAAATCATGTTGTGCGACTCTAGAATGTTTCATCTTTCCGTTCCTGATATGTTCAGAGTTCTTCTTGGAGCGGATTCTGATAGCTTATCGAGTTTGACCAATATATTTGTTGTTGCAATCTTGGTATTCAGTTTGATATGTCCCCAGAATTTGTGTGTTTTCTGATTTATGTTCATGGTAACCAAAGAGTAGTTCTGATCCATATAAAGTTTCATGTGCAACTTCCATATACATATACTTCATCAAATATCTATTCCAAGTCCTCTAGTATGATGAGGTTCATATGGGATCACTATGAACTTTTCACTACTCTCACGGGTTCACGAAGCTTTTTCCATTTTTTGAATCTGATCTACTATCTCTGGGTGAAACCATTCACTTCGGCTACGTGCCTAATCACTCTGTTCTAATTGTACTGAAATTTCTTCAAATGTTATAAATCTATTGACGAGGAGTTGTAGTGCTTCATTTTATACACCTAAAAGTGGCAACTTCTGTTAATTTTCAACTCAGTCTGTAAATTTTATACTCATACACCTATTATTCGGTTCTGAAAAGATACTCCCAATGTTGGGAAGTAATTGAGTAGATTCGAAACGGACACTGGCAGAAAACTCAGTTACTTCACTAGTATCCGATCGGATATGTTGATGACCTATTCGCCGTGGTGGATACAAGGGTAACCAATATTGGAAATGGTTTTACGCATTGAATAGCTACTTGAAAAAAACAATTGCCTTCATCAGATGTCATGAGGAACAAACATATATAATGGTATGACATTTGATTTTCAAAGGGAACAGATGAATACGATCAATCTTTCGCCATTCGATTCATTTCACACAAAATTGCGGCAGTACAATTTGATTGTCGTTGCTTATAATATTTCTTTCGTAGAAAGATCAGTGCGACAATGAAAATGGTGACCAAACACATTATGTGAATGGTTTTAACGCAGAAATAGAGGATGAGATAATAAAAAAATGTGGATTTGTACAAACACTTCGTGAAACTTCCATTCATCGAAAAAATGAGAGTAGTTAAAAGTTCATAGTTATCCCATATGAACCCCATCACACTAGAGGACTCGAACCGAAATTTGATAAAGTGAATACTTCTTGTGAGTATAAAAACGCCTTTGTAATCCTAATGATTAATTATGAACACAGAAGAGTCGGGAAAATACGTAATCAGTTATCAAGTACGCAACCAATAATACAGGGTGTACTTGAATGATGTCATCAATTCCAGGGGGGATTCCCAGTCATAGTTCATGACAAAAAGTTCATATAAACATCGTTTCCGAGTAACGAGTTGTCAAAGTGTTACTATAAAATATTAATATTAATATAACTAATTATATTAATAACTGAAAAGTCTTCGTCGATTTTGATGAAACTAAGTATGTTTGTTAGCAGTTAAAAACTCCTTTTCGTGTAATTAGTTTACGAATTAGAATTTCAGTGTCGGGGGTCATCTCAAAGATATTTATGGTAAAAAACCATTATAATGCCATGCCATTTGAATTTTACAAGTTCAATATGTTCCAAGCATGGCAATTTGTCGCATATGAAAAACCAAGAATACTAATTGTCTCCTAGTGAATCGTTACCCCATGTGAATCACTCAACTATACGAGTAGGTCGAATCAACGTTCATGGAGCTCAGTCCGAATTAAATGTTCAATTCTTAACCAAGGGAGTTGTAAATATAAAACTAATTTCCACCATCAAGGTTGTCGTCAGCGAAAAATAAAAACATTGCTTTGATTCATGTTTCATCGATCTAACTTCATCCATCACTTGTAAAATTTTGTGTAAACTACCGCCAAAGTTTGTTGATTATCCCCGAAGTTACCGAAACTCCCCACGAAGTCACCCAATTGCAAAGCGCTCATATATTGATCACATCTATATTACCGTTTGCATTCACCTAATGACATTCGACCTTAGTGTGCTTGTAATTTCGTTCACATTTTAATTACAATAAAATTGTTCAGATATGATTGCGAGTCACGGCATATGGTCAGCTGTTTGTTTCCCAAGTTATGATTTGGCTCAGTGTAATCAATTGATTGAACTAACGAAATGTAATCCTTGAGGCCTTGAACAATGCAATTTCGTTTGTGTACTTCTGTTTCGATTAAAATTCAGGGTAGTTTATACACGCGAGTTTGATTAACTTACAGTGCGGTCTACGGAATTTTCTTTTTGTTGACTCTTGTATCTAGGGAATATCTTGAAAATCATAGTAGTCGAGAAACGGTTGGTAAGACTGAAAACTTGTGTTCCGTCGAAACACATGTCTGTGAGAATCAAAGAGGAAACTGTGACATTTATTTACTCAACATTTAACAGTTATCGATCGAGTTATTCCATAAAAACATCACAAATGATCAAAAAATAGTTTTGTAGAAATGATCTCATTGTTCAGATTGGCAATAATGGTCCTAAAATCAAACCTTGCATAACTCCAGAATGCGCAATATATTCATGAGATGAGAAACCGTTACAGGAAACGTAATGTTAATTGAATCGTCTCTGGCAATATTGACAACAGTTGAAGACGAAACGTCTTTCCCAAAAACCTGCTTACCACGCCTAACAAACCCGAAAGCTGCTCTCAATTCATTCAATTACAACTTATCCAATCCATTCTGACACAGAGATTGCTGGTCATATACGTTATTAGTTTTTTTTTATATGCAAATTCACACGAAAGGGAAGCCCTGTAATGTTCAAAGAACCCCGCGTGAATCAAGGGACAGGAGAAAGGAATTAACATTTACTTTGAATTTTTGAAGTTTGTAAGCCCCAGGAAAGACCTCTGTCGGCAAGGAACTTCAAAGTTCAGCTGTTGTATTGAAGAAAAAACCCTGAGCAAGAGAGGTTCGACATGTATCCAAATTCCCAACAAAGGGTGGGAATTCTGTACTCGTCGAGTCATCCGTGTAGATATTGCCATAGGTGGAACGATTGATAACAATTCAGAAGAGCACCAATCGTGAAAATTTCTATAGAAAAGAGAGGGGTCTCAGACCCTTTTGTGATGTTCGAATGAATTGAGCAAGTCTGTGAGCGAAGAATCACCGACAAGACGGATTTCCTTTCTCTGAATAAAATCGAGAAGCCTCAATGATTGTTTTTGTGACGAACTCCACACATGAAACCTTATTCCAAGACAGGTCGTATTTGAGCCTTGTAGATCATTAGAAGCTAACGAGAAGTGAAGTGTTTCTTTGCACGAAATAGAAATCCAGGTTTCTGGAAAGGAGACCCCGATGCCAAACTCGATCACAACGCTTTTGAAATATTGAGTGCAACAGCTATCGTTTTTCCGAATTTCTCGATTGAATGCTGCCAAATATGAGAAACACAAGCCAATTAGTCACTGGTTGATGGCGAAATCCGTATTGTCGATTATTAATTATTCCTGTTTTCTCTAGATATTTGATGAGCTTTATATTCAATGCCTTTTCTATGACTTTGGAAATGATAGAAAGGAATGCAATTGGACTATAATTACAAGGTAAAGTTTCAAACCCTTTTTTAAGAACTGGCTGAAAGGTTGAATAATTCGCTGGTACTGGTGTCAATTCGGGGGCACATGCTTTCAGAACAATTGCTGGAATTCCATCAGATCCACAAGCCTTATTTGTCTTCAGGTCCATTAAAATATTTCTCATATTTTTTTGGTGAAAAATTATCTCAGGCATTAGACTGTCAACAGGCGTTACTTTCGGAGGATCTTTTCCCCATGAGTCCAGAGTAGAATTTCCAACAAACATATTCGCAAATATATTTGCTTTCTGTTGGGCAGTGGTGGCTTGTGATCCATCTTCTTTGGTTAGAGGGGGAAATGACCTAGAAGTGGAATTTTTGGCGACAGCTTTAGCAGATGACCAAAATGAACGAGAACCGTTTGGACATTCAACACGTTTTGAACGACTTCTATGATTGTGTGCTTCTTTAGCAGCTTCAATTGTTGCACCACACCTATTCCACTTAACAATCGGTTCTGGCTTCATACCGAGACCTATCTGCCTGAACTATCATCACTTGCATTCGATATGGCCTTGCTGTGATCTCAATTTCGATAATAGCACAGCTGAAACAGAATAATCAATCTAACTTTGTCATTTTCGATTGTCTGTCTTTTATATTGGAGTCAGATATGACTTCGGTGTTTGAAAGGTCATAAGATCTCTTTCTACCACGATACCGTCGTTCAGTTCCTCTCTGAAGCTCGAGTAGAAGGCTTCAGGGATCCTTTCACCACACTTTCCATTTATATCCGTCTCTATTCTGGTTCTGGCTTCATCTCGAGACCTATCTGCCTGAACTATCATCATATATCATCACTTGCATTCGATATGGCTTTGCTGTGATCTCAATTGCGATAAGAGCAAAGCTGAAACAGAATAATCAATCTAACTTTGTCATTTTCGATTGTCTGTCTCTAATATTGAAGTCAGATATGACTTCGATGTTTGAAGGATCATCAGATCTCTTTCTACCACGATACTGTCATTCAGTTCCTCTCTGAAGCTCGAGTAGAAGGCTTTAGGGATCCTTTCACCACACTTTCCATTTATATCCGTCTCTATTTCAGGTCTGGCTTCATCTCGAGACCTATCTGCCTGAACTATCATCATATATCATCCCTTGCATTCGATATGGCTCTGCTCTGATCACAATTGCGATGAGAGCAAAGCTGGAACAGAATAATCAATCTAACTTCGTCATTTTCGATTTAACATACTCAGTTCTCGTCTCCAAACTGGGGTCTCCGCGCCAGCGATTGATTGATCGAATCATGGTTTTTCAGACTGTGGTCTCTTTGTACTACTTGGAATGGATGTTTCCATTCCCAGAATAATAGTATCAAAGATTTCTTGGGCACATAAAGTGGGATCACCGGATGAAAAACAGACTCTTCTCAAAAGGAATATCAGAGAAAAACATTCGGAGACCGTCCCAGTCTGCTGACTTGTAATGTCAGACACGACGTGCGGGTAATTTTCCATTCATTGGAGCCAAATACGAACAAGTTGTTGAAATCAAAGTGTGATCAGAATTACCCAGGGGTAAGTGAATTTTGATCTGATGAATATCAGGATAAGTAATGAGAAACAAGTCCAGTGTATTGGCAAATCGGTATTTCGTATCAGGAATACGAGTGGGTCGATCTATGAGTTGTTCCAGATCATTAGTAATAGCAAATGCCTCTGACTGTCGTCCTCTTTTATCTGTTCTATTAGAGAATTTGAGCCATGAACAATCATGTACATTAAAATCACCCAATATGGTGACCTCAGCAGTTGGATGGTTTTCTTTGATGAAGTCGATTTTTTTCGATAGTTCTCTGCCAAGATGGACTGGATAAGCTGTTCATGTTCAGACATCGGGGTTATTGTTGAATACTCCTTCAATTGCCTAACTGATATAATATTTGCAATTATTCATAGATTCATCTGGACGAGAGTATTTTCAAGAAGGTATGTTTTGAGATCACTGAATAATCAGGAATTTTGAGAAGTATTTTTTCAATCTCTTTATTCAACGTCGGCCTATTTCCGATACCAAGGCCAATCACCGACGCCGGTGAGCACACTTCCCCCAACCGGAAATTTGGCCGAACCCTCTGGTATTCCAACCAGAGGTAGGGATCTTTAACGAGCCCAACATCCATGGACTCGGTAGCGCCGGCTTCACGTCCAATCCAAAGGACGGCATATCCTCAATATATTTTGTTCTCCTTGATATATTGCCTGCGAGCTAGGATATGCTATTTTGCTGCAACTGTATGGGCTTTAGTCACGGTATTTCCCTAGATGGTCACCCATCCAAGTACTAACCGCACTCGGCGTTGCTCAACTTCAGATATCGAATGACTGACAGTCAACCTGTAGAACTGGGCCATGGGGAAGTATTGATTATTAGTGATGGGATATAAGTACCAGACGTGTTATAGAAAGCAAGTCGGTCGCTCGGTTAACGAGTGAGGCCTGAATGATTTATGTTCCATCTATCTGATCTCATTCCATCCATAACTCATAAGTATTACCTAAGTCACCACCAACATCAATTCATTATTCATCATTTCCACAAGTAATATGCGACAGTTTTTCGGAAAATTCTCAATTCAGAATCAAAGGAAATTATGCGAGTTTTTGAACGTTTTTCTAAACTTGCATCTCATCAACATAAATCCAACCTTCAAAAATATGATGAGTGAATTGTTCATAATGAATTGGTTGGATGGGAAAGTTCGAAGAAATTTTGTTAAAATAACTTCTGACCCAAATGATCACGATCCTGAATTCTCAGAACCTTCTCCGAAATTTATTTCTGGACAGTTGTGTTCCTTGTGAACGTCCTCTCACCATCGATTCGTAGACCCTTGACGAATCAAAACATTCTACTTCCTGGAGGCATTTCCATTTCTCGACGAAATGATGTACTTGACCAAGCTCTCATGGCAACTCTCAAATTCACATAATCAAGAACTACTCCCACCGTCTCATTCGGAATGAACCCCATTTTCCACTCTCCCGTTAACGAGATTACATTACGAGCGATGAGAAAGGTATCAGGGAAAAAAAGTATCGTCACATGTGCTCAAAAATATCAATCATTCCGCTGGAAACAGCATTTGGGTCGCCCTTCATTTATGCAAAATGCACATCGGGCGTCAGACAACTACTGCCTCCACTTTGGAATATAATTTGACAGTGGAGATGATGTCACTGAGCAGTTTACGCTCCGAGTTTGCCGTGCTTGATTTAAACTATAATGGCCACTAATGAAGCTCATATAACCAATTGGCTTTTCCTGCCCGTATACGCTAGAATAATCAAGAGAATCCTCACCTGATCGTAGACCGTAGACCGATGCCAGTGGCGTTGGAATATTTACCGAAGGCGAGGGTTCCATCTAGCTCACTCGATGGACGAACATCGAAAATGAAATGAAAAATATTGATTGAACCTGGATATCAGGCACAGCTATACTGTGAGTGGAAAAATTGATATTGAACTCATTTGCATTCATACTGAAAAAGCAATCGATTCGAATATTGGTTTGATATTGACAGTAAACACCAACTGCATATTGTTTTAAAATGACATATCTGAAGACACAATAAATTAGCACATCAACAAGGGTGGTTGTATAAACCTTCAGACATTCACAACAACGCAAATTAGTAAGATATACTGAAGAAGAGTTGATAAGGATATATAATATGAAATATAATGTCATGGAATAACCAAATTATTGAAATAAATATAAATGAATTTAGCCGAAATGAAATGATAAGTCCATATCAACTGTTGAACGTTAGTCAACGTAGAAAAAAACAAATTGTCATGAATTATTTTGTGACTAATATTTATTCCTCAATTTTTTTATGTGAATATATTTCTAGATTTTTCATAGAAGCATTTTACTGTGATACATTCTCCTTTTACTGAAATTTGAACAGAATATAAGCAAAAACCGTAATATTCTCCTATCTTGTTCAATGAGGGTGAAACTTTGAGTCTGGTAAAAAATTTTATTATTGATTTCGATGATCCATTACTGAATTTGTTACCTAATTTCAAACTTATGATTTATGAAACATTTTTTTTTTCTGTAGGAATCCTACGAGGAAGTCGATGCAATACTATAGCTCTTTTATAAATAGTTGGTATTGTCTTGAAAATTCTCAAGTTGCGTAATTCTCAAGTAACTAACAAATAATAATTTATATGACTCGATATGTGTGCATCACGAGTGTTATGTGACATATTTTTATTTATTTAATGGAATATGTCGCAATACTCGTGAAGCACCAATAATTGGGGACAATGTTTTCAGCATATTCGCCTTTCAAGCGGAAGACCGGGGTTCTTGCTGGGTATTCGCACGTTAAAAGGTAAGGCCTCGTTGATCATTGCTCGCACAAGTTTCGACTTCTGAGGGTTGACGTTCGTCAGCTGGTAAACGGGAACGAACAACGAACAACGAACAATCAGAGTCAACTTGCCCACTCCAGCTCAGTTTATCAGCAGTCCATCATATATTCACTTTGTATGGGTTTTTTATGTAGAGATAAAGATGAATTTTCGTTTCACTTTCATGTTGAGGATGTATATGTCTGGTTTCTTGAGCGATATTGAGTAATTGATTAGAAAGTAACCATTTCTTTGATTCGATCAGTACTTCATTGATTGTTTGGTCTTTATTTTTATATGAAAGAACTGTATCATCTGCATGAATGATATATTGGTTGGTCGTTTTCACGAGCGGTTGGAACAGAAGTACACTACCCAGTGTTTACAAATCCATTTGCCATTGTAATGGTTATGAATTTTCGTTTTCCTCGGTGCTATAAAGGTTGTAAATATATACATATACATATATAAAGTATTATTAGACAAACTCCTGTACACACAGTGAGTTAACTAACCGAATTGTCTAATGATACTTGATATATGTATATATTTAAAACTTCATAGCCCTGATTGAACGTTGGAAAATAAAATTTTGAACACTGATTAGTGTATTTCTGTTCCAACCGCTTGTGAAAACAACCAACCAAAATCCATCTGAACATGAGAATTCACCTTTATAAAAAATGTATTCTTGAAATGAATTCAAGAATTTTTTATTTTATATATATAAATATATTATGAAATTGGACCTATCACAAAACCTTGAGGAACAGCTTCTTTAATATTTTTCACATGATCGTGAATTTTTTTATCAATTTCAGTCATTATAGGTGCAATATGGATACAATATCGCTCTGATAGCTCATCACTAATATCAGGACCACAATATTTGGTTAAATTGAATATTATCAGCTCTGCAACATGAAAAGTCGATTTGGTCTTTTCTAATCTCAATTCTAAATATTGTTATTTCAATATCTGCCTCGTTTTGGTGGGAATGGTATGTAACAATATCTAAATATCATTTCGTGTAGGATGTTTGGATGAAACTCCAATGAAGATATGCTGAATTTAAAAAAAATTATTGAAAAATATTGTATTCACCCTTGAACAGAAACATCAAAAACGTGGATATCAAATGAGAAGCAATGACTGTACCAATATTGGCAACGCTTTATTAATGAATTATAACTGAAAATAACGCCTGTAATAAAGATTGTGATATTGATTCACAATTGGGATAAATGCTAGAAAATAACATCAAAAATCATCTGCACAGTTACTTACACATTTGAATTAACTTTCACATAGAAACGTGATATTTTAGAGTTGTTTCAAATAAATATTCACGACCATTAAACTTTCTCTCATATATATGTTATAGAGGGAATGATTTCCTATTATCCCTCAATGTGATATTACCCTGATCAAAAGCTAAAACCACGAGTTCCAAGGTTGGATGCATCAATTTTGTCTAGACTTCAAATTCTTCATCAGTTTTTCGTATTGAAGGAAATAATCGGTGTTATATAGCTCTGATTTGATAATTTGATTATTGTTTATATATGATGCGATATGATATAAGTTATATTACGATGTGGAAAATTCTACTGGCCCTAACCAGTCAAAAAAGGTTAGATTTGTCGGAGATCTGGATACATAATTCTGCTGGACAGTATCAGTTGAGAGGATTGAAAGAGGTCGGAAGAGTGGCAAGAAGTTGTCGAAATTCTTTTCCGCTCTCGTCTTCTTCTGACTTGACAATAATGGGTCAAAGTTCAATATGAAAATAGGCAAGGAATCAGCACATTTTCGAATGATTCTGATTGAATCATATTCGTCAAAATTTTTGAATATCTCTCATTTGAAGATATAAAATTTCCTTCGAACTGGAATTATCTTCCATGTAAATGAAAAAGGAAATTTATCATCTAATAATGTCTGGTTCAAGGGCAAATATACCGATCCTCACCAAAAACTGATATCGCAAGAATTATAGGTTTTTTTTTTCATTTTCAGGGAAAAAAAATACGAAAAATAGATTTCAAGATATTTCTACCTCCTCAAAAAAACATTGACAGAAATTGATTCGTTGATTCAGTGTTCCATTCCAGTGAGCGATATAGGCGATTGGAAATTCTGGGAGTTGCCTCAAAAAGAGGATACACCAATCAATATTCAAGGACGTAGAGGGCGGAGAGAAACAGATTGGCATAATTGATTTGTGGATGAAACCCGGCAGGAGAATCTACCTATGATATGGACCTCCCCAAAACAAATTGTATGCTCACTGGACATTCTCAAATTACTGATATCGTGGAGAGAAAAACATTCTCGAGTTCACACTGATGAATATCACAGTTTTAAGGAGAGTGTGAACTGGTGGATGAGGTCTTCGAAAAATTGAGTGCACATATTGTCGTGCGATAATATTTGTTTTATTCAAAATTCGAAATGATTCAACTTTCTAACCTATTTCCAGGTTCAAAAATGGATGAATGTTTGTCGAAAAGAAGAGGAGAAATGAATATTTCACTTTCCCCAAAGTTTCTTAGTTGATAACCCACCACAATCTAAAAATATATAAATAAAATGATCACAAGGGTGGAAAGACAAGACTTTCAATCTTCTCTGAGAAGTTGCTGCGATGATGGAAAAGAATACTCTTCGTTAGACTGAAATTTGATTCTCAAAAAATCAAAAGAAATTTTATTTATGAACACTTATATTCGTTGAAGTAATGTAGTATTTTGTCTTCATGTTGATTCAATTCATCATGATGAAATAAATCGAATACTTTCTGTAGTATCACTATCACGGCGCAGAACACTTTGGCAACCAAGATAATAAGCGGTCCTAGCTTCTGGTTGCACTATTGAGAGGTTTGATATCGGAAAAATATAAAACAGGTAGAATCATTGAATTTGTTTTTATTGACATTTATCCTTGTTGGAAGGATTCATTTAATGAAACAATGCACTTTCGGAAAAGCAATGAGATATTATTCGTAACTCCTTGTATTAGTGTGATGCTTTGGATCGATTGCTACTAACATTTTATCCCCGAGTAACATTCTCTGAGTTTGGACTCTCTACAGAAAACCAAATTTAATCAAAAATTTATCCCAGTTTCATGAAGAAAAGCAACACCAATAGTTCCGTACTCTTGAAAAACGACCCCTAAAATGGAGCACTCTGACAGATCTCTGACAGGCTCGAAACAGAAAGGGGGAAATGCTGCACTCGTTGGGTACAATACTTGAACGAATTCAAATTACCTTTTTCGAGAGAATTTTTTTGCTACACAAAAACACAACATATTTTGCTGTGAGGTTTGAAACTGGAAGAGTAAAAATATCGTACTGCATATGTAGGAGTACTGTTAAGTGGATCCTTAAAATATTTTATTTGAATGAATGTCGTCTACCAGTAATAACTATACTACGCCTCATAACTTTGCAGAATAACGATCCAAAATATAAGAGAGGCCAGTAAAGTGAACATCTCATCTATGCTGGATAAAGTAAAGATGGGGACCAGTCGATGGAGCCCTCCTTAAACAAATTAGAAAACCACTAAATATGTTCCGGAACGAACTGATACAAGTAGATCTTTCTTTGCATACACGATCCACTTATTTGCCTTTCTATATGCATACAGCCATAACACCTGGTAGCCAGAATTACCTAAACCTCAACTAACCTCTTCATATAACATGAATTCTAGTCCAGCTTCGTTTGAATAATAAATAGAGCATCAGATTCCACTTCGAAGGCTACTCACACAAAATGAATCCAAATGAAATATGTACGATACGTAATAATTCCGATTTTTCATATTTTGTGTGATTGCCTAGTTTAAAATTCTATGAGACCAACCAAACTTCATTTCCTCACCAGTCCCGAAGTTTTCATCGGTGAACTCAACAATTTGGCGCCTACTATCTCAAAAGCGATATTACCATCTATGGAACACTCTAAAATTGAGATATTTCATTGTGAACGAGTTAAGCTAAAAAATTTCGATAGCTCACGAGATAATGTCAAATCTTCTAGAAAAACACTACCTTTTTTTTTCTTCTTTTTTGCTATTGGCTCCTCTCTCTTTGTATTGATGGAGATATTTATTCAAGTTCTTGATAAAAACTCCATCTTGAGAACCGAAACGTCGAACATTTCAACAGCTAGCACACGGATTAATACCCGAAAGGAGTATTTTCAATATATCAGCGTTCTCGAAAACATTCATTTTTAGTACTGATAACGATTCAACAAAACAATTTATCTTATGGGTGTGATATTTATTCATTCTCATCATGTATAAAATACATAAACTTAATCTAATCTTTCGATGAATGTTAATGATAAAACCCTTCGTTATGAAAACTGTAGTTTTTTCGAGACAAATGAATGATTGATTGATGATTGATTGATTGGTACACTGTGGTGGAACTGACGAAGCAAGAATAATTCACGTACTTTTGAAAGAACAACGACCGTGGAAAAATAAATCTTCAGAGAATTGTGTTGTTAGTCTTAAGACAACAGAGCTTACGGTTGATGTTTTGCAAGATTGTTCGAATTATGGAATTCAAAATAACTAAGAATTCTGGCAATGTTTGTCGAAGGGTGCTTTGATTTTTGAGTTATACTGTTCAATATACTATAATAGTCAACGCAAACTCTTGTGTTTTCGTTCCCTCCCCTTTTTTGTCACCAACACAATAAGACTTGAATGGGGGACTAGGATGGTCCTATTATTTCTGCTCATAACATTTCTTCAACTGTTGCTTTGATAAATTGTCTCTCTTTGGTGATACTCTCCAACTCTTCGTTTTCGTTAGCTTTCAATTTCTCTTTCACTCCATAAACCTTCTCTAGTTGATGATATTTTTCGTTCCTAACTAATCATGTTAAATTATTGTTTCTTGCATCTTTTTATTTTGACAGTACCAGGTATTTTTTTTCAGAAATTATTCTTTCACAATGTGAGTAATTCATTATCCACATAGTAAATAGGTATGGCTTGCAAATTAGTCATCTTTTCCGATTTCCTATTCTCAATCCTGAATTATGTAAAAGTATATTTCTGGTAAAATGTCCACTCTATGAGCCATTTTTAAGTTTATCTGAAAGCCCTCCTAACCAGGAATTAATGTGAGTCGAACAGTTTTCCTCATTTTGAATTCTTGTTCATGTCTCATTTCACTGTTCCGATGCCAATCTCAGGTTTCAGTTATTCGACCTAATCCCAACCATCCCCTTACTGAATAAATCTACTGAGGTCGAAAAACGACATCCATCTCACGGAAATTTGGGGGAACTTCGGATGTGATTATTTGTGTTTCGACTGTGATGATTAAGGTGGACGAACTCATTGCAGATTCACGGTCTTCTTTTGTCAAATTGGTTCTCAGTTCTCATAATATCTCGACTGGTTGAATGATTTGAAATTTGGTATACATATAAATGAAATTACTGTTTGAAACCCTTTTTTTTGTGGAAGATGGATCTTTCCTTCGTACTTTTCTGAGTTTCTAACCTACCACAATCTGAAAAAATTAGTATCAATATTGATATCTATACAAGTGTAGAAGGGTAGACTCTTATCTACCCCGACAAGTTAAAACATTAATTAAAAAACAGTTTTTTTGCATAGAACAATTGGTATCAGTCAACTACTCTTCGTATGAACCGAACACTATTAAAAAAAATTAAATTACAGCAGCAGAATAAGGTTAAGATACTAACATAAAAGGCGCACAGCACCTTCACTTTCCACAAACTTTTTCTCTTGCCTGATGACTGCCGTTGGGCGCTGCCCAAAACACTCTACCAAACTATTAGTTTCTCCCACTTTCTCTCGATGAGAATTTTATTTATCTCATAGATCCCATCATCTTTGAAGGATTTTCGCACATATTCAATAAGTTTACAATTCAACCCCATCTCGCAGACAATAACGGTCCAATTGTACTCTATAGATTCCTTCCGTCTCTCTGAACAACTGAAAATACATTTCCGGGTGTTCTACAATATTCATACCAATTTTCAGGCCATTAGACAGAATATACTTCAAGGTAATGAACTCACTGATCATTATACTCTTTAGTAGTTGAGTTGTAATACGTGTTTCTCCGTTTTGGGATGAATTATCTATTGGGAAGGTTAAAATAGGATAATGATGAAAAATTCAAAGTATAAAAATGCAATTTGAGAATTCGTCGCGGCATAATGGACAGACTTTCTGAAGAATTTCCATCTACGAATTATTCGGGACGTGTCACTACGTCGAATTCCAATTACATCGAATTCCCACTATGTCGAATTCCCATTACGCCGAATTCCCACTACGTCGAAAAGCATCCCCACCACTTACGTCACCAAAACACGATCGTTATCGAAGCTGGATCCCATTCGACGTAATGGGAATTCGGCGTAATGGGAATTCGGCGTAGTGCCACACCATGCACTTTCAATATCAACAGCACAGCGAAATTCATCCTTCTTTTAGGTTAGGTTAGTTAGGTTAAGTCAGATTGGGTTAACAGGAAATTGCAGAATATCCGGTAAATTTTGCGAGTGCGTATCACTACGTCGAATTCCCATTACGCCGAATTCCCATTACGTCGAATTCCCATTACGTCGAATGGGATCCAGCTTCGATAACGATCGTGTTTTGGTGACGTAAGTGGTGGGGATGCTTTTCGACGTAGTGGGAATTCGGCGTAATGGGAATTCGACGTAGTGGGAATTCGGCGTAATGGGAATTCGACGTAGTGATACGCACTCGAATTATTGATCCTGAATATTATAAAAGTTTGAGTTTTCATCTGAGAGATATAGAAACAGATAGAGAAAGACAGTGAGAGAAATGGAGTGAGGAGGATAGCAAGGAAAAGAAAGAGGGGGAGAAAGAGGAGGTAGGGAGTTGGAAGAAGTGGAAGAGGGAAAAGGGTGAGAGAGGAAAGGGAAGGGTAGAGGGGGGAAAAGAAAATTCAAGCAGAAACTGACCCCCAAAGAATCATATAGCATAGCGCAAAGAATTGATAATTTCTAACGGTTTCTTTATAGACCGCTAACATATAAATCTATGACTTCAGTACATTTTTGTAGACCTACTGTCGTAATTATAATTTTAAATGGTTTCAAAGCTCATCTGAATTCCTGTGTATCTTCAATAGAAAAGTAGATATGTACAAAGAACGAGAATCATATATCCAGCATTGCGAAGGATTTCACTGCATGCTGTAAATGTTGAAATAGTCATTAACAATAGGGAATAAAGACATTTTGATATGATTTGAATATCAACTTCCTCAATGAGGTGAAAGCAAAGATAATTTCTCCAAGAGTGTTAGCTTCAACCATATATGAAACCTGGAAATCCATTCACGGGTGCATAACAAAAAAAAACTCATGTTCTTTCAAATTTTGTCGACATGTGGAAACTAGAATATATTCAAAGCAAATTTTATAAGGCCAGAGAATAGTCAGAGCTCTCAAGTGGAGATCTCATCTACACACATGTTAGGTCTTCTCTCTAAGGAAATGCTTTTCCATTCGTTCGAAAGTTGTGTTCGCCTCAGATACAGTACGCGGGATAGAGATACAAGGACGGTTCAATAATTTATGTCACATTGACTTGCGAGACGAAGTTGTTCGTTAGGGTTGAATAATACGCAGAAAAGCAATCACCACCTACTTTCTACT
The DNA here is from genome assembly GCA_032362365.1 of Zygogramma bicolorata. NCBI lineage: Eukaryota > Metazoa > Arthropoda > Insecta > Coleoptera > Chrysomelidae > Zygogramma > Zygogramma bicolorata. The sequence goes on along the minus strand of JAVJAQ010001639.1, from coordinate 2,524,819 downwards.
TATCGGAAAAATTCTCATGAGCCTCCATGCGACCGACTTTCATACTAGTCAGACAACAGATGTTTATGTGCTCTCTAATTATATTTCGGACACATGATACATGCCGAATGCATTTTTTTCTCTTCGTATTTTTGTGGGTTTCTAACCTAGCACAATCTGAAAAAATACGTATTAATATTGGATTGTATACAAGTTTAGGAGGGGAAACTTCTATCTACACAGACAAGTTGCTGCCTGAATTGAAAAACAGTTTCTTTTGGATAGAACGATTCCAATTAGTCAGCAACCTTTAAAATTCGGGTGTGCAGTCAACAAGGAACTCTTAATTCTGTTCAAGCTTTCGAATCTTTATTGGTTCTTCATCAGGAACTCACAATGAATTGAGAAAATTGTAAGAAATAGAAAAAAAATTAATGTGCGTACTTACAAACATGAGGTTAATAATCCTTTTCACTAGGAAACTGAAGAAAGACAACATATCAGAACATATAGATGTTATGATAATGTAATATTATATAAAACTTTAATTGAAAACTATGAATTATTATATACGTTACAAGGAGGAACGAGAATGTGGGAGAAGTTACTCCTAACGGACATTGGAAACCATATTGTGAGTTTAAACGGAAATTATGTGAATGACTCAACAGAGAATCAACCAAGTGAAATGTTATTGTTGTCACTTATCTGAAAGGGGCAACTTAGTAAATAGAAGTAAATGATGCTGAGATTATCAATATCTCTTCTGCAATTAATTGAATTTGGTTCTTTGAAAATTTGTATCATTTCAAGGGAAGTTCTTTTTTGAGATTGGATTCATGCTCCAGTATAGTCACATTATCATAATCAGGATTGTGATCAAGAGTGATTGAATGTTGAGCTGGTGAACACGTGTTTTGAAATTTTTAATATCTCTTTTGTGAGAACAATTTCTATGTTTCAACTTTCTTTTGGTTTGGCCAATATACTTTTCTCTCACTCTGTGGAATGGAATGATCTAACACAGGACATTTATCTTTCAATTTTGAAAAAAAAATTATTAGGTACAACTTGATTTTTGTAAGTTATTCTAATGCTAGGAATTTGGAAAACAAACCATTAAATTTATGGTGTAGTGGTTGAATATATGGAAGAGAAAATTTGGAATATTATTATGAATGGAAAAATTGTTGTGGTTGTCACTATTGAGATGTGAACAACCGAAGATGAGTCTATGCAGAAATCCCTTCGGGTATCCACTATTGAAAAACAATTAAAAAAGTTTTTTTTTTAATTACTTTTCTGTAATGAAGTGTGATTTGTTTTCAGAACTCTATTTTTCATAACTAGCACCAGTTTGATTTTTTGTTTTTTTTTGGTGGTGAGATTCAAAATGTAGGGATCTTCCTTATGCACCAGGCTTAGGGTTCCAACTGGTGATTAATGAGTTATCAGCCCCTCTGATTACTTAGGTGTCTAAAAAGGGACGCTGAGTCTTTTTCTGAATTCAGAGAAGTATCATTAGTAATAAAATCCAGATAAAGTAATTACGGCAAATAATATTAATGAAAATTCTCCGAATGGAGAAAGTAATTAGCACTCCAAACTATATACATATGCTCTATGAATTCGTAATACCCAGTCATCGGAGTCTAACTCAAGATATATGAGCCTCTGAAGAAGCTAGCCACTCGCGACAGCGAAAAATCAGGAATAAATTCCAAAAAACGACGGCCTTCAAACCCGAACAAAAGTAGAGATATTGAAAACCTCGGCCGCGAAAAACATCAATTTTGTCAACGAATTGTGTGTCATACTAGCCGACCCGTGCCCACTTCGTTGGGCGTAAATTTTTTTGTCATGCAATTATATTGTTCAGTTCCTGGTACTAACTTTCATTCCAGCTCAGCCTGCTGGGCGCACACGAAATAGTATTTGATAGAAGTCGGAAATGTTATAAACCCCTTCTACCACCCCGTTAAAAAATTTGAATGAAATTTAATAAAGTACGAGAAACGCCCTCCATCAATTCTTTTGATGAATGCACAATTTGGAGAAGATCGGATCTATAGGAATCAAGTTGTCCCATACAAACTTGGTCCCCGCTTTTCATCCCCTTTTCATACAAAGAACAAACCCTTCAAGATTATCTCAAAGTTTTTCGCTTTTCAACCCCGTTAGGCGATTAATTTCAATAAAATACAAAAAACGTCAATTGAAGTAAATTCGATCAGGGCATTACGCTGTCCCATACAATTTTCTCCCCGTTTTTCGGAAAACATTTTCTTATCGGAGGCCTATGTTATACAAACCCCCCCCCCCAATTTTCAGATCTCTACGATCGGCGGTTTAGGTTGTGCGTTGATTCGCCTCCAAAATTACTTTTTTCCCCTTTCTAACCCCGTTGGGCGATGAATTTCAATAAAATACGAAACACGTCTTCCATTAATTCTGTTAGAGAATGTTTATGCAAAATTCGAAGTAGATTGCCCCATACAAGCTAGCTATAGTTGTTGTTGTTGTACCACGGACGTTTTGTAGAACTAATAGAGACCAATATTTTTTGTGAACATTATGTTTGTCTATACACAACCATGAATCATCACATCTCGCCTGCTTTTCTCCGACTTGATTTATATATTATACTATCAATTTAATTATATTGCATTACCATAATTTATGAAATATAGCCAATATCACTCCTGATTAGTGATTAGTCTATATTCCAAAATCGGATCAGTATTTTCAAAGATTACCCCTATAAACATACAAACCAACAAAGTTCTAATCGAACCTCTATAATATAAATATAGAAGAAATGATTGAGTTATTTAGGAACTCTTGAACAGAAAAGGAATTATGGCTCATTTCAAGAGTAGAGTATTTTTACTTCAAATCAAGTTGATATCAATATCCAGAGGCTTGTAGTAAGGAAAGCTTACCCCTCCTTTCACGTCAATGATGACTCTTTATCAATTTTCGAATTTTTGGTTCGATTCTGTTCAGATAAGGACTGAACTCGAATTAATAATAAATCTTCAATTCGAAGGAAAATAACAAATGAATAATAAATTTTCACTGTGTTGATTTCTATTATAATTAGGTAAATAACCGCCTAAATATATTTCCTCCAGGATGAATTTTCAACTACTCCAGTGAGAAAAAGGTTTTCCCAATATATTCAATAATTCTTATTCTTTCACAAAAATTGCAACTCTATAGAAATCTTGATCTTTTCGCAAATTACAATTGAACACTATTACTTTATGGTTATAACCACCACCTTCAACCATTAAATTTTTATACCTGATGGAAATTAAATCTCGTCATGGATTTTCATTTGTTGAGCTCCATTATATTCACCTCAGTTTCTTTTTTATGATTATATAACCAAAGTAGAGAAGTTCAAAACTTCACAAAAATCCTTTTCAAATAATAGGAAAGACATTACAAGAATATTTATTCAGTTATTTGCAATCATTTCAGGGAACTGTGGATTTTTTGTCATATTGAAAAGTTATCAATCATTCGATCAAAACTTAACAGATAACTCGAAGATGGAGAGCACTTTGACTTGGACATGTGACATGAGAAATGTTTGTTTCGAAGATGCCGGCTATCCTCACTGCTAGCCGCTGTGTATATAGAAAGTCGTAATATTTCTTTCAAGAATTGAAAAATCAATTTGTATCGATGGAATTCAAAAGACTTCTATATCAAAAGAGTTAATTTTCCTAAAATCCCTGATGATATCTCCAAAAACGATTTGACATTGCGGTTTGAATTGAATACTCTATATGTGAGTATAGACCCTTATCAACTGCCCGGTGAGTTCAGTGTTGATTTTCGAAAAATCATTTCTAAGTTGTGAAATGATAGTTCCATACGAAAATAGTTATTCTTGTGGTTCATGCACATAGAAAACAGCTGTTCATGGGATTTTTCTTATAATATTCCATCCAATATGAATTGTTTTCATTTTTGGAAGGATAATTTTTTGGATCTACCAATCAATTCACTCAATTGCATGATCAAGAAACATTTTTTTTCACCTTCAACATCCCGATACTTGGTAAACCCACGCGGATAGTTTCCAATGGGAGCCTTCCTTCATTGAGGTTTATTCTTCCCTTTCTCATCCACCCATACACTTTCTCCGTTTTCTGATCTTTCGCTCTGATACCTATTTCTCATCATGAATCTATGTGGTGCTGGTGGAAGTTCAGATGCAAAAACAAAATCGTGATTCGATTTGGATACCCTTTGCTCATTATATCAATGAAATGTATAAGAAATATTTGTATAAAATATTCGACGATGCACAATTAATTGTTATCATCATCATATATTGGGTAACATTCACATATCAACAGGAAAGTATCGGAATTCTTCTTGCTTACAAACTTGTATTGTATTCCTATTAACATCTACCGAAAATAAATCTGAGTAATTTGCGGGTCAACAAAGAACCAAGAATACATTCCAAAACAACTTCGTGAATCAGTGTACAGTAAATATACGCAAGGTGAATTCTTGGATACGTGTAGACTCACTTATTAGTAATGTTTTCGTAGTAGCAATAATTGATTTATTTTCCACGACAATTGTTATGTTATATATAATGAGTCTTGAGAGTTTTGAGCATCAGTGCAGTTCTACAGTTGAGAATAAGAGTTTCAGGAAGAAGAATTTATAAGTGATAATCAATTCATTTGGACATTGGAGAATGGAAATTATTTATTATGTGAGTATTAGTTATGAATTCAGAACTCATTCGTTTCTTTTTTGAAATTTTTGTATTACTTTTTATATGTTTCTATGAGAAAATTTCAGTATACCTTAATTTTGAGAGTTCAGCAATCGATTGCATTTAGTGAAAAAATACTGGAAACCGATTTGCTGAATTGAAATGCATGTTATTCACTAGCCAATATGAGAGATTTTATTGTTATATCTCGAAAATACTGGATTGTTCGATGTGAACAATGATATTCGATTTCACACAAAAGTATTCAAGATCGACGACACTGTAATTTTCAGTCACACTGAAGTACTGAAAAGTTGAGGAAATCCATCACACTACGCCAGTTAACATATATTCAGTACCGCACGCATAACCATACTGAATATAAGGTCCACAAGGCAAGCTATAAAATAATCCAAATGAAAAATGTACGGAAATTATCGGTTATAATTGCACGAGTGCATAAAAATTACCGATAATTTTGCAAGAAAGCGTGATATCTAAAAATTGCAAGTTCATTTTCATATTTTGGCGAAAATAACCGAATGCAATTTGTATATATCACGCTTGAATGCAAAATTATCTGGTCATTTTTATGCACGAATGTAATTCATTGGAATATTTCAGAAATGAAGAAATTCTCAAGGAAATGTTATTTTTTGTTCATTTATACTTTCCTCTATAGATTGTATGGAGTACTCACCTAAAAGCGAAATGTTTTTCTACTTTTGAAGTCTATCTGACATTTATTTGTGTTGTTTACTGACGTCTAGCGATACGGTTTCAAATGTGTTGTTATGGTGACTTGATACAATGCAATTACCGCTGTAAGTTTTCGATAATTGCATTGCTCTTATGGGACATTTTATTTATGAGGGAAATATTCTATGGATCCACTCAAAAACCAGTTAATGAAAAAATCTATCATGGATTAGCTTTCTCCGGTTACATGGGCGTTAATAGGTCCATTATTGATGATGGGTATATTAACCATCAATATGAATGGAAATGATATAGTATTCCATGCCCAAAACTCCCTTTAACTATTATTGTTTTTTCAAATATTCTCAGGAACTGAATGAGGAAAGTGTTTCAATTCGTCATGTTCGTAGCTCCTATTTGGTGTCAAAAAACATAGTCGTCATTTTTTCACAACATCTTTGCTGAGGGTGGAGATCTTTTTTTCAGTGTTGCAATACTACTGGCTGATAACCTAATTTCCATATGATTCGAAAGCAATATCAATGGACTTACCACGTGCGCCTCAAAAATGAAAACTGTTGGGGACATTCTTCCTCTTTTTTTCTTTGCCTAAATTTTATTGAAAAATATTTTGATTGAAAGTTATGAGTTTGCTTTCATACAAATAAGCGCTCCACTCCTCAACTATATTCTTTCATTTGGCAAGATTCTGCGACAAAAAGTGTTCTGGGAATGCTGAATCAGAATATAATAAATACATAGTTTCAATTATATCGAGGTCTCACATTCTTTTGACCAAAATAATAATAACTCCCAGTGCTGGGAATTACACGTTCAAAGGTAAGACCTCGTTAATCCCCAGATCGACTTTAAGGTTGTTCGTAGAGAGAAAGTTGGCCAAAAAAAAAAACAATTTCACACAACAATCAATTTTGATCATATGCTGATCTGAAGTATTTCTGCTGTTCTACCAGGTGGCTAAAGTTTGTCGAAATTCCAGTAACTATGCGGCAAGTACAGCTCTGAGAAGGATTCAGTAACTCTATAGTCCACATTAACTCTGACATATGAAAGTTCCATTTGAATTGTTCAAAGAGTATATGAAGATATCAAATGATATTTGATATTTCGTCCTATTGATTTTTAAGATTCAATTTATACCTTTAAATATGATACGACAAAAATAAGTCAGGTCTGTTTCTGTTTCAGATTACCTTCGGCATCTTTGTAACTTTCACAACCTATGGACTTCCTATTTCAGAAGAAAACGCTGGTGTTCAAAAACCTCTTGCGTTACTTATAAAACCTTTTCACCGAAGTACTGAGGAGGAATCGTTCTCACACATTCGCACGAAACGAGAAATATCTCAAGACTCCGGAAAACTCAATGATTTGACAGACAGTCCCGATGATTCATTCAACGTTGGGATTGAAGATGATGGTGAAGCTTTAGAAGTGGCTGAGGCTAGAAATCGAATTTACAGACCATTTTTCCGCTTCCGAAAAATCACAAGGACTAGAAATACACAGCCCAGATATCCTCTCTCCAATTATGCAAACGATAGAGACAGATTTCCAACAACATTTTGAGCAAGCCTCGATAGAACTATGAGTTAATTCACCGACTGATAGTAAACCAAGAAAATAATCTGATCTCTTCAATTTAACGTATTCATTAGAGAGTGATGTTTTGACTCTTGTAGTATGTAGTCTATTTAATTAATCTCCTATTTCATACTTTTTTGGTATGAAAATGTTGTATATGTTTTTAATATCATTCAACAAGTTGCTGTAAAATAGTTTCCACTATCACAAACGTACTGATAATTTTAGATTCCTGCGAAAGAAAGTCTATTATGCCTATTGATATTATTCTAGTCTGAATAGATATTGTTGACATAAAATGTTATCAGTTGAATTTTTAATCTAGCTAATACGTATTCCATTTGTGATAGAACGTAGAAACAAGACTTTGCAAGTAGATCTAATGTTATTGTATGAATGGACAGTTTATAACGTGAAAATATTTATTTATACAATATATTATCGAAAATTCTTTACTGTGTATTCATCAACCTTTCCATCTTGGTCACTCGTTAGAATCAATGAGAAACGTTAAAGGCCATGTTCTCACTTTTGTGAAGTTCCTAATACTAGAAAAACATACTGTATCGAAATCATTGTAAAAGTATCATTTAATTGTTTTTAGGGTTAGGAAATTGATTTTGGGAATAATCACATAGTGAATTGAGGCCGATATTTTCTGCTATAGAGCATTTTCAACTTCCGGTTTGACATAGAACAAAGTCACAAGTGTCAAATGACCCGTTGTAAGTATATTTGATAGGACACGAAATTGATTTTTCCATAATATTACACAAAGGGCCATTTCAATGTAAATGCCGTCATCGGAGTCAAGTTTTTCAAATTCAATATGACAGACTAATGATGCCATTCAGGCACTGTTGAAATGAAAAATAAAAGACGGAAATTGTTCAGGTTTTCAATCAAGATTCCATTTCAACCTTGAACTTCTCTAAAGTCCTAATAGGAAATGGTATGATTTGAACATTAACTATGAAATATTCTCTTTTTTTCTACGAAAAGTAATGAATATACCAGGCGTTTAATTTTTCTGTTCCAGTGAAATGAATCAACATTAGTGAAGCTGTGTCATTTACATAAATTACTCAAATACTTCAAAAATGTTCAAATGGGATGCACAGTATTTTCAGCATCTGTTGAAGGAAAATATGCGAATTCCAAGATTCAATTCCAAAACACACTACTTCCTCTTAAGACCTTTCGAGAAAATCAAGTCAATCAATCAATCAATAACATTCATTGTATATAAAGAAGATAATTCTTATTACAAGAGTGTTTGATTGCAGTCTAGCAGAATTAAATGTAGAGAAAAAAAAGTATTCCAATTTGATAGGAAAATCACAATCTAGATTACAAGATTCAATTTATGCGCTAGTAACGATGTTATTCCAGATAACCATGACGTTCACTCATTAATAATAAACGAACGTAATTTCAACATATTCATCAGAGAAAATCAAGTCGAAAATAGAACATCAAAAAAATAAACAAAATGTGTGTGAATCGGTGAAAAATGTGCAATTTGTTTGATAACGTCATGGCACGGACTAGGAAAAATTGGTAATACTTGCTCCGAAGAAGCCATTTCGGAAAGATACTTGTGTCTTATTCCTGAAAACTCAATTATACGAGCCATCAAAAAATCTACAGCTGATATTCACAATGTTTATTTCATCTTTATTTTTGTGATTTTTTTTCCACGAATATCTCAAGTTTCGAGAAAACTCCTCGAAAGCTCGTTTAAGAGCTTGTGCGAGAAAGAGGAACCCGGGCCTGTAGCTTATGAAGTGGAATCCGGAGCTCTGTGACTGGACAGCAAATACCAAAATCGAAAAAGTCTGGTACTACCACCAGTTTCCTTCCGTCGAAAGTGGAAGTAATCTGCAATTGTTTCATCAAATTAAATATCTGCCTCAGTGATTTATATTCCTGTCCTAAATTTCAAATATGTTACCGTAAAAATAACTGAATGGACCTTGTACAATGATTTTATTGTCACCTGGTATATTTTCAAGTGACGACTTCGAAGACGTGAATTCTTGTCATTTTTTCCTCACACGCAAAGGTAGAACACCTTTCGTAGTTAGTAGGGAACGAGTGGTCAGAGCCTAAACTGAAATGTTCCTTCATGATTTTTCTTATCGTGAAACTTTGTATGTTTCATCAATAACAATTTTTGTGATGTAATTAGATTTGAAATAGTGTCAGATGCGCCAAAAAAACTTGACTATGACATTCTGATTCTTCTGAAAAAACAGACATTTTCAAAATATTTAACGTTCACGAAATATTTTGATAATGAAAGAAAATATTACATTTCACTTATTAGGAGTTGGCCACAAATTTCTCATACCTTGAATAGCTAGTTCTCAGTACCTGCCTAATTTTTACGATCTGCAGATTATAAGGAAAATGATGGAATTTTACAAGCTTTTGGCTCATCAATTACCCATAATCCTCGCTAACACCAATTCGACACTATTTCCTGGGAAAGATATACCAGCTAAAATCACATCTCTCGTGAGAATTTCAGAAATATTATTGACATTTTGCTACGAGTTTTTTCCTTGATTGAATCGCCATAATGGAAAGAAAATTATTGTTAGAAGGAAAAACGAATAATGCTCATTTCAAAAAACCGAACAGAACAAAAACCAACTGTTATTGTGTATATTCCTACGACGAATGATGTTGGGAGATGAGATATTCATTATATCATACAAAAAAACTTTTTTCAACCTACACATTCAGAGTAATTGTTCAAATGTTTTTTGAGGTGGAATAAAAGACCATGATACCCATTTTTCTATTTTTTTCCTGCGAATGAATGTTTTAAGAGCGTGTTGATATATTTGCCCAGATAACTGCAATAATACAGAGAAGAAAAATTGTATAACTCTTTTGTCAGTTACGAATCGTCTTTTTTATGAATCTGGAGAGATTCCAGAGGGCGGGATTTCAAACCAATTTTTTTGAAATTCTATAAACTGTTTACACCGAAGAACATATAGGACCGACCAAAGCACATACAACGAACATTCTGAGATTCTCACAAAACGCTAAATCGTCCTCTATTCTATTGAATGTTCATAAAACAGTGAGAATATACTAGGAAGATTTGAATATTATTTTCTGAGAATATTATACAACGATGTTTTCAGAAATATAATTCTATTCTGAAAAGGAAAGTTGAACTGGGAAGATTCCATTCGAAGTGTCGCCATGTATAATCTTGTTTTTTTTATACATGTTATAACGTGACAAGGTAGTCAGTTAACTTTTCATCTTCATAATATTTCTGTTACTCATCGGGGTTAAATATAACAATTTGTCCTAAGAACAGGTATAAAAATTCTTCAAAGCTTCTCCTGTTTTATTTGCAGCGTAGAATTGAATAATGGATTTCAGAATATTCAGAAAATTGCTTCACAAATGTTCTGAACATAGTCTCTAGAATGTTCCGATAGTTTATAATATGTATGTTCCGAGTGTATTCGGACTGTTTTATGAACATTCAACGAAATATTCGACGATTTAGCGCTTTGTGAGAATGCCAGAACGTTCGTGCTATCTGGCTATGTCATTTTTAATTTTGTTGTATCATAAACTGTTTCCAGATATGAATAGAATTTCAAGATAATTGGTTTGAAATCCCGCACTGTGGAAATCTCGTATCCGAAGAGCCCAATCAATGCCGTAAACCAGTTCTCCAGCACCGAGACACCAGACTCCTCCGAATATAGATCCTAATCCGGTTATAATAACTCAATACTTATTCATACGCAACCAGCGACACATTCCCCCAGGAGTTTCGTCTTAGATTAGCACAAACTCTAAAATGCATAACTGAGGCAAAGGGTGGATATCATTACCCACATTGTGATGTTGCGGGCACGACCCTCCCTGTTGCCGGACTTAACTAGACGTGGGATATGGGGACTCGATTGTTTCACAGTAGACGTAATAATGTGGCCCCAGGATGCCCCGTTCCGTGCTCCCCGTTCCGTGTCTCCTCCCAGGTAAATTCCTGATTTACAGCACGGAAAAGCAGATTAGCAGGCGATGAATTGTGGAATTGTTATTCTCGTGTGAGGCTCTCTGACAGGGGATCGAAGTTCTGGAACGTCAACGGATAAATGGTGGTATTGGGGACCGCATTGCTTATTTATCATATCCTCGATCGTTGAAACGAAAATGGTCTTGCGAATGTCACGCTGGGACACACTCCGTTTTACTTTGTTGAAATATGCATCATTCAAAGAACTCCAGGGGAAAAATAACTTAACTTGTAGAAACCAAAAAATATTGGGCCACATTCCTGTTGCTGTTGTTGACCCGAACTATTCAACAATATTATATGAATAAGAAAAAACTGTAGATCCACAATTGCAGAGTGTTGTATTATCGAAGAGTTAGTGAAGGATTTTCCATAGTTGAATCGTTTGATACGAACCAACCAATAATAAAAATCTATCTCGCTACCAAATTACAACATATCTCCACATACTCTAAGACGCATTACATAATATGATACAGTTCAGAAGAATACATAGTTTTACTTAACCGGTATTTCAAGAGAAATGGGAGCGTTATGTGAGTCTTTTTCAAGAGTTGTATCGTGAAAAATACTTTGAAGAATGAAAGGCTTGCTTCACTATTTAAATTTTTTTGAAGTCATTTAAGCAGAAGCAACTAATTCATGAATCCACACGCATAACTGATATCTCTCGAATTCTTTTAGAAGTTCTCATTGTATCGGATGGAAAAGTTGTTCCAAGTAGGAGCAGTGACATTCTTGAAAATGCCAACTGATATGTCGGCGAAATGGAAGTCTGAACCAATACCACTGGGTCAGATTACAATCAACTATTGCAAATCCTATTATTTCCTTATGATGCCAATAGGTGGCACTTGCTGCTCTACAAATTTCCATTTGCCTGTGTACTAACTGGAAAACAATTGATAATAAGAAACAATTCTTAATAAGAAGTCACACAGGAAACTTCAATCGGAAGTGGAATCAAGTACATCTTACTACTCCATGCAACGAGTTCACATAATTGCAATTAATTACTACAGACTCACTTGATCATACTGCAGCTCTGTTTTCCGTGAACAAAATTTTCCGCGACAATAAATGCAATTCCCTTATAAATGGTTGCTTCAGGCGATACAATGAATGAAACGAAGTTATATTTGTTTGTAACGGCGTTCGAACAGTTTTATTGCCAGTAGACATAAAAGGAAGTCGCTTTTATCCAACAAGAAAAATTATATCGGAGTTGAGTTAGTGATCATTTTAAATATGTTTTGCTGTTGTGAGAACATTTCGGATATGATTTGGAAGGTATAGTGGACTGAATGAAACTGAAGCTTCTGAATGACCAGAAAACGGCACTCAATAACAGGCGACTAGAAAAAATGTATAATTAATAGAAAAATCTATTCAACTAACCAGATATGTTTGAATATTCAATTTTGGTTTCCTTCCTCCTGGAAATGGAAAAAAAATGCTTCAAATTCTTATACTATCAGAACAAAAAAGAAACTCAAGGAGGCTACTTGCATTTTGTTGGAAGGAAATGATGATAATGCCAATTGTTCATTAAGTATGGATCAATGTTAGAGGCCTCTTCTGAAAAGAGAAGTTGAACTGGAAAGATTCAGTTCGAAGTAAAATGTGTCAAAATCAAAACGTGGTGTGGCTATTGATGTATTAGTCACGCTAGGGTCACATTTTGACACATCTAACCAACAATTCTGAAGTCAATACAAATTTTCAGAAAGGCTTGAAAAAGGAGGCAGACTTACTCCCGAAACGTTGTCAAGAGAAAGTCAATTGATTTTAATTAAAAAATAATAATTTTAAATATATATATATATATATATATATATATATATATATATATATATATATATATATATATATATATATATATATATATATATATATATACATATATATATTACTTTTTCTTGACAAAGTTTCGGGAGTAAGTCTGCCTCCTCAATTTTCCATTAAAATAGATATTAGAAGAACCTGAATCTTATTTTTCTTTCATTTCCAGGGGGAGAAACTCAAAGAATGTATTTCAGGAAAAAGTTCCATTTTGTGAAAAGAAATAACGGCATGATGAAGAAAATATCGAGTCTTGAATTTGAGAAAATTATGGATTTTATGCAAGTTAAGCGGTGAAATAAATATATATATATATATATATATATATATATATATATCGAAGGCTCAGCAATGTATGAAAGAGTTTGACCTATCAAGCCAGACCGAATATCTGCTATTCTACAATTACATTCAATACTGTGCAGTGTCAATCCTTTCCGTCACGAAATAACCAACTGAGAAATGCACTAACTTCGATTGTTCGTTCTGTGTCAGAAATACTGGTATTTATCATACCTCTTTTTAAACTTTTGTCCTGCTGTAGATTCCTTTTAGAGAAATCTGGTCCTATATTATTGACCACGTACCTATCGTTTGTGCTTGATTGTCTTTCCGGGTTTTTATATATCAGTTATTTATGGGCACTGGACATCGGAAAATCAGGGGTATGTAGACGGTAAGGTCGCTTTTCGTAAGTGAGTTGGTGTTTATATACTCCACCGGTCACACGCCTGTTGGTCTGACCTATGTTCTCTAGCAATCGGAACATGGAACTTCTTATATACCGTAAGAATCATTGACAATTTGGTGCTTTTGGAAACAGGGGTATATGGAAATTTGATTGTTTGCGCTTACTACTGTTTTAATATCCTTTTCTTCCAGAATTTAGGATATTTTATCAGTGACACCTTCAATATAAGGAAAAGCTTCGTGAGAAACGCTGTTATCTTTTGGATCTCTGGGGTTGAAATCCACCCTCAACACCGTAATCAGTGCCTTTTCAGTTACCTCATCTGAAATAAATATCACCGAACATCCTTCTATCCCTCAGTTCAATCTGAGGAGTGGGTATGTCGAGACCTCGGGGAGAACTCGTGATGACACCTGAGGAGTAGGCAGATTGAGACCTCAGCTTGAAATCAAATTGTCTTTTCTGAAAATGGCTCCAAAATAGGAGCCGAAACGTCGAGAACTAATCTCAAGACTGAGTTCAACACTACCATTACATAGAATTGACCGTGAAACCCTATCTGAACAGGAACACACACTTTTTTTATTTTTAGGGTTGCAGTCAAACAAGAAGGCTGTTGAGAAAAATTTTTGGTATTTGTCAAGCTTTCTGTACTGTTGAGTACTTCCTTCAGAACAACTGAAATATGAAGTATTATACAATAATGTATAAGTAATGAAATGATGGAACACCTACCAACGTGAGAATGATAATGAAGTCGGCAAAATATGGAACGAAAAACATCAAGATGGAGTGACGTAATGGAATGGAGGACAGTGATATTTTTTTCTTTTAACATCATATCAAAAGTTATTCTTGACATTATGTCAACTCTTGTGCCTTTGCAGTACATGTTGATGTTAGAGACTATAGAATGAACTACAACGTTACAAACATTTCAGTTAGTGAAGTGAATCTTACAAGGAGATACGTATTGGAGATATTTCAAATCAACAATAACGATCATATGAAAGATATATTATAAAATAACTCATTCGAGCTATCTCAGTTGAATTCATAGTTATTCATTAAAATATGTGAAAGATAAAATCAGAGATTTCCTTTCTGATTGACATGATTATAAAACAAAAAAATTGCAATCGTTCATTGCATAAATTTTCCACCGATGATATACCACTCGAATTAGGTGAGAATAGTAAGCAAGCATCGTAATCGAAGGGGGTATGTTGTTAGACAAAGTAATAGTTTTAAGCAGTGGGACAGACGTCTGAGAGGTTTGGCCAGCTAACTCTGATGAACAAACAATTGCTGAAATTATGTTGAACATTATTCTCAATAAATAAGGTCCTTGCTTCACAACAAATACTTAATGGATTTTCTTGGCAAGTGCCAATAAAGTAAAAATGATATGGGTAATAGAATTTGGAATTAGTATCACTCAAGAATGAAACACAATCACACCCATTCAAATAGAAGTGAAACAGTCAAATATTTGCCTTGATTGTTCTGTTACACAGTTTTTCAACTGAAATTATAGAAAGATCCAAATAAATACTGCGAAAGGTTAATCACAACTCATTTTGTTCGTGACTCTGACAAATATCTATTTTCTATTGTCTCAAGATAAACTCACTCCTCCGCCTCCGTTTTATAATAAATTGAGCTCATAAACTATATCATTCTAAATTTAGAAAATATTTGAAGACATTTCCCATCGACCGACTTAGAAAAAATAACTGAGGCCCTGAGGATTTGACAGAAATGTATAACATCAAGATTATGTCATGTAAGATGGTTTCACGATTTCATTCAAGAGTGGAAACACAATTTGTAAATCGAACGTTTTTGTTCTATTTTGTTCTGTAGCGACCGATATCTTTCAAAATTCCAGAGAAGTGACATCAATTTTAATGGCAATGGTACAAGTTGCTACAAGTGCCTGTGTGCCCAGCTCATAATATAGCGATCGTGGGTTCAATCCCCCAGTGCGGCAAATATTTTTTCCTTGATAATATGTTTCTTTCGTATCAGAAAATGATTATGCCACGTTTCGTGGTTGCTGATTCTTACATAGGTCATTGACAAGTCCAACTCATGCTCAAGAACTTCAGTCGAAGTCCTCATTCACACGTTTGTTACGGTTTTATTAGGACTGTAATAGATAAAGAGGTATACCTAACTATTCAAATTTGAGATGAACCTCAATCTAACTCAGGGCGAGGGGAGTGGATTCAATTAACGAATGCAGACGTTCGTAACTCTGTTTAATGGGGGGTGTATAGGTACCAAAAGGGGTTATGAGATCTGACAAATTAGCAATACCTGCCTTCATGAACAAAACAGTACTTTCACCCTATAGTATATACTTTAAGGTTCACACCACTGGTCAAGTCGTAATAATTTCGCATTAATCAATTATTTGTTATCAAAGCTATGATCTCATCTCAGGCATAAGAGCTGAACTGAATCTACAAGCACTACTTATAAACTATATATACACATATAATAATATTATCAGTCTAACTCAGTAGTTCTACGAGAGGTTAACCTATGATTTGGTAAATAAATCGAGAGACGGGGAATTCTAAGCTAAGCAGGAATATGGTGATCGTCACGCCAAAGCAGGTAGATGCAGCTGGGAGAGCGCTAAATCTAAGTAATTGGACAGGTCTTACTTGATGTCCTGTAGAACTATATTCTACCCTTCCTTCGTCACTTCCTTTCCAGCCAGATGCAGGGGGTATTTGTATGCACGATAGGCTACTATTAGCGAGTGGAACAAATAGGTACATTCACCAGGGTGTCATGAAAGAGGGAGTTATCCCTCGAGCCTCCAAAGTGGAATCTAATGACTACTCATGCAAGCAGCAATTAATTTATTACGCAACCAAGAGGAGGAGACCTGTAAACACATACCATATCAAGCAGAGGGTTATTAGCATTCGAATTGAACCAGCCAAATTTACCAAGAAAGGAACCTAACCCTACCTTTGTCGGAGTGTGGCCTCGAAGAGTGTATGAGATGGTTGAAAAATTGAATCCAATAAATGTCAGGATCATCCGTCGATGATTCAAGTACAGCAATTTTCAACCCAATATTTCTTTTTTGGTAAAATATCCGCAATTTAAGCGATTAACAGAAAGCACATGCTTCAACCATAATTACCAAAAAGAAAGAGAAAGTAATTACCTCGAGTGAGACGGAAAGCGAGAGTTAGGAGCATAGATCGTGATTTTCTAGTAAAAATCGATGTTGGGAACACTGGAATTCATTCGCAGATTACAGTTTGTCGAATCAGCTGATTGAAATTGACAGGAGATTAAAGAGGTTATTAGAGGTAAACAACAGCATTCGATCATCTAGA
Source organism: Zygogramma bicolorata (assembly GCA_032362365.1). Lineage (NCBI taxonomy): Eukaryota > Metazoa > Arthropoda > Insecta > Coleoptera > Chrysomelidae > Zygogramma > Zygogramma bicolorata. The sequence goes on along the minus strand of JAVJAQ010001639.1, from coordinate 2,507,834 downwards.
AGGAAAATATAGGACACATATTACTCATTATCCTGATGCATGAGTTGTGAAAATATGTAAATAAGAGTCTCTTTTTCTCGTTAAAAGGTGAGTAAAGTAGGAGCAATAGGACTGCCGTTTAGGGGGAACTAGAGTGTAGATAATTCGGGTACGCTTTGATGAGAGAATATTGAAGGTGGCACTTTTCTACGGCTAGTACAGGGCCGTATCTTATTTTTAATCAGCGACTCTGATCGTCATAACAACTATTTATGGCTGGAAAATTGCAACCGTTACAACACCCCCCTTTCCAGAAGTTTTTTTTTTCACAAAAAAAAACAAACGAAGGTGTGTATTTACTCGTCGGGTGGGTGAGCTTTCAAATCTTTGGCGTGCCAAACACCATATGATTTGCCTTGGCCATCGGCTAGTTCATAAGACCAAGGAGAAACGATTGAGGTTATTGTTAGGGGTCCCACAAATTTCGGAGCCAATTTGGCTGTGAACCGTTTAGAAGCATCGGATATGATATAGTTTCGTTTCCAAACCTTTTGTCCCAACTGAAATTTATCATCCCTTCTTCTTAGGTTATAGGTTTTGCTCCCTTTTTCATATGCCTTGGTGAGGCGTTTGGAAACTTCTTGGTACACTTTGCTTAGATTCTCCGAACGGACGTAGGGATCGACGGGAGTACCCGAATTCAAAACTTGGTTGATATTCCCCTCTATCGGCACCTCTCTTCCAAAGAGTATGAAATTCGGAGTGTGACCTGTAACCTCATGTCTGGCAGATCGGATAGCCCATGCTACTTTCGCTAGATATTTGTCCCATGTTGAATGTTTTTCGGCGACATAAGCCGACAACATGGTTTTTACCACTCGGTGGACACGTTCGACTGGATTCGATTGGGGGTGGTAATTTGCTGTGAAAACAAGTTGAATTCCATATTCCTTAGCCTTATTTTGGAAAAGAGTACTTCGGAACTGGACACCGTTATCGACGATGATTTTATCCGGAGCACCAAACACTAATAGTACCTGATCTTCTAATATGCGGGTAACAATTATCGCCGTAATGCCCCGCAAAGGAAAGAGTAGGGTGAATTTACTGAATGTATCACACACTGACATGATATAGGAATAACCCGAGGAGGTTCGGGGTAGTGGTCCGACCAAATCTATACTAAGTACTTGCCAGGGTCGTCGCGTCGTAGAGGAAAGAGTCAACATATGGCCGGCTGGGCGCTTTTGATCCGGCTTCGTCTGAAGACAAGTTTGGCACCGTCGGATAAAGTTGGCGATGTCGACATTCATTTTTGGCCAGTAGTATCGAGCACATATGCGCCCTCGAGTCTTGTATAGACCTAGGTGTCCACAAGTAGGTGGATCATGGAGGCTTCGGATTACCTCGTCCCGTGATTCTTTCGGCACAATAATCAGCCATTCATTGCTCTCCGGCAAAGAAGGATATTTCAACTTGGACCTTTTCAATAATCTATTTTCTATTATTGTCCATAGGGGATATTTCTCAGGATGCCTCTCCACTTTTCCTATCATTTCCAAATACCAATTGTCTATGACCGGTGAACTCGATGACGGAATTATCAATGAAACCATTGGGACAGCACGAGAAAGGGTGTCCGGAACAACATGTTCTTTTCCTTTTCGATGAACAATTTCGAAATTATATTGTTGTAAACGCAGTGCCCACCTGGCGATGCGACCCACCGGATCTTTTATAGAAAATAACCACTTCAGACTGTAGTGATCTGTGATAACGGTAAACCGGGATCCTTCGATATAAGGCCTTAGCTTCTCGATGGCAAATAACACTGCCAGGCACTCTTTCTCAGTCACAGTAAATTTTCTTTCATTCTTCGTTAACGATCGACTAAGGTAGCAGATGACCTTTTCTCCCTCCTCGTGGTCTTGAGAAAGTACTGCGGCGATCCCATAGTCCGAAGCATCTGTTTGGATGGTAAATGGGCGATCAAAGTCAGGGCATGCTAAAATGGGGGCGGAAGTGAGGTGAACCTTAATAGTTTCCAAAGCCTGCGAACATTCATCGGTCCAACGAAAGGGTTGATTCTTACGCAGAAGAGAGGTGAGAGGTGACAGAATGGTTGAAAAGTTTGGAACAAATCGCCTATACCAAGAGGCGAGCCCCACAATTCGTCGCACCTCAGACACACTCCTTGCAGGTGGAATTTTCAGGATGGCCTCTACCTTCTCGGGGTCTACCATGAGTCCAGAAGAATTTACGACATAGCCAAGGTATTTTAGCTCAGATTTGCAGAAGTTGCATTTCTCTTTATTTAAAGTGAGCCCTGCCCTAATGATACGGGAAAGGACTTCCCGAAGTACTTCAATATGCTTTTGGAAAGTAGGTGTGCATATAATTATGTCGTCTAAATATACGAACACATAGTTTTCCAGATCGGAACCGATCACTCGGTCGATGAATCGCTGCCAAGTGGCAGGGGCGTTGTGCAGCCCAAACGGCATGCGCTTAAATTCGTAAAGACCCCTAGTAGGGACAACGAAGGCAGTATATGGACGAGAGCTCTCTGCTACGGGAATTTGCCAGTAGGCAGATTTGATATCTAAGGTCGTGAGATATCGAGCATCTCGTAATTTCTCCAAGGTACTGTTTACGAACGGTAGGGGGTACGCATCCGGTAAACTAACTTCGTTTAATTTTTTTATAATTAACACAGAACCTGTACTTTCCATCGGGTTTCTGGATCATCACTATCGGGGAGGCCCAAGGAGAAGTAGATGGTTGGATTATGTCATTCGCCAACATTTCTTCCAACTCCGCATTGACTTGTCGCTGGAGAGCCGGACTCAGGGGGTAGTGCCTTTGTTTGATGGGAGGGGAATTGGTTCGAATTTCATGTTGAACCATAGTGGTGCAACCTAGCTTACTTCCCATCAAACGAAAAGTCGACTCTATCAACTCCTGTAGTTCTCGGCTTTCATCTTGCGTCAAATTATCTAAAGCTTGTAGGATAGATATCTTAGGCATTTCGGCCTCAGTGTCTTTTCTAAAGGACCACAGTCCCGAAAATAGATCAGGGATGATCTTCATTTTCTTCCAGAAATCGACACCTAAGATAAGGTGATGTGGGAGTGAGGGAACAACCAATACTTCTAGTATGGCCGTCCTATCCTAGAGTTGAATTGGGATGAAGAGTTGGCCTACAACCAGACAATTCATTCCATTTGCAACGGTACAATTTTTTATTTTAGGAGGATCCATTTTACACAAACCTTCCAATACTTCCCACCCGTATTGCCCTAAAACCGAAACAGAGCAGCCAGAATCTAGAAGAGCAAAAAAATCTCGACCATATATTTTCACATTCAAATAGGGTCTGGAATCACCCTGTTTGTGCGAGAATACAAAATCGAGTACGGCTTTAGTAGGTATAACCGTGTCAGTGGATTGGGAGGGCTGCAACCGGTCTATTGTCGTCCTCCCTTCACATTTTTTGTACAGTTTGGGCACGTATTTACGGTAACCTGTGGATGTCCACATTTGTAACAAAACAACGATCGAGGTTGTTTACACTTCATGAATCGATGTCCCACTTCATTACAGTTGAAGCATACTGTAGCGGCAGGCGTCTTATTATTGAAGCTCTGAGCCAAGGTTGCAGTGAAAGGTACCGCTTCGGCGTTGGGAGGAGCGCTTACCATGATAGACGATGCTGAATAAGCCTGAGTTCCTGGGGGTTTACGATAGGCCAGTTCGGGTTCCAGGAGCTGTCGATAATTGGTAGGTGGTGGTCGAAAGAGCTGGGTCCTGAACTGGTTCTCTTCCACAACCTTACTCAATCTAGTGAGATCAGAAATCGTACTTATTTCCTGCAGCACCAACTGAGATTGGATATAAGGAAGTAAATTACGTCGGATCATCTCAACTCTAGCCTTTTCTCCAGGTTTTTCTTTCCCCAATTTATTGAAGAGATTTTCCATCGAAGATATGAAGGTGATAACCTTCTCTTTAGCACCGTGGGTTCTATTGCGAATTTCTTCCCATAAATCATATTGATAGTTGTACGGTTGGAAGTCTTCTTTAAGTTTAGAAGTCAACTGTTCCCAGGTTTGAAATGATTGTGTCCGGAACCAGATAAGTGCCTCCTTCGTGAATAATTCAGGGGCTGATCGGAGAAGTTGCTCCTGCGAGACGTTCCGGGAAACTCGTAGCTCTTCTAAGCGTTCCAGGAAATTTGTTACGCTAGATTCGCCATCAAAATAAAGTTTCCAGCGTGAAATATCGAAATAACGTTGAGAATTATCTCTTGGTGAAAACGGTTCATAATGGGGGGATATGTAGGTACTCTGTAGTTTTTGACCTAACTCATCGGGTGTTGTGAGTACCGATCCATAGGAGGCCATGTAGCTTCGGGCATCGTCATCCAGAAATCGAACGTTTGGTCTTTCTAACTCGCTTCGCCCCCGAGGGCTTAGCAATTCCTGCCTTCCAGGTAGTGTTGCGTCAGTGGGAACCTCGAACTCAATCAAATTATTTGATACTGGTACCGGTATTTCGTTCCTGCTTGACATAGCTTCGTTTTGGGTAGCTGTAACAGTGATCCCTACAGGTGGTATGGTGTGGGATGAATGGCTATTATGTGGAATTAGAGCAATTGGTTCATCCAACAAACTTCCTTCCACCACATTTTCCTCATCCAGAACATTGGTGGATTCGTTTAGGTTTCGATTTCCACTCCCTACGCTCTTGTCCCGAGAATCAACTGCGTCTATAAGCTGCATACATCGGCCAATCAGAATTTTTCTCATTTCTTCTTGTCGCTGATCCCCAACTGGAATCCTGCGCAGTCGCATGTTAATATGGAATAAGCGAGACGATATCCTTCTAAAGTCATTTCTAGCATTAGCCTGGTTGAAGTTATCAATATCGTGACTCAGATCCTCCAACTTCCTATTACAAATTTCGTATTCAATATTCGGTCTTAAAAAATCACACGAAAATTCCGAGCTCACGCCATTTCTTTCGCAGCGTAGAGCCCCTCTCAGAGTTGCTCTGTTTTCTGCCACTGTATTGAGCAAAGGTAACCGCCTCACAAGAAGCTCATGGATTATCTCATCCCCTAGTAAACGGTTCACCTTCATTTCATTCATAATAAATTATTGTTATGATTATAATTTCAACCAATATAACCCTCCCCCCCTTTCCAGGGAAAGAAAAAAACTACCATCAAGTCAAGTCAATAGGGTGACTCCTTCAATATTCTCGTACACGCATAAGTAACCCTAAATGAAAAATAATGGGAGGTACTTGTATCACCCTGTTCAAATACCAGAAATGTATTCTTCAATAAATATACAAGACACAAAAATCAAATCAGAAAAATATTTCATCAACCCGTTATGAAGTGCAACCTCGAATATATTCGTAAATTAAGAAGGAACTGTCAGTGAAAAATAAATAATCGAAGGTATTTGTATTACCCTGTATAAATATCAGAAGTGTATTCTTCTATCAATATACGAAACACAAAATTCGAATCGAAAAAATATTTCATTCACCCGTTATGAAGTTCAACCTCGAATATATTCGTAAACGAAAAAGAAACTGTCAGTGAAAAAAAATAATCGAAGGTATTTGTATTTCCCTGTATAAATATCAGAAGTGTATTCTCTTATCAATATACGAAACACAAAATTCAAATGGAAAAAATATTTTATTCATCCGTTATGAAGTTCAACCTCGAATATATTCGTAAACGAAAAAGAAACTGTCAGTGGAAAAAAATAATCGAAGGTATTTGTATTTCCCTGTATAAATATCAGAAGTGTATTCTCCTATCAATATACGAAACACAAAATTCAAATGGAAAAAATATTTTATTCATCCGTTATGAAGTTCAACCTCGAATATATTCGTAAACGAAAAAGAAACTGTCAGTGGAAAAAAATAATCGAAGGTATTTGTATTTCCCTGTATAAATATCAGAAGTGTGTTCTTCTATCAATATACGAAACACAAAATTCAAATCAGAAAAATATTTCATCAATTCGTTATAAAGTGTATCCTTGAATATATTCGTAAATAAAAAAGAAACTGTCAGTGGAAAAAAAATAATCGAAGGTATTTGTATTACCCCGTATAAATATCAGAAGTGTATTCTTCTATCAATATACGAAACACAAAATTCAGTTGAATGTTTCAAAAAAAGAAACTCCCTATGAGAAAAAAAAAACGAGGGTATTTGTATCACCCTGTACAAATATCAGAAATGTATCTCGTGAATGAAATATAAAATACAAAACTCAAACACATCTGGAAAAGGAGAAATAGAATATTCTGAATATTTTTTTTTCTACACGTCCACCCTGTATATTATGACATAATACGACGTGACGATCACCAAAAATATACACGAACGAACCATTAGGTCAGCAAAATTATTTTGGGCGCCATTTTGTTACGGTTTTATTAGGACTGTAATAGATAAAGAGGTATACCTAACTATTCAAATTTGAGATGAACCTCAATCTAACTCAGGGCGAGGGGAGTGGATTCAATTAACGAATGCAGACGTTCGTAACTCTGTTTAATGGGGGGTGTATAGGTACCAGAAGGGGTTATGAGATCTGACAAATTAGCAATACCTGCCTTCATGAACAAAACAGTACTTTCACCCTATAGTATATACTTTAAGGTTCACACCACTGGTCAAGTCGTAATAATTTCGCATTAATCAATTATTTGTTATCAAAGCTATGATCTCATCTCAGGCATAAGAGCTGAACTGAATCTACAAGCACTACTTATAAACTATATATACACATATAATAATATTATCAGTCTAACTCAGTAGTTCTACGAGAGGTTAACCTATGATTTGGTAAATAAATCGAGAGACGGGGAATTCTAAGCTAAGCAGGAATATGGTGATCGTCACGCCAAAGCAGGTAGATGCAGCTGGGAGAGCGCTAAATCTAAGTAATTGGACAGGTCTTACTTGATGTCCTGTAGAACTATATTCTACCCTTCCTTCGTCACTTCCTTTCCAGCCAGATGCAGGGGGTATTTGTATGCACGATAGGCTACTATTAGCGAGTGGAACAAATAGGTACATTCACCAGGGTGTCATGAAAGAGGGAGTTATCCCTCGAGCCTCCAAAGTGGAATCTAATGACTACTCATGCAAGCAGCAATTAATTTATTACGCAACCAAGAGGAGGAGACCTGTAAACACATACCATATCAAGCAGAGGGTTATTAGCATTCGAATTGAACCAGCCAAATTTACCAAGAAAGGAACCTAACCCTACCTTTGTCGGAGTGTGGCCTCGAAGAGTGTATGAGATGGTTGAAAAATTGAATCCAATAAATGTCAGGATCATCCGTCGATGATTCAAGTACAGCAATTTTCAACCCAATATTTCTTTTTTGGTAAAATATCCGCAATTTAAGCGATTAACAGAAAGCACATGCTTCAACCATAATTACCAAAAAGAAAGAGAAAGTAATTACCTCGAGTGAGACGGAAAGCGAGAGTTAGGAGCATAGATCGTGATTTTCTAGTAAAAATCGATGTTGGGAACACTGGAATTCATTCGCAGATTACAGTTTGTCGAATCAGCTGATTGAAATTGACAGGAGATTAAAGAGGTTATTAGAGGTAAACAACAGCATTCGATCATCTAGAAGGAAAATATAGGACACATATTACTCATTATCCTGATGCATGAGTTGTGAAAATATGTAAATAAGAGTCTCTTTTTCTCGTTAAAAGGTGAGTAAAGTAGGAGCAATAGGACTGCCGTTTAGGGGGAACTAGAGTGTAGATAATTCGGGTACGCTTTGATGAGAGAATATTGAAGGTGGCACTTTTCTACGGCTAGTACAGGGCCGTATCTTATTTTTAATCAGCGACTCTGATCGTCATAACAACTATTTATGGCTGGAAAATTGCAACCGTTACAACACCCCCCTTTCCAGAAGTTTTTTTTTTCACAAAAAAAAACAAACGAAGGTGTGTATTTACTCGTCGGGTGGGTGAGCTTTCAAATCTTTGGCGTGCCAAACACCATATGATTTGCCTTGGCCATCGGCTAGTTCATAAGACCAAGGAGAAACGATTGAGGTTATTGTTAGGGGTCCCACAAATTTCGGAGCCAATTTGGCTGTGAACCGTTTAGAAGCATCGGATATGATATAGTTTCGTTTCCAAACCTTTTGTCCCAACTGAAATTTATCATCCCTTCTTCTTAGGTTATAGGTTTTGCTCCCTTTTTCATATGCCTTGGTGAGGCGTTTGGAAACTTCTTGGTACACTTTGCTTAGATTCTCCGAACGGACGTAGGGATCGACGGGAGTACCCGAATTCAAAACTTGGTTGATATTCCCCTCTATCGGCACCTCTCTTCCAAAGAGTATGAAATTCGGAGTGTGACCTGTAACCTCATGTCTGGCAGATCGGATAGCCCATGCTACTTTCGCTAGATATTTGTCCCATGTTGAATGTTTTTCGGCGACATAAGCCGACAACATGGTTTTTACCACTCGGTGGACACGTTCGACTGGATTCGATTGGGGGTGGTAATTTGCTGTGAAAACAAGTTGAATTCCATATTCCTTAGCCTTATTTTGGAAAAGAGTACTTCGGAACTGGACACCGTTATCGACGATGATTTTATCCGGAGCACCAAACACTAATAGTACCTGATCTTCTAATATGCGGGTAACAATTATCGCCGTAATGCCCCGCAAAGGAAAGAGTAGGGTGAATTTACTGAATGTATCACACACTGACATGATATAGGAATAACCCGAGGAGGTTCGGGGTAGTGGTCCGACCAAATCTATACTAAGTACTTGCCAGGGTCGTCGCGTCGTAGAGGAAAGAGTCAACATATGGCCGGCTGGGCGCTTTTGATCCGGCTTCGTCTGAAGACAAGTTTGGCACCGTCGGATAAAGTTGGCGATGTCGACATTCATTTTTGGCCAGTAGTATCGAGCACATATGCGCCCTCGAGTCTTGTATAGACCTAGGTGTCCACAAGTAGGTGGATCATGGAGGCTTCGGATTACCTCGTCCCGTGATTCTTTCGGCACAATAATCAGCCATTCATTGCTCTCCGGCAAAGAAGGATATTTCAACTTGGACCTTTTCAATAATCTATTTTCTATTATTGTCCATAGGGGATATTTCTCAGGATGCCTCTCCACTTTTCCTATCATTTCCAAATACCAATTGTCTATGACCGGTGAACTCGATGACGGAATTATCAATGAAACCATTGGGACAGCACGAGAAAGGGTGTCCGGAACAACATGTTCTTTTCCTTTTCGATGAACAATTTCGAAATTATATTGTTGTAAACGCAGTGCCCACCTGGCGATGCGACCCACCGGATCTTTTATAGAAAATAACCACTTCAGACTGTAGTGATCTGTGATAACGGTAAACCGGGATCCTTCGATATAAGGCCTTAGCTTCTCGATGGCAAATAACACTGCCAGGCACTCTTTCTCAGTCACAGTAAATTTTCTTTCATTCTTCGTTAACGATCGACTAAGGTAGCAGATGACCTTTTCTCCCTCCTCGTGGTCTTGAGAAAGTACTGCGGCGATCCCATAGTCCGAAGCATCTGTTTGGATGGTAAATGGGCGATCAAAGTCAGGGCATGCTAAAATGGGGGCGGAAGTGAGGTGAACCTTAATAGTTTCCAAAGCCTGCGAACATTCATCGGTCCAACGAAAGGGTTGATTCTTACGCAGAAGAGAGGTGAGAGGTGACAGAATGGTTGAAAAGTTTGGAACAAATCGCCTATACCAAGAGGCGAGCCCCACAATTCGTCGCACCTCAGACACACTCCTTGCAGGTGGAATTTTCAGGATGGCCTCTACCTTCTCGGGGTCTACCATGAGTCCAGAAGAATTTACGACATAGCCAAGGTATTTTAGCTCAGATTTGCAGAAGTTGCATTTCTCTTTATTTAAAGTGAGCCCTGCCCTAATGATACGGGAAAGGACTTCCCGAAGTACTTCAATATGCTTTTGGAAAGTAGGTGTGCATATAATTATGTCGTCTAAATATACGAACACATAGTTTTCCAGATCGGAACCGATCACTCGGTCGATGAATCGCTGCCAAGTGGCAGGGGCGTTGTGCAGCCCAAACGGCATGCGCTTAAATTCGTAAAGACCCCTAGTAGGGACAACGAAGGCAGTATATGGACGAGAGCTCTCTGCTACGGGAATTTGCCAGTAGGCAGATTTGATATCTAAGGTCGTGAGATATCGAGCATCTCGTAATTTCTCCAAGGTACTGTTTACGAACGGTAGGGGGTACGCATCCGGTAAACTAACTTCGTTTAATTTTTTTATAATTAACACAGAACCTGTACTTTCCATCGGGTTTCTGGATCATCACTATCGGGGAGGCCCAAGGAGAAGTAGATGGTTGGATTATGTCATTCGCCAACATTTCTTCCAACTCCGCATTGACTTGTCGCTGGAGAGCCGGACTCAGGGGGTAGTGCCTTTGTTTGATGGGAGGGGAATTGGTTCGAATTTCATGTTGAACCATAGTGGTGCAACCTAGCTTACTTCCCATCAAACGAAAAGTCGACTCTATCAACTCCTGTAGTTCTCGGCTTTCATCTTGCGTCAAATTATCTAAAGCTTGTAGGATAGATATCTTAGGCATTTCGGCCTCAGTGTCTTTTCTAAAGGACCACAGTCCCGAAAATAGATCAGGGATGATCTTCATTTTCTTCCAGAAATCGACACCTAAGATAAGGTGATGTGGGAGTGAGGGAACAACCAATACTTCTAGTATGGCCGTCCTATCCTAGAGTTGAATTGGGATGAAGAGTTGGCCTACAACCAGACAATTCATTCCATTTGCAACGGTACAATTTTTTATTTTAGGAGGATCCATTTTACACAAACCTTCCAATACTTCCCACCCGTATTGCCCTAAAACCGAAACAGAGCAGCCAGAATCTAGAAGAGCAAAAAAATCTCGACCATATATTTTCACATTCAAATAGGGTCTGGAATCACCCTGTTTGTGCGAGAATACAAAATCGAGTACGGCTTTAGTAGGTATAACCGTGTCAGTGGATTGGGAGGGCTGCAACCGGTCTATTGTCGTCCTCCCTTCACATTTTTTGTACAGTTTGGGCACGTATTTACGGTAACCTGTGGATGTCCACATTTGTAACAAAACAACGATCGAGGTTGTTTACACTTCATGAATCGATGTCCCACTTCATTACAGTTGAAGCATACTGTAGCGGCAGGCGTCTTATTATTGAAGCTCTGAGCCAAGGTTGCAGTGAAAGGTACCGCTTCGGCGTTGGGAGGAGCGCTTACCATGATAGACGATGCTGAATAAGCCTGAGTTCCTGGGGGTTTACGATAGGCCAGTTCGGGTTCCAGGAGCTGTCGATAATTGGTAGGTGGTGGTCGAAAGAGCTGGGTCCTGAACTGGTTCTCTTCCACAACCTTACTCAATCTAGTGAGATCAGAAATCGTACTTATTTCCTGCAGCACCAACTGAGATTGGATATAAGGAAGTAAATTACGTCGGATCATCTCAACTCTAGCCTTTTCTCCAGGTTTTTCTTTCCCCAATTTATTGAAGAGATTTTCCATCGAAGATATGAAGGTGATAACCTTCTCTTTAGCACCGTGGGTTCTATTGCGAATTTCTTCCCATAAATCATATTGATAGTTGTACGGTTGGAAGTCTTCTTTAAGTTTAGAAGTCAACTGTTCCCAGGTTTGAAATGATTGTGTCCGGAACCAGATAAGTGCCTCCTTCGTGAATAATTCAGGGGCTGATCGGAGAAGTTGCTCCTGCGAGACGTTCCGGGAAACTCGTAGCTCTTCTAAGCGTTCCAGGAAATTTGTTACGCTAGATTCGCCATCAAAATAAAGTTTCCAGCGTGAAATATCGAAATAACGTTGAGAATTATCTCTTGGTGAAAACGGTTCATAATGGGGGGATATGTAGGTACTCTGTAGTTTTTGACCTAACTCATCGGGTGTTGTGAGTACCGATCCATAGGAGGCCATGTAGCTTCGGGCATCGTCATCCAGAAATCGAACGTTTGGTCTTTCTAACTCGCTTCGCCCCCGAGGGCTTAGCAATTCCTGCCTTCCAGGTAGTGTTGCGTCAGTGGGAACCTCGAACTCAATCAAATTATTTGATACTGGTACCGGTATTTCGTTCCTGCTTGACATAGCTTCGTTTTGGGTAGCTGTAACAGTGATCCCTACAGGTGGTATGGTGTGGGATGAATGGCTATTATGTGGAATTAGAGCAATTGGTTCATCCAACAAACTTCCTTCCACCACATTTTCCTCATCCAGAACATTGGTGGATTCGTTTAGGTTTCGATTTCCACTCCCTACGCTCTTGTCCCGAGAATCAACTGCGTCTATAAGCTGCATACATCGGCCAATCAGAATTTTTCTCATTTCTTCTTGTCGCTGATCCCCAACTGGAATCCTGCGCAGTCGCATGTTAATATGGAATAAGCGAGACGATATCCTTCTAAAGTCATTTCTAGCATTAGCCTGGTTGAAGTTATCAATATCGTGACTCAGATCCTCCAACTTCCTATTACAAATTTCGTATTCAATATTCGGTCTTAAAAAATCACACGAAAATTCCGAGCTCACGCCATTTCTTTCGCAGCGTAGAGCCCCTCTCAGAGTTGCTCTGTTTTCTGCCACTGTATTGAGCAAAGGTAACCGCCTCACAAGAAGCTCATGGATTATCTCATCCCCTAGTAAACGGTTCACCTTCATTTCATTCATAATAAATTATTGTTATGATTATAATTTCAACCAATATAACCCTCCCCCCCTTTCCAGGGAAAGAAAAAAACTACCATCAAGTCAAGTCAATAGGGTGACTCCTTCAATATTCTCGTACACGCATAAGTAACCCTAAATGAAAAATAATGGGAGGTACTTGTATCACCCTGTTCAAATACCAGAAATGTATTCTTCAATAAATATACAAGACACAAAAATCAAATCAGAAAAATATTTCATCAACCCGTTATGAAGTGCAACCTCGAATATATTCGTAAATTAAGAAGGAACTGTCAGTGAAAAATAAATAATCGAAGGTATTTGTATTACCCTGTATAAATATCAGAAGTGTATTCTTCTATCAATATACGAAACACAAAATTCGAATCGAAAAAATATTTCATTCACCCGTTATGAAGTTCAACCTCGAATATATTCGTAAACGAAAAAGAAACTGTCAGTGAAAAAAAATAATCGAAGGTATTTGTATTTCCCTGTATAAATATCAGAAGTGTATTCTCTTATCAATATACGAAACACAAAATTCAAATGGAAAAAATATTTTATTCATCCGTTATGAAGTTCAACCTCGAATATATTCGTAAACGAAAAAGAAACTGTCAGTGGAAAAAAATAATCGAAGGTATTTGTATTTCCCTGTATAAATATCAGAAGTGTATTCTCCTATCAATATACGAAACACAAAATTCAAATGGAAAAAATATTTTATTCATCCGTTATGAAGTTCAACCTCGAATATATTCGTAAACGAAAAAGAAACTGTCAGTGGAAAAAAATAATCGAAGGTATTTGTATTTCCCTGTATAAATATCAGAAGTGTGTTCTTCTATCAATATACGAAACACAAAATTCAAATCAGAAAAATATTTCATCAATTCGTTATAAAGTGTATCCTTGAATATATTCGTAAATAAAAAAGAAACTGTCAGTGGAAAAAAAATAATCGAAGGTATTTGTATTACCCCGTATAAATATCAGAAGTGTATTCTTCTATCAATATACGAAACACAAAATTCAGTTGAATGTTTCAAAAAAAGAAACTCCCTATGAGAAAAAAAAAACGAGGGTATTTGTATCACCCTGTACAAATATCAGAAATGTATCTCGTGAATGAAATATAAAATACAAAACTCAAACACATCTGGAAAAGGAGAAATAGAATATTCTGAATATTTTTTTTTCTACACGTCCACCCTGTATATTATGACATAATACGACGTGACGATCACCAAAAATATACACGAACGAACCATTAGGTCAGCAAAATTATTTTGGGCGCCATTTTGTTACGGTTTTATTAGGACTGTAATAGATAAAGAGGTATACCTAACTATTCAAATTTGAGATGAACCTCAATCTAACTCAGGGCGAGGGGAGTGGATTCAATTAACGAATGCAGACGTTCGTAACTCTGTTTAATGGGGGGTGTATAGGTACCAAAAGGGGTTATGAGATCTGACAAATTAGCAATACCTGCCTTCATGAACAAAACAGTACTTTCACCCTATAGTATATACTTTAAGGTTCACACCACTGGTCAAGTCGTAATAATTTCGCATTAATCAATTATTTGTTATCAAAGCTATGATCTCATCTCAGGCATAAGAGCTGAACTGAATCTACAAGCACTACTTATAAACTATATATACACATATAATAATATTATCAGTCTAACTCAGTAGTTCTACGAGAGGTTAACCTATGATTTGGTAAATAAATCGAGAGACGGGGAATTCTAAGCTAAGCAGGAATATGGTGATCGTCACGCCAAAGCAGGTAGATGCAGCTGGGAGAGCGCTAAATCTAATGGTCGGTTCATACACCACACTTTTACTTTTACTTTATCTTTTACTTTTACTTTAAGAAAGTTGTCACAATGTAAATCAATCGAGGCGTTCATACACGGCACTTTTACTTTTACTTTTAATTTAAGGATGAGAACTTTTACTTTAAGAATCAGATGATTCAATAATTTTAGGGACTGCGCATGCGTGCATGTGAAGTCATCACAGCAAGCAGTGCCACCAACATCATAAGGAAACGTAGAAACGTATTCTTCTGAATATTTCACAGAAATGATTTAAAATGGGTGTTCTGTGAAATATTTGTCATTATCCGATACAAAATAGCAAATTGCAAATCAAAACAATGACGTAACCCACGATTACTTCTTCTTCTTCTTCGTTTGTTTTTGATCACTGCGCATGCGTCCTGTTTACTTTAACAGTGCTGTATGAACGGTCCAATTCCATTCTTAAGGTAAAAGTAAAAGTAAAAGATAAATTAAAAGTAAAAGTGTGGTGTATGAACCGACCATAAGTAATTGGACAGGTCTTACTTGATGTCCTGTAGAACTATATTCTACCCTTCCTTCGTCACTTCCTTTCCAGCCAGATGCAGGGGGTATTTGTATGCACGATAGGCTACTATTAGCGAGTGGAACAAATAGGTACATTCACCAGGGTGTCATGAAAGAGGGAGTTATCCCTCGAGCCTCCAAAGTGGAATCTAATGACTACTCATGCAAGCAGCAATTAATTTATTACGCAACCAAGAGGAGGAGACCTGTAAACACATACCATATCAAGCAGAGGGTTATTAGCATTCGAATTGAACCAGCCAAATTTACCAAGAAAGGAACCTAACCCTACCTTTGTCGGAGTGTGGCCTCGAAGAGTGTATGAGATGGTTGAAAAATTGAATCCAATAAATGTCAGGATCATCCGTCGATGATTCAAGTACAGCAATTTTCAACCCAATATTTCTTTTTTGGTAAAATATCCGCAATTTAAGCGATTAACAGAAAGCACATGCTTCAACTATAATTACCAAAAAGAAAGAGAAAGTAATTACCTCGAGTGAGACGGAAAGCGAGAGTTAGGAGCATAGATCGTGATTTTCTAGTAAAAATCGATGTTGGGAACACTGGAATTCATTCGCAGATTACAGTTTGTCGAATCAGCTGATTGAAATTGACAGGAGATTAAAGAGGTTATTAGAGGTAAACAACAGCATTCGATCATCTAGAAGGAAAATATAGGACACATATTACTCATTATCCTGATGCATGAGTTGTGAAAATATGTAAATAAGAGTCTCTTTTTCTCGTTAAAAGGTGAGTAAAGTAGGAGCAATAGGACTGCCGTTTAGGGGGAACTAGAGTGTAGATAATTCGGGTACGCTTTGATGAGAGAATATTGAAGGTGGCACTTTTCTACGGCTAGTACAGGGCCGTATCTTATTTTTAATCAGCGACTCTGATCGTCATAACAACTATTTATGGCTGGAAAATTGCAACCGTTACACGTTGAAAGCTTAGGCCTCGTCAATCCATTGTCCGCACAAGTTTATACCTCAGAGGGTTGAAGTTTGTAGGGGTGTAACGGAATAACCCATAAATAACATTCACAAAGAACGCAGGTGAATAAAAAATGTGTTCAACCCAGGAATAAATGATGAATTCCTTGCAGTTAACATACACCAAGGAGTTTCCAGTAGAAATGAATCGATAACCTATCAAAGGGTATCCATGTATAAAAAACATGTATTACTGGTGAAATGCTTAGTCTCTCTTCATGATGACCTGGAATTTCACTCTGGAATACCTGTTTTTCAATCCATAGATGCCCCCAAGCTGATTCAAGGGTTAGCTAATCACTTGAAGCAGATAACTATTCTACAATCTCGCTCTGGGATAAAAAACTTCAAATTCGAGCCATTTATCAGCAATTATTAAGTTTTTTCCTTTCGTGGGTATTCTTCGTTCGTTCATTCGTCTACAATATGGCGTCATCCTCAGAATATTCAACGCACGATTGTACGGGAGTTCGAATTAGCCTTCTCCAGAGGATATGCCCTGAATTCATCATGATGGCAGCATGACAAGATACAAAATATTGTCACGATTGGCGACTGCGAAATATGTAGCAGTTGAGTTAAGAATTCCACTGGGAGATTCTCTGTACAGGCTTAGCGATGGATGCAGGTCATGAGACCAAACAAAACAAAATATAGCAATGACTTTGATTTTCATGGTTTTTGTGTTTTTGGCGAGGAAATAATCGATTGATGTGGACTGAAAATAAATCAATTTAGAATTGAATGTCTGGTATCTAACTATCGAAACCCCAGGAACGAAATAGTAGCAGACGTGGAGGGTCTCTATGGATCTATATAGGAATATTATTATTTGAACGTCATGATTTTGTGGTGGATCAATATTTGTTCCGTAGTTTTCTGGCCTTGTAACCTACCACAATGTGAAAAAATAAGAATCAATATTGGAATCTATACAAGTATAGAGTGTTATAATCATTCCAATTGAATAGAGATATCCAAGAAAGAAGTTTTTCAGTTGTTGTTATTGGAAGAGAACTGTGACAGTGACATTGAATTTTTCTGTATTAATTTTTGCCATAAAAATTAAATAAAATTCGTACCACTCAGTGTTTCTGACACTACCAAAACATCCGAAAAGGTCTTGGAATATTGACAACAATAAGTTTTGGCAACGGAAGCGGATTTAGTGTTAGTGTTTGTTATTTTTTTGATAGGCAAAATTTGAGTTCTATGAGAAGTTGCTGACTAATTGGACTTGGTCTATCCAGGAAGAACTGTTTTTCAATAGACGCAACAATTTTTTGGGGTAGATTAAAAATCTGCCCTTCTACACTTGTATAAATTTCAAAATTAATTTTTATTTTTTCAGATTGTGGTAGGTTTCAAACCCATCAAAGTACGGAACAAGGAATAATATATAATCACATACGAGTGTAGGTGACAAATGAAGTTTTTTTTTAAATACTAAAAATATTTCGAATCAAAAATAATTTTCGATGGGCAATCCGAAATATAACAAGTGACATTGCAAAATTTATGAGCAAGAGGTATTTCTGTAACATTCAAAATCTGAATGTTTTTCGCGTGGTAAAAGAAGGATATTTGTTATGCTATTGTGTACATACTATATCTACTTCGATTCATGGACAGGTAAGTGAAGGAACATGTCAATTCGAATTAACTGCTTTCGTCGCTCCGCACTTGGAATATTTCTGACAATCTACAGTTATGCAGTCCATGTTTTCAAGGAATTCACATTTGAGATATCAACTAGGAGATCAACCCAACATAATGATTATATGGCTTCTGATAAGCTCAAGGGATATTTTTCTCTGGGCAGAACAAGCTTGTCTGAATTTGGGAATGAGATGTAAAACCGATGAATGGAAGTTTTTTTTTTGAAAACTACTCTCTATTCGGGTCGATATCCTAAAAATGATATCTGTTTCATTCAAATTTCAAGTGCTTGGCAGGAGAATAGCTGTTTTGAATTTCTTCTTTCCTTGGAATGATATACACAAATCAACAAAGAGTTGGAAGTTTTTTTTTCGACGAATGATGAAACATCTTATATAATAAATAAAATTCCCGTTCAACACTAAGTTTGTCGAATTCATTCTAAATGGAATACATTTCGTGAAAACGGAAATGAACAATTTTCGCTACTTGAACACAGGTTGTATACCCATCAAAATGGGCTTTGGAATTTTTGGAACGGGTTGGCCAATGTTGGCGATGCTGTTGGTGATGCAGTGCTTTCTCGATTCTCTTAATCATCGAATATTATGCTAATTTCAACCTCACACACTGAAAAAAATATATGTGTTTCGTAGTTTTCTGGGTATTGTAACCTACCACAATCTGAAAAATTCGAATCTTCACAAGTGTAGAAGGGCAGAATTTCAATCTACCCCGAAAAGTTGCTGCGTCTATTGAAAAACAGTTCTTTCTGGATACAAGTCCAATTAGTCAGCAACTTCTCGTTAAACTCAAATTTTGACTATCAAAAAAATAACAAATAATAACTATATATATATATATATATATATATATATATATATATATATATATATATATATATATATACAGTGTGGTCCACTAAGTCTGCAACAAATGGGAAACTTTTTCATTATCGATTTCTCAGAAAATTTTATTCTTGACAAAAGTTGGTGCATGTTCCAAAACTATACCAAGTGTACCTGAAATGGCTTTATGACAATCACCATACAGGATAGGCCAAAAAATATAGATTTCGTTCAAGTGTAAAGTACCCTTATTTCAGAAAATATAGAAAAATGTTGAGGAGAAAAGTTGCTTAGAATTAAAAGTTATGTTCAGATACGAAGTCATGGCCTGCTATTCTATTTTTTTTTTCGGAAAATTTTGAATTACCCCCTTATAATACATATTTTTACTATTTTGATTCAATATGTATTTGAAGTAGCTACAATCAAATCGGTTTGGAGTATTTCTTATCAAATTAAAGTAAATTTGTATAACTTACATGGATTTGTATTTTTTTAGGTGACCGTCAACTTCTTGTTTGTTGCAACGATATTTGACAGAACTCTAAAATAACACAAATTCTTTTTTTAACGAGGCAAATACTTCACTAACTACATAAAAATATTTGTGTTATTTCAGATTTCTCTTAAATATCGTTGCAACAAACAAGAAGTTGACGGTCACCTAAAAAAAATACAAATCCATGTAAATTATACAAATTCACTTTGATTTGATGAGAAATACTCCAAACCGATTTGATTGTAGCTACTTCAAATACACATTGAATCAAAATAGTAAAAATATGTATCATAGGGGGGTATCTCAAAATTTTCCAAAAGAAAAAAAAATCGAATAGCAGGCCATGACTTCGTATCTGAACATAACTTTCAATTCTAAGCAACTTTTCTCCTCAACATATTTCTATATTTTCTGAAATAAGGGTACTTCACTCTTGAACGAAATTTATATTTTTTGGCCTATCCTGTATGGTGATTGTCATAAAGCCATTTCAGGTACACTTGGTATAGTTTTGGAACATGCACCAACATTTGTCAAGAATAAAATTTTCTGAGAAATCGATAATAAAAAAGTATCCCATTTGTTGCAGACTTAGTGGACCACACAGTATATATATATATATATATATATATATATATATATATATATATATATATATATATATATATATATATATATATATCAGAAACACTCAGTGGTAAGAATTTTATTTAACGTTTCGGACAATAAATCCGCTTCCGTTCTCAAAACTGATACGCAAATTCCTTTACAAATCCCAATATCTCTTGTAGGCAATCTTGGTAATTGACATTTGTCAAATATTTCCAATTTGACATAATTTTTTGTCTTTCAGGAGAGATAGCCATCGGCAATCCATATCAAGCGAACTCATAGTTATGCATTCTTCACCAGACAGCATGATGAAAGCAGATTCCTGTAATTTTCGTTTCCTGCCATTGTTCTCTTTCGTTATAATTTTAGTGTTATTCCATTCTACTGTATGATCTCCATCGGCACTTGTATAGATTTAGAATTAATTCTTATTTTTTCAGATTGTGGTAGGTTACAATACCCAGAAAACTACGGAACAAATGTCGATCCACCACAAAATAATGACTTGTTTTGAGTAGAAATTGTCATCATCCTTTGGAATATTTGAAATTCTCGAATCTGGATCGATATCGTAAATTGAAGATTTCTTACCTGTTAAATGAGCACTTCAAAATAACCAAGTGTCGATACTCTCGAACCAACGCTCTCTTGAAGGAACAAGTATACAGTACATATCTATATCTTTCCATTTACTTTTCCAGAAGTTGTGAATATATCAAATTCCCACAGGTATTGTATTAGGAAAGTATCCGAACGTCCCTCAAATATCGTTGTACTTCCGTTCGTTTATATAATCTTCTACAAACATCTCCTCCGGTATTCCTTCGTTGGTTTCAGCGTCATGACACTCTCGGCTTGGTATTCAAAGGTGAAATTGAACGTAAACATCCAGCTGTCAGTGTAAATACCTGAATTGAAGCAATCACGTTCGCGGGGCTGCACGGACAAACAGTCGGAATTCCAAAAATGATGCGGGTCTTTCACCGAGATAATTGACTTACTTTTCAATTTTCGACTGGACGAATTCCTGAAATGAGGTTCATTCGTTTTTAACGCTCTTCGTGGAAGCGAATCGAAGTTAATTCATTCGTCGGTTTGTAGTTTGGGTCGCCAGACGATGTTACGCAGAAACAGTAGTACATCCAGAATCATTCAAAAATGTCCTCATTTCAAACCGACTTTCAAGTTGAAACATGATCGATTATTTATACACTCAAAAGATGATAACTCTGTCGACTTCTTTTGGAACTTTCTGATCTCTTGCTGCTCTTTCATTCGAAAAATTTCTCTCGGCAAGGAGTTCCAAAGTTCAACTGTTCTATTGAAAAAAGATCCCTGAGCAAGAGAGGTTCCAAGTTCACAACAAAGGGGTGGGAATTCTGTACTCGTCGAGTCATCCGTGTAGATATTCCCAGGGTGGAACGATTGATAACAATTCAGAAGAGCACCGACCGTGGAAATATATATAGAAGAGAGACAGGTCTCCGACCCATCTACGATGCTCCAATGAAGTGAACGAGTCTGTGAGCGAAGAAATACTAACGAGACGGATTGCCTTTGTATGAATAGAATCGAGAAGCCGCAATGAATGTTTTGGTGCCAAACTCCACACGTGAGAACTATATTCCAAGACAGTTCGTATCTGATCCTTGTAGATCATAAAAGCTGACGAGAAGTATATTTTCGCACAAATTGAAAATTCAAGTTTCTGGGAAGCACTTTTAACGATCGATCTCACATTGTTTTCCCATGAGAGATTATTACTGATCTTTATTCCTAGCAACGAGATACTTGACTTTGTAGGAACAGTTATAACAGTTATTTCTGACATCTGAATACTAGATAATGATAGATCGGCTTTCTTCGATGAGAGTTATGGCTGGGTTTTCCTAGCATTAATTTCCACCAAGTTCACGTTACCCCATTCTATTATTTTCACCAAGTCATCGTTAAGTTTATTGACGTGAATGTTTTTTTGAATTTTTTTTTCGAGCTGGTATCGGCATTCTGAAAGAAAGAAAGAAAACTAATATGAAGAGTACTGTTTGAACGTCATTATTTTGTGGTGGATCAATATTTGTTCCATCGTTTTCTGGGTTTGTAACCTACCACAATCTGAAAAAATAAGAATTGATATTGGAATCTGGTGAAGAATTCATATCTATGAGTTCGCTTGATATGGATCGCGGATGGCTGCCCCTCTTGAAGGACAAAATGTTATGTCAAATTTGGAATAATTTGATATGCTGGCTGGAACTTCCGGTTGATCCGCGTCTGGAATGATTTACTTGTCTACGTTTCGGCTCCCATTTCGGAGCATATATTCCTTGGGTTTCATTGGGGATTGTGTCTTTGGGTGTTCGAAGGTAGGTGGATATTTGGTTGTTAGCTGTGAAAATGGTTTTGATATCATGTCGTGTCAGAATTCGACTTATTTTATCAGTAACACCATGAATATATGGAAGGAAAGCTTTTTGTCGTTCAGGTTCGTCCTTCGGGGGTCTAGGGTGAAGATCTCGGGTTTGCTGGAGTTTAATAGACTTGTGGATTTGAGAATCGGAAAAATCGTTTTTGGTAAGTGCGGATTTGAGCTTCTCCATTTATTTGGATCTATTGTGGTTATCGGTGAGTTTGAAGGACCTATTATGAGAGAATTCAGAACCGAATTCAATTGTGCTGGGTGATGATGAGACTTGGCATTGAGGTACCGGTTTTATGGGTTGGTTTGCGGTAGACGGAGTGAGTGAAAGAATTGTTGGACTTCCTAATGAGAACATCCAGGAATGGGAGGGAGTCGTCCTTTTCTATTTCCATAGTGAATTGTATGTTGGGGTGAATGGTGTTAAGGTGGGTCAGGAATGTTGGTAGGGTTTCAAAGCCTTGAGGCCAAATGGCAAAGATGTCATCGACGTATCTGAGCCAGCAAGTGGGCTTGAGTTCAGATGTGTCGATGGCTCTGGTTTCGAAGTCGACCATGTAGAGGTTTGCAAGAACTGGGGAGAGGGGGGAACCCATCGGAGCTCCTTTCACTTGTTTGTAGAATTTGCCCTGAAATAGAAAGTATGTACTTGACATACAATGGCTGATGAGGTTGAGATTGTCTCTAGAGATATGATGTTTGGTTTCTAAAACACTCAAGGTTTCAGCTAAAGGAATATTCGTGAAAAGAGATGCTACATCGAAGCTTACGAGAATGTCTGTTGGTCGGAGGTTGAAGGTTTTGTTTCAATGAAATGAAAAGAGTTTTGGATATACGACGAACACTGTTCTACTAGAGGTTGGAAGATGTTTGCTAGGTATCTGGAGAGGGGTTGCGTTGGGCAGCCAAAGGCGCTAACTATGGGACGGAGTGGAATATTTGGTTTGTGTATTTTTGGGAGGCCATATATTCGGGGAATGCGCGAAGATTTCTCCCTCGGAATGAGAGCTTTCTTCTGGTCATCCGGGACCCAGCTGCCCACAACATTTTATCAAAAGGTTTCAATTTCTCGATTACTCCTAGATCTATTCCAGTCGAAACCATTATAACTCAGACTGAAGCAGCCATCTCTCATCTTCCTAAGAACACTGCCGAAGAAGCTAGGCAAGATGTTGCTTCCTTCCTGAGAAGAGCCAAAGTCCCCCAATCCAATGTAACCCCAGCTGAGAGACGGTCCCTCAAGAATCTCCACAACAATCCAGATATCATCATTCTACCAGCCGATAAGGGCAACGCCACTGTGATCCTCAACACCACAGACTATGTTGAAAAGATGACAACATTGATCAACTCCCCTGAATACCAACACACTTCAAGAGACCCCACAACATATCTCGAGAAAAAAACCAAAACCCTCATCAACAACTCCAATATCCCGGATGACCAGAAGAAAGCTCTCATTCCGAGGGAGAAATCTTCGCGCATTCCCCGAATATATGGCCTCCCAAAAATACACAAACCAAATATCCCACTCCGTCCCATAGTTAGCGCCTTTGGCTGCCCAACGCAACCCCTCTCCAGATACCTAGCAAACATCCTCCAACCTCTAGTAGAACAGTGTTCGTCGTATATCCAAAACTCTTTTCATTTCATTGAAACACTCAAAACCTTCAACCTCCGACCAACAGACATTCTCGTAAGCTTCGATGTAGCATCTCTTTTCACAAATATTCCTTTAGCTGAAACCTTGAGTGTTTTAGAAACCAAACATCATATCTCTAGAGACAATCTCAACCTCATCAGCCATTGTATGTCAAGTACATACTTTCTATTTCAGGGCAAATTATACAAACAAGTGAAAGGAGCTCCGATGGGTTCCCCCCTCTCCCCAGTTCTTGCAAACCTCTACATGGTCGACTTCGAAACCAGAGCCATCGACACATCTGAACTCAAGCCCACTTGCTGGCTCAGATACGTAGATGACATCTTTGCCATTTGGCCTCATGGCTTTGAAACCCTACCAACATTCCTGACCCACCTTAACACCATTCACCCCAACATACAATTCACTATGGAAATAGAAAAGGACGACTCCCTCCCATTCCTAGATGTTCTCATCAGGAAGTCCAACAATTCTTTCACTCACACCGTCTACCGCAAACCAACCCATACAAACCGGTACCTCAATGCCAAGTCTCATCATGACCCAGCACAATTGAATTCGGTTCTGAATTCTCTCATACATAGGTCCTTCAAACTCACCGATAACCACAATAGATCCAATGAAATGGAAAAGCTCAAATCCGCACGCACCCAAAACGATTTTTCCGATTCCCAAATCCACAAGTCTATTAAACTCCAGCAAACCCGAGATCTTCACCCTAGACCCCCGAAAGACGAACCTGAACGACAAAAAGCTTTCCTTCCATATATTCATGGTGTTACTGATAAAATAAGTCGAATTCTGACACGACATGACATCAAAACCATTTTCACAGCTAACAACCAAATATCCACCTACCTTCGAACACCCAAAGACACAACCCCCAATGAAACCCAAGGAATATATGAAATACCATGCTCTAACTGTCCCAGAACATACATCGGCCAGACCAACCGACGAGTGTCCTGTAGAGCATATGAACACGAACTAGCAGTCCGTAATTCTGACACAAACTCAGCATTATTCCAACATCATTTAGAAACAGGCCACAAAATAGATTTCAAAAACACCAAAACCATTGCCACAGCCAAAACCCTCCAAACCAGAGTTACCCGTGAAGCCATTGAAATCGAAAAACGTCTCAACTGCCTCAATAAACGCGACGATTCTCAAAGACTCCCCAATACCTGGAAACCACTCTTGGTCCGACATACTTCTATTTACTCCGACTTGGGAACTAATCCGTTCGAACCTCCCATCGACCGTCCGATCCCTGATCCTGCCATAATTACTAATGAACCCTTAAATCCCACCAACCTTCAATCCTCGATCTCCAGTGATGATAGCCAGCTAGTAAAAAAACTCAGACCTAGACGCAAGGTCACTAAGTCTTGAAAATGGCTCCGAAATGGAATGGATATATATATATATATATATATATATATATATATATATATATATATATATACTTATATATATTATTTCTTATTATTTTTGTAATAGTCAAAATTTGAGTTATACGAGAAGTTGCTGACTAATTGGACTTGTTCTATCGAGAAAAAACTGTTTTTCAATATACTCAGCAACTTTTCGGGGTAGATTGAAAATCTGCCCTTCTAAATTTGTATAGATTCCAATATCAATTCTTATTTTTTGAGTTTGTGGTAGGTTACAAACCCAGAAAACTACGGAACAAATATCGAACAAATGCTTTTGAAATACGAACATATTTACACAAAATAAGATTTTCTACTCCCACAATTCCAAACAAGTCATCACGTATGTGATAGCTGTCAGGTGATGGCTCATTTAGAATACACGTGTATTCTAAATTAATAGTGGCCGCTTCCGAGAGTTTTTTTTGTGAAATTATAGAATATCTAATATTTGACCTGATAAATTTGATCTCATGACTACATTCAATTGTCCACAAGCGAAATTCAGCCAATTTTTGCTCCAAATTCTTTGAAGTTTGTTTGTGGATTGCTACTGAATCTAGTAATATTTATGGATCGACTAGCAATTGTTTTACATACTTGCTGTCATGACTTGCTGTCTCATCTATCATTGAAAATGGGTGATAACGAAGATATTTGTGCTACATCACCAGAAATTATCGCAAAAGCATAGTGGAAGTAGAATGAGTACAATACGCAACTTGAGAATAAGGCCAATTATGTGCACTCGCGAATTGCAGTGCTCACAATTTTTCGCTCATCAGGGCCAGTCTATTATTATTGTCCAAAATGCCCCTTATATTCAAGTGAGCATTCCACACATTACTCATTTACAGCCATCTTCTTGATTCTTTATCAATATTCGTGAGGAATAATTGGTTTCTCAGACGTAATCATTAACACGAAGCCAACATGCCAAACATAAATTTTTGTGTGGATTGAGTCAAGTAACTTTAATTCACCTGGAATAATATGAAGTTACATTACTTCTCACCTCGAGAATAAGGAAACATTTTGTTGGTAAGTTTTAACTTGCGAATGCTATGATCGGGTGATTGTACATTAGGGACAACAGTTTTAGTTTTCATGAAAATACGATAGTTAAAGTAAAGAATTGTATACACTCAAAATAATATTGTTATTCATTGAGTTTATTGATATGAAAAACACACAAACTTAATTATTGAAAAAATTTGCTATAAACATAAAAATAGTTAAGTATGAGCTTAGCGCTATGAAATGTTATCTCCTTTTCATAAAAGATAAAGCACAAAACATCAATAATCATCAAGAACTATAAATTCAACAGGTTTTTAGTACAAAATACTGAGGTAGTCTCAATTTTAATAGTTTTACTGATTTGAATAATAGAACATAGAACCTCACAGTCTCAAATTGAAAATTTGATATCTTTTTTTTTGTTTCAGACAAGCAAATTTTTACTGTGTATGCTCTACACAATCAAATGTGTTGTATTGCCAGGTGTTGATAAAGCTGTTTTAATCACTTGATCGCCCAAATCAAGCGTGGCCTTGAAAAAGTTCTTGCAAACACGAATACGCGAGTTGTTTTCTTCAAAATGAAAGGCTGCATTTGAAGCCCTGTAGTTTTCTGTGCTTGAGTTTCGGTGCTTAGGCTTTATTTTATGGGTATGACGAACAATGTACTCCCTCTGTCGCTGAAGACCCTAAAGTTTCCGAAATGCTTCAAACAATTCCTGACGTGTTATTGAACTGATCTTGATACTAAATTTCAAACGACACTTTCCCCTTCAAGCTGGTCACATTTTGCGAGCAGAGTTTCATTCTTTTAGTTTACCTCGCGACTTGTAGGACTTTGGCTAAATTGACCTTCCATGTCTCCGGTTTCCTTAGTTTCTTTTTCCCTTCTTGCGTTTGTTTCATCAGTTGGAGTAATATTTTGACCCGTATTGTGCTCCTCGTAGTTATTGCTGGTAGTATTATCATCGTTGCCTTGAATCTTGGAATTACGGCCAGTATCATCATGTTCATTTGTTGAGTTACTAGTGCTGCAGCTGGAGCTTCTACACGAGCTTGATGAACTCGAACTACCAGATGATGAAGATGAAACTGTGCGAGTTCATGACGTTTTTGGAGTAGGTGAGTAACGCAATGGTAGATTTTTTTTGGGGGGAATGAGGATTTTATAGTGCGGATCTGCATCGGAATCGTCGAAATCGCTTTCATCGCCGCTATGAATTGGTGAGGCAGTATACTGACGTATAGGAACTCTCCGTAGTCCCTTAGCGTTTCTAGGCTGCTCATTGAGATTTGATGAAAAGTGTGAAATAATGCTCGGTAATGAACCTGACCTCCCATTAGCTGGCAGGCTCCTTCACATTATCCAGCATTCCACACCAGAGAGAGAGGGAGAGAGATAATTCGTTGCTGGTTGATCAGGATCTTGATTTTTTTTGTTTACCAATTGTAACATGAGTTTTCGCCACCCATTCATTGTCCTGAAAATGGATAATGTTCGTATCAAATGATAAATCAAGTAAAGTTGACCAGCTCAAAAAATCTAACACAAGCAGATACCGTTTCTCATTAATGAATACCAAATACTTTTCGAAATGAAACATGTCATGAATCATCTATTTTCTGTATTGAAATCACCGATTTCACTAAAGAGGTAGAAATAAACAAATTCAAACTTTGTATCAGCAAAACTACGATAAATCGAAATTCACCTTTACTTTCATGTAAATCTGAGGAACACGAAATATTAAAGAAAATATTGCAATATCAAATCATCAAAAACCGAGTAAGTCAAAATGAAATATAACTTTTCATAATAAAAAAAGAAACTTACCCAATAATTTTTTCGTAAACTGGCGCAACTCAAAATCAGCCACTATTCAAACTTGTAACTCTTGCGCCAATCCGGAGACAACTAAAAATGCGGGATAGTGTTCGCGTCTTCCGGTGCAAGGTCATTTACGTAAAGTTGTGTTTCACCCCCGTCTCTTGCCAGATTTTGAAGGTATAATTACGAGAGTTATAACAGTGTGAAAGTATTCAAGGCACGAATTCGAAAACGCCACTAACTTGAAATGTGTACTTTTTGAATTACTGGAGTCTTCATCTAGGGGTGCGGTATTTTGGTGCGCAGTAAGAGAAACCATGGGTGAAAACTGAAGTCTTGTCTTGTTTAGGAATGACGAGTAGAGATCTGCTCCGTGTGGCGATTGTATTGATATGCGAGAAAGTTTTGAGCTTAGAAAATTAATATTCCGGTTTATGAATATTCAGGATTCTGTGTGTACTATTTAGTAAATGTAATGTTCTTAGTTTTCCCAAATTGAGCAAACCTGATTTCCCCATTATGGGAGAAATGTGTTCGAACTTTCCGACACCAAAGGAAAAGCGTAAGCAGCTATTCTGTATGCGTTAGAGTGTGATGCATCTGATTTTTTCAAAGCCGGACCGTAGACGATGTCGCAATATGAGATTTTGGATATGATCAATGACTCACATAGTTTGAGTTTGAGGTTTGTAGAGAGTATATTCCTGTTCGGACATAATTGTCTCAGGACATTGAATGAAATTTGGTTGAGGTAGCTCGCATGCCTCGAAAAGCGGAGTTTTGGATCAAACCATAGCCCTAGGATTTTTTGTTTCAGAGAATAACGGGAAAATATCGTTCCCGATTCGGATTTCCAATGAGTTATTAAAACTGATTGAAATTAATCTGGACATTGGCCCTTTTTTCAGGCACTATATTGTTTCTGTGTTTGATCTTGATGATTTATGAGTGTACAGTTTTTTTGGAAATGATCCAACATTTATTTACCCTTCAACAAGCTCAATCGACCAAAATGCGTGCATTTCCAAATTTTCCAAAATTTTGCTCTCAAGTGAACGCTCTCTTGTATAATAATTCAAGATTTCCAATTCATTTGCTGAGCAAAATTTCGGGAATCATGGAAGTGCAGCACACATTTTCGCCGACTAAACTTTAGTGCAGGTAATTGGGAGCGAGCTACTCGTGTCCATAATGCATAATAATCAGGCAGGAGTTATTTCATTTCATAGATAGTTGCAGTCTGACGTACTTAACCTAAAAACACAAAATACTTACAAAAATGGCGAACGGAAGTGCCGCCATTTTGTGAAAAACCGTTTGGGCCTGTATCTCCGTAACCGTGCACCTCAGGCCCACAATTATGAGGACCTTTTTCATAGATAATTGAATCCTATCTTTCTTACTCAAAAATTTTTCTCGTAGCACTTACCGTTCACGACTTAAATTATTATTACTTTTTGTTTATTCACTTTTATACCGATATCTATTTAAATAATTGTTTGAACAATAAATTGTTTATTACAAAACTTTCAAATCGATAAATTTTCTACAACTGTTATTTCAAACTTTTTTCTCTGAAGTTAATATTTTTTAAGTTACGAGGCGTTAATTTCAATTGTCTTGTATCTGGGAGATCAACGCCAGCTGAGCCTGAACACGTCATTCACCTATCTGGATCGAGAAGAATGGGGTTGGATACGCACATCGCAGGGTCTTCAACCAATCGCGTCGACAATGCCAGTTGCACCAGCCAGTCTACTAGAGTGCATTTCCTGCAAATGCAGAACTGGCTGCGGCAGAGCCTGTGGGTGCCGAAAAGCAGGGTTGGACTGTACGGTAATCTGTGAGAACTGCACAGAGGAAACGTGCACTAATCATCTGAAAGTAAGATGTCTAGAAGGATGGTGTACTGAGTTATACCTGGGCATGTTTGGGGTATACTTGGCGACACATGCCTACTATGATAATAAGTATCATGACTTTTCGACATCAAATCAGTTCAGATGGCGTTTGCAACAAGAGTTACAAATTTCCTAGGAAATGTATAAACGGCCGACCTGACGGCTGGCTATACTTTTACTTATGGACGCTGACTGATCAACAACCTATACTATTTGTTTAGAATACTGGCCAAATTCCCTATAATTGTGTTCCTTTCATTCGATTTTGTTTTTTATGAGTATGACATTAGATTTTGCTCATTTTGTTGACTGCTCTAATCGAAGAATATAGTTTGTCGATCGATCGTTTGACTATGTACTTCCAATTAGCGTCAACTATCGATGAAATTGAGAAACACACCACGATACGTAAAAATGACACTAATGACAGGAAAGTGTCGCCATAAAATTCTAAACAATATCGCATCGGTCCCAGCACCATCCTTCTAGACATCTTAGCTGAAAGTAATCGTCAACAACACAAAATTGTGCGACATCGATAAAGATATTGGTGATGATTCTAACGACAAATTAATAGAGGCGTTACAATCTTCATAAGCCACTGACGAAGATAACGAAGAGGAAGACGAGAATGTAACCAACATCGAAACTTCACCACCCTCGAAACGCCAAAGAGTCAGAGAAGACATATGATTCATTTTGGTGTACATTTGTAAAAATAAATTCCACATATATTCTTCAATAAATATTTTTTTTTCTATTTGCGTGTTCAATTGAGGCAGTAGTTTTTAAATTAATTATAGTAATATGTAATTTTATAGAAGAAAATGCAAAGAAAAATTTTTAATGAGTATTCGCTATTTCTTGCAGGTAAGAACTTGAATTATTAATTATTTATTAAATCAAAAAAATTCTAAAATTCATATTTTCTCATTATGTATCGGATTCGCATCATTACGCTATGCATAATTCGTTCTTAATAACCTTGTACTCAGTAGTACAACATTGAACGCATTGTAACTTCAAAAATATTAACTTTAGAGAAAAAAGTTTCAAATAAAAGTTGTAGAAAATCAATCGATCCAAAAGTTTTATCATGAACAATTTATTGTTTGAACAATTATTCAAATAGATATCGGTAAAAAAGTGAATAAACAAAAAGTAATAATAATATAAGTCATGAACGGTAAGTGCTACGAAAAAAATTATTGGATAAAATTGGATAAAAAAGATAGTTAATTTAATCATCTATAAAAAAGGTCCTTATAATTGTGGGCCTAAAGTGCACGGTTACGGAGATACAGGCCCAAACGGTTTTTCACAAAATGGCGGCACTTCCGTTCGCCATTTTTGTAAGTATTTTGTGTTTTTAGGTTAAGTACGTCAGACTGCAACTATCCATGCAATAAAATAACTCCTGCCTAATTTTGCAAAACAAAATCCTCTATTACCTGTATTACTTGGAGAACTCGGGATACAAGCTCCGATTACATTTTTATTCTTTAGGCAATATCCATTTCAATCTTTTCATTCAGATTTCAGTGCCTCATTCGATTGAATTCTTCTTCCTAATTTCATTATTGTAATTCATGGGTTTAGTTGACATTTTTTCATCTTATAATTTTTTGTGGTAGGTTTCGATAGAGTTAACTATGTAGACGATGGAAGTACGTACCAATACCACACAACAAGTAAAATTGTCAACCATATTCAAGCTAAACGTTCATCAGTATCATGTACCACAATTACTTTTCATGACCAGAAAAAGATGAGGCCGACCAGAGAGCCGCGCTATTGAAAACACTTCCATTACCAGCTCAAATTGCCCTTGATAGCTCAGCCACCAACGGCGAATATATCATAGAGCATCCCCTCTCACGTTTCCCCGTCGCCGACTGCGAAAGAAACCACTTTCCCCTGTCGGAGAACGGTCGGGACGTTCGACTGTTCAGCTGCCGAGTCCAGGTGAAGCCCCCAGAATCTCTACAAACCTACAACTCGGGACACAAAATCAATATATGTGCTCACCTGGTTCGCCGTAGATATAGTGGCGCTTCGGTGTCGCGGCCCACTTTTGCGTTGTACTCTTTTCTTCTTCCCGGACGATTTCGGAGCGAAAGATGGGGATGATGACTGGAATGCTTTCAATTATTAGGTAACGCTGAAAATTTCGCGTATAAAAGTTCAATCGAGACAGTCACGTTAAAATTTTAGTATATATAGCACCTCGTTTTCCAGGGACGTACATTTTGGGCATGTTGCGTATCGATGGGTAGCTTCTTCAGTGGAACATTCTGGGACATCTGCTCGACGATGCTCCAATTGTATTGTGGCTGGTGAGCTCAAAAAAATTATCATTTGGAAAGAGTACAGCTTGAAAAATTCTTCGTGGTCATGAAAAATATTTTAGGCAGAAACTAGATGGAATTGTTGCTTCAAACACAATTACAGTTGGTAGAATAATCCCAAAACAGCGGTTGTGCTTTCACAACAATGTACGAAAGAAAGAATGAAAGCTGTTGTTATAAAGAGTATTTGGTGCAATTCCTTCTACAAGGAACCGGGTTTGAAGAAGCAAGGCGTCGAAGTTATTTTCATTTTACTGCTGACTTCATTCTGAAGGGATTTTAACACTCTTGATTTTGATAGCCCCATAGGCCACAACCGTATCTTATTCTATTGGCTTGACAGAAAGGGGTTTCATAATGAAGAAAAATATCATCAACTTTAATAGTAGAAGCAAATGGTGAATATAATCTTCAATTGGACCCAAAAACAATCTTCAAATATGTTTTTGATTCCTTAAAGATTTCGTAGGTGATGTAAGGTTTCTGGTAAAATTAAAATAGTTGACTATCAATGAGATCATAAGTAGAAAATGTTTATTTTTATCTCACATCATATGTGTAAGAGGTCGATCATGACATACTAATTTCAAAGTTGAAGGGTAATGGACTTCGTAATCATCCAATGAATTAAAAAATAAGAGTACAGCATGTTTTCAATTAACAAGAGAGATAATTCTCAAATATTTTCAACAGAGTCTGGCATACCTCAAAGGACTAATCATGACCCATTGCTTTTTCCAATATTCATTAATGATCTTCAAGAAGTTTCATTATACTGCTCGTACTGATGACTTCAGAAAAATTACAGACTTGAATGACTTCTTAAAACTTTGAAAAGATATAGCTCAAATCGCGAGTAGGCTGAGAATGATATATCATAAATCAAGATAACTGCAAAATCACGACCTTCAGTAAAAGTTGAAATATACTGACCTAACGCCTTACATAGTATTGAACTCTTTAAGTAAAATACGACCTTGAAGTTCTTCAGAAGTGATCCGAACTTCATCGGAAGCAAATAGAATATTACTGAAAAGGTTTTGAAACGACTAGGTTTTTCAAAACGCCGAACATATGAGTTCACAGATACGGGCGAAATAAAATATTGATTCGATACAAAGATACGTGGCAGATTAGAGTATATGGAAATCAAACCACAAAAATTGGGAGCATGTGTTAATTCAATTCAATTAAATTCAATTCTTTATTTGATCCATAAAAGATCATGGAGTGCTATTGGACAAGTCATATAAAACTGTTTAAGATATGAACAAGTTCATAAATATCACAATAAAGTCTAAATATACAATATACTTATACTCATAGATTAAAGAAAACAGGAGATAGAACATGGTCAACTGTGCACTCTGCCAATTTCCCCTAATATTCCCACTCCTAAGGTCCGTCAATCAAATCGTATATCCCCACCAACGTACCGATTTGAAGGATGTGCACGCTTGTCAAAATTTGTTATTAAGTGTCAATGTCATGTGTTTCGTAAACTTTTTTGGTAAAAAATGCCACGGTGTTTTGTGAAGCGATGCAGATACTACTCCAGTTCAAATTATAAGAAGGATATGAAATCTGTTCATCTATTCCAGTAAGTCTGTTATGAGTGCGGTATGGTTTTGATGGGAGTGGCCAGGACACCAGGACCGTAGTTGTTTCACAGTCGAAGTTGACAATAATTTGTTTTCTTCCATACCCCGATGAATGAGAGCAACGGAATAAATCGCGATGGTAATTCCATATTGTTCGAATATTGCGTTTTGATTTCCACAAGCCATCTCAAATATTGCGATAGATGTGCCTCGTTGGTATATCCCTCTGACGATGTGATCATCATTCGCACAACTGCAGAAGAGATCATGCAAAATTATTTGAATGAAAATAATCCTGCATGCAATGTGAAATTCCTTAATATACAAATATTGAATATGTTGCTGTGTCGTGATTTATTTAAATCACTTCGTGAACATTTCAGGGAACAAACTTTTTCGTCTTCCCAATTCAGTAATTTGATAAAACTTATATATCTTCAATATATACAAATACTAGAGTAAACCATCACAATAAGCATTCTTTATATGAATCTAAAAGTGTTGGATCGGTGTTTAATAAACTTGTCTTATGAAAAGGTCAATAGCTTTGGAGTTTCAAGTGTCACCATGAATTATGAAATAAACTATATAATCCAATTTTGTGTATATTCTTTACTTCCATTTGTAATATTTTTGAATTTGCTGGCAGTAGCATACTGGAGGATTATAACACATAATTATACAATGCCTAGAAAAATTGTAATGTACCAATGAATCTTCAGTAGATTCGAAAATGAATTTGCAACCTAAGGTGAGTTTTATTTGACTTATATGAAATCCTATTCATTATGAAATTGCACGTCCCTGGTCGTGAGTATATGAACTATTCATTGTGAAAGTGTATTTTCCTGGTTATGGTTATATGAACTATTCAAAGTATATGAAATTTGGGAAAACCATCTTCATTTCAATGCAAATGCGACTTTGGGCAAAATAACTGATATTTTTCCTGAATACTACTCTGTACCGCTCCCCACTCCTAGGCTTCATCTCTGAATATTTGGCAGGCTCAGCGCACATTGATTTGTATATTCATGTTCCATCTCCTGTTTTCTTTAATCTATGCTTATACTACTGCACACTAAATAGAAATTCAAAGAATTCCTCAACCGTATAAGGACATGATTCCAGAAAAAATGATTTATTTCCTTTCTAAACAGGCTGTAAGTCAAGTTTTTCACATGTCGGGGCAAACCGTTATAAAGTCTCGGACCAAGATGACCAAATGATTTGAGGCACAATGATAAAGACGTAACTGGTATATGTATATTATTTTTAATTCGAGTGTCATAATTGTGAATTGAGTTATTCGTTTCAAAATAATGTTTATTTTTATGCATATAGAATAATACTTCTGATATATAAAGGACAGCAAGAGGCAGTAGCTCAAACCTCTTGAATAAATCGCGACAAGAAACCATTTTTGTCACACCTGCTAGTACTCTCACAATTCGTTTCTGTACCAGAAATACCTTATGGGCAGCACTAGTATTATCCCAAATGATGAGGCCATAAGTTAATCTTGATTGAATTTCACCGAAGTAAAATGAAATCATTGCTGAACGATCTAAAACATGTTTCAAGTGCCTCAACAGATAACAATATCTATTCAAGCTATTGCAGAGTTTATTACAATGAGTTTGGAACTTGAGATTATCATCAACATAAATACCCAAAAATTTTACGCTATTGCACACCTCCACAACCGTGTTATCAATATTTATATGTGGCCTAGTATTTTTTACATTCTGAACGGTTTTAAAAACAAGTGCTTTGGTTTTACAAGTATTGAAAAACGAAGAATTATCAGAGAACCAATTATGTAAACAGTTTATGTTAGTTTCAATTTGATTTTGAAGTTCAGATGGATTATTAGACCCAAACAAAATGGAAAAATCATCTGCATACAGGCAGACAAAGCAGTCTTGTAAAACAGTTGGCATTTCATAAATATATAATATCAATGTTTGTTTATTGCCGAAATATGGTTACATAAAATAATGGAATGATGTTGCACAAATATTGACAAGAGAACACATTTCCACTCCTGGAAGACGAGCTTGTACGGAGCTAAGAGAATACATACATGCTACATATACATTAATAACATCAGGTACATCAAGTAAAATAAAAATAAAGAAGATATAGGATATATATAAACAATAACGATAAGTGAATTATAATAATAAGAACATTAAAAAATCAAGAAAAGGAGAATATACTTTTTCAAGATTGGTATAGGTTAATGAGTGTTTGCTGATGAATGGAATGCTAATATTGTGGTAAATACATAATACAATCCTCATTGTATCATAGATTTTGGTAACTACTACTTTTAGATTGATTGCGATTCTATGATACTATGAACAGTTTCACGTGATAGCGACATAATAAATTCTTTGAGGTGTTTCTTAAATGATAATTGGTTAGAGAAATTTCTTATAAGTTCAGGTAGGTGGTTATATAGTTTAGGGCCAAGATATGAAAAACTTTTCTGGCCTATAGTTTTCGTCATATGAGGAGCTATATACATTTTATCTCTGTTTCTGGTATTGTTTTGGTGTTCCATTCTTTTCTGGTTCAATTTAATTTTGTCAAATTTTAAAATGGAGATCATGTAGAAGAGTTGTCTAGGATCCAGTAGTCCTGATTCTTTGTAGAGTTTATTGGTCGAGTAAGTGAGGTTTTCATTGAGCATTATTTTTATGATTTTTTTCTGTGTTATCATAAGTCGGTTGACTATGGTTTTTCCCACTCCACCCCAGGACAATATGCCATAGGATAAATGAGATTCCACGAGTGAAAGATATATTGTTTTCATTTGTTTTATGTCTAGTATGCTTCTCAGTAGTTTGAAATTGAAGATGAAATGTTGTATCTTTTTTATAACATAGTTAATCTGTTTGTCCCACTTGAGCTTAGAATCAATTATTACACCTAGGTATTTAATTTCTGTACATGATTGTATAATCGTCTTTTGGTCTATAATCAGGTTTTGGAAGTTCGGGCAAGATGTTTCATTCGTATAAAGTGGTAAGAAGAAGGTCTTAGTATAATTGATAGTTAGAAGTCTATTTTCCAGCCATGATTGTATAAATTTGAAGTCCGTTTCAGCTGATTGCTTCAAGGAACACCAGTCATGTGAAGAGTAGAAAATTGCTGTGTCATCTGCGTATGTTATAATTTTTCCACAGCTCTGGACAGAGAACAGTCCATTCAGATATATATTGAACAAAACAGGTCCTAATATAGTGCCTTGTGGTACGCCATACTCCACTGCTCGAAACTCACTCTGGACATTATTTATCTTTACGCACTGGGATCTTCCTGATAAATACGATTTGAATAATTCCAGTTATGAACAGTATAGGTCCCATATCCATCTTGAGGTACACCGATGTTATTTTTTAATGATTTAGAAAATATTGAATCATGGTGGTGGCTATCTGAATATTGAATTTTAACCGATTGTGTACATCCAGACAAGTAGGAGATGAACCAATCTAGTTGAGTTCCTCTTATATCATATCTCGATAATTTCTCCAGGAGAATAGTGTGATCAACACAGTCGAAAGCCTGACTGAGATCACAAAATATTCCAGTCGGGCTCTCGGCTGCCTCGATAGATTCCAGCACTTTTGAGTAGAAAGAAATGACTGCGGTTGTGGTAGAGTGACCATGTCTAAATCCATGTTGATAAGGCGTTAGAATATTATTATTATCTAAAAATTCAAGAATATACTTCAAAATGGTATACTCGAAAATCTTCGATAGGGTTGGTGGAACAGCAACCGGACGATAATTTTCCAGATCCTGGGAATTTTCATTCTTCAGAATAGGTGATATAATAGAAAGTTTCAGTCGGGAAGGAAATATTCCCTGCTGAAAAGATTCGTTTAAAATGTGACATAATGGTTTTATAATTACACAGGCGATTTTTCTGATTACGAAACAGAAATACCATCTGATCCACATGAGTGCTTATTTTTAATTTTTTCCTGAATTATTTTCAATAAGTCTTCTTCAGAAACATATGATAATGTTATGAAATTCGTTCTTGAAATATTCGTATCTGAAAAAACAATACTTCACCAGATTTCACATCGCATGGGCAATCAGAAATTATTTTTCCCATGAAAATATTGAGGAACAGAATGGTTGTGAAGACCGTGCTTTTCCTGAGGAAAATGCTGAATGGCGATATAGCATTTGTTTCACTTCTCAAATTAAACTTTATGCTCCAAAATTTATTATCTCTGAGTTTCATTCTGTTAAGTGGGGGAAGACGACAGTATTTTTTTTATTCGAAGGAATGTCAAATATTTCAGTATTTCAGTTGATTCTACGTGATCAAGTATTTTGCAAAAATATTATGTCACAGGCAGATCTCATATGCTATGATGTTCAGTATTTTTCCATGTCCCTTTATTTACAAAGTGATACCTAATACTATACTTGAAACGTATTCGAATCATCTAGAAACTTATAGCTATGCCTTGCCTGTTCGTTTCTGAAAACATGAATATTTATGGAAACTGAGGATCAACAACACTTCATTTATCTTCCTCGATAATATCAATGATATTTAGATCGTTTCAATAGCGAGGAAATATTGGAAATATGAGAAGCTGAGGTTTCACTACACAAAGTGATGAAAAAATAATTTCACGTAAATAACTAATGTCATTTACTAACTGGAAGATGATAACCTAGTGATGAAATTTTCTTATCTAAAATAACTCTCCACTACAACTTCAAGAAAATATTGTTACGATTCATCCTTGGGTTCGTTGATTAAAACTCCAAACAACACTACTTTTATTACAACTTTCTATCACAACACAATACAATCGCTTAAGTTGCTCCGCTGACTTTCCAATGCTCGGTACTAAAACTCTCTGTACTAAAAATTCTGCCATCGCAGTGAGCGGCTCCCGTTCATATAGCCGCTCACACAGTGGAGAGTCCTCCAGACAAATCCCGATAATAGAATATTCTGGGTGAACCGCGGTCACACCAATTTGCATCCATGGGCGGCAGGGCCAGCGCCGAGACATTTCGTAACAATA
Organism: Zygogramma bicolorata; assembly: GCA_032362365.1. NCBI lineage: Eukaryota > Metazoa > Arthropoda > Insecta > Coleoptera > Chrysomelidae > Zygogramma > Zygogramma bicolorata. Next base: position 2,468,759 of record JAVJAQ010001639.1, on the reverse strand, counting down.
TTGATGAAACAGACAATATCAACAGTGAGTTCATGCAGTATGAGTTTTTTTTCATATACAAATTCGCGAGAAGGGAGCCCTGTAATGTTCAAAGAACACCGCGTGGATCGAGGGATAGGAGATTAATGAATTTACATTCACTTTGGATTTTTGAAATTCATAAGCCTCAGGAAAAACCTCTCTCGGCGAGGAATTCTGAAGTTCAGGTATTCTATTGGAAAAAGATCCCTGAGCAAGAGAGCTTTGACAGGTCTTCAAGCTCACAACATATGTGTGGGAATTTTGTACACGTCGGGTCATCCGTGTAGATACTTCCAAGGGTGGAACGATGGAAGACAATTCAGAAGAGCACCGGCCGTGGAAATATCTATTGAAGAGAGACAAGTCTCCGAACTTTCTAGTAATGAAAACACTCCTGAAAAAAATGAAATCAATTTTTTCATTGCTAACCTATTTCGCCCTTTTGAAGTATGCCTTAGCTTGGTTTGAACCACCTAGTATAAGGGTGCGTGATTTAAAGATATCATGGCAACATCATCAACCTGAAAAACAAACAGATTGCGATTTAATTTTTGTTTTTTCCATTAGATGACAACGTAATTTTACTAATGTCACATGACGAATATAACCATTTCAGCTAGTTGATCCTTCTTTTTTCATTTCTGTTGTGATGATAATGTATTAAATTAACTACTTGTCTCTGAAACACTCGCTCTATGATCTCCCACTGCCGCGTCGTGCTCGGAAAATCGCTCCCATTTGAAAAACACAATGTCCTTTCACATGTAAGACATAGGATAGCTGAGATATTCGATAACATTACATTGATGAAACGATGGAACTTGGTGTCTACGAAAAGTTTCAAAATCACTCTGAAATGATATAAACAGATAAACAAGAGCCAATCTCATGCAAATATGTGCTCACTGAAAACACATTTTCACTATTCCATAAACCAGGAAATGAAAGAAAAAATACTGTGAATTCATATGTTATGTATCTGTTCAAATGTGATGACAGATCTCAAAACATTACAAAAATCTAGAGAGATTCTGAATTTTTCCACTGCGAGAACTGAATTGAAAAATATTTCAATCGTTTCACTTTTTAATAGGCCATGAAATTTAGAATGCACTGCTCACATTCTCACTCGATACTAGCTTATATTCTGCTACGAACAGCGTTTCAATGTTTTTTCGAACAATAAAAACATTGTGATTGAAAATGATGCGATACGACCAACGCTATAAAGGTCTGAACATCATCTTTTCCACCTGAGGGTATGATAATCACCACATCAGTATTCATAGCTGTAGAACGTTCAGAAATCATTTCATTTCAACGTCACTCGGAGTATTTCCATTCTTGTTTGCGGATGAAATGATGGAAAATAGTTTTTCTTTCATTTTATCGTTCGTAAATGTTAGAATTCCAACAGAATGAAATGAAAATTGAATATTTTTTGATGTTATGAATAGTTCCGAATTCTTTAATAACTCACAGAACAATTGGTTGCGAGAATGAGTAGTTTAGACGATTGAATTGAAATTATCTGCTATTCCTCACAATTTTTCCTATCCTGTTGTTATATCATGCAATACGCAAATAATGTCTACTTTGCATCCTCTTCTGAATTCTCGAGCCTATTTTTAGGAGAAAAAAAGGGAGCAATATTTTTCCTACTCGCAAAGTGATCGTACCTGAGATCGAAAGTACATTTCACCTAAACCAAAGAAATGAATGTTCATTTGAACAATTTTGAAATGAACTCAATAAATTATCCAGGAGCTCTGTTCTGGCAAATCGAAAGAATTTTGAATAAATTATGAATACTCATCACTGTTTGGGGGTTATTTGATTAAAACTCATCACATTCTTACTAAAAAATAAAAAATTATCCATTTTCTCATATCCTTCACATTTCGTTAGAATGTATCGTCAACGTGAGCAAGAGTGGTTATTCCTACAGCTCTTACATTCAGATTCAGATTCTTTATTGACCATTTGAAGCCAAGCAATGCTTGGATATGGCAAGTCATATTACAGTACATCATTAATGCTAGGCAAAACAATTACAACAAATTTAAAATTCAATAAAAAAATCGTAATCACAATAGCCATACAAGGGACACACATACATACAGATAATAAAATAAATTAGGTATTTTTGCAATAGTTCACAAATTCTTCAAGGCTGTAGAAAGCATTCATTGTCAGCATTTTTTTAATTGTTTTCTTGAAGAGAGGGTATTACAATACTTTTACATTATTTGATAAATAATTGTATAGTGTAAGTCCATTATGTTGTGGTGATTTTGTAAAATAAGTGTGGTTAAATTTTTCGATGCGAAGGTTATCTTTGTTTCTTGTTTCGTATCTGTATCTGTCACCATTTTTAGCATAGCTAGTTTTATTTTTATGCATATATAGTAATATATTCAAGAAATATATGCAGGGGAATGCCAATATGCCTTTTTGCTTGAATACTTCTCGACATGAGTCGAACGGTTTCATATTATAAATAGTTCTTATTATGCGTTTTTGGAGAACGAAAACTCTAGTCCATTCAGTTGCAAAGCCCCAGCTGATTATGTTGAATGATAAGGTCGAGTAGACTACGGAGTAATATACTTTCAGGAGTGACGATTCGTTAAGAGTTTTTTTTTAGTGTTAAGAAGGCAAAGCAGCTTTTTTTAAGTTTGTTACATGTATTATCTATTTGTTCGATCCATGTTATGTTTTTATCGAGGTGTATACCTAAAAATCGTGTTGAGCTTGATATTTCATGTTGATTATTATTTATGTTCAGATTGACTAGGTTTGGTTTACTACTGCGCGCGCTGTTGAATTGAATGAACATAGTTTTTTGTAGGTTCACCACGAGATGGTTTCTTGTACACCAATCATAGAATTGGTTCACTATCGACGTCACTTTCACATTAAGAGTACTCAGTGAGGAGCCCGTCACTATTATTGTCGTATCGTCTGCATACATAAACACCCTCCCCCCTTCAATGAAGTCAGGCAGGTCGTTTATGTACAGCAGGAATAAAAGTGGTCCTAAGATTCTCCCCTGAGGGGTTCCAATGCCTACATTATATTGGCTAGAGAGTTCATTTCCAATTTTTACAAATAATTGCCTTTCCGTTACATAGGATATTATCCAGTTCTTTATAGTGCCCCGCAAACCTAACCGTTCCAGTTTTTTTTCAAGTATGTTCGGGTTCAGCGTATCGAAAGCCCGCGTTAAATCCAAAAATAAACCAAGGACATATTCACCACCATCAAGACTGTTGTATATATACTGGGTGACCTCAGTTGTAGCAGTTTGGGTTGATAACCCTTTTCTAAATCCGTGTTGGCTTCCCGAGAGAATTTTATAAACGTTGTTCAACATGCTGATTGAAGCTAGGCAAAAATATTTTAGATATTGTTTTCGAGCAAAACGTGGATATTGGAATAAATGTGCACACTGATAATTTATACAGCAATATTATCAGTGAATCTGATCAGCTCATATTGCCCATGTGGGAAAAAATCAAAAGAGAGTAAGGGACTTTCTACAAACAAATTTCGGTGTAGATGAATTCATGGAAGAGTTGGAGGTTTGTTCAAAAGCGACATACTTCCAGCTAGAGGATGATTTTTATTCACAAACATTTGGGAGGCAATGAAGTCTCCATTATCACCTATTCCCAGTGGAGTTTTTATGGAAAATTTTGAAGAAAATTATATTGTTGACCAAACATAACATACATACTAAATTTTACCATGGAAATTAAAAAAATAATCGACTTCATTTTCTTGGCTTTCCAGTTGAAAAACCGTTTGACAATTTTTGGAAACAAGTGTTTTTAGGAAAGATATTCACACAAATCGTTAATAACATATCAGTTCAAACAATCACATCAGTTAGAAAAAAGGTATTATCGAAAGTCTTTATGACAGAGCACAAATCATATTATCAAAACCAGAGATTCTAGAAAGATAAATAGAAACCATAAATAATATGTTAAGGAAACCATCCGAAAGTTTCGAACAACATAGAGCAAACACCATTATCAACAAATTCCTCAGATAAAAATGATCATTTCTTATATCCAACGTTTATCGAAAAAAATCGCATATATAGGTAGTATTTTTTCGACTTTCTTTTTCACCGAACCAAAAATTAGGAATTTTAACTTTTATGGAAGAAGTAAATTAAAAAAATGATGTTCAAACACTATCTCTTGATAGGTACGTATATCATTCAAAGATTTTCGATAATTTCGAGGGAATTAATCAAACTTTGAATGATATACACGTACCTATCAACCTATTTTTTTCGATTCTACTTCTCTCATAGAAGTTGTAATTTCTTATTCTTGATTCGAAAAAGACGTAAGTCAAAAAATAATTCATTGATAGTGTTAGATATTGGGTTGAGTTCGACTCTGCCATGTAAATTACTGAGAAAAACTTTTGACTTTTTTGCGTAATGGTGGAACGAACCACGGTCGATTGGTGTGAAACTCGGAGCATTCTGTATGTTGGAAGTAAACAGCTTAAACTGCATTTCCTTGTTATAATTATTCAAATCAGTAATTATCACAAGATATAACATATTGGCGACGAGGTTTACTTCAAAAACTCACGTGAAAAGTGTTGTAAAGTGCGTGATAGTACGTAAATTCGTCGATAGTTGGGCGTAAATTCGTATTTTGAGTGCTGTTTGAAAAATTCACGGCAAAAATGGCGAAAACAAATCAGCAAATTGGACTTTTGGGTTCGCTCAGCACATTTGATCCAACAAATTCGGACTTTTCAGTATTTATGGAAAGACTCAAGCAATTTTTCATTGCAAATAAAATTACGGGAAGAGGATCGTAAGAAAGCTATTCTTTTGAATACCTTGTCGAAAAACTGTTACATTTTGATAAGAAATTTGTGCGTGCCGGATTTACCGGAAACCAAGTCTTTTCAAGAACTCAATACTTTGTTAAGTAAACATTTAGCACCGGTAAAATCGCATTTCGCTGAACGTTTAAAGTTTTATATGGCAAAACGTGAAATAAACGAAAGTGTTTCCGAGTGGGAAGCAAAAATTAAAAAACTTGCTTCCAATTGCCAATTTGGAACCGAATTGAACACCGTTATGCGTGATATGTTTGTGATTGGAATCAGTGACGCGAAAATAATGGATCGGCTTTCCGAAGAAGATGCATCCAAAGCAACAGTGGATCTGAAGAAAATGGTTAAGTTGGCCTTGACGAAAGAATCTGTGTTACGGGAGCATCGTTCAATAGAAAACCTAGGAACAGTCAAAATGGAGCCGGTGAATTTTCATCGGCATCGTGGAAAAACTCCACGACCAACGACGATAACGACTTCCAGTCGTCCGAGTTCCGAGAAACCATATAATTCTGCTGCTGGTAAGAATAGTGGACGACAAACGGTAAGCAGAGAACAAAAAATTAAATGCTTTGCGTGTGGTCGGAAAAATCACTTGTCCAGTGAATGCAGCTATAAAAACTGTACATGCCACAAATGTGGAGTGAAGGGCCATCTAGCACCTGTATGCAAGAGGTAATTTCAAAATGTTTTGAATGTGGATGAACCAGAGGATCATGTTTCGGAAGATTCAATATTTAATATACGTTCTGATACCGATGTAGATGATAATGGCAATGTTAAACCGACTTTCGTCAAATTGATTGTTGAATATATACCCATTAACTTTGAAGCCGATTCGGGTTTTGCTCATGCAGCAATGTCTGAAAAACTATATCAAAAACATTTCCGTGATAAAATGTTATTCAGCAACGACTTGGCTTTAAAGGATTATGTTGGTCTTACTTTCGAACCTATCGGATTTTTGAATTTGAATATTGTTTATCAGAAATGGGGGACCACCTCTCATTGGTAGAAATGGATTGAAAATTTCAAATTTGGGTATTGCCAAAATTAAATATGTCTGTAGTACTGATAGCGAAACTTTTCACTATGAAACTTACAAAGATGTTTTCGATGAAGGTTTAGGAACTTTCGATAAGTTTCAGGTTACTCTGAAGGTCAAGGAGGGCACTGTTCCAACATTCTATAAAGCCCGCCCCGTGCCTTCGGCTTTGAAACCCAAAATTGAAAACAAAATCCAGCGTTTAGCGGATAAGAAAGTTCTAGTACCAACCGAATTTTCGGAATGGGCGTCGCCTATCGTTCCAGTGCTGAAAAAAAATGGCGGTATACGTATTTGTGGCGACTTCAAAATAACAATTATTCCTCACTTAGAACTTTAACATTTTCCTTTGCCTCGGATTGAATACTTATTTTCACAATTACAGGGTGGCAAAAAGTTTTCCAAGATTGATTTATCCAAGGCGTATCAGCAAATAGTTTTAGATGAAAATTCCAGAAAACTTGTTTGCATTAGTACTCATAAAGGTCTTTTTTGTTACACCCCATTACCTTACGGAATTCTCAGATTGAAAAGGAGGCTGCTGCGATAATTTTTGGAGTAAAAAATTTTTTCCAGTACATTTACGGCCAGCATTTTTTGCTTTATACGGATCATAAGCCGTTGCTGGCAATTTTCGGCGATAAAAAAGGATTGCCACTTTTTGCAACGAATCGTTTACGAAGGTGGGCACGAATATTATCAGCCTTCAGGTATGACATAAGGTACATAAAATCTGAAAATAATACAGCAGACTTTTTATCAAGAGCCCCAATAAAAAGTTGTGAACATAAAAATAATTCATATTTAAAAATAGATTCGACCATTTCTTATATTCAGTACATAAAAGAATTTGATATTCCTATGGACTTCAGTTCAATAAAAAAGGAAACATCAAAAGATGTTGTTTTGAGTGAAATCGTTTTTTACATTCGAAACGGTTGGCCCAGTTCTTGTCCTTCTGATGCCATGAATCCGTACTTCAGGAGAAAAAACGAATTAACCCTAGAGCAAGATTGTGTTATGTGGGGATACCGTTTGAATATTCCAGAAAAAATTAGAACATATGTTCTAAGCGAATTACACAGCACACATACAGGGGCAGTCAAGATGAAGGCATTGACGCGCTCATATGTGTGGTGGCCCTTGATGGATACTGACACTGAAAATGTGGCAAAAAATTGCACAACATGCGCAATATATTCAGCTAATCCTCCAAAGATTCCTTTAGAAGTGTGGCAATGGACCAAAGAAGCTAAGACGAGATTGCATGCAGATTTTCTTGGACCATTGTTTAATAAACAGTTTTTAGTTATTGAGGATGCAACAACGAAATGGATCGAATGCGTAGAAGTAAATAATACCACTGCTTCAACGACAATTGAAATTTTCAGGGAGATAATTGCTAGATTTGGGTTACCATCTGAAATTTGCACTGATAACGCAGCAACTTTCACTTCCGAGGAATTTCAGCATCTTTCATTGTCAAGTGGTATAAAACATTCAACAGGAGCACCCTATCATCCTCAAACCATTGGTCTGGCAGAAAGTGCAGTAGAAATCATGGAAAATGCCATAATGAAAGCCAAACATGAGAATCCAAATGCAGATGTACATTTGATAATAAATCGTTTTTTATTTAAATACCGGAATACTCCCCACTCTGCAATGGGAGAGACACCCTCTGAATTATTGATTGGGCATAACTTACGTTCAAAAATAGATTTATTATTACCTTCAGTCAAAGAGGTGGTGCAAAACAAACAAAATTATCAAAAAAAATATTATGGGGGGAAAAAGGATTTGTACTTTAAAAAATATGATAAGGTTTGGATTGGAGATTTTCGATCAGGCACCCCTCCTTGGTGTTCAGGAATTATTGAAAATATCATTGGAATAAGAATTCATGAAGTCAAAACAGATTGTGAAATGAAATGGAAAAGACACAAAAACCAATTGAAAATTAGACATGCTGTTGAAGATGATACACACTCATCAGTCTCAATCATTCCTCGATCTCTTTCAACTGAAAACAACATTGTTAATAATACCGTAGATATAGTCAGTGAAAGTGAAAATAGAGATAGTGGAACATCAAGCTATTCACCAAAATTGTTGAGACACCGTAGTCAATTGAAACAACCAGACAGGTAATTTGTATATGAGGTATACCTAGCTTAAGTTTTTTTTTGAAGTTTGTTCCAAATTGAGGAAGGAGGTGTTAGATATTGGGCTGAGTTCGACTCTGCCATGTTAATCACTGAGAAAAATTTTGACTTTTTTGCGTAATGGTGGAACGAACCACGGTCGATTGGTGTGAAACGCGGAGCATTCTGTATGTTGGAAGTAAACAGCTTAAACTGCATTTCCTTGTTTCAATTATTCAAATTAGTAATCATCACAAGATATAACAGATAGATTCAATGTAGGAATAATATTCAGAACAGATCACACTCAGATCCCTATTGAGTCAAAAAAAAAACCTTCAAATTCGAAACAGAATTCAGAATTATACTAGTGTTTATACTAGTGAAACATCAATGCCATTAGAAACAAGAACAGCTCAACATAAAACACCTTGAGAAGACGAGAAAGTTGAAATTAGCTGAACACGTAACAAATTGAACAGAATGGAACAAAAAGAAAACTCAAAGGAGCTACTTATTGAATGTAAGTAGCTTCTTTGAACAGAGATGAAGAGATTGCTACTTTTTCACTGAGTATATATCAATGTTGCCTCTTCTGGAAAAGAATCTTCCACTGAAAAGATTGAATTAGAAGTGGGTTGTGTCAGGATCAACACTTGTTATTGGTATTGATGTCAGAATCATTTTGACACCCACTAAATATCCAATCCCATTACAATTAAAAAAATATTGACAAAAGGGGGCGACCAGCTTTCGAAACGTCACCAGTATCCAGTTTTTAATATATTTGTTACTTTAAACTTCACATTTCAAAAAAATTGCCATACGTTACTGACAAATTCAGTCAATTCTGCTTCTTTGAATAATTGCATTCGCGTATCGGGGCAAATATACTGATTTGTTCGGAAAGCACATATTATAAAAATATCCTATATCCGTATACAAACGTTTGTCAGGAATTCTCGCACCCTTAGTCGTTTTTGAAGGCTATGAAATAATAAATGTATTCATTGGAGTTGGCTGAACCCATAAAATGTTTTTACACAAAACCGCCAACACTATCAAGTGTATCGCTGGAATGTGTCCACAGAGCACGAATCGTACGTTTGTTTGTCGAGAGACATTTCCCGAATGGCATGTCCTCACTCTACCAAATTTTGTTTTTCTCCCGAGTAAACACTTCATTGAAATCGCTAATGAGAGAAATACCAACAATAGCAACTCCCCGGATGAGATAACCTGAATAATTGACGAAACATGACAATAAGAAACGTTTCGTATCCTGCGAAACTCTACAAATATTGACAACAATATCCCGGGGGAAGATAATTTGTCGAGTGTCGGAATCGGCTGAGGATATGTCTTCAGAACACCATCGCATTATTTTGCAAATTGCTGTTTCCGAGCTGATGCATTCTCAGTTGAAACAAAAAATGAATATTCTTTCAACAATTCGTTTCGGACAAGATGGTTCGTTCATTCAAATATGAATGTTATCAAAACCTGTAAAGCGGGTAATTCAAAAGAGTATTACTGAAATATCAATTCGAATAAGGATCGATACCTGTCAATTATAGAAGAATTACCAGCGACTCCTCCACAGATGTCTTAGACAAGAAAAAATACAATCGAAAGGATTATATTTTTCATTTGACAGATGCAACACATATGTTTTTATTTTCAACCAGATTTTATGAGCTGTCGTGTCCGAGTGGTCAAAGGCGCGGGCAGTGATTACTTACGTCCGGATTCAATTCCTGACGTCGGCAGAATTTTTTTTCATTTTTTCTTTTCATTTCCCATTGTTGTATTTTCCGTGGTTATACCAATAATTACAATTTTGTAGACTTTTTCAAAGAAATACGATTGATTACCTTCTACTATTGTGTTCAATATAAATACCTAATAATATAATATTTTTAGTTCTTCATTATTTATTGGGTGTATATAAGATAGCGTATGCAACTCTCATGTAATGGTTATTAATACACTCGCATAAACCATACGAAACTCACCATCGGCTCGTTTCGTATCCCGGTTTATGCTCATGTATTAATAACCATCATTACACGATCGTTGCATAATATACAATTTTCAGCCATGAAATATCTGCAAAATTATTGATTATTTGAGATCTGAGATTGTTTTAGTAGTTACTAGACTTTCTATATTTTACTTCTTATATTTTATTAATATAAATATATGTGTCGGTGTTTGTATATTTATGTATGTTTATATATGTGAATATCACTTTATTCACACCCGTACTTTAATAATACACTTATATGCCCACAACCCGTTTTATAATAAAATCCATTACGATACAGATTTTTCGTTTTGATACAGATTTTCAATCAAAAGAAACACATTATTTTTCAATCGAGCATAATGTGCATGCTCTGCATTTGACGTTTGTGAAGTCAAAATCGGTATAGGTCTTGAATTTTTGAAGAATATAGCCAAACTCCGATAATCATAAGAAAATGTCCAGCGATATAAATAGGAGAATCACCTTCGACACCTTCACCGACAGAAATAAAGTTAGAATGGTTGAATTTTTCATTTGAAGAATGCATGATTTATTTCTTTATTTTTCAATCAAATTTTCTGAGCTCTCCGTAGGCGAGCGGTCTAAGGCGCTAAGAATATTGGCTAGTTGGACTAGTTGGAAGAGACATGGGTTCGAATCCGGCCTCGAGTAATCTTTTTTGTTCAATTTTTGATCTCCTTTCCATTTCTCATCGTTTTATTTTTCGAAGTAATACCATTAATTACAATTTTGTAAAATTTTTCAAAAAATGCGTTTCAATATTTATCGGGTGTAGATAAAATAGCGTATGCAACTCTGCGTATGTAATGGTTATTGTTATTACACGACCGTTGCATATTATACTATTTTTCAACCGGTTACATAAGAAGCAACTCATTCGTAACTTTCCTGTTACCGATTTTTGTTTTGTTTTCGATGTAAGGCAAGTATTGTCTTTACCCTCTTATATCTCTCACATTCGTATATTGGCCATGAGGAAACTCCTACGGCTTCAATCATGAGTATTGAGTCAGTAGAAGAACATCACCCCGAGTACTTGTTGATTCAACAATATAATAATGCTCAATCGCCATCCGAGTCAGTCCAGAAAATTGAGGTAGGCAATAATCCATTATCCCTGCAGGACCATTCCGAGAAAGGATTGCTCCCCATGTGGCAATACAAGACACCGTTACATGCTTACTGACCGGCCAAATTAATGTTATTTCCTATAACTATAAAGGATATCGGAAAAGTTTCCTCCCCAGTCTGACGTACGGCTCACTCGACCGACGGCAACGCACCTTTATTGGATTCGGGTCGGAACTGACACCAAATACTGATTGTTTTTTAGAATTGAGATAAATTCACTGTATGTGTGGGCGGATATATCGACTGGGTTGGCTCAATTTGTACGACGAGGCGAAAATAAAGATGTGGGGAAGGAGTGGCATTAAAGGTAGGCGTCCATAGGTACGCATCATACGTATCGTAAGGATCGTATGAAACGGATTTTAGAATTATTAGTAAAGTAAGTTATACATATGCGTCCACTGACCGGCAGCGGACGGATCGCACGTATCGGTCCGTCGGTAATGCCGATGAAATTGATCGAAGAAGCAACTTTTCCGACTGGTGCGGATGACCTCATGCGGATTGCCGATAAGTGAACGCATGTCACAATAGGTAGTCGCTGGTCGCCTCACAGATCATTTGAATTTTGTTACATTTCGACACTAAGAACACGCACGTGCTTTAATTTTAATTGTTATTACGCATATCATGGAGCAAATCAGTGAATAGTGTATGATATTCTCCAGATGGTGATATTTTTTTGAATATGTCATGTATCCACATTCTATGTCTTCTCTTATTTCCCCTCCTTTCTTCTTCATCTAATAACAAAGCAATAATGACAAGTTCTTCATCACTTTCCATGATCGGAAACATTACACACTGTAATGTTTCCGATCGTCCACTCACAACAAAAATGCGAATGTTACTTAAAAGCCGACCGTCGCATCGGCAATCCGATCGCTACGGATACAGTGGACGCACTACCACAAATCGATCCGTTTTATACGATCCGTACGATACGTACGATGCATACCTATGGACGCGTACCTTTAAGAGCCACTTTTGGAAGACGGGCTTAAAATCTGTTTGGGAAATATATTGAAGAAACGAAACAAACTTCTATAACATATGGGCATTTCTTTCATCATATCGGTATACAGAATAATGAAAAAAAACAGCATAATTTAATACTCACACCAAAATATAATTCAACTGGTCTTCCATAAAAAGGAATGAAATCAGTACCTTATTTGGAAATTTCCAAAGAAATGATCGTAAAAGTATCGAAGATTGAAAACTACCATCATAGTGGTAATAACATTTGACATAGTCAGTGGGCATACTTGAAGACTGGCGTTAAATCAAATCATCTTTCGAACAATCTGTTCAGGCCAGTCTCAAATTACCTACACGGTAGGTTTCGGTCGGCACCTGTCAGAAAACAACTACTCCTGTGGCTAATACCACGAAGGGCATTGAATTATATCCGACCGGTGCCAGTGCAGGTTTCTTTACAGAAGTAAATCATGCATTTGCTTTCGTCGATACAAATGGAGGAATTGATTTTCAATTATAGGGACGGACACACTTGCAGACCGGTTTCGGGCTATTTGACCTTGCACTGACAAGTGCATTTTGTATTAGTCATGAATAAAAGAGCTTTATACATTAATGAAATTGGGTTACCATTTCATACACCTTTGCTACCTGGTACCTTCCCGAGTAACCATCATCCTAAGTTCATAGTCACTGATCGTTCTCACCTGTGTGGGGGACATGTGCATTTTTTTATAAAATAACGGAGGTCTGGTGGTCGCGGGCTCTTGCTCTATTAACATTAGTCTAAAAGCTTGTGGGATCGAAACAGTGAGATCAAATGATCAGAATAAAATGTCAACAAAAGAGTTTCAATGCACTCTGTTATTAGAATTTCACTATTTTCATAACGAATATTCAGTATTTACAGAAAAAAAAATCAATTTTGATTTTCACATTTCAGTGCGTTTTTATTTGATTTTTGAGACAATGAGTGCTAATCGCTCTCATTGGAGCGTTCCTGTATTTTCTGATTTTTTTATTCCAGCTCAGTTTTTCAGTCGAATATATCATATTCAGATTATCATTTTATTGAATTTCAAATGATGATAACAGAAGGAGTTTGGTGATATCATCATATCATATGACTGTTTCTATTCCTTCTTAGCAGGATAAAATATTTAGTGTCCAAAAGGGGACAAGGGGATTGAATCCTTAATTGTTAATCATTTGTGCGATAAGCAACTGGAAAACATATATCAAAACAACGGAATGAATCTATCGTCAACCTCTATTCAGATGTGACCCTGTATAGAATGAATAAGTGAAAAACAAAATATGAAACGTTGCTGCTTCGTTTGTTTTCGATGAACTCATGGATTTCATGTGGGTGATAGACATATAGTATTGCCGAATGACGAAAATGAAAATCCACACAGAAACTGAAAGTGATTTTTCGATGCTTTTATTTCTATAGGTAGATAATTGTACGCGAATAAGATTATTTCAATGATCTTCATATGGTTAGCTATTCGGATCAGTAAACAATCAGCGCACTAGGTAACGAGTTGAAAAACATCAGAGAAATGATCAGAATCTGGAAAACAACTACTCTACTGGGAAATAACATAGACTACATTGGAGAATCATTCAGGTGGTAAAATTCTTATATAAGTAACACTACGAATACTACGAACTCAATTATTTGAAACTCTGTTGATTCTCATGTGAAGAACCCTGTATTGGCACCTGCCAAATATGAATCAACTCGATTAGTGGTAACAGTCAGGTGAGTAGTTGTTTTCTGAGAGGTTTGAGTCGATGAACCTACTCTGTACGTATATTTCAGTGAGAAATGATGCGTACATGGATTCAACATTTTTGATTGCCCTGTTCATGAGCAGATGGCATGATGATAGCTTATTTTGATCCTTCAGCTTCAGCTTTTTTCGAGGTATGATATGGAAGAAAAGTTTTCTCGGCAATGATTGAACGAAACAAATTCTATGGATCATTTCGTGTCGTACAACTTTTATAATAGATGCAAATAATATTCAATGAATAGAAAGCGAGCTAATTACAATAAAATGATTTCGGCCAGGATTGAGGTTCTTTCATACAGGTTCATAACTACATTCCAAAATGAAATTCTGAAGTGATAATTATGGGGTTTATCAAGGCTTGTTGATAAACGGTATCTAAGATGACTAGGAAACCCTGGTGTATCTAGTGATTCGATATTGTTTAGAATTTCTTGGCGAAAAACAATCGACGATTACAGAAGCTTTCTAATTTTTGTATAGGGGGCGTTATATGAGCATTTTCGAAAATCTGTCAAAAGTCGGTTTTGTCAGATTGACGTAACTTTGAGGTTCATTGTTGTCAATCAAAACTCTGGAATTATTTCTTCGCATTCAACAGTGTTTGAAGGTCTATATAAGTAGAATAAGTTTCGAAGTTATTATAAGTACTTTTTCACGATGTGTAGAAGATTTCGTATTTTGTGTGGTCAGTTAAAATCTGGGGATCCAAATATTCTTCTTTATTCAGTACCTAAGGTCAGTAAAAAACAAATCGTCCCGAAATAATAACATGAATGTAGCGTTATAGCTAATTTTATTCGTTTCAGCTTGAGCGAAAGTCTTATATCGAGGAGGAAACATCTGTAGATCTTATCAATGAGATATTGAAAACAAAGTTTGGTGTAAATGAAGGAAATATCGATGAGATACGTATTTTGAACCGTTTCATAACTGATGTGTGTATCCCCAATTCCAAGACAGTCTATCACTTTCAATACACTAGCATGAACTTTGTCGTACATTCTCAGGTCAATGGGCAAAGTAAATTTTCTCGGAATCAAAGTCTAGTCTTACAAACTGATATAAGCACACTAAAAACTTGTAGAGGTAGCAGGTGACAGTGACAGTATTGACAGATTGTTAACGGTAGGTTTCCACGTTACATGCACGTTTTCTGAAACACATTTGATTGTCTGTCAGGGCTGTCAAAATCTCAGTAGACAAATAATAAACAGTGGTAGAATTTTCGGTTGCACATTCCTCTCTACTGAAAATTAAGCTTCATATGGTATATGACTGACCGCCATCTACAATAGCGATCTGAAGCTTTTGCGATCTCAGAAATCAAGCAATCGGTTTTCGCCAAGTTTATCCCAAAATTATTCAGGTATAAGTAGATACACCAGGGTTTTCTAGGCATCTCAACGGTATCTTTCACCAATTTTTCGAGTTGCTTTTGCATCCGCCATTTATTAGGGAATCGAAGTTCTCAAATATTTTTATCGACTTCACTTTGAATTCGCAAGACATGACAATATCTAAAAACGAAATGAAGCAATAACCAGTTGGATGTATCATTCTAGACACTCTCAATAAGATAAACATGTAAAAATTACTCAACTTCTACTGGACTAATATATCACGGCAGAAACACAATATTCATCCCTTCACGTATGGAAATTACTCACATAACTTATGCCTGGTTACATGGCAGTTAAATGTTTTAATAAGTTTGGTGACATAACATGCACACAAAAACTGGGGGGTGAAATATATACAGTGCTCCAAGCACAAGCTGCGAACATTGTAATGGACTTCTCAACCGTCAATAAATTTTTGAATTTAACATCTTATGCTGACAAATATCAAAAATTGTTTCATCTTTTCGACTGTTCGATATTTGAATGTCCACAACTCAACCGGAGAAGGATCTGAGCTACTATCAGGACGGATACAATAAATTAGATTCACTTTTGCCTTTTTTTGGCTACTCGCATTTTTTGTTTGCTCTATTTTTCTCGGTTGATATCATTCCGGCAATTGGGGATATTGAAAAAAAACTGCAGGATGAAAGGAAATATTGAATCGAACTGACCGATACCTGATGAAAACCCATGTTTAACAAAAAATATCACAGTTCTATATACGATTTTCACTAACAATGTATAGGAAACTATGAGATTATATGTTTCAAGGAAAAAATCAATTACCAATAAGATATCTTCGGAGAATATCAATTCGAAGGAGGCCAGCTTGAGAGGTCGTAAGAATTATTTGGTATTCCCTGAATTGATAAATATGCTATTATCATAAATGTATCTCTTCAATTCTCGAAAAACACAAGCAATCGATTTCTAAAACAAAACAATCGGATATAACCATAATAACTCAATTGTCTTGGTGAATGAGATGGATTCGATGAGGACCGATATGAAGAGAGATGTAGAGAAATGCTTTTTACAAAATCCAGGAAGAACTAGAGTATTATTTTCTGAGACATAGTTTCTAATGTAGGTTGTTCCTAATTGAGAATTTGCTATTTCCATTATTCTGGTGTATCCCACAGTTGTGTCTCGTTTTCGATTACTTTCGATATTTTGGATTGAGGTGGCCTTTACTTGATGCAAATCCATAGTTATTACGCTATAAGGTAGACACGATTACATTTCCACAAAATTTATTGTCTTCGCGACATGTTTCGATACACTGTATCTTTATCAAGCGAATGTATTTAAACACTAAATTATTCTTTGTTAAAAGCTCCTTAAATACATCAGGGCCTACTATAATCATCTCTGATTCCTAGAATAATACAACTGACACTGATGATGATTCCTAAACTTATTAACTGATGCTGATTCCTGAAATTATACAACTGATACTGATCCCTAGAATTACAACTGATAATGATTATGATATCTGAACATAGTTACTACTTATTAATTGAATAAGTTCAACAAAGGGGAACTATTGAGATCCAATTGATCATTTAGCAAACAATTTGAATTTTTCAATTTATTGATTTCCAAAAATTCTAAATAATCAAGTCTAATGCCCTCATTTTCAACATGCAGAATTTCGAAATTTTTATCGAAGTCATGGCCTTCCTCCAAAAGGTGATTGGCATATGATGAATGAGTTGTTTTCTTTTGATAATTCATTCGATGTTCACGTATGCGGCTTTTGAATGGTTTACCTGTCTGGCCAATATATACTTTGGAGCAAGATCCACAATTCAATTTATAAACTCCCGATTTTTCATCTTTTATTGTTTTATCTTTGTTATTCTTGATAAACATTCCCAACGTGTTATCTGTTCTATATGCTACTCTTAAATTTTGTTTATGCAAAAATGAAGCTACTTTTTCCGTAGCAGGTCCTGAATAAGTTAAGATTCTATAATTATTGTCATGGTTCCCCAAAGTGGGGTACACTTCTTGGATAGCTTTTCTATGTAGTTTTTTAGCAAGAATATTTTCTATTAATTTGACTTGATATCCATTGTTAACTGCTATTTGTTTTATGATATTTAATTCTCTGTTGAAAGAATGATGATGTATTCAAGGAGCTTTTAACAAAGAAAAATTTAGTGTTTGAATACATTCGCTTGATAAAGATACAGTGTATCGAAACATGTCGCGAAGACAATAAATTTTGTGGAAATTCAATCGTGTCTACCTTATAGCGTACTCTCGATATTTTTACTGAGATATACAACTATTATCTTCATATTTTTCATTCACCGTTCATATTCTCAAAACACCAATCAAGTCACTATTCACTTTCGGGAATCTTTTCAACAGTTGGTGATGAAAAAGACTGGCATATTCAATCTTAAGCCTAGTGACATTGACCAGATGTTTTCGTAAGATTGCATGGATACACGGTGGATTAATCGCTTTCAGTTTATTTGCATCAAAATTGTGCCTTCTTGATTTCCACTTATTCGTTATAAATATTGCACAAATCTCCACGCGAGATGAGTGATATCTGTTGGGGCTGTGGATAGATGCAGGTATATCGAGCGAGTGTGTCAGCCATTTCATTACCCACAGTACCCATATGCAAAGGAAGTCAATTAACTACACCACATTTGTCGATTCGAAAGCTTTGATATGGAGAAAAAGGAAGTTTTTGAAGGCCACGGAATGAATACACTTACAGAATTACTGACGGTTATAGAATTTTCCTTCAATGAACTACAAATCAATTCCCTTCTGTTAAAAATAGAAATTGTCCTTTCCAAAGAAAGCATGTTTTAATTGAAACGAAGGTGTGATATTTCTGAGGTCTCGCTAAATACATTGGACACTGAAAAGAGCCTTTATGGTTGTTGATAGAGTATTGTCTGATATTCTTCCAATAAATGCAGGTGTTCCACAGGCTTCAGTTCTGGGGCCCACCTTGTTTCTGCTTCATATCAATGATTTGCTGGAGAAAACATCGTATTCAGGACATGGCTCTGTATATGACAGTACTCTTCATACCAGTGTGGGGACAGAGTCCCCAGTACGAGAATCAAAAATTCAGAGAAACGAATTACCAATGACTTGGGAAAAATAGTAGAATGGGGTAACATCAACCTGCTGAAATTTGATGCTGAAAAATCCGGGGCTTGTCTCCCCTTAAAATGAGCAGATCTATCATTATCTTGTATTCAGATGTCAGGAGCGACTATTCAAAGACAAGTATCTCGATGATCGACGATCAGAAATAATCTCTCATGGGAAAACCATATGAGATCTATAGTTGAAATTGCTTCCAAGAAGCTTGGATTTCTATTTCGTTCGAAGAAATAATTCACTTCTCGTCAGCTTCTTTAATGCTCAGATACGACCTCTTTTGGAATATAGTTTGCATGTATGGAGACTCATTGAAACTTCTTGATTCTATTCAGAGAAAGACAATCCATCTCGTTGGGACTCTTCACTCACAGACTGGCTCACTTCTTTGGAGCACAGTGGAAGGATCGGAGACGTGTCTCTCTTCTACAGATATTTTCACAGTCGGTGCTCTTCTAAATTGTCATCAATTTTTCCACTCATGTCAATATCTACATGGATGACCCGACGAGTATAGACTTCTCATCCCTTTATCGTCAGCTTGGAGACCTCTCGAACCTCTCTTGGTCAGGGATCTTTTTTCAGTAGAACAGAACTTCATAACTCCTTGCCAGGAGAGATTTTCCCGAGGTTTGCAAACTTCGAAGATTCAAAGTGAATGTTCATTCTTATCTCCTGTTCTTTGATTCACGCTTTATTCTTTGAACATTACAGGGCTTCCTTTGAGTGAGAATTTACCAACGAATATATCATCCCAAATAGAAGTTTTCAGAATAGTCAGCATGGTATTAATGTTCTTCGCAATCATCCATTTTGTTGCATTATCTTCTTGTCCACTTCTGTTTGCTGTTAATCTTGCAACATATGAACGAAAATATATCCAGTTCCGACATCTTCGAAAGATTTGGAATTCAATGATGAATCTCTGCAATATCTGAACCATATCTAAATCAATATCTTAGTTCAAATTATTTTAACGATTGATACACCTGTAACATTATAGTAAGTCAATTACCACATTACTCAATTTTTTTTCCTGAGCTCTTCTTGTTTTTTTTATTCATATGAATTTTGTTTGATGTACGAATTCCGACTTAGGATGTTCAAATAGAATTGAGGAATTATATTTCTCAGTTTCTTCATCTGCTGTATTTAAATTGAGCATTTTGTCTAATTTTTGAAGACTCCAACCAAATCGATATCACTGTGCTCGTACGATACATCCATGCATCCGCTTGATATGTTATCTATCAGTCCTGTTTCCTATACATATATGATGTATCAAACACATCTTTGAGCAGTTCCTTTCTTTCACGAAAAATCTCACGTTTTGAACTTCTTCACTCCGTGCTGATATGAAGACGTGAAAGCCATAAAACTTCTGGGATCTCAAACCTCCATTGAACATCGAATTCATACGGCGAATATATTCCAACCTTCTGAATCTGAATCCTTCACCTCATGAAAAAACGAAATGAGAATGTTCAGAGCGCTTCACGTTTACGCTCTCTCCACACGGGCTGGTATTCAATGGGGATAATAACAAAATTAGCAGGCTCGCTGCTGCCTCAGTGCGTGCAGCATGATCGTTTTTCATTTTTATCTATTAATCTCATTTACACATGTTAAATCGTCATAACTGTTGGATTAATCACAATCCGCTTTACGGTAGGCACATATTCATTGTCAACATAATATGCCACGCAATTAGATTGCTACATTTGTTGACATTATGCAAATGGTTTTTTATAAATGGCGATTCAGTGGGCTATTGAATTTATTGATATTTATTTCTATCAGATTGCAAATTTAGGTCGTATTGGTATTTGAACATTTATTGGTTGTACAGAATGAAAGCGAGAAATTCCATCCCTTTCATTATTTATTTTTGATCCTTGTGCACCAGTAGATATATGTGGGAGGTGAGTAAATGTGTGTGGTAGGTGAGTAAGTACCTCTGCTCTAATTTTTTGTAAGAAAAAAGACTGGTGGTGTACAGATTCCCAATTTGGGAATGTTTTGCCCTGAATTCTTCTGAACATTTATTCTGATTGAGACATGAACTATCACATAGACTCGTATTTAAAAGTATTTCAAATGGCAATATACTACATGATATGTTTTACAACGTTTGAAATGTCTTATCGAACACAATATATTTTTATTTCAAATCAATCCACTTGGACAAGTCGAAATGGTGAGGTTCATTCGGAAAAAAATTCGAACATTGAAATGAAAGAGAAATTTCAACAATTGAAATATAGATCTATTGTATATTCCTCAAGAATAACATTTTCAAATTTATCTTTTTGTACGACTATTTTATTAGGTTTTCTTCAATTCTTCAATCAACGAGCTGTACTCGAGAATGATTACGTATTGATAGACGATTGAGCGAAAGTTCTTTCACTCTGAAATTTATTCAATATCAATAAATTCGAATATGATGATACATGAATTGCAGTTTATAGTAATCAAATTCTATTTCCCAATTTTCATCTTTTGACTAGAGGAATTTTAGAACAACTAGACTCATTTGTATCTTCAGAAGAATCAAAGATATCTTTTAATATTTCTTCGGCTGCTATCATATACACTTTATCATCACCATTACGATTTTATGACGTGACCATTTCTAGTTATGACAGAATATTCCATTGATTTGCATTATCCATCTTTGGAGAAAAAAATTGCATGTGTTGCTTGTATGGTTTATATAACGAGCTATTTGATTTAACTGTACCTATACTTTTCAAGTTTTTATTTTTCAAACGTATAACCAATTGAATTCGGTTCATTCATTATTCAATGAATAACATTTTCTCATAAGACTTTTCAATTTCATTTTCTTTCTTTTTTGTGAATGATTAGAAGTCAATGAATGGAATACACGTAGTTATCAGCAGATAGTGTTTGTAAAAAAATTTGATGTCACTTCTTTCATAGAAGTTTTGTATTTCCTCTTTGTATCACTACTTTTATTCGGATTTGAAGGCCGTCGTTTTTTGGTATTTCTTCCAAAAGAAGAACTTATGTATCGATTCATATTCGATATCTCCATTTTTTTGTCAATATTATTTTTCTTTGATCAATAACACCTAACATTCTATTCTGACCAGAAAATCTATTTCTATCTTTTTGTTCGGATTCGAGTTAACACTACAGACAATGAAAGTCTGAGCCAGTACGTCTCAGCAGGAAACACTGTCAACCACATTCAAGTAAAAATATGATTAATATAATTACTCCGGAGAGTTTGTTCCTTCTTTGAAACCGAATCTGTGACTTTTAACTCAATAATTGCGCTAACAATTGATTTATTTTCAATTCAACTCTGCATGGATCCTCATGGTATTTAGAACTCAGGAGGTAACCTCGTGAACAAATCGTAATTTTTCTATATGCCAAGTTCATATGAACTCTCAGATATATGCCCTGCAAAACTTTTATATCCAAGAAATAAAGCTCAGAAAGATGTGAAGAGAAATGCCGTAACAGACAAAATAACGGAAAACGAGACCAAAATAAAAGAAGAAGAACTCCCCACCTCTCGAACATATGAATTCCCAAATTGTTTTAATGAACTCGAATGTCGCATTTCCTGAAGTAAACAAGACTCTAGAATTCAAGAAAGCTCACTCGATTATCCGACTTTGAAACGGAGCTCGAGTCATAACAAATCGCAACATAACCACGTCCATACATAAATGATAAAGATAATTCATCCCGAAATCCGGATGCTGGGTTGCAGAACTCGTGGAAGCAGAAGCAGAAAACAAATATTAGTCTAACCACGTATACTCGCTACATCCCAACCTCTTAGAGGGCATTTAGTTGTACAGTCCTTCACCATGGCTTAGTCCAGTCGGATTGTATTTTGAGGTGGGTTTTCCGGTCATCTATGGTGATTTTTGTTGGTGATGCCAGCGCAGCGTCATGATATATCAACGAGTGTTGCAATATCAAATGTTCGTGGGAATAGAAAATAAAAGTCGTCCTGCGAAAAATAATTATCACCAGTGGAAAAATCATATAATCAAAGTCGAAGTTCATGGAATTTGTTGCAGAAATAGTTCAAATTGTAAAAGTTGACTCCCAAAGATGGAAAGCTTGAAAAACAACAAAAAATGCTATAATGTTTCACAAAGCGAATTCATAACCCCATGATCGGAAGTTGTTCATAAATATTGAGGTCGGAAATAGTATATAACATACCGAAACGGCAAGTGAATCTTTTCTCTCGGGAGGAAAAAATAGCTAACCGAAGCTGAGGGCTGAAGCTATTTCTTGAGAGAGGCATTTTACATTTTGTCGAGGTTCGTATATTACTCCATTCACAATCATTTCAAATAATTCCGTGAAGTCAACACAAGATGAATAATTGATTTCAATTCATTTTGTGTTTCAAGTAGGCTTTTGAAATAGACAAGCTTAAGGAATCGTCTAACAGATGTCGTTCTTTGTAATTTGTCATTTCCTTACTTGAAGATCAAAATGGTTTACAATTAATCTTCACTTTTGGTAAATGCTTTCGACATGCCAATCATACTTCATCAATATCCGTTATGTTTCACGAGTATTGCTGCATGTAGGCAATATTTGGATAAACCACTGGAATATTGGCGGAATTTTTAACAATAAAATATTGAAATTGTAAATAAATATGTTCACCTGGGTGTAACATTTGTTTCCTCCTCGCTCTTCCGTGAAATGGCTCTTGCATCGGTTCCTAAAGCTAACCAAGCCTTTGGCTCAGTTATCAACAGTAGGGCTTAAGCAAAAATGAAATGGGATGCACGGATAAAGCTATTCAATTCTATCGTTGTGAGCACTTTCTCTAGCAGCTCATGTGTTTGGGGTGTCAATTATTGCGAAATGTTGGAAAGAGTTCAAGTCAATTTCTTCAAAAGGTTACTTTCATTTCCTCGCAATTCCCCAGATTGCTCAATACGCCTGGAAACCGGCTCTATTCATCTCGAATTAACCATCTTTGAATATGTCCTTAACTGGATAATAAAACTTGTATCTAAGAGCGATGATAGATATCCACGAAGGTGCTTTTTCAAGTTACTCCTGTCTAATCAATGTGACATACGATTCAATAGTTAAACAAAATTGCAATCTGTAGATATCCACTTTTTCATTTAGGATTTTTAGTTAACCCATCTCCTAAAAACTACCTCACTTATAGAACATCAATACACGTCATCCGATTATTAGCACAAATTTGCCTGACATACAGGAACACTCTTAGGATACCAATCAAAAACATTCACTGGTCCATCGAAGAAAATTGCTCTTTATGCAACACTCATCAACAACAGAATCTGCGGCGTATTCTTTTTGAATGTCCCATACTTTCAGTCCTTAGACCTGCAGTACCATTCTTAGCTAACTACAAATCTTTCGTGATCTCAATTGAAAGTATCAATTTTGAAAATGCAAAATTATCGTATTTTCACCTATTGGGAGTACTTGAGCTGCGCTCTATCGTTATGAACGAATAATAGAACTGTAACTGGATGTGGTCGCTGGACTCTTGGTCAGTGGCAGAATCAAGTAGGTTGAGGGGAATTAAACCTCCCCAAAAGCCTTTGCGAAATATGCCACCGTGGACCAGCCTACCCAAGCTAAGGTGTAAGGTATCGTGCCGATAGCTGAGTGGCCGCAGGGTGATATGCGGTTGCGAACGATCCCCTTGAGGAACAGGGCGAAACCTCATTGTAACTAGCCTTCCTCTGGTAATGCGGGGCTCTGCCAGAGGTGACCAACCCCTTCCCCTGCTACTCGTGGGAACACACATGGACAAGGAAAAAGGAAACATAAATAATCCCGAGGATGGACAGAAATGCTCACCTCAATCTAAGGCGGTGACTGGGGATGGACAGAAATGCCCACCCCAACACACTGCTCGGAACGAGGCTGGACATCGAAGATCACCTCAGGGCGAAATTCAAAGGCCAAGGCGAAAACGCATCTGCGGCGCCGAGGCCAAAAGGAGGAAAAGGGCAAAGGAGGCAGAGAAGGCTGCAACCACAAATGCACCTTTCCCCACCTGTACCCCACCTCCAAAGGCAAGGGCACCTCCTGCGGAGGGAGCCAAAGGTTCCGCCTTGTATAAAGGGAAAAAACCGGCGGCTACCTCTGCAGGAAAGCGCCCCCACCTGAGTACCTCCACGGAGGGGACACCAAGAAGGTCGAAGAAGCCGTGCAGCGACGGAAATGTTACTGCACCTTCCAAAACCTTTGCGGAAGCCGCCTTGAGACACCTCAAGGTGGCCATCATAGACGAGACTAACCCGTACGGTAAAATTACCGCAGAATGGGAGAGCTGCTGGAGGAGTTGGACAAGTTTATCTTCTCCGCCTCCAGCAGCAACACCAAAGCGCCCACGTTTAAATCGTGGACATACTCCGGTGAAATCATCAGAGTGGTCTGCGATGACGACGCGACGCTACAGTGGCTGAAAAAAGCCACAAAGGACCTCAAGCCGTGGGAGGAAGCATCGCTGGCGGTCGTCGGTGTGGATGAGCTCCCAAAGCTTACCAAAGCCTCGCTCTGGATCCCGGAGGACGTCCACAAGACGACATCCGGTGAGAAGGAGAGGGTGCTGGGTAGGCTGAAGGCGCAGAATCCAGACCTGAGGATAGCGAGGTGGTGCACTTTCCACCATGAGGTGAAAGTGAACCCTCAAGGACACCTCTTCGTCTTCGGAATCGGAGACGAGGATATGGCTGTCCTGAAGAAAAAGTCAATGAGGATAAGCTACGCGTTTACCTCATTGGCAATAAGGGTAACTAAAAAGGAAGGTACCTCTGAAGACCCGAGGTCCTTGGAAGTCGAGCCACCTAGAGTGGATATTGGCACCGAGGTCACCAAGGGTCCCGAAAAGGACGTCGAAACATCTGCAAAGATGACAGACGACGACCTGACGGAAGAGGCACCTGACAAAAAAGAGGCCGTCGCTCCCCTACCGGGGGAGCAAATGGACCTAGAATAGAGTCTTAACCCGAACGACCTCTTCAAGGACGTCGGAAAAAAGATAAAATTAATACAATGCAACCTCCAACACAGCAGGACGGCTACGGCAACACTATGTCGCCGCCTTGATGTGTTGGAGGATGCAATAGCTTTGATCCAGGAACCCTGGATAATTAAGACCAGAATTACTGGTTTCGGTAACTTGACTGGCCAAATTTTTAGCTCACCAAGCAATCAACAACCCAGGACAGCCGTTTACGCTCCCAGGAAATACAGAGCCTCTCTGATGGCACAATTCTGCACCTCAGACCTAACTGCGGTTAAAGTGGAATGTCCAGACGGAAAGGGCAAATATACGGCGTTGATACTCGCATCGGTGTACCTCCCCTCAGATGCAGCCACTCTACCACCCACAAGAGAGATGGAAGTGCTAGTGGACCACTGCCTAAACCAGAGAATGGAGTTGATTTTGGGCTGCGACTCAAACTCTCACCACCTGGGCTGGGGCAGCAAGGATATCAACGCCCGAGGTAAGTCTCTTTACGAATACATAATTAAGAAAGACCTAGCAATCTTGAATAGAGGCACGGAGCCGACATTCATTAACGCCCGTAGCCAAACATTAATAGATCTTACGCTGGCGACAGCCATGATATCAAATAAAATTCAAGACTGGCAAGTGTCTGATCATATTTCTATGTCAGACCATCGCTGGTTGACTTTTACGGTAAACCAGGATCTCAGGACCACTGTGAAATCCCGCGATCCGAAGAGGACGGATGTAGCTCTATACAATCGACTCTTAAAAGGAGCTCTGCGGGAGACAGAGGCCCTGACTCCTGGCAATAGTGAAGAATTGGAAAGGTACACGTTATCTATCCAAAACAAAATAGACATTGCCTATAAGGAATCCTGTCCGATGAGGATGGTACAGACAGAAGGCACAACCAATAAATGGTGGTGCCCTGAACTGGAACACCTCAGAAAGACAGCGAGAACGACCTTTAACAAAGCAAAACGAACAAAACTCGAAGAGGACTGGGGAATATATAAAGCCAACCTCAGAGAGTTCAAAAAAGTCTGCAGACAAAAGCAAAGAGAAGCCTGGAGAGCCTATTGTGAGGCAATCGAAGATTTCCCGCAAGTCTCGAGGCTACAGAAGGCACTCTCAAGCGACCACCATAAGAGTATCGGCATCCTGACGAGGGAAAATGGCGACAAGGCCGCCAACCTCCGAGAAAGCGCCGAGATTCTTATGGAAACTCACTTCCCAGGTTCTGTCTTCCCAGGAACGACGAACCGGACGGAAGTACCAATAACACCCTCACAATACGACTGGCAATTTGCTAGCACTATAATTGATGAGGACAAGATAAGGTGGGCCATATCGGGCTTTTCCCCCTTCAAAGCACCAGGACCTGACGGTATAAGACCAGCCCTACTACAATGGGGACTGGATATTCTCATGCCGCACCTGGTCGGAATATTCAGAGCCTCATTAGCTCTGAGGTATGTTCCCAGTAAGTGGAGAGAAGTACGAGTGGTGTTTATACCCAAACCAGGAAGGATGGACTACACCTTACCAAAAGCATTCCGACCAATTAGTCTCACATCGTTCTTTTTGAAAACAATGGAGAGGCTGTGCGAGCGGTATATAAGAGATGAAGTCTTAGTTCACAATCCACTTCATCCATATCAGCATGCATATACTCCGGGAAGGTCCACTGATTCGGCCCTTCACCAAGTGGTTGGCAGAATCGAGAGATCATTAGATAATAAAGAATCCACCCTGGGTATATTCATTGATATCGAAGGAGCGTTCGATAAAACGACCTTCGCAACAATCACCCAGCAACTTAACTCCAGGAATATACCCCTGGTAGTAGGAGAGTGGATACTCAAGATGCTCTCTAGTAGAGCAATAAGTATAAATGTAGAAGACATTACTGTGAGAGGACTGGTCATGAGGGGATGTCCGCAGGGAGGGGTCTTATCACCCCTTCTTTGGAACATAGTCCTGGATACCCTGATAAATCACCTCAACAGTAATGGTTTCTACACAATTGCATATGCAGATGACATAGTTATCTTGCAGACCGGCAAATTTGTGAACACACTGTGCGATAGAGCGCAGGATGGTCTCAAATTAATAGAAACATGGTGTAAAGAACACTCACTGTCGATCAATCCCAAGAAGACGGAGATGGTCCTTTTCACTAGGAAAAGAAGCTTATCGGGCTTGAAACCCCCCGAAATCTTCAAAAGCAAACTAAACTTCTCTGAAGAGGTGAAATACCTCGGTATTACCCTCGACAGGAAGTTAACATGGAACTCGCACATTCAGAGCAGAGCAAAAAGAGCATATGTGGCCTATGAGCAGTGTCGGAGGACAGTGGGACGCACATGGGGCCTCTCGCCCCGTGTAGTCACCTGGATCTACACTGCAATTATAAGACCTATGCTAACGTACGGAGCCATTGCGTGGGGACCGAAAACTCTACAAGCAACGGCCATTCAAAAACTATACCAAATACAGCGAATGGCTTGTCTGAACATCACAGGAGCCATGAGAACAACACCAACCGCAGCAATGGAATTAGTTACTGGTCTGACACCTCTGGACCTGCACGTCAAGGAGGTTGCGCTAATGGCCATGCTACGATTGCGCACGGCTGGTGTAAACCCCGAGGTAGGAATGGGTCAACTGAGGCGGGGCCTGTGGAGGAAGGCACTCACTGCGGTGCCTCTGCTACAGGCAGCCAGTGACGCAATTGAACCCAGGTTTGTGTTTAATAAACCCTACAAAATACAAATAAAACAGAACACTGAGGCGGATGCTGCAAATGCAATACGCATATACACAGACGGCTCAAAAACCAAAGAAGGATCAGGATGTGGAGTTTACTCCAGATCACTTAGCCTAAGGATTAAGTGGGGAATGGGAAAAAATACCAGCGTGGTTCAAACAGAACTGGCTGGTATCTCAATCGCCACAAAAGAGCTAACCATAAAAGGAATTTCTGGCAAAGACATAATAATCTACACTGACAGTAGACAAGCCCTACTAACCTTGAATAGACAACGTATTATCTCAGGGTTAGCACTAGAGTGCCACCAAGATTTAGCTAACGCCTCGGTAGATAATAATATCGTACTAAGGTGGGTGAAAGGGCACGACAGGAGCAAAGGTAACCGCATTGCTGACTCTTTGGCCAGGATGGCGGCTGGAATGAACATTTTGGGACCAGGTGACACCCATGGCTTGACGACTTCGACAATTGCGGAACTAGCCAAACGTTACACCCATACTCAAACCCTCAAGAGATGGGATGAAACCAAAGGATGCAGTTTTGCCAAGATCACCCTGGGCGACCCTGAGAAGCTGGATCCAAATAAATATTTGGCGATGACCAGGAAGAACCTAAGTTTAACAGTGGGATTTCTGACTGGACACTGTCAACTAAGGAAACACCTCCATATTATGGGGCTAGTGGACACACCTCTATGCAGGATGTGTGAACAGGAAGATGAAACTGTCAGGCATGTCTGCGAATGTCTGGAGCTATCGTCGATAAGAGAGTGTGTGTTCAAATATTGTGTTAACCAAAACATTGTTATAAGATTTTTGTCTTTGGAAATAATGAAGATATTATTATTATATTATAAAAACACATTTTTTTTCGAAATTCATTGAGTCTGATGAATTCACATTCATATCATTGCATGTGGACCAGGCAGCAGTGACCAATTATTCACAGAACCAAGATGCATATATTCCTGGTGAAATGACCTCTATAGCAATACAATGTTAATGTTTTCGTCAAAAAACGCTAGACCCACGGCTCACTTGATAATGACATCCAGGGAAATTCACATTATTCAAATTTCTTTATAGATGGCGTCAAGCGACAACTCTAGACACATGACATTATGGAGTCTGATGAAATTTCTATTAGCGAATTCTCTAGAACTCGTGCAGAGTCAATGTGCTGCTCTCTTTTTTCAACACTACATGATGAAAGATAAAGATGTAAAAAATTGCACGAGTTCTCACCTAAGAATTCGATATATTTTTGATGTTACATATATATTACAGATAGATGCATTTGCTTTATATTCTCGATGTATGTAATGAGAAATTGATATCAAAATTCATAGAAATTCCTACTATTTGGTCTCAAAGTTTTCAGATAATTCGATGAGATTCTTCGTGATATCGGTATCAACGTGAGAGATAGTGCAGTTGGACTTCATGGAAAAAATAGTACTTCAATATAGAGTTCATTGAGCATTATAGTGTTTAGTTCGAAATGAATTGGACCCTCCATAGTCCAGATCAACCTGAGTAATTCCAATTCATTAGGAAGGAAGAGTGCTGCAGTTCAGGCTATTCTGGCGCTGTACAGAAAGCCGTATTTGAAAACACTCTCCCAAAAGAACTTTTATTCCATGATTTCAAATTTTTCTCATTGCATCCATCTACTGGCCATGTAACAACCATTATCACTAATGCTGGATTTTGGAATAGATATGTCAAACTGGAAAATTCTGAAAAGCAATCAGCAAATAACACAAATATAACTTCTAGCAAAGTAAAAACTGAGCAAAATGAACCTTGTTTTTAATCAGCTCCAGAATGATCTCGCTTTATGTTGCCCAGTTGAAGTTGAGTACATGTGTATTGAATGATTTGTAACTAACCATCGAAACTTGATATAGATGATTATTTCGTCCACAAATAATACAACAGCGTTTGAAATCGGTTATGAAACACTATTTGAAACAACACTCAAATTAATTACTAAACAAATGGAAAACAACTAAAGCAACGGTAGATAAACAACAAATAACTAAGAAAATTTCGGTAGAGAACTGAACCGGAAATGACAAACAGCTGGTTGAAAGGAACAGAAAAATTATGAAAAACTTCTGGCAAAATTCGAACCAATTGGAATGCAAATATCATGACAGAATTCGATTCTTGCACCATCTACAGGAAATCGCAGAAAATTCCGTAGATATGATTGATCATGTCTAGAGTTTTTGACGAAACAATATCGAATCGGAGATCGTATAAGGACTATAATATGCATGTTGCACAGAACAAACGGGCCAATAGTCGTATTTTATGTCTCATAGACATTTTCATCTATCAGTCACACACACAGTACAGCATTCACTGCGATATTTTTGAACGATTCCAATAAAAATCACCATGGACAACCAGGGTAACCATGGTTGAATCATTTTTGAACTGATTCGACTGGTCTAGTTGATACTGCCAGAAATTGAGAGAAATGCATAATATAATACGTTCGTTACGCCGCGCCGTACTATGATCTGCAATTTCCGACAGTAAATTCATAATATGAGATATTACGTGATGAAGCGAAGAAATACTCGGTATAATATAGCATTACTGACGTGGGTATATCGGATGATTCATCTAATTGCCGGTACCGAGGAAACATCGGTTGAAATGTGGAGTATTCGTGGAAATTTGAATAACAGTAATATGGGAAAGATAAAGGGAATATTGACGTTTGCGAAAAAAAGTCATCATGTTACCATTGCAATTTATGAAGGCTCAGCTACAAATAGTTATTCATGTACCAAGTGCGTTATATAGATCCTAACGTCCGCAGGGTAACATTCGGCCCGAGGGCATTTGGCCCGAGAGATGAATGTTAGGTTAGGGTCTAGTAACGCTCTAGTAACTTATCTTAAAGGACGTTGTTTACCTCATGAATTTCTTCTCATAGTATTTACTGCGTTCTGATTGGCAACCGAGCACAAGTGAGCTTCTATGCAGTTGTCATGGAAACATTGAAGAGGTTGCTAAGGGCTGTTTATGTAAAAAAACGACGCTGCATTTTTATAAGAATTGACAAGCTTGTCAGTGAAGGAAAATAAAACCGGTTGTGCTCAAAATCGTTATGCAGATCCCACAGAATGTGACGCTCAAAGCTGAAAAAACGTTAGGAAATTTACTGGCAGTGAAATCCAAATACTTATACGAGAAGAAGTATGACCATTTTTTGAAATGGAAAGATGAAAACAGAGTGAATATCATAAATGAAACTGTCTTAATGGCATACTTTCAGGAACTGGTGAGTTTATCTCATGAGAAATATTAATATTTTTGAAATACAGAAAAAAACATTTAGCAGGCGTTATGATTCAAAATGCCCTCCATAACGCCCCGGGCGTTATGGCACTGTTAATAGCAACCGTTGCCAAGGTATTATAAAGCAGTAATGGACAAGTGAAAAATAAAAACCAAAATTACGCCATAGATGGCTCGGATTTACAGGTCTTGTCAAATTTAAATTATTGCATGGAGGTGTCCTCGAAATAAATCTGCGGTTCAGTGAAATGTTTCGATTTTTTTTTCATCAATAAGAATATGAAATCAAACAGTTGCCGCGATATCACTTCCATCTGCTATGAATAGAAGAGTGTCTTTGGTCTGATCTAGCAGAATGACAATTTTTTACCTGGGTGAGTTTTCGTTTTGTCACACAGCACCCAGTTTCAAAAATGAATTTATCTGCCACTATGGTTTAATGTGCCATTAATCACTGCTGTCAGATGCTTCCTTGATTGAGCCATAATGTTTTGACGTCGATTCTATTCTTGCGATCGAATTGATCAATTTTTCAAATATTACAAATATCATTAACTATAAGTAAATATTTTGTATTATAAATATCATCTTGTGAGATTGGATACCTAATGTTCGTCTAGCTCAGGGGTTTCCAACCTTTTCTTAGTCCTGGACCACTTTTATATTATTCATGTTAGCAGGGACCACTATAAATGACTTACATAGTGGTATATACATACGTACATTGTGGGTTATAAAGATAAACTGTAATAATCAAACCGTAACTTTAATTAGCAACTCAAATAGAATATTACAAAACAAGAAATAATATTTTCAGGATAAACTTCTTTGATTTTGTATTAAAGTGATTTCTGAGTTTGCATCTTCTTCACGAGTTGCTCAAACCTACACGCAAATCATCACTTATTTTCAAACGATTCCTCGCCTCGTTCTCAATTACCAATAAAGCAGAAAATCCCTGTTCACATAAATAAGTTGTTGAAAAAATCGTAAAATAGCGCAAGGCGATTTCTAGAAGGTTAGTATAAGAAATTGCCTTTTTACACCAAAATGACTCAAGTGGATTCAATTCAAAACCAACCTTGCAGTTTCTGTCATTTTGGGATTCAATGAGTTCTTCCTGTCTTTCTTCGGTAACTTCTCCAGCGTCCGTACAAAAGGGTTACGAATCAGTTTTTGATCAACTTTGGTTTCTTCCGTATTTTCTGGGAAGTAACGATTGAATTCATCCATCAACATTTGTGAATCAGTCTTGATATTTTCTTGTATATTTGCTTTAATAGTGTCATACTTTTTGTCTTCCACAAGTGCTTTTAACGTAGCAAACGCAGAATAATTATTCTCTTCACTTTTACCTAACCACAACTGAAGTTTGCAAATAAAAGCGCGAAGTTTATCTTCAAAAATATAAAATATATTTGCGATGTTTTCTAATTGTTTATTTCCGGAACCTTGCAGTTGTATATTCGATTGTGTGTGAAAATATCCACAGGATAAGCCAAATTAATTTGACATGCCTGATTAGTAAACTGTTTTAACAAATCAATCATTTTTTTGTCAACCAGAAAAATCTCAACCTCTGCTCTCAGCTCATATAATCTTCCCAACATATTACCTTTCGATAGCCATCGAAATTCTGTGTGAAAGAGAAGTTCTTCATGGTAAGAGTCCATTTCAGTGAATAATTTTTCAAAAAGGCGTGTATTTAGTGCGCTGCTTTCGATACCATTAACAACATTTATGGCCATTTTCAGTGCATCAGGAAGGCATTCAGGAAGAGTCTAAGAAGCTAACGCTTAGCGATGTATGATAGAGTGCGTTGTTATCACCTTATGATTTTTCTGTTTTACTAACGTCGCCAGCATGGAACTTGATCTCAACATTGCAGGAGCACCATCAGTACAGAGGGCAACGAGTTTATCCCACATGAGATTATGTTTCTCACAATATTCTGATACCTATTGAGTTCATGAAAAATGGCTCCCGCTAAATTTAAAATCACTCGCGGACCATATTTTGACTTCTGCGGACCACTGGTGGTCCACGGACCACTGGTTGGGAACCACTGTCTAGCTGAATACATAGATTTTTGTGTTGATTATTATCAGATATTATACGATTATTATAATTTTTGATAACTATATAGTATGTACAGATGATACGTGAATTCTATGAATTATTTTTCAGAATAAAATAATAGTGTTTCTGAAATTGTCTGTAATGTAACAAAATTTTCCAACAAAACAATTTCAACAAATTTTATTATCAGTTGTGGATAAAGTAAAGTATTCTACTAGAGTATAATCGCAATCATTCTATCGATAATTCAGAGCACTCGCCTGCGGCTCGTGGCCGTAAACTTCTTGGTGAATAATAGCCATCATTATACGCTCGTTGAATAATATACTATTATTTACGACTAATATATAATATAAGTATTATACTTGTGGTTTTTGAAGTATAATGCCATATATTAATCCCTTAGGGAATAATGGCGAGGGATTAATAGTCTTTATTCCCTCTTGTACTCCTATCACAAAATTTCTCGAATTAAATAATACCATGGAAACAATATAACCAAACTCAAAAGTGTCAGTGTCAAACGCGTAGTGTTTGTGTATTTGTATTAAAATGAATGAAAATGAAGAATCTTTCACTTGTACACCACCAGAAATTGTACATTTAGCTGCAGCAACAGCATCTACCTCAATACCAGAAACATCGAAATCCATTTATAATAAAACGTACGCATCGTTCAACGAATGGCGTCTTCGAAACAAGGCAAACTCTTATTCCGAAAATGTTCTGCTGGCCTATTTCGCTGAATTGGGTGCAAAATACAAGCCATCTCCATTATGGTCATTCTATTCAATGATTAAATGTGTGTTGAAGATAAACCATGACGTTGATCTGGAAAAATATAAGAAACTACGAGCGTTTTTAAAAAGAAAATCTGAAGGATTTCAAGCAAAGAAATCTTCCACTCTGACCCCGGAAGAAATTAGGAAATTTATTGACAGAGCTCCTGATGAAATTTTTCTTTTGCATAAGGTAAATGTTCATATTTAATCTGATCTATTCAAAAACTCATGTTCTTATTTGATTCAGGTTATATTAGTTATTGGAATTATGGGCGCATGCCGCTCAAACGAGCTTTATGAAATGAAGATAGAAGACGTGAAGGATTTCCGAACAGAGTTATTGATAACAATACCCAAGACTAAAACTAAAATTGTACGAAAATTCACCATAAACAGTACGTTTTACAATATTGTAAAGAAGTACATCGATCTCCGTCCGTCACATGTAGAAACCAATTCATTCTTCCTAAATTATCAAAAATCGAAATGTACAATACAACGTATAGGAAAAAACAAATTTGCAGACATTGGTAGACAAATTGCCAAATATTTAAACTTGCCAAATCCTCAAAGTTATACCGGCCATTGTTATCGCAGATCATCTGCCACTCTGTACATTGATGGAGGAGGCGATATAACTGGATTGAAGCGTCGTGGGGGCTGGAAATCTACCCAAGTAGCTGAAGGATACATTGATCAGTCTATGAGAAACAAAACAACTACAGCAGATACTATTGCCAAACAGATAAATAGTAATGAAGCAACTTCTTCTTTTACAGCAACGAAATTCCAAATATTCGTGTTGAAAACTCTTCCAAAGTTAATCATAATTTACGACCAATTCAGTTTATTAATTAATTACTGTCACTAATTTAAATGTTGTTGACAAATAAAGTTATTCATTAAAAATCTAAAATAAATGTTATTGACAAATGAAGTTGTTCATTGAAAATCTAAAATAAATAAATTTGTCGTAAATAAAGTAGAGTATACTACTCGCAATAATGGCTATTATTCTCTCGGAATGTTACTCCCTCGCCGCTAACGCGGCTCGGTTCGTAAAAATTCCTCGAGAATAATAGCTATCATTATTGACTCGTGGTATAATCTACTATTATAATCAAGGAAATACGTCAGTTGGTGCAGAATTCTTTTCAAAATTAGGTGCTGTGCGATAAAAAAATATCTTCTTTTATCTCGTATTTGTAGCTCAAAGGTGAAATCGACTAGGTACAGATTCTACCAACTTCAGAATTTGGTATATCCTATGAAGGAAATTCACGAGAATTGGCATTTCTATAAAATCGCCGTGATGTTCACAGTTGATACAGATCTATTGGAATGAATTGTAGAGAGCTCGAAACAGGTGGCTCTAGAGAGAATGAAAGTTATTCAGCTGTCATTCGGCAATATTTTCATTGATTCGCTGAAAAAGTGATCTAATTTGTTATTATCAATTCATTTTTTAATGCTTTGGCAGTTCAATCATCCTCGTTTCCATTATTTCCCTTCAAAATCCGGAGTAACCAAATATTATTCAGAGTTCGTTTGGGTTAATAACGTTTTTACGACCCACAGAACTGTTATAACTCACAGAGTTCTGTGGTTTGACTCCACATTCCACTAGCGCCCCCAAGCGGTAGTAAAATCGGAGATTGTTGATATTGAACTATGATTGAGTTTGCAAGAGGGAAATGAAATGGGTTCGAACAAATATCGTGGAGTACCGAACGAACTGAAACAAATATCGTTCGTCAAAGAAGAAATGCTGAAAGAGTGTTTATACAGGTATTACGAGGAATTAATCATTCATCTTCAAGTTATAGCTCTCTGACTCATGAATGTGCCCCTTAGATTAAGCAGAATAGCTACATACAGAATTAAGAATGGGGTACAAGAACAATACATTCTGGGAAATAATTCATTGAAGTAGAAAAGTAGTGAATCATTGATCTGCTAGGATAGTACGGAGGCTTGGAGCATTGGAAATCGCTCAAAGAGTTCATATTTCGTGTTATATTTTTAAGTTCGGTGCTTTACGATATTTTTGGAAGTTTTGGTCAAGTAAAAACCATTTTCTGGATCATCTTGTGAATGAAGACGTGATTTAGAATGAAAAATAGTTGTTTTGGATGGAGCAGATTTTTACGAATTCAATCGGAGGGGTCGCTTTAGAAAGTCAAAGAAAAAAATTCGCTGTATGACAAGACGGGCAATCCTGAATTCCAGCACAGGAGTGATTTCTCTTTGTCTCGTTAGATACTCATGGGAGCATCGCTCATCATATGTCCCGCATCGGTTGATTTGATACCTGTGCTATTCCTATAACTTTCAAAGCTGTAATAAGATGCGGAAAATAAAAATATTGATCTTCGTGATAAGATCATCCATTGTTGTTTTTCCTATATTCATTTTTCTATTTCTCAACCTCTATAACGACATTGTACACTTTTGAGGAACTTATTTTTTTTGGCTTTATCTTGTATGATATACTAGCTGACTCGTGCCCACTTCCATGGGTTTTTAGTAGTTTACCTGACAAGTGCGGAAAGTGGTACTTTTCCGCACGCGATTGCAGATGGCCGAACGACGCGTTAGCGGAGTTCGGCCAGTAATCGCGTGCGGAAAAGTCACTTTACGCACGTGTTAGGTACACTTATTTTTCTACTAGCGTGCGAAAAAGACTCAAAAGTTAACACAAACATTCATTATTAAATACATATCAAACTATTGATATAATAATCAATATCAATATTAAACGTACAATTGGTTGCGTTGTGCAAATTAATTGCAGAGGCTAAAATGTTTTTCACTGTTTTGTCAGCAATTTTGCTAGAGGAAGTCATTTTGGAAGGCTTTACTGATGACAGCTGCTGACTAGTGGAAGGGTCGGCGAGAAAATTTTTGCTTTTGGTCTAATTCCAATGTTTTGTTTTTTTTATGTATGCCGTGACCTTGAAGAACTTGCTTAAATCGGCGTCTTTTCTGAATTCAATTACACTTTTTAATATTGAGTACCTGGACCATAGAGTATTAATTAGGCTTGCATGTTTTGGAAATTTCAGCGAAATAATTCAAAACAACGTCTTCTTTGAAAGTTTTGGTTCCCTCATTCTGGCACCAGTTTTCGAAGAAAAAATATTCTTTTTCATACCTATACCGGGATTTCAACGGTAGCAGATGCATGTTTGCAATTCTAGCCGCTTCCAAAACTGAATCTGGCAAATTTTCATCTGAAGAATCCATGGAAAGTAATCGTACTAGAAAAAACTGTGACGGTAAAATTGGTTTTGACAAGGAAGTGTTTTGACTGACAGATTTGTTTTCTTTGTTGCTACGGTAATTCAAAGTGACAAATGGAAAATGTCAGATGTTTGTTATTATTTCACATTCAGTTGACGAGGCTTATACCAGGGTCATTAAAAAATTATTGGAACATACTTTTTTTATCAAAAATCATGGCAGATTACCAATGAATTTCTTCATTTTCGGTCATTCTATAAACTTCAATCATACAAATATGTGTTTTGAATAGTCAAATGGCAGTATACTCCTCAAAAACTCAACAGATTTACTTTCCACACTAGTGCGAAAAAAAGTTTTTTTTCGCACTAGTGCGGAAAAGTGACTCTTTCAACACTAAAATGAGTGCGGAAAAGTGGACTTTTCCACACGCTAGTAGAAAAAATTATTTTTGTGATGCAATCTTATTTTGTAGTTCTTAGTAATGAGTTTTATCAGGTTCATCACAAGGCTCTGCCTCCTAGGCGTCCTCGAAAATACGAAATACGACTTCAATCAATTCTATTGAAGAATATTTTTGCAAAATCTGAAGTATATTGGACCACTCCAAACTTTGACCCCATTCCCCCCCTCCTAGGGTTGATATTTCGGAAAACTCTTTCTTATCGGATGCCTGCGACATACTAAGAACAGCCCCTTCAATTTTGAGATCTCTTCGATCAGCGGTTTGGGCGGTACGTGGATTAACCCCCCAAGTAACTTTCTACCTCATGGAAATACGAAACACATCTTTCATCAATCCTGTGAATGAATGTTCATGCAAAAATTCAAATAGATTGGACCTAGGCATCACGTTGTCCTATCGATATCACTAGATGAATATAGTGAACGTGTGGTATACAGTGCTTCTCAAAAATCCCCTTTCCCCTCTTATCTTTGGAACGAATATAGGTATAAGTAAAATTTGGAAACGGAATATCAAAGGTTGTAAACTTCCCTACTACCCTGCGGCAAGCGATACCTCTTTTAGAAGGTATTAAAAAAAAATATTCAACGCTATTAATTTTGTTTGAGTTTATGTCAGTTTTGGCAACTCGCTCAAAAAAACAACGCAAAGCTGTGATGAAGCAGTTGATACTAACATTCAAAATTCGAGCACCGCCTCTGAATAGTTGTCAAATGAGCTGAGGTTTTTTTTAGTCACCATAATACAACGGTTTTGATAATAGGGGAAAGGGGACTTTTGAGACTTACTGTTTATTCGAGATTGTAGCTGTTTTGACTCCCATTAACTGGACTTCACGTATTTGTTCAATAAACTCCAAAATTCAATAAGCACCACTCCCAATGCAATTTCCGTATCGATTGATCGAATTCAACAAGTAGAGTATCATTAGTAATGTAATTTTGTGCTCTTCCAAACGACCCCGTATCCGAACATTTTCTTGTTATAATTCACCATTGCCTCTGAAACTAGGGGTATACTTTTCATAAGTCTACTCTGTATAATAACCTGCCTAATCCATGCGGTTCATAGGATCGCTAGGGAAATGTTAATGTATGCTACCAACAAAAACAATTCGTTCCTAACAAGCAAAAAAGGTTACAATCGCTTGAGTGATTTCAACCTTCTGATAGGTCAACGTCCAGTTTCAGATATATCAGGAAGATAATCAATGTGATAGAAAGTACGGCGAGGCTTTTTTCCCAATAATTGATCGAACTCTCATGAATATAAAATAAACAAAAGATGATTAATATAACAAGAGATCTAGATATTTTTATAACTACTGTTTCCCTACATTGTGGTTTATTTTTCCCAATGCAAATGTGTTACAGGTTGAATCAATATATTTGTATTTGGAGATAAATTATTCTTGCTTGGAAATATGTACATTGAAAAAAACTTTGACAATTCACCAACTACTCGATAGGTCCGAAGTTGACAACTCGCATATGGTGAATTCTTGTCATTTTTTTTTTTTCTTTAGAGAGTGATTGACGATGGGGAACAAAGAATATTTGGAAAAAATGTTTTGATATTGGAGACAGATTTCAGATCTAGAGTTAATTGACGTTACTTGAGTCCACATAATCTTTCCATATTATATTGGGTTGATAACCTACCACAATCTGCAGAATGAATAATTGATGTTTAAATCTATTGTTGTGTGAAAGACAGACTTCTAGTCAGCGATAATGAAAATAGTTCATCCTGAATGAGAACTACATCTCATTAATAAACGAAAAGATTGCAACCTTCGGTGTAAAAGTTGAAACTATTTGTGGAGATCAGTTACCTCAACACCAAACTGCACTCGACGCGCAGTTTGCTAAAAAGGTCAGCATCTTCAGGGAAAGAAAACTCATACTAGATCAAAACAATAGGGTTATCAATTTATATAATTTACAATCTGAGGTGGTACAAAAACTAACATCAAAGTTTTTTCTTTGTCCGATATATACCCGGTCAGTTAACTACTTTGATTCATTTAGTTGATTTTCCACCAATCAACCAAAGAGTTGTCTTGAAATAATTAGGCCCTTTGTCACCATCCATACCATATTCACACTTTGCATTCAAGTCTAGAAACAGCAGATGGCGTGATGACGAGTTATATTGCTTCTAGTTAACTTCAGCCTTGGTCGAGGTTTGATGCCCTCAGAACAAAGTTTGATTTCAAATAAAGGAAATCCTTCGGGTTGTCTGTGAATCGATCATATCAACAGTGTTTGTTGACTTCCTTTCACTTCTTTCATAGACCAAATATTCTAACAGAAGAATTTGTTCAGGCCAGTCTCAAGGTCACAGTAGGTCACAGTAGGTTAACGGACTAACACCTTTCAGAAAACAAAACCTCCCCTGCCTAATACTACGAAGGTTGTTGGATTAAATTCGACAGGTG
Source organism: Zygogramma bicolorata (assembly GCA_032362365.1). Lineage (NCBI taxonomy): Eukaryota > Metazoa > Arthropoda > Insecta > Coleoptera > Chrysomelidae > Zygogramma > Zygogramma bicolorata. Next base: position 2,428,054 of record JAVJAQ010001639.1, on the reverse strand, counting down.
TCAGTGCAGGATTCTTTACAGAAGAAATTCCTGCATATGCTCTTGGCGATACAACTGACAGAATTGATTTTCAATTATTGGGATGGGACACACTTGCAGACCGGTTGCGAGATATTTGGCCTCTTGTTAGTACAAGAGGCCATCAACATAGAGTCGAAGACTTTCCATAATTAAAAATCATATTCCTTTAAGGGGGTCATCAACTTTTTGTTGATAGTGGCACTACCTTGTACTGACGAGCGGCTAAATAGCCCGAAACCGATCTGCAAGTGTGCTCCGGCCTAAGAATTGAAAAATAATTCCGGTAGTTGTATCGCCAATAGCATGTGCAGAAATAGTTCAACTCCTTTCGTGGTATAAGCTAGGTGAGTAGTTATTTACTGATCGGTGTTAGTCCGTTAACCTACTGTGTAGGCAAGTCGAGACTGGCCTTGAAAGAATTGTTCCTTTAGAAGCTTGCCTGTTGAATATATTTGTCTTTCATAGACGTTTCGAATTACTTTTCCATTGATTCGGAGAAGAAAAACCCAAGAACCACAAAACGTGAGCATTATTGAATTAAAGAATTTTCGAATAAAACCGAATAATTTTCACCATTATTATTATTAGGCTTTCTCAAGAAACGTCAAAGGAGCGGTTGTGTTCCAGAAGTGTGCCACTCATTTCAGAACACAGGAACGTTAGAATATTCCAAATTCGTTCCATTTGGAGCTTACGAATACACAAAGACAGACCCTCGAAAATGTTTTATGGCGAATACATCCCAAAGCGCTATCTCGAGGACCAATTCGTTCGGTTGAGAGTCGACTTTGATGAGTGAACAATTGGGCTTGAATCGAGCTTGAATTGAGCTTTCATTTGTTCATGCAGCCGGCCTTGGCTCGTTTTCGTGCTGTATCCCGATGACATCTCCGGTTGTTCTTCAGTTTGCATGTCAATTGCCAGTTTATTTTCACGTCGTCACCGAGCTTTATTGTCACGCAGTCTTTCGCGGAATTCGAAAGCAGTGACGGTGAATCTGCCGGGGGATGGTATCCCACATACTGATTCGAAAAGTGTTTACGAGCTGAGATAAACAATTTCTCGAGAGGAAAATGACACTTTTGTCGAAGTTTCTTTACTTTTTTATTCACAATCATTGATAAAAATAACATGAATTAGGACCGGTTGTTCAGTCAGAGATAACCTGCAGTTTTGAGTGAATCTTGGTTTATCGAGTTGTTCACTGCATAGTTAGAACTTGAACCATGGTTTGATTCCAGGTTTCGCTAAACCATCAAAATCGGTGGATTTATGTACTTGACAAAGGTTTGAGACGTAGAGACCTTGGACTTTGTAGATAACAACAAAATATTCAGGAATCACTTTCACAAAAATGCTAATGGACGATGATTTCACAGATGATGAAGATATTATGGAATTGGTGAATATCCTAGCTCCTGTTAGGGCACCTCGAACTCATAGATTACGTGAAAATCATTTCGAGAAATGGTCACATAAAGAATTTCTATTCAGGTTCAGATTACCAAAAGATGTTGTGAGGATTATTGTCAACATGGTTTCTCATGAAATCGCTAATAAAACTAATTGGTAAGTAGTAATAAGTCTTTAATGTAGTTTCGATACTATTAGATATTTTTGTTGATTCTATTACTGATAATTATGTTCTGGTTGACCTAACATACACTTCCCATTACAGGATTTTCCTTTTCGTGTGAACCAGGACATAAAAATCACATAGGTTTACTAATCAATTTAATTCTCATGTTAATTTTATTGTTTAAGGAATCATGCTCTCAGTCCTGAAGAAATGGTTTTGATAGCCCTTCGCTTCTATGCGACAGGAAGCATGTTGATAGTATCAGGAGACTTTTTGGGAGTTGATAAATCAACTGCAAGTCGCACTGTTTACAAGGTGTCTAGGTCAATTGCCAGATTAGCAGAAACTTTCATATATATGCCACGTACTGAAGAAGAAAGAAGGAATAGAATTTCAGGGTTTTATAGGTCGGCACGATTTCCCAAATGTATAGGTGCTATTGACTGTACACACGTGAAAATTCAATCACCGGGTGGAAATAATGCAGAAATTTTTCGAAATCGAAAAGGGTATTTTTCAATGAATGTTCAGCTGATTGGTGATGCAGCTTTAAAAATTCAAAATATAGTGTGCAGATGGCCTGGATCCATCCATGACTCCACAATTTTCAACAATTGTGATGTGAAGAGAAGATTCGAAAATGGCGAGTTTGGCAATTCTGTGATAATTGGTGATAGTGGGTATCCTGTGAAAGAATATTTGATCACAAAATTGAACCAAGTCAACAGCCCAGCTGAATGCCTGTTTAATGAATCAATTATTAGGACAAGAAACTCCATTGAAAGCGGAGATGTCACTCGCCTTGCTATAATACACAATCATTTTGCAAGATTATGAAAGATGGATTGTTATGTATTATAAATATATATATATATATATATATATATATATATATATATATATATATATATATATATATATATATATATATATATATATATATATATATATGTCTGTTGAAACAAAGATCTAACGATATTTCAAAATGTACCTGAATAAAATGTTACCTCTAGTTGTTGGAAATTTTGAAATATACCTGAAAAAAATTCTTCCAAATATTTATACCAGAAGGACATAATTTTAATTTTTATGGTATCAAAGCCGAAATTTATGTTTTGGCGTTTATAAAGTTCTGTTGATTTGTTAGAAACTCACCTATAAAACATATTTCTAGCTGATATTTTTAAAAAGTTTTGAATTATTATTGTGTATCAATCTGATGATAGAAATGAAGGTTAATAAAAAATAGTAGTTTATTTTTCGTGTATTAATTTGCAATCGCCCTCTCACTAGTTAACAATCGTGTACTCAAAAACAGTTATTCAAGTTGAATTCATTAATAGAAATCACTCGTGAAAAGTATACACAATTATTATTTAAAAAAAATGTATATATTAATGGCAGAAATTGACTATTATCAATTGAAAGAAATGCAGCAACATATGTAGAAACTTAATGTGTAGAAGAATCAATATTTTTTTTCAGTCACAACATCTTCATGTTATGTTCTTCGATCATATGCTTCTTTTTCAAATTCCACTCTTCTGATTGACTCTTTATGAATAATTCATGTTTTTCTCTCATGTGATCCATCTTGAGCTGATGTTCTTCGGAGAAAGCTTTTTTTTGGAGAGATGAAATTTCATTTTTTGAAATGGCCCATGTGCATATTTTATTCTGTATTTTTTTGGCAGTCTCTGATTGTCTGACACGAAGTTCTTCAGATTTCTGTGTTTATAATTTTAACGGATTATAGTCTGTCCAGTCTCCTTCATCAACGTCATCTGAAGATTAGAGATATTATGAATATACAAACTTCAATAATTTCTTAACAATGAATAACTTTACCAAAATTGTTCTCTGCACTATCATTCATGCTTTATGACCTGCCTTCAGCTTCTAATGATTGTTCTGTAAAAATAAAATTAGCGAATTGCATGGTTACCTGAATCTATTTCAATGTATATGGTTTCTTCCAGACCTTCTTCAAAATTCTCTATTTCTAGCTGTTGGACCACTGATTCCTTAGGATTCTCATTTTCTTTATTTATTATTTCTAGTTTTTTGTCGTTATCAAATTCAGATTGGAACCCAGTTAAGATATCCCCCAATATCTCTCTTATTTCATTTTCTGCATCTGTGATATGAACTTCGATCTTAGGCCCACCACCAGTTCCTTTTATGAATTTTCGTTCCCCGGCGAATTTTTTTTTTGACACCTTCTTCATATTATTCAATTTAGTTCTGAGGCAATAACATTCTTTGAAGTCACCTGTTAGTGAAGTGTATTGTTTGGCAATGTTTTCCCAAGCTTTCGTTTTTTCCTTATTGGTAATTGCATCAGTCTTTTTATTTTCCACAATATGTTTGTACTTTTTAACAAGACTTACTAATATTTTCTCTTCATGTTGCCTGAATACAGCATTTCTTTTTTTTTGGCGTCTTCAATAAATCCATTTTCTTAGTCTAACACACTTTCCAAAACGAAAACTGGCAGAAAAAAAGGAGTAGGAACTATCAATTTTAGAAAACGGAAAACAACGAATGAAAAATGTTTGGTTATATTGAATTTCAATCTTCTTCTTTTTTATAAATCAGTTCAGAGCCCAGATTCTATTTCACGAATTCGAATATCGAATTGTTTAGAATATGCGTATATTGTCGGTAAAGCGTATGCTACAGTCACAGTCTGAGCTACTCGACAATCGAATTCGTGAAATAGAATCTGGGGGCAGATGCACTGAAAAATCTTGGTTTTCCGTATCCATGATCGAATTTCTGCTGAACAACACATGTGTCGGTAATCTAGGAATCGATTTCAATCCAAGTTTGATCGATCTATGGATTTTACCATGGACTGAACAACCGGCCCTTAATGTTTGTATGATTTCAATACATATTGGGTTTCAAGAAGGCGTTGCATATGAACAAACTATTACCCAATAGATGTCGTTACAATCATCATTTGTAGGTGTAAACGATAACGTAGAGATTATATTCACCTTGGTTTTGACAATGCCAATAATATGTCATGAATATCAGTTATGAATCAAATGATAGCGGCAGATTCGACAATAAAAGTGAATGAGATATGTCTACTATATAAAATAAGATTTTCATCATATTCAGGTTTAGAAAACTAGGATGCGTATTTCGCCAAACAGTAGCTTCTTAAAGCAGATTTTGCTTGAAAGTATATTATATAATGCGGTTTCAACAAAAAAACTTCGATAGTTCTACCAAAAATATTTCAGAGAAATGTAAATTGAAGGTATAATACTATTTATTTCAATGGGTTTTGTACTTCAATATTGCACCCAATATTAAAAAATCAAGGGAGCACCAAATGCATTGTAAAAAAAATTAATTAACCTTCAGTAATGAATTAAATCCTTTCGGATGTTCATAAACAGTTCTTACCTTATCATGTAGAGTTTTCTCAAAATATCATCATAATATACCGTTTCGTTTTGTATTCTTCAGAGGTGTGTTAGCTTGAACAAATAAAATTTAAAGCCTCAATTATATCACCCACGAGTAACTATCAAACCGCTTGGTACATACCCAAAATGAAACTCATAATTTCAGAAAATTCGTTTCGAAGTGGCACACCTGGAATTATAAATGTGTTCTATCTAGAAGAATAAAAAAATGGTTTTTTTGTATCGATTCGATGAGTATTGGAGAAAAAATCCAACAATATTTTCACGGGTTTCATTATTCCAAAATAAACTCTTCGATTGGGTTCCTTTGAGGATGAGTACTGTTGAAAGAATTTTCGTTTCAAAACTATTTACAGCATTATGTCTGAATATCTCATTATATAACAACAGCATTCTGTTTTTCTGAAATCTGAGTATGGCAAGCAATATACAACGTTTCATTCGAACAAACAAAATTTACACAAAACGACAAGAATAACAATACGATGCATGCCCTCGTTGAGCGCCTACCACTGCTTTGTGTCCCAAGATCGGCCAGATAGAATGGTGATTCAGTACCACACTGCACCAATGGATGAATCTCAATTCTCTATGAATACTTGCCGATTCTAAGGCCCATGAGCAACAAAAACTGAGGTTGTGATCAGCAGTGTGAACGGTATTGTAATCAGCATATCGGCGTTTTGAATTCACACGTCAAAACGTAAGACCCCGTTGAAACATTGCCCGCACAAGTTCCGACTTCTGAGGTTGACGTTCGTAAGGGGCCGTCAGGTGGCTACCGGTAAAACCCTTTTTCTCAAATTTCATTTGTATGCATTAATTGTCGGATTGTTCTTGAGCGCCCACTTGAGGTTTGAAGTCATGTTTTGTTTTTAGTCAATTTGGGTTTCAATCGTCGGCTTCAAATATGAGATTCCATTCAAGCACTAATAGATTTGAATCAAGTAAGTTATCAACGTTTATATATTATTGATATCTGACAAATTCTCACTTTGTTCTTTCAGAAAGCATTCTTTCATTGTGGCGAGAAAACTACACTACTCACCTATTGATGAGAAAAACAATAGCTGTAAGTAAAATTACTAAAAACGAGAGCACATATCACGAATTGGGGCTTATGTTATTATTTGTGATATGACGATCTCACTTGGTCGAATGACGTCACAAGCGAATTAGTGGGAAGAAAAATCGCGCTGATATATATTAATTTGGAAATTCCATACCATAGTTTTTCATCGATAGATTTAATTTTTCAACGATTCCTCATTTCTGATATATCGTTATTTGATTAAATGAAGAATTGAAGTTTCCCCTTGCGGGTCGCCAAGCACATGTGATAAATGAGCTATCATCTAGTCAAGAAAAGAAGTATCCCCAAATGCAGATGAATCATTTATAAGGATGAGAAAAAAAGATGAAATAGTCAACAACAACCCTTATGATTTATTATAAATATAAAGTAAAAAATGAAATTGAGCAAGCTACGTGAAAAATATTGCGGATTTCTATCGCAAAAATAATATTTCTGTGTTTGGAGAATTTCTTCAAACATTTTTGATTCCGTTACTCCATAGAATATCTCTACAAATATTTCTTCACCGCATAATACAATGGAACTGAATACAATTTGATTCGTGTTTCATATATATTTCAATATTTCTCAAACTGAGTTAAATTGTTCAGTAAATAAACTGCGGAATAAATTGACACAGAAATTCTAAATTCAGATTACTTGATCTGAAGAAAACGCATCGAGTATTGCACATCCAGTAACCTCGTATACATTTCTCATTATAATATCAAACTCGAATTACTCTCTTGCTACACGTGTGCAACGTTGATAAAGGATAAGGATTCGTTATGTCAAACAAAACCACAACTTCCGTGTGTTTGGCTCGCGTAATTGTTTATGCTCCCAAGAGTTTATTCTATCAAAGATAATATGTTTAATCCGATTTGAACTGAAAATTTGTATTCCAAGTTAACTGATGTATGATGAAGATTGATCTTACCCTGCAGTATATTTAATCTTAATTACGTTCTCTTTCCCGATTATGGCTTGCTAGGCACAACGTTTATTATTAGACCAGGATATGAAATTCTTATTCGGTTAAAGGCAAACAAAGCTGACCATTGCCATTTCACCCATAATGAAATTAAGGTGGTTAGCTACGAAATGGACCCATTTGTCGGTTGACGTGTGTTATTGCTTAGAACTTGCAACACATAAGATTTGGTGACATGTCTTTCCACAACAAAAATTTTAAAATTTTACAGAACCTCTTTACAAAAAATTCCTATCCACCAACATTAGTAAAGAAGATTTTGTTTAGTACTACATCTCTAACTGAAATTGATAACAATATATTACAAAATGATATCACTAATAGTAATAGGATTGCTGTTATGAATCGAATTCCAAATTTCTATGCATCATCACCATATATCAAAGAGATAACACTTGAACTCACCAGAATTTTTCAGTCTATTGACAACATTGAAACTGCTAATAAAACAGTGAATTCAATGAAACGTATCTATTCAAAAGTAAAAGACAAAATTCCTATTTCCTCACTTTCTAATGTGGTTTATAGTATCCCTTGTCAGGATTGCAATAAGAAATATATTGGTCAAACAAAAAGATTAATGAAAGATAGAATTATTTCTCATAAAAGTGATGGTAGACTGCATTCTGAAAGATGTGCTTTAGCTCATCATGTGAATAATCTGGATCATCGAATGGACTATCATTCAACAAAAATAATAGCAATAGAACCATGTCTTTCAAAGAGAAATTTTTTATAAATGTCTTCCATATCAAAAGAAACTGATTCCATGAATAAAAAAACGGATATCAACCATTTGAGCACAATATATTTCTTTATGCTTTCACTTGACATAAAATCAAATGAACAGAATAACCAAACACAGTTATGAAACTAACCAAAATTACCAATATATATATATATATACATATATATATATACATATATATACATACATATATATATATGTATATATATATATATATATATATATATATATGTATGTATATATATGTATATATATATATATATATATATATATATATATATATATATATATATATATATATATATATATATATATATATACACGCACAAGCGAAAAACTGTGGGCACGAGACGTTAGCCGAGTGCGGTGAATCGCAAGTGAACATAATTGGTCTTTTCCATCTTTGTCGGTTTTGTAAACCTCATTATAGTGAGCATTCCACAAGTAACCATATGAGTATCTTTTTCGAATCCACTCCGAGTGAACAATAGATATTGAAACTTGGAGTAATAGTTGTCGATGTAACAAATCGAAATTGATCAAGATATCGGTGAGGAAACACATGCAGTGAGTCAAGACTTCTCAGAGAGCAATTGAATAATATTCAAGATCTACAACTCTTTTCCATGTGAAGATTCATTATTTTATATAATGTATTCACTATTTATTTTTGTGAAAAAACGCAAGGTTCGTATGAATAATGAATGAATAAATGAAATTGACGCCCAACGTGGTATTCAATCCCATGTCGTGAATTATTTCACTGACATAGCTCCCTGATGGGGTTTCTAACGTGAGTTCCCTTCATAGTGATGGTAAATCGGAAATCAAAGATGATATTACAAAAATAAAACATTTATTAAGAACTAATACACTATACTTACACTAGAATATAAAACATCTCGGAGCTGCTGGGAAAGTGTCAATTGCGATGTTCTTCGCCAGGCGTGTCGCAATCAACTTCCTTATTTTTCGTTTTCCAATTTCAATGGTTAACCTATCGAACGCCGCGCTCCACAGGTTATTGGTATTTTCCGATTTTAGTCAGCAGTATTGCTTGTTACCGATGGGTAATGCATTGGCTAGTGATGAAATTCTACGCTTTACTTCCTGTCATACTTGACTGCCAAGAACCAAGGGATTTTGTAAACATTGGGAGCGAGTTACTTTTATTTCTTCATGACACCCAATCCCACATTGAGCATTTGTTGAAGTACACTGAGTATACTTCCAAAGACTATGCCCCAATAAATTGTCGTCAATCTCACGATGAAACTGTTTCGAGTTGTGATGAGCATACTATGAAAAGTTGCGAGGAACCGTGTATCATTCGAAACTTTATACCTTTACGATTCATGTGATGTGAGCGATGTTTTTATAAGTAACGTAAAGTAAAGTAGTGCAAGAAAGCCTGTAAAAATGATTCTGTCCATATTATCGTTGAACTTAACGAACGCAAATTTCAGGTGTTTCACGTTCCTCCAATTCCTCTTTTCTGTCGAAGGCAGACTATAAAATTGGTGCAAAAATCTTAAGCCGGTCTGATAATGAGGATTGCCAAACCGTGATAGTGTTTCGCAATAGATGAGTTTCTTCAAGCAGCACTTGCAATTTTATTGTTGTTTTGTACTTTCCTATTTCTCTTGCAGATTTCATAACTTTTTTCAATTTCGAAGACAGACAGCTGAGCTTTGAACGCCTTATCGAAAAAGTATTTTTCAAAGCTTACAATTTCTATTCAATATTATGTTGATCCTCTCCCTTATCAATGTTCTTTGAGCTCCACAGAGTTTCCCTTCCCCAAAAAACCTGTAGATAAGTCATGTCTCTCTCAATTTCTCTATAATTTTCGATTGAGAAACCTGAGAGAAATCACTCCCACATCGGTTCTATCACAAATATACATGGAACGAGAGTTCTCTATCATGTCCATCTAATTACCGCAATGGTCGCCCACAAATTGCATATTTTTGTGTTGCCAACACGCTACAGCGTAGGAGGTACAATACATGGGATTATTTGGGTTTCGAATGCGTCGGAAAGCTCAGGCAGTAGCTCTTCAATTATAGAGGGAGATAATCGTTTTGTTATGTTTGACATGTTACATGAACTGACTGTGCAATTGGTGAGTGTCGTTCATTTCCTCCATGAAAAAGCAACGGAAAAAATCACGGCTTTGCTCTTTTCATAATGGACAGATCATTCCATGAAAAGGAATAGGCGTTGAATAACCTCAAGCAAGGGAAATGTACAAATCTGAAAAAACTAATCATGATAAAATATTTATTTATCCGAAATAGAATATAAGGCGATGCTCATAAAACGGCATAGAAGACGCACAACCAGCTTCCCTGAAATGAAAGTGGCTCAACAATGCGATTTCACTCGTGTGAAATTTGAAACTATGTAAGATACTTGGGAGATGACTATATTTTGTTTTGAATGACAACATGGAGTTGATATCTCATTACATTGGCTTGATGAGGTGGAAATACTTCTTAGTATTGCTGGTGTACCATCAAGTACTGATTCGTACATTTCTAATTCCCAATTTTATGTTTGACCAACATTTGAATAGGTAAACCCAATAGAAATCATAGGGAATATTATAATTCTGGTGTTATAATTGTTTTAGTACTAATATTTTTCTGTTTCGTGTTAACAAACAACTTTCTCGACCTCTTTCGGAACTTTTCAACCTCTACTGTTATTCGAAATGTCATTCAAATCATCCGAGTATACGGAGTGTTTTTAATTCCCACTAATGTGTACACACAAAACAAGCTCACCCGTCAAAAAATATCATACCTACCACACATTATCCCAGTACCGAACATACTAAAAAGACATAGGTACTCACTTCTTCCATCAAAACCCCAATTCTATCCAATGACAGAGTTGAAATCACACCAGTTCTTCATCGTTTTTCCTAAACATCTCTCGCATTGTCGGTTCTCATGGCAAGTCCATCTCTATTGAAAACTTCTTCTATAGATCAGTTGCATTAATATCAGTTTGGTGTTATAGTAATTGATCTCCAGAAAGAAAACGAAAAAAATGTTTCTAACTCTTACACCAAAGGCTCCAATCTCATCGTTTATCCATCTTTATCACTCAAAATTGTTCTAAAATTGTTCGTTTTCGTTAACCAGCTGACGAACGTCAACCCTCAGAAGCCGAAACTTGTGCGAGCAATGGATCAACGAGGCCTTACCTTTCAACGTGCGATTACCCAGCACGGTGGCCCGGCGAGGATTCGAACCCCGGCCTTCCGCTTGATAGGCAGATATGCTAAGCACTACACTACATTGGCTATATGCAGCAATCATCATGACAGGACTGAGATTGCTGAAATATTATGAACATACCAAACGTATTCTTCAGAACGAAACCAGAATGTTCATACATATACATTATGTAACCTGGCAACCTTCTGTTCAAGGTTGTAAACAATTTGATCGAACCCCTCTTATATCTCACAAATCTCTCCTTAGTTGAAGGCATATTTCCATCTCGACTCAAACATGCAATAATAGTACCCATCCACAAGAAGAATGACAAGCACTCGATTTCCAACTACAGAGGAATTGCATTGCTTTCTGCATTTTCCAAAATATTCGAAAAATCCTATCAAAGAAGACTCCTCTCTTTTTGCAAGAAATACAAAATCATCCCAGACTGTCAATATGGCTTCCAAATTGGTAAATCCACTCAGGATGCCACGTTGAATTTAGTCAATGAAGTCATCTCTAATCTGGACAGAGGTGAAAACACGATGAGTGTTCTATTTGACTTGTCACGAGCTTTGAACACTGTTGATCACGAACTACTTTTGAGCAAGCTGTTTTCTCTAGGAATTCTTGGATCATCTCTGGATTGGTTGCGATCTTATATTAATTGCAGAACTCAAAGTGTGAGGGTTAAACTGGAGGCTGGAACCTTCCACTCCAAAACCTGTATCGTTCCTACTGGTGTGCCCCAGGGCAGCGTCCTGGGACCCAGGCTCTCTGTATTATTTGTACATGACCTCCACAACAGTAACCGTCAACATTGTACTGTGCAATTCGCCGACGACACTTCGCCCACTCTGAAGTCCTCGGATTATGAGGGATTGTCGTGTCAGGCCAATCAAGCAGTTGCTAATATGCAAAAATATTGTTTTGAAAATGGTCTCATTCTCAACAGCTCCAAAACGGATACAATCGTCTTTTCACTAAAAGAGATGGATCGCAGTGTTCTGGTCAAGGTGAATGGCAGGTCGATAGAACAAACATCTTCTGTCAAATTCTTAGGTTTGAACATTGATGCTCAACTCTCTTGGGATGAGCACATCGATTCTATATTGAGTAAATTGTCGAAACATTGCTTTGTTATTCGAAATCTCCGTCATTTTGTTCCCTTGAATATATTGAAGAGCTATTATTATGCTTATATCCAATCTTCACTCAATTATTGTCTTATCAACTATGGTAACTGTACAAGAATAAACGAAGTACTAATACTTCAGAAAAAGATAGTGAGAACAATGTGTTTCAAAAAATATGACTACTAATGTAGGAGCCTGTTTACCGAACTGGATATATTAACCATTGTTTCACTATATATATATTAAATTGTGTTGTTTATGTCAAAACTCATCCTGACAAATTTCAATTAAGAGATAGTCTTCGGCTTGCCACAGGATATACGTTAAGATCAAACTTTAATTTTATTGTTCCCCACCATAAATCGATGAAAGCAGCAAATGGACCTCTAATAATGCCCATAAAATTATTTAATAAACTACCAATCTCTCTCAAACAGTTATCGAACCTGCATTCCTTCAGAAAATGTTAAAAAATTGTTAAATGAAAAAAGTTTTTATTCCCTCAATGAATGCTTCCACGCTGATTTGGAAATATGAACCACTTGATTGAAAGAGTTTCACTTGTTCTATTTTCAAAATTATTTAATCATATATTCATATATTTTAACTATTATTTCATTATATATATATATATATATATATATATATATATATAATATAATATAATATAATATATATTATATAATTGAAAAGGAGGAAAGTATAGTTTTCAACCATTTAATAAAATATATTTTAAGTCCTTTTTCACTTTACGTTGAGATGCAGAAAATATATCAATGTGATCACTGAATAGGTTGGTATTACGAACCATCCTGCTCAAGGGTGAATTTTGAGAGGAATTCGTGCGCCGGAATGGTACATGGAATAAAAGGTTCGTTCTGAGATACCGATTTGGAATGTTGAAACTGACTTGACTAAGAATGTTAGAGTTTTCTATAGAATTGTTAATGATTTTATGTAGAAATAAAATGTCAGGGATTATTCTTCTATCTTTGTCAAACAGAAGAATAATCTCTGACATTTTATTTCTACATAAAATCATTAACAATTCTATAGAAAACTCTAACATTCTTAGTCAAGTCAGTTTCAACATTCCAAATCGGTATCTCAGAACGAACCTTTTATTCCATGTACCATTCCGGCGCACGAATTCCTCTCAAAATTCACCCTTGAGCAGGATGGTTCGTAATACCAACCTATTCAGTGATCACATTGATATATTTTCTGCATCTCAACGTAAAGTGAAAAAGGACTTAAAATATATTTTATTAAATGGTTGAAAACTATACTTTCCTCCTTTTCAATCACTTTTCTGGTGATGAATTATGTATACAGTTGGAACCGTCGGTGTGAAATTGAGGTTAATTCTGTATTGCTATCATAAATTAGTTTTAGGAAAACGAAATGTAAATTACCAGAACTGTTAGTACTCAGTTTTGATACTTTAGCTATTAGCTTGTAAACGGATACTCCAGTGGGCTCATGCCTGTTTGTATCTTCGTGGCCAATAAATAAATAAATAAATAAATATATTATGTATCTCAACTTTTATACTGTTATATAATCATATAGGTATTTCCACGATTATATTGAATAATATCAATGTTCAAACTCGCTTGTTTATATTTATCACACTTGACAGTGTCATATCTTTACTATTTAATGTGTATGTATATGTGATTGTATTGTATATTTCTATATTTTAGTGTAATTGACTTTTTCCACGCTGTAAAGTCTCTGGAAATAAAATTGATTTGATTTGATTATGATTGAATGAAATCATTTCGAATGAATATGAATGAAATAGTATATAAATATCGGCAAAAGATGAAATGTCTCTCTCGAGAAATAGCTTACTGTGGCTTTCAGCCTCAATAAACATTATTTTTATCTCGATAGGAAAGATTCACTTTCCGCCTCGCTATGAAATATACTATTTCTGAGCTAGATACTTTTGTTTGAAGAGTAATAATATTAGTTTGTTCAACAAGAGTGGATATTACGAAGCTCTGGAAGGGACACCCGACTTATAACTCGGAATTTTGAAATTCCGAGTTGGAAGTCCGAATTTTACATCAAAATTCTGAGTTTCAACTCGGAATTTTAAAATTCTGAGTTATAACTCGGAATTTCACCTCAAAATTCTGAGTTGTAACACGGAATTTTCAAATTTCGAGTTAAAACTCGGAATTTCAGAGATTCCTCATTTATTGCCACTTGTGCTGTGCTTTTGCGTTGGAATGCACCTAGCTAGAAGTGAATAACAAGCCCTGATCATGACAAAAATCAAAAATCGCTTTATTTCTATCAGACAATATACATTTCATCTGGATTGTCAATATTTTCTATTATTACTATCAAATGTACCCACCAGGACAACACGAAAAGTATTTTATTCACAAAATCTGCTGAATGAGTGAATTCCTTTGTATACAGATTTCAATGCAACTTGATTGCAAGCAATATGCGACTGGTGCGCAATATGAATCCTTTTACCATGAGCTTTTTGCAGAAACTTTCAATTTTCAGACCAATTCCAGATTGTGATTGTTGGAAGAACATTATTTTGAACCAGTGACAGTGTCACCTCTATTTTTGTTATTCTATGGTTAGGCACTATGTATGACATGACAATGACTTTTGATGTGTTGATGATGTCATATATTTTGCTAGAACGCGGTGCATGTTAGTTATTTCAATACTGTAACTGTTTCTTATTTTTACTATTTAATACAAGTCTGCTGTTTGAGTTCAGTTTGGAGTATTATTGCAGTAATAACCTAACAGGTTATGGGCCCAGCACGCTTCCACTGCGCCGAATAAAGCTGAGTTCAGGGATTGAAATACCCACGCACCAGAAGCAGTAAAATATCATTGAATAATCGGTAGAGTTGTTCCTGTGTGATTCCTTTCTCTCATCATGGCGGAGAAGGACCTGAATATAACAAAATTGGATGGAAAAAACTTTCAAATGTGGAAGTTTGGAGTGACTTTTCTGCTAGAGTCACAAGGACTGACTGAATTTGTTGATGGAACAACCGTTAAGCCCGATGAAACAAAGGCCATCGAAGATTTCAAGAAGTGGAAGAAAAATAGTTCAAGGGCCGCTGTATACCTTCTCACTTCTGTAGAGCAATCACTACATGTGAATTTGATTAACTGCACTACCCCAAAAGCCATTTGGGATAAGCTTCACTCATTATACAGTGATTCAAGTGAAGATACCAAACAGAGTGCTTGGCAGCAATTCTATGAATTCAAAATTAAAGAGGGTGAATGTATAGCAACCCAAATTGAAGTTTTCGAAGCCATATGCAAAAAGCTAGAAAGTGCAGAGGAGACATTATCAGAAGCCTCAATAATGTCCAAAATATTGAATAGCTTGCCCTCACGCTTTTCAACATTCACAATGGCTTGGGAATGTACAAGTAAGGATGAGCGAAAGAAAGAAAACTTGATTGCAAGAATACTCAAAGAAGAAAAACGTCTAACTGGAATTGATTCTGTTGAAGATTCTCAAATGACACTACAGATAAATGCCATGAAAATTGACCCAGATAGGAAGAAAATTAAAGGCAAGAAAATTGAGGATTTGAAGAAGAGAACAAAGTTCAATTATTGTAAAGAAAAGGGACATTGGGCAAGAGAATGTAAGAAGAGAATTGATGATATTAGAAAAAAGGCAAATTCTGCTGATAATTCTGCCTCAACTTATATGTGTGATGTAGGTGATATGAAAGATGCAGAAGATAAGGATTATGTTTCATCTTTCTATTCAAATGAATCACTTGAAAATGATGAAGCCTGGATAGCTGACTCGGGAGCTAGTATGCATATGACAGGTCATCGTGAATACTTCAGTAAATTGGATCCCATTTGCGAAGTTCGCCATGTTAAAATTGCTGACAGTAAAGTGCTCCCTACTGCCGGTGTTGGAAACATTGATATTGAAGTTAATATTAACAATAAACAGTTTCCTAGGCAGTTGAGTAACGTATTATATGTTCCTTGTCTTAAAAATAATCTGTTTTCTGTGGGAGCTGCCAATGACAAAGGATTTTCATTTCATTGTTACAAAGACTATTGTGAACTAAAAGATAGAAATAATACTATATCATCTGTTGGTAAAAGATATGGATCTTTGTTTCGAATGCAGTTCAAAGTAAAAGTACCTGAATGCAACATTGCACAAATAGCGTCTCTGGAACTCTGGCATAAAAGTCTGGGGCACATAAATTTGCAAACGATTAAAAAGACTCAGAAGCTTGGTGCAGTTGATGGATTGAAATTGCAAGACAAAACTGATTTCTTTTGTGAGACCTGTATTGTTGCTAAACAGACTTCCAAACCTCATACTTCTAGAAATGAGCAGAAATTATTCAAAGCAGGTGAAATGATTCATTCAGATGTGTGTGGACCTACAAATATTGCTTCACCAAGTGGCTCAAATTATTTCCTGGTCTTCAAAGATGAACTGAGTGGTTTTTGTACACTTTATTTTCTGAAGCGTAAATCTGAAGTCATAGAGAAATTTAAAGAGTTTGAAGCTCTTGTAGCCCGTCAAACCGGCAATAAGGTTAAGGTACTTAGAACGGACAATGGTGCTGAGTACACATCTAACGAGTTCCGTAAATTTCTACAAAATAAAGGAATTGTTCATGAAACAACATCTCCTTACCTCCATGAACAAAATAGCTGTGTGGAACGTGAAATGCGTACCTTGGTAAATTGTGCTCGGTCTATACTCATTGCAAATGATGTCCCTCAATACCTTTGGACTGAAGCTGTTAAAACAGCGAGCTACGTGTTGAATAGAACAGTTTCAACACGAAGTGATGGAATAACACCATACGAGGCCTGGTTTGGTAGAAAACCAGAGATTGATCACTTACGTGTATTTGGGAGTCAAGCATTCTTACATCTCCCTAAAGAGAAACAGACCTCCAAATTCAATGCAAGAAGCAAAAAACTGACCATGGTGGGATATGATGGTGAATCCAAAAATTACAGGTTGTATGATAGTAATACTAGAAGAATCCATGTTAGCAGTGATGTCATTTTCAACGAAAATGCCAAAGGTTTTGAGAAAGAGGCTGTTTTACCTGAAGATACATTTTCCCTCAGATTTGAAAACATATGTGAAGTTGGAACAGAAGAAAGTAATGAGGATGAAAACCAGTACAGAAAAGATGAATCTCCGCCGGACAATGAAAATACTGATTTTATGGCCCCCGAAAATGAAAGGGACACTCCAAGGCTTCGAGATAGAGATTCATTAAGAAAACCAGCATATCTTGACAACTATGCCTTGCTTACAGAGTCTGTTCCCTTGACATATGACATAGCTGTATCATGTCCAGAAGCAAAATATTGGTTAGAAGCTATGAAGGAAGAGATGTCAGCATTACAGAAAAATTCCACTTGGACGCTAGGGGATCTTCCTATGGGCAGACGTCCAATTGGTAGTAAATGGGTCTACACGTTAAAGACAGACAAGGATGGAAATATAACTAAATATAAGGCCCGTCTTGTCGCCAAAGGCTTTACCCAAAGAGAAGGCATAGATTACTCAGACACCTTTGCACCAGTAGTTCGATACGAGTCAATACGTGTGTTACTAGCATTGGCGGCGCAAAATGATCTCGAAATGGCAAAGTTTGATGTTAAAACCGCCTTTCTCAATGGGGATATCAAAGAAGATCTATATATGATCCAGCCACAAGGATTTTTGAGCGAAGAATATCCTAATTTAGTTTGCATGCTCAAAAGAAGCTTATATGGCTTGAAACAGAGTCCTAGGTGCTGGAATTCTAAATTTGTTGATTTTCTGAGAAGTTTCAACTTTGAACCAATACAAGGCGATAACTGTGTATTCATTGGACATCATGAACAAGAGAAAGTCTATCTGGGGCTCTACGTGGATGATGGATTGTTATTGTCGAAATCACAAAAGGCAATAAAAAGGGTTCTGGAAAATCTCCAGAACAAATTAGAAATCACAGTTGAAGATACTGGGCATTTTGTAGGCATGGAAATTGAGCATAATAAAGAGAAACATCAGGTTACAATTTCCCAGACAGCCTACATAAATAAAATATTAAAGAAATTCCATATGGAGGAAGCTAAACCTTCAGCAATTCCCGCCGAACCAGGCCTTCACCTGAGTGTAAATAAGAAGGCAACAACCGATGAATCTCAAGATAAAGTAAAGCAAATACCGTATCGTGAAGCTGTCGGTTCATTGCTATTTTTAGCACGAGTGTCTCGGCCAGACATTGAATATGCAGTTAATCGGACAAGCCAGTTTTTAACCAATTTCAGTGAAGAACATTGGCAGGCGGTCAAAAGGATATTCCGGTATTTATGTGGTACAAAGAATTTTGGTATAACCTATGGAAGCAGTGGGAGTGAATCTGGCCTCACCGGCTTCACTGATGCAGACTATGCAGGGTGCTTAGATACCGGCAAATCTACTAGTGGTTTTGTATTTATGTTTCATGGAGGCCCAGTTACATGGTCCAGCCAGAGACAAGGTGTTGTATCATTGTCGACCACTGAAGCTGAATACATTGCACTCGCTCATGGTGTCAAAGAATCTATCTGGCTCAAAAATATGTTTTGTCAACTTGAAATTAATATTGATTGTGTATCGATTTTTGTGGACAATCAGTCAGCTATCAAACTTGCAAATAACCCTGAGTTCCATAAGCGAACTAAACATATTGAAGTGCGCTACCATTTTACACGTGAAGTATTGGAACGGGGAGATATTGCTTTGATTTATATAAATTCGAAAGACCAGCTAGCTGACCTTTTTACCAAACCCCTAGCTAAGTGTCAGTACTATTATTTACGTCAGAAAATGAACATTCATGCCACTGATGCAAAATAAGTGGGAGTGTTGGAAGAACATTATTTTGAACCAGTGACAGTGTCACCTCTATTTTTGTTATTCTATGGTTAGGCACTATGTATGACATGACAATGACTTTTGATGTGTTGATGATGTCATATATTTTGCTAGAACGCGGTGCATGTTAGTTATTTCAATACTGTAACTGTTTCTTATTTTTACTATTTAATACAAGTCTGCTGTTTGAGTTCAGTTTGGAGTATTATTGCAGTAATAACCTAACAGTGATATGCTAACTTGTTGAAATAGGTAACCTTGAGATATAAAAATATTTTTTTTAATTGGCCGCAAAAGAGGCTGAAAGTTGTAGTTGTTATTTGAAAGAGCAAGAAAGCAAACAAGTTCTTGAAAAAAGTTATAACTCTAAAATTATTTCAGATATCCTATTGGAGGATATAGGATGAATATTTATGATCTTACTAGACCCTTTTATCTAATTCAAGTTGTGAATATCACAGTTCTGAAACACATTAGTAAATTTTTGGAGGCTTTATATATTATTGAGTTTCAAATTGCTCACTGAAACAGTGGTTGGGAAAATTGCCTGATTGAATAAATGAAAAGAATTTATTGAAGGAAGAGATAAACGATTCCTAGTAGCATAGCATTAGGTGGGACTGAATGACACCTGGATATTTGGGGTGTGCTATACGGTGCTCTCACAGTACGTTCCTCCACTGTTGAATTTCGAATGGTTTGACATCAAACGGTGGTTATAATTTTTTCTATCATTTGATATATTTTTGTCCCGCAAATGGTAAATCATTCTCGATGCTTACACGAACAAATTCTGGAGGAGCTGACCTATATAGACATGGTTTTAGAAAAATAATCATAGTTGTATACCTACGATACAAATTCAATTCCGTTGACCTGGTAGTCATCACGAATAAAATATGACTTCAGAACCGTTGATGTAAAAGTTGAGACTTTTTCCAGGAAACGTCTCAACTTTCCTACTAAAGGTTTCAATTTCATCTTTTATGGAATGATGGAACAAAAACCATTCTGAACAATATCAATTATTTCAGCGTCTGTGAAAATGTTCCCCTTTAGTAATATCAATTAGAAAAATCTGAAATGATGACTGACACGAAACAACAGCTTTCCCCTACTATTTATAGAATATAGTATTGAAATATATCTGAATAATCCTTACTTTCAACCTGAAAATTCTTATTATGAAAATTTTTATTTTCACCCAATATTTTTTGATTGAGAAACATTTCATTCAGTCTTAAAAGTTGAAGTTGATACCCCGAAGATCCGACTATCAAATCCAGATTCTAAAATTCCGAGTTACAACTCGGAATTTTACATCAAAATTCTGACTTTCAACTCGGAATTTTGATGTAAAATTCCGAGTTATAATTCGGAATTTCAAAATTCCGAGTTAAAACTCAGAATTTTGGTATAAAATTCCGACTTATAACTCGGAATTTTAGGAATGGCGAAATTTTTATTTTAGGTGTCCCTTCCAGAGCTTCGTAGGATATGGTAGCCATATCGCACGAGGACGTCTGAGAACCAATATCCGTTCGAGTTAACAGTTAATTTTTTCTTCGAACAGGTAAATACTTCAGAACTCTTTTTCAAGTATCATATTGGTAATCGATTTTATATCTAGAGTATTTTTTCAATATTTATATTTATCGACATCCTCTAGAAATTTCAAAAATTAAGAGTAGTAAGTTATAATATATCATTCGTTGAAAAAAGTCCAAAGAGAAATCAATTGTGGTGAGACTCGAACCAATAATGACTTTACACCTCAACCAACTTGGCCATTTGTATAGTACACTTATTCTCAGTTATCGGTGTGAAGAGTAGATAGAAGTCCTTCAATTCCACAAAACAAAATATCACTTGTGACTTGAACATAATTCGCTAAAATAATTGATATTTGAAATTGTTGACTTGAAAAATGTTCTTAATCAGGTAGACAGATCAGAATTGTGACCTTCCCACGAGGTTGTTCCTGGTAACTAAGTATTTTGTTCTCTGTGATTGGTGGAATTCATATCATACCTTGTGTGGATATTATTATTATTTCAACTGATATTACTTGAATTATATAATAATAATAATAATAATAATAAATGATTTTATTGCCAGAACAGACGACATAAACAGGTAGAGAACATGAATAAGTATATACATATAGCTCAGAAAACATGTGTCGACACTGGGTGGCAAAAGGCAGCATTCGCTTTTCTTCGATACAAGAAAGAAGAAATAGCGCTCTTCCATGCAACCTCGAAGTGGGACTAGTCCAGCAAGGCTAGTCCCAAAATGAAGAGATGTTTATACGTTCAAACTGGTAATTGTTTTGTGGTTTATGTAATTATGAACATGAACATAATATCTCATTACAAATATAAGTTACAGTGACCTGAGAGTGGGAACACGTAACACAGTTGATCATGATAAATTGTGGTCACAGGCAGCAGATAGAAACAAGTTAATCTAATTTAACCGAGATCAGAAATGTAAATTGAGTGATTTTTCCAGAAGACATTTTTTGATTCTTTTTTTGAAGGATGTGACCGGTAGATGCTTCAATTCGTCGGGGATCATGTTGTACAGCTTAGCAATATTGTAAGAAAAGCAGGATCGATAAAGAGAGGTGTGGTGTTTAGGTACTGACAGTTTGTCTCTGAAGCGTACGTTGACATTATGCACCTGTGAACGTCTTTCGATTTTGTTAAACAAGTAGGAGGGTTTTTTAGTAAGCATAATTTTATGGTAGAGTACACAGCAGTGTAAAAGACGTCGATTATTCATATTGAGCCAACCTAAACGTGCTATGTGGCGAGAGGTGGAGTTGTCGTTATGAAAAAGCATTCGCATGCACATAGACTTACTTTGAAATACTTTTGCGAAAAAATGAATTCTGGACTCTGGAATGAAGGAAAATAGATAAACGCCATATTTGGAATCTGAGATCAGGAAAAGGAATGCGATTCATATGTTCATATACGGCTCCTCTTGACGTACTACATCACAACGACATTGGAATGCACCACTTGCAAAGTTTGGATTGTGCTTGAATAAAGATACATGTTTTTTCGACTGTCATAAGAAAATATATTGCAATCCAGGCTACTCGAAAAATATTTAATTTCAAAGTTCTAGGGTGTTTGTATCATAGTGGTTTCAACATGAAACCATATCATCATCGAATATGTTAATTTATCATTATGAATCATGTTTGTCAAAGAAACGAATTCAAATCATGAATTTTCTTCATGTTCCTCAAAGGGGTAAATGAATCTTCCTAAGATTGTACTCCAGACGGCTGTATTCAATCCCCAATGATCATACAGGACTTCGCTAGACAAGGATTTTCAATTAACTCAAGTCGATGTATCTGCCCTCTTTCCCGAGAAGCAGCTTCAACGAAACACCTAACGAGAACCCAGATATATTGAGGGTAATAAATTGAAAGACCACAATAAAGACACCGCATTCACAGACTACTTGTCCGACCGATAAAACAAATTCTCTCTAAATAAACACGGAATTTCAAAGGAGACCTCATTCAACACGATCCCGCCATTAAGTCGAAACAATAGCGAATCGCGAAGTTTGGAATATACGGGAATTACTCAGCTATAGGCGGCCTGGGAGAAAAAATAATTAACAGTTTCCAAAGGAAGGTTCGTTATTTATCACCCGACGTGTTTTGCGGTGGGGCGGCGGTCGATAAAGGCCAGGTGAGTCGTAGAAAAGCCCAGGGGCGGCGAACGAGACCATTCGATAGAGAGAAACGATGGCGACGGACAGGGGTACGATTACCCTGGGCGACAGTGTCGAAAGACGTTACGAGCAGGAGGGATCAGTCTTGGACGGGAGAAAAGCGAATAAAAAAAAAACTATTCTGGTTCCTAAAATCATCGGCCCCTCAGGATACTCCGGTAGTTAGAGTTATTAAGAATATTGATAGGTTTGCCAAATCGCTTGAATCATTGTTACACTAGAGTCCATACGTATACAAATACAATAGATTACGTTTCATTCAAAAGAACAAGAAGTTGGAATTTAACATACATCTAAAATTCAAAAAAACATTCAATCGCACTCGCGAGCATTTAGCCTTTGTGTTACGTCATAGGTCAACACTCTCCACCTGCCTACTAGGTAATCTAAGCGTCTGCAGCTATAATAACGTACTTCTTCTTCTATTTCTTCATTTAACGTCGGCCTATTTCCGCTACCAAGGCCAATCACCGACGACGGTGAGCACACTTTCCCCAACCGGAAATTTTGCCGAACCCTCTGGTATTCCAACCAGAGGTAGGGATTATCTTGTGCTCATTGATATATTGTCTGCAAGCTATGATATGCTATTTCGCTGCAGCTGTACGGGCTTTCGACACGGTACTTTCCTGGTCACCCATCTAAGTACTAACCGCGCTCGGCGTTGCTTAACTTCAGATATCGAATGACTGTCAGTCAACCTGAAGAGCTTAATACAGGTAATAGAGGATTTTGTTTCGCAAAATTAGGCAGGAGTTATTTTATTGCATGGATAGTTGCAGTCTGACGTACTCAACCTGAAAACACAAAATACTTACGAAAATGGCGAACGGAAGTAACGCCATTTTGTGAAAAACCGTTTGGGCCTGTATCTCCGTAACCGTGCACTTTAGGCCCACAATCATGGGGTCCTTTTTTATAGATAATTAAATTTCCTATCTTTTTTATTCAATAATTTTTTTCGTAGCACTTACCGCTCACGACTTATATTATTATTACTTTTTGTTTATAATAAAACTTTTAAATCGATAAATTTTCTACAACTTTCATTTGGAACTTTTTTCTCTGAAGCTAATATTTTTGAAGTTACAACGCGTTCAATGTTGTACTACCGAGTACAAGGTTATTAAGAACGAAGTATGCATAGCGTAATGATGCGATTCCGATACATAATAAAAAAAATATGAAAATGCAAACTGGCTGTGGCAGAGCCTGTGGGTGCCGAAAAGCAGGATTGGACTGTACGGTAATCTGTGAGAACTGCACAGAGGGAACGTGCACTAATCAGCTGAAAGTATCGTCAACAACACAGAATTGTGCGACATCGATGAAGATATTGGTGATGATTCTAACGACAAATTAATAGAGGCGTTACAATCTTTATATGCCACTGACGAAGATAACGAAGAGGAAGATGAGAATGTAACCAACAACGAAACTTCACCACCCTCGAAACGCCAAAGAGTCAGATAAGACATATGATTCATTTTAGTGTACATTTGTAAAAATAAATTTCACATATTATATTCTTCAATGAATATTTCATTTTTTTATTTGCCTGTTTAATTATGGCAGTAGTTTTAAAATTGATTATAGTAATATTTAATTGTATAAAAGAAAATACAAAGAAAAAATTTTAATGGGTATTCGCCATTTCTTGCAGGTAAGAACTTGAATTATTAATCATTTATTAAATCAAAAAAAATCTAAAATTTATATTTTTTTTTATGTATCGGAATCGCTTCATTACGCTATGCATACTTCGTTCTCAATAACCTTGTACTCGGGAGTACAACATTGAACGCGTTGTAACTCCAAAAATATTAACTTTAGAGAAAAAAGTTTCAAATAAAAGTTGTAGAAAATTTATCGATTTAAAAGTTTTATCATCAACAATTTATTGTTTAAACAATTATTTAAAGAGATATCGGTAAAAAAGTGAATAAACAAAAAGTAATAATAATATAAGTCGTGAACGGTAAATGCAACAAAAAAAATCATTGAAAAAAGAGATAGGAAATTCAATTATCTATAAAAACGGTCCTTATAATTGTGGGCCTAAAGTGCACGGTTACGGAGATACAGGCCCAAACGGTTTTTCACAAAATGGCGGCATTTCCGTTTGCCATTTTTGTAAGTATTTTGTGTTTTTAGGTTAAGTACGTCAGACTGCAACTATCTATGAAATAAAATAACTCCTGCCTAATTATGCATTATGTACACGAGTAGTTCGCTCCCTATTACCTGTACTAGCTGGGCCATTCCCAATAACGTACTTTGTGCCAGAGAATTGTATTTTGTTTTATTCCGTATTTGCCTTATACTACCGTTACTTTTTCGTTGTATCTTCAATAGTATGGATGGAGGATTTGAAAAACGGAAATCAGATAATTTATCCAGAATAGAAAGACTCATGGTTGCTCAACATTGTACAAAAAATAGTGATTTTGTTGTCGCCGAAATGCGAGGAGTAAAAAATAAGTAGGAGTTGAGCAACATGTTTGCCACCTAACAACTATTTCGGAAATCGAATGTAATTGAACTCATTATTTTTTATACAAAATACTCACCTACCTCAACGTCGTAGCGCAAGCCTACCAAATCTTCTGAATTCTGTTCAATAGATAAATAGTGATGTTTCTATTACTTATTCTGCCAGCTTATCCAGAATTTCAGTATAGAAATCAATTATTCTGAATATTTCTATCGTATGTTGAAAATCCCATATGAAGCGGGACATTTTCGATCAATTACAGCGAATATTTCCATCGTATGTTGAATATCCCATATGAAGCCGAACATTTTCGATCAATTACAGCGATTATTTTCCTCAATGCGAATGAACGATGAAACAGTTGAAGGCTAGACTGCTTTTACAGAGTTTTACAGCGATTAAATGCACTAGACCTTTTAACCGATTAAAATGTTCGAAATAAACCGGGCGTTTGGATCACTTTTCAGGTACTATCTCTGGTACTATATTGTTCCTGTGTTCGATTCTGATGTTTCCTGAGTTTACATGTTTTCTGGAAATAATCTAAACATATATCCCTCCTTCACCAAGTTCAATCGACCAATATGCGTGCATTTACATGATTTTCAAAATTTAGCTTTCAAGCAAATGCTTTCGTGTACAATAATTTAAAATAAAATCCCACGACCTGCGGTCTCGGGATTTTATCAAATTATCATACATTCAAGTCATTTGCTAAGCAAAATTTCGAGAATCATGGAATTGCAGCACACATTTCAACCGATTAAACTTGGTGCACTCGGGATATAACCCCCGATAAATTCCCGGCGGGCTAAAAGAGCCCTCCTCCTTCGGAGTCGGGCTCTTTCGACAAAATATGAAAATAAACTCATGCATTCTTTAGACAACATGCTTTCATGGAAAATTATCGGTAATTTTGAAGCACTTGTGTAATTACTCCCGATAATTTCCCTGTCGGATTACTCAACAACTTTTTTTTTCTACATTATCTCCAAACAACCTCATTCAGACGCCGCATGTCTGTTAAGTGACAGATAAGAGTTGAATGAACATGA
The DNA here is from genome assembly GCA_032362365.1 of Zygogramma bicolorata. Lineage (NCBI taxonomy): Eukaryota > Metazoa > Arthropoda > Insecta > Coleoptera > Chrysomelidae > Zygogramma > Zygogramma bicolorata. The sequence goes on along the minus strand of JAVJAQ010001639.1, from coordinate 2,401,607 downwards.
ACGAAAGTATTTTGAATTATTTTTGGGGCATATTGACAATTCAATCGACTCATTTTCAAAATTGAAGGTATTTTCAACATTCCTTCAAAAAATTACGGTGACGACAACATATCTCTGATTCTGATGGAACTCATACCTGAGTCTCTCAAATTATTGGAAACTCGAGTGTTGAAAAGTGATGCTATTACCGAATAGTATCAAGAATTTCTATATATCAGATCGGAAAATCAAAGACACAGGTGAAGGGTGATAGGAATGACAAGGATGGCCGTTCTTGCTAGCGCCAGTCGACGCTGGTGCAATTTGGTGTCAAACAATAGAACACTGTAAGTTTCATCAGTTCTGTCGGTCCAACATACCCAACTGATCGAAATAAACTATGCATGGCATTGAGTTCTACATTCTTTTATATTTGGAGGAGAAATAATGGAAAAATATGGCGGACAACCATCAAATCTTCAATGAATGTATTGATGAATACCGAGTTCATCACTTTCGTATTGAATCAATGAAAAAAAAAAATACCCAAATAATATCTGACCTAACAACGCCATTTTATCTAGCGCTATCTATACGTCTTGTTTTCCATGAAGTTCCGGAAATATATAGCTACTCGATCTTTGATAGAAAAGGTAGGAAGCGAAAGTTACTTCTGAGAAATTTTTGTTTTTTTGTTGGAGAAGAAGTGATAGCATAAACGCCTTTTGTTGATTCATATTAGGAGTTCCTCGGGGCAAAAGGTAAGAAGGTAAAGCTATGAGTTCGGTACGAAATAGCCACTGGTGCCTCTCCAGTTACATTTCGTAGAGTTCCAAATGTTTGATTAACATATTATTAGTTTCATTTCAGATTCGTTGTCCATATTTTCTGCGGTAACGAAATCTATTAATCATTTTATGCTGTTTCTGTCTCTTTGCAGATCTAAATCTACCAAACCTCATAATATACTCCTACTAATGTGATCAGATTTATATGTTCAATAAGATAGCTCCTTCTCAAAATAGATGGAGTGATCCGATCTGAAAACAACCAGCCATGCACAAATCAACCCCTAATAGTCCGTTGACAGATGACGTGAAACGTATATTGTGCAGGCGCAAATTGCTCTCGTTAATCAATCATCTCTGGAACGAGAATATTGGAGCATTATGCCTGTTACACACATTCATAGAGGATGAAGAGTATATCTAATCGGACGAAGTGAAATATTAGGGAGAGAAGTGAAAACTTTTCATAGAGATTTATCCCCCTCAGATAAACTTGTATCACTTACACTCGACGTGTGTTTCCCCAACAAGATCATCTTCAGGCGAAGGAAACTGAAAGCAGTGAAAGCTACTGCCCTCTATCACTATTCATAGTATCACTACATTTTGCTATTTCTAAACTCTCGAATGATTCGAGAAGTGTTCTATCATGTAAGTTTTCGGCCGTACTCGAGTTTTATTTGATGTTTTTATACAATGTGATTGTTAAAAGAATCTCCTCTTTTATTTCCTGAACGGAACGATTTATTGAAATATTCTGTTCTCGGAAAAAGGAGCACCATTTTTTTTTCTGCACGAGGGAGCAGAAAACAGTTTTTTATGAAAATGTTCTTGAATTGATGAAATGAATGTTGTTCGACTTGTATATCTTGTCCTGTTCGATAGTTGATAGAAGAGATTTTTACCACGATACTCCAAATATTCTCATATCCTTTTATTATTCAGGGTTACACCAAGTTCAATCGGTTAAAATGTGTGCTGCACCTCCATTATCTTCGAAATTTTGCTCAGCAAATGACTTGAGTGTATGATAATTTTATAAAATCCCGAGACGAGGGATTTCATCTCAGATTATTATACACGAAAGAGTTTGCTTGAAAGCAAAATATTGAAAATCATATATATATATATATATATATATATATATATATATATATATATATATATATATATATATATATTCATCTGCTAGATGTTTTCACAAGCGCACTAAAAAAACGTAATGAGTTGTCCAGGGCACACTGAGTAAGCGATATGATATCACCGTTTTTGTAGCTTTTTTGTTGCCAGAAGTAATGGCAAGTAGCGGTAAGAAGATGTAACTACCATTTTGGTCTATGAGAACGTGGCTTTGAGTATAACCAACCTATGTGTGTACTGACTGAAATTCACGTGACTGATGGATGTATCTTATATGCAGAAATTGTATCACAGTGAATTATTGCTATTGCACTTTCTTCATCTGACCTAGAATGAAAAAACTTGTTGCTCAACAGAAACTAGCATTGAAATGAGTTTATTGGTGGGCTCGTGTTGAACGTTTCAATTCATGTTCGTGTTGATAATGTGTAGCGAAACCAACGTTACGGTGGCCTTGAGGCCAATGCCGCCATCTAGCATTTGCGGGTTGAACTAACAATGAAAGTGAGGTTCCCTCTACCGCCTGTGAAGATGAATCATACCCAAGTTGTTTTCCTTTGTCCTGTATACGAAGTATCTTCCTTTTCATCAGTGGCACAAAGGAAAGAAGTGTTCGGCTCGACAAAACCCTACAGCGACAACTTTTTGTAACCTGGGGATTAGAGAGGTTCTCCGATTTTTATTGCATTCACGTCGACCAGAGCTGGCTGTTTTTGGCTGAACGAATAATTGTTTTTGGTCTCATGTTCATCCATAAATTGTCAATTTTTGGAAACAGTGCCTGCAATTATTTCAGGTGGGTGGTGATATTTTCATGTTGTGCCTGAATGACGGAAGTCCACCTACCTTTCCTGGGTTGGGGATATCAAAGTATTTTCACTCATTCGATTTGTTGCTATGTATAAATCCTTGCAATTATTTCAGCCGATCTAATACCGATATACACAATAAACTTTCTAGAAGGACCTAGTCTTCATTTTGAGCAACCCTCAACAAATGAAAACCCTGAGATATTGTTTCATCACTAATGTTTTGGGAAGAATGTGATTCTGAACAGAAATATATCTTAGCGCTAGACCTACTACGTACCACTCAAATCTTAGCAGTTGACCTTCCAGTTGAAACATTATTTTCTTCAACTCATTCCTCCCAAATGTCCTTGATACTGAGAATATCCCTATTCTTCACAATCACAAATGAGTAAGAGCTTTGCTTACTTTTGTTGAAAAGGGGGATAGGGGGGTGAATAATTGTAAAAAATCTGCTTACGTAATATTTGAGCACTCTTGACTGTGCAAATGAAACTATTAAAGCTATGGCAGGCAATCGAAGATGTCATAGTTGGCGTTTTTTATCGAACAAACTTCCAGAACTCCTGTGTTTTATTTGTGGTCAATCTGAGTGAGAAACGTTTGAGGAATCTTCATTTCCGAAAAAAAAATGTATATCTCAACATTGATATAATAAACTGGACGGAGAGACATGAAATTGATTTAAGTTCGTGAAATGCACTTGGGCGCGATTTTTCAACAGCTGCCTGACAATTTTCATCGGTATCTGCAACCATTTCTTGAATACATTCATCTTCAACTTTTCTAATAATTTCATTCGCCAAAATTTCACAATTTGAAATCACAGATATTTCATTCAATATTGGAAAATGATTCAACTAGGATTCAATCGAAATATCTAGGCTATTTGTGAGGGGTCAATACCACAACTTCCCTCGAGTAGTAAAAGTCTGATAATACTGATGTACCTAACGATAACGCGAGGGAGTTGGTACTGTGGTTCCGCATCCGCCTACCTACCCAAAAGTCGTGGGTTCGCTCCCCCAACGAGGCAGAAATTTTTCTTTAGGAAATTTCTCTGTCGTGTTGGCAAAAGACTCCTGCCACGTTTCACAGTTGACGGGTCTCTTCCAGTTTCATCATATAGAGGTAGTCTCTCTCATGCCCCATCCGCTCTTGAAATATATAACAATAACGCCCCACGTTGGGCGCCAAATAGTAACCATTGAACCTCTTTGGCTGGATTTTCGATGATGAATTCTGAATATTCTTAATCGATGAAAAGGATTTGAAATCTTTTAATTTTCTTGTGATCGGATGCCTGAAGAAATAATCAACGAAAGAACTACCTGATAACTTTATATTCAAGAGTTGCAACTATCAAATAAACGAAAATCTAGTAAGAAAAATGACAGGTTCATCACAAAAAATATATTAACTGATAACAATACCTCTGATTCTTCAAAATAGAGTGGATCCTTCTCGTTTGAATCTGGGACTCGAAATTCTCCAGCCCAGAGACTTGGAGGATAAACCGACTTTGTCTATATCGATGAAAACACAATCATTCTTTGCCAATTCGCCCTCTTGTGTTGTTGATAGGATAATCTTCGTGTAACTGACTTCAATACCAGGTCTAGAATCGTCAGTTTCCCAACAAACAGAAAGGTGCTGAGATGGTTTCAACTCGATGATGATGAGGTATTATTATCGTTCAAACTAAGGTTCACAATATTATATGATATTACACGGCTCTCGATAGTCTCAATTAAAAAGAAAGTTGGAAAAAATTTCAAGCTAGAGCAGCAAATAAACAAGAAAAAATCTGATGGTCTGTTAGTAAACTTGAATTTGCAAACTTTCCGAACGATGGCAAAATGAGAGGATGTTGGTTGCGAAAGAACAACTATGCGAAAAAGCGAACAGCGATTTTAACAACTGAAATTTGACGTTCACTTTTTTGAGAATGTATCATAATTTGTCTATAATGAAGACGGAGTTAAATCCAAAAACGAATTTACAGTCCACGCAAAACAATAAGAAAGACAACAGTGTTTTTTCTTCGATAGCTCGAAAGAAAGAGAACAAAATTCAGATCATCGTTCTCAACTATTTTTCATCTATTTTTTGAATATCATGAGCATCTTATCCATATATGACAGAGGTGACATTTCGTTCCAATCAGAACCAGCTATCAAGAGATGTTAATTATGTAGTAGTCTGCAGCAAATGGAAGTGCATGCACAAAAATTTTAGTAAATACGAAAGAGAGAAGTTAATTGAAAGAGTCACAGGAAATGCAAAAATTGTAGCGATACATTCATTTTCGTTACAACTACAGTTGAAACAATATTATCGCTTTTGAAAAAAAATCTGTGGACCATGTGTTTTTTTTTTTTTTTCAACTTTTCCAAAAATATTTGCAAAACTTGACAATCTGGATACAGTTCTTACTGAACCCATTCTTCTCCGCCTTTTTTCTTTCTAAACTCATAGTAGCCATTTCATTTTTGTTTAAAACGAGGAATATCTATTCATAGCTTGCCATTGATGCAACGCTAATCAGGATTATTCTATTCTTCTTCTTTGTCTACAGAAGCATACCAAAGACTGTGAATCACATTCAGTCGTCTGATCAACTCAAGGTAAAATGTTCCGTAGAGATGTGATCACATCCCCAAATATGTGTTGAGTGTTAACATAATCAACAACAAATATCATAGATTTCTCTGTAGGCTTGTTGGTGAGAGACGTACGGGAAGCTGTGATATTTTTTGTTTCATATGGATTTTTATCAAGTATCGGCCAGTTCAAGTAAATTCTCAACATAATCTATTCAATATAAACAACCTGAACTTGATTTTGACTCATATAAATCATGGCATATTGGGCAATACAAGACATATCGGTCATTATAGTCTAGACTAGGATGGAATTTGATGTCTACCTAATAGGATCGCTATAAGGACATATGACTACTCATACGTATTCAGAATATCGTTAAAAGCTATTGCACCTACTAAAAGCACCACTTTTCCATATAGAAATGAAACTTTCGATATTTTCCATTTCCGTTTCTCTTTCAACCGGAAAAGTTTTTTTGATCTCATAAAATATCATCGTAGAGATGTCAGATGCATTCGAATTCATTAAATCGAATGTAGAATTCGGATGTATGAAAACTGCAAACACAAAGCAATTCAATCAAAAGAACATGATGTAGAAACCACTATTTTTGATCGCTCTCCTAATAATCCGTAGCCGACTGGTATTTCGCGTCAATTATTAGAAACTTTATCAGCTTTCATAGCATAATTACCCTGTGTAGGTAATTAGGAAACCGTTATCGATTTCACATTAACCAGCCTGATTTGACCTGAAGAACTTAAATCGTAGGAAGGGCGAACGACACAGAAATGCTCTTTTGTCAATCGCAACGTTACCGAAACATCAGAAAAAAAAAGGTTGAGTATCTATTCTCTAAAAACGGCCATTTCTCTTTATCGATTCTGAAGAACATGATTCGTTGTTGGTGTCTTATAGCTGGTCATTTATCATCTTTTTGTTACTCGTGATATAAAAGATGCCGATGTTATTTGACAAATTGTAGTTCATTAATATTGTACCATATTGTATCATATTTCGTGGTGTTTGATTTTTTTTTACATGCAGATTCACACGAAAGGAAAGCCCTGTCATGTTCAAAGAACACTGCGTGGATCAAGGACAGGAGATACGAATTAACATTCACTTTGAATTTTTGAAGTTTGCAAGCGTCAGAAAAATCCTCTCTCGGCAAAGAGTTTCAAAAAAAAGATCCCTAAGCAAGAGAGGTTCGACAAGTCCCCAAATTCACAATAATATGTTCTTTCAATTTCTTGGTCCAAGATAACAGAAACTTCGCTCGCCTATCGATTCTAGGAATTACTTTTCTTTCTTTGATACGTGTATTATGTTCGAGTCCCAAAGTACTTTTGTTGATGTTATATTGATATCCATGTTGTACATTGACAAAAAAATGTTTTGGGTCGAGTATACGTTATTCCATGTACAGAAGACCACTAGGTTCGCAAAACCTTTTATCCATTTGCATCTGAGAAACCGTTTCCAGATACCCCTCCCCATCCGAAAACTCCATAAATGATATGGCTTTCAACCAAACTTCTGTAAAGAATAATCTTCTGCCTTGGAAGGAGGATAGCGTATATTCTCTTGAATTCGTACGATATACTGCGCAGTTTTTTGAAAAGATGATTGATGTGATTGTCCCATCTGCGATGTCTTCATATCACTATCCTAAGGATATTTGTTTTAGGTCCAATCACAACTGCATCGGATATTGTTAGGTCGTCAATGCTCGGATGCCTGAAGATGTGCCTATAATAAAGACTTTTCCAGAGAGAAGACAAGTTCATTTCATGAAATGATAAAGGTGAAATTTCAATATCATCGTACTCAAACGCCGTAGACCTGCCGTGGGCCTTAAGAGTCCATAACTTAAAAAAGTAACTCTAAATGGTATCCATGTATATTCCAGAAATGTTTAGTCTCATCTCATGATGAACTGGATGAGCACAAAGAATGAAAAACATACATACCTATACTACTGGTAAAACAGGTTCAATAACCCGTAATTGAGGCATTGTTTTGCCTTTATACCCTTATTACCAAATCATGTCTCCAAACAGTTTTAGATCAGGATTGATACTTGGAACGTCGGCGTCGCTAACCTCGTGATGAGACGATTTTTCCTCTCGAGATTATCATTTATTATGAGTTAATATGAGTTTTTCAAGGAACGAAAGAAATTTCATCCATTCATACGGAATAGGGATCCTGAATCATCTCGTCATGACGTTAACGACTTTCCAAGTAACATTTCTGTACTGAAATTGTTCGTAAATATCGTTCGGTGAAGGCGGAAAAATGCTTTCATTTCGGATTTCGTTGAAATTATATTAAAAAAAAAATTATTATGTGCTACATATAACATCATGAAATGATACTTTTCCTAGAGATCAATTAGCCTAACACCAAAGTTGTATGTTTGCACTCGACGCGCGTATCGCTAACAAGTTGCTGCGTCCATTGAAAAACAGTTCTTTCTGGATAGAACAAGTCCGATTAGTCAGCAACTTCTCGTATAAATCAAATTTTGACTATCAAAAAAATAATAAAGACTGATATATACGAAAATTCCGTTCTCAAAACTTCTAGACAATGCAAATGCAAATATCTCGTATGGACAATTTTCGTGATTGACATTTGTCAAATTATTTCAAATTTGACATAACATTTTGTCCTTCAAGAGGGGCAGCCATCCGCGATCCATATCAAGCGAATTCATAGATATGCATTCTTCACCAGACAGCATGATGCAAGCAGATTCCTTCAATTTTCGTTTCTTGCCATTTCGTTATAATTTAAGTGTCGTTCCATTCTACTATTTGGTCTCCATCGGCAGTGAGAATGTGTTCTGATAATTTAGAACCATCTGTCTGTTACTGATGTACATCTTGTGTCCACTCTTCCGTACTTTCAATGGTCGAGACGTTTCACCGATATATATTTGACCGCACGAACAAGGAATTTGATAAATACAATTTTTTGTGTTTTCTGTCGGGTTATTTGGTTTGGTATGTGTGGGTATTGATCTTGATCTTGAAGTATTTGTTGTTTTGAATGTTGTTCTAATATTGTACCTGTTGCCGATTCGTTTTATCTTTTCAGACAAACGAGGGACATAAGGTATAATGTTTGATACAGGTTGTGTATTTTGTGTAGGTTGTATGTCTTCATTGTGGACTGTGTTCGGATTTTCAATTTCTGTCGAAGTTTTTTCTATGAATTTTTCTGGATATTCATTTTCTTTCAATACTGATTTTATGAAGTTTATCTCATCTTTGATTTTTTCTTGTGAGTTTCATACAATTTTTGCCCTATCATAAAGGCATTTTACTATACCTTTCTTGACACTTGTGTGGTGGTTTGTGGTGTAGTGAAGATGACATGGCGTGTCGATTTCTTTATCATTACATCTAGAAATGGAAGTTCATTGTTATTTTCTGTTTCTAATGTGAATTTTATTGTTGGTTCTTGTTTGTTAATATGTTCCAAAAATGTGTCATTTTGACCATGACTCCATATAGCAAAAACATCATCAACATATCTCCACCACACCTTTGGACCGTGTGGATAACTTTCTATGAACGAATCTTCAAAATACTCCATATAAATATTACTGAGAATTGGAGAAAGTGTTGAACCCATAGCCATACCAAATTCTTCTTGATGAAAATCATTTTTGAATTGAAAATATGTTTTTTCAGTACAAAATTCTAAGATATCCATGATCGCATCTACATTCATTGTTGTGTCAGGCGTGACTAAGGCGGATTTTTATATAATTAGGTATCTATCCAATAGTATATTGTTTACCAGGTAGGAAAAGTCTAAGCGACTGTGAATATTGTTAGCAACACAATTATTCACAAATAAATGGTGCTTGTAACACCAAAACGCTTTATTATATAGTGAAACAAGTATAACGGTCTTGTCAACTGTCTAGTGGAAACCACACAAGACAACAAAGTATTTTTCAGTTACGTTATCATTGATTCTCATCAAGAATCAGACAATATCATCGATTATAGTTCCGTTTATTGTAAATGTATCGAACCCACGGTTACCGAGTATATGATATCCTCGAAACCATGCCACTTATAACTTTCATCTTCAGTTCGCATTCAATTTCTGCAGAACAGATCGAAACCCTCAACCACTTGTACCGATCACCTACTCGACTTGTAAACAATGTAAAAACTTCCAGGATAACTTCTAAAGGAGGAATCTTTCGTTCATTTATCAATCTCATTCCATTCCAACCTGGATTTACTTTTTGTTCGGATAATGTTACTTCGGAAGTAATTTTGCCGATAGAAAACTTCCGGAGTTCATGAGCCCAGGTCTTTTCCCGTCAAATGGTGCGTGTCAATTGTGAGAAATGATAAGACGATATAACGTTTTCATGGAGTTTCGAAATTTTTGAACCATTTCCTTTAGTCTGATGCAATTCCCACATGACATTGTCATATAGTTCCATTGCTAGTGACTGTTGGAATGTTAAACAAATGTTATTTTATTTTTAAGTGTTATCGCCGATTATAAAGAAGAAACTTAGTATGTTGAAAAGAGATAATAAACAATTATGGAGCATGAAACAGATTGAAAAATTGTGCACACACTTCTCAGATTCTGCTAGCAGTTCTTAATTGTTGGGACAGCCACAGTGGACAACTGCTAGATGATGAAAACTGTTTGCTTCTTTTTTCTAAAATGTTTGTCTACGTCCATGAAAAAACAGAACTCTATTGATTTATATTCAGAGGGTGAACTTGTTCTTCGCTGCATTAGTGCAATGAGATTAAGCCTTGTTTCCAACTTCTTAAGCCTTAACTCAAGAGTACCTTGAGGAAAAAGATTAGGAGAGAAGTCTCCGCCCGTTGAGGAATTGAACCCACTACCCCTCGATCATAAGCCTGAGACAAAACCAAGCACCAACTCCCTCACATCCTCTAATTTTTATGAAAATTCGGTTCCAGAAAAGGAATGAAAATTTCGATTACATAATTCAATCAGTTCTTCAGAAGTTTCATGAGAACATTTCAGAACATCTACAATATTTCAGATAGACTCCAGAACAAGTCATTTGAGATGGAAAAATCATTCAGATTGATGGATATAATCGCCTTTTCATTGAATCGATTGGGATTGTATATATATTGGCATCTCGGCAGAATATCAAGAAGGGAAATATAATGGAAAACTGATAATATTTTTTTGAAGGACATGCAACCTGATTCCGAAGCTGTACCAGTTCATTTTCGTTTTCGAGCCAGACTATGCATTTCAAATCAAGCTCGATCTATAACTAATCAACACGCTACACGTGTCATTTCTAGATTGAAGATTTTATGACTTGTTGGGTGGCTGCTTGACATCATAGGATTCGTGATTAGCTCCCTGGATTGAAATACTCATGTGAGTCATGAATATAAACAGGGTATATTTACGATGCAGAAAAACTCAAAGTCGTCTCCACAATTTAATATTTGAAAGATGTCAATACGGTGATTCAGTACATGTTTCGAACTTACATAGGTTCATCATCAGCTGAATTTACATTGAATTATAGAGATGAAAAAAATAGCAAATTCACATGGTGAAGTTCAAAAGGACATAAAAAATTTTGTAGTGACAAATTATGATTAATTTGATATTAGGGGAATTTGGGACATCCCTAACACCATAATTTATAATTATGGAGACGACTTTGAGTTTTTCTGCATCGTAAATCTACTACACTCCACTTTGAGATACAATGGACTTCTACCACAGGATAAACAGGGTATCCCAATATTTTTTATGTAGTTCAAAAGAAGATTGGATTGCTAATCGAAATTTTTCAATAAGATTATTTGAAGTGAAAATATTTGATAGGTCATTTAGTTAAAATTCTAACAGACATGACTAGTAGGAAAAGAAACGTGACATATCATGAAAGATCCAGAGAGCTCCATTTTAAGTCTGATAAAAAATATATCTATATAGGGGGAAGTTACACTACAGAAAAATAGGACAATGATATTAAAATTAAACCTTACCCATGACTGAATAAATCGGGAATCGAGTCCAAACTATTTTCCGCAAGTAGGTTTGATAACACTCTTCTTTCCTTCACATTCCTAGGTGAGTGGTTTAGTAAGAGTAAGACTTGAGGAAGAAGATAATAACGGGAATCACAGTTACCACTGATCTAGCAAATGGAACATGAATTCCACAATCACGTCTTGTATATACCGGATGAATTTTTTGGGATCCGGTGATGATATCGCTTACAATATGGGTATTCTATATTTCCACGCCAGCTCTGACTGATTTCAGCAAATGCCAAATGAACCTGAATCAATTGATTTGTATAGGAGACCGAAATAGATACAATCCTCAATATAGAGTCTTAACTGATAAAATGATAACAGTTCATTTCTCATTTGTAATAGGAGTAATGTGTACTCGTTAACATAACTTTCCGTTATGTTTCACGAGGGTTGCTACAAATAAGGAAAATTCCCATTACTTACTAAAATATTGAAGGCACTTCGACAGCGACAATGCCGAGAGCGCTGATTCCAATACTTGGGAAAATATCTGATGAAACGATAACGTGCTTTTTTTGGAAACCAGTGCGTTAGTTGTTGAAGAGGAGGAAGGTAGAAACTGAATGACTGTATTCTTCCCGTCTGTTCGGTACTGAGATAATGTGTAACAACTTCGATACCGTTTCAGGAATAGCTAGTTTTGTACAACTGGGTTGGTGTGTACAAGTTGGCGGAGATCTAATCTAGCCCTTCATTAATTACGCTGGCAGAATGACGTTTCAAATGATTGAAGATGGAGTGGGGAAAGTGGCAAGAGGTCGACAAAGTGTTTCACCGACTTCGCTTTCTTCTGAGTGAACATTTGGCCATTCTCCAACCTGAGAATAGGTTATAAATGAGCACATTATTTAATAAATTTGAATTATATTATGTGTTTTATTACTTGTCACTGATATGCTGCCATATACCCTTCCTGTTCAAGTTGACTCTCTAGTTATGCTAATGACATATCACCATAGACTATCGTTTCCGAACTGATCATTTTCATTTGATTCGTTTGTACCTATCATTTCTCAAGATACACACTCGATGTTCAACTAGAGAACAAAAGGGAATTTATAATCGCTTGTTCAAAAAGGTCAGCATTTTTCGAATTAATATGCAATGTGGGAATAATCTCAAGTTATTACAACCAAAGTAATAAGATCACCTATTTTTCGTTTCTCTTCTTCGAATCGAAAGATAGAAAGAATGAAAGAAGTAAGATCAAAAAAATTCCCAAACACTCTCAGTCACAAAAATAGTCCATTATATATATATATATATATATATATATATATATATATATGCATCAACAACTCAACTATCATCAATCCATAATGTTAGGGCACTGACTCATTCTGTATCCAGTCATCACCGATGCAATAATGAAAAATGTACATTTGTAGATTATTCCATAAATCAGTTCACAAAAGGTGAATGGCACCAACTCACATGCGCTGAGCAGAAGGCTAAAAAAACGCATTTACCTATCACTGAGTCTGACAATATCGACTAGAACTAGAAAATTCTGTGGGAGATTGTACCATCAACCATCACCTGTGCAACGGTCACCATCCACTACGACTTAACTGGTCATGCAACATCCGTCAGTGCCTTCCAAAGCGCCCTGGAAAATTATCGGAATTGAAAAATAAAAACAATATATATTTTTATTACATATTTTTGTATTCAATACACTCTGTGCCCTCACTTCGGTTAGGAATAATACTAATATCGTGGAGGTAGACGAGGTGACGTAGGGTGACTATTTGAAGAACGAATAAAATAAATCAAGTTGAAAATATTTATTGTCCACCCAAATCCTGTTGAAGACAAATTGATTTTTCATATTCTATACTCAATATTGTTCAGTTAATACTAGTTGTACTCTGTATATTCTTGTTTATTCATTCAAATCCCAGACAAGTTTTGAAAACAGACTATATATGCCTTAGCATTTGGTTGGAGAAAATGTTTTCACCTTATCAAATTGATTTGAAAAAAACAATGCTGAAAATCCCCATCGCCATCATAGATATCAGCAGAATTAATTTGTAAAGTTTGCACATGAATAGGTAAAAATGTATATCACTAATTACTGAATTAACTATTCAACAAAATGCATATACTGAAAGATTATAGACTTCAAGTATGGAAAGCAATCAAATGTAATCTCTCATTTATGAAGGTCTTCTGAGAATAGGATGAAATGCCCTTCACTAGAGCTTTGAATTACCACAATCGATATATTTCTAATTTTATCCTGCTCATCCGGTGAATAAAGTCATGGACGACGTCTAGAGACATCTGTGAGATAGCAACTTCAAACAGGATACATGGAGTAGATTCTGAAACCTAACTGACTTGCGTCTGAACGTTTTCTAGTTAGGACCTCAGAGACATCTCCCAGGATATCAGAATATCAAAATGCAATCGATACTGTCCTTCCACAGCTGCAGGAAATCAAGACCATGAAAGCAGTGAAGTATTCTGAGACATCTATGAGGTACTGGCTCGAAGTAAAATAAGATGAAATTATTTATCTGCCAGAGGCATTCTTTATAGCATTATTAACAGAGACATAGGATAGTTTAGCCAGCAATATAGAAATAGAAATCATTTGAAGGAATGGATATAACTGGTAAATGGCACTAGTGATTTTGTTTAGTCATATATATTCTTTCGATTTTTTGCGTACGACTTATCTTGAAAAGCACAATATCTTGATCAATTATGCAAAATGCCAAAAGATGGCAACTCATTCCGAAACAGAAGCGGTTTTTTTATCGTTGCCGTAGATCAGTTATATTTTGAGACAATTTCCATGGCTAAACCATAGCATTGTTAATAGAGATACAGTTAGTCAATGCCTGTGTGAAAAGGATGTTATGCCATCTACAGTTTAATGTCGATATTTCCCTTTACTTGACAATGCACGACAAGTTTCCTTCTCTGAGTGTAAAAATAGGTGCAGAGTTCTATCTGCCAGTTTGACTGAAATGTTAAAAGAAAGATTATGAAGCTTCAAAATACAGTTGACGATAAAAGTTTATAAAGGAAATGAAAGTTCAGGCATTAAAATAATCTACAAAACATGAATGCTCTACGACATCGACTGGAATTTCCACCTATCTTTCTCAATTGATTGCCATCTTTTAGTATTATGTAGGTATAATTAATCAAGAAAATATGTTATTCAGGCAACGACGTCCGTAAGAAAAGCGAAAGAAAAGACATGACTCATAAACGAATTCACTAGTGCCATCTACCCCTAGTATCAATTCCTTCAAATGATATCTCCATAAGGTTGACTATATCTCTATAAACAATGACCTTAGATAATATTTATATGCTTCGTTAGATACGGCATCCGGGTTACTGTTTATGTGTTGCGGTGAGGGGGTTTGGCGTCCTATACAGAAATCTTCATGAGTAGTATCATATTTGTTACTAACAATTTCAATTAACTTTTTCAATTTTACAAAATAGTGCACGCGTGTACTACACAAGGGTTGTGCGTGGGCTGCTACTAATACCAGTTGAATATGAATTTCAAAGGTATTTCTTTTTTTGAACCTTTCTGATCTGTCTGATCTGTGACGTGTATCATGGTTCATATAGTATTTCAGAAAGTATTGTAGAAGTGAGCAAGTCCGCCTGTCGAGCGAAGGACCGGATTTCAATCCGTGCCACCTGAGAGTTAGCGTTCTTAAGGAGTCGTCAACGGCAAAATCCATTTTAAAACTCATTTAAGTATGGTAATCTGTTATTTCGGGACACGCTTCCTGCAGCAATGAGTTCCAAAGAGAGACTTTCTAAAGAAGTTGTGATCAGAACTCCCTCCTATTTCTCTATTCCATTGAAACTGAATTTTGTTGTTTCAGTATTCATATTAATTCCTCAAGTGATAATAATGAATTTCATTTCGATCACTCACAATATATCATCATTGATCCAAACTGAACTTGGATTTTAGCCAATATGAACTGATCAATAGATTTTTATCTTATAGAAATATACCCATTATGTTCCGAAAAAATATATGCTTGATATACAGCGCAATGCGCTGTATAACATAAATCTGAAATGAAATATTTTCGAACAAAACCCGGACAGGTCGATTTTCACAATTCGTAACGTTGTCTATACAGAGTCATACATATCAGAGTAATGACCTTTTTTTTTCGCACATCTAACATATTGGAGTTTATTTCATGAAGATACATGTAGATGGGAATGAGCATGTACTGTTTTATGAAAATATAATTATTTTAGGAACTTTTTCATCCGAAATTAGTTGATTATGAGTTACTTGTGTACGACTAAAAATTATTCAACAATCTCGTGAAAATGGACAAAAACACATTGATACATATGAATAAGGCATAATTGATAACGAAGATATGTTAGTAGCGATCAGTGGTACTATGTGGTTAGTATAGTATATTCAAAATATTCAACATAACTGATGGAAATGGTTTGGCCAATATTTGATGATGAGAATCCATAAAAATTCAATCAAAAAAACAATTCATTGTGTGTATACGGAAGCGCTACACATGTTTCACTATACAGTAGCTTCTTCAGGTTTGTTAAGGTATATATAACGTGCCGGAAGAAGCTATTGTTTAGTGGAACACATGTTGCAGTTTGGTAAACTGTCTGGTGACACTCACACAATTGATTGTTTTTTCATGTCGAAATATTACATTGCTATGAAAGACCTAAAGATAGAATTAAAACCTGGTGTTATTAATTTGACTCTGCGTCAAATTGGCACCTACGTGTGCAACATATCTAAAATGAGCACTTACTCGATCATTTTCAACTGCATCTGAATATTTACTGGCAGTGGATGTTTTTACTTGTTCTTGGTAATTTTCACCATCCTACGAAAGCATAAGCAGACATGCTATATTTTGAAATATGAGATGCAACTCGAAATTGAGAAAAAAAATACATATCCGCTCTATGCTTCCATACTATCCTGTATGAGTGATACATTCATGAAATGAACTTTCGTGAGGGGTCAGTAAAAACTAATAATATAGTGGATATTATCTTTCAAGAAAATGTCTTTCAGTACATTACTCTAATATGTATCACCTTGTGTGGTGATGATATTGCCGATTATATCAAGAATTGAATTAGGAAATCGACGTGTCCGAGGTTTTTTTCAAAACTTTTTCGTGCCAGAATATCATTCGTTTTTATCTCAGGTAATATATCTAGTACTTAGGATAAAATCCAGGTTAAGAACATGCAATGAGGAATATTCACAGAAGTACATGCTCACCATGTGTTGTTCAGTAAATGTTTTACCTTTACTTCATGAAACAGTTCAATAAATGAACTTGGGGAGACTTAACAGATTAATCGACTTACCTATAAGGAAGATTATTCCTAATTTTCCGAGCTTGTCCGTATATACAATTGATAGCGTCAAATCAATATGAAGTCTCGATTATAGGCTCCATATAGTAGAAATACATTCGTATAACAAATTCTACTCATTTGTTGAATTCGTTTCTGGAAATTGCATACCTACATGAATTGGACCGCCATTGGAAATCGTTTGATAGAGATGGCACATGCACTATTACACAAAACTTTGGGCTCGTTTTGAAAAAACATGCATGATGGTGATGCTCCGTAGGGAATACAATATTTTGCGCTGATTTTTTTCTTTAAAACCGTATTGACGATGTAACAGAACAAACGACTGATTACATATTAGAAGACTGCTTGTTACATTGTGATATAATTATTGGCTACAACTATTTGAATAATTCAAATGTTGCTATATTGAGTATATTCTATAATTCTTCAACGAATTTGTTCTAGTTGCGAAGTTTAAGTTATATTTCCAAAAATAGGATATTGTTTGACAGGTAGGAAAATCGTAACATTGCTGGAAGCTTGTTAAGATTGCTGAGGCGGAAGACAAAAATTAGCAACACAGAGTCCAGGAGTGTGCCTTTTTCTACGTGGTAAACATACTATTTCTTCGCAAATTGTTTAAAATTCAACAGATATTAATTAATTTTGATTATCTTTTTCACTCATCAAAATTTGCTTTTTTTGTCATTTCAACCAATAGTAGCGGGTTATTCTAGCCAATCATTCCGTTAAATACCGATAAAACTGTCTGATCCTTGATAAAACGTTGTTTACCTTTGAACTTTCAAAACTATAAGGTTCACCGCATCGATTCTATGCAACTGGCTGATATACAAGATCAAAGTATAAATTATCATGAATGAAAAGTTACCTAATTACTAATAGTCATTCACTTCTCACTTCAGCATATTAATAACATAAACGACACATTTCAATAAACATTCAAATTTCACACACGTGAACATGAACATAACCAAATTTATGGCAGATATTGCAAATTGCAAACAACGACTTACGACATAATCAAAATTGTATCCACTTTTATACCGGGTTGTAACACGACAGATTAACTGTAGTTCAGGTGAACCGAGATCAGTTGCTAAGCATTATAGCCAATAGAATCGTCTGTTGCTTGACAAATGAACTCGGTTAACCCGTTGTGTTACAACCTGGTATAAAAGTGGATACAATTTTGACTACGACGTAAGTCGTTGTTTGCAATTTGCGAATTCTGCCATACATTTGGTTAAGTTCATGTTCACGTGTGTGAAATTTAAGTGTTTATTGAAATGTGTCTTTTATGTTATTGATATGCTAACAAAGTGAAAAGTGAAAGACAATTACAACTCGCCCTTAGACTGATTCAAATATTTAAGGTTTCCTGAAGTCAAATGAAAATGGTGTGCGATTAATTTTTTGTTGAATTCACTTTGTTTTTTGATGCGTTAATGAAATACTAATGGATTAAATTATCATTCCTTTGATTTGTTCAATAAATAATCACTCCAAATACAACTCGTTCTTCAAATTTAATGCGATAAATTTTCATTTTCAATACACTCAAACTTATTTTGAGGCAAAAGCATTCTAAAAAGCCGAATTAGATGATATTATCAGTCGTTTCATTTTCATACTTTTGGCAAATGAAAAAGTTTTTGTAGAAAATCAAAAATTATCGATAAAATTTGGAGTCGTGGTATCACCTTCGAGAAAATCGCAGATAATTTCATTCACAAATATATGATGCTCCTAATCGTAATAAAATTAGTTGGATTGCTTACGTAGAACACTAACAACTGTAACGAATTATCATTTCCTTGTAGTAAGGACATATTTTCTTTGAGAAATTTTGTCTGGAATGTTAACATTTCTCAGCGATTTGCGAAACAGGTAATTGTGTGAGACATCATAAAAATTGATGAATCAACTGATTCCTGGAAGACTCTATGTTTCAAGTTATTGAAAATCTCTTCTGGTAGAATAACTTACACATCGCTCAAATTCATATCGGTGGCAAATCCTAGGAGATCATTGGTTATGATCCTCATCACATGTCTGTTCGAAAAAAAGGATATTCTCTGCGGATAATTGTGAGACCATCTTGGTAGTAATATAGGAGCGTCAAGTTTAGCCTATGTAAACCCCGGTGAAAAATGAAACAGGTGATAATAGATTATATGTATAGATTATTGACGTTCGAAGTACTATTGAGCATGAAATATCCTTTGCCGTTCATATTATTACGTTTTGAGGAAATAAACGTTTTAGAGCTTTGGATCTAGCTTCTATCAAATACCATGACGCATTTTCGCCCTATGAGTTTTCAATACGCCGTTTAGGCTCACTCACCAATTTGTCACCTATTTAACAAAATATTGATGAACACCGTTTTGAGCAATCGCCCTTTTGTAATTGTATTTGCGTACTTAGACGCTCACACCATTCATTGGTATGAAACAAGCAATTGAGAGTTTTAGATATTAAGTAATTTGCTCGAAAGTTGCCAAACATTTTCAAAGTTTTTTTATTCAGGTTGAGAGATTGAAAAATTCTCAGATAACTGAGATATTTTTCAACGTAAATGAAATCTGAAAATAATGAAAAGATAAATATTCAAGAACTTCTGATTATATACGTTGCCTACTATGTCCCGCTTTCGACGAAAAAACCTTTTTCCCTCAAAAAGTTTCAAAATATCCACTTGCCAAAAAAAAACACTGCCTGACACCTAGAGCTGACAGGTGACTATTACATCGATTTCGAAGCTATCCATAGACCTGGGCATGAGGCATGTTGATACCGATTGGATCGTGCTGCTGATCTGTTGATTGAATACCTGTATCAATATATTCGTGAACATTATTTTAACGATCTCCTCAACTTTCTTCCTGAAGTGAATAACGTTTCTAATGTTTCGAACTGACTATTCGGTATATACTATAATAAAAGTGGGACCTCCCAAATTTGATGACAGCTATTATTCTTCACGTATCATATGTGTCATTTGTAGATTTATAGGTATCCAATACCACAGAACATGGATAAATATAACTGGAACATTTCAAGTTCAACTTGATTCCACTCATAGTATGAGTATACAATCTTAGAATTCGAGTTATCACATAAATTTTGAATAAACGATTTTATATAGAGTGAAACACGATATCAGTCATTTTATGAATTTTTAATCGATTTATACATATACCATTTCTATATGTCTTATTTTACAGTAGTTACTGCACCTACCAACTGACAAATAATGATAATACTCTTTTGAAGTCTTGTTGTGTACCATCCTGAATGAAGTGGAGTGGATGGAACATGTCGAATTGAAGAATTATTCTCTGCAAAAAAAATTGTGAGTTAGTTGAAGTCTAGCGTAACTTGAGGATAAACAACTACGTACTTATTTGTTGGCATGTAATCATTAAATCAAACAACAAGCGTTTATTGAAAAAAACTACAATCTATATAACAGATATTCTAAAAATATAATGAAGATATATCAAAAATATTTTGAATCACCCCAAAGAAAAAAAAATTGTGGAATATTTTCCTGATTCCATAGTAGGTTAGGAAAAATTAAAACTTTTGAGTTCATTCTATACCTATCTGAGTAAGACATTTTCAACTATGATTTAGTATGAATTGTTTTCAGGCATTTTCGAGTTATTTATTATCTGAAAAAATTCACAACTGAGAACATATTTCCGGAATAAATTCAAGCTTGTGATATATTCAGTATGCCACAACTATTGAAACTAAAATAAATTGATATTATGTATACATAATTCTAAATTGAAATCATTAAGAGTTCAATTAAATTGAGTGAAAATGTTTCGAGAAAGACATCCCATGTCGTAACTTGTTTTTTTTTTACAAAATCAACTCTTTTAACTAGGTATCTTCACAACTGAAAGTCAGTGAAATGTCTGTGTGCCACCAGAATTCGGAGTTCACATTCCAATTGAAAAATACAAGTGATTTCTGCATTCACTGAATTCGAAAAACGAGGTATGGAATTTGTCTCAACACGTAATTATTATTTTTCTTTGGTTGAATTCCTGGTGAACCACAAAGACAATTGTCGAATGCGTGTCTCTTTAGAATCAAAATATGGAATTGCAGTTCCAAATAAAGATTATAAATATTTCGAATGTAATGAATTTCAGGGCATTATTACGTTCGTTTCAGTAACTGAAATATCAGAATCTGGTTTTATGTAGACATGCAATTGATTTTCATCTTGGGTGTTGCACCAAAAAATATACCAGTACCAACATAATCACAAATATTCGATATCTTGTTTTCACGACTTTTTGTGAATATATTTTTCGAATTCAAAAACAAATGCATCTTCCTGAGTAACTAGTCAGAACTTGATTCTGTCCAAGAAAAGGTGCCAAGTCATGACTTCATTGAAATTTGAAATAAATAAGAGCAACAAGTTTTATCATCATCATTGGAACTCACTCCAATATGTCGTCTGGAAAACACACGACACTCATATGTCCATTGATGTCCTGTTCAGTCATTTGCCCCAAGTAAACTGTTACTGAATTCTCGAAAGCTCCTGAAGATACAAGACGAACTGTTGTTGTATCGCAAGCGATCACCTCAGCATGTTTTCCTGCAAATCAGATTGAATCTAATCAATGAGAGCATTCTCAATTTTGTAAAACAACTTTTCATAATATGCTTTTAGAATAGTATCGATATTGATTATTAGTTATCTCAGTCTAGTCGCTTGCAAGGTTATATGATGATGATTTTTTTTCTCAGTAGTCATACGAAACTTCTTTCTTATCAATTACGAACCTTATGAAGCTCACGTAACTTCATTTGAACTCATTTCAAGCACATGTGGATCATCTCAGAAAATTTCTTGTTCTTTGTTCATAATAAGAAGCAATTATAGAGTTCTCGATTATATTGTCTATATGTAATGCATTTTATTTTTGCATTCTCATGTTAGTTTTGTACTAAACTTATTTCTATAATTTGTGCTATTTTGGCAGAAACACATTTGAGTCAGTTATTAAGAAACCTCTGTGACATAACAACGTATAATGTGTGAAATAGCGACCTGTCTGATAACTTTGAGGAAGTGAATAAACGCCTACGGGAAAAATCATTTTCCATCTATTATTCTTGGTAAATCACTACATTGAACATTCTGAGTGACATTCTGTGACCCCTCACAAATCTCCCCATTCTCCCAATTAAGGGAGAAGGTAACAACATCAACGCTGCAAAACTTCATTCAAATTGAGACTCAAAGGTAGTCCCAACCGGCTGATTTTGACTTTTTCCTTCCTATAATCACTTTATTTCGCGATTATCAAAAAAAGTTTCGACGCTAGCTTCATATTAGACTATAAACCCGTAACATTCTTTCAGTAGGTTAAATGACCCAACATGAATCATGTCCAGAACGCTGTTGCTACATGAAACATAACTTCTAGCAAGCACTATGCCGTCAGTTTTAACTGATATAATCGACTTTATAAAGGGGTTGGCGAAATTTCTCACCGGAATATGAAAAGCTTGTGACAAATTTTTTTAAAAGGCTTTCTTCGATATGATACATCCAGAAAAACGGATTACGGAAAAACCGTCAAATGAAAAAATAATGGTATCGAAAGCTATAATTTTTTTTGTGAAAGTGATTGAGGCTCTGATCCCATTATTTTTCATTCGTCAATAGGTTATTTTTGATTATTTTCTCAGGATCTCCCATCTTTGAGAAAGTCTTAAAAAAATATAAAAGCTAATGAAACGGTGCCAGAATTTATGTATAGGTATACATTTTCATATAGCAGCAACGTCTTCAACTTTATTCATGCTGTTTAGAATATGCGTATATTTTCGGTACAGCGCATTCTACAGTCACAGTCTGAGCTACTCGACATTCGAATTCGTTAAATAGAATCTGGGGGCTGATGTCCTGTCTATTATATTCTAGTATCGAGATAAAGATTGAGATATTCATGATTATAGCCCAAAGATCACAAATATATTTCCTGAAATCTTGTGTTTTTGTCCGGCATTGAATACAAAAACTGTCAATATCACTTTTTATACCAGACTCTAGGATGGGATACTTTTCCGATTGAAATCGAGTAGCTATACCGTCTATGAACTGATATCCCATAGTGTTGTAATGCGACCTTATTCACAAAGTGTTTTGTTAGCAAAAATTAAGAAAAAATGGGTCTTAATTTGGATCAATTCTGTATTTGAAGAAAGGGATAATCGGTAAAAATCTGATTATATAATAAAAATACACCTTTTTCCGAAATAGGTAATGATTTAATGACCTTTATCGATTTCAAGATATTTGATATTGAATGAACTCTTTTTGTTTATCACATATCTCCATATATTCTGAACTATCTTGTATATGCATATAAATCCATGTATTTTTGGAGAATGATTTTAAAAAATTATACAATAACTCCAAGCAGATAAAAGATTCAATATTCACTTGAAAAAGCTATCGTATAGCGAATTACGTTACATAGCTTCGTAGATCTCATTGAAGTGAAAATGTCACAGGAGACTGGCTAAGTTCTTTTTTGGAAAGTATTTTTTGAGAATATAATATAATATACTATATAAGTTCTATCGAGTTATAACCAATTTAAATCAGGTGAAAATGTATTGGGTATTCAAACAAATATGAATTCAATTCTTCGAACATTCATTGAGAAACCCGTATATTGTCAGTGATTTCCGTAACATAGCTTCTATTTGCCCGCTATGTTCATCTGAACATATTCCTCCAATACGGTAGCAGCCTTCGTCATTCCACCCACCCTGATACACCCTATATGAGAGATATTATCATTTGCACATTTGAATAATCAAACATGAACATATTCTCTTTGCATGATCCATCCTCCCATTTTTCGTCCTCCCACTATAAACAGAAACGCCCGTTGGGATCAATGAATAAATAAAGTCATTCAACATGAGTGTCAGCAAAAACTCCATTCTCTCGTTTCCTGCTACCATTCGTTCAAATATTTTGTGCGTCCGAAGTATATTTGGAGAACGTGTCTTTTGAATGGAATTACCAGCCCTTTGTGTCCGCTAATGAAATAGAAACAAGTTATTTATATACATGAAGGGAGAAGCTTCTGTCTGCGTTCACTGGGAATTACAAACTTCCAAATAAATATATCCACATCAAGGAGGTGAATAAAATAAACTGGGGTTCATAGAAAACTGTTTACCCCACAAACGACCAGAATTGTACGCTCATCTGAAATCTACCTATGGTGAATTAAAATCAATTATAGGAACAGTTACTGTTCTTAATTGCGGGAATCTTCACTACTTCAACTGCAAGTTTATTTCCGAATCATCTTGTTGAAAAATTATAATCAAACCCCTCCAGAGTAATGTTGTGAAGCTGTGAATAGCATTCTGAGAATAATATCCTGAGTGGATCTGAAATAATGTTGAATACTACAGTCATATCATCGTGGAGAAAGATCACTGGAAATATATTATTTAGATTAGATTCGATATAATGGCTTAATCGTTTTTCTCGACTGTGAATTAAATGAATAGTCGCAAAGAAAACAAATCAACGTTAACAGTAGAAATTGAATTAGTATATTATTGAAAGTACAATATAATCATATTGAAATTGAATCAATATAAAAATAAAATGAGCAATTATATAAGAATAAGTAAAAAAATCAAATAGTTAAACATAGAATCTAATATATTTGAATAAAATTGAAAAAATAATGTAGAGGTAGATGTGTTGAGCTTTGCGATATCCAATACTTCCAGAGGTGCGTTGTTTTCAAATCGGATGTGATCGTCCACTCCGAATAGTGGTGTTCCAGTTGGATGTGGATGAAATACACTCTTTCGGTAATTTGCAATGGCTTGTAAAGCATGGGGAGTTGATATAAAGAATCCCGTTCCATTATATTTCGGCGAGCATACTTCCGCAATATACAGGGTGTCCCTGGACTTCCTCTTTTCCTTTCGGGAATGTATAGATGGGGTGAAAATATCACCAGTACTTCATATAACTGTTTTTCCTAAAATCCTTCGTTACCAAGTTACGGGCCCTCGAAGTTACAAAATGAAAAATGTTTTTCTTTGATAACTTTTCAAGTGAATATTCAAAATCATCCAAATTTTGGTAATTGACTAAACAAATGAATTCCTTCGATGAGTTTTCATGCAGGAGTCAGTTGTTTTGCTACAAAGTCAGGAACGGACTACCCCCGATGGTCCACACCCCAAAACTTTGAAATGACAGATATTTTTCAATATTTTTCAACAAAATAAGGTTACTTGGACAATTTTATGAATGAAAGTACTCGTGTGGAAAGTCGATCGGAGCAACGAGTCTTGATAAAAATGTAGTTTTACTCGACGACATCAAACCCGCTCGTCCACCATTATTTGAAATGAATAATTATCAAAGCAGAAATATTAATGATAACGTTAATTCAACAACATTTATCCTGAGATGTCTACCATTATTCGAAAATATTAGTTTTTAAGGAAAATGGAAATGATAGGTAAAATGTTCATAACGAATTTTTATAATGCAAACACGTTTAACTAACGAAACTCAAGAGCCTCAAGAGCAAACAGAAATGAAAAATCCGCTACAGAAACTGCTCGATATGACCACCTTCTCTCTCTATACATTTTCTTAGTCTGCGAAGACACCCTCTCTGTACTTGAAATAGCATTCCAGGGTCGTTTCGTATGGCTTCACAATGTAATGTTATTCTATTCAACAATGCATCTCTTGTGTGAATAGGTGTAGCGTAAACAAGGCTTTTTAGATGCCCCCACAGAAACAAATCCAATGGATTTAAATCCGGAGACCGCGATGGCCATGAATATGGCCCACCTCTACCAATCCATCTATTGTGGAAAATATGGTTCAGATGGTCACGCACAATAAAACTAAAATGAGGAGGAGCGCCATCATGCATAAACCACATATCTCTTCGGGTTTGCAATGGAACGTGTTCCAAAAGTCCATTCAAATCGTTCTGAATGAACTCCAAATAACGTTCTCCATTCAATCGGTCCTGAAGAACGAATGGTCCTATAATATGGTTTCCTATGATACCAGCCCAAACATTCACGTTGAATTTCCGTTGGTGTTTGGTTTGCAATATCCCATGGGGATTTTCTTCGGCCCATATATGGAGATTATGAGAGTTGATAACTCCATCTCTACTGAAACCTGCTTCATCAGTGAATAAAACTCGATTAATAAAAGTCATATCCTCTCTTTGCCTATCCATGAACCAATTGGCATATTCCAGTCGTGCTGGAAAATCTTGAGGTGTCATGGCATGTACCTTCTGGATGTGAAATGGGTGGAGCAGTTCGTTCCCTAATTATTCTATGAATAGTGGACTTGGATGTATGGAACTGTTCTGATAGATTTCTGATGCTCATTGAAGGATCATCAGCGACGGCTTCCAAAATATATTCCTCCAATACAACGGTACGTACAGTCCTAGGAGCGCACTCACCACCTCGTTTTGGCAAAACTGTACCTACAATAATATCGAAATAAAACAACGTGCTCAAATTAATTATCAATTATTACATACCTGTCTCCCTCAAGCTGCGATCGACACGCTCGAATGTTTCTCTTGACGGTACCGTTCGATTGGGAAAATGCTCGAAATACAGACGACGAGCTTCTGCAGCATTACAAAATGCTCGTCCATAAAATACATGCATATCTGCATATTCATTGAATGTAAACTGTTCGGCCATATCAAAAAAATTCAAAATATCCTATAGAATATTGACAATACAATGATAGTCATATGACAACGCACCACTCAACAAAACAAAATCGCATTCCAGTTTTTCATTTTTTATCAAAACTTTCTAGAAGGTTTTTTTGTCAACATCTGTGAAAGAAATTGAACATAATTATTCCCTGGATATTTTTCACCTGATCATGTGCAGCCGTTTTTGTAGTTCATTCGTTTGCTTTTTATTAGTATAGGTAAATATTTTTTCCGATGTGCGTTTTTTCAGCTAAATTTGATTCGTGTTGAAGAATTTCTCCCATAGAATTATAATTATCAGTGAAACTCCTCAACAGTTTAGCTGTGAAGAAGAATTTGAAACATTCAAATGTTGAGTTTCATGAGATTCAGATAACTGATCAACACGAAACGTAATTATTCCACACGTATACATACAAAATAAGGAATGAATTCGATATGTCATAGTAGAGTAGCTTGTTAGTTTAAAAACACCACGAATCTACAGAACTCGATATTTCTTTTGAAAAAATATCTGCTTTCACAATTGTGAATTAAACTTCCATATAGGTACTGTACTTTTTGTTTACGACTTCATTTTAGCATACTTTGTATTATTCCTGTTATAAATGTTGTTGAATTAACGTTATCACTATTATTTCTGCTTTGATAATTATTCATTTCAAATAATGGTGGACGAGCGGGTTTGATGTCGTCGAGTAAAACTACATTTTTATCAAGACTCGTTGCTCCGATCGACTTTCCACACGAGTACTTTTATTCATAAAATTGTCCAAGTAACCTTATTTTGTTGAAAAATATTGAAAAATATCTGTCATTTCAAAGTTTTGGGGTGTGGACCATCGGGGGTAGTCCGTTCCTGACTTTGTAGCAAAACAACTGACTCCTGCATGAAAGCTCATCGAAGGAATTCATTTGTTTAGTCAATTACCAAAATTTGGATGATTTTGAATATTCACTTGAAAAGTTATCAAAGAAAAACATTTTTCATTTTGTAACTTCGAGGGCCCGTAACTTGGTTACGAAGACTTTTAGGAAAAAAAGTTATATGAAGTACTGGTGATATTTTGACCCCATCTATACATTCCCGAGAGGAAAAGAGGAAGTCCAGGGACACCCTGTATTGGTCTGGTAGAATCAAGTGAGTTATAATTGGTTCATTCCTTTCGAGTCTGCCTGTTAGAACGCCACTATCAATATTTTCAGGAGTATTACTTTGTGCCAAGGCTCGAAATGAAGTCACCATTTCAACTAGTACCACTACAGGTCTGAGTATATCATACTCTTCCTGGACACTGATCTTTGAAGGCTTTCTGGTGTGGTCTACTTCTTATAAGAACATGAAGACTTGTGAATTTTGGAGGATCGCCTGAGTTATTCAATGATCTCGAACCAAATATCCCAGCCGCAATTTTGCTCATAGGGGAAAGTGAAGTGGATGTATTTTCTTGGGATGATTGGTTGTTATGGAAGGCTTCGATAAAATTTCGAGATCGCAGAAAAACGGAATAATCTCCCATAAAAAATTTGAGGTGGCTGATTTGGTGCATAATAGGAATTTCTGTGATTGGGAAGGAATGGAAACTCATTCAATCATTTCGAAGGAGAAATGGTGCCAAGTAGAGAAGCAGCATTTCCGCGTTTAACAGCGATTCTGAAACGCTGGTTGAGGAATGCAGTAGATCGGATATCAAATGTTATTTGACTCAGTCTTCTACCAATATCGTGGATTGAAGATAGTGAATCTGGTCCAAAAACACCTAGGATTTCAAATGCTACAGGACAGAAGACGAAACTGCTACCTAGGAAACTACACTTTGAATATTTCAATTTCTCACTTGAAATGGCAACAATATAAGTAGACCTACCTTTCAATTGTAGACAGAAGACTTTTGAGTTGAAAGGGGATAATTGGAGAAGAGAGACAGAAAAATATTGAACTGGGGGGATTAACGTATCCTCTCTATGGCATCAGCCGAAAGAGATTAAGAGAAGAATTACAGCCTGTTTCGACGATGTAATTTGTCGCTGCAATTTCTCGCGGCAACTTGCCGCTGCGAGAAATGTCATGTATCTGTCAGTTTGCATTACTAATATAAAAAAATAGCACTGAAGGTTACCAAGATAAACGCCTACATTATCACAACTGATATATGATTTTATTCATTTCTAATAATTGTGATTATGATAAATTCAGCTCATTACTTTACTTGAAGTGTTCAGTATCGAAAAATAATTGAGCCATTCAAAATTACCAATCTTCAAATTGATGCCACCACATGTTTCTAGTTCCACTACTTATATCACTAAGTCGCTGCAACTTGACGCACCAAAAAATATTCATGCAACTCGAAAAACTTGCATGAATACATACAATTTTCTGGAGTTGGAGCGACAAATTGCATTGTCGAAACAAGGTATTGGTTATCTGGCAAATAGACGAAAGAAATGGAAGGGTGCGTGTAAGTAATATTTGTCAGTTACAAGGTTGAAAACTGTTGGTTATTTTTATTTGATAGATATTTTTCATTGAAAAAACTTGTGCTGATATTGTTCGTTAAATTCATTGTTATGTTTGGTATGTGTTTTTATCGTTCTTTTTGGTTATATTCTCGACTTTTTTGTTTCGATAGTCGTTCAACTGACATTCTGATTTTTACACGTCATTGTTTTTTCTATACAACAGAAAATACCATGAAATTGAGATGAAAATACGATATCATTATTTATGTCATGGCTATAATAAGTATTTTTTCAACATCCCATTCTGAAAAACAAACAATCCATTTTGAAATACAATAATAACTGGTGTCGTCATCGATATGAAATTTTGCTCTTACCTGCTTTCGAATCTAACCCACACAGCGAGTCAGCAATTTGGAGGTTGGCGTTATCCAATCCTGGGGAGCCCCCTATCTGCACGTAATCATCTAATCCCCGTTTCTGGCACTGGAAAAGCAAACTAATTAGTGGGGGCTAGACAAGCATCGTATTGTTTGCTACAAGCAATACGAACCAGGACAACAGGACATTGAGACATATTCACGAATTACCCAATGTATATAGTCGGTCGGTTTGCAGAAGGTACAATTAAAATTCGGCTCGGCTATTCCTCCTATCACAGTTGTGAAAGTTGAGAAACTTTGTATTGAATTGGAAACTATAGCACAACAACATCTGGTAACACTTCGAGTGGTGTTACCAATAATTATTTCTCTCATTATAATAATAACAACGACCTGAATTCGAACAAGAATCACTAGTGAGCATGGTTATTCTCGCATACAAATATCCCTTATTCAATCCAGATGTGGGTTTGTGTAGACTTTCATAGAATAGAACAGAAAAAGTCTTGGGGTAATTTATCTCCAAAAAAAGTAATACAACTATTGAGAGACAGATCTCTATCCAATCTACCCGAAAAGTTTCTACATTGATTCTAAACAGTTCTTTCTGGATGAAACACGTCATATTATTAAACAACATCTCATATAACAAGTAATTGTCGTCTTCAATTCTTACTAGTCTGTGAGTATTCATTTCCATTTCGGTTTTGAGTTTGTCCATTACATTGTGAATATATAAAATATCACTTCTATTCGTTTCAGCTAGACCTTCTAAGAACGTAATCAGAATCGATATTATAAGTTATTCATAAATTTTATAAACAAAATGCGATATGGTGAATTAATTAAATTATCCGAATTGCAGTTATATCCTTAATCACAAAGTTTAGATGTATGACATGATAGCATCATATCTTTCGTGTGACCAAGTAAATGAATATATTTGTATACAGATGGGAAATTATACATAGTTATAGCCCCAACAGGTTGAAAACCTTCACAAGTTAATTCACCCACAACGAATCAATAGGTATTCAAGTGAAATATTTTCCACAACCGATGGAAAATATCGAGGAAAACTCAAACCATATACTAGCAAATTACAACATTCAAAGGTCATGCTAACTGAAATATCAAATAAAATTATCACAAAGCACATCTCAATCTATAAAGAATGCGTACAAATTCAAATAGGTTTCCAACAAAAATCTGATATTCATCTCATCATTGCAGAAGATTGTCCCATGGTAGCAGATTCGAAGGTAGAATGAAAACAAACACAATATTCACAAGATTTCCAACGGCTGTGGACAGAATTTGTTGTCTAGTAGGGTATCAGTCACCTCTGTTCTGAATCGCTCTTGAACAAGCCGTACAGGCCTGTCTCAATCACCAAACCCATACCAGAAAATAACTACAACTAGAGGGTCGTTAGTTTTCAGTGAATATTCTCCACCCTATGGAATATCTTGGCCCATCAATCCTACAACATATATTCATGAAGCTGGCCCTGAAACCCTATTGAAACCGATATGGAATTCAGAAATGAATTCAAACAATATCAACATCACCTGGGATTTCAAGATAAGCGGCAGGCAAGCTTGTTTGGATGTATCATGGGAATCTGCTCTCGATATATTGAAATTTCGATGACACATTTCATGATGAATATCAAGATGCATATATTCCTGGTGCGATCTCCGATACGATATTGTTTCGTCAAAAACTCTAGACACGATCATCATGCACGGAATTTACTGAGATTGTTAGTAGATGGTGCAAGAATCGAATTCTGCCATATTTTGAGATTTGCATTACAATCCATTCGAATTTTGTCAGCAGTTTGTTATAATTTACTGTTCCTTAGTAGTTTTCTTAGTTATATGTCTTTTATCTGCCGTTGCTTTCAATTATTAGTTTTCTGTTTGTTTAGTATTTAAGTCTCGTTCTGAATGGCATTCCATAATGAATATCAAACGCTGTTTTATTATTTGTGGACGACATAATCAATCATCTATTCAAGTATATGAAGTTCCGATGGTTAGAAAAAATACATGAACTCAATTAAATTCAATTGGTCAATATAACGCGAGATTATTCTGACGCTGATGAAAAAAGTTCATCTTGCTCAGTTTTTACTTTCGTAGAGGCAATATTTGTGTTATTTGCTGATTGCTTTTCAGAATTTCCTAGTTCAGCATATTTATTCCAAGTTCCAGCATAAGTGAAAATGGTTGTTATATGCCCAGTAAAAGGATGCAGTAACAGAAATTTAAAATCATGGAATAAAAGTTCTTTCTGTCTTCTTGTACAGCGCTATAATAGCCTGCACTATAGCAATCTTCCTAATAAATTGAAATTACTCAGGTTGATCTGGAGTATGGAGGGTCCAATTCACTTCGAATTAAACACTTTCATGCTCAATAAACTGTATATTAACGTACTATTTTTTCCATGTAATCCAACTCCATTACCTCTCACGTCGATACCGATATTTCGAAGAATCTCATCAAATCATCTGAAGCAGCACCGAATAGTAAGATTTTCTCATAACATATATCGAGAATATAAAGCAAATGCTTCTATCTGTAATATATGTATCAAGATGCATATCTGTATTTACGTGTAAACATAAACACACAAATATCAAATATATAGCGAATTTTTAGGTAGGAACTGGGGCAATTTTCGATAGTATTCGTGTATCTTATTCCTTCATTAGGTAGAGTGTTGGAAGAAAAAAAGTAACACACTGGCTCTGCACGAGTTCTTCTAGAGAATTCACTAATAGACATTTCGTCAGACTCTATAATGTCATGTGTCTAGAGTTGCCGCTTAACGCCATCTGTAAAGAAATTCCAAGAATTCGAATTATCCTGGATATCATTATCAAGTGAGCCGTAGGTCTAGCGTTTTTGACGAAAACATTAACACTGTTCTGGTATAGAATTCATTTCACCAGGAATATATGCATCTTGATGAATATTATATTTCCATCTTGTCTAGCGAGTGCACAGATTTGTTC
The DNA here is from genome assembly GCA_032362365.1 of Zygogramma bicolorata. NCBI lineage: Eukaryota > Metazoa > Arthropoda > Insecta > Coleoptera > Chrysomelidae > Zygogramma > Zygogramma bicolorata. The sequence goes on along the minus strand of JAVJAQ010001639.1, from coordinate 2,369,139 downwards.
GGGCAACCGAACCGTCAGTTGATTATCTTGGGTGCAGAAGCGTTGTGCGTCTAGCTGATTTTCGAGAGAGCATTTGCTATTTCAATTGTGGAGAAACCAAGAAAAACCCATAATGCTAACAGTTCAGGTGGTGTATTATATCAAGGGATCCCACTTACCATTTTGATGACTACTAAACCGAGCCTTCGATAATGACATTCAAAAACATCCTTATTTTTGACTTTTCCTTTTCCGAATCAATGCGAAAAGAACACAAAACTTCTGTAAAAAAAGTAAAAGAATACTGATACTCATAAGTCAGATACTAATGAATTTTGTTTCCCTGGAAATGCTTACCTTGTAAGCGAATCATGCATCGAGTGCAAATAATATCAGTTTGGTGTTAGGGTAATCGATCTCTACAGTTTCAACTTCTACACCAAAGGTCTCATCGTCTAGTCATAAATAAAAAGTCTATGAATTATATGTAGGTATCAAAAGAGAGTGTTTGTTTATCTTCTGACGTTACTTCTTTTACGGAAGTTCTGTACTATTTTTTTTCAGTTATTCGAAGGAGAAAAAGCCAAAAATCAAGTCCTTGAAACACCTTCCCACAAAAATAATTATGTTTTTTAATCTTTCATAACCGGTTTGCATTTTTTCTTAGTGAAGTGGCATTAATAGTCGCCAATTTGTCTGCGCATTGGCAGGAAACATGAAGCCCAGCAGTCAAAAACTTCAGATTGTCATCAAATATACTGAAGGAGTTGCCCTTTCATTTGATATATTTTACAATGCTGTCACTACATGACTATAAAGGCCTAGATATATCAAGATCTCCCGTATATTCCTACTAATTTTCTGTACTCTATGTTTCGCATTTAAAAAAAATCAAACCGTATATGGTGACGATGTTCAGTGAGATGTCCCAGAGCGCTACTGACCCTCAACAATATCGGTCGTTCCTTTCTGGGCGCATTGATGAAATGTGCAATAGGAAAAACTATCAAATGAAATATAGACTACATCTTGGCGAAGAATTGATGACGTGTATGTCCAGTAATCTCTGTGAGGTATAGTAAGATAAAAAAACATCTATTATGTATGTGTTCACTGTGTTGAAATTTATTCTTAGTAGGTGTTTCTGCTTTCTTTATGGTCTGCACAACCAGTGTCCAACTGGAAAAGTAGCTGAGTTTGTGCAAGGATGGATTGGATAAGATGTAAGTGAAATGTCATTGAAAAGCAGGTCACTTAAAATTATAGACAACCGCTCGGTTGTTGTTCAAAATTGAAAAAGAAATATGTAATACAAACGAAATCATCCTGAATCAACCCGAGGTTTCCAAATCAATCAAGTTATGTCAAAAACAACAAAGATAGAAGTTCAGTATGAGATAGATCAGGAGTTTATAAATTATTGTGTGGTACATGTCCCATGTTTTATGTCGGTCAAACGAGAAGAACATTCGATACACGCGTTGAAGAACACAGAAGTAGTTTTCAAAATGGTAAGACAATATCTACGTATGCATCTCATCTCATTACAGAGGGACATGAGTTCAACTACGAATTTGAAATCCTTCATTTCCAAGGGAAATGGTTGAAACTCAATCTCTTGGAGAGTTGGGAAATCAATGAATGTGAACATTCACAGTTCCTAATGAATGATCAGACGGAGTTTAATAAGTCGCCTCTGTTGAACATGTTCTTTCCAGGAAATTGTACTAATAGGGATATGACGCCGACCAATAATTGATCTTTTAATTAGTTTTCGGACTATATTCTTATTTAGCGTCGGATATGAAGTTGTATGAATCCTAAATGTTACAATAATAAGATTAGTTTAGAGTTCCTGCTCGAGGAAGCTATTGTATAGCGAAACACGTGTCGCGGTTTATCAAACCCTTATATGTGAAGATCTTACAGGCAACTGTATATTATTTGTTTGAGTTGTCTCACGTAAAATGAATCATTATTTTCTGAGACGAGCCAAAAACACAGAGGCAAAACCACAGCTTGCATAACATTCCGCATCCAAATCATGCACTACCTCTAATCGAACCTTGTGGATAGTGCCGGTTTCCAATTCGACCCCCCTTCCATCGCTCGGAGTAGCTCCAACATCCAGGGCAGCCACTTTCACTACTGCAGGAAATAAGGTGCTCAAGCTGCAATTCGTTCTCTTCCCGTAATTTCGGAGGGTGTAGATGTCGTCCGTTTGAAACAGTATGTTGCAAGCTGAAACAATTGAAGATTTATTGAATCTCCTTTCGATTCTGAAATCAGGATTTTTATTGTATCTCTATCATGGTCTGTTATGAATGCTTCTGATCCAAACCAACAAACTTGACAAGTTGACAAAGACGGGGTCGCATGGCTATTTTTGCATTATTTTTGGGTGGACTGAGATCGATCGCAATCGTCTCATTTGAAGTTCTCTCGCAGAATATTTTCGGAAGGAATGAGAAATAATCATCATCAGTCACAAAATCAGTAATAATCACCTACGAGGAAATATTTTATTGTGACCCATTGAAGCACCACTGTACATGGAATGCTTAATACAAACACGTTAATTCCTTGTGTTTGGGAACGACAATCAAAAATACAGCAATCGATAAATCATGTAACCGGCCTTGTTTACTACGAATATTACCTACATATTCAGAGTAGTTTTATAATGGAATAAATATTGATTTTGATGGGTGATGATATGTTAACAATGTTCATGTAAAAAAAAAGTGTTGTGCCCCTTGCCTATTTTTGAAATAAAAGTGAAATACCAATGCAGTCAATAAAACATTTCTGTATAAGATCAAACGGAAAGAAAAATGCTGCGACATATGATGGAGAAAGAACTAGGCTTCTTTGGATTCCTGAATGATATAACGTGTCGGAAGCACCTTCTCTGGCATGAAATCTTAAAACTCAGTCTTTCTGTTGAGAAATTTTCTCTGAGAGAGAAGAAAAGATGAAGATATTCAACAAACCTCGAAGTTGTTAATAATGAAAGAGTGAGGAAAGTCAACTCGCCTATTTTTTTATATATACAGATTCACACGAAAGGGGAACCTTGTAATGCTCACCGCGTAAATCAAGAGACAGGAGTATGAATTAACATTAACTTTAAATTTTTGCTTCGGTAAAGAATTCCAAGTTCAGCTGTTCTATTGAAAAAACATCCCTGAGCAAGAGATGTTCGACAGGTCTCCAATCTCACAACAAAAGGGTGAGAATTCTGCACACGTCGGTTCATCCGTGTTGATACTGCCAAGGGTGGAAAGTTTGACAACAATATAGAAGAGCACCCACCGTTAAAATGTGAAAATATCCTCAGAAGAGGGACAAGTCTCCGACCCTTCATCGATGCTCCAACGAAGTGAGCAAGTCCGTGAGCAAGGAATCGCCAAAAAGACGGGTTGCTTTTCTCTGAATAGAATCAAGAAGTGTCGATGAATGTTTTGTTGCTAAGCTCCATACATGAAAAAAATTAATCAATGGTAGGCCGTATCTCTTAGATAATGAGAAACTAACGAAAAGTGGTGAATTAATTCGAACGAAACAGAAATCCAAGTTTTTGGGGAGCACCTTCAGCAATCGATCCAACATGGTTTGTCCATGAAGGATTATAACTGCTGGTAATTCGTAGCATCGAGATACTTGACTTTGGAGAAAAAGTTACTCCTGACATCTGAATTTTAGATAAAGATAGATCGGTTTCCTTTGAAAAAGGACATGCCTGGGTTTTTCCAGCATTAATTATTACCACCGAGTTGATGTCAATTCCATTATTCTGTCCAAGTCATCGTTGACATTATTGAGGCTTATGCCTCTCTGAATTTTCGTTTCCCCTGCCAAGGTGGACACTCTAGAAGGGAACTACTATGAAGAGTACTGTCGTGCGCAAACTGTACGAGATATTTTCTTGAGTAAATTATCGATTTGAAGCAGAAAGAAAGTGGGCGCCAGAAGTGAACCCTCTAGAACACCTGCATTTATATATTAGACGATAAACTCTACAACAGAGCACACAATTGGGGAGGTTACCCATAAGACGGCAATTTATAAAAGAGACATCTATGCCAAACTCGATCAAACGCTTTTGGAATGTAAATTGCAATAGCTAAAGTTGCTTCAAAATTTTCGAAGAAATGGTGTCAAATATGTGAAACATACGCCAATAAATCACTGATTGATCTTTGATGGCGAAATCCGCATTCTCGATTATTAATTGAACTCTGTCTGTTTTCCGGAAATTATAAAAAAAAAAGTTAATGGCAATGTGACAGGTTGACGATATTTCAGAAGAACAACGATCGTGAAAATATCTATGGAAGGATAACAATTTCCGATTTTTCTTTGGTGTTCTAAAAAAGTGAGTTTTTGAGTGAAGTATATCCAACAAGACGAATAATTTTTTTTGAATTAGCTCAAATTAAATTCCTTTTTTGTATTCCAACAAAGGTAAGCGAAATCTAAGAATTTCTTTTTCCACAAAACAGACAATGACGTCTTTGTAATATGAAAATAAAAAGAGGCTGCGATGAACAGCACTATTGGGTAATCAATGAAGGCAAGCTCAAACTACATTATATCTATCTTCTTCCTTCACAGACCTTCTACATCTTGACCCGATAACTAGTTTTCAGAGAAGGCATCAACATCACCCCCAAATCAAAATAGAGCAGAAAATTTTGTGATAATATGAATCGTCGGCAAAAATGGCACTCTTACACCTATATTATTGTTTGTTCAGAAAAACACAGGTAAGAGGATCTATCGTATTACGAGTTGTATTTTTGTCCTACTTATTGAAAATGAAGGGTAGGAGATATAACTTTTACCATATACCATGGTTGGATACTTTCTCACTTTTGGTCTATTCATTTATCAACCTATTCAAGTGGACTTCGACTTCACTGGAATTGATGAGTTTGAACCGCGCATTCGTCAAATATGTAGTTCACTGACGCAGCCGCCACATTTTTCTATCGGTAAGCAAACAAGTTTCAAGTAGGTATTCTATTTTTCAAATATGATGAAAAGAACCATGCATCCTTACCACAGATTACTACAATCAGAAAGAGAATTTTACGAAATCACCTTTTATTTTATCTCTACCCCGAGTTTTCAGGGAACTTGAAACGCCGATTTGGAGTAAATCTCCGGGTCGGCTTCGCCTAACATGCAAATAAAAGTTCAAATCCGTCTTTAGTGAAACACCGCAACCACCGAATAAACGGATATTTTTAATAATGATATGAAACTCATATAATCATGAATCTTTTCATAACCTATCCACTAGAAATAATATGTATACATTGTTCAGCAATCGCATGTAGAACCAAAGGGGATTACACCGACAAATGGCTAAATGCCTAACACTCATTGGGTAATCTCAGCGTTTATTTCAACGATAATATGCTTTAACACAATATATAATCCTAAAACATTGTTTCTGTTAGTTATCAACATGATATCTCTACACCTCATTTGATCTTCTTCGACCACACTCCAATTTAAATTGAACGACATTGTTGTTCAAAAATTGGTGGCAACGTTGGGCAAAGGTCACAATATTTTCGTTGCGGAATTTCAAGTCTATGAAATATAAAAGTACTGGCTAATACAAAAACTTAAAGAAGGTGGAATGTAGTGCAGAGATCACATATTTTTGAGAGCTTTTCATTGATTCTATACTAAGTACCGATTTGTATTCTACGCATAAAGATATTCGAATAAGTTGGGGTCCTCAGATATTGTTGCTTTTTTCGAATAGAAATTTCGAATAATACCTCTGTTGCAATTTGTGGTTAATTTTATGATGAAAATGACTCTCAAATAACTAATGAAAAAAATATATGTCTGCATTTGCGAAAATAATTGATGCCTCAAACAATAACCACCATCAATAAAAGGCACCTCGTAAAATTTAGTTTTTATTACATTCTTTTGTAAAAGCTGCGTGCAAGTCGTAAGTCACCTGGTGCCATTCGAAACAGTAAGCCTTCGCAAGTTTTGTAATTCCAAGAGTTGTTTTTGTACATTATATTAGATTAGATTATCGGGGAGCTGGCCCATGGCCTGATTCACTGCGACCTTTTCAGATCTATTGTGATGCTCCTTGGCTGTTAGAGCTCGTTGTCTAGCTTGATCTCTTTGATGAGACTCCATAGCCTCGACACTGACTCCTTCATATAGCTAGAAGTCTTTGGTTTCTCCTCCCCGAATCTTGCGTGACTCAGCCTTGCTATCGCTTCGCATTCACAGAGCACATGCAGTGCGGTTTCTTCCTCTTCTTGACAGAACCTGCATTGCGTTTCTTTTGTCAGACCAATATTGCTCATATGTTTTCTGAGCCGGCTATGCCCCGTTAGTAAACCCAGCACTACCCTTACAACCTTACGGTTGTGGTTCAGCAGGTCTTCCGTGAATCTGGGCGCTGGTTCCTTTATGAACTCTTCCACCTGTCTCATTCCAGGGAGCTTATTCCACCAATCTTTCGATTCGTTTTGCATCCATGAATTTATGGATGTCTTTATACTTGCTTTCGCTACCCCACAGAAGGGTTCTGGGCCGACCATAGCCTTGGATGCGCCTTCACGGGCTAGAGCATCGACCTCCTCGTTGCCCTTGTGACCCTCATTTCCGGGTACCCATGCTAGAGTTACCCTATTTTGGGTAATTAGCTCCTTGAGTGCGCTCAGACAGCTTCCCACCAATCTTGAGTAGGTTTGAAATGAGCTGAGCGCCTTAATTGCCGCCTGGCTGTCGGAGAAAATGGCAATGGTTTTATTTACGACGACCTTCTGCCTGTTTATTTCCCCTATACAATGTTCGATGGCCGCTACTTCTGGCTGGAACACAGTTGCATTATGTCCGAGGCTGAGTGCGATTCTCTGCCTCCGTATACTCCGGCTCCCACTCCTTCTTGGGTCTTCGAGCCATCTGTATACCAAGTTTCTTCCGCTTTAACCGGTGGGCCAATTTTCCAGTCCTCTCTACTTGGTATGATGATTTTGAAAAGATATTCTTGAAAGTTGTACTGCGGAACTGTGTTATCCATTCCTAGTATTGGATCTACCTTCAGTTCATTGTACATTTTCAAATATTCTCTCCCATGTGACTGGCTGATTGGAGTTTGTCCCTGCGTTAGCCTGTGTGCCACCAGTCGAGCTTCTTTTTGTATGTAGATGTGCAGTGGTGGAAGTCCAAGTAGGACCTCAAGAGCTGCAGTTGGGGTAGTTCTCATGGCTCCCGCGACACTAAGACACGCCAGCCTTTGTATGCCACCTAGTAGCCTAGCCGTACCCGATTGCTTTGTTCTTGTCTACCAAGTCACTGCACCGTATGTTATCATGGGTCTCACTACCCTTGTATATAACCAGAGTGTTTTTGTACAATTTCAATTATGCATTATCTTTTAAGTTATGTTCCGAAATGGAACTTCAGAAGTGCCTTAAAATGATTGTCGAACGTAACAAACACTTATTCTGGTTTTGACATGAAGTATACCGCAACGCAAAAGTGTTTCTGCAGATAACGAACTGTAAATATCGTTTACTACACTCGCTTTTATACGAAAAACTCGATAAAAAGGCGAGTAATATGAAGGTATTCTGGAATGAGTGTTTCTTTGTTCTTTCTTATCGATGAGTTTTATCGGTTTAATAATCATTGGGATCAGAAATAATGCATTCTGTGTATTAGGGAGACATGTTTCGGTAATCAATTATACCTGTTTCGATTCAGGGCAAAACGAGAAACTCTTGCGGTCTGTTCTCGTGAATAATTGTCACAAAGTTTGTGGCAGCACAGACACATCCAGTAGTAACAATACGTCAATACGATTTTTGTCGAACCACCCCAGCCTTTTTCTGTAATTCAGGTATAAGCTAAACCACATCACAACACCGGAATTAGCAGTCGACTGTATCAATATTATCGGCAACATTGCAAATTTTCAATTTTGATCCAATGCGCGAAACAATCCGCGACCTGTCTCCAATAAGCTCCGTTCTCCTTCTTATTAGTATTATGTGTCCGTACCATGGCACATTTTCATGTAACGGGTATACGTTTATTCCATTGAAAATCAGGTACAGGTGAAAATTCGAAACACGCAGTATTGACTACTCGTGTCTCAAAAATTGTTGACACGATAGAGTTTTCCTCAATGTGAAATCGTGATGAATTCAATTTCTTCATTACATACTTCGTGTATTTTCCAGATCCTAGCAAGTAAACAACTTTCTGTTCATTGAGATACATCTGAAGTGAGCAATTATATTCCAGATAAATGAAACATTGTGTTTTCTTGCAGAAAATTGAGCTATTTTCGTGGTAGTACCCCGATTTTCAATAAAATGTTATTCAGATCATTTGTTATGAATCCTTGAACTGTGTCATGTAGACTAATAGCAACGAAAAAAAAAAAATACAAAGTTTTTTTGTACCTCTCTTATAACGAATGTAACTAACCACATTCCTGAAAAAATATTACCGAAAGACAATCTCACCAAAAATATCAGCCATCTGTTGGGTATTTTTCAATCAAAACATAAGTTATATAATCGGAATTTGATGAAATACTAGTGAATAACTGCATTCGAATTGTTCATTAGTTTTTATTCCCAGGGAGGGTTTCAGAAATCATGAAAAGTGCACAAATTCCAAAGCAAACACACTTGTTTCATGTTCATAGGAACAAAAAGCCCCATTGTTCGGAGGATACTGAAAACCACAGAAAGAGTAAAAAAAATGTTGGAACTTTTTGTAAGGATCAATCACCCAAATATCAAACTGATGTTATTTGCACTCGACGCGAGTTTCGCTAGCAAGGTAAGCATCGTCAGGAGGAAAAAATTGATATCAATACAGGGATTCGAAAAGTCTGATTGAAAAAGGGACTATGTATTGACAACCTTCAAACTATTATACATAAAATTCTGTTAATGCATGAAAAGATTAAAGAATAAGTGACTTCTATGAAAAATATCTAACTATCGAGGTTCTTTTCCGGAATCGATTCCGGAATTATCTGATTCAAAGATATCAAGTACTTTTTCTGGATAACACCCTACCGATTGAATTGAACCGAGTATTGAAGTTTCCAATAAACAGGGTGTGTCAATGGAAACGAAATAGGGCCAATTTCTCATAGCGGTTTCAAGAAATGAAAATTTTTTGAACCCGTCAACTTTCAAAAATTTCAAATCTCAAATGGTGATAGGGGTCAAGCAATGAAGCGTTCCAAAAGTCATCAATCTCTCTTCCCATTTCTTTTGAATTTTCGAATTTGATGCAGTAGACGCTACTATTTTTGTGGCAAGAAGTAGTGGCTAGTAGCCCGACAAGGACGTGACTACCATTTTGGTCTAAGAACGTGGTTTGAAGTATAATTTGATTTATAATCAGTCTTCGAGTACGCTCATCGACACCATCAAAGTTTTTTAACAGTTAAGCAAGTAAAAATTACCGTGCTATCCACACAACGCATAATTAGTCTTGAATGTGAAAAAACGGTATCAATCGTTTTATGAATATTTCCATCATAATGTGTGTTCTGCATCAAATTCAAGAATTCACGAAGCTACAGAACAAACCAAAGAGGTATCGCTTGAACCCTATTCCTATTTAAGATTCAGGGGTTATATGTCATTCCGCCCAGGGGGTGGAAGTGACAAGGTTGAAAATATCTTCGAGAGATTTCCTCTTGAAAATAAAAATCGACGGGTTCGAGGTTTTTTTGTCTATCATACTTGTGATACAGTGTGGGCGAATTCATGTGTGATATAACTCAAATCACTCGCATTTTCAATTTTCCAACTTCTAAAGTGAGTTTATTTCAACGAACATAGGTTGTTTTTCATTGTGAGGTCGTGGGCGATACTTCCCGTGTCCATAAGGACAATGAAAATTCCTACTCCGCGAGTTGTAAAATGGTTATCGTTGAAAGAGTAATTCGATTTCCTGGTGCTCCCAAGTGAATGGAAAATATGTTCTCAGTAAACCCATTACACGTAATCCGTAATGTGTTTTCCTTCACTCGATTTAGTCTTGATGCTGTTTCGTTTACATATCTAATGTGTTCTCGCTATTGAAAACTTTAAATTGGTTGTCAGCGTGATAGTAGGATTTTAGCGAAGATATATTGAAAAAGTTTTCGTAAGCTATGTTCGTAAAATATCTGCTCGTGAAATATTGTTCTCTCACAGTTATTATGTCATGAACACAATCCTTACACGCCTTTATGCTGGACAATGCTTTCTATTGTGAGATAAAGTAATTGATGGAGAGATCAAACTTATTATAAAAATAATCACAGAATCATTAAATTACTGATAGCCCCAAAGTTGATTCTCAATCTTCGGAATTCACCTGGTATGAAAATACTCATTTTGAGAAGAGTATTCTGACGATAAGATCAGAAAGCTAAGTACGTGACAACGTCAAACACGAAATATCACTATCAAAACTTGAATAATAATGTTATAAAGTACATTCGAAAACCAACTATAGCTTTATTTGGCAACAGAAATATTAGATGTTATTCCTAACTTATTTTTTTTAACCTATTGAATAAAGCCTTCTTATACTCACCTATTTCGTAAAAAACTACGCCAATATCGCTTTATTACCATGTTTATTGTACCGAAATGTGGAAAATTCGACCTGATACAAAAAATGCAATGACTATTCAATCACTATTCGGTTTATGTAATGACTCCTGAAATCCATATCGATTTGAATTTGAAATATCAACAAACAGTTTATCCGCACTATAATAAAATTCTCACAATTGAATTGAACTTGATTTATTTATACGTTAATATCCCGTTAATGTAAGGTATTCTGTCACAATTTGACAATATGAAAATTTGAATATTTTTTTTGATTCATCACAACTTGAAGTCTTGAAGCAGAATATTCAGAATGTTTACTATTCGCAAGAGAATTGGACATGATAGCTATTCTTGATAGTTGAATAGATTATCCGTTTCCTGATGTTTAATATCATTTTTTTTCTACTGAAGATGCAAAACGCGGTTCAAGTGCAAGTCAGATTGATTGAATTTTGTGATGAGGTAATGATCTCTATGGAAAGTTTTCGATCTCAAATCAATTTTCAAAGCACTAACTAACCCTGGTCTTCGTTTCCCAAATGCACTGTTATTTCTGAATCGGATATAGATAATTGAAATCTAAAGCATTCACATTGAATTCGTTTGATATACAACCATACTATAGATACTCACGATTGGGATTTTTAACGAATTTGACATTGAAACCGAAAGCGCTTCCCCTTGCTGGCATCCTGTACTGTATCAGAGCCACATTTTGTGAGCTGAGGAATAACTGCTTCACCATCTTATCACCACAAAATTCGTTGAATCTTGACCTCAGCGGCCTTGGATGGTCGTGAGGACTGGGGAAAAATTCTCCGTTCAGTTCCCAACCATCGACTACCTGTAACAAGTGAAAAACATTTAGGCATTGGCTTAAACACGAACTTCATTCATTAATTCATTTACAACCATTTCTACTTCAGTTGACACCTTTTCACGGTGTGCGTTTTTTATTTATATATTATTTCATGGAGGATAATAGTTATAATTATACAGGATCAAAACGTGTGTTCCGATCATAAAATTATCCAACAAATAAGGCGGATCAGGCTCTTTTTCCGAACTTTCAAGGGCCATAACTTCGGAAAGAAGGGAAAACGCCGTGCGGATTCGTGTTCAGTGTGGACAGTCCGATGAACGAACTTTCACCCATCTCCTCTGATGAAATGAACTTATGTTGACTTTCAACCCTACAAAACTATGAATGACGTGATACATTCATTCAGCAATGGGATTCATTATATATGTTCGAGGAATTCCTTTTTATCGTGTGGACTTCTTTGATCCCGTTGACCTCTACAGTGGACTGTATTTTATTTTTTCGTGAATATTGAGACGATCGATACATGCTATCAAAAATACCCATGATGTGCAGAACCCGTAAAATCAATACTAAAATATAAGGAAATATTTTTTGTGAATACAGATTCATACGAAAGGGAATTCCTGAAATGTTCATAGAACACCGCATGAATCGAGGGACAGGAGATATGATTTAACATTCACTTTAAATTTTTGGAGTTTGTTAGCCTCAGAAAATTCGACAGGTCTCCAAGCCAACAACCAAGGGGTGGTAATTTTGTACTCGTCCGGTCATCAGTGTAGATACTGCCAAGGGTGGAACGATTGACGACAAAGAGAGAGAAGTTTACGATCTTTCTACGATGCTCCAACGAAGTGAGCGAGTTTGTGAGCGAAGAGTCACTAACAAGACAGATTGCCTTTCTCTGGAAAGAATCAGAAGCTTCAATGAATATTTTGGTGCTGAGACCCATACATGGGAAACATATTCCATCAGTGCTTTGTAGATCATAAGAAGTTGACGAGAAGTGAAGAATTTCCTCGTACGAAATTGAAATTCAAGCTTCTGGGAAGCACCCTCAGCGATCGATCTGACATGGTTTTCCCATGAGGATTATAACTGATCGTAATTTTTTGCATCGCGATGCTTGACTCTGTAGGAAAGGTAACTCCTGACATCTGAATACTAGATAAAAATAGATCGACTCTCTTTGGGTTTTCCCAGTATTAATTCCACCCCATTTTCGCCAAGTTATCGCTACTTTTATTGACGTTGATGCTCCTCTGAATTTTTGTTTCCCGTGCTGGTATAGGGACTCTGGAAGAGAAACTATCATGCATAGTACTGTTGTCCGCAGAACTATGTAATGTTTTTGCAGCGAATCATTTATTTGAAGCAGAATCAAAGTGGGCGCCAGAACTGAATCCTGTGGAACACCTGCATTTATTGGGAGAATATCAGACGGTATTCCAACAACCACATACAGAGACCTATCAGAGAAGAAACTGTACAACAAAGCACACAACTGAGGAGGCAAACCATAAGATGGCAGTTTGAAAAGAAGACCCCGAAGCCAAACTCGATGGAAAGTTTTTGAAATGTGGAGTGTAACGGCTAACGTTTCTCCGATTCTCGATGGGATGATGCCAAATATGTGAAACATGCCAATAAGTCACTAGTTGCCATCTCCTGGGTGACCATAGACTCAAACACACTAGCAGAAATTTCAATTTAGACATTTGAAATTATTGCATTCCTAAATTCACTGCCAGTTTCGACCCATACGAATCGTCTTGATTGGAATAGTAAACATAGAAATCCTCATTTTTTCCAAAGTTGCAGCCTGGTCTGTGAAGACGATTCTTTGCCATACGATATGTGAGTTGTTAGAGAACTCCAGTAATTGGGCTTGACGTTTGGTCTGCTCTTCTAGTAGATGGCGGTTTGCCTTTAATGTAAATACCATTTTTATCAGATTCATGACTATCTAAATCATTCCAGTTCGATTTTTTTATTCCTAGAGTTCGAATATCACAAATGCATGACAGTAAAGTTATTCTGGCTCAAAATTGTTGACTAGACATCGAGCCAAAAAAAAATAAAGCTTTTAATGAAAACGCTAAAAGAATTCTCGAACAATTACGTTGATCTACTCCTGAGAAAGGATAAACATAGTTTAATAACAGATGATAATAAAAAAAGAAATATGTTTCCTTTCTCTGAAGTGTTGTTAAAGTTCTTCCTCGCTACTGCGAAGCTCCTTTAATGAAACTTTCTGAAACACCAATTTCATTAGCCAGTGTGTTCACAAAGTGGGTTTGTCGCTTTACCAATTATTAACTTTTTCTATCTCGCACATTCGTTACGCTTAATGAAACGATGCCAGTTCCTTTGTAATTAGAAATCATTTTTGTTCCATTAACGTTTTCGAAATCTACGAAGTGAAAAGGATATTGCCACTGCGCTATTTGTTTGCGCTTTGTATTTTGTCCTCCAATTATAACGTGTTATTCTGGTGTGAAATAAAATGTGTAGAGAATTGCTCCTTCCAGAGGCGCCTTGATATAGAATGAACAAACTTCAAAAGATTCCCAGTTACTAATTAATTTAGCAACTGAAAGCGAATTGGAGAAAAAGATTGACGTAGTCGCTCTGAGGAAGTGGAAACAAATTGAATTCATTGGACAAGTTCTAATTGTGATACCACATTGTATATCTAACAATAAAGAGCAAAGAATATGACGTAACCAGTGAGTCATATTAAGGCATTTTTTTGCGAGAAACTGTTTCAAAACTATCTGAAACAGTTTTGAAACACTCCATTTTCTTGAATCAATAGTGACGTCACACTTGATTCTAGTTCAAAACGTTTCGAAAGCATCTCCTAGACCGTTTCAATACGGTTACGAGGGGACAGGGGACTGTCAGAAAATTATGTGTACATATAATCTCACTTTCCTCTGTTAATAGATTATTGGTTGTAAAGTAAATAATCGAAATATTTGAATTCAAAAGAATCAAAAATGGAAGAAGATAATATGGTTCAAGTGATTTTAGGAGACTTTTTGCTCACGGTGGACAAAGAAACTGCAAATAAATTGAACAGTAAGCTCGAATGATTCGGCTCAGAAAAGTTCCCTTTTCAGTTATTCTGACGATGAAAACAAATCCTTTATTGTATTCTGAATGTTGTTCAACTATTTTAGATGATATATATGCGTAGCAGTACCTTCAGCGAATAATAGACATCGAAAACAGTAAACAGAATGCATATTCTGGAGAGCCTGAAGCCACTACATCTTTGTCTTCACAAAAAAATAGAGAAACTTCTAATAAAAGGTACTGGAACTCCTCCACCATGGTAGGGTTTATTGAGCCTAGGGTGATCTATTCTTGATAATAAATTATTGAATGTTTCTTGCTTCATTCGGAACAGTTGAAAAAAATCATGTTCCAAATATTTTGTTATCCAATTTTCATCAAATATTAGTCTATAATGTTTTTGACTTTGGAATAGCACTAGTAAAAATAGTAAGTGATCACTGATATGTTTTTTATTTTTATGAAATGAGGGCATAAAATATTCATAAGAATTATGTTCTTCAATAAGGCTTAGGATAATGTTCTATTTCTCCATTTGGAAAATGAACACAACACACACAAATAGATAGATTTTGTTGACAATAAAAATATTCAATCAAAAAAATTTTTGATTTGAATTTTCTGAGGTAAATTAGAATGACAACTGTGACACGGTGACGTTTTAAAACGTTGCATTTTTTCGGCTCCTAAAATGATGACGTAGATGTATAAATTGTTTTAAACGGTTTTCAGAACTGTTTCGTCGCAAAAAAATGCCTTTATTCCCGAATAGAAATAATGGAAGTTTTCAGGTACTGTTCTATTTTTTATAATGTCATTATAAAAAAAATGGAACACTAACATTGCTGTATTCCTGTCAACTGTCGTCAATTCATTCAAAGCAAATCAGCTCATACTATTATTTTTCGTGATTTGTGGTATCATGAGAAATTTCCATAATTTTTTCATTCATACCCACTGATGATAATCTCATGATGCTTCCTGAGCAGAAACTTCGTCTTGTTTTTGAGAACTGAACTGACTCATCCTGAGTGCGAGGAATTTCAATACAGATAACGATGTAATGAAACGTTAAAATTGGTCTCAGCAACGTCCTACGCATACTGTGAAAACACCATAGATATTACAAGAAATGGACTGACAGCTATCCATATAACACGATGCGGAATACAATTGAGAGAAAAAGGATATGAACATTGAAGTGATATTGTGAAGGACAGAATGATAAACTGCATGAACTCTAATGGCTAATAAACAATTTCTATACCACTGATCTGAAGGTTGATCATGTTTATTGTTTTTCAGTAGGCAAATCAATTTTGGAGCAAAAACAGATTTTATATATCAACCAGATATTTCTATATTCTGCGCGATGGGATCATGGTGAAGAACCGAGATGACGAAGGAAACCGGTGAGAGAAAAAGAATTATAGAGATTCACGACTGCTCTGTTCAAAGATCAATTGTTCATAGACATTCAGCCACCCTGTTTTGCCCAACATTTCTTCTTCTGAAGATATTATGTGTATTAATTGATATCTATCAAATATTTCCACACCAAAGTTGGCAATCTCATTGATTAATTATCTAAGATATTGAAAAAAAAATATGCGTAACTTGAAAAGAGAATATTTTTGATATTTGCTGTGAATTCACGTATTTTCGAATTTTCTGAGTTAGTTTTCCGGGTATTTTTCTTCTAGCAATGAATAAAAAGGCTGTCATATGATTTCGAATTTGTCTTGAATTGAACACTTTTCTCATGAAAAAGTATGTGATATTGTGATATGTAGGAAGTCCTATTCAAAAGAACTGAAAAAAAGATTGATCCCGAGTATTGTTTTCAACTGCAAGTATCGTTTGGTAACCCTATAAAGGAAAATTTTTTTATGATATTACGAATGATCGATTCTGAAACATTCAGTGTTGAATAAACTCTCTATTTATTTTCGAGGAGCGCTTCTTGAAAGGATTTCAAACGAATGAAAATGAATAGGGTGTTCCATTCAAAAAAAACATCAGTTCGATAAGAGATCAGACACACATTACGGGGAACCCTGCATGTTTATGAATATTTTCATGTGAGACAGCTGATCAAATTCCGAATAGGAAAGCAGCTACCATACGCCCACGAATCGTTGATACACCCACCCTGAGATATGTTTAGTCAATATTTATTCAGATAAATGTCGACATATTATAACAATTCATTGATCCTCTGCAGCGAAGCACTACATTCACTAATTAACTAATGCTTCTGAGATTCTCGGCAGTTGAACAATAGTGGAATAATGGAAATCGCAGTTGATTTGTCCGGTCAATCGCCCGAATGAAACAAGTCATGTGTTACGGGTCAATTAGTCGAATTTTCGCATACAAATGGGATGTGAACCAGATTATACTGAACTTACAACGAAATTATACAGATAGTAGGAAGAACGATGAATGCCTAACATTGAAAACCGAATAGTAATGAATCCGGACTCCAGAAACAGTGAAGAGCACCACACAAGTCTCATCGAAAATATTGCCACAAGACTTTTTGTCGGTGAATTTTTATTTTTTGACGATGATTCACCTCTGCGAATAACCCATTGAAAAGTTGAGAACTAGATAACTTTTTAAACCATTCAAAGATTCAAGCAAATATTCGAACTGAGGACGATTCGATCTTCATACTGTCAAAAATTCATATTATTCAACCAGAAGCCGTTTTCCATAAAAAGAACAATGAAGCCAGTAGTAGATGTAATTTATTTATTGTTGAGTTTCCCGCATTTTTTCATTTTTATTATGGAAAACCAACTACTCTGTTTGTGGGAAATATTTTGCACTGATAAGAGGCCAGTGTTAATATTTGGAAATGAATTCCAGCACTTCTACGCCATAAATATATCCGGAGGTTTCCTCTGTGAAGAATCCTGCATTGACAACTTTTGAATATTATTCAATGCTATTCGTGGTATTCGCTTGGATATTCGTTGTTTTCTGACAGGTGCTAGCCCAACAGCCTACAGTGGGAGCAGTTGAGACATTAACGTTTCGTTCAAAAGTGGTCTGATTCTTCACCAGTCTTCAAGTATACCCACCGACTATTTCATAAACTATTTCTACTTTTAACTTTTTCTCGAAATGATATTGAACGTTTCTCACTAATAATGAGTCTACTTCCTGTTTGACATTGGTAATGATGGTGATGATTTTGATTGCTTGGATGATATAAGTTAAATAGAGGGGTCTCTACTCAACTTCTTTCTGTGATTCTAATGAATAGTTTGTTGAGTGAAAATCAACTGATTCTCAATTCTAGGATGGGAAAAATTTCAACTCCGAGGGTCATCAGTAGGATGAAACAAATTTTAAAAACTTCTTTGAAAACCATTAGACCCATTTTTTTGGTTCCTAATATTTTTTGATAGCTACACGGAAAATGAGAGAAGGCATCGGTCTCAAACAAAAGTTATTATGTCTGTTCATTTATTTTTCTCAGTAAGGTATTGCCTATTTTTATCCATTAAAGAAAGTTGCAACAAGATACAAATATGCTAAAAAAGTTGAAAACAATCGCAATAGGAATTCAAACTGTACTTACCGACACTAGTCCACCATTTTCACATGGTACATTTAAAAAATTCATACGAATCTCAATAATTTGATCCGGCTCACTGAAGATATAAGCTCCACAAGCTCGTCCGTCGACTGCACCAGCTTTGTGGTAATAGTCGCCTTCCTCAGATGTCATATATATACAATCTGCAACAAAGCTTGGATCAGGATATATCAAAATGCTCAATGCAAACAATTATCAACGCGCTCAATCATTGCGAGAGTACTAAAACAGTCATCGGAATAATAGATGAGAGATGAAGAAGCTAGCCACTCGCGCTAGCGAAACGTTAGGAAGAAATTCCAGAGAACGACAGCCTTCAAACCCGAAGAAAAGTTGCAATACTGAAAACCTCGGCCGCGAAAGCCTCAACCATTTTCACCTATAATTTTTTTCGAGTTTGGGCATTTTCCGGAAATTTGTCTTCTAGTTGCGGAATTCCTTTGTAAAATCCTCTACTGATGAAAATTCCGGGAATTTATTTTCAATTTGATACGAACATTTCATATCACAATTGTTCGAAACTAAAAATAAATTGGTGATCATATCTATCTGAAGCAAAACTCTGGACGTTTATAATAATCAACCAATTGATATATTTCACTTATATCGCCCAGTTTTCAAAATATTCTGTTCTAGAATGCAAACAACTACGATAACAGATCAGGGCCCGGTAATGATATATAAAGATATGGTGATTTCCACTTGCCACAGATGTTTTCATTTATCAATTAGATAGTTGACATAGCAACGTCAACGTGATGAAATGCAAACATCAGACGGTATATAATTCGGAGAAATGACATTTTCGGGAGTAATCACACAAGTGCTCCAAAATTACCGATAATTTTTCATGAAAGCATGTTGTCTAAAAACTGCATGAGTTTATTCTCATATTTTGTTGAAAGAGCCCGACTCCGAAGGAGGAGAGCTCTTTTAGCAAAATATAAAAATAACCGAATGCAGTTTTTTTACTGACAACATGCTTGAATGGAAAATTATCAGGTTTATTTTGATGCCCGAGTGTAATTCGGTAGAATATTTCCGGAGTTAAAACAACGACGTTTAAAATTCAGTATTTATGCCTGTCAAGATGACAAATGTACATTTTAACAATCGTTACTATAGATTCACGGACCGAGCGGGTATATTTCGATACCTGCCGGGTATTTACCAGCTCGAAAATGTCCCGCCGGGAATTTATCAAAGTTTATACCACGAGTCCTTCAAATTTGATCCATAAATTTTCATTTTCCGCAAAAAAAATTTATTTGGCAAAAGTATGAAAACAAACCGATTGATAAAATCACGAGTCCGTAGAACGAGTGATTTTTTCTAATTCGGTTTGTTTGAATGCTTTTGCCTCAAAAAAAAAGTTTGAGTGTTTCGAAAATGAAAATTTATCTTATTAAATTCGAAGAACGAGTTGTATTTGGAGAGATTATTTTTTGAACAAATAGAAGGAAGAACATTTTAATTGATCAGTATTCCATTTACATTAGAAGGAAAGGAGAATAGGTGAAAATTTTACAAATTTGAAATGTCAATTAACGATTTATGCCTTCTATGATCCAGAAGAGATATGATGCTTACACAGTGCATAAGATGATGCTTGCTGACGGTACCAAGAGATGGCGTCACACCTCTCATTGTACAAGGTTGATAATTGAAAACTTCTTATGAAATGAAAATCGCGCCAGAAGGAACATAAAATCATTCGTTATGTCGTTTTATCAAAATCTTCATACAACGGTTTCTTCTCATATCACAAAAAATGAATTGTATTTAATAAAAACTAATTGTACGCCATCTTCATTTGAGTTCAGAAAACCTTAAATATTTGAATCGGTCGTTCGCTATATCTGTCATAAAGTTGGGGTTGTGAGCTATTTACGCGTTTGAGTGTTCATTGAAATGTGTTGTTTATGTTGTTATTATGCTGAAAAAGTGGAAAGTGAATGACTATTAATAATAAGGTAACTCTTCATTCATGATAATTTATATAAATATGAGCCAGTTCAATAGAATCGACGCGGTAAACCGTATAGTTTTGACAGTTCAAAGGTAAACAACGTTTTATCGAAAGGGCCAGGCAGTTTTACCAGTATAATACCCAATGATTAGCTAGAATAACCCGCTACTATTGGTTGAAATGCCAAAAACGTCACATTTTGACAAGTGAAAAAAATAATCGGGAGTAACTACACAAGTGCTTCAAAATTACCGATAATTTTCCATGAAAGCATGTTGTCTAAAAACTGCATGAGTTTATTTTCATATTTTGTCGAAAGAGCCCGACTCCGAAGGAGGAGAGCTCTCTTAGCAAAATATAAAAATAACCGAATGCAGTTTTTTTACTGACAACATGCTTGAATGGAAAATTATCAGGTTTATTTTGATGCACGAGTGTAATTTGGTAGAATATTTCCGGAGTTGAAACAACGACGTTTAAAATTTAGTATTTATGCCTCTCAAGATGACAAATGTACATTTTAACAATCGTTACTATAGATACACGGACCGAGCGGGTATTTTTCGATACCTACCGGGTATTTACCAGCCCGAAAATGTCCCGCCGGAAATTTATCGCTGTAATTGATCGAAAATGTCCCGCTTCATATGGGATTTTTAACCTACGATGGAAATATTCGCTGTAATTGATCGAAAATATCTCACTTCATATGGGATTTTTAACATATGATGGAAAATTCAGGTTTATTTTGATGCACGAGTGTAATTCGGTAGAATATTTCCGGAGTTGAAACAACGATGTTTAAAATTCAGTATTTATGCCTGTCAAGATGACAAATGTAGATTTTAACATCGTTACTATAGATACACGGACCGAGCGGGTATTTTTCGATACCTACCGGGTATTTTTCGATACCTATCGGGTATTTACCAGCCCGAAAATGTCCCGCCGGGAATTTATCGCTGTAATTGATCGAAAATGTCCCGCTTCATATGGGATTTTCAACATACGATGGAAATATTCAGTGGAACTTTCATTTGAAAAAACAAAAACTAATTTGCCATATAGTATTTTCTAGCGACTGTAATACAATTACTACTATTATTATATGTACCAGTTGAATTCAACCAATACTTGGAATTGTTCTGTAGAAAATATCAGGCTTCGGAGAATGTCTATAAGTTGTGCAACTTCCAAATTTTTACTGAATCAATATAAAAAAAATCACTGAAAAAAAATACTATCGAAAAATAGGCGAACACTTTCTGTTGAGATCAGAATCAACCTATTGACCAAATCCATATTGGGTGGAAAGACATGAATATTATGACTCGACGTATCCTGATGAACCTAGGAACATATATACCTGCTCAGTCACATACAAATAAATTGAGAGAATTTTTCAGGAAACGACAGTGAGGAAATTCAAATTAGAAAAATAATAGAAAGGAAAGGGTGCGAAATAATCAAATAAAAATCTGTCGACAAAGTGAAAAAACACGGTATAATGAGCGCCGATCCCTTTACAGGTAGTATGTATGAATGTTTTATACCGGTTGTCTCAATAGTACGTACTTGCTCGATATATCGATAATGCAGAAAGATATAAAAAAGTTCCAAATGAGAATTATATGACACTAGGAAGGTCTCATTATGAATTTGGTTCCAGATTTCGGTCGGTGTAGCCAAGCGATTCAAGGCGCGGTCCTTATATTCAAGACAGACGTGTAGTCTGTAGCAAATAAATATATTTCCACAGTCAAAACTCTGTGATTTATTGCAAAATTATTGAATGCTTCATTATTTCCCAATTAGGTATAGATATAGATGTAAGCTTTCCTCAGACCATAACATGCTTTTTTCGTATTCTCTGAGCCACCTCACCAAATAATTTCCATATCTTTCTAATACAAAACAATAACAGCTGTTTCATTCAAAGCCGACCCCACTTCCAAAGTTTGAAAGAAATATGTAATCTGGCATTGTGTCAGGAAAACAAATCTGCGCTGAGTACGTACCAGGGGACCATTGTATTGAAAAACAAAATGGTTATTCAGCTCAAAAATATTACATCATTTGATATCACGCAAAAAGAGCATCCTGAAGATCCGAAATTCATTCATTTGAACCTCTTTTTGAATCTTTTCACATTATCGATATATCGAGTAAATACGAACTTTTTGGACACCCTGTACCGATCTTAAGGCAAGTTTCCATGGTCAGTTTAATATCTCAAGTTTCAGTCGAAACTTATTATGTTTAACCAAAATGGTTTCATCGACCAATTCAAACTAATGAAGACTACCTTTTTGGTGGCTGTTGGCCCATTCCAATAGAGTCACATCAGATCATAAAATTTTGCGACTCGTTAGATTTTTATGACAACATCAACGCTTCTAATCGCCAATCTGAGCAGATACGATACAATGAGAAATCAATCGAACTATTATTATTGCATCTACGTAGTAATAGGAGTGTATGGGAGCATCACACTCGGTTTTATCATCACTCGAAACTTCATAATAAAATAATGATGGTTATTTATTATACAAGACGATAAAGGAATGTTTTATCGACACGTGGAAGAGTTTAGTCTATGAGCAACGCAGCTGTGTATTGTCCTTTTGCACACATAATAATGTGTTGTTTTTCATCGGAACGAAAGATTGTGACAACGTCCAATCGTGCACCAGAAAAAGAAAAAATCTCTCGGGTGGAAAATGTGTTCAAATATAAAGTTTCTTCAAAGCTGATGGGAAATATATTTCAAATTTGTCTTGTATGTTCGCTGAATTAGAAAAAATGCCACCAGTTCAATCTGAAAGATATGCGTGTCCAAGAGATATTCTCTTCCTCAACTCGCTCGAAAACTCCTTATCGAATTCTATTCACCCTACAATCAGCTGAAAGAATCGACAATGGCAAATTACCTGTCGGGTTTCGCATGCCTGTCTTGATCATATCCGTCTTTCAGAATCTTCAACTGATTCTCATTCGTTCGCTCTTTGTAATAATTAAAAATTACTCAAGCTCGCTAAAACAATTTCATTATTTCTGCTCCATCCCAGATTTTGTAATTAAAGTATCCTTTGAATGTTATCGCTATCCAAAATTTATCTTGCTGAATGGAATTTTGTTGTTCTCAATGGAGACATAAAAAGATCGTTTTCAATTACACATCGAAAAAGTTGGGTGATTGAGAATGCATTAGAAATATTTTTCAAATCTAATGCGAAATATCTTCGATGGTCTCAGAATACAATAATTTATTGATTGAAGTGAAGAAACAATACATTAAAAAAAAACCTATTCACCTGAGAACAACCGTCGAATAGGTACTTGAAATCTGACAACCAGGTGCCTGTTTCAGAAAAGTACAAGTTTTTTTGCTACAAGAGAGACACAAAGAAACCCGATGCTAAATAATTGTTTTTACTCGTTTTTTACCTGTACCTACATTGTGTTTCTCTTGTTGTTACAAGACTTGTACTTTTATGCTCCAGTTGTACATACTCTAGTGAAGTGTGGTTCAAGTGAACTGAGCTCAGATGCCAAGCATTAGCTTGTTGCTTGACAACTATACTCGGACCAGTTGTTGAAACTGAATCGTTTGTTGGTTGGCAACTGATTTCTATTCACTTGAACCAAAGTTGACTTCAGTATCAGCAACTGGCTCCCTGCCAATACATACTTTATTGACGACATACGTTTGATATTTCGTGACCTACTGAGAATAATTGTTCGTTTCCGTTAACCAGCTGACGAACGTCAACCCTCAGAAGCCGAAACTTGTGCGAGCAATGGATCAACGAGGTCTTAGCTTTCAACGTGCGATTATCCAGCACGGTGGTGATGTTAAACTACGAAACTGTGGTCCAGATTCATCAAATCTATACTCCTGTTGAATTATTACATAAGACGTGTTTTCATTATGATTTTTTTCGAATAAACGATGACATTGGAGCCTTTGGTGTGAAACTTGAAACTTTGCCTAGAGATCGATGAAACTTTTCCTAGAGATCAATTAACAAAATTAGCATCTCCAGGAGAAGAAAATCGATACTGTATCAAATTTCTTCTCCTGAAGATGATAAATTTGTTAGTGATACGCGCGTTGAGTATAAAAAAATATCAATTTGCTGTTAAAGTAATTGATCTAATGATTTTTTTCAGTTAAAATTGGACCATTGTTATTACATGTTGCCAAACACAGACCAAATGAAAAATTATGCTAATGACTTATTGGACCTAGCTGGGCACTCCAACTGATTATCTTATGGAATATCAAGGAAAGAAGATCAAATCAGGTATTATATATTAAATTTTCCTCTAGAATAAACAATTCTCCCTGATTTTCTTACTATTAATTAAACGATTAGGTCTTGTAAATGCAGAGAAATCAACCGATGTTTCCAAGTCTTGAACTGAATATTGGGGAATTGAATATTTACCACTCATGAATTGGAAGTATGGATATATCCTCTTTTTAAGTTTCCAATATACAGGGTGTCCCAATAGTGCGTACTTGCTCGATATGTCGATAATGCGAAAAGTCAGACAGAAGAAAGATCCAAAAAAAAGTAATGTGACACAAAGAAACCCACATTTTTAAATCAGTTTCAGATGTACACAGTGTATGCAGTTTTCCGTAAGAACATAAGACTTTTTTTCCATTTCCCCCCCCCCCCCCCCCCCGAGGGTGGAAAATTAATATAAGAAATGCCTTAGACCGCTTTGCCGCATCAACCGGAAAAAACAATTTTGCTTTCCTGTTAACACAATGATCCCATAATTTCCTATTCAGTGCGATTTTTTGTTCTGTCACTATTGTTTTCATAAAATTCGAAAGTGAAGCCGGCTGTGAATTAAACTGCTGTTATTGAGGAGTTTTATCAAGGATCTGGAAGTTATTCGGTGAAGTGGCTCAGAGAACATCATAATAGCTTTTATTGATCTGGGGAACACTTCAAACAGAGAGTGCTTCAAATGTTTTCGATTTTTTTTCATAATATGTTAGTCCAAGGCATTTCTCCATTCTCTGCCTTTTTCGATTTTGTTCCCAAAAAATCGAGGAAATGAATAGATGTTCAACATTTTAATTCAAAATAGGAAAACCGACGATAACCACACTCATAATACATTTCCGAAATGTCTTCCACCTTGTTCTGTACATTTTTTAAATCACTTCGATGAGTATAAATGGCATAATTCGTGGAGATGTCTCACGAATTCTTTATTTCATATTCTTTCATGTAAGAGCGGCAATACAGTGAAGCCTAATTTCACTGTTCCCCTTGAGTATAAATCAATTGACGTTATGTCTGGCGAACAGCCAAGGAATCGTCCTATTCACTTATCTGGAAACATTACAACCGTACTCTTTACGAAAAATGTGTTGGTGCCTCATCTAACTGAAGATACATTGCAACTTTGGTGGAATCAGGTAAGTTTTTTCTCAACCTAGAGAAGTCTCAGGATTCGAAGGAACCGTTGTCCATTCAATTTTGGGAAAATATGGTCTGGAACAGTAATTATTATCAATAATACCGCCCCATACATCGAAACTCCATTTATGTTGAAAATCGTTAGCATGCACTGTCTCCACATTTTTGGTACCATAATATTGGTAGTTGTGCCTACTGACAAATCCATTGCCGTGGAATGTGATATCGTTGGTGAACGTGATACTTCCCAGGAATCTTTACTTTTCCCTAATTCCCTTCCATCAACTCCTGGTGTAGTTACCCATATTAATGTCGAATTTGTTATTTATCAAACTGATTTTCCCCACACTCAATTCAGAATATTTCACAAGACAAACAGCTAATTGGTTTTCATCAGTCGATACTGTTTCAGCCCGACCCTTTTTTTTATTTGATACGGCCTGTTCTCTCAATTTTCTTCACGTGCAGGCAAGGCATTCACCATTCCACTTATCTCTTTCCTCGTATAATTCGTTATAATCTAAGACAGAATGCAAGCCAATCACACTCCAAGCTATCAGAAAATTTCACAAAAAAACTAAATCCTACTGCTAACATATCTATACTTTCTCAAATGGGACGTCTTATATCAATGATATAAATACAACCATCCATAGAAGTGAGTTCAGCAAGGATAGATTGGATGAGCTGTACATTTCATGAAATAGAAAGGCCGAAAAGAGTTTTGGCATCAGACATTGTGAGGTAGTTTGACATTGACAAATGATGATAGTGACATGGGATGTATGATAGAGAACAGAATTTTGTGCTTTGATTGAAAAAGTTAAAATGGCAGAATCAAGACCAGAGTACTCAAGGAAATAAAATTTGAAATGATGCATCTTATGTTTCTTGTTATTTTGTTCTAGTAACATTGGGGAAATCTAGAATCGAGATAAAGGTTGTACTGTTTTCTTAGTAAACAATAGTGCCGTTAGCTGTAAATTAGGAAGAGCACGTGGTCGAGGTTCACTAATGGGCTATATTAACTTAAAATCAAAGTGAAACAATTTAATTTGGACGCCACCCATTTCTTCTCATGAAAGATTGCTCAGATCTTGTTCGAAAAGGGAAAACAAGATACAAAAAAAGTTGGTGTACACTTCGTGTAATATTTATGAACTACACATCAATATTCAATACTGCTGAAAGGTGGGAGGAGTCTGAAGTCAAACAAAAACCTTCCTTAAATATTATGTAATGAAAAACCCCTTATGACATACACAAAAAATAATTAACGGTCAATCAACTTCATGGAAATGACACTTTGGTGTTAAATAGTGATTTCAGGTCAGTTAAACCAAAATACAATATGAATTTATCATGTGATGACCTTTTGCAAGTGTTATGAAAATATGAGAGCGATCGTCCAGTACTGTACGAGGGCTGTTACACACAAATATGATGGAAGTAAAAAAGTAGCAGGTAAAACATGAAAAATATCAAAGTTGGTTTATGTATACTATCCTGTATAGACTATGCAGTAGTCTAATGTCCCACGAAGTTGGTTGAAGCCAAAAGTTGTACCATCCACTCAAATCAGGTACGTCGTATCCAAGCAATAAAAGGAAAGACAGCTAGGGGAGTAGATGAAGCATCCTTGGGCTGAGCAGTTTTTGACAGGCTTCTCAGATGGACCACCCTCTCAGTCACCATAACCAGGTAAAAAGTGGAGAGACGAAAGTCTGGGGAAAGTAGTTCATCTGGAGTGGTTGGAACGGTTGCAAGGTTGAACTATCTTCTTTTCGCCTTCGACAAACAAGAAATGTAGAGACAAAAATCCTGAATCCTCATAACCAGGTACTATCCAGAAAGACGATTTTAGCAGGAAAATAATCCATCATTGGAACATCTCAGGAAAACTCAACCAATAATCATGAAAGTTGCATTCAGTCTTGACTAACAAAATGGCGGACAGGGCCAACGGGGTGGCTTCTACCAGCAAAATAACACAAAAGGAAATCTTCCCATACTCCGAAGAATTACCCAAATAGAAGGGGTGGAGATTCTTCAAAAATCCCTCCTCCATAAAAACCTCGTACCGAGGTTAAATGCATGTCCCAGCAGGAACAAATACAATATACATGATGTCCAAGCACTTTGGAACATTCATAAGCATAATCAATCCACTCTGGATATAATTTTATCAATAAAATTGATTTTTCTGTCGGATCACTACACTAATATCGACTGGCGTCGTTTCTTACACGAACAGAAGCATGAAAAGCCGACATGGCTACCTCGATTTCGTCGAGCTTCTTCCAGAAATTTCAATACAAGTAACGACATCTAATTAAACAACTTTGAACAGAGTAATACTAGACAGCTAAACAACGAAAACAGAGTAATAACACAAAACGTGTCTCGTTAATTAAGGGTAGGCCACCTGGTGGACGATAGCCGAATTGGTAATTCGAACACGGGATACCATCCCCCTTCAAAAAGAAAAAATAGATTGAAAAGCTATTTTTTTTTTTTTTTTAACTGACCCTAAATGTGATATGTAATGTAGTTAGTTGCATACTGGTAACTACGCGTACCACACGCCTATAAAAAAGGAAAACACAATATGGACATCTCTGTAAAATTGATTAGAGTAACATCTAACGAGAGATAAAGTCGAGAATCGGAAAATTGTCAAAATCTGGTCGAGAGTCTAGATCAGGAAAAGGTCGAAATCGGTATTCTCAGGCAACTTACTAATACATCACAATTACTCTGTTGTTTAAAAGGTACTCAACACAAATGTACATATTTACAGTAATTCCCTTATTTATACATCAAAAAGAAATATAATTAATTTTAAAATCTACCCACTCATACAACGTTAGCCCAACTGTTCGGTCATCAGGTGAAATGGAGCCATCCATATTGGACATTCAAAATGAAGAACCTGTTTGCATCGAAAAGTAACATACTATTTTCAAATGCTTATCATCCGAGGCTGCTAACTGCAACTTATTCATTCAAAAGATGTTGTCACCAGAACACTACAGACCTTCAGAACTGTTCCCTCTAGTACGTTAGGACTGGTTTCCCTGTAACCACCACCGAATATTGGTATCCGAGGCCTATTGACTGCTTATAATACTCGGGAAGAAACTGGGATTCCTCCATTCATACGAAGTACTGAGCCCTTGAACATCAGGACTTGCCAAAACGTAGACAACAAGAACTAGTGGGAAACGAACCTTGTAAGACGATTACAAGAGAGAAATTAAAACAAGAATATTTACAAATGATGGGGTACTACAAAACAATATCAAAATCTTGTGGCAGGAATGAAAAGGCAATAAAGCAAAGTTTGAAGATTACCTATCCAACAGAAACGTCAGAATTTGAACCATAATAGGGCTTCAAGTCTTTGACATGCCATTCACCAGCTGGTGAACCATCAGAGTCTTGCAATTTATAAACAAGTTTTGACATCTTTTGTACTACGGTAAATGGTCTTGGACAATACTTTGGGGCGAGCTTGGCTGAGAATTTGTCAGGAGCACTGGAAAGAACTTTATTTTTCTTATATACTTTGTCCCCTACCTCATAGGTTATATCTTTTCTACGTAAGTTATATCTGTTGGCGTTATTTTCATAAGATTTATGGAGGTTCGCACGAACTTCTGTGAAAATCTCTTTCAAAGAATTCATGTCAGCAACGTAAGAATCTCTATCACCGGGCATAACTTCTAGGTCTGAAGTACTTTGGATTTCTCCGT
Source organism: Zygogramma bicolorata (assembly GCA_032362365.1). Lineage (NCBI taxonomy): Eukaryota > Metazoa > Arthropoda > Insecta > Coleoptera > Chrysomelidae > Zygogramma > Zygogramma bicolorata. The sequence continues at coordinate 2,339,847 of JAVJAQ010001639.1, read as the reverse complement.
AATACTTTCCGGATAAAGGTACATGTCTGGCAAAATTCAAAAAGGAAGGAGTATACCCTGTCACCTCGTGTTTGGCAGTATTTATTGCGTGAGCAATTTTTGGAAGATGTTGGTCCCAATCAGTATGTTGTTGGACATAACACCGGATGGCGGTACCAATGGTTTTATTCATACGTTCTACAAAGTTTACTTGTGGGTGATAACGAGCATTAAACCAAATTTTTTGGACTTGATAATTTTCACATAATTTCTTGAATAATGAACCAGCAAATTGCGTTCCATTGTCAACAATACAATACTGCGGAACTCCAAATACTAAAAAGACGTTATTTTCCATGAATTTGACAATATTTTGGGCCGTAGCTTTGCGCATAGGGTGCAAAATAACATATTTACTGAACCAATCACCAATGACTAACAGATAAGAATTCCCATTCTTTGATCGGGGAAAAGGTCCCATAAGATCGGCGGCTACTACTTGCCATGGAAAATCAACGGATTTCTCTTTGCCCATTAAACCAAATCGTGTGGTATGAGGTAACTTTTGAGAAGCACAGATGGTACATTTCTTAAGATACGTTAAAACATCTTGCCGCATTCGTGGCCAATAATATAACTCTTTAATTCGTGATAAAGTTTTGAAGAAACCAAAATGAGCACTCGTAGGAGGATCATGTAAAGATTTTATGAGAGTATGTCTTTGAGATTTTGGTACTAATATTTTCCATTCTCTCACGTTAGATTTTAGGGAAGACTTTGAAGCAATATATTTAAAAATTTGACCATTCTCTATTTTCCACTGAGGAAATTGATCAGGATTTTCACAAATTTTAGTTTTCATATTGTTATACCAGGTATCTGACACAGTAGGTGAAATATCAAGAAATGAAATATGTGGAGCTGGATTATCTTGAGAGATACGAGATAATGCATCCGGTACTACATTTGACGAACCTTTTCTAAATTTAATATCGAATGAAAATTGTCTGAGACGTAGAACCCACCTAGCCAGTTTGCCTGTAGGATTTTTCATATTATCCAAATATAATAACGAATGGTGGTCTGTAATCACTGTGAAATGAGTGCCTTCAACAAAAGACCTGAATTTCTCTACACAAAATATTACGGACATCAATTCACGTTGAGTCACTGACCAATTTCGCTCCTGGCGAGATAAAGAACGGCTAGCATAAGCAATTATTTTTTCACTATTATCAATTTTTTGAAGAAGTATTCCTCCTATACCCGTATCAGAGGCGTCGCATTCAATAATGAACGGTTGTGAAAAATCAGGTGGACATAAGATAGGAGCGGAAACGAGCGCTTCCTTGATTTTGAGAAAAGAGTTTTCAGCATCATCTGTCCATTTAATAGGCTGATTTTTTCTACGACCATGCAAAAGTGCATTAATCGGAGCCATCAGTGTTGAAAAATTTTGAATGAAACGGCGATACCAAGAGGTTAAACCAATAAAACGCTTTACTTCCGTGGCAGTGGTTGGCCTAGGATAATTCACCATTGCCGAAACCTTTTCAGGATCGGTTCTAATGCCATGCTCATCAATAAGAAAACCTAAATATTTCAAAGAGGGTTGTAAAAATTTACATTTCTTTAAATTTACTGTTAATTTTGCTTCTGAAAGACGATCTCTTACTGTACATAATAAATCCAAATGTTCTTCTAAAGTGGAAGAAATAACAATTATATCATCAAGATACGTGAAAATGTATGGTTCATACTTAGGACCAAAAATTGAATCTACTAACCGACAAAGAAATTGAGCAGAGTTTCTAAGACCAAACGGAACAACTTTGAAATGAAACAATCCCCTTCCAGGGATACTAAACGCAGTCTTTTCACGGGATTCCTGATCTAAAGGTATTTGCCAAAACGCTTTTCGTAAATCGATGGAAGATATAAATTTTGCGTTCCGTAACATTGTTAAAATTCTATCCACGCGTGGAAGTGGGTAACTGTCGTGTTTAGTGAGTGCATTGAGCTTTCTCCCGTCAAAACACAGACGCTTTTCACCATTTGACTTATCTACAAGGAGAACAGGTGAACACCATTCACTCTGCGATTCTTCTACAATTCCTAAACGTAACATCTCATCAAGTTCTTCATTCATGGTTTTCAATATAAAAGGGGACATAGGGTAAGGCCTCTGCCTAACAGGTCGTGCATCTCCCGTATCTATATGCATAATTACTTTATCAGTCCTACCAAAGTGCAAATCTCCATCTATAATCTCATAAGAGGAAATAACCTCATCAACCCTTTTCCTATCTTCAACACTTAGAGTGTCTAAAGAGGATAATTCTTTAGAACAGAAAAGTTTAATATCATTTTTGCCAATTGACAAATCAACTTTACATTCATTACTCCTGACCTGCCAAGAATTGTTTTGAAAATCTACAACTACCCCAAAGTTCTGTGCAAAATCGCTACCAAGTATGAAAGACTGTTTGATAGAGGGAACTACTAGAGCTTTTACCAATCGACAAACGTCAGTGACACAAATGGGTAAATCAACAAATCCTATAACTTTATTTTCAGTACCATCTGCTGTCATGACATGCTTTATAGAGCTGTTATTGTTAGTAACCTCTAACCCCAGCTTTTCAAGAAAAGGAATGGCTTCTCCACCGACAATGCTGGCGGTAGAACCAGAATCAAAAAGAGCAATTATTTTTTGATTAAATAAAAGGACCGAAATATAAGGCCTGTTATCATTTTCTTTATCTACAAATAAAGGTGCAGCTCGTGCATCATTTGAAATATTTTGCTTATAAAATTTTTTAACTTCATTCAACCAAAGCTTCCATTTTGCAGCTTCTACAACGAGTGAATCTTTGAAATTTGATTTTGAAAGACTGGCCTCGAAAGGATCTGGAGAGAAGTGTTGGCCAGATGAGCACCCACTCCTACCTAGTTTTTTGAACAAACTTTACAAGTTTTACTCACTTCACCTTGAGCACCACATCGGAAACAAAAAACTGTCCTTTTCATCATGCAGTTATGATACGTATGATTCGGAAATCGACAATTCCAACACAATAAAGTTTTTACATCTTTTGAAGATTCTTCCGAGCTCTTAGATGAACTAGGGGTTTCTTCTCTAGCTAAATGCTCATTTTTAACAAATGATTGACTTGGGCTCTTATTATAATTTCTGGAATCTTTACTAAAACTTGAGTTTTTATTACTCCTAAAACGATTTTTATTTGAGTTAAAATTTCTATAATGATTATTTTGGGAGCTAGATCCACTATTCTGAGTGACTGAAGGTGAAATTGAAACAGTTGAAACAGAGTTCTCAGCATGGGAACATGAACAGGTCACTTGTGAAACTTTTGTTTGTAAAGACTTATTTTTTATATAATTTGCTTCTTCTAGACGTTTGCAAAGTTTGACTAATTCCTCTACTGTATTTGTTTCAGAAAGAGCTAAATAAGGAATGTACTCGGGTAGAATATTTTTCCTCATTATTTTTACTTTAGTGATTTCTAAAGGTGGTCTAGAGAGACGTTTGAAATAACTTTCCATGATAGCAGAGTATATAACAATGGTTTCATTTTTATGCTGTTTCCTAGCCTTGATTGATTCCCAAATATCATCTTCCTCATGTGGAGGTAAAAAATCAGATTTCAATTTAACTACTAAACTGTCCCAGTCTGTCACCAAGTGTTTGATTTGCAAAAACCATAAGAATGCATTACCGGAAAATAATTCAACAGCAGATTTGAAAAGTTCTAACTTTGTGAGCCCCCTTGCATTTGCATATTCAGTTGCTTTATCAATAAAATTGTATAACTCTTTGGGATCCCCTGAAAATTTCAAACCCCAATCAGACACAGGTAGTTGTCTTGCACTATATGAAATAATTGGTGTTGGAATATTGAAAAAAGGTTGCACAGGCGTTGGTGAAATAGGTGCATTTGTCCCTGTCTCCTGCTGTTGGGAGTTAGCTTTCTCATGCAAATCAGCATCTAGTAATAAACATTCACCTAAGGTTTCATTTTTAAATTTAGTTACTTCATCTACATTATCTGCAGGAACTGGTAGTCGTTTGACACGTCCAGTTACATGGGCTAGTCGAGACTTTATACGTTTGAAAATTGAATCCTCCGATGTGCCCTCAAAGTCATTTAAAATGAGTTTAATAGAAGAAATAGAATCACTAATTGCTCTTTTTTCTGTTTCAAAATCGTACTTATACAATGACAGTTGTATCAAAGCGCCAGGACGTTTTAGTTCATTATTCTCTTTATCAAGCATACGAGCAAGAATTCGTCTTCGTTCATCTTGATTTTTTGTGTAAACTACACCTCTAATGGCCAATTCATAAGTACACTCTTCATAAAGTAAATGAACTGGTCTGAATGTCTCCTCCATGATATAAGAATTTCGAAAAAACTATGAAAATTTAACCACTCGCTATGAGCAAAATAAAAATAGCCTATCAAAACTTACTCCAGCCAACTAACTTCAGGCTCCCAGACCAGCAACAAATTGAAAACTGATGTGTAGTGTGAATTGAAAAATTTGAATCACTTTTAAAAAATCGGGCCCCACGCACCAGGCGCCACTGTACTGTTTTCTTAGTAAACAATAGTGCCGTTAGCTGTAAATTAGGTAGAGCACGTGGTCGAGGTTCACTAATGGGCTATATTAACTTAAAATCAAAGTGAAACAATTTAATTTGGACGCCACCCATTTCTTCTCATGAAAGATTGCTCAGATCTTGTTCGAAAAGGGAAAACAAGATACAAAAAAAGTTGGTGTACACTTCGTGTAATATTTATGAACTACACATCAATATTCAATACTGCTGAAAGGTGGGAGGAGTCTGAAGTCAAACAAAAACCTTCCTTAAATATTATGTAATGAAAAACCCCTTATGACATACACAAAAAATAATTAACGGTCAATCAACTTCATGGAAATGACACTTTGGTGTTAAATAGTGATTTCAGGTCAGTTAAACCAAAATACAATATGAATTTATCATGTGATGACCTTTTGCAAGTGTTATGAAAATATGAGAGCGATCGTCCAGTACTGTACGAGGGCTGTTACACACAAATATGATGGAAGTAAAAAAGTAGCAGGTAAAACATGAAAAATATCAAAGTTGGTTTATGTATACTATCCTGTATAGACTATGCAGTAGTCTAATGTCCCACGAAGTTGGTTGAAGCCAAAAGTTGTACCATCCACTCAAATCAGGTACGTCGTATCCAAGCAATAAAAGGAAAGACAGCTAGGGGAGTAGATGAAGCATCCTTGGGCTGAGCAGTTTTTGACAGGCTTCTCAGATGGACCACCCTCTCAGTCACCATAACCAGGTAAAAAGTGGAGAGACGAAAGTCTGGGGAAAGTAGTTCATCTGGAGTGGTTGGAACGGTTGCAAGGTTGAACTATCTTCTTTTCGCCTTCGACAAACAAGAAATGTAGAGACAAAAATCCTGAATCCTCATAACCAGGTACTATCCAGAAAGACGATTTTAGCAGGAAAATAATCCATCATTGGAACATCTCAGGAAAACTCAACCAATAATCATGAAAGTTGCATTCAGTCTTGACTAACAAAATGGCGGACAGGGCCAACGGGGTGGCTTCTACCAGCAAAATAACACAAAAGGAAATCTTCCCATACTCCGAAGAATTACCCAAATAGAAGGGGTGGAGATTCTTCAAAAATCCCTCCTCCATAAAAACCTCGTACCGAGGTTAAATGCATGTCCCAGCAGGAACAAATACAATATACATGATGTCCAAGCACTTTGGAACATTCATAAGCATAATCAATCCACTCTGGATATAATTTTATCAATAAAATTGATTTTTCTGTCGGATCACTACACTAATATCGACTGGCGTCGTTTCTTACACGAACAGAAGCATGAAAAGCCGACATGGCTACCTCGATTTCGTCGAGCTTCTTCCAGAAATTTCAATACAAGTAACGACATCTAATTAAACAACTTTGAACAGAGTAATACTAGACAGCTAAACAACGAAAACAGAGTAATAACACAAAACGTGTCTCGTTAATTAAGGGTAGGCCACCTGGTGGACGATAGCCGAATTGGTAATTCGAACACGGGATAAGGTAGTAGGATAGATCTGATGAGAACACTTTCAGTCCCGAATATCCAACCCGATGCCCAAAACGAGAGAGAACCAAAACAACAAATCTTTAGAATGTTTGATAATGTGTTCCAAACCAGGGGGTGAGAACAGAACCCAACATTGGGTCAAATTGATAAGAATGAAAGTGAACAGGTAAGAGCAATGCCTTCATGGAGAAGCAGTTGTAATATGTACAACTTGTCCAATCCATCTTGGAACAGAACTAATAACATATGTGCCCAGCAATATCTGTGAAGAATACCAAGATGAAAAAACACCTATTATATATGTTCACTGTGTTGAAATTCATTCCTAGAAGGTGTTTTTTCTTTCTTCATGGTCTACACTACCAGTGTGCAACTGGAAAAGTATCTGAGTTTGTGCCAAGATGGATTGGATGAGCTGTATATATTTCAGTTGATGAAAAAAAGGTAATGAAAATATTTGATTCTTGTTGAATATTGTGGAAATGTCATATATCACTAGTTTAAGCCTCCATGAGTTTAAATTTGAGATCTGTTCAGTTCAACTTGACTTTTGGGACAAAAGTAATTGTTGAACACTCCATTATTTATTTGTGAATCTTCAAGAAAATCTACTCCATTGTAATTTTGGAAACTATAACTCTCATCTCAACACTCGAGTTTATTCAAATAGATCCTGTAATCCTATTTTCAACCGCTTGAAATAATCATATAAAATGTTGTCACAAAGTGTAAAAAAATCAAATAGTTTCGCATAATTCTTCACTCATTTATATCCCATTCTCTGTAAAGGCATTGCTTGAACCCATTTTGCAGTTTCTGTATTTCCTCTCCTCTTAACTCTCTCCTTCAATTCTGAAAAATTCACTCCAATTTTCATTCTGAATAATTTGGCCTAAACGTTGGGGTGTGTCCGTCCCAGGCTTGGGTTATCATGGACTCTCAGTTGAGTTTTCACTAGACTCTCTCAGTTTCCTTCCCCCTGGTTCGAAACACAGTTCGAAACAAATTTCGGTGGTACTCGATCTTCGTTTTGGTTCTCCCCTTTTTGGGTATCCAGTTGTCTTTTCGGGACTAGAAAGGTTCTTATCATACCTATGCCCTCAATCTCAATTTTGAATTTCCCGTTTGTTATAAGACCAAAAAAAAATAAGAGACATCTCACTATCTAGATTGATTATTTTGTTTATATTGGATTGAATCTGAATATTGTAGTTCTATTTATTTGACGGTATTTTCATCCTAATTTGCTTTTCGATTAACTTCTGCTGGTTTTAATAGAGTTATTCATTAGGTAATAAAAGTCTAAACCAATATTATTCCTCAATAAACTCCATGAATACATACATATACATCTCCTATTATCAAAATATATCCAGGAAAATCTCTGTTTTACTTTCGAATGTTTTCGAAAAACTTTCGATTCTCTTCCTCCAGCATGATTTTAGTTCTTGTGCACATGATGGGTAAGTAACCCTACTTCGAATAGTTCATAACTGAATTTTCAAGTACTTATAATAGTATATCACACACCGAGGTGGGGAGTGATTCATTCCTGTCGTGAGATCATTTAGCTATGATCTCGAGACAGGAATGAAACTTCCTACCGAAGCTTGTATACAATTTCATTTACAACCATCATATTTCGATTAAAATAAATAAATCCCTCTTTCGTTCTGAACATATCTAAAATATTACATTCAACGACAGAATACCAAGAACGTGGTTTTCTCAGAATAAGCAAGTAGATATATTGTTACCGTGACTACGGGGTATACAATTGTCACAAATATAAATAAATGTCAGATAAAGTCGATAAATGACAGATAAAGTCTAGATTAGAGGTGTTTTCTGGCGCTCTTGTGTTCAAAACGTATTCGTCTCTCCATCTCTCTCTTACTCTAGGGCTTACCGTATGCAACAGAGAAGGAGACAGACGAATACGTTTTGAATACATGAGCGCCAGAAAACGCCTTAAATGAAATGAGGGCGAGAAGTAGAGGTGTTTAATGTGACACTTCCCAACCTTCAATGACGTTAGTAATAACAGCATTACATATATGATTGTAAATAATAGTATATTACAAACCGAGATAAGAAGTGATTCATTCCTGTCGTGAGATCAGACGCAAAGCGATCTGCTATAATTTCATTAAAAATTATATTTTTCCTCAATTGACAGCAAATATTAATTTCGTAGACACATTTCGATCAGCAAAATATAACTTTTCCTGTCTAGGCGGCAAAAGTAATACTTTGCTGATTGACATGTGTCTGGAGGAATAAGTACTATTAAATCGCTATCACTATTCATAATATTGTCAAACTATAATTACTATGAACATATTCATCTTCAACCATTCCAACCCTTGCAATTTCTATCAAATTCTGTTTCAATTTATCACTATAGGAAAAATAAAAGATTGTGAGAATTGTAATTACTTGCAAATACAATATCCTGCATATATCATTATAAACAATTGATGGAAAAATTATAAGTTCAACTCGACAGCAAATAAGATTGATTGCCTTAGCAAATAGCAATCAATCCACTACTTCACTGCCTGGTACTTAAAACAAATAACTATTCTTCACGAAATACAAGAAACGTTTTTCCTTTAAGTACATTGATGCTGCACAACTTGACAATTTCAAAATAATAGAATATAAATATATTCACTATTGGAGAGTGGCAGCACAGGATGGAGTGGCCCTAAGCAAGAGAGATAAATATTCCTGGAAACTAGTGGGAGATCAAAAAAATCTAAGGAGTATTAATTCTACATCCTTCCCAGAATAGTATACCATATATTTCAAATAAGATTCAACCAATAGGTAGTATAGCATCTCGGCTTGAAGTTTTTTTAGGTCTATCAAACGATAGAAGTGAAATGATAGAGGTAATGATATGGTGTTCTGAAAGTTGAGAATATTGTAGAGATTGATTGCCCAACACCACACTGATATTATTTGCAGCCATGCAGTGAAAATTATATGAGTTTGGTGTCTCGGTAATTTTTTTTATCTTTCAGATCATAGAAGGTCTCTCGACTTTCTTCATATTCTTGGAAATTCTGAATTTGGAGTCCCTTGTATTATTTTCTTGTCTTGTGGATACCGTTGTATTACAGATCACGCAAATCATCCTGGCAAAGAAGTTATGACATATTGCAGCAATCTCTGTGAAGTGTCATCAGAGACAAGAACATCTGTCCTGCTATGTTTGAATTTGTTTCCAATAGGTGTTTTTTTTGGTCATGGTATACTGAGCAAGTGAAGGAGGATGGATTGGATGAGTTGTATTCAATATATTGATTCACCTGTAACTACCGGCTTCTATTTCATTCGTTCTTCATTCCCCTATGGCATCTTTTCCGCCTCCGACCTGTTATTTTTTTTCTAAACGCATAGCTTCAGGAACGAAAAATCAGAAATTTTAACTTTCTTTCATCTATGAAGAAAATCAACCTTCATTTCATGCTACTCTCGAATAATTTCTTCTCCGACTCACCCCTTTCTATAGATATTTTTAATCCGTCGGTGATCATGACATTTACCAATTTTAACGGGCGAACTTGTGCACTTTTTCACTTGAAATCTGTTTGATAGCAAAATTTGCTATGATGAGAAAACTCGACATAATGAAAACCAATCTCATTGAATTACAGACCTGTTTGATGTTATATTTATCTGAAAATGGCGTAACGAAGTCTCGAAGGCTTCCTTCTGAAAGCTTTTGAATTTCCTGTTTTAATGAAAGTTCCATTGTCAATTTTCGTATTATGATCAATAGACTTGAAGAGCTGTGACGCCGTAGAAATTATAATATTGAACAGCCATTGTGAATATAATTAAAGGGATATATGGATAGATTTTTTGAAATTTGAATAGTTATGGACGAGTTTCACTCACGCACACACACACACCAAGACAAATAATTATGCATTTCTGGATCACAAACTCCTCAAGATTCAGGTTCGCTCCCCAGACGCTAGGTGAGTCATTTCTTATGAAATCGAATTTATCGCTCTGAATAGTAATAATGATCAAAATATTACTCCGACACATTTATGAAAGATACAGAAAAATCACTTAATTCTATTCAAGCCAACTACTTCCTTGGCTATCACGACGATGGCCACTGAATGATATTTTATGGAAAAAAGTGGGTTTGAAGCACAACACTATAAATGCAAATGAATTCACTTGCTGAAGAGATGGAGTGATCACTTTCACTTTGCCTGTCCACGAAGTTGAAACCAAGGTTCGTGTGGTAAGCAGAGCAATTCCGCCGGAAAAGGATAAATATCATTTGGCTGTGTGAACATGGGAAAGAGCTGAAATCAGACGAATTCAACTGGGCCTTCAAGAACTCAGATGATGTTCTGTTTTGGCGTACAAACTATAAAACCGATGTGCAAGTGGTGATCATTATTTATCGAGTGTCTATTGGTATATCATGATAATCTACCAGAGTGATTTTCACTAAGGACACTGAGCAAGAGTATTTTGCTTGCTGACAATTGTCGATAAAGTCGATTTTTCGTGTTAAATATCATCGAAAAGTTTATTGACCAAGAGTATGACTATGATGTTTTGAAATGAGCTTAAAATTGGAAAATCAAGATTGGCGCCTTTGATGTGAAAGTAAAAACTTGCATGAGAGATAGATAACCCTATCAACGAATTGAATTTTTTTCTACAAATAAGTATGAGTTTTGTTCACTTGAATATATCAACTTGGTTAGCGAAAAGTGAGTCAAGTCCCAGTAATTTCAATTTGGTGTTGGAGTTTCGATACATGTTTTCAAGGAACATATCCAATTCAATCGTACTCTAGGCTGCATCTGCTTAGAAGTTTTGGATTCTTTTTGTCGGAAAAAATATAATATGAAAAACATCCCATTTGATAGTCCCCTCGGCAGGTAGTATTCCAACGGGATAGATATTTCTGATGGAAACTTCAATTTTCTTCAAATCGGAGCATGAGAATTATTAATTCATGAAGAACTTAATCATTCCAAGGATAACGAATGTAAAATTCCAAATATTAATTCACCTCTCGTGAAGTCGCCTCATATAACCTATAAACCTCAAACTCCTTATAAATACTCAGATATCAAAATTGAGTTCGACACTGAAAACAAGTCGAGAAGCTGATTACGAAAGCAATTTCCTATATGCCTTTTGATGAAGTTTTATCCGTAACGATATATCCAGTGACTTGATACTCATATAAGAACCACACATAAGCCTCGTGGAAAACATTTTATGTCATATGAAATATGAACGTTTCATTTTTGTGTATCGTCAGGTCCACATGGACAGGAAAAACATGTGATGTCCTAAGAACATTACGTGATCCATAGGGAAGAAGATAAAATTAAAACAAATCTTTTTCTTCTCAAAAGCTGGTCGGCCATTTGAAAAATGATACTTCAAATATGAACTGTGATAAAGCTAAGTACAGCACAATGAGGCTGTGGTGTTGAGAAACGATATATCATTTCGAAACAATCATGATACAAGCCATAGAACAACTGAACTTAATCGCGACTGCTTTATTCAAAAATTGACCCAAGACGGAAAAAATGTAGATTTTCCTGTCGAGAAAGGCTTATCACCCCACTAAGTACATCCACCCTTCAAGACCTCAAAAACTAAGCCTCAAGATTGGTTAAAAAAAAAGAAAGACCTAATGCGACCTGCAACAACTACTCACTTTTTTATAACTCTCCCACTACAAAAATAAAGATCATCTTTCAGCCGTCTGAAAACCGTAGAGACAGCAATCACCCAATAGAGCAACGAACATCGATATAGACGACAATCAACACCTGAATAAAGTAACAGAACTCACCCGTAATATGATGCTCCAAATTTCTTTTCGAGCGAGAGGACGAAGAAAATGCTCCCGCAGGAAATTCACGTCGCACTTCGAAGCGTCCCGCTGAGAGAGGTTTCAAGTTGATCTGAAAAATAACAGTCATGTTATTACTTCGAACTTCGAGTGGTAACGGACATAATGTGACAGTTCATCGATTATAATGATGTTAGGTGTGCCCGATATTCATTGAAATATTGAGTTTACAGGGTCATGCATGAGATCTGAACTGATAGTATACCTCAAGTGACCAGTTATTTTTTTGCCAAACATTTGCGGAATTATATGATCCAAACGTATTTAGGGTTTTACAAGTTTTCAATTTTAAAAGATGGAATTACACAAAAATCAAAGCACTAAACACAAAACAGTTAAGTGGGTACGACTAACTAAGCCCAAGTAGTGGCGTTCTAAGTCTTTTTTTCTATTTTTTGGCTGAACAAAGTTTCAAAATATCCTGTCTTGATAAGTAAGGAACTCAGTACATGATTCATTTATATTTATATTCGTAATCAAAATAGCTCTCATTACTGCAACTCCTAATTGTGTTTCATCACTTGTCCATATTTTGTTCACGCAAGAAGTCCAGAGTACGAGTACGTACTTATATTGTCAGAATTGTTTTGCAGTTGAACCACACTAATTAATCTAAATTATTTTTCTGTAATAGTACCACTGATAGTGTTAAGGCTCTCGTTGATAAGCATGCCATAAAATATTACAAAATCTGCATTGCCGTTCGGGTTACCATGCCATGCTACTCATTTCGGGGTGGAAATACATTTTGAATTATCAGTTTGCAAAAGCAGTTCTATGGCTGTATCGCTGGGGATAGCAAGACAAACTGCCTGAAAGAGGGACTGTTCTGACCAAAGCGGGAAGTATGGTCACGTTAAGTATACCGAATTGATTGCCAGGCAGATCACATATAATTGTTTGTGTAGGTTGTCCTTCAAGCGCGCTGAATCAGGTACTAGCAATTAACATACAGTGCGGTCCATAGATAACGAATAAATTCATTTGTAGCGTTATAATGTACTTTATCATCAGTGCAAGGCAGTGCCATCATCAATATAAGTCGATGACTTATATAAAAATCATATTCGAACAGAGTATCTTCCCTAGACCTAGGTTCATACAAACAACAAGCAAAATAGCCATTGCTGGCCTGAATAAATTGTTCGTTTAGAATATTTGATTTAAAGCCAGTCTTCAAGTATACTATAGTTGAATATTTTTGAGATCAATTTTCATCGTCAATTCGAAAATGTATAGAATGAAAATATAACTTCCCTCTGAATTATGAGCATCCCCTCAAAAATGTCAAATGAGAAGGGGGGTCGTGTGGCACCTAGTTCAAAAGGGATGCAATTCTCAGTTCAGCACTATGAAGTTTTAAAATTCGGTGCAATTATAGCTGAGACAATCTGTTTTGAAAATGTGAAATTTTTATACTTTACGTAGACCAAAAGAAATATTTTTTCCAATTTAAATTTTCAAATTAACAATACCGATCGACTTGTTATAGGTTTTTTCAAGGCATACATCATTTAGTGTCTTAGTGTCAATATTTTTAAATTCAATAACACATTTTCTCCGTTATGATTGCAGAAATATGAAAAACTTAGTGTTTCTGAACAGAAGAACAGGTGAAAATCCCTTTCGAATAAGATGCCACACGACACCCCTTCTCGTTTAAAGGGGGTGCAAGAAGGGAATAATACTGTCATACTGTATTGACGATAAATATTGACCTGTTTCAGAATTTTTTGGTAAAATACATAATAACGCTAAAAATGAATTCATTCCAAACATAAGGACTGCACTGTATGTACCAACTACGTGTTTTATAATCATTAATGCCTATAGACGTGAATTTATTTTCGAAAATAATCGAGATCTAGACATTTTACTTGTATTTCTTAACGAAAACTTTGGTGTCGTTTATTGCTAGTTGCTTGATAAAATGCATCTACCTAAAAACAAAACATCAATTATCAACGTACATAAAAACACTTTATTGTATGATTTTCATCAGGCCGTTTACAAAACCGCTACGCGTATGTCACTATGGGATAGCGTCTTCCTCAAATATGATGAGAATAAGAAGTAGTGGATCAGATCAGTTACTGACAACCTAAAATAACTAAACTTGGCCTATTTGATGGGGCCACAGATGCACCACCAGTATCGCGACAAGAAGATTAACTAGATGATTTCATAGTTGTCAGCTGTCATTTCTTATCGCTATCACAAAGAAGCGTTCTATTGCTGTAAAACTCAAATTGAGTTGTCTAGTCTTCACTTTTTCTTAATTTCTCGCGTTGAAGGTAATAATTGGTATAAATGTTCTAAGGAATGAGAGTTTAACTTGTGCCGTTGTAAAATGCTCATTGTCAATGAAAGAGTGTCAGATCCCAATCCGACCCCGACTAAACAGTCGAATCCTTTCTTGAGAAATTTCCCATCCAACATTGACGAAATTTTCTTGATTAGAAACTCCGGGGGTATAGGTTTTGATTCTTAAAATCAACAAAACTCATTGAGAAAACGGTTGATAATATTTGCTGGGTAGAAAAAGCATTTCATTGTTTCCTCATATTGTCAACTCTTGTTCAATCCAACCTTTGTAGGTCTTACCATTCTCGCAATAGCAATGATATTATCGTAGTCCAAATCAATGAACAAGAATGTCACTGATTGATAACCTGAGTTTGAATATCTCTAAAAATACACCAAAGTTGAAACAAAGGTGTAATAATTACTGAAACTTATCGTCAGAGGTGAAATTTAAGTCACAGTTATATTTTTTAGGGAAAGTCCAGATATAAATATATAAATGGTAATCACTATAATCTCTATGCACTGTTTAATCACAGTGGTACCTCGAAACTTACCCTTCCCCACCTATGCAAAGACGTCGTACAAGTATAATGACTATTCCTTTTCACTCATTTCATCTGAGTCTCTCTTGCGATAAGGATTTTTCTATTTCTACCGAAGTCAAACAAAATCCTGATATAAATGAAAGCAATGACGGTGGAATTTGAATAGAACTCAGTAAAATCACTTTCAGAACATCATAATCCAATAAATCTCTTCATCTATTCATACCTACTGAGTAAGATCTCATTTTCACGAGTAATCAAAAATTGCTGTAACAGCTGCTTGCCATTTCCTAGATAATTAGATATCCAATCCCATGAAAGTGACCTGTACCATCTCTGTCTATTCAAATTGTAACCTCCCTATCAATATCAAACTGTACTTCATTTATTCATGCTGGAATGGAAGATCGTTTTATCATCGGAACCGAATCTGGATTTCAGAGTAGATTGCTGAATTATTCCACTGAATAATTTTGTCACTAATAGAATTAATTTTCTGCATAAAATCACAGTCACAAATGGTTCATCAAAATATTCACTCGATGACTGCCTGTGCAATACCTCTAGAATCAAATCGAAAGTTTGTTAGGACAATTGAATGGGAAAAAGCATGATGAAGAATGTTTGTGACTGAAAAGAGGAATAATCATTTCTGTAAGCTTCGTAGAGACTGGACAAATTCTTTCAGAGGAGTGAACGCATTGTTGAACATGCTACGGACAAGAAAGTCTCAAAGTCAATATGGAATCATATAACCGAAGTATCAGCAAATAAGGTACATTCATTGAATGAGAAGAAGTGATGGAAGGATTGATTAATGGCCATCTCTGCTGTGTTCCAGAGAGATGACATCGGAAGTGGGCTATCTCCAACGGCACAAATGTCTTTTTTCTACGGATGCTATACAATGTGCCACTTCTCTCATCGCTCTCATACGTTCAAAACGGAAGATTTCCCACGCAGTGAGAAATAACCGCCATTACAGTGAGAAATAGGTTC
Organism: Zygogramma bicolorata; assembly: GCA_032362365.1. NCBI lineage: Eukaryota > Metazoa > Arthropoda > Insecta > Coleoptera > Chrysomelidae > Zygogramma > Zygogramma bicolorata. The sequence goes on along the minus strand of JAVJAQ010001639.1, from coordinate 2,323,957 downwards.
TCACTGTTATCACGATAACCCAAGTCAGCCATGAATTATCACTTCATGATTATTGCTGACAACTTACCCAACTGGAATAGTTTCATTGTTGATTGTTATAGTATAAATAGTTCAGATTCATTAAGTATTGAATATAATGGAATACCAAGATTCAGACTTGGAAAATACACCTCCAGAAATTGTTCAGGAAGCAATAGATGTTTGCAATAATTTGCTACCAAGCACATCAAGAGAAAAATATGAAATCGTACAGAAAATCCATGGACTTGAAAATGAAAGCCAAGGTAAATTCTTGTTCCGAAAATACCTTGTTAGTTCATTTTGAAGGGTTGTCAAGAAGATTGAAATATCAACATTATGGTCTCAGTGCTCGATGCTGAGTAGTACCTCAATTATTAAAAAATGTGTTGATATATCAAAATACGTAAAACTACGTGCATTTTTTAAACTTTTACACCAAAGGTTCCAAAACTCATCGTTTATACGTGCATTTTTGCAACGCAAATCTGAAAAATATGCTTTAAAACAGTCAAAAACACCAATTTCTGAAAAAACTCAACAATTTTTAAAAGATGCGCCTGATGAAAAGTGTTTGCTGATAAAGGTATGAATTCAGGCTGCTTTAGCTATTGGCCTTACAGGGGCATGCCGTTGTGATGAACTTCGAAAATTAAAAATTGATGACGTGAAAGATCTTAATTCGGCCCTTTTAATGAAATTACCCTATACTAAAACCAAGGTGCCTGTAAATTTCACAGTCACAGGAAAATTCTACCAAATTTACAGAAAAATATGTGAAGCTCCGACCATGCACATATGGAACACCTTTTTTTTTAATTACAAAAATAGCAAATGTACGAAACAGCCTGTGGGGATAAATAAATTTGGCACCATGGCGAAAAAAATTGCGAAATTTTTGCAACTACCGAACCCTGAATTATATACTGGCCACTGTTTCCGAAGGTCATCTGCGACTATTTCAGTTAATGCAGGGGCAGATCTTTCAACTTTAAGACGCCATGGGGGTTGGAAATCCAGCAATGTTGCTGATTCTTATATCGACAACTCCATAAATAACAAAATGAAAATTTCAAAAAGTATAGTAGAATCCATAAAACTGTTTATGGCATGTCACCATCGTTTGAGTATTTTAGAGAATTAATTCACTATCAACCTCGTTCTCCAATCGCGAAAAAAGACAAAGCAACAAATTTGATATGTCGAGATGCAACTTGTCTTCAAAGACAATTTTGCAGATATCTCAATCCATTCAATAGGTTGGCAAAAGATATTGAATGCAGCATGAGTTTATATACACCACACTGAAGTGAGGATGTCGAAACAAGATGATGAAACTATCACACTTTCAGCATTATACTGTCGTATCCATTTTCTTTTTTTTTTTTTTTTTTTTCGAACATGGACTGAAAATAATATATCCTATTTCATTTCATTCGATTTTGAATCACTTATTACATATCTACTAATTAGTTCCCACGGTCATTGTAATGAGGTGATGTGTTTCTATAGATAACCTACATCGTGTTTGAGAATATTTGAAATCCTTTTACTATTTTGCATCTTTTGTCATGACACATCCCGAAAAAAAATGTGTATCGTGATATTACCCTAGGAAAAAAGCAACAATTCTAGTAGATTTCTAGTTGAGATTAATAAAACTATTATTTACATATCCTTGTTCCTCTGACATTCCAATGAGTATGAGGTTTTCCTCATAAGATAATTCAGAGAAGTGTCAAAACAAGCATGGCTGTGTGGCATGTGTATGATGCTATTTATACATCTTATTTGGTTATTGCAAGTGACAAAATGGGTAAGGCTTTCGCGGCTGAGGTTTTTAGTATCACTACCAAGGGTCACAGAAAAAATTGGATAACTCTTGGGAAAAAAAACAACATTACAACGGTTTACAAGCAAGATACAACAGAGCCTCAGGTCGGCCAAAGACATAAGAGACCCACTGGCAGCAACAGGGGTGTATCACATACCGTGCACCTGTGGAAAGATATACAAGGTACCACCAAAACATCCATGGGAACAAGGCTAAAAGAGCATGAATGAAACTGCAGACTGGGGAAAACTGACAAGTCGGCTGTGGCGGAACACGCACTCACTGAGGGAAACCACAGGATTCTGTTTGAAAACGTGAAACTCATTGCCCTCAACCAGGGATACCATAGCCGACTGGTACAGGATGCAATAGAGATCCACAAAAAACAGATAATTTTAACAGAAAAGAAGAAGCTGTAAACCTTAACCGAATATGGAATCACATTTCAAAAAGTTCAAGAATAACAAACATCAAAAACTGTGTGAGAGATCTTTTATATTTCCACTGTTATTATGAAACAGAGGAATAATAACTGAATGAAAAGCGACCAGGAAATATACTGATTTACAAAAATCCCCATTTGATCTTATAGGCTTTCATGAGACTTGATCATCGAAACATAATTACTCGAAATTCCAAATCTCAACGGCAATTTAAAATCACAAAAACAAGTTTTTGGTTATTGAAACAACTCTAACTTCTATTTCATTAAATAAAATTTGAGTTTCCACTTTGTTGTTTCGAATCAAAGTGGGTGATATCTGCTTCTGAAACTGTTATTGTTGATGAATATTCTAATTGTTTCCATTCGAGGTGAATTGTAATGTGTCCGCCAAATATCTGAGAAAGTTAGTTTGCTAATTGGATTCCTGAAACTTTTCCTAGAGATCAATTACCCTATCACCAAACTGATATTTTTGGACTCGACGCGCATTTCGCTAACAAGGTTAGCATATTCAGGAGAAGAAAATTAATACTACTTCCGTTGACCTGGTAGCCATCTCGAATAAACGATGAGTTCTGGAACCTTTGGTGTAAAAGTTGATTCTTGTCCTAGAGATCAATTACCCTAACACCAAACTGATATTTTTGCACTCGACGCGCGTTTCGCTAACAAGGTTAGCATTTTCAGGAGAAGAAAATTGATACTCAATATCAATTGAATTCCTGTTTCTGACATATGCAATTGCAAGGTAGTGGGAATCTAAAAATGTAAAATGAAAATACCACGAGTCTTGCATTTTCATATTCCCGGCATGTGTCTTGGTTATTTGATTTCCATGTTCGATTAGGCTCCCTATCAAAACTGAATGTCATAAAGTCGAATGCATATTTTTTCACACTAGTAATATAATTCACATTCGAGAGAAAAGAAAATTTACAAAGGCATTGCCAATTAAGTTGAAATCTTCAAAATTTTGTTGGTATCTTTAAAAAATATGACAGTCTTGAAGATGCCAAGTCTGTTGGCGAAGTGCTCGTTCAGAATAAACATTGTCAGTTTAGTATTTGGACGATTGAGATCTGTTGAAAAAGGTTCTGATCATTAGTATAACTACTTCTCTTCGGGCTTGAAGGCCGTCGTTCTTTGGAATTTCTTCCTGACGTTTCGCTAGCGCGAGTGGCTAGCTTCTTCAGAGGCTTATTCATCTCCGATGACTAAATAGTTCGATTTCTCAAGGTGTATTTATATTGATGCAGGTAGCCTGGATTGTTAATTACTTCTGTCGGGTTCGGGGAATAATCATCATTATTAGTTGCCGCACTACCTGCTGTGATTTCATTAGTTATTCTTGAGTTCTTCAGAATCGGATTCCAAATTCTGTTTAGAGTCAACGCTTCTTCCTTTCTGTTGAAATTGTCCGCATGTTTTTGGATCTCTATTGCCTCCCGTACCAGTCGGCTATGGTAACCCTGGTTGGGGGCAATCAGTGTTGCATTTTCGAACAGAATCCTGTGGTCGCCCTCACTCAATGCGTGTTCCGCCACCGCCGATTTGTCGGTTTGCCCCAGCCTGCAGTTCCTTTGATGCTCTTTGAGCCTTGTACCCATGGATCTTTTCGTGGTACCGATGTAAACCTTCCCACAGGTGCACGGTATGCGATAAACCCCTGCCGCTGACAGTGGGTCTCTTTTGTCTTCAGCCGACCTGAGGCTTTGTTGGATCTTCTTGGTCGGCTTGAAAACCGTTTTTATGTTATATTTCCCCAAGAGTTTTCCAATTCTGTCAGTGACCCTCGGTATATATGGCAGATATGCATTCGCAACTACCTGAGAGTCCTCCCTGTTATGAACCGTGGGACTCTTTGGTTTCATGGCCCTGTTGATCTCAGACACACTGTACCCATTCGACCTCAAGGCACTGGAAGATGTTCCAGTTCCTGCTCTAGATGTTCTGGTTCCCAAATTCTTCGAGCACGTTCAGTTCGGGTAGATATGACTCCTCTCTTTTGACTGGGATGGTGGTTCGATAGTGCGTGCAGGTACATATCCGTGTGCCTGGGTTTCCGGTATACTTTGTGGGTTAGTCTAGCGCCACATCGTTCAATCAGAACATCTAAGAATGCTATCTGCTGGTTCTGTTCGGTTTCCATGGTGAATTTGATGCTGGGGTGTTGAGCGTTTAGGTGGTCCAGAAAAAGGTTCAGAGCGTCCCTTCCATGTTTCCAGACGACGAAGGTGTCATCCACGTAGCGTAGCCACAAGGTCGGCTTCAAATCATAGGCGACGATTGCATTCTCTTCAAACCGTTCCATGAAGAAGTTGGCTATCACTGGGCTCAGTGGACTTCCCATCGCCACTCCATCCAATTGCTCATAGAAGTTTCCCCTCCATTGAAAGTAGCTTCCCGTAAGGCATGCTCTAAAAAGTCCGACGATATCACTTGGGAACAGGCAGGCTATCTCCCTCAGAGAGTCTTCCAGTGGGACGTTGGTAAACAAGGACACAATATCGAAGCTGACCATGATGATGTTATCGCATACCGTGCACCTATGGGAAGGTTTACATCGGTACCACGAAAAGATCCATGGGTACAAGGCTCAAAGGGCATCAAAAGATTTGCAGGCTGGGGCAAACCGACAAATCGGCGGTGGCGGAACACGCATTGAGTGAGGGCGACCACAGGATTCTGTTCGAAAATGCAACACTGATTGCCCCCAACTAGAGTTACCATAGCCGACTGGTACGGGAGGCAATAGAGATCCAAAAACATGCGGACAATTTTAACAGAAAGGAAGAAGCGTTGACTCTAAACAGAATTTGGAATCCGATTCTGAAGAAATCAAGAATAACTAATGAAATCACAGCAGGTAGTGCGGCAACTAATAATGATGATTATTCCCCGAACCCGACAGAAGTAATTAACACTCCAGACTACCTGCATCAATATAAATACGCCTTGAGAAATCGAACTGTTTAGTCATCGGAGATGAATAAGCCTCTGAAGAAGCTGGCCACTCGCGCTAGCGAAAGAGGGAGAAATTCCAAAGAACGACGGCCTTCAAGCCCGAAGAGAAGTAGTTATACTAATAACCTCGGCCGCGAAAGCCTTAACCATTTTGGTTCTTATCATATCTATGATGCATGAGAAAAAGTCGAAGTTATGGTGAGCAAAAGAAAAATTGACTTCGAAAATACCAACGAGTCGTGAATTTTTATATTCCTCGGTATGCGTCTTGAGTTGATCGAATTCCATGTTCGATTAGGCTCCCGATCAAAACTGAATGTCAAAAAGTCGAATGCATATTATTTCACTCTAACAATATAATTCACATTCTAGGGGAAAAGCAAATTTTCAAAGGCATTTGTTCATCATCTTATGATCCGGATGGACACGATTGGCAGGTTGCTCCACTGTTCATCTATCGTGCCTACATTCAATCAAAATGTCATTAAATATCAGTTCAAAGGAATACCATTGGTAGAAAGTGGATAGAGTTCATTCCTTTCATAAGAACATCCATTCTTTTCACTCCAATATTGATTCGAATTTCAAACATGTGTGAAAAAATTCGAATAAATATCAAAGTTTGAAAAAGATGAATGCTAATTGGAGGATGAATCAACATTTATCCCTATCGACCGAACAAATTTCCTTGAACTGATGTCTATTTTGGTCTTCATTGTATCCCAAATAAGAGTTCCACGTATTGAAGAAGAAGATGTTTTTCATAACAGGTAATTTTCCAAGTTATATCCCTTTTTGTTCTATTATTTTCCTATGTAGAATGAATGTAGAATTCCTATCAGAGCATGTTTACCGTAATACGTGTCAACGAAAACAAATTTATTCAATCTTGACTAATTTTGGTGGCAGAAAGATAGAACCTTACACAATAATCTCCCAACTCCTTCATTTCGTGTAAGTGGATTTGTGCTAGGAATAACAAAGCGTGAATTGGCTCACGGATCACGTGTCCTCCGATGTAATGAATGAAATCCGTACAAAATCAAGTAAAAGAATATTTGTTCGAAAGTACCTAAGGTACGAATGTAGGTGTGATCATACAGTGCAGTCATAAAAGAGCTCCTGCTTAATTTCCGAACGAGATATCAAAGTCGAAAAAAATTACAGGAAATAAATAACCAATAAGGTTGCTCGTAGAAAATTCCACTTGATTCTTCATCCATCTGCCTCACTTTCGAATATTGCAACGGCCTTTTCTGAAAGTCTGAACATGAAATGAGACCCAATTCTTATATAAAGTGATGGCTGAAGAATTGAATGACCTATCAGTTGAAAAAGAGAGAGAACTATTTCTTGATGATGAGTGACGAATCTTTTTCCGTTGAAAAGTACCCAAATGATACCGTTTCGAATTAACTTTGTTCAGCACTACAAAACGAACTGTAGTTATATTCTGGGTAGAATTCTGATGAATGATGAGATTGGAACAATTAGTGTGAAAGTTGAAACATCTCGTTGAGATCAATCACCCTAAACCCAAACTGATATTATTTGCACAAGACGCGCGTTTCTGATACTGTATCATATTTTTTCTCCTGAAGATGCTTAGTTTCTTAAGAAAACGCGCGTCGAGTGCGAATAATATCACTTCGGTTTCAAGATAATTGATCTTTACAAAAAATCTCACGAATTCATAAGATATTGATATTCTCTCCAAATATTATATTTTTCGTTCGATTCAAGATTAGTAAACACGAAGTAGAACTGCTAATATCTCAGGAAATTAATCAGTTACAGAATTGGAAATCTTTCCAAAAGAATATCGCATTCCTTTTCATCTCGAAAAGAAGTTGTTACCGCGACAAAAGACGACCCACAAATGTGTTTCCATCAAAAAGGACTGCAAATAATATCTTTCCACACATAAATGAAAATAGTAAAGTAGATCAGGTCTTTTTATGACTACACTGTACAATTCGATTACTGGAACAAATCTTATCACCAATATAATACACTCACACAAATTTTGCCTATAAAATATCATCATATATCAAACCAAATTAAGTGTCCATTTTGGCCACTTCGTGATATAGGAAATAGCTCGAATTGTAAAATCAAGTATCTCTTTCAACACCAGTTGAGATGCAATTGGTTCTGTCTTTCTGCGATTCACAAGTAAATTCATTTCTTTGTAGTGTTGAGAGACTACATACAGGGTGTTCATTTGAAAACTTCCCACCACGGATTTATCGAAAACTACTGATTGAAAGAAAAAACGCGGAGATACGTCAGAAGATACATCAAGGGGGACAACTTTTTAACCAATAACTACTTCAACCCCTTTCACCCTCTGCACCCCAGGATCATTTCCTTGAAAATTTTAATTGAATATCGAGTGATAGCTTGTTTGGAAAGTCTTCCGAAGTCCTTCATTTTGACGTTCAATTTTTTCAAATCGGTCGATTCGTTTTCCAGAAAATTAAAAAAATCTGCATTAATTTTTATTTGTTCAGTTTAGAAAACAAAAACACACGAAAATATCACTTTTCATTTCAATTACATTTAAGGTTTGCCAAATCCACAATTCGTTTATAATTCAAAACGAAAACTACCAACATAAACAGCAGTTAGAAAGATTAGACGTGGCAATAACCAAATAACAATCCCAATTTTTTCCGCGATTTTTTCATCAACACAGATATCCTAGGCGAACTGTTTTTATTGTTATACATGTGTAGTTATTCTCAGTTGCTAGGTGAAAGAAGGACTTGAATTTCCTGTCAGTTACCTCTGTCACAGTCTTCAGATCGTGAAAATCAAATCATTGATTCAGAATCTATTTCGAAAATGGTTTACACACTAGCCGAAAGAGTGGAAATTATTCTGATTTATGGTGCCCAAAATCAATGTGCTCGGCAAACTGCCGTCACGTTTAACGCCAGACATCCAGATGAGTTAACTTCGCATAGGTATGTTTTGGACCTTGTTACTAAATTTACTCAAACTGGATCGGTTGCAAATGAAAAACGTGATAATAGAAGAGTTTTGGATGAAGCCGCTCAAATTGAAGTTTTTGGTCATTTTGGAATAAATCCTAATACGTCGTTACACAAAATTCCTGCTACGACTCATATTTCATTAGGCTCTGTACAGACAGTTACTAAACTCCATAAATTTCATCCATTCAAAATGAAAATAATGCAAGAGTTAACCGAAGATGATTTCGATAGACGAGTTGAGTTTTGTGAAAAAATGACTGCAGCGATTAATGATAATACTGTTCATGTGAAGAATATCTGCTTCACTGATGAATGCACATTTTATCTAAATGGAATTGTTAATAAGCATAACTGTAGGTATTGGAGCAATGAAAATCCTCATGCTTTTGTGGAAGGGCATACGCAGTACCCTCAAAAAATTAATGTATGGGCAGGCATTTTAGGAAACAAAGTGCTTGGGCCATTGTTCATTGATAGAAATTTAAATGGAGACATTTATTTGGATATGTTGGAAACTACTATCAATCCGCTTATCACTGAAACCATTGAAAACCAAATCGAAGAGAATGGAAACCCTACACTTGATGAGGCTCAGATATATTTCCAGCAAGACGGTGCTCCTCCTCACTATGTTCGTCCGGTTCGACAATGGCTAGACAACGAGTTTCCAGAAAAATGGATAGGGCGAAGAGGGCCTATAGAATGGCCTGCTAGATCCCCGGATTTGACGCCATTAGACTTTTTCCTATGGGGCCATTTGAAGTCCATTGTGTTCACTCCCCAACCCGAAAATTTGGATGAACTTCGTCAACGCATTATCGACAGCTGCCATGATATCCAACAACATGTATTTGAAAATCTCTGTCAGGAATTTGAACATCGCATATATCATTGTTTGGCCACCAAAGGGCAACATTTTGAACAATTATTGAAATAAAATGTAATATTTTTGTATGTTTTGTTTCCAAAATTCCCAAATTAGGATGAATTATTTTTCCAGTTTTCTCGAAAACGAATCGACCGATTTCAAAAAATCAAACGTCAAAATAAAAGACTTCGGAAGACTGTTCAAACAATCTATCACTCGATACCCCTTGTCATTTGGAATTTTCAAGGAAATGATCCTGGGGTGCAGAGGGTGAAAGGGGGTGAAGTAGTTATTGGTTAAAAAGTTGTCCCCCTTGATGTATCTTCTGACGTGTCTTGGCGTTTTTTCTTTCAATCAGTAGTTTTCGATAAATCCGTGGTGGAAAGTTTTCAAATGAACACCCTGTATAGACTTTTCCTACTATAACAATATATTCAACTACAGAATCATATTTTTCTCTACTTTTGTCTATATAAATCCTTCACTTTTTCAGATTGTGGTAGATTACTCATCCAAAAATACTACAAAGAGAAAAAATACTTCGAACCGTTCTAGCAACGATATTGGATGAAATCGAAACAAACATTGATTTCACTCTACCAGGGCGACTTCTTTCAAGCGGTTAAACTATTACTCCCGAACATCAAGAAATTAGTCCCTTAAAAACATGTCATATTTATATTTTCTCTAGACAAACCATTTTCCACCAGAGAAAACTGAAACTTGATCATAGCCATGTTAAAGCGAAACGGCTATGGTAATTATTAAATTTGACATATTTGCAAAACATTTCAGATAATGACGCAGTTTTGATACATTAAGTTCATTTCAGATCATTGGTTCATTGTGTTCGTTGAACAATGAAGAGGCTCTGTGGGTTACTGAATTGAAAAAAATATAAAGCATACCACGTAGATTAAATTAATAATCTCCTGTTACACAATCTTGTTTATTAAATAACATGAATCCTTTCAGATTCGTTGTTTCCCATATCAGTACAGTAGTCTGCTGTTAATGCAGCATATTTATTCAAAAACTATTATGGAAGATCATGCCCGGACTGAGATCATTTGGGGCCCTCAGCTGAAAACTGTAAAGGGGCCCTCTAGCGGGGGGTATTCCTCTGAGAATTTTTTGAAAATTAGGTGCTCGAAAACAATGAAAAGGCATTTTTTACGCTATTTTGGTACTCATAAAGAGGAAGAAAATATGCTAGCTTTTTTCATACGAATGTAATGATTTTCGCCTTTTGTTGACTTCATTATTTATTGAAATAAGGAATTAATAGAATCTTCAGGAAACCACAACACTACAAAGCACATGCTGTAGAACTGCCAATATTCACTACAGAGTTCAAAATAAAATGCAGAATTTAATTCACACCAAAACATGGATGGGTGATGTCAAAATTATTTATCTAATGAAAATAATTGTGAATGGATTTTAGGGATAGAAAAATATTACTCACATTTTCTTAGAATCCTGTTTTTTAAACAGTTTAATGTTATTATAATAGAATAGAAGGGCCTTAATTGAATTGAGTTCACTCCTTTGGAGAATGTAAAAAAAACATTACCGAGAACCCAAAATGGCACCTTAAAATCGAAATCTTTTTTGGACGTTGTATGGGGGCCACTTCGGGCCCCCCTGGAGCCGGGGGCCCTCTGCAATCGTGGACTTGCGGACCTGACCAGTCCGGGCCTGTGGAAGATATTTCACCACTTTTTATGACTTGCTCGAAATCAATGTTGTTTCAGCTATCGGAGTCCTAGTACTTTATCTGTCGAATACTATCACTTCATTTTTGTTAATGTAACATCATCTCTTATATGTGGTCTGATTAACTCTTCCGTAGACTAAAAAAAAGTCGCATGTCTACAACTTTCCTATGTTTTTAGGGGACCATAAAATCGACAACATTCTGTAGCAAATGGAACACGTCGAAGTAATCCCACCCCCTACCACCATAGAAGCTTCATTTATTGAGACATTGATGATGGATGGAGTGCAATGGAAACTTAGATAACGAATGAAACTTTCATTAAAGGCACAGCTTAAATCAGAATTTTTATGTTCGAAATGATTGCAGTCACAAATCCAATGCCAGACAGCTGTTTCGAGCTGCCATAGGTCTCCTCAGCGGCACTCGGCTGGGGCTGGACTTACGAACCCGAAACATTTCGAACTGCCTGTTCCTTAAGAATGGGAAATCTGATGCGTTTCGTCTTTGATATCATTATTGAAACCATTCTACTCTAATTATACGCCAATGAACTTTGTGACGGCGTTCGACCCAACCTTCAACACTTTTATTGGTTCATCCACACTGAGGAAAATTATCATATCAGGGTGAATAATTCGTTTCCAGGAAGCTTCTTGTACAAATTTTTCGGAAAATTATATACTATTTGATTGTTCTGGACAATAACTAATTCGAAATGAGTGATTCAATACAAAAAATTGAATAAACGATGAGTTTTGGAACCTTTGGTGTAAAAGTTGAAACTTTTCCTAGAGATCAATTACCCTAACACCAAACTGATATTTTTGCACTCGACGCGCGTTTCGCTAACAAGGTTAGCATCTTCAGGAGAAGAAAATTGATACTCCATATCAATTGATACTCAATATCAATTGAGTATCAATTTTCTTCTCCTGAAGATGCTAACCTTGTTAGCGAAACGCGCGTCGAGTGCAAAAATATCAGTTTGGTGTTAGGGTAATTGATCTCTAGGAAAAGTTTCAACTTTTACACCAAAGGTTCCAAAACTCATCGTTTATTCAATTTTTTGTATTGAATCACTCATTTCGAATTAGTTATTGTCCAGAACAATCAAATAGTATATAATTTTCCGAAAAATTTGTACAAGAAGCTTCCTGGAAACGAATTATTCACCCTGATATGATAATTTTCCTCAGTGTGGATGAACCAATAAAAGTGTTGAAGGTTGGGTCGAACGCCGTCACAAAGTTCATTGGCGTATAATTAGAGTAGAATGGTTTCAATAATGATATCAAAGACGAAACGCATCAGATTTCCCATTCTTAAGGAACAGGCAGTTCGAAATGTTTCGGGTTCGTAAGTCCAGCCCCAGCCGAGTGCCGCTGAGGAGACCTATGGCAGCTCGAAACAGCTGTCTGGCATTGGATTTGTGACTGCAATCATTTCGAACATAAAAACTCTGATTTAAGCTGTGCCTTTAATGAAAGTTTCATTCGTTATCTAAGTTTCCATTGCACTCCATCCATCATCAATGTCTCAATAAATGAAGCTTCTATGGTGGTAGGGGGTGGGATTACTTCGACGTGTTCCATTTGCTACAGAATGTTGTCGATATTATGGTCCCCTAAAAACATAGGAAAGTTGTAGACATGCGACTTTTTTTTAGTCTACGGAAGAGTTAATCAGACCACATATAAGAGATGATGTTACATTAACAAAAATGAAGTGATAGTATTCGACAGATAAAGTACTAGGACTCCGATAGCTGAAACAACATTGATTTCGAGCAAGTCATAAAAAGTGGTGAAATATCTTCCACAGGCCCGGACTGGTCAGGTCCGCAAGTCCACGATTGCAGAGGGCCCCCGGCTCCAGGGGGGCCCGAAGTGGCCCCCATACAACGTCCAAAAAAGATTTCGATTTTAAGGTGCCATTTTGGGTTCTCGGTAATGTTTTTTTTACATTCTCCAAAGGAGTGAACTCAATTCAATTAAGGCCCTTCTATTCTATCATAATAACATTAAACTGTTTAAAAAACAGGATTCTAAGAAAATGTGAGTAATATTTTTCTATCCCTAAAATCCATTCACAATTATTTTCATTAGATAAATAATTTTGACATCACCCATCCATATTTTGGTGTGAATTAAATTCTGCATTTTATTTTGAACTCTGTAGTGAATATTGGCAGTTCTACAGCATGTGCTTTGTAGTGTTGTGGTTTCCTGAAGATTCTATTAATTCCTTATTTCAATAAATAATGAAGTCAACAAAAGGCGAAAATCATTACATTCGTATGAAAAAAGCTAGCATATTTTCTTCCTCTTTATGAGTACCAAAATAGCGTAAAAAATGCCTTTTCATTGTTTTCGAGCACCTAATTTTCAAAAAATTCTCAGAGGAATACCCCCCGCTAGAGGGCCCCTTTACAGTTTTCAGCTGAGGGCCCCAAATGATCTCAGTCCGGGCATGATCTTCCATAATAGTTTTTGAATAAATATGCTGCATTAACAGCAGACTACTGTACTGATATGGGAAACAACGAATCTGAAAGGATTCATGTTATTTAATAAACAAGATTGTGTAACAGGAGATTATTAATTTAATCTACGTGGTATGCTTTATATTTTTTTCAATTCAGTAACCCACAGAGCCTCTTCATTGTTCAACGAACACAATGAACCAATGATCTGAAATGAACTTAATGTATCAAAACTGCGTCATTATCTGAAATGTTTTGCAAATATGTCAAATTTAATAATTACCATAGCCGTTTCGCTTTAACATGGCTATGATCAAGTTTCAGTTTTCTCTGGTGGAAAATGGTTTGTCTAGAGAAAATATAAATATGACATGTTTTTAAGGGACTAATTTCTTGATGTTCGGGAGTAATAGTTTAACCGCTTGAAAGAAGTCGCCCTGGTAGAGTGAAATCAATGTTTGTTTCGATTTCATCCAATATCGTTGCTAGAACGGTTCGAAGTATTTTTTCTCTTTGTAGTATTTTTGGATGAGTAATCTACCACAATCTGAAAAAGTGAAGGATTTATATAGACAAAAGTAGAGAAAAATATGATTCTGTAGTTGAATATATTGTTATAGTAGGAAAAGTCTATACAGGGTGTTCATTTGAAAACTTTCCACCACGGATTTATCGAAAACTACTGATTGAAAGAAAAAACGCCAAGACACGTCAGAAGATACATCAAGGGGGACAACTTTTTAACCAATAACTACTTCACCCCCTTTCACCCTCTGCACCCCAGGATCATTTCCTTGAAAATTCCAAATGACAAGGGGTATCGAGTGATAGATTGTTTGAACAGTCTTCCGAAGTCTTTTATTTTGACGTTTGATTTTTTGAAATCGGTCGATTCGTTTTCGAGAAAACTGGAAAAATAATTCATCCTAATTTGGGAATTTTGGAAACAAAACATACAAAAATATTACATTTTATTTCAATAATTGTTCAAAATGTTGCCCTTTGGTGGCCAAACAATGATATATGCGATGTTCAAATTCCTGACAGAGATTTTCAAATACATGTTGTTGGATATCATGGCAGCTGTCGATAATGCGTTGACGAAGTTCATCCAAATTTTCGGGTTGGGGAGTGAACACAATGGACTTCAAATGGCCCCATAGGAAAAAGTCTAATGGCGTCAAATCCGGGGATCTAGCAGGCCATTCTATAGGCCCTCTTCGCCCTATCCATTTTTCTGGAAACTCGTTGTCTAGCCATTGTCGAACCGGACGAACATAGTGAGGAGGAGCACCGTCTTGCTGGAAATATATCTGAGCCTCATCAAGTGTAGGGTTTCCATTCTCTTCGATTTGGTTTTCAATGGTTTCAGTGATAAGCGGATTGATAGTAGTTTCCAACATATCCAAATAAATGTCTCCATTTAAATTTCTATCAATGAACAATGGCCCAAGCACTTTGTTTCCTAAAATGCCTGCCCATACATTAATTTTTTGAGGGTACTGCGTATGCCCTTCCACAAAAGCATGAGGATTTTCATTGCTCCAATACCTACAGTTATGCTTATTAACAAATCCATTTAGATAAAATGTGCATTCATCAGTGAAGCAGATATTCTTCACATGAACAGTATTATCATTAATCGCTGCAGTCATTTTTTCACAAAACTCAACTCGTCTATCGAAATCATCTTCGGTTAACTCTTGCATTATTTTCATTTTGAATGGATGAAATTTATGGAGTTTAGTAACTGTCTGTACAGAGCCTAATGAAATATGAGTCGTAGCAGGAATTTTGTGTAACGACGTATTAGGATTTATTCCAAAATGACCAAAAACTTCAATTTGAGCGGCTTCATCCAAAACTCTTCTATTATCACGTTTTTCATTTGCAACCGATCCAGTTTGAGTAAATTTAGTAACAAGGTCCAAAACATACCTATGCGAAGTTAACTCATCTGGATGTCTGGCGTTAAACGTGACGGCAGTTTGCCGAGCACATTGATTTTGGGCACCATAAATCAGAATAATTTCCACTCTTTCGGCTAGTGTGTAAACCATTTTCGAAATAGATTCTGAATCAATGATTTGATTTTCACGATCTGAAGACTGTGACAGAGGTAACTGACAGGAAATTCAAGTCCTTCTTTCACCTAGCAACTGAGAATAACTACACATGTATAACAATAAAAACAGTTCGCCTAGGATATCTGTGTTGATGAAAAAATCGCGGAAAAAATTGGGATTGTTATTTGGTTATTGCCACGTCTAATCTTTCTAACTGCTGTTTATGTTGGTAGTTTTCGTTTTGAATTATAAACGAATTGTGGATTTGGCAAACCTTAAATGTAATTGAAATGAAAAGTGATATTTTCGTGTGTTTTTGTTTTCTAAACTGAACAAATAAAAATTAATGCAGATTTTTTTAATTTTCTGGAAAACGAATCGACCGATTTGAAAAAATTGAACGTCAAAATGAAGGACTTCGGAAGACTTTCCAAACAAGCAAAAATATCAGTTTGGTGTTAGGGTAATTGATCTCTAGGAAAAGTTTCAACAAAAAATTGAAGTAACATATCCAATTCATTACGGAACATAATTTAAAAAAACTGAAGTTGGGGCTTTTCATTCCAATTCATGTTCACTTAAGAATATGTTAGAATAGCAATTTTCAGTTGAAAAGGATCATGTGAAACATTTTGTAGCAGCCTTATTAGATCTAAGACGTTCCCGTGTTATCTGCTATGGAAGTTGTTTTCCAGCTGATATACCCTTCAACATACTCTGCACCCCATGAGAGAATAGCCTTTGATTCGTTGGATCAAGATATTCATTCAATGCTTGTTTTTAGTTCTCGAGTGTCCTCATTGGATTCTGTTGTGATTTAAGTGTCAAAGCGTTGGCTGAATGCGCCTTGGAGGAAGCAAAGGCCAATAACATAGAGAGAAGTGTCAAAGCGCTGATTCCATAGTATTTCCCAATACCTCCTCTTGTAGACTATTGATGATGAAACCTAGTTGTTTAACATTAACTTCGGAAAGGTTTTTTGCTCTAAATTGTAATAATGATAAATCGTTTTCATCCAATTAAAAAAAAATTGATTTTGTAAACTCTCACCATATTTTTAGATATCCATCAAAAATTTGCAATAGGATTCACGATACTCCGGGGTCGTGTATAGAGAAAACTCAACTTGGTCAGCAATCTAAACATCTTGTGACTCTTGAAATATCCTGTATGAAAATCTGCATGAAAACCATTTCATATGATGTAGAGCAATGGTAAGCAACAGGCGGACCGCGGTCCATTTACGGACCCCGAAAGGTTGACACGCGGACCGCCCCAAATATTGTATTATATACCAAGTACATATTAAAATTCATAGATGAGGTATGCCATACCTTTATCAATTAAAATAACACAAATGAAATCTAACTTAGTACGTATTCTATTTCAACTTGCCTAGTTAACCTGTTTTACCTACTACTGATAAGTTTCCTATCTAGCCTGTGTGTGTGCAAATCAGACTGCTGCGATTAAAATATTTTCAAATCTTTGTTATGCACACGAAACATCAATAGATTGAACTTCGTCCATTTTTTCGGAAATAAGTGTGAGAGCGCACACACAGCGCACCGCGTACTTACTTTACTTCAGAGTGCTTGCTTGTGTTTTGTTTTATTGAAACGAGCACGAGCGCGTATCGAAATCGGAGTAACTGGACATTTGTTTTATGATTTCTGTCGTTTATATGCAATTGAACAGTCGCTTTTGTCAAAAGTGGAAATTTGAAGCGACACTACGAAACAACTCATCAGCAATTTCACAAAAACTTTCCTCTTGGCAGTCAGGCTCGTCAAGAATTTCCAGACATATCTCAGTTCTTATGAAAAGAGTACAAAATTACTAGTTCGTTGCATGACCGACCAAGAAAAATCCACAGAAGCAACGTATTGGTATGCTGAACACTTAATAAACACCAGAAACCATTTTCAGATTCTGAGATGTATGTGGGCAGTGGTTACGTCACTTTATAAAAAAAAAATGTCTGCGGACATTAAAAACACTCTTCCTGAACTTCTGCAAAAGACACCTTGCTACGCCATAGCACTTGATGAATCATGTGACGTTGTTGATGATGAACAAATGTCAATTTCGTGAGATATCTTGACATTGAGTGTCAGAATTTTAGGGAAGAGTTTCTAGCAATATCGCCGTTGAAAGGTAACACGAGAAGAAAACTTATTCAAGGCCATTGATGACATAATGGTTTCGCTGTTAACTGACGTAGCCCCAGCAATGACTGGCAAAGAAAAAGGTGTAAAGAGAATCAGAGATGAGAATTCAGGTCTAATATCGTATCAGTACATAGTACTAGGCAGCCCTTTGTGAAAAACTCAGTGCTACACTCAATGAAGTGACGGACAACTTGGTCGAGTTGATTAATTTTATGAGATCCCATTATGCTCTTCAGCACCGACATTTCAAAGAGTTCCTTTCTGAATGTGATTCTGCGTTCTCTGACTCACTACAACATAACAATGTTCGTTGGCTAAGTAGAGGTCAAGTTATTGAACGTTTCTGGCTGATAAAAAAACAAGTATCCTCCTTCCTGCAAAACTTGGATACGCAGGGAGCCACAAATTACTTTGAATTTATATAAAACGAGCGCAATATGCTGGTTGTGGCTTTTCTGAAAGATATTCTAAAATATTTGAATGCGCTCTATACAGAGTTACAAGGGAATGGAAAATTAATATGTGATCTGATACGAAACGTGTCTGCATTTCATCGTAAGCTGGATATCTTTGTAAAAGATATCGTTAAACAAGAATTCATTAATTATCCGACAATTCTAAAATCTCCATTTGGAATTGATGCAGCGGAAAAATGGACAGATGTGGCTGCCAAGTTGTTCAATTTGTCAAAGCAATCCCTTCAAATGGATATATTTGATTTGCAAGAAGATGTGTCTTTGCAAATGTATAGAACGGTATCCACTGAAGAATTCTGGGCCAAACATATGTCCCAGAAAAATATGAAAATTGTAAAAGACTAGCTATCATTTTGGCCACTATGTTTGACTACACATACATAGGTGAAATATCTTTCTCAAAGATGGATTTTCTGAGAAACAAATATCGTTCGTGATTAATAGACGCTCACCTAGAAGACACACTTCAAATTTGCTGTTCCTCTCGAGAACCAAACTATAAAAAACTGGCTCAAGACCATCGGTGTAGTTTCTCATATTAATCAGAGGTCTTGTATTCCTTGTATGATTCGGAATGTGACTTGAAACCAAAAAAATATGTAGCACTTTATTACTAATATTTGTTTCTTCTGGAACCCGTTAAAATTTTCTCACAGTATACGGACCCCACCTGAACTACTTGCCGACCCCGGATGAAGAGGATCGTATAATTCCACTACCTTGAACCTAAACCTAACCACTATATTGATTTTTTGGGTTTTCGCCTCTGAACATAACGAATAATACTCTGGAACTGAGATGAAAAATCACTTCGATAGCTTATATTCCTATACACACTATTCACCCTTTAGAATAACTCCAGGTCGAAACATTAGATAGTGGTTGGTGGTCTGAACTTTCTTCTCGGCCCTTTTTATCAACCCTGAAATTCGAAGTGAAGTATCTCAATATTTCAATTTATATTCTGGAGGACTCGAGCCTTTCATTTTCGCTCCCGAAACTGAATTGAAGTACAAATATTTAATTTCAGTTGAAAGCTCTTTTATCACGAGTTAGAGTGGGTTCGGCGACCTCTACTGAAAATGAAAATAGTATTTATCATCGTTAGTCAGATGAATGTGTTGTTATTTCGAAAATACCTGAAAATAAATGATAAAAATCAATGAGGATTGAATATGAAATCTGCTCTGAGAAATATACATTCAACATCAACAATTCGAATGAAGGATATACATAGTGCTGGAACCACATGTTCGAACGTAAGACCTCGTTAATTCGTAGTTCACACAGCTGAAGTGACTGAGATTGTTCAGATCAGTTCTTTTATTCATATATTGGTCATCACTATTGATTTGGCCCATCTCTAAAAATACCCTCTTCGTGAGATTCACTTCGTTATACAAAATTTTGTATCGTCATTATTCGTCTCTATTTTTAACATATTCTGTCAAGGCACAAGAATTAACATTACGTCTGCAATTACTTTTATGGGAAATTATGCGATTATTGAGTTTTCTCGAAGTCTGACCAATATTTCTTTGTGGACAAGAAATTTTATAGATTATATTTTATTTTTGTTTGCTGATGATTGGAGTTTCCATCATAATATGCCATTTTGCAAATATTGTGATGGGTATTTTTCTTGGAAATTTTGATATCATTTCTTGGGTCAATTCCTGGTAGCGGTTCTTCCTCAAAAGAGTAGTTTATTTACCAAATGTTTTGTTTGCAAATATTGGAAAAAACTATTTTTAAGGTCTATTCAACTATGGTTCTTTCACCCAGATGAGCGATTCTTCATTCTGTTGTTCAGTGATTTAACCAAGTTTATCTTCATTTTATATGGATGGTAGGAATGATAATTGTTAAATTTGTCACTAGATATTGGTTTTCCGTACCATTCAGACTTGGAATGCTCTCATTAATCTTTTCTTCTATGGTAAACTTAATTTTCCGATGGAATGAATTGAATATATATTCAAGATTTTGTCTTCACTACCAGAAGCTGTTGATAATGTCGAATCTTCAATGGAAAGAATGTGGAAAAATAATTTCGGAACACAGGTACTGAAGCTAGAAGTAATGTTGGGTAGAAGCATACAGGGAAGGTTTTTTATAACATGTATTCCAATATCCTGTCATGAGAAACTACAATATCATAAATAACCATCAAAGAAATAGTGGTATACGTATTATAAGAGTTTACATTCTGCTCTGTATAATACCACTAAAATATGTATGATAATCATTGTTTGAACGTAATTTTTTTGTGGTGGGTCAATATTTGTTCCGTAGTTTTTTGGGTTTGTAACCTACCACAATCTAAAAAAATGAGAATTAATATTGTATAGATTCCAATATCAATTCTTATTTTTTCAGAATGTGGTAGGTTACAAACCCAAAAAACTACGGAACGAATGTTGATAATGTTTTTTGACTCCATATATATTTGTATACGCCTGACAGAATATCAGTGTTACTTTCGTATTTTGATGTGTAGAACACAAATCTGAAGTAAAATCGCAGTGCTCGTTCGAAAAAATATTACTCTAAATTTTGAAAGGATTAACTCATTCTGATTCTTTTTTGCACTAAGACATATTTGGAATACACACGTTTCTATTCGCCATGCGCCTTGTACATCCCTCTCCACTTTGTTCAACACGTCTTTTTAAAGCTGGAATCTAAATTGTTCATTGGTCTTTCCTAACATCAAATCGTATCTATAATTCAGAGTCGAGTTTGATAGTGAAAGCTGGTAATATCCGAAAAAAAAGATTTGAAGAAGATGGTTGAGGTGTATAGGGCACCTCAGGAATAAAAACCGTGATGTGTTTGTCGCAATAATAATAATTTGTAATATTGTGTAGAAGGAGGGTAGAATTTTGTTGAACTCTAAAAGACTATTACTCCCTAACAAAGAAAAAGGGGTGCGTTCTGTTTTCAGATTCGTGTTCCACACTTCAAAATACACACATACCACCTCCGATTGGTTCAAGAGGCCCCGATGGCAGGGTAACAGATTTCAACAATCCTGAATGATTTTTTAATTCTTAGACAATGGTTTTCAAGAATCGAAACGTCAACGATGAAAAATCAGCGGATTCAGTTATTTGACCTGATCCCAACTGCTTCTAGTAATCATGATAAACTCACCCGACTTCGAGGAAGGAAAGACCGACCAACACCAGCAACTCCAGCAGGCAGAGGCGAACCGCCCCCATGTTGTCCAGAAACCACCACCGCTGCACTCGTCACCAGATAAACTACGAGCGTGACGGCCAAGAGACTCATCCTAACAGGTGGCAGGTTTCTTTCACCAGATCTGACACGATGTCGCGACGCGCAATGTGAGATCGCTTTACGACGCTCTCAGTTATATAGCGTCGTCCGAAGGCGCTATTACGGCCCTTGCGCCCAACCGTATCCCGACGTCCTTTTCCTTTTGTTTTTCTATCAAACACGCACTGCCGATGCCGCTACGATGAGAACAGCGGGATCAAAAGAATGTTCTTTCACTTTCGACTCGGCTAATTACAAGTTCAGTAGCGAATGTAACAACCTATATTCATCAAAGTCAATGTGCACTCGATGAATATTACTGTCACTGATACAAGAGTCCCATGATTGCCTTGGCACTAGATATTCTAGAGGTCTTCATTAATAGGACCATTCCCGACACGAAAGAGTCGTTACCTACAAGGATAGCATTGTTAATCTTCAAATGTAAAGAAACAAAACAAATGAAAGACATCATTTGTTACTGACGGAGACTCGGAGTTTAATTCGGAAGTGCTCTACTATTTGTGGCTGATATATGCTGAGCGTATTTCACAAGAAAATTCCAGATACTCCACTCGAAAGTGTTTCTGAAGGTAATATTTCATCTTCGAATACCTCATTATTGACGGTCGAAGACAAAAGGAGATCGTTAGTTCAAATAATTTCACTAACAAGAATAACTTTGATACATTCTTTACAAATCATTTTTTTCATTTAAAAAATTTGAAAAGAAGAAAAGAAAGATATTTCCACTCGGTTTCTTGAGTTATTAATATCTACGATTATAAAAAAAAACAAGAAACATCGACTCGTTTGGTTTGAAAATATCAGATTTATTAACGATTATATCATCTACTAACTGATAATATCAAACCAATGTGTAGGAGCTACAATCATTGGCTTTTAGTGCGATATACAATGTACGGTGTGCAAACAGGAATCTGCCTACTCAAATTGTACGTATCATACATTATAAGTTTCGAAATCAGAAACCCATTACAGATTTTGAAAAAAAAGTTTCAGTGATCATTGTGGTCGATGATATTTGATAAATAACTTTATTACTGAACATTTCTTCAGCAATTTTTTGTTGCACAATAATTAGGTATAGGGTTTTTTTCTCCAGCAAATATCTCTTCAGTTCATTAAAATTGAAACTGCCTGGAACATATTGGAATTGAAACAAGTAATCTCTGTTAGAATGACATGAACATTTTTCAACTATGCTATCAAATAGATCCAGTGGAAGTTTCATATCGTGTTGAGATATCTCCTGAGGATGAAGTCATTGAAACATAATGAATGACATCCGGACCATTCACGATGAAAGACTCATCCCCAAATATTGTTTCTTGAGCTGAAAGGAAAAAACCATCCACAAAAAGTTTTCACACTTCTGGGCAAAACTTGCTCACTCTTGGAAAACATAGTAATGAAAAGGAATTTACCAATGAGGACCAACAGAGTATGACTGGATCAAAGAAAACTCAAAATGATATTCCCGAAGTCATTTATCTGGGAGGTGAAATATTCTCAGAATCATGATAGTATTACATGAAAAACGTTGAAAGATAGCACCTTGATATCCTTGTCTACAATTTTCGCCTTCTGAGGGATGTCCTTCATCAAAGACAAAAATCGGTTATATTCAACATATATGTTGTACTTTGCAATCCACTGTCCAAGAAATCAATAATGCAAGATTACCAAAGAATATTCATGAGTGCATAAAAGTCGAGATCTTTGGAAAGATATTTCAAAAAACATATGGATGCAACTTATAACATTCTACGTTTTTACCAGGAGTCAGGTATATTTCGGGCGTATATTATCCGAAAAGCATAATTGGATTCATGTACAATTATCATTGACCAGTGTTTTTGCCAGACATCGATATGATTGAAACTGTCGAAAGACCTAATAAGAAAAAGTGAACCTAGTATCAAATGCGTCACCCAAGCTTCGATCAGAGCGTTGAGATTGAGTGTAGTGAAAAAGTTTTGATCTGGGCGAAATATGGAAAATGAGAAGTTTAACTCGAAGGATTAATACCAGTAAGGAACAGACAGAAATGCTTATTTATCGTGAAAGTGCTGAGTGAAAAAGTGGAATAAAATTGTCAGAAGTAATTGAGGACTGCTGGGTTTGAATTAGAATCGGAAATAGCGGCATTGAAGGAATTCTATGGTGAATAATATACTGTTACCTACATGCATTGATTTTTATTATTCGGAAATATGCGAACATTTCTATTCATGTATTATTTTCCAACCAGAATATATTGAGCCTTCTCTACAGATCATCAGAAGTTTTCACAAAACATAATGGGTGGGTATGAGGTGAGAATCTGGATTACAAGAACCAAAATATTCGGAAAATCGAAACCATATCCAAGATATCATAACACACTTCCAGCGTGTAGGTATAGGAAAAGAAATTGCAAATTTTGGTTCATATGGCGGTGAAAGATATGAGCCCAAGGAGCTGAGATATCTTCCACAGGAATGAAAGGAAGGGAGAGTTGAATCGGAAAAGTAGATGGCAACCTACTCCACTGATCACTAACGAAATGATGAAATATAAGAGACTGGAGTTATAAAAACCATTTTAAAACAATTCACTGAGGAACCTCATTTCATGAATTGGGAGAAAACTAACATAGTCTTACCTTGAACGCCTAGATATTTTTCATTCAGCTACACACGTCTTATTATCATCAATGACATCAATACAAAAAACAATGTTTATTTGATTCACTCGTTTTATAAATTTTTGAATTCCACAAAACAGTATCACGAATTCACCAACATGTAATAACTTTCGAGTCAAACCCGCAAATAAAGATACAATTGCTCCTTTTCAATTTCAAGGATTCATGTCTGGTAGAGACCGGTCTCCTTTTTTTTTATACTTGATGTTATTGACACGGTTTGCTGTCGTCAAGATCAGAATATTATTATCAATGTTTACTTCTTTCACACCACCGATCATTGTTGATTCCTGTTCAAATTTCCGCTACCCTAGCGGAATTGATATGATGAATTACACAAAAGCACTGTTGAGTTTATCGTTCCACTATTATTGTTAGACTTCCACTTCGAAGGAGATTT
This sequence comes from Zygogramma bicolorata, assembly GCA_032362365.1. Taxonomy (NCBI): domain Eukaryota; kingdom Metazoa; phylum Arthropoda; class Insecta; order Coleoptera; family Chrysomelidae; genus Zygogramma; species Zygogramma bicolorata. Next base: position 2,299,519 of record JAVJAQ010001639.1, on the reverse strand, counting down.
CCGACTATTCCGACTGTGCTACTCCCACTGATATTATTGACTCCTTGATTTTTGTAAGCACAGGGAACTAGATTTCAAGATCATCAGAGAATTCAAATTGAGATCCCCATTATTCAATCGAATGATGGCAATCCGTTGTCCACTATCAGTATTCCTGGATAATTCGTCACCTGTAACAAAGGAATTATTGACTTTGGTTTGAAATGCAATCAGTAATTTAGAAAATTGAGTGAACTGTAATTGATAGTCCTTCACCAGCACTGAACCAATTTGTGATCGTTCATTGAAGCTCCAATTCTTCTAAAAGATTTCTTGATGGATTATGCGAAAATTCCGAATTTTTTAATATAAGGGTGTGATAGAGAAACAGAAATCGCTCTCCTTCTCCCTCTTCAACTCCCTTCTCCCCTCTCTCTTCCTGTCTCTCTCTCTTTCGATGACGATTTTTTGTTAGAAAATTCACAACTGGAAGAAATTTCCTGAAATAATTTATCCTCTAAGGAAATTATAAATGAAAACAAGTTTTTTCACGCAATCAACTTCTTGCATAGTTTCATTCACATAATCGGATTTTTCTTTATGACAATCCCCTTCCTTATATGAACATATTATGGGATTTATAGCTCTTGTGGGTAAAAGGCGACTAATATAATTAACCGCCGTTGAACTCTGCTCATCTCTCTGATAGTTGATGGTGTTGTAACTTTCACACTCGACTCTAAGTGAAACTCGCAAGTTTTTCTAGCTCTCGGAATCAAATTCAAATTACTTTTTTTGTTTACTTTCTATTCCAATTGTCATAAACTTGAAGGTTTCATAATCAAACATTCCAGAATGTGTTCAAATATATCAACTATGTATGGCAATCAAATTATTTTAATAAAAGCTGGTTAACTGATAGTATATTATGCAACGATCATGTAATAATGGCTATTAATACACAAACATTAACCAGGATACGAAATGACCCGAAGGCAAGTTTCGTATGGTTTATGCGATTGTATTAATAACCATCACATGACAGTTGCATACACCTGACATATATCAAAATTGAACATTCCAGAATATAATAATAATAATAATAATAATAATTTTTATTCAGTTTCAGATCACGAAAATGACATAAAAGTAATACATAAGTTGAATAAACATGATAGAAGCCACAAAAGCATCAGATGATGCTTGTACGTGGTGAAAAGGAAGAAAGTGAAAACATTAAAAAAAAGTTCACATGAAAGTGTTGAATTAAATTATGTACAAAAAAAGATTGACGTATATGAATGAACTACTTATATATTATGTTGAAATTTCTCAGAGATAATATAGAATTCAACAAATAAACTATTAGAAAAGCAGGCACAGCATCAAATAGGCGTTAAGCAGGTAAAAACGTTCATTACGTGTACAAATATATGAAAGGTAGTTGAACGCTCAAACATAGCAATCACCTATAAAATCTTATATAATCCTTAATTAAGTAATAAATCAAATTTATAAAATACGTGTACTATAAAAAAAATAGCGATATAATAAAGATTAAAATTTTTTTCCCTTTAATTGTCAATTATGTCATGAATTGACAAACGAGGTGTTTCATATAAGTGTCGATTAACAATTTTTTTCAGTTCGAAGATGGAATGTATACTTTTTAAATCATGTGGTAGGGTGTTCATCACTTTTGGTCCAAGAAATTCGTGTGATTTTTGTCCTATCGCTTTTGCCGCAAAAGGAATCAGATATCGATCTTTGTGTCGTGTTGAATACATATGCTGTTGTTTCACGAGTTCCTTCTTTTTTTTGTATTGTTTCACAATAAGAGCCTTATAGTGGAGTTGTCTTATATCTAATATGTTTGTTTCATCATAAAGCTTTTCAGTTGCATACCTAGAGGTTTTATTTAGTATTAACTTAAGAAATCTTTTTTGGATTATCTCTAGTGGTTTCAGGTAAGTTTTCGAAATCCCTCCCCAGCCCACAATGCAATATGTTATGTGACTCTGAATGAGGCTATGGTAAAGTATTTTTTTTTGTTTCATCTCAAATAAGTACTGGAATTGGCGAAACTTGTATAGAACGCATCTCAATTTCCTTACAACATAATCGACATGGTGATTCCATCGCAAATGGGAATCAATCATTACTCCGAGGTATTTAATGAATTTTACAGATGTAATTTGAAGCCGGTTCTGTATTGTCAAGTGATTGAAATCTGGAAGAGAAGTCTGGTAGTTGCAGAAAGGTAGGAAGTTGGTTTTTTCGATATTGAGGGATAGTTTTTTGTAATCGAACCAATCCTTGATTAGTTCCAAGTCTCTTTCCGCATTTTGTTTCACAGCAGCCCAGCTCTGCCCAGTGTAGAATATGACAGTGTCATCAGCAAAGCTGATAACTCTGCCAGCGCTTTCGATTGAAAATAGCTCGTTAACATAAACACAAAACAGTAACGGTCCCAGGACCGTCCCTTGAGGCACACCATATTTTATTATTTAAATTTAATTTAAATTTAAATTTAATTTATGTTCAAATATGTCAACTATGTAAGTAAAATCAAATAATGAAAGGTGGTTAACTAATAAGATATTATGCAACGATCATGTAATAATGGTTTCAATATAGCCCTTCGCCACTGAATTGGATTTCCAGTTCATTCGGAATCTGTATCGTAATGAAAAATCTGTACCATGATGAGCTCATTATGATACATATTTTTCATCACGACACAAAATTTCAATTCGTTCCATAATAGATCCCATTAGGAAACGGATTGTGGGCATATAAGTGTATTATTATGGTACGGAGGTAGAAAAACTCCATTACATTCTCCAACCTCCAGCCGCATCTTCAAATTGAAGGGTCGACTTAACGTTAAAGTGGATATTTTCAATTCGACACTTCGTATTTGTCCACCTCTACTGGGAAATAGAAGTTGGTAACTTCACGCAGTTTCCAATCATTTCTTTTACTCGAATCAGGTATAGCAACGAGGTTGCCAATAATGATAGATTTGTTTCTCTTTTGTATGGTTAGGACATACTTCAACCATCTCTTCCAGAAGTTCCCAGCCATAACTTGAGCAATTTCACATTGCTTCTTCACGAATGTATCTCTAGAAGATATATATATATATATATATATAAATATATTAGAGGGGAAGTCTTTGCTGACCAGTTAAGAACAAAACTGTGTACTCTTATAACACCAGTTTTTCCAATATTTCGATAATGTTTATAACCATCTTCAGGGAAGAACCTCAAATACACTTTTCCCTGAAGATGGTAATAAACATTATCGAAATATTGGAAAAACTGGTGTTATAAGAGTACACTTCCGTTCTGCTGTTCACCCAAAAAAACCACAGTTTTGTATATATATATCATATTCGATATCTGAGTTTTTTTTGTCACAACATTATTATTGTTGATCAATCATACCTTTGATTTTATTGTTCGGCTAAAAATCTATTTCAACCTTTGTTGGCTTCATCTCCATTTTTTCTTCTGTCATTTTTTCTTAGCAACAGGTTTTTAATTGAGTTGATAATATAGACAATGGAAGTCCGAACCAATACCATTCAGCAAGGAATATTGTTAACCACATTCAAGCAAACGTATCTCAAAGGGTTGTTCTCGCCTACAATAAATCTTCTTATTGTCATCGAGGCTGGATCGGCATTCAGCGTACCGGTAATCTCCTGTGCACGCTATAGCCACCAAAAGAGTATAAAAAACTGGCCCCGTCTGGTTCAGACTCACACCGGAAATTTTTGTTGCGGCATCGAACACGAGTCTAACCTTTCCAAGTTCATGAGGGTTAGTAACTCAAAAGTGGGACAAATACCATACTAGTCCATTATTTTCCAGATTTTCAGTAGCAAGTTTTTTCGAGTAGTTTCAGAGGAAAGATTCCATTTTCTCATAATATTCTTTGGCAAATTCTTCGTCTTCATCAACTTTCCTTTACATACATTTCAGTCTATTGAAAGCAGCCATTTCACTTTCTGGTGAAATTTTTTTTTCCGTGGCATCCCTATTCCGTAACGTTCACCAACTCTTTTGATCATTTATTCAAAAATTTGCAATGCTCTTCCATCATCCTGAGAATATGCAGCATTCCATCAAGAAATTCGGCGAAACGTTACTTGTTGCACTCGCCATCTCAAAAGCGTTTGATCGAGTTTGGCATCGAGGTATCCTTTTAGAACTGCCGTCTTATGATTTACCTCCTGTATTATGTACTTTATTGGAGAGTTTCTTGTCTGATAGGTCTCTCTATGTGGTTATTGATGAAATATCGTCTGAAATCCTCTACATAAATGCAGGTGTTTCGAGTTTTCTGAGGTTCTGGCTCCCACTTTATTCTTGCTTCACAAATAATTTGCCGAGGAAAACATCTTGTTCATTGCATAGTTTTTGGTGTAATTCCTGGAACACCCATGTTATGTTATCGCCAGAACAAGAAATAGCATTCATGGGCCATTTGACACCCAACCATATCAACCCCAGGCAAAGAAATTTTCCAGAAATTCATTTGAGAATTCAACGGAAGCTTCGTAACATGACTGAATACTATGAATTATAAATATCTATACCTTAGTACACAAGAGTTCATGATTTCGACAATTATTTTCAACAATTAGTGAAATAATAATAGGTCGTAGTCGAATCGAAATCAGTTTGAAATTTGACAAAATATATTGAAATAGAAATCAACTCTTCAAGATTTCCCCATTGACATCAAGTCATTTACAAAAGAAAACTCTTCAGGAATTTCAGTATTACAATCCTGCTTTCCAATTGAAATATTACTTCGCAAATCTCAATCAAAGTTCCGAAACACAATGCCGAAAACGGCAGGTGGCCAGAATACTAATACTGAAATCGTGTAGCTTCCATTTCGTCCTGTTTTTATTGGTTACTACAGAGAAATACAAATCAGTCCTTTCCTCCCCAAAGGAAAAATAATTCTATTCTCGAGTTACAAAAATATCATGTCGAAGCGGAAAGCTTGTTCTTAGTTTGTATCCTACAGATATAAATCATTCTTTTCGATTTGTGGTTTGAACGCGGTCGACTAGGAATGTTTATCTACTGCCAGCAAGATCTAAACGGTGCGATATATAAAAGAAGTAAAATTCATTCCTCAGTAAAAACAATGTTTATGAAGGCGATTGGAAAGGATGAGAATTGGTAAAAAAATCAATTCCGTCTGTCTCCGAATTCATGGAAATGAGAGAATATGTTATTGTTAGTGAACGAAAGTCAATAGAAGTATTTTACATTCGACAAGTGTGAGTTTCTATGATGATGTGTGATAATTCGAAAATGTTCGTGGGCTATGTATTAAGTTCACATCGAAATGATCAGAACTGTTTCTGAGGTAGGAAGGGAGAAATAGAATGACATGAAATAGAAATCCTGAAAAATGATTTTCCATGGTAAAACCATACTGTAGTTTTCTGTATGATTCTCACTGGCAACCGGTTTACAGAACCATGCCAATAGTTTCGTTATTACAATAGCTCCTCAATTCGAGGAGAAAGGTTGAAGACTCAATATCCTAGAAACTTTCATAAAGTTTTTGAGTTGCAGTCTATATTTTTTTGTTTTTGAAACACATTCATAATAATCATTTGTACGATGGAGGGTGTCATGCAGCCATAGTTTACATGGTTTACGGTATACCTAAACGTGTGGAAATATTTTTTTTAAGTTAATGTAATTGTAGAGCTCCGTAAGATTTATACCTCGGAATCCAGGAAAAGTCAATGGACCTTCATGAAAGCTGTTGGGCTGCACTGTTCAAAACTCGAATGGAGAAATTAATGAACAAAAAATGTGCTACTTGATTACAAAAATTTTTAACAAAAATTTACTCTATAATGAGAAGTACAGTGGAAAAAATTTAAAGAGAAGATTTATACCTAATAAATAACATTTGCATAGTGAATTCAATGTCAATTCAATCATATTTGCCAAGAAAAATAGTTACAGCAGAAAAATTATAATTATTATAAACTATATGCAGTGTCTTTCTTTAATTTCCTCCCCCATTCATTTTTTGAACGGGTAGGTTCTAAAAATCGAGAGTTGAGTTGATGAAATTGATGCATGATTACTATATTTTGGAGTAAAATTGACAGATAAAAATTTCTAGATGGCGTCTGTGCGTCATCTGGAAAAAAAATTAAATAGAAAAGGGGGTCTTTTGATACATCCTTTTGAAGCTGTTGACGAATACTGTACAAACCTAGAATATTGAGTCAATATCTTTACCTACTACACATGGCGTAACATTCAATAATTTAGTAGAGTACGGCGGTAAACATTGAATAGGCTGTTCTTATGTCAAGAAGTTCGATGCAACCATTTCAAGCATCTTCTGAAATGAACTCAGCTCATTTCCTTGATTTAAAAAGTTAACGATGTAGGACTGTTTGGTGGCTAGTCCACTGCCTTAAGTCCAAGAACTCAAAGATATTGGGTGACTGTTCTTGCAGCATGTGCACGAGCATTATCATGCATTAGCACGAAATTGTCGTAACCAATGAAGCCGCCGTGAGGTGAAATATGCTCTTCAAGGATGTTGGGTGTGTTCCAGACAGAATTCATTTTAAAATTCACCTCTATAAGCTCGGTGCGATTGTACCAACTAATGCCACTCCAGAAAATAATGGAACCACCAGCAAAGCTAACTTTATGTAGAAGATTACATTCTCCAGATCTTCTGTATACTCGTCCACATCCATCTGGTTTCCATAACTGATGTTGATTCCAGTTGACATGTGCCATGGTGAAGTGTCACCTTCTAGATTTATGACGTGGGAGAAGCCTAGGAGTTCTGGCAGGGATTATTGGATTTGAACCAACTTCTTTGAGTCTTCTTACTACTGTTTTGATACTTATGTTAACCCCTCTTATGCTCAGTAAATCATTTCTGTGATGCGGAGCTGTTAGCGTGCGATTTCACAAAGATTAAATTTTCAAATATTGGTCATCTCTTGGCGTTGTACATCTCTTACGTTCTTGACCAGAGTGCATTTTATACTCCCCAGTCTCTTTGTATCTCTTCACAATACAAGAAAAGTCGATTGATGGATATGCAATCCCTGAGCAATATCTTCTTGTCTGCAACCCTCATTGACTAAAGGAACAATTTTATCTCACTAAGTAAACTACAGAATAAAGTTATAAAGAACTCGAAATGTCACTCTGACAACAATAAACAAAACAACCGACATTAATAGTGGCAAAGGCACACTATTCAAAGTTGGTGATTTGAACCTTCATTTTACTTTTTCAGCTATCGACAATGTCCAAGCATTATTTCATCTATACTGACTGGAGATTAACGTAAAATAATTTGGCCTTCGGTCATTCATCAGTGAAAATAACGTTTTGAGGAAAAAAAATCAACATGAAAAAAATCTTCAAATAAAATTTGCAAAATTTTCATCTGAGAGTGTATTTATTAGATTTAATTTCCTAGTTCAAACATTTCTTTTATTGTCCGTCTAATTTTTTTTGGTAATATGTTGTTTATGTTGTTGAACTTTGTTCCAATCAAGATCGCAAATTTTTTGTTTCACAACTCTTTAATTTGAGCTTTCAACAATGCAATCCAATACTTTTCATGAAGATTCATTGGCCTGTCCTTGATTAAGAGGTTTTACAATTGTTACGCCTTCCAGCATTCCACTATCAAAAAGTTCAAAGAATAAAAAGAGGTTTCTCAGGATTACTGATTGAAGCAATCCAAATTGAGATACGACTGCATCCGCTCGTATCTCCAATGAAGGAACTATCACGGGAGTTGGTAGGAGAGATCTGTGAATTTCAAGAGTTTAAGCCTTACAAAACGCAAATCCTTGAATAACTAGGCGATGATGGAGGTAATACTTTTGTGCTGAATGGTGGTGTAGAACACGAAACTAATGATACTGAAATATTGCGAATTCGAATCGATTCAGATGAAGTCGCCCTCAATATTCAAAAAATTAAAAACTTTAGGTAGGAACATTAGATAATGCTTCAACTGGCGCCTTCTTTGAATCAAAGTATCTGCATATGGTAAAAATCAGCATCGAGCATTCAATCGTACCTGAATCAAAGATTCAAAGAGACGACCAAGGTAATGTATTTCAAAACGAAGATTGGGTGTGCCTCTTACAGACTGGGACATCAACTCTCTAGACAGTTGCAGTCAAGCACCGTTTATATTCTATTCACGAATAATTGGATTGGATAGAGAGGCCTATTGAGAGGCTACCGAGGTTACCTCTACTCAGTTATTCATGGGACTCAACGGGCATACCTTGGAAATTTGTAAAGAAAAATTTGTCACCCATGATACGCTATCATTAGAGCCCCATTTTTGAATTTTTCTCATAATTCTGAAAATATGTTGTATTATCATTGTTATCCAATCAACGAATCCCACTTTGAATACTTACTCAATTGACATTTGCAAATTTCTAGTTTTCTAGTTCAATAATAACTTCTGATTTTGCTCTCAAGGTCGAGTTTAACAATGATTCAACGTGCACAATCATCATTTTTAGTTGGGCTGGTGCCTAGAGAGTTGTTGGAAGTAAGTTCTCTATTAGGTCCCTGTATTAGCTCCTTCCTGTCCTAGAACGGTTTTTTGATAGCAAATTTTTGTTTTTGATATGTAGTATCGTGTTTCTGAATTGTCATACTTTATACAGGATTGATCAACAAGAATAGAAAACCTCTAAGAATGAGAGATAAGAGATATTACATTTTGTTTTCCATTGCGTTAAACTCTCATTCAAAAAAGCGGCGTATATTGAATTCTTTCCGTTTCATATCGCATTCAGAGCGACAATTCCATCGGTCCTATTTCTGTTTCTTCCTGCTGAAATCAATTCCTATTCAATTTCTTTTCGCGAGTTTTAATGCTATTCATGAATATCACATCTTCCGACCCCTTGATATGAACAGATTCAATCATGAATTTATTCATCGTTCTCATATATCGGATACTCCCTTTTGATAAGATTATATCCTATTTCCATTCATTATTCTGGCCAGCATCGAACTCGGCTAGTTATTCCACACATTGACAATTACTCATTCAGTTTGTATGGATTTCGTCTTGAAGTATCTGGTTGATTCAAATCAATGAATTAAAATATTTCACTGGATGAATAATACAGATTTTGCGAGAGTTTCTTATTTGGGATTGTTACGAAATATTATAGTCAACTTCTGGCTTCTCCTAAACCAAGTCAATGAAAAAAATATAAAAAAACTTTTAAGAAAGAAGTAGCATCGAATATTCAGCAAACAGTCTCTGTTAAATCATATATGTCTAATTTATTCACGAAAAGGAAGAAGAGTCTATTTTGAACAGCTACTTCCTTGCCTATGTGGTACGACTGACGCTTAATCACATAGAAGTCATTCATTCTTGCTCAATTTGTACACAAATCAATCGAAACTTGTATCAAATAGATACAATTTATAGGACATTCCTACACATTTAGAGAATAGTTCTGAAACCCAAGAAAGCTTGTTTCGGTCTCTATATCAACGGAGAGTGTTTGATTCTTCCCGTTTCACTTCTCTCAAGGAAGGATTGTATCCCTTTTTTTCATCCGGTGAAGAAAGAGCTACAAATGATTTGCTCAAACCTCATTCTTTTCTCTCCAAGTGCCATCAACTATTTCCGACCATAGGTCTATCATGCACTTCTCAAATCAAAATCTTGCAATGTGTATCGAATACTGTTCCCGAAATATTTAATTTTGAATATGATGATCCAATACAATTAATTCCGGAATTTTTTCAAGTTTTTTTTTTTTTTCATGAAAATTGTAACAATTTACAGAATTTCAATTCAGAATCGCATTCTAACACCGCATTCTACTAGAAGGAAGGGAAAACTGTCGAAGGAAGATATTAAGAAGGCAACAAAATAAATAAAAATTTCACCAGCTATAATAGCACAAAGTTCGCTGTGGAGTGACAAGTTTCTTGTGAATAATTTGTTTTTTACGCTTTTTTTGGATTCACTGAAATCAGAGCTCAGTCTTTTTGCCACAGATTGTATGGTAGGAATTGTTTCGATTCAAATATTAATCTTTCCTTTCACGATGTAGGTATTCCACTAATGCGTCATGAATTTCCTTTCTGCGTGTTTCAAGAAGTAGTGCGATATTCATTGGAAACGGAACTTACTTTTTCACTTCGTTCAATAAATCATTAGTTAGTTGTGGTATTGGGCACATTCGAAAACTATATGATCGATATCTACTGTTAGGGTTTTTCACGCGTGGGTATTGTAAAGAGCAGATATCAAGGAACATTCATCAATATTTCAATATATGCAGTATCTGAACACCTTAGCAATGAAATATGTCATGGATATTTTTTTAGAAGATGAATATGAAAAATGTCTCAGCCAATACTAATACTACAGCTCTCGAGCAAAGGATATCTCTACTTATCAATTTCACAGGTTCTACTCGTATGTGTAGGATAATTTCCAAAAAGACATAAATCATACATAACATAAATATTTCATTTCAAATAAAATATTCCTTTTTAATTCGAATCGAATGCAAATTTGAAATGAGTAGAATCATTTTCAGCCCATTACAAAATTGACACAGTGCTTTTTTTACTGTGAAAGAAATCCAATACAGTCCTCATACAAAATTGGAAATAAATGACATTTGTGGCAAGAAGAAATATGGGAAGGGCTTGAAGATAATTCACATGACACAGACCGCAAAAATGGAATCCGTTGAAGGATTGTTCTGATACGTAGACAATCCAATTGGAGCCAAGGATCGAGAGAATGAAATCATTCGAGTTTTCTTCAGTTGCTTCGGAAAGTAAATTACACATAGGGATTGGTGTGATGTTTTCCATAATACCAACATTTTCCAGATTATTTATCTGAATGGAAAGTAGACATTTGCCGTATTTCATTTACGGTTTCACATGGAAAGGTAAATCATGAAAAAATCACTTGTAATACTAGTGCTTGCAATATTTCCGTGAATTTTTTCGAGTCCACGAATTGAACATTACGTCAAGATAGGCTTTGGATTGCATTACAGATTCAACAATTGAATCGCAATTGCCTTGTTCTGTCATATTTAGGACCCGTTTTTCAATGCAAGTTATCTATCAGATGAAAATAAACAACAGTTTTCATCCTTGTCACTGCCAATTAATACTCACGCGTACCCACTATTTCCTTTATCTATCTGACAAATAACTCATGTATCCTTGTATTGAAAAACTGGCCCTTAATTCAGTCTACTGTGTGAGCTTCAACAAAATAAATCGATTCGGTCAAGAAACAACCGAAGTTATTCGTCGTACCAACTTTAGTTACAAAGAAATATAAGCAAGATTTTCAACACGGTATGTTCATGTTGAGTACGTTGGTGAAAAGGCCACCGCCGCCTGCCACCTCCTAGTATTTGTGTGAAACATTTCAGTAAACATGGACAACAAAGAGAGATGCACCTTGAATCAATCAAATCTAATCACAATGACGACTTGAACATCTGGTTATTCTCTTAGTGCAGCAATGAACACTTGGAATAATCATAGTAGTAATCCCGATCACGCCTACAGTAAATATAACCCCAAATTTATATTCATTTCAGGTTCGCCCTATTCGAAAAATAACAAATTCTCTACAAATGCACTGAAACAACAAGACCTCACAAGATCGTTACTCAAAGCAACAAAAAATGCATATCCTTTTTTCAAACATAATAAAATAATGATGAGTCAGTGGCTCGTAAATGAAGATGTGGTTTAATATTGTATTTTCATTAGTCTGTTAAATTTCTCTAGTGCCGAATTTGAAGGTTACATTATGTTAACATATTATGTCAAACAGAATATTCTCTGCTCATATCAAGAAATTTTCACTATAATTTGCTGTAGGTTACCCATGCGGGAAAAAATTTCCGATAAAGTACTTGAGTTGCCATGGTAAAACGAAAGAAAATACGGATTTCATTGGTCGAAAATTTTGGTTAAACTTGCAGTTACATCATTTGGTCTAAGGAACTAATCAATTCAATGATGGTTTCGAATATTCGAAGGTTCGTTATTCCATTGATTAGTTGGGAGATGGAGAATCTTCATTCCCACCAGTTAGGATTCAAACGTCAAAAAGTACAGATTATCAATATTAAGAACTTTATCTTCATTTAAATGACGATGACGCTTTAGTGGCTGTGTTTCGTGATTTGACAAAGGCATTCCACTGTGTCAATCATGAAATTTTGCTAACACTAAATCTACTGATTGAAGAATTATATTTCATTTTGGTTTGAAATTATCATCAGGCCATGCTCAGGAAGTAAATTCCAAAAATATGAAAGCAGGCAAATTGAAAATTGAAATTAGGGTACCTCATGGTGCTGTCTTCGACTCCTTGCTCTTTTTATTGTACACTCATGACCTGACTGATATTTCTAAGGAGGTCAAATTAACAATATCTGCTGATAGCACACCTTTACTTGGGCATAACAATAATGTTGAGTCACTACAAATGAATATTAAGAATTACTTGAAAAGAAGGAAGCAATGAAGCGATGCAATTTCCTCCCATATGAAATAAAACCAAAAAACACTATCGAATGCATTTAAAAAAAAATCAAGAACTATTTGTATAATACTACAAGGACTGAAATCCACCGTGTTATAGAAAACACCCAATAAATTGATACTGTTCAGTAGTAATTTGATAAATTTCATTTATCATCGATGAAACAACTGAAAAATTGTTTTACTAGTTACTAGACCTTTTATTGTATTTATATAAATGAGTGTGCATGTGTCCAAATTAATGTATGTGTATATGTGAATATTTTTATGTATTTTTACCATCATAACGCATATGTAAATTGCATTATTGCTTCTAATTTGTCAGTGTTGCTATGTATATTTCATTTCCGAATCAATGATGTTCCCCAATCTTCCCCTACGCACAGACTTGATCTTCTGCAGGGTCACACCAATTTATTCTTCGAGAGTAGCGTTGGTCTAGAATTCTAGAACCACCGAGAACACCTATAATCAGAACCACTAACTTGACAGAATAGTCCGGGTGGAGCCTGCGGAGTTCGTAAAGTAAATCCTGGTACTTTGTCCGTTTTTCCTCCTCTTTTCGGACGATATTCGTTTCGGCAGGGGCCGAAAACTCAAAAACGAATATCGTCTTACTTCGGTGGTCGAAGAGAACTATAGCAGGCAGGGTGGGAAATGAAAAGTTCTAAAAAAATCGACACCTTTCATTCTCCACAACGGACTCAATATCCCCTGGAGCATAAGGCAGTACCGGTGTCCTGTCTATTTCATACGAGTGTCGAAGAAAATAATACAACACTCGTAAGACCGCGTTATGGCGATGGGTATAGGCCGAGACCGCATAAACTGCACAAGATGACAGCAAATGCATCAAAGTCTCGGGCGCCTGTCGGCAGGCCCTGCATCTAGTATCAGGGACCCCTATACCCATCACGCGGCTCCGATAGACAAGGGTATTGAAGACACCGTCTTGGCACGCCATGATGAACCCTTCAGTCTCCGACTTCAGCTCACCTGACCTGAGGAAGGCAAATGTCAGCTTAACAGACAAGCCATGGTCCTCGATGTTTTCAAAGAAGACTCCATGCATGGGCTTGTCTGTATGCAGCTGCAGCATTTTAGCATTCTCTGCAGCTTTGATGTGAGCTTTTCTCCGTGCGGGCTCCAACTCGGCGACAGAGAGTTGGTTTACCCGCTCGGTGTCGAAGACTATACCAAGTTCATCAGCAGCGCGCCTTGCTGCCTTGAATAAAAAGGCTCCGATTCCTGCATTATTATTATTATTATTATTACTATTTTTATAATGAGCTCATTATTTGATTTTCGATCCATTTCATAATGGATCCCATTACGAAACAGATTATGGGCATATATAATAATAATAACATTCATTCAATAAATAAATGCGTTTCAATCAATTACTTAGTTGTGAAGTGAATGGTGAAAATTTGAGAAAAAAAATTGAACAAATGTAATTTCACAAATAGAAAGTGAACATATAAAATTATGTTATGAATAAACAGAGAAATCGCTTAAGCTGTTATTACCAACTTCACGTATAGATAGGAACAATCATTGTTTTATTTGAAATACAAAATCCTTGTAAAAGGTTAGAAGCTAAATAAAACATACATTTTCGGTTAGTGTTTGGGGATGCTGTTGTTTGAATTCAATTAACATTCATATATATTTTAAAGTGTCACAATCTATCGAATAAAACAATGATCACCATAATTCCAACATACACCTGTATACACATGCATTATTTGGAATGAAGTAATTTATAAGACCCAAGGCTTCCGGGCGCCTCGAGTACCATGCCCCCCACAAGTAGCAGTATCCATAGTATCGTGCCATAGAAGTCCACTACCCACGGTGGACCTGAAACACCCGAACGCCTTGATCTCTTAGTGGTTTATATTTCAATAGAAGTATCTCAATAAAACTCTTGATCGTATATTTTGATTGAAAAGAAGAGGAAGACGGAGTCACCAGAATCGGAAAAGTAAAACTTGTGTTGATGTTGGTAGTCGTCTGACCCTTTCCACCACTACCAGTCTTGTACTAACATGCGCATATAAGTACACAAACACGTTAAATTCGAAAATATATTCAGAAACATAAAAATATGACACCTATCATTTTGTCAAGCGCAGCTCGAGCGTTTGATTTTCTCAAAGAAATAAAACGTATCTGGAACATTTTGCCTTGACAGCGGCAGTCACCTTCTACTTATTTTCGATTGTTCATCGACTCCATATGTGAAAATTTGTGAAATTGGTGAAAAATGCAAGAAAATATGAGGAAGCTGAAGAAGAAGGACCCCAATGATTACCTGCCAATCCCGAAAACATTGTTTCGAATTCATTAAATGAAAAAAAGAGGGTAATGCCAAAAAACCCTTATTTTTCTAAACAAATAATACTCAAATGATGCAATCATGTACTCCCAATGTCTATTTCAATGTTGAAAAGTTTCTCTTTTCTAAAAATAAATACAACCGAAATAAAGAGTACCACACAATTCTCGTGGTTTGGTGGAAGTAGTTTTAGTAAAAATCTCCCAGAAATCTGTATGAGCTTTGTTCGAATAATACTTTATGAATATCTAGAAAAGTTATTTTTCGGTATCCAGAAATATTGAACTGAGTTGAGAAATTTGTCTTTTGCGTTCTTTTCTTTCGAGGACCTTGTCTCCCATATCGAATGAAGTGCGAAAACACAGATTTATTGGAAGCAAGGAATGTAACGTTACACGAAAAGGCATACTACTAGTCGAAGGGGCCTTTGATACGGGAGAATTTATTCTTGACCCAGAAACATTCATACATCCTTCTATCGTATGAGCCACCTTTCAATTTCAGATAGTGGGAATATGATATTACTTCCAAAAGTGATCACCTATCACATATTTCTGTAAATATATTCAGTCGTTTACGCTGCTGGTAAACATAGTACTTTTTTGCAATCGTGACACAAACAACTATTGTTCATGTAGTCGATTCAAGTGGTGATTTTCATCTATTTCAAAGGAGCTGAATACTCCCATACTTGATCTCGAGCATACGATATGGAGACATGATTTCGATGGCGACAACAAATGCTTGTGTGATAATGTAAATTGAAGTAAAATGAAGTACGTACCCTGGAACGATTCGTTTTCATTGACAATTTTGTTTGTGATCATTTTCTGTTTTTTCTTGCTTCGCAAGGTCGATTGATGAGATGTGACGTTATTTAGTAAAGTTTGATTTTTCAAATGAAATGTTTGGTGGTTTCTTTTATTTTTTGATCTTGGATATTTCGGAATGTTAGGGTTGATTGGGGTAAAATTTTTATTTTGTTTCAGTTTATAATTATAAAGGATTCATATTTTAGGTCGAGAAATTATATCATGGTGTGATAAATCCGCCCTGAACTGTTGATTCCGGTTCTATTGTGAGTTTTCTTCGATGTATGTCATTTTTTAAATTGTTCTTCTATTTGGGAGTCAAAATACTGAAATGGATGACCATTCTACAATGGAAAATTCTCTTGCGACTGTTGCTGACTTGTCCATAATTGCGATGAATTTGGTCTCTTTTTCAGTGGATCGTGTTGAAAAAAATGTGGCAATTCAGCTGGAACGACTCATGAATGCCCTCAAAACTGTAACGTTCACGGTTTATCTGTTGTTTTTTGATATTGAAGAATGTTCTCGAAATATTGCAATGAGAAATTGATGTACCAAGAGATTTTTTTTCGAATTGGACTACACTCTAAAACTATTGGGATGCAAAGTTTCAAGACAATGAGTTATAATTAATGAAATGGATAAGTAATTATTGATGATTCAATGGTGAATGCAGTTATGATGAGATTCTAACAGGTGTATTCAAGTAAACATGGTTCTATTACTGTTTCGTGCTGGACCATTGGGCTGGAAGCAACAGCCCACCTACGTGAAGTTAGAGCCACCAGGATGAACAGGTTTTATTGTTTTCCCTAACCAACCAACTGGAGTTGTTGAAACAAAATTCTTCAAAAATTAATTATTCTGAGCTCAGCTCCCACAGACCAGATTTCTGGTATCGCACTTGAGTTGAATACACCTTATAATATATCACTCTTCACTCTAAATTTCCTTGCGGGCATACTTTTACTCTCTGGATTCGATTCAAGGGGCTATAATTGAAACGGCTCTACATTCCAGCTCATGACACATGGTTCCCTGACGAATCATTGGCAATCAACATCGTGATTTCAGCAGAAAAGGTAAACAGGAAGGTCAATATTGAAATTGACCCTTGGGTGGTGAATAGGAGATAAGGATCTCGACAAGAGTATCAAAAACGAATCTACCAAGCATTTGCTGAGTACAAGATAAAAATAATGTCTCATTTCCGTCAAAAAGGACATATTTGATAAAAGGTTGCATCTCAAACTCCTCATAGGAAGTGCAGAAACGTTCAAACTCGAAGAAAATACAATAAAAATCATTCGTGATTGAAGTAAACAACTGGTCGGCTTATAATAGATTCAGATTCCCAACGCTGGCTCGATCCACAGTCACAGCAAATATTAATTTTCTGGCTGACTCGGTGCGATTGGCAATTGTTATTTGGTCAGTCTAGCACTTTGTTTTTTTCTGGGTTCCTCTTCAATTGAAATATCTTATGAGCTGACGAAAAATCAGTAAGACGCTTCACAGCGCTTCTGAAACCAAGGTAATCATCTGACCATTGCCCGCACAAGAAGCAACCTCTTCGGCACATTCGTAAGGGCAAATTTGGAATGAATGAGATGGAAAAAATAAAGTTTTTATGAAAAGAAAACTGGGAAAGTCAGTCTTTCATGTCCTGAAGACAAAATGGGAGTCATATCAATGATTTCCATAAAGAACATCATTATCATTATTATTCAACAATCAATGATTTCGACTATGAAATATAACGTGAAAAAAATTATATATTTCTCCTACCTTGGGGAATCACATTTACACAATCGAGATGTGGGTTCACATGAACTGAAGAAGTTTCCTTGTTTTTCAATTTCAATCTCCTTATCTGCTTTCGTAAGTATGTTAAATATGTTATTTGCTTTCAACGTCATTTAAAGCTAAAACCAACTGAAACGAGAAAATACCGCAGTCACAATATGCCGCGAAAGGATTGCTTCAAAGATTATGTCATTATTTGAAGATAGAATGAAGCCTTTGTTATTAATTTTCTAATGAACAAACACACCAAGATATTGCTCGTGGAAACAGACGCAGTTTAATCAGAGTAAATGAACCAAACCTATATATATTGGAGTAGTAGCGAGGTGTTGAATCAAATGATGTCAGTCAATCTGCCTCTTAGACTTCTCGCATATTTCTGATTGAGATTCATCTTTTGAATGTCTAATGGGATCAAGGGTCAAGTGATGCCTCGTTAGAAGGTCGTCGATTTCTGTTTTCATAGCTTTGTACATTTTTGAATTTCATTCAGAAGATACTGAGAAAAAAGTTTATTAAAATAATCAGGTGATAACGAATCGTTTTATTTTTCAACAATAATTGTTCATCGTCTAGCTCCTCTTTTCATAACTTTGTTCATTATTGAATTTGAGTCGATAGATACAGGGAATCATGAAAGAACAAATATTTTGTTTTTCAATAATGATTGTTTATCATCTAACTATTACGAATTGCCTGACTATTATAGTAACTGTAGTCTGTGAGCGTTCATCTTTTGAAGAATTCGTCAGTGTGAAATACCTACGCAGTAGTGGTCTTGGACAAAAGGTAGTTGTTTTCTGGCCGATGTCATCCCATAAACCTACTGTGAAGCTATTCGGTACCAACTTGAATGAATTGTTCAAGAGATGATTTGATTTATTCCAAGGCTGTAAGTGCACATCGAAGTTTTCCATCGGCCAAAAAAATCGTGTTAAACGCCGTATTAGTTTCGCTATGCTCGGTAAAATGAGGGTGAAAAATACTTATCATTGATTTGTTTTAACGTTTCGTCACAACCGCACCGAATTCAAAAATATTTGAAGCAATGAAAAGAGAAAACTATCACCCTACTAGCGAAGTATCGCTTGACCCCTAATCCCATTGAACATTCAAGGTTTGGATACCTCCCAACCGAGGAGGTGGATGTGACTTAGTTGAAAATATGCTCAAGAGATGTATCCTCGAAATAAAAATCAACGGGCTCGGTATTTCTTTTCTGAACGCCAACTCTAGAAATCGGTCCTGTTTCATTTTTGTTGGACCACACTGTATAGTAGCACCTCCGTTCATGACCAAATCCATATCCAATTCTTTGTTGTCACAACTCTCATGACAATGAGTGGTAAGTTACCCGCACGGCATTACAAATCAGCAGACTGGGACGTTCTTCGGATGTTTTTCTCTGATTTCCCTTGGAGAAGGGTCTGTTTTTCATCTGGTGATCCCACTCTATTTGCCAAAGAAATCTCTGATACCATTTTTCTGGGAATGGAAACATTTATTCCAAGTCGTATGAAGAGACCACAGTCTGAGAAACCATGGTTCAATAAAAGCTGCTCTACGGCTGTCACATCCAAACAAGCAGCATTCAAGTGCTGACGCCAAGACCCCAGTTTGGAGACGAGATCTGAGTATGTTAACGCAAGAAACGGGTATGGTGCAACAATTGAAGCTGCTAAAGAAGCACATAATCATAAAATTCTTTCAAAACTTGTTGAATGTCCAAACGGTTCTCGTTCGTTTTGATCATTTGCTAAAGCTGTCGCCAAAAATTTCACTTTAAGTTCATTTTCCCCTTAAATCGAAGAAGATGAATCACAAGCCAACATTGCCCAACAAAAAGCAAATATATTTGCGCAAAAGTTTGCTGGAAATTCTACTCTGGACTCATCAGGAAAAGATCCCCCGAATGTCACGCCTGTCAACAGTCATATGCCTGAAATAATTTTTCACCAACAAAATATATGAAATATTTTAATTACCTGAAGACGAATAAGGCTTGAGTATTTGATGAAATCCCAGCAATTGTTCTGAAAGTATGTGCCCCCGAATTGACATCAGTACTTTGCGAATTATTCAACCTTTCACATAACCTGGGGATTCTTCCTAAGTCCTGGAAGACAGCAAGAATTCAGCCAGTCCCTAAAAAAGGGAAGAAAACTTTACCTTGTAATTATAAACCAATTGCATTGCTTTCTATCATTTCCAAAGTCATGGAAAAAGCAATCAATATGTAGCTCATCAAATATCTAGAGGAATCAGGAATAATTAATGTATATAATTGGGTTATAATTTCATTTTATTTAGTTTAAGAAATGTTTACTGGGATATAAGGGTCGCGAATCGCGATTATTATTATTATTTATTTGCTACCTACTTGTTGAGGATTCACACATACACGCGCATGTCAAGCATGCGCACGGAAGAGAGTGGAAAGGGAGCGGACAAGGAGACAGAGGACAGACCGCTCGCGTTCGTTTTCGAAATATTATCGTTTTCCAAAAATCTACAAGTTTTCAAACCCAAGTGTTTTCCAACATTCACGGAGTTTCCGGAAACCGCTTTCGACATCATCATTGTGTCCTGGATTAAAGGTTGGTGGTTCTCAACAATTCATTCCGCTATATATTTAATTCGCACCGCAAATTACATGGCCACTTCGAGCCGAGGATCCCTGAAAAACCTTATATTCTAGTTTGACATTTGATTCTTTGATTCAAACGATTCAACGCTAAATACAGTCCATTTCACTCATATTTTACTTGATTTATCAATCAAAAATCACTTATTACACTTTGAATAACATTAATTTTTTTGCATTGAGTACCATAGACGTGCCTTTTATTTTACCATCTTTGTTAAATTTCTTGAATTTATTTTTGTCACAATGACAAGTGCCGCTAATAAACTAAAGCAGGCTAAAGCTTTACGTCAAATGTATCTCAATCAAATGGTAGAGTTGAGGGAAATTGCAGACATTGCTCTCAAAGATAAGACTACTGAAGCACAGATACAACTCAAAATAATGTACTCTCAAGTCAATGATATTCAAACATCATTTAAAACGCAGCATCAAACTATACTATCCAATATTGCTACTCAGGAAGATGCAGATATTGATGCCGAGGAAGCCGTAAGGAAGGAGTTCGATTTCAATGCATTGCGTGTTAATTGTGCATATGTCTCGTTAATAGAAATTACGCCATCTACATCAACAGCTCTCGCCACTTCCAGTTCTAGACCTAATTGCAAGTTACCTAAAATTGAGATACCCAAATTTTCAGGTAACATAAAAACTTTCAAGTCCTTTATTGACTCGTTTCGCACCACAATTCATGAAAACTCCTCCCTTTCTAACATTGAAAAATTTAATTACCTTTTATCATTCTTAGAAGGTCCGCCCTTATCATTGGTACGCCGTACGCCACTAAGTGAAGATAATTATCAGTCTGCTCTCGATTCTCTGATTAATAAATATGATAAACCAAGGCTGGTAGCAATTGCTCACTTACACGAAATGGAGAATATTCCTTCGGTTACAAATTCTAGTGATTTGAATTCCTTACTTACACTTGTTGATACTTTCACAGAAAATCTTGCCGCTCTCAAGAATATGGGATTTAATACAGATGACTGGGACTTCATTCTTTATTACATGTTCTGTAAACATTTAGATAACGAAACTCAAACAAAATTCGAAGAAGAAGTTCAATGTAAATTTCCCTCGTTTGAGCAAATCAAACAGTTTGTTCTTAAACACTGTGACGCTCTTGAAACCGTTGAATATTCTGCATCTCATAAAAATAAAACTTTCAAATCGCAAACAAATGTTAAAAAATCTCAAAATGTTTTGAAATCACGCAGCAGCATGAGTTTTTTGGGAGCTACAGCCGATATCCATTGCATTCTTTGCAAATCTAATCATCAACTATATAAGTGCAATGAATTTCATAGCAAGAATGTTCAAGATAGATTCAATTTCGTATCTTCGAAAAAAATATGTAAAAACTGTTTAAGTGATAAACATTCAACTAACGATTGTAGATCTCGTTCTTTTTGTCGTCATTGTAAAGGCAGACATCACTCTTTGTTGCACTTTAATCATTCAATTACTTCTGGTGAAAATACATCACGCGACGCCACTGGCAGATATTTACCTTGCTCGAGCTCCGCAAAAAATGAAGAAGTTCTTTCGTCGCCACCAACTGATTTTACGACAATAAAAGCAGATCGAAACGTTTCCACAGAAACAGAAAATAAACACTTTTGCGGTTTATCATCTTTGGAAAATAACTCGAATGTTTTGTTGTCTACAATTTTATTACGGGTTGTGGATGCAGAAGGCGATATACACTCATTCCGCGCATTAGTTGATTGTGGTTCACAAACTAGCTTTGTTTCAGTGAAATGCTTCAAAAAATTAGGACTTCCACGTTTCAATTTACCTCTGAGCATACAAGGGTTGAATAATATGAAAACTTTCACGACGAATGGAGGTGTTACTCTCTCGTTGATACCATTAGATAAATCTCAATCAGTGTTGCAAGTAGATGCTTATATTTTGCCACGTATTTGTCCCGATATGCCGACTCAATCGTTCAAAATCGAAAATTGGTCTTATGTAAAAAATATTTCGCTCGCTGATCCACAATTTCATTCTCGCAGTTCGATTGATATATTACTCGGTGCGGATATTTTCCCACAAATTTTACAATCGGGCCGTATCGAGGGAAATGCCAACGAACCATTCGCGTTAAATACTATCTTTGGTTGGATTCTAATGGGAAAATTTGCAAATTCTTCTTCCATTCCGACTTCAACCCGTTCATTTCTTAGCATGACTTATGACAGTTCCGATATTTCCGAATTGAATAAAACGATTAAAGGTTTTTGGGAAATTGAGGAGATTCCCAAACAAAACGTTATCTCTCCTGAGGACGAACTATGCGAAAAAATATTTGTTAACTCACACACCAGAGATGAAACAGGTCGTTATATTGTTGAATTGCCTTTCAAGAATTCACAGCAACCCGCGTTTGATACGAACAATTCTTTATCGATCGCAACCCGCCGTTTTTTATCTCTGGAAAATCGCTTAAGATCTAATCCAGATCTGTATTGCAAATACAGTACAATAATTCAAGAATATTTAGATTCCGATTATTTGGAGAAAATTATTCCTTCTGATGATATGAAACTGAAACAATCTTCGTATTACATTCCGCATCATTGTATAGTAAAATCGGGAAAAATTCGCATAGTCTACGACGCTTCGACAAAAACGAACCAAGGAAAATCCCTGAATGATTCTCTGTTGGTTGGGCCAAAACTCCAAAGAGATATTGTAACAATTTTATTGAATTTTCGCTTATCGAATATTGTATTTACATGTGATATAAAAACCATGTTTCCGCAGATTAAAGTTGTACCAAAACACCATGATTTCCAACGAATTTTATGGAGATTTTCTCCTTCTGAACCTATATCTCATTTCAGATTGAAAAGGTTAACTTTCGGATTGTGTTGTTCACCATATTTAGCCAATCGTGTCATTCTGCAGTTGGTTGAAGATGAACGTAACCGTTATCCTTTAGCAGCACAACTTTTGGTAAACGATTTATATATTGATGATGTTATCACAGGTTGCAACAATATTTCTGAAGCCATCATTGTAAAAAATGAATTAATTTCTATTTTGAAGTCTGGAGGGTTCGAATTGCGCAAATGGTCGAGTAACCATTCTGAAATATTATCCAATTTACCTGAGTCACATATTCATTCAAGTTGCAAATCTTTCGATGCAGAATCGGAGTTCGCTAAAATTCTGGGCCTACAGTGGCATCCACAAAGTGACGTCTTATGTTTTGATGTTCACCCTTTAGACAGGCCTTGTACAAAAAGAAATATTTTATCTGAAATTGCGCGAATCTATGATCCGTTAGGGTTACTCACACCTGTTACTGTTTATACAAAAATTTTGATCCAAAAGTTGTGGTGTTTGGGACTCGATTGGGACGAGCAACCTTCTGAAGAATTCCAACATTTTTGGAATCAGCTTAAATGCGAATTCCACTTACTCTCATCGCTTAAGATCCCACGCTTGATACCATCTGACGCCAAGGGCAACTACGAGCTTCATGGTTTTTGTGATGGTTCTTTGAAGGCTTATGCTTCTGTTATATATTTTCGCGTTTGCTCTGAACTTTCTTATGAAACGTATTTTGTCATTTCAAAATCAAGGGTGGCGCCTTTAAAACAAATTTCTATTCCGCGAGTAGAATTGACAGCAGCACTCTTATTAGCAAATTTGATTTCTTTTGTACTGAAAGCTTTTGAAAATAGAATTAAATTTTCTAAAGTATATGCTTGGTCAGATTCAACTATTGCTCTCACATGGATAAAATCACCTTCTTATAAGTGGAAAACCTTTGTGAGTAATCGGGTGACTAAAATACAAGAGAGGGTTGCACCAGAGTGTTGGTATCATGTTGATTCACGCAACAATCCTAGTGATTGCGCTTCAAGAGGTTCTTTGCCAGCAGAACTTTTGAAAAATTCTTCGTGGTGGAAAGGTCCACCATGGTTATCCAAACCAAATAATTACTGGCCTTCGAAGACTTTTGAAACTTCAATTAGAGATATTTCACAAGCATCCATAGAAGAGAGAAAGTACACTTTTGCTGCATTTGTTTCAGAAAATTTCATTGATAAACTTTTGACTAATTTTTCTTCCTTTGCTAAAATACAACGAATCACTTCTTACGTTTTACGTTTTCTGCATAACTTAAAACATCCCCTAGACAAAAAATCCGGGGTTTTTACGCTCTGTGATCTCCATCAGTCAACACTTACACTCGTTAAAGGTGTTCAGTATTCTGTTTATTCAGAGGAGATCGAAAATATCAAAAATGCTAGTAAGAACAATTTCTTACCAAAATCATTCAAAAAACTCAATCCCTTTTTGGATGATCAAGGGTTAATGAGAGTGGGTGGACGATTGCTTCACTCCGATATTGCTTATGATCGTAAATACCCGGTGGTCCTTCCTGGTAAACATCCGTTAACCTATTTGATTATCGAACACTTTCATAAAATATACTTCCATCCTGGTGCTCAGACACTCTATTTTTTACTAGCTCAAAATTTTTGGATTTTCTCCCCGAAACGAGCTATTCGACATGTCATTAATACTTGTACAAAATGCTGGCGCCAGAATCCGAAACCTTTTGAACCTTTTATGGGAAACCTTCCTAAATTACGTATATCTCAAATCAAGCCGTTTTCTTGTGTAGGTATTGATTTCGCAGGACCTTTCACTACGACTATGCGTAGAATTCGCGGCGCTAAAACTCTCAAATCATATATATGTGTGTTTGTGTGCTTTTCAACAAAAGCTATACATTTAGAACTTACTTCCGATTTGTCTAGCGAAACCTTTCTAGCTGCCTTCAGAAGATTCATAAGCCGAAGAGGTCGCTGTACAAAAATATATACTGATTGCGGTACAAATTTCATAGGAGCAAATAAACAAATCATTAACTTAATGAAGAATGCAGTAGAAACGGAAGCGATAGAATGGCATTTCAACCCCCCTTCTGCACCCCATTTCTCTGGGCTAGCTGAGGCTGGTGTCAAATCTGTAAAGACACACTTGAAACGAGTCATCGGTGAACAAATATTAACTTTTGAGGAATTATATACGGTACTCGTACAAATTGAATCGTTGCTCAACTCTAGGCCATTGTGTGCCATGAGCAGTGATGCTAATGACTTATCGGTCCTGACCCCAGGTCATTTCTTAACATTAGAACCGCTTTCAGCTTTGCCTGATCAGGACACGACACATTTGAAGACCAACGTTTTGAAGCGTTGGCAACTCTTACAAAAATTGCAACGAGATTTTTGGTCTAGATGGCACCGCGAATATCTTCATACTCTACAAGCGCGACAAAAGTGGTTGAAATCGAACTCTTCCCCCGAGGTAGGCACCATCGTTGTTATTAAGAATGATCAAATCCCTCCTTCAAAATGGCATTTAGGTAGAATAACTGAACTACATCCAGGCGCGGATGGTGTTGCAAGAGTTGCAACAGTTCGCACTGCAGATGGTATTTATAAAAGGCCTCTGGTAAAACTTTGTCCCTTACCAAGTCTTGATAGTGAATAAAAAAAAAATATATTTTCTATATATTTTTTCGGGGGGCAGTATGTATATAATTGGGTTATAATTTCATTTTATTTAGTTTAAGAAATGTTTACTGGGATATAAGGGTCGCGAATCGCGATTATTATTATTATTTATTTGCTACCTACTTGTTGAGGATTCACACATACACGCGCATGTCAAGCATGCGCACGGAAGAGAGTGGAAAGGGAGCGGACAAGGAGACAGAGGACAGACCGCTCGCGTTCGTTTTCGAAATATTATCGTTTTCCAAAAATCTACAAGTTTTCAAACCCAAGTGTTTTCCAACATTCACGGAGTTTCCGGAAACCGCTTTCGACATCATCATTGTGTCCTGGATTAAAGGTTGGTGGTTCTCAACAATTCATTCCGCTATATATTTAATTCGCACCGCAAATTACAATTAATGATCGACAATACGGATTTCGCCCTCAAAGATAAACCAGTTAATTATTGGCAGCATTCAATCGAGAAATTCATAGAAATGATAACTGTTGCACTCGATATTTCAACAGCGTTTGATCGAGTTTGGCATCGGGGTCTCCTTTCTAAATTGCCGTCTTATGGTTTGCCTCCTCAGTTGTGTACTTTGTTGAAGAGTTTCTTGTCTGATAGGTATCTGTATGTGGTTGTTGATGGAGTATCATCTGACATTCTCCCAATAAATGCAGGTGTTGCACAGGGTTCAGTTCTGGCTCCCACTTTGTTTATGCTTCATATCAATGATTTGCTTGAGACAACATCTTGTTCAATAGATAGTTTTGCGGACGACAGTACTCTTCATACCAGTATCTCTTCCAGAATCTCCGTACCAGTTCGAGGAACAAAAATTCAAAGGAACATTCACGTCAGTAAAATCAACGAC
The DNA here is from genome assembly GCA_032362365.1 of Zygogramma bicolorata. Lineage (NCBI taxonomy): Eukaryota > Metazoa > Arthropoda > Insecta > Coleoptera > Chrysomelidae > Zygogramma > Zygogramma bicolorata. The sequence goes on along the minus strand of JAVJAQ010001639.1, from coordinate 2,272,908 downwards.
GACTTGGTAAAAATAATAGAATGAGGTAACATGAACTTGGTGGAATTTAATGCTACGAAAACCAATCAATTCAGATATAGTAATAAAAGAACTTCCTACACAAGAATCCCAAAACAAGTGTTTCATGTTCGGGATTGATTTTGATCAAAAAGATGAAATATATAAGCCTGCAACCTGGCCAAAATCAGTAGCCTACAGACGGTTCGACTTCAATAAGTATAACCGTTATGATAAAAGAGAAGAGGATTTTTGAAGAAAATCTCTATGGAATCGACGATCCAAAAGAGAAATGAAACAGCCAATACACTGTCTATAGTGCATCAAAATATGCAATCCATTGGAACTGGGATTGATAGCCTAGTTGCAGTGTTGGATAAAATCAGTAATTGCCAGGTTTTATGCATGACTGAACACTGGAAAGATGAAGAAAAACTATCATTGCATGTTATAAAAAACTATAAACTCAAATCCGCCTTCTGTAGAGAAGGGGTAAGAAGACATGGAGGATGTGCAATATATGTGAAAGAAGGAATGAAATGCAAGGAAAGGAGAGAAGCAGTATCGTTATCCGTGGAAGATCATGTTGAATTTTCAGCTATTGAAATCAAGCACAGGACAAGTACAAGTAAAGTAATAGTTGTATCAGTATATAGGCCACCTACCGGAAATTTTCAAGTCTTTCTTGAAAAACTAGAAGGACTTTTGAATGTGTTCAATAATGAAACATGCAATACTGTTATTGCGGGGGACTTCAATGTAGATTTTTTAGAAAACAATGTGGAAAAATTTCTCTTACTAGAATTAATCCACTCTTTTGATATATATCATGTAATAGAGGAGTATACTCGTATCACAAAAAATTCTAAATCATGCATAGATAATTTTTTAACAAACATAGAAAATGTCAAAAGCGAGGTCTTGCACTCTCACATTTCAGATCACTCAACTCAAACACTACAAATTCAGTGGCAAAACGAAACTAAAAGTATTTCAGTGTTTAGAAGAATTTTCTCACAAAAAAATATTGATGATTTTATAAACAACATAAAAATGAAAGTGTGGGATAGTATATTCCACATACATGAAAGCCAGGTGAATGAACAGTGGAATCTTTTTGTAAGTATGTTTCTTGATGACTTCAATAAATGCTTTCCTGTGAAAAAAATCAAATCAAATGTTCTAAAAAGCAAACCTATTGATGACCCCCAAGTGAAAGAGTGCAAGAATCGTCTTGATATTCTCTTTACAATCAGTAAAAGAGATAAGCGCTATTATGAACAATACATACAAACCAAAGAAGAATATAACAAAAAATTGTTACAAAGCAGATCTAAAAAATATCAAAATGAAATCGCAAACCTGATGATAAGTCAAAAACAATGTGGAATATTGTGAGAGATATTAAAGGTTCTAGTAAATCTGGGACATGTATTGAAATAGAAGGCAAAATAGAAAACATAGCTGAAGAGTATAGTAGTTTTTTAACAGATACTGTGAAAAGTTTGGAGAAGAGAATAGATAAACAAAACATACAGTTTGTGAATAGAATTATATGTAATGAGAAGTCGATGTTCATAGAACCTATAACTGACACAGAAGTAGAGGAGATTGTGAGAAATTTCAAGAATAAGATGAGCAGTGGAGATGATCAAATACCAACCAAAATAATAAAATTAATTATAATATATGTATCAAAAATTCTAGCTTACATTTTAAATAATTCTTTTCAATATGGCATTTTTCCTGATAATTTGAAAATTGCAGTAGTGAAACCAATTTATAAAAAGAAGGGCGATCCCAGTGAAATCTGCAATTATAGACCTATAAGCATTTTACCTTCTTTCTCAAAATTATTTGAAACAGCAATGTGTAACCGCCTCATGAATTTCTTAGTAACGAGTAAGTTATTGAGTAATTCCCAGCATGGGTATCAAAAAGGACAATCAACGACAACAGCTGTATTCCAATTTGTTCAGTATATACTAAATTCTTTAGAGAACAAAAATGTAGCAATAGGTCTGTTTCTAGATCTTTCAAAAGCGTATGATTGCCTAGATCATAAAATCTTACTGGACAAACTTGAGGCATATGGAGTAAGAGGCAAGCCTTTAGAGTGGTTCAAATCATATCTTTTCAATAGAAAACAAAAAGTCTCTATTCAAAAAGACAAAGAAACTATTACATCACAACTATCTAAAATCAACATGGGTGTGCCCCAGGGTAGCATGACTGGCCCCATTTTATTTATAGTATATCTGAATGATATGTTCGATACCGTGAAAGACCTTTCTGATTGTAAATTGGTTAACTATGCTGATGATACTAACATCATGATTGAGGAGAAAGAGTTAACATCTCTGTTACTGCATTCTGATTTTGTTTTCAAAAAAATAAATAACTGGTTCTCAGAAAACAAACAATTCGTTAATGAAGAAAAAACGAATGTAGTTCTTTTCACAACTGAAAATTGCGGTTACGAGGTGCCTGGTTACATTACATTGAATGAGCAAAGTATAGAAATTGCTCCTAGCACAAAATTTTTAGGGATAAATATAGACCGTTACCTGAATTGTTAACGAAGTAGCAAACAAATTGAGTAAAGTGAGCTATGCGATGAGAATACTATCCAAATACTTAAATCAATTTAGTCTCAAAGTAGTGTACCATGCAAACTTCGAATCATGTTTCAGATAAGGTATATTGTTCTATGGCAGCAGTAGTAGCGTAGAGCACTTATTCATTATTCAAAAAAGAATGTTAAGAATAATATACAATATGAAGCATAGGGAATCGTGTAGAAGTAAGTTCCGTTCTGCAAAAATACTAACAGTTAGTGCAGTATATATTCAAGAATGCATCTTATTCTTTGCTAAAAATAAACAGTTTTTTTCAGAGTATTCACCTCAAAACATTTATAATACCAGAAACATAAACTACGATTATCCACTGCATAGACTGACGGTGACAGAAAGAAATGCTTTATATACTTCTCTAAAATTCTTCAACAAGTTGCCAGTAAGAATAAAATCGGTCTCTTCTCCGAATGTTTTCAAGCAGGAAATTTGGAAATTATTGATAAATTTAGAGCCATACTCCATAAATGATTATTTAGAGTCACAACTCGAATGATTTTCATATTGGTCGTTACCTGTTTGTACTAAATGGTTATATGTGTGCATATTTCTTATACCTACATAATTACAATTTTTAGAAAAATATTGATTACTGTTGGTGTAATGGTTTACTTGTGTGTTGACGCCCGTTTGTTTCAAACACCCTTTACAGGTTGTTCATGTCTGTATTTGATTGTTTTTTACAAATAAAGATTATTATTATTATCATTATTATTATTATTAAACTCCTTGCCAAAAGAGGTTTTTCCTGAGGGTTACAAACTTCAGAAATTCAAAGTAAATGTTAATTCGTATCTCCTGTCCCTTAATTCACGAGGTGTTCTTTGAACATTACAGGGCTTCCCTTTCGTGTGAATTTACATATAAAAAAAATTAGTTACGAGTTCGAACATTTTGATCAAAACATCTGATTACATGTGAAGAATGAAAATTTATGGAACATTCATTGAACTGTCGATTATTTAAGATTGCTTATAGATTCCATAAAATGTAGACTAATAGTATATACATCCTTGAAGCCTTCCTAGTTTCAGTGAAAATGAGGCAGAAGTCTGAGCACAAATGATGATATGTTTGTGTTAATTTTTGTTGAAACTGAACCAATACTAAGTAACTGAAGCTATCAGAAATTTCGAGAACTACTTCCATTGAATAGTTCCACAATGAGTTTCATAAAGATACGAGAGGGATCCTCCTAAGCTATTTGAAATGATTGTGGGTCCTTGTAACCTTGTGTCCTCAGGGAAGACGGTTTAACTTGGCGATGCCGTGGTGTAATCCCAAAAATAGATCATGAAATGATATCGAAACTCACTGTTGAATTTAGTTTCTCATTTGTGAAAACAGAACTCTGGTCAGGACAAATCTAGCAAACACCGGGTGAAAGTGAACATTTATAAGAGGCGTACCTCTTTCAAACATCTGATATTTTTGTAAAAACCCATTTTTATATGCTATATCACATGTTGTCAGAAATAGGATAGAGATATTCAAGGTTTATAGGCCGTCTATCATTATGAACTCACACACACGTGGGGTAAAATTTGCTGACCAAAACAAATTAAGCCAGGAAAAAATTCGTTTTCATAAAACGTCCTATGTGCTTCAAATTTTATATCTTGGTGAATCTATAAACTGTTCATTCCACGCAGTTTCTCCAGAAGTTCAGCTATTGATCGAGAAACATGCGCACATTGCTCAAAATGAAATATTTCTGCCTACCGCTACCAACATTCAAGGCTTTCAATGTCATTGAAGGCTTTTAATGTTTTTTTCTTCTTCAGAAAAAATCTCCATTTTTTATATTGATAGTTGCTTTCCCAAAAGAAAAAGGGGTTATATATATATATATATATATATATATATATATATATATATATCTCACCATCAAGGACAGAAAAATACTACATTGCATTGCATATTCGTATCGCTACCCCATTTCAATATTTCCATTTGGTCCTCAATGCATACTGTTCCATTCGCCACTTAGTTATTAAATCTTATTGCCCATTGCTTCCCAATCAGTTTTATAGTTCGATACATCCACTAATTGAAACTAGTTTCGTCAGACTCTCAAGTGATATTTGGATATTATGATGTGATGATATTACCGATTAACCAATTAGCACCAGTATGTATTTTGAATGTACACCAGCTCCAGAGCTGGGCAGTACTCGAGTAAATTGTACTCAAAATTGTACTCGAGAACTCAAAGTACTCAGTAATTGGTACTCATGAGTATCTTTAAAATTTTGAGTACTTTACATCTTAGAGTACTGAGTACTTCTGATTCAAGAAACACTTCTTCAGTGATGAAGAAAATTTGTATGTATACAAAGACACCATTGCCTTCTTCTGCACCGATTGAAAGAATCTTCTCTTATGCAACGATAATAAGTGTTCAAAGCGTGATGCCCTAAGTGATACGAATTTTGAAAACTTGATTCTCCTGAAGAATTACCTTCAGTTATTTTTTGTTACCTACCTTCCTGTTCCTATCTATACCTATCAATCACTTGATCATCCAAGTTATACTGATTTACTGATAGGCGAGAAAAAGTACCAAAAATCCCTCATTAAAATTTTGTATTCGTTTTTCATTTTGTAATGTTTGTTTTGTTAATTTGTTCACTGGAAGAAAGTCATAATATTTTGTGTTTCTTTCTTATAAAAATTTCTTTTTGGAAGTGGCCTATTGTATTATTGGTTATTATATAAACATACACATTTCTGAAATACTTATACCTATATGTAACTCCGTAACTGTTCTCTCGACCATCCTCTACCTGTGGTTGTACCTCTCTACCTAATACCTTCATTACCTCCTTTCAGTGCTTTCCTGCTTACATGAAAATTAAAATGCGAAAATTGGGCGTACAAATTAATGTTGAGTGCAAAGTGATAGATATTTTGTCTGTCACTCTCATACTTGCTGTGTCTGACGGTCTGACAAGGCAGATACAGCTTATCCAATCCATCTTGGCACAGAACTAATAACGTATATGCCCCACAATCTCTGTGAAGTATTATACTGAAATGAAAAAACATCTATTATATGTATTTATTGTGTTGAAATTTATCTCTCAAAGGTTTTTTTTTTCTGTCTTGGTCTACACTACCAGTGTGCAACTGGAAAAGTATCTGAGTTTATGCCAAGATGGATTGGACAAGCTGTACATTCAACGTTCATTATAATTACATTTTCACTATATTGACTTATTTTTTTGTAATACTCATACTCGTTACTCATTTTTCACGAGTACTCTGTAAATTTTGTAAAAGTACTCTTTTGCCTTGAGTACTTCTCATATAAGTACTCATACTCGAACACTTATGAGTACTATTTGAAGTTACTCATAGTGAAGTACTCATGAGTACTTAGTTGCAGTACCCTCCCCAGCTCTGACTAGCTCTAACTTGGCTGCAAAGACAGAATTCGGGGAACTTATGAAGACATTTTCATTCGACTTGAATATCATAGAGTGATGGAATAGATCTGTTATATTTCGACTCAACATCAATATCATTCACGTTGGAATTCTAGAATAAACCTCCTGCACTACCATCTAAAGTCCAGATGTTACCTCTAGAAAATATTTTTCAGTTTTTAAGCTTCTCTGAACGATAAATATGATCAGCCCTTTCATGGAGTTACTCTCATATAAACATTTTTCCATACCCATACTATAATAATATACTTATATGCCCATAACCTGTTCCATAATGAGGTCCATTATGAAACGGATTGAAAATATGTACCGTAATGAAAAATCTGTATCATAATGGGCTCACTATGATACTGATCTGTCATTACGATGACAGATTTTTGATCAATTGGAAATCCAATTCAGTGGCAAAAGACTACATTGAAAATTCCGTTTAGAATAAAATCCGCATTTCCAGTACAATATTGAACTCATTTGAGACCAGCAATCATGAAATAAATGTTACTATTTCTTCCACTTAACTTTTATTTGTTTCAGTTGAATTGACCGTTTTATTTGATAATTTGAACAAAGTTGTTGCGAAAATATTCCTTAGTCAGAATGAATTTGACTGGATATAATGATTCAAAAAGTATGTGATGTATAATATGAAGTTGTGTGTCAAAATTGTAGCTAGTACAATTTGAAACATGTGTATGTTACGACAATTCAAATTTATGTCCAATTCATACAGACTGGGGTCTTTTCAAATTCCATTTTCAACCTCAATTTTCAAGAGGTCTCAATGGAAAGTAATATGTTTTATACTCACACCTTGAAAAATACATATTTTTGAATACTGTACCAGGTGTACTACCCATAGTATATTTAGCGTTTTTTAATGAAAAATATACACGGTTTAAGGTTTGAAACATAATATTTCCTATTTCACTTTCGGGAAAATCGAGGTTGTAAATCATCTAGTTGTTAGAAAATAGTTTCATGAATGACGTAATAATGCCACCATATTAAATTTGGCAAAAAGGTTCCTACGACGCCATTTTTCTTAGGAATGATCACTTGAATTTTATTGTTATAGTAATTGTTTCTATGAGTTCTTTTTTTATTTTGATTAAACTTTATGAATCAAATTATTTCAGAGTTCAAGCATACTTAGAAATCTGGTGAATCATTCAGAGTCCTCAACTTCATGTCATTGACATTTTTATATCTGAAACTCAGCAAAAAGAGAGTCATCGGAAGAAAGTGGATAGAACTGATATTTCGGCAGAGTGTTTTGGACAGTGCCTCTGATATTGTATTTGAGTTTTTTGGAAATCATTTGTGTCACTCATTCATCATGATCTGTTTTTTACAATTTATTTCAATAAAACGACTGCTTTCAGTCCATGCCTACTTGTATGAAGAGTTTCGAAAAAGACGCATGTGAAATGTGAACCCTTTCATCTAAATATTTAATGAGGACTAGAAAGTGTGGAATTTGTCGGAATCGCCCATTTACCCTTGGTTCATTGCATCTACTCAATTCGCGTGATGGCCCTAATTGATCACTCTACCCACATATTTAGGAATAGTGGTCGTTGGGTAATGAAATCAATGGGTCTCCTGTTGTCGAGGCTGCTGAAATCAGGACCTGGCTAAGAGGAATTGAAAAGAATAGAATATTTATTTGCATAGGTTACAGCTATATAACAAATTTCATATCATCTATAATAAATACAAATAAATAAAAGCGATAATGCTTTATAAATAATTGACCTCTATAATTTGCGTCAGATAGCTGGGATTTGCCCTCTGAAGACTAAAATCTGTCAGAATTGCAGATTTGTCCGTCTCAAAGGAAGGCAGTTCGAGCCTATCACTCTAAGATTGATTATGTTACATATAATAATTTCATTCTTATGAGAAAAATATATACAGTTTATGACATGGGTAATATATGCCATTACAATGATTAGGTATCACAAATCAATTTAATATTTCTTGATCATATTCGAGTAACCAATGTGTGAGAAATGTTTTGAAGTTATGTTTTCGAAAGACTTCTCTCTTCGTTGACAGTAGGACATTGAATATTTTCATTCCTGTGTATGTGTAAGTTCTCTGTCCTATCGATTTGAATGCCCGCGGAATAATCAGATTGGAGGTTTTGTTCAGACGAGTTGAATATTTATGGTCTATGGTCTATAATTCGAGAATACATTTTTTTGGACATATTTATCGTAGTTATTTTATAAAACAATTTACGGATAGTGAGAATTCTTGTATCTTTGAACAGATCTTTCGAAGGGTATCGAACATGGAAATTGAAAATTATTTTAATAATTCGCTTTTGAATCGTTTCCAAAGGTTTCAGTGTAGTCGAATAAGAACCCCCCCACCCCACCCCCCAGCCCAGAATTCCATAGGAAAGGTGAGATTGAACAAGGGCGTAATACATTGTTATCATTTCTTTGGTATTCAGAATGTATTTGAATTTTGTAAAGAGGTAGGAGATTGACCGTAGCTTCTTTGTCACGAAGATTATATGATGATCCCATCGTAAATGATTGTCTATAACGATCCCTAGGTATTTGACTTTGTCTGATTTTGAAATATTCCAGAACTGTTGTTTACGCGAAGGAAGAAATATTTCAAGGTGGTCATTTTTCGGAAGTACTTTTTTGTTATTTGCAAAAGGCATATACATAGTTTCATTTAAGTTCAGGGTGAGCAAATCATCATCTAGCCATCCAGTGATTATTTTCATGTCATCTTTGATATTCTGCTCAACTTCGTTCCAGGAGTTGCCTTCAACAAATAAAAAAGTATCATCTGTATAAGAAATGACTTTACCTGAGCAATTAAGGTTGAGCATATTGTGACGATTTATTCCTTGGAAAATCTCAATTCTGACACCACTGTTACGATACTCCTTGGGTTCGTCGATTAAAACACCAAACAACACTAAACTTCTTTTATTATAACTCTCCATCACAATACAATACAACACAATCACTTAATTCGCTTCGATAACTTTCCAATACTCGGTACTAAACTCTCTGTACTAAAAATTCTCCTTCCGCATAAAGCTCTGCTCCATTTAGATCTCAATAACCTGTAATACCAACTCTCCGACTAACTAACTAACTGTCTCCGCCGCGACATCGCGATCCTTATATATGTCTGCATACCTATCGAGAATCCTCCAGAGAAGCCCCGATGACGTGTCTCGAATTCTCCAGGCGGCAATCACAGTTCTTGGAAAATGACGTTCGCTACGACGCGATCCTTCGCCTTGCATTTACGATATGGTCAGGGCCGGCACTAGGAGAGTGCTAGGTGAAATGTAACAATATCATTGATGTATACTAAAAATAATATTGGACCAAGGACTGTGCCCTGTGGTACTCCGTAATCTAGTTTTTGCTTAGTACTTATTACATTTTCAATCCTGACTTGTTGATGCCTATTTTCTAAATAGCTCTCAAAAGTCCTCATTATTCGATTTGTGATGAAGACAACTTTACAGTCAGGACTATGGGCAAATGACTAGAGACCACTAGCACTACATATTAGTATCTGATGGAAATATCAACCTTTGCAATTGAAAACAATTTTATCATTATTTATAAAATAAATTGAAAACTGCGGAAGAGCGAAATATTTCCAAATGTTTTTCCGTGATTGTTCAATTCAGGAAATAATTGATCAGCAAACCTAATAACATTGAAACTACAATTTTTTTATTAACACATACTGTGATGGAAAGGTGGGGTGTAAAATGTAAACTAATGTGATTATAATATATTTTGAAAGTCATAACTTAGGAATGTGTCTGATCGAACAGATAAGAAGCCTTTTTTGAAACTGAATTCCCTAGAAAGCTCGTTGTAATATTTCGAACAGTGAAAAGAACTATGAGTTTCAACTGATCACTTTGCGTTGACGAGAAAAACTCATTTCCTGTAGCAAACCTATTGTGATTTGAAATAGTTTTTAGTCTCATAAATGAATAGTCTGGCAACTAGTTTTCAAGATTTCATGGGCCTTTCTTAGTAAGTTCTCAGTTCTTCTAGTTCTAACCAACCTGATTTCCCCACCATATGGGAAATGTGGTTATACCAACAAACACCAAAAGAAGGACGCAAGCAGCTATTTTGTATATATTAGAGTTGTCAAATTAGCGGGTGAATCACTATTCGGAAAAGAATGTCTGAGAATATTGTAGGAAATCTGGTTAGGATGGTTCCTGTGCCTCGTGAAACCAGCGCCAGGGGTCAGGGTCAAACCAGAGGCCTAAGCTTTTGATTTCAGTGACAGTTAGACTTTCACTAACTTCGGTAACAAGAATGGGTTTTGTCACCAAAACAGTTACTTACAATATCACTCGTATATTAGTATGATACTAAAATAACGAAATTTCCCTATGAAGAAACATCCTTCCTTTGAGAAATTTCAACTTGAGTTGCTCATTTTTTGAAAATATTTCCGAGGCTGAATCGCTGACACAACATGGTTTGTTGAATTCTGATATACAGCTCATATGCAACGACAAAATCAATTCATTTTCTATTCCAAGATTTGAAACATTCATAATTCCGAAACAAACATTCAATACATTTCGGTTTATAAATATTTCCCTAAAATCACTAGTTTTCAGAAATGTTTCGTTGTAAAATTTGAGACGTTTCGAGTTAGGGAAATTTTCAATAATTAATTTTGGTGTTAGATAAGGGATATTCCCCTTGAATTGGATAGCAATAGGTCTAAATGCGATAATTTCATTGGCCCAATCACTGTCATGAAATTCTCACTATTGAACCATTTCTGATGATACCTCAATGTCACACTGACAGTTTTTGCTGAATTTGTATTTGTTCAGTCTTCAAATATATGTCGTATTCCGAATAAAGTCGACATGTTTTTGTAATTACCTCATCATTAGTCCCAAACGCCTTCTCGAAGACTGTGAAATATTCTGTTTCACATCATGCATTTCGATAATTACCACACCGTTACTATCAAGACAACACGAAATAAACATGACTTATCAGAAGTTTATTCAAGAATTGTGATGAAAATATTCATATTTATAGTGAACAATGAGCCATTTTTCAATAGTCTTTCTCTTGTTCCCATCGAGTATTTATCAGGAGTAGTAAAATTCAAAATGAGTCCCCAACACATCGTTATATACATTGTTAACACAGAAGTTTTTTCGTTAATTGACTTTCCAGCAGTAACGTGAATTTCTGACGAAGATTCTCGAATTACTTCAGAGTTAAACCATTCGATGAGTTGCGAATCTGTATAGTCGAGAAGTGATGGAGAGTTTGGAAAGTTTCCACGAGATAACTTTCCACTTCATATTATAATAATTCAATTCATCTCATGTTTTCTTCGATAATCGTATTGAAGTTTGAAGGAAATTCAATGGCTCGTTGAGCTATTGAAAGGAAATGTTATACTTCCATCGTTACCGTTAAGTCTTTCTGAAGGAAACTTTTATTTCAAGGTTTATAAATAGATAGCGATGTTATAATCCTATTGGATGGGTGCTCTTCGTTTTCTGTTTTCATTTCATAGAAGTAAAACAAAGCCTTGAAAACTTGGCCGTGGAATTCGAACCGACAATTCTTTTAGTTTGGGAGGATAAAAAAGAATAAGGATTACCAAAGATAGAATGAAACCAGATCAAGGAATATCAAATTCTCATTGGTCCTACCAACAACTCAAAAGTCTTTGATTTCCCATTATTTAAAATCGTCCCCCTGCACGGGTATCATATCGAAAAAATGCTGGAGCTGGCCATAAGCAATCTCCAAAGAGATCTCCAAGGATAATGAATCTTTTTTTTTCCTTCCCTATAGCTTTCCTTATATACTTATGGACTTCTGGCAAAATCTTCCAGGATTGGCTCATTCCAAGGCGTTTATTCACCCTTCGAAGTTGGAAACCAAACAGTTGTTGGACTACAGTAGGGACGAACTACGATGTCTAACTGGCCTTCTCACAGGTCACAGTCATTTGAATCATCATATGCAGAGAATCGGACTGTCAGTAGACAGCTTGGGTCGTCTCTGTCTAGAAAATGATGAAACAGCAGAGCACATAATTTGTGCCTGCCCCGCTGCGGACCGAATCAGGTTTTCAGAGTTTGGCAAGGCTTCACTCTTACCATCTGACCTGAAAGATCACTCACCATACAAACTAATCGGCCTCGTTAAGAAGCTGGGTTTATTTGGTCGAGTTTGAATAGGTGTGAGCCACAATAAACCCTTGTGGGTTGCAGTGGAGGGCCGAACAGACCCACTCACTTCTAACCTAACCTATCCCTATAGCAAATAGTGAATCATAATTCTAAACTGGACGACAATCTAATTCAGAAACCAAATCGAAAGATTTGCTCCCTGTTTGTGTTTTCGCACAGCAAAATACCCAAGAATTTTTAAGATACTTGTAGGTTCTACATGAAGATGCTAACCAATTCAACGAAAACCCGGAGTTATTATCGCCGGGAAGTTTGGTGATAACTACAAAGCTCATGAGTCTTGTTCGAGGTTCCTGAGGATAAACAATTTCAAGATTGTAGATATCTTTGTCGGCCAATTGAAATTCAGAGTCCCTATACCAGCACGAGAAACAAAAATTTCTATTTCGTGCAAAGGGATACTTCACTTCTCGTCAGCTTCTAATGATCTACAAGGCTCATATACGACCTGTCTTGGAATATAGTTCACATGTGAGGAGTTAGGCACCAAAACAGTCATCAGGGCTTCTCGATTCAATTCAGAGAAAGGCAATCCGTCTTGTTGGTGATTCTTCGCTCACAGACTCGCTCACTTCATTGGAACATCGTAGACGGGTTGGAGACTTGACTCTCTTCTATAGATATTTTCACGGTTGTTGCTCTTCTGAATTGTTGTCAATCGTTCCACCCTTAGCAATATCTGCACGGATGACTCGACTCGAGTACAGAATTCCCACCCCTCTGTTGTGAATTCGAAGACCTGTCGAACCTCTCTTGCTCAGGGATAATTTTTCAATAGAACAGTTGAGCTTTGGAACTCCTTGCCGAGAGAGGTTTTTCCTGAGGCCTACAAACTCCAAAAATTCAAAGTGAATGTTGATTCGTATCTCCTGTCCCTTGATTCACGCGGTGTTCTTCGAACATTACCGGTCTTCCCTTTCGTGAGAATCTGCATACAAAAAAAACGATGAAATGTACTTATTGCGGCAGCTGTTCTGTTTGTTACCTTTGATCCTTTGGAACCCTTCTCTGACTATTCCACAAATTACTGGAAAAAATAATCTCAATGCTTAGATACTTCAACAAGGGGAAACATTTTAGAAGGAGCTGAGAAACCAACTTATACTAGTTGTAAGGAGCGGCGGAAACAAAATCTCTATCGATTCAGAGATTTCCCAAAATACGACGATCCATCTCAAACGTTTCCCCAGGGTTCGGAGGAAAATTAGATGGCATCGTGGCTTTTCCATTAGAAGACTCGGATTGTTCTAAAATTGTTCGTTACGTTAACCAGCTGACGAACGTCAACCCTCAGAAGTCGAAACTTGTGCGAGCAATGGATCAACGAGGCCTTACCTTTTAACATGCGATTACCCAGCACGGTGGCCCGGCGAGGATTCGAACCCCGGCCTTCCGCTTGACAGGCAGATATGCTAACCGCTACACTACCGAGTCAATATGCAGCTGCGACTACAAACTCCTTTTGTTATAATCTGTATGCAGTCTCAAATTACAGCGGACTGCTTATACACTACCTACTGCAAAAATCCAAATTAGGGCTTAGAGGACTTGGTTGTTGCAATGAACATACCTTCCCTTTTCTCCAACGAGTTTTTTTACAGTGTGTCCATTTCACTACTTATTCATTTTCAATAACTCATTCTGTAAATGGAGTATCACTGTCTGTCTTATATGGGGCAATAAATTTTGGAAGGGGCTGAGAAACCAACTTATACTAATTGTAAGGAGCGGCGGAAATTCACGAAATCTCTATCGATTCAGAGATTTCCCAAAATACGGTGATCCATCTCAAACGATTTTCCCCAGGGTTCGGAGGGAAATTAGATGACATCGTGGATTTTCCATTAGAATACTCGGATATGAGTTAATATGCAGCTGCGACAATAAACTCCTTTTGTTATAATCTGTATGCAGTCTCAAATTACAGCGGACTGTTTACACACTGCCTACTGCAAACACCCATACAATAGAACCTGGCATGAATTTAATGATTCGCGAGTAATGCCTGTATGGTTGAAAGTCCTGGTGAGCAGCGAAGTATATATTCTTTTTTATGAACATGAAGGCACTGGCAGATTTTATATTTCTTTTATTTATATACTTTTTCTACCTCTTATTTACTTACATATTTCATTGAATAATTTTGTGATAAAACGTACCTGATGATACATTTGGAAGACAATATAGTCTGTTTCAATTATAGTCAACTGAAAAAATAATACAGATATGAGAAATTATGGCTCGGAGAACTTGGTTGTTGCTATCAACATACCTTTCTTTTCTTCCAACGAGTTTTTTCAATAGCTCATTCTGTAAATCGAGTATCACTGTCGTTTTTTTATATGCAGATTCACACGAAAGGAAAGCCCTGTAATGTTCAAAGAACACCGCGTGAATCAAGGAAGAGGAGATACTAATTAACATTCACATGGAGTCATATGCAAAAATAAATAAATGATTCAATGAAAAGAAAGAAATAAATTATATTACGAAAAAAATAAATATACAACTCGAACGATCAAGCCATCGAGACGGACCACACTAAGTTTGCGAGGTATCCAGCACTTCTCTCCTGGGATGTAGGATCTGAGAATATCCCTCGGGGTGGTTTCCGTAATTCGGCACTCCTCCAGCGCCTTCTTCAACTGACTGCCACTGTCTGTCGTAATGCCCTGAAAATGTAACGCAATTAATTAATTACGGGCACAGTAGAATGGAACAAGCTGGTTCTCAGATGAAGTGGTGATGGATGAGAGAAAATGCATTTCGAGGAAACTGTTGGAATGGCTGTAAAGTGGACAGTGAAAGGGGATTGATAAGTTAATGAAATCGGGTGAAAACTTGACATTGAAGTGAATCAACCTGCATTCATTGCTCGTTCCAGAGATATGGGGTCAGTTTTTTTTGTACTTATGTACATTCCAGAGGTGGTTTTACAAACTTTGAGAAAGGACTTCTTATATTTTTTCATATTCGAGAAATTTCTATAAGTTTCGGTCTGCCATACGTTCGAGAAACTAATAACATATTTTCATTATTCCTCAAATGACTGATAAGCATTCTGTAAGCGAGAAGTCCACCACTGAAAAGATGCATGAAAATATGATATATTCCACCAAATTTGGTGGCGGATTTAAAAACTTTCGAAATCGACATTTTTCATCATTTTCAAAGAGGAACATTATTAACATTTTTCTATCCGTCTGCTCTTAGCGAGACCTAATCTCAGACGTTAGATATGAAACACTACTTGATTGAGAAAGACTCTGGTAACTATTGTCATCTGAATCCAAAAATCATTACACACTCATCCACCCCACTCTCCTTAAAAGTACCCCCCACATAGACAACATCAACTTTTCAAGATCCTATCCTATTACAAGAATGAAATTGAACCATAATGAGTTTTCTGCACTATTGGCAAAAATAGGGATTAATGTAAACCCATTATGCTCATGTGACAATTTTTCTATAGCAGACATAAATCACATCCTATTGACATGCCCAAACTTCGAATATTTCGTTTCCAACCAATATAACAGTCCTGTCGGGTACAATCAATGAAAAAATAAACAATTGAATTCTAAAATTTTTAATTAAATCTAAAATATCAATATAGCCCATAGTGACTCGAATTCTCATAAAACTTCTGTGGCTCCCCCAAGGAGCTGTGAGACCTTGACGTTGATGGGGGAGCTCAGTAGCCCCTGTGATCCTGGGAGCAATGCCGGCGGGAGTTTCTGACTCCTGGTAGGGCCACCCATGCCGGTAAGGTCACAGGTGAGGGATGAAGCCAAGGACAGCTCAGAGGAAAGGAGTAAACCTTTGAAAAATAATCCGTAATCTCGATGGCGTAGACCGTGTCCAGGAGATGAATGGCACCGACGTGAATGTGTTCTTAACGGTCAACTCCGGATACCTGAGATCCTCCGGAAGTACGATCTCCCTCTGCGGTAAGGGTGCACTGCCGTGGTTGAATTAATATCATCCCTACTCGTGGGAATTATATGGAAAATAATTCTTCAAATCCTCCGGAGCCTCCTATCTCCATAAACATAGGAACTAATGATGATCTAGAAGAATCAAATACAACCATGAATCTTGAGACGACGGTACCAGTACCTCGGTTCCTGATCATGAAAAAACAAGAAGGAAACTTTGCTAAAGTTAGCCCATTTTTAATACAGAAAGTGATGTACGGATTAATAGGATCAACAAAAGAAATTAAGAAAATCAAAGACGGTCTCTTGATTGAGACTAAATCGAGAGCTCAATCGGAACGATTACTAAATGTGACGCGTTTCTCAGAGTTTGAGGTCAAAGTGGAAGCCCATAAAACACTGAATTATTGTAAGGGCGTTGTTTTCTGCCGAGATTTCCTCAATTCGTCTATAGAAGAAATTACAGAGGGGCTTCGAGATCAAGGAGTTACAAACGTTAAGCGAATGAAACAGAAAAATTGAACAGAATTAGTTGACTCCCCAAATCATATTCTCACATTCAATGTACCGAAATTACCAACATCTATTCACGCTGCATTTTATAAACTCAGGGTCCGCCCATATATTCCTCCCCCTATGCGATGCTTCAATTGCCAGAAGTTTGGACATATGTCTTCACGATGTGAAGAAAATAATATCTGCATTTGTGGAAAAACTGTTCATGAGGGAGACTGTGAAGAGCCAGTCACATGTATCAACTGCAAAGGAACACACTTATCCAACTCTAAAGAATGCCCCATCTTGAAACATGAAAAAGAAATCCAAAAATTGAAGGTCACTGAACACCTGACCTACTATGAAGCAAAAAAAAGACTCACCATTAGAACTCCCAGGCAGAATGTCTCGTATGCCCAAGCAGTACAATCAACAGATTTGAATACTAATACACTAATTAATCAATTAACCCCAATTTTGAAAAATATTGTCAAGGAGGTAGTTTATTCAACCCTCCAAAATCAACCCTTCTCCCCTCCCTCTATACCCTCCCGCCAATCAACTTCATCCACATCCCTCCCACCTCCCAAAATACCACCGCTTCACATCCCAAAAAGGAAGCGGTTGGATGAACAGATTACACAAACCTCCGAAGAGGACTCCGAAGCCAGTGGGGCTTCAACATCAACCCACTCCTCTAGGAGCAAGAAAAAGAAGAGAGGCTGGCCCCTAGGCAAACCTCGTAAAGTTATGGACCTGTCCATCTCAGATCAGTACTCAATGTATAAGTCTGAATAATACCCTCATTCATATATCAATGGCTAAACTAGAAAATCTCATATTCTGGAACTGCAATGGATGTAAAAGTCACTATCCCGAGCTGAAGCAAATTATTGCTGAAAATACTCCTTTTTGTATTTGCCTACAGGAAAGACATCTCAAACCAGAAGATGACTTCCAAGTGAAAGGCTATTCCTGTATCAGAAAAGACGGTACTTTCAACATCAGGGCCAGGGGCGGACTCGCCATATTGATTGACGAAAACATTTCGTACAGTCAGATACAAATCAACTCTAGGTTGGAAGTTGCTGCTATTCGTATCAGCTTTCCGGTCAACTTCACCATATGTAATATCTACCTACCCAATGATAACTGGAATGAAGATGACCTCAAAGATATTTTTTATCAGTTACCATCTCCGCTTCTGATCGTCGGCGATTTCAACTCTCATAACCCACTGTGGGGCTCGCAGAGGCTGGATTCGAGAGGAAGAAAAGTGGAAACTTTCATGGATGAATGCGACCTCACTCTCCTGAATTCTGGTGAAGGCACTTATCTCAATCAAAGATCCTGCTCCTTGTCAGCAATTGACCTGGCTTTATGTTCCCCAACCCTAACACCACTTCTTGAATGGAAACTTCTTGATTCACATCTAAATGACCATTTTCCCATATCCTTAAAATTCGCTGGAAAAATGTTACCACAAACCCTACCCAAACGCTGGATCTTGGACAATGGAAATTGGACACGATACAGAGAATTAACACATAACATGCAACGCCCTACGAATAACATCAATCGTTCAGTTGAAAACATCACAAACTGTATTATAAATGCCGCTAAGCGGTCGATACCACAATCTAGTGGTAAAAAAGGTAATAAGGCTGTTCCATGGTGGAACGAACAGATCGCTTCGGCTATAGCAGAGAAGAAAAGAGCACTGAATAATTTCAAAAGATTTCCTAATTCAGATTCATTGATTCTTTTTAAACAAGCACGGGCAAAAGCAAGGCGATATATCCGGGAAAACAAAAAGAAATCATGGGAGAAGTATGTCTCTACCATGACCTCTACCACGCCCACCTCAGAAGTATGGAGCAAAATTAGAGCGATTCTGGGAAAGAAATTCGTGGATACATCTCGAGTAATCGAAGTAAATGGTCAGCTCATCACGGATCCAAAGGAAATCGCTGAAAAGATAGCAGAACAATTTGAATCAGCTAGTAAAACCGAAAACCTTGATCCACATCTGCTACAAATGAGAATGATGACAGAAAGGAATATTCTCTTTGAAAACGACTCTTCCCTACCCTATAATCGTCCCTTCTCAATGGAAGAACTACAAAATGCTTTAGCTGAAGTTAGACACTCTGCTCCAGGAAGTGACGAAATCTTATATGAATTCATTATGGAACTGAGCTCCAGATCCAAACAAGTAGTTTTGGACATGTATAATGAAATCTGGAAGAGTGGAACTTATCCAGACATATGGCGAGAGGCAAATATCATACCAATTCTAAAGTCAGGGAAAGATCCAAAATTCACAAATAGCTACCGTCCTATTTCCCTAACCAGCTGTATCAGCAAAATTATGGAAAAAATGATGAGTCTCAGATTGAGATGGTTCCTGGAAACCAAAAATCTCCTAACTCCCGTACAAGCGGGTTTTAGATGCCACAGATCAACTCTTGACCAGTTATCCATACTGGAGCGAAATATTCAAAATAGTTTTGCAAACAGAAAACACCTAGTAGCTATTTTCTTCGACATCGAGAAAGCCTTTGATTCAACCTGGCGCTTCAGTATTCTGGATCAGCTAAAAAAGTGGGATATGAGGGGAAATATGCCAAAACTCATCCAGAGTTTCCTTGAACGCAGAAGCTTCCGTGTCCGCAATAAAGACCAACATTCGAATCTCCATCATCTGGAAAACGGAGTTCCACAAGGATCAGCACTTAGTGTACTCCTCTTCGCTGTGGCCATTAACCGAATTGTAGACAATCTCGATCCTGATATCGGAAGAAGTTTATACGTGGATGATCTCACAATATTTTGTACGGGCCCATCTATAGAAAATATAGAATTAAGGTTGCAAACAGCCATAGATCAGTTGTCTCAACAAGCGAACGAACTTGGTCTCAAGTTCTCCACGAACAAGACACACTGTGTCCATTTTTGTCGCCTGCGAAGTTGTCACCAAGATCCCAAGCTCAAATTGTACGAGATTGAACTGGAATTCAAAGATTCAACTAAATATCTAGGACTAACATTTGACAAAAAACTAAACTGGCGAGCACATATTGACGATCTGGCTATAAAATGCAAAAAATCACTGAATGCAATGAAATCTGTTGCTAGTATACATTGGGGTGCTGAAAAAGAAATACTGATCAAATTGTACAAATCTTTCATCTTGTCCAAAATGGATTACGGATGTTCGATTTACGGATCAGCTCGAAAATCCAAACTGAAAGTCCTTGACTCAATTCAAGCTGCCGCCTTGAGGCTGACATTGGGAGCATTCCAAACTAGCCCTTACTCATCCCTGTGTGCTGAAGCAGGAGTTCTCCCTCTGAAATATAAAAGGAATCAATTCCTCACAAGCTACGGAACTGAAATAGAAGCTCAATCTGACCATCCTAATTTCCCTCCAATACCAAACGAAGAAGAATATGACATATATGAAAGAAGACCTACAATAACTCGCCCAGCAAATGTCCGATTGAAAGAGCTCCTAGATGTCTCTGAGTATCATTTTCGAGATATGTATAACATCAAACCATGCGAAATCCCACCTTGGCTTCTCAGTCCTTTAGATATAAATTTGCAGTTGAATGAACTCAAGAAAGCAGATCTGAATAGAACTGTTACACGGGCTGAATTTCTTCGACTCATCTCTGAATACTCCAACTATCACATATTATATACAGATGGATCAAAAACCGACGAGGGAACTGGCTCCGCCTTCACCAGTAATAATATGTCTCACCCTTGGACTCTCCCTCGTGAAAGTAGCATATTCACTGCTGAATTATATGCCATTCTCCAAGCCATCCGATATTCTGAGTTCGAAACATATGATAACTTCTTAATTTGTACTGATTCGTTAAGTTGCCTACAAGCACTGGGTAATAAGTTCAACAAGGATCCCTTGGTACAAACAATCTTATCAGCAATAGAATCGGTCAAAAGTCAATTGAAAATGATTAAATTCATGTGGATACCAAGCCATTGTGGTATTCCCGGAAATGAACAGGCAGATCAAGCTGCAAAGGCAGCTTCCCTATCGAGAATAAACGAGAACATCCCCATCAGATACCAGGATACCAAACTCCATCTGAAGAACGTATCTCTCAAGTTTTGGCAAAATGAATGGGAAAGATCAGACTCAAAACTCAAATCACTGAAACTTTCTGTGAAAAACAGTTTTTGCCCTCCAGTCCAATCAAGAAGAGAACAGACCGTAATAACCCGACTGAGAATAGGTCATACTAATCTTACGAATATTTTTATGCTGAGGGGAGACAGGCAACCACGGTGTGAACTCTGCAGGAGAAGATTGACTGTTAGACATATACTATCTGAGTGCCCTGGATATAATTAGAAACAGGCTTGGCATTACAGACAATTTCGATAAACAACTGAGTGGGCAGAGAAAAGACATAGATGCAATAATAAACTTTACCAAACAAATAGGAATATTCAAAAAAATATAGATATGTACTCGGTGTTGTACTCGAACCAACATAGACCTACATTTTTATATAATTGTTAACTATGGCTAATGACCTTAGCAGTCGATGCCATCGAAAAAAAAAAAAAAAAAAAAAAACTTCTGTGGCAAAATAAACTCCGATTTGATGCCAAGCAGAGGGGGCTCTGAAGGACGTAGATATTTGAAAAACTTTTGAGAACATTCGAATGTTGAAAAATTTCAAGGACATTTAAATGTTCCTGAAAGTGTTTTGATAGCATATGTCATTCAGAGACATGTATTTTTATGGATGTGGTTCTTGTAAAACTGAAGAGTAAGTAACCTTCTCTTATGATTTCCAGAAAAAAAAATCAATTGCAAAGATTCTTTCATAATTGTTCATTGAAATATTTCTATATTCACACACTTTCAGGTGAGCACTGATGACGAGTGTTCCAGTTGAAAGCGCTCTGCTATGATTTCATAAAAAAACATCTCTCTGCACGAAATATGAAGTTTTTTCCTTTAAAAACATTTTTTACTCCCTAACTTTCTCACCCTAGCACCAAACTTTTAACAGGGTTTAGAATCCTGATTCTGAAGACTAGGCTAAAAAATTCAATATAGTACGTATCTTCTCATGAAGATACTGACCTTGTTAACCCAAGTCCTCAGATTCAGTACCAATTTTCTTCTCCCAAAGATTCTAACCCCATTATCACAACGCACCTGAAATATAGAAATGTCTATCGATCTAACTATACTCTAGTTCGGAATCGAACCGGTATATATGCCATCATATCTGTTACCCATTATCATCTCACTAGACAACAACAGCATCATTTGAAAACTTTATAATTCAAAAGCAATATTTGAAGAAAATCGTTATACTTCACCAAAATCAAAATTTATAACCAAATATCTGAAAAATATCAATTATTTCTTATTCAAAAGAGACATAAAAAATACTATATATCAATAGAAGATCAGCTGTTTTCTCTTTGTTAAACTGACATTTGTTTCTTATAGTTTCATAGAGTTTGTAAATAACAATTTGGTATGTGCCTCATTTCCCTGTGTGAACATGTTTCATGGAATTGATAAACTTTCAGTATTTCTTGAGTCATCGGTAGTTCAATTTTGTATTCGGTAATCTTCAAACTAACGAAAAATCATAATACAAATGGAGAACTGTTTCAAAAATCACTTCAATCCGTTTCTGTGACCTCGAATCAACATTTATGATCATAATGCCCAGCTTCGGCATAACAGTCAAAACTCGTGCCAAGAGAAACCATTGTTAAAATGGGTAACTTTGACCGCTTCTAACGCAGAGATGACTAGTCCAAATTTTCAGAATAATAGAGAACTGACAGACCAAGTATCAATACGAATCCTCCCTTTTCACAAAAAAAGGTTGATACTGCTTTCTTGGCGATGAATGGAGTCACACAAATATTTTTTGATAGATAGTCCCATTCAACGTGAACTTTGTACGACCTTGATATCTAGTCTCGTTCAGAAATTGAAAGTGGGGGACTTTTCACAGCCATACTGCAAATGTTATAGTATTTTTCACAGTAAATGGTATTGGCTTATTAACTGCAATAAACTACCCGATTTAATCCCATTGTGTAGAAAATCATCTGGTAAAAGATGCAAATGTGCTACAGAGTCGAACTTAAGAAATTTGAATTTTGCATAATGTAGGAGATATACAAGTTATTTATTCAAATGTTACAATTCTATTCTATATTCAGTTCAGTGTCGCTATCGCTATCCTCATCTAAATTAATTATAATTGGCGCAATTGATTTTACAGAAAGGTACGAGTTTTCAACATTTATAACATGACTAACAGAACTTTTCCAACTCTCGGTAGGAATGTCACTCATACAGTTCCTAATTAATTCTACCACACTACCACTTAAAGTCGGAGAAGTATTTTTTATGTGCACGCTCGATTTAAGTTGGTGCCACATAAGCTCTATGGGATTGAACACGCAGTAGTAGGGAGGTAGTCGTAACACTGTAGGTCCCATTTCTTCTGCAATTGTATCACAAACATACGTTTTTTTTAAGAAAATGACTACAGCACTTGTGAAAGTTCTTTTTTTGTATAATTTTCCTCAAAATATATGTCATTTGCAGCCATGAAGTTTTGAATCTCCAATTTCGTATTCTTTAAGTCAGGAATTTTTTGCAATTGTCGACTATGATAGCTTGCGTTGTCCATGACTATAACGCTGTTTGGCGGAATGTTGGGTAACAGACAATTTTTAAACCAATCTTCAAAAAGCTCTGCTGTCGTATCTTCGTGATAATTAACACAAGAGTCCTTAATATTTTTGGCAGAAAGCCACATAGCGTTTGGGATCCCACCATTTTCTGATCCTGCGTGTAATATTGTGATTCTCTTCCCTTTATTTGATGGTGCTTTTGTTTTACACTTATCAGAGGAATCAGACCATCCTCTGGAAGGGGTGTCATGCGTGTCAAACCACGTCTCGTCGAGGTAGAGTATTGGCCGATTTTCAGACCGGTATTTTCTTATTGACGTTATATATTCAGAACGCCAGTTTATTAAACGTGTGGATTCCATTATTACTTGTCTCTTGTCAATTTCGCGATATTTAAAGCCCATTGCAGACAGAGCTCGCCAAAGAGTAGTGAGGCCACAGTTGATGTGAGTTTCGTCATTGATGAGCCGCTGTTTCAGACTTTTGATTGTAGGGACACGCTGCTCATCGTACATAGTGTAGATTTTTCGCCTTATCAAATCTTTTTCCCAGTCGTCTAGACTTTTTGTGACACCGGAATCTTTATGCTTTTTTCTTGATTCCATGGAATTTTCAACAATTCGTCAAACTGAAATAAGAGTCACCTTCGTCAAATTACTGATTACTTTTGCTGCAGCACCCGCGTTATATCCTTGCTGAAGTAAGGAACTATACACATTTTTTATAATAATTTTCGCGTCACAAGATAAGTGACTCTTCTTCAACGAATCACTGGAAGAAGCACTATTACTTTTTATTCACGGACGCCACATACTGCCTATAGTGTACGTTGGGGTATAAAATCTTTGCTATTAATGTCTGTAAAAACAAATAAATGTTATAAAATTATTGCACGCCGTAACACAAGTGAACACTTCCAATGAAATACAAAGACTAAAATGAACAAGAAGTGTAAGCTGTAATCCTCTACAATCCCTCTCTGAGAAACAAAATTACCTGAATCCGGTCATTTTACATTTATGATGTGCATCTCGGATTTTACAACTTAAGGGTCTAATTGGTTTTATTTTAATCCTTCAGTCAATACCATTTATTGTGAAAACTACTATACCAATGATGAAATTTTTAAAGAGAACAAGCAAATTATTTTTTGGGAAACGATGTCTTCAATCCATCAAGGTGAGAACTTATTCTGCAACAAGTCCATTTGTGGATCTGAATGAAATGTGCAAACTTCTCGAGTCATATTCAAAAAAGTAATGACGTCTTTGTGTTCGAGATTGATCTACGAATACGTACATTGAGTATTGATGTTATACTTTTCCATTTGTTTTCTGGTTTATGAACATCGTAAAGGTGTCAACCCTCTACTGCTGGCAATCGCTGAGAAAATTATTCGAGAAATTGGAAATGTTAATTTTTGAATAAATAATGATCATATTTATTCGTGGAATAGTCAAGGGAAATATAACAAGACCTTGATAAATAGTCGACTTTTTTGTTTGCATCTGAATTTCGACCGTATTTTATAATAATATAACGAGACATAATTTTGGCATCAATAATAATCTGATTATTCTGGTTATCAATTCCAAAATGATGTCGAGTCAAATTTATAAATACGAAGGAATTTAACAGCAATAAAAATAGTAGCTTTATTAATCAAGATCGTGTTATATTAATAAAGATTATTTCTCGAATCCAATTCCTCATATCAGAGAGACATATTCACAAAACGAAACAATTTGGAATGATCCATTCAAAATATCAACAACAATCAACAAAATCTTAAGAAAAACAGCAACAGCTTTATAAATTATCAATTGATATTGAAAATACAATTATTGTATGTGACTCCATACCCTATTTTTATTCCTTACTGTATTATGAGGGATTGTACACTGGATTACTCTATTTCTTCGTTTTCGGTTCCAGCAAACCGATTCATTTTCAAACAATTCAATACGATTGATTCAATTGTGCACCATGGAAATAGTCGCTAATGGGGCGTAGTGATTGGTCTTGGAAACAAAGTTATGATTGGTTAATGACTGATATTTAACAGATGAAAGAAATAAAATTAATCATTCGCTACCATTCTATCAGAGATCACCTACTCTAACACCAAATTGACAACGCACGTGTTGCTAACCAAACTACCAAAAATAACTATACCTCTCCTAAGGACGTAAAGTGTGGGTGTGAGAAAAATGGAATCCTGTTAAAAGTTTCTATTTTTACATATCACCTCTCATTCGATACCCACCAATCTCATTATTTGGACCCTCTATATCAACTGATAGAAAAACATCATTACTGAAAGGATCGTCACAACCCTGATTGAACTTCTTACATGGTCCATTTCCAACTCCGTATGTCGAGTAAAGGCCATAGTTGTAGTTGCTCGTTGCTATTTTTTTCAAGCCCTGTATGGATGTGAGCAGAAGAGCCATTTTCGCCAGTAGTAGGGCCTTGCCTCCAAGAATCGCCAGGAACTGAAATCCCATCGGAATGACGATTATTGCTGCAGTTACCAAGCCAAACATCAGCATCTGGGTGAACATGTTGTTTTTGCGACGACCTCTTGCTGTAAACGGGAAAACATGCACATTATTCGATATATACATCTTTGTTACAAGTACCAAATACAACACTTCCTCCTCCCATGATTTCTTGTAAATTCATTCTTATGAGATCCACCTAATAAACACATCATTATATTCCATCCTTTTCAATGGCATTCACATGAAATTTCACGCTGAAGAATTGGCTTGATTTATTAGAAATTTGGTAAATGGTATGGTGGACCAAACAGCACCTACTTCAAGTGACAAATGAATAAATTCAAGCTTGCCATCTCTGCTAGTGTTTTTCAGTTCATTTCTTTGTCGCTCTATTTGTGGAATTTCAACGGAGATTAACTCAGAATCTTTTCGATTAGTAATGTGATGATGAAACCTCGAGTACTTGTGACTGACGGGCAATCATTGAATGATTGTGTTGATATCACATGCAGAAACATTGATGTATTGAATTGAGCAAAGGAGATACAGAATTTATGTTACTAATGGTCAGTGATCAGTATGGAATTTGATATCATCATCGATTGAAATATAACAATTTCACAGAAATATTCCCATAATCTGAAGGGGGTGTACAAAGCATGGAGATTATTCAATGACCAAACCAGACATCTGTCCTGCTTTTGGTAATTTCTGTCGCTCTATGTTACATTAATGCCTCTGTATCATACATATTTGAAATTGGTAATCATAGAAGATTCGAAAAACCTTCAAAATAAATACAGAGTGTGTTGATCAAACAAAAGGACTAAGATCATTACTCTTATATTATTATGTATACTGTCTTTGGAAGCTCAAAGCGAGCTAAAATCTCAAGCCATTCCTGTTCAGTAGCGGGATTCTTATCTCTCGACTCGATATGTGTCGACCGGTTGTCACTTTTCGACAGTCTTCTCGACGTAGAGAGTGGAATGATTCTCATCACATGTCGAATAACTAGTCGAGAGGTTACGTATCTTTTAGCAGAGGACATCTTCCTAATTCCAATAATGAAACATTTGTTATGCCAATCATGTCATTCTAATTCTAACGTATCATTTGAGTTTGTTTCAGTTGAGCCCTGAATGAAAAATATTAATATATTAACGATAATAATAAAATAGATGTTGCCAATTGTCAACGAAATCACACGTCGACATGAAATTTTACTATTTGGAAATCGTCGACGACGAATTTGGTGAGATTTCAGTGTCGTTGAAATTCCAGAGGTCCGTTTTCAGGAACTATTTAGAATAAACAGGGATTTGTTTGCAGTTTGGTGCAATCTTTTGGTGCGGTATATTCCAGAACCTAGGTATAGAGTCCGAGATTTCAGTCTAGAACAAAAAATCCTGGTAGCTTTGCGCTTTTATACGACTGGTTGCTATCGAAGGGCAATTGGTGAAGATTTCAACCTTGGAGTAAGCCAGACAAGTGTACATCAGTAGGGCTATCTTTCCGTCTATACTTATTTATATTAACGAAAGTACCCGGAAGCAAAGACATGAGATTGAAACATCCATATGCCAGTCAACAATGTAGAAAAATCATTGAGAGAGCAGGGTATGCTATGGTGTGGAAAAGATTTCAATCCCACGGAAGGAACAAGGTAATATTCGGGAGTGATTTCTTAAAAATAGAACAATTCATGAAACAAAATATGATACAGACCGATTTCAATTATTTGCTGCTTACACCTTCATGACATAGGGATCACCATATTTTTCGCTTCGATTATTTTTCATTTCATTCCAGCTCAGTTCATTCCAGTTCACTGCCGAGCTGCAGCATTTGCCTCTCTATTTTCGGGGTGACAACAGTCAAAACTTATCTGCAGACATTGTGTGGTCGTTTTGAGTGCTGAACATTTAGTATTCAGTGAGAATGGGGCTGTACAGTTTTATACAGTGCTCATGTGAAGGTTGGAAT
Source organism: Zygogramma bicolorata (assembly GCA_032362365.1). Lineage (NCBI taxonomy): Eukaryota > Metazoa > Arthropoda > Insecta > Coleoptera > Chrysomelidae > Zygogramma > Zygogramma bicolorata. The sequence goes on along the minus strand of JAVJAQ010001639.1, from coordinate 2,244,936 downwards.
GAATTAATTTCCTCGCGAAAGTATAAATTTTTTGGAAAATTCTGAACTGGGACGACACCTTGCAAATGGATATTTCATTAGAAAAATACCGAAACGAAAAAACAAAAACAGTTTATAAGAGCAGAATGATTCCCAGACATAAATTTCATTGTTCGAAAATTTGTTCAGATCAGCTTCAAACATCTACAAATTCAGTCTAAAACAACGTGGCTTGAAGTAAAATCGGAGATAAAATGTTTTCAATTTCCTTTCACGCTTCACAGAAGAACGTAATGAGTTGTCCCGGGCAGAGTGGGTGAGTGATATTAATGTAACTTCTGTTTTGTCTGCAAGAGGTAGTTAGTTGAAAGTATCACGAAGGAGGCGTGACTACCGATTTGGTCTTCTTGTATCTTAAAGATTGAATTTCATTACAGGTAAATTATTTAATCTTCAATTTATTATAATAAAAAAATATTATATTATTCAGAGAAAATCCTATTCCACAGCAACTTTGGAAGTGGACAGTATGGAAACCGAAATTTTCGTGTGAATAACGATACTAATGAGTTGGCCCATTAGATGACTATATCTTACATCGCAGTATTATTCCACCACTATAGGGAGATCGCTTCAAACCACTACTTCTTTTATATACTAATGGGAGAAATTATTAGTTATTGCTACTGGTGGAAACTATAACAAACTGTTTTCCCCCAACCGCCTGGATATGACTGTTTTATATTCATTTATTTTGTGAAAAAATAAGGCTATTTCAGGATATTGCTTCGTTGCCATGGTTATTGTACTAAACTGTGGACCTAGTAGACAAAAATGACTGACTGTTCGAACTCTGAAACCAAAAATCTGCTTAGCGGCAGTTTTTGGTATTTGTAATGACTCTTTCATGAAAGTCATATCAATTCTGATTTGAAATAAAAACAAAAGTTCATCTGCTTCCCGTCGTCCGGTAACTCTCTAACTTGTTCGAAAACATGCATTTTTTGAACTAGTTAAACAATAAACTATTTTATTTGCAGAAGTTGATAATACGTTTTGATCAGTAAACATATCGACTCTGACATTTTCGGGTGAAAATGGTAGGATGCTTAAGAAAATCTAAAATATTACGACTGAATCAAACTGTAAGAAAAATTGTCCCCAACCGTTTGATTTTGTCATTCAATGGCACAATAGTGCCCTTATCGAAAAATCACATTACAAATTATATTCTATTATAACGTTCGATTATGTGTTCTCCGATTGTATTCAGTTTTTCAAAATGTCTAACAACAGGAACGTTATTACCTGAAATTGACCAGGAGAAAGTAAAACGAATATAGATTACCACTTTCTTCGTAGTTTTTTTTTAGTTCTTAATCTATCACAATCCGGAAAAATGAGAATAAATATTGGAATCTATACAAGTGTCGAAGGGCATCATTTGAGAACCCAAAAAAAACTTAATAGACTACAGGCCCATTCAAAAAACGGATGGGTCATATGAACCACCAGGTGACGTATATAGGACGATATAAGAGCATAAAATTATAAGATTCAGCACTATGCCGTCACTTGTAAGCTGTCCAACTAAGTGCTGGTGAGAATTCAAAAGTGCAGGTAGAGTGAGTACATTTTGGTCATATATTTTTGTACGGCATTTTTATCCTCTATAGATCCATAAAAAATAATAAGAAAGCGCGTAGTGCCGTGAAAAACGGTGCGCTACAAATTCGGTAAATTTTTTGGATTTTTTGACAATTTCAAGGGTAATTTGGTCATTTTATTATGTACGGCATCAGTTTCATACTGTTTCAATACAGCTTCTAATCCATTATTCCGCAACGCCGTGCAAAAATCATACGACAAGGGAAAAAAATCGAGGGTTGCAACCTTCTCTTTTTCCGTGGTCCGGGGGGTGATTTGAAAAAGTACGGCTTCAGTTCCAAAACATTACGTAGCACTCAAAAGTACTATTAAAAATAATGCCGTCAAAAAATTTTTGTTCATTTGAATGTATATTAATAATTATCTTCATCTCATGGTATACTTGATTCATACAGCTGTAAAATCATTTGACTCTGTACGGCAACTTTTTTTTTAACATGATATTGTAAAATACAATCATTATATAGTATTGCCGTTCACAAGAAACTGTTCTAAAAAAAATTATAGAGGAATACAAAATATGAAATTTTTTAGTTTTTGCAAAAGTTTAAATATTTATAGATTAATGAAGTATTGAAATTTTCTATATGTACCTCTCGGTATTAATCTTCCGTTATATAATTTGTTTCATTCGATTTCATTTGATGATCCCGGTTCATTCTAAGGAAACGTTTGTTATAGTTGCTTCTCAGCATTGCTGTATCAACCCCATCCGTAATACTCCCAACGTCGCCTTAATGAATCAAACATTTCTAGAAACCTTGTGTACTTTGAAATACAATTTCAGGTGCTCAAAGCAATTTTGGTCCATAATGAGATTAAAGGATTTCACGAGAGAAATCTCGGATGTGCGGTAGAGCTGTATGGAAACAGTAGGTATGATTATTTTGAGCGTTTGATATACTTCATGAAGTTTCTGCACGAAATGTTGGAAGACTAACTGAACTATAATTTCGTTTTGTTGTTTGCAAGTGAGAATGTGAGAAGTGAGAATTTCTGAAAAATTTCACGAGAAGATATATGGTTTTTCAAATATCTGAAACTTGATTTTCCGGAAACATTTTGTTTCATTCATTACAGTCAAGAAGAGCGTTATCGTCATAAGGAAAAAAATTGAACTCTTATGCGACTACAAAATTGATTTTATATGGAGACATATGATAAAATTTATGTGGAGAGTATATAATCAATATAATCAAGGCCGTATAGATGGTTGAGGGATCAGAACTCCCCCCAAATTTTGAGGAAAAATACTTTTACTTCAAATATAATGGATAAATTTCCAATAGATTTATTGAAAATATAGGTGAATGGAAATACAATGGAATATAATTACTGACATACGTCTACAAATCAGCAGCAATGTAAAGACCAAAAATAACCTTCAAATAAAAAAAATTAAAAATCTTTTGACTTCCTTACTGTGAAGGAGGTTGAGTTTCAAATGTTTCTCCCTGGGATATAGAGGAGTCCTGTAGACTTCAAGACTAACCTAAACCTGGACTTTATTTTCAATCATAATTAATCTCATAATATTCTATCATCTGAGGCGATCCAGAATTAGAGTTAGTTTTCAATATTGAAGAACATTAAACATAATTGATCCGTTGAAATTCAATAAGTGTTGTTCTTTTAAAATAACTTCAACTTTCCACTGAGTAACTCACAAAAAAACATTTTTGCTACGGATCAAATTCAGTAACATGTTGTTTTCCATAAACTAGAGAAAATATTTCTCTAGCTGCTCCGAACACTCTGCAGCAAGAATCAACAGAAGTTTCGGAGCATTTCATTTACAAACACTTGAATTAAATATATGATAATAATGTCATTGAATAGATACGACCGTCAACCGTTTTCAAATCGTGCTGGAAACTTTCGACATATTTCGTAGAAAAATATTTTTGTATATACCTTCAATATCGGATGCGTTCAAATTCGTTAAACGAATTTTGAGAATATGTGTTTGGAAAAGGTGCCCCAGTCCTTCAAAAATGTGGTTTTTCAAATCATCATTCCCCCCATCACGTTTCTGGCTCCAAGATAGCTTCATATACCTGGAAAAAACAAAATCAAATGAAGAAATTTAACGCAGCGAAGAAATCAGAAAGATATGTTTTCTATTTCAATCGAGTAATCAGAATGGAGCATTAGTCCAGGTATAATTGGCCCATTGAATTCAGAGAAACTATTTACTTGTAGTGAATAAACGAAAAGAAAAAAGATAAGATGGAATCAAAATCATCAACGTGATATGAAATTGAGACTGTTTAAAAAGAAAATGAAAGTATTAATATTTTACAAAATTATATCGAGGCTTCTGACCTTTTTTTATGCGAATAGTCTATAAAACCTTGACTGACTACGTTCATGTCGCGATAATTGGACATTAGGGCTGTGCCACGTCTTCCTTGCCCAGTGGAATTTCAGTGATGAGTTTTCGAACGCTTGAGAGATGAAAATGATTTCACAGCAGAACATCTAGGAACAGACAATGTCGAAAATATTTATCAGAATTCAGAATTTTAGTTGTCTATTGTCGTCTCCCCTTACTGAGAACTTGAGTAATTTTTCTCATGTTATATATATTGAAAATGGCGCTATCAAAAAATCGTTAATATTAATATATGTACTCATAAGTACTAAGTAATGATTACTTTGATCAAAATATTGCCCAGCTAGAAGAGTGAAGAAGTACTTGAACTAGTGGTGTTATTACATACTGAAAAACATCAGAATAATTTCCGTTTCCATCCACAATTACTTTTACAATCGAAATCACTCTAGATCTATATTGATCCCTATTTAAGTGAGGTAAGATATTTCGAATAATTCTCCAAATGCATAATTTCCAATGATCATCACTTGTCTCTACCTACCTAATGTTCCTTTGAGAGAGAAATAAATTATTTGTTTAGAATTGTCAAAAAATCCTCATGACCAAATCACCTAATAACCTCATAGTCATTGAAGAGATGAAAGGGTTCTTCATATAAACCTTCCAGAATTCATAAGATTCGTTTTTGGCGACCTAATAAAGCAAGACTTTTATATTTTTAGAAAATAAATTCAAGCCTAGCATAAACATTTCGGAGGAGTTCAAACCCCTTGTACCCAGTGGCTACTATCAGATTCGAAAAGAAAAGTGAAACATGTTATTAGTAGAAATAGTAATTCTTTGTAAGGTAAGCGTGCAAACTGATTGATGACCTGTAGACACATGGTATTCTTTTGCTAATGTCGATAATGCAAAACGTTTAAAGGTTTCAAAAAAAATGGAAACTCACATTTACTGGCGAGGCAGAAAAGTATATCACAATTGATAGGAGAAGGACTTCAACATTATTATTTTATGTCAGTCACATAACTTCATCAAGTTTGGTGAAAAAACAAATGACTCTTTTCATATCGTCAATCTCGTACTCGACCCTGGATTGGGTTCAAGCTCATTTGGAATTGAAGCTGTATTAGTGCTTGCCCTGAATCACATCTTAGTCGAGTCACATATCAAATTTCCTTTTATTCGCGGATTCATTACTCTTGCTTTTTTTCACAGACGAAGTGAAAGATGAAAGAGAAATGACAAGAAAACAGATGAAATGCGTCAGATATTTATAACTAAACGAAATGAAACGACTGCAATCTACGTGAGTTTTCTGCTCAGTGGTATTTTATAGCATACTAATAGGTATCAGGGGTGGCCGAACAAGAGAATGACTTTCTGACCGTAACCATAATTGCTTTATGAAGTTTTTATTTTATGAGCGGCATTATTGCACCCTTGTTCTTTTTATAGCTTCTTGATTGATGGTGTGTATCGGGATTAACGTTCTGCAACTCCCAGGAACGATTTACACCCACATACCTTTTCTTCGCTGGGGGTTAAGGAGACTCAGGCCCTGCCAACAAGTCAGGAAGTCTTGAGAATGGCTTCAAAGTGGGAGCCGAAACGTCGGCAGAAGAACAATTCCAGACACGGTTCATCCGGAAGTTCCAGACAGCACATATCCGACCGCTGAAGCCTATCCGAGCAAATATATATATATATATATATATATATAGAGAGAGAGAAGGGTAGTCTCTTGACTGGACTAGTTGAAAAAAACGTCTAAATTTGGAAAATCCTCATGCAATGAAAATTAACCTTGGGGTTGCAGTCATAAATTGAGTTTGGCCTGATATAAAGAAACTCTTTATCAAATTGTCAAGCTTTCGAAAATCTTTATTTTCTTTTTCAAGACATCTGAAAACAGTGTTTATTGATCATCAAAAACAATTTGCCCAAACTTAAACTGAAATTTTTCTTTTTGTAACTCAAAGTTAATAAACTCCGACCCTGAGAATGGAACACATGCTCTGGTTTGGACACGGAATAGTGGAGCAATTGACAGGTGACAAGACGTTGTCAACCATCATTTGGTTCTGTTGTGTGCTGTTTTTCCTGCAGTTCCATGCTCTGTGCTCACACTGGGCCATGTGCTCTGTTCACTCAACAAGTCGCCAGTGTTAAAAATGTAAAATGAAAAAAAAAATTCCAAATTGTTCTGTTAATCATATATATGCACATGTATAAATTCGTGCACTTCAATGTAATATGGATGAATGGTCCCATTTCCTCCTAGTGATATTTTCGGAGACATGTTTTGCCAGTTTAGTTTTTATGAATGTTTCTGATAAAAAATGTTTTTTCTGTTTCTGATGGACAAGGATTTTTCGTCCGCTGTTTATATCTAATCTCACATCAGTAAGTTCAATTTTAACATGTTTAAGTGCTTTATGTAACAATAAACACTGTTTTTCAGATGTTTCGAAAAAGAAAATAAAGATTTTCGAAAGCTCGACAATTCAATTAAGAGTTTCACTATATCAGGCCAAACTCAATTTATGACTGCAACCCCAAAGTTAATGTTCATTGCATGAGGATTTTCCAAATTCAGACGGTTTTTATATAAATATATATATCTATATATATATATATATATATATATAAGAGGGGAAGTCTTTGCTGACAGTTTTGTTCTTAACTACAGTTTTGTATATATATATATATATATATATATATATATATATATATATATATATATATATATATATATATATATATATATATATATATATATATATATATATATATATATATATATATATATATATATATTTATTACCATCTTCAGGGAAAAGCTACAAAATCATTATTTTAAGTTATCACATCAAATAAACAGTAACAAGAACCTTACTGTATTTGAGGTTAGTCGTATTAAAAACGTTGGTAAAGTGAATTAACATGTCGCAGTAGTCGCAGACGAAAAATATGTTCACAGTCCAATATTAAAATTTTACACCAAGTAAACTGTTTAAAAAACCATTGAATTATTAACAAGATTAAAAAAATATAGTTGCATATTCAACAGGTGAATACACATAAAAGTCGAACTTTAACGGTTGAATATGAATTCTGAATGACAATGACAATGAAATTTGAAATGACAGAGTTGACATGAAGTATGGAACATCTAGAAACAGGTGTGTGAAGAGACATCTGCCAGGGTGGAACGACGCCAGAGCGAGAGAACACTGCTACCATCTGTTCGGAATTGAATTTATAGTAATCAATATTATTGATTTTTTTTGAACTTGAAGGGTGTTAACATTAATTAAGTATGGATTGAGAAAAGATTGTAATTATTATGTGCAAACTATTTTGAAACAATTTTAGAAAATATAAAAGTAATAATTTTTTAATTTAGAATAGTAGAACAATCCATATCTACTATTCTAAATTAAAAAAAATTATTACTTTTATATTTTCTAAAATTGTTTCAAAATAGTTTGCACATAATAATTACAATCTTTTCTCAATCCATACTTAATTAATATTAACACCCTTCAAGTTCAAAAAAATCAATAATATTGATTACTATAAATTCAATTCCGAACAGATGGTAGCAGTGTTCTCTCGCTCTGGCGTCGTTCCACCCTGGCAGATGTCTCTTCACACACCTGTTTCTAGATGTTCCATACTTCATGTCAACTCTGTCATTTCAAATTTCATTGTCATTCAGAATTCATATTCAACCGTTAAAGTTCGACTTTTATGTGTATTCACCTGTTGAATATGCAACTATATTTTTTTAATCTTGTTAATAATTCAATGGTTTTTTAAACAGTTTACTTGGTGTAAAATTTTAATATTGGACTGTGAACATATTTTTCGTCTGCGACTACTGCGACATGTTAATTCACTTTACCAACGTTTTTAATACGACTAACCTCAAATACAGTAAGGTTCTTGTTACTGTTTATTTGATGTGATAACTTAAAATAATGATTTTGTAGCTTTTCCCTGAAGATGGTAATAAACATTATCGAAATATTGGAAAAACTGGTGTTATAAGAGTACACTTCCGTTCTGCTGTTCACCCAAAAAAACTACAGTTTTGTTCTTAACTGGTCAGCAAAGACTTCCCCTCTAATATATATATATATATAGACTTCTTGACTTGATGGCGTGGCCTAAGTCTCCTCAACCCCCAGCTCTCATCTTGACGAAGTGAAGATTGTGGTTTTGTGGATAAAGGAATGGTATTTATAGCTGTATGAGAATCCGACGTTGTTGAAACTGTCGGACCATATACAGGTCTGGTTCGAAAAGGATTCATTAATGGATTCGTTCGAAGGGATAATAATGGTTTCCATGAATTGGGGAGTCTTTGTGAGTCGTCTCGTTGTTGAGGCATTGAGGGCGTTTTTCAATGTCTATTAGTTCGCTAATGATTCTGGAGAGGATTGTTTTTGCTGTGGCAATGGTCTTCGTGTTGTTGAAGTCAACTTTGTGTCCGGTTTCGTAGTGGTGTTTGAAGAGAGTCTAGGTCATGTCCGATATACGTACTGCTAGTTCGTGCTCGTTTGATACTCGTCAGTTCGTCTGTCCTACATATGTTCTCGAGCAGTCGTGGCAACGAATTTCATATATTCCTTGTGATTCGTTGGGTGTTGTATTGTTTGCTGTGAAAATTGTCTTGATGTCGTATTTTGTCAGAACGCAGCTCACTTTATCAGTGACTCCCCGGATGAAAGGAAGGAGAGCTTTCGGCGATCAGCCGAGTCTTCCGGTGGTTTGGGATGCGAGAAGCGGATGTGTTGGCCTTGAATGGTTCTCTGGATCTGGGGGTAGGAATAATCGTTTTGAAGAAGGGTAGATGTGAATTTTTTCAGCTCACCGGGTCTGTTGTGGTCATCTGTGAGTTTGGTGGATCTATTGATAAGAGAATTCAGTACGGAGCTCACCTGGGCTGGATGATGGTGGGAGTTGGCATTTAGATATCTGTTGGTGTGCGTGGGTTTTCGGTAGACAGTATGAGTGAAAAAATCGTTGGATTTTGTGATGTGGACATCCAAGAAAAAAATAGCGTTGTTTGTCTCCATTTCCATGGTGAATTTTATATCGGGGTGAATATTGTTAAGGTGATTGAGGAAGGTGTGAAAGCTTCCGGATCCATGAGGCCAGATGATGTCTTTGCTATCTGCCACGACTGCCCGAGATCATATATAGGACAGACGAACCGAAGAGTATCAAACAGGTCCTACGAGCACGAACTAGCAGTACGTAATTCGGGCATGACCTCGACTCTCTTCAAACACCACCACGAAACCGGACACAAAATGGACTTCAACAACACGTAGACCATTGCCACAACAAACACTCCACTTCAGAATCATTCGCGAAGCAATAGAAATTAAAAAACGCCCTCAATGCCTCAACAAACGAGACGACTCACAAAGGCTTTCCAATTCCTGGAAACCATTATTATCCCTTCGAACAGATCCTTTTCAAACCAGTCCAACAGTTTCAACAACGTCGGATTCTCATACAGCTATAAATACCATCCCTCTATCCACAAAACCACAATCTTCACTTGGTCAAGTTGAGAGCTGGGGGTTTTTCGGGTTTCATACCGTGTTCTGTGGTTTTGATCCTCTGAAGGATAATTCTCACAACGTTTCGGCAAAGTCTCATTTGCCATCTTCTAGGTGATGTCTTGAGTTTCGATCTCCGAACTCGACTAATTAATTCGAGTTCTACTTCTCAATATATAGGGGTGTTCATTGATGGTATCTTTGATCTGGGCCCCTCCCACTTTTTTCGTTAGTCCGACTGCATTTGTCATCGTGTCTGGGTAATTACGTGGTAAGGTCCGATATTGTTCCTCTGGTGTAATCGGCTTGTCTTTGTTTAGTGATATAATGGATTTCCACGTTCTTGGTAATCTTGGTCGTTTCTCAATTTCGATAGCCTCTCTGATTGTTCGAGAGTAGAAGTTTTTATCGCTTGCTAATGTTTTTGTGTTTTTGAAATTGATGGTATGTCCTGTCTCCAATACGTGATTGAAGATGGAAGATGTGGTAACTTTTCCTTTCACTGATAGCTCATGTTCATCCTTGAAACCCGAAAAAACAACGCATCATACTTCATCCGTGAGAATCTTCATGCTGACATATATATGTATATATATATATATATATATATTGATGTTTTCACGGATCTTCGATATGCAAGATGAATTTTCTGGGTTTTTTATCCGTTAGGTATCTTCTGATTTGTTCGACGTTTCGAATTCCATTTTGAATTCATTCTCAAGAACTGTGAGACGAATATCTGTCCCTACCGTCCTGATCAATCACTCCCCTTACGAAGTAACCAAGCAAGAGTAAGCAAAGACTTCAATTGTCTGTTCTCTATGGAAACTGGTATTTATAATGATTCTCTCCAGTTATTATTCGACTAGGTCCGATATTATTGATGATTATATCGTCAGCCGCTCTCTAAGGTTGTATCCTGCCCATCCAGGTATTATGAAGAAATTGATGTTTTCACGGATCTTCGATATGCAAGATGAATTTTCTGGGTTTTTTATCCGTTAGGTATCTTCTGATTTGTTCGACATTTCGAATTCCATTTTGAATTCATTCTCAAGAACTGTGAGACGAATATCTGTCCCTACCGTCCTGATCAATCACTCCCCTTACGAAGTAACCAAGCAAGAGTAAGCAAAGACTTCAATTGTCTGTTCTCTATGGAAACTGGTATTTATAATGATTCTCTCCAGTTATTATCCGACTAGGTCCGATATTATTAATGATTATATCGTCAGCCGCTCTCTAAGGTTGTATCCTGCCCATCCAGGTATTATGTAAAAATTGATGTTTTCACGGATCTTCGATATGCAAGATGAATTTTCTGGGTTTTTTATCCGTTAGGTATCTTCTGATTTGTTCGACGTTTCGAATTCCATTTTGAATTCATTCTCAAGAACTGTGAGACGAATATCTGTCCCTACCGTCCTGATCAATCACTCCCCTTACGAAGTAACCAAGCAAGAGTAAGCAAAGACTTCAATTGTCTGTTCTCTATGGAAACTGGTATTTATAATGATTCTCTCCTGTTATTATCCGACTAGGTCCGATATTATTGATGATTATATCGTCAGCCGCTCTCTAAGGTTGTATCCTGCCCATCCAGGTATTATGTAGAAATTGATGTTTTCACGGATCTTCGATATGCAAGATGAATTTTCTGGGTTTTTTATCCGTTAGGTATCTTCTGATTTGTTCGACGTTTCGAATTCCATTTTGAATTCATTCTCAAGAACTGTGAGACGAATATCTGTCCCTACCGTCCTGATCAATCACTCCCCTTACGAAGTAACCAAGCAAGAGTAAGCAAAGACTTCAATTGTCTGTTCTCTATGGAAACTGGTATTTATAATGATTCTCTCCAGTTATTATCCGACTAGGTCCGATATTATTGATGATTATATCGTCAGCCGCTCTCTAAGGTTGTTTCCTGCCCATCCAGGTATTATGTAGAAATTGATGTTTTCACGGATCTTCGATATGCAAGATGAATTTTCTGGGTTTTTTATCCGTTAGGTATCTTCTGATTTGTTCGACTTTTCGAATTCCATTTTGAATTCATTCTCAAGAACTGTGAGACGAATATCTGTCCCTACCGTCCTGATCAATCACTCCCCTTACGAAGTAACCAAGCAAGAGTAAGCAAAGACTTCAATTGTCTGTTCTCTATGGAAACTGGTATTTATAATGATTCTCTCCAGTTATTATCCGACTAGGTCCGATATTATTGATGATTATATCGTCAGCCGCTCTCTAAGGTTGTATCCTGCCCATCCAGGTATTATGAAGAAATTGATGTTTTCACGGATCTTCGATATGCAAGATGAATTTTCTGGGTTTTTTATCCGTTAGGTATCTTCTGATTTGTTCGACATTTCGAATTCCATTTTGAATTCATTCTCAAGAACTGTGAGACGAATATCTGTCCCTACCGTCCTGATCAATCACTCCCCTTACGAAGTAACCAAGCAAGAGTAAGCAAAGACTTCAATTGTCTGTTCTCTATGGAAACTGGTATTTATAATGATTCTCTCCAGTTATTATCCGACTAGGTCCGATATTATTAATGATTATATCGTCAGCCGCTCTCTAAGGTTGTATCCTGCCCATCCAGGTATTATGTAAAAATTGATGTTTTCACGGATCTTCGATATGCAAGATGAATTTTCTGGGTTTTTTATCCGTTAGGTATCTTCTGATTTGTTCGACGTTTCGAATTCCATTTTGAATTCATTCTCAAGAACTGTGAGACGAATATCTGTCCCTACCGTCCTGATCAATCACTCCCCTTACGAAGTAACCAAGCAAGAGTAAGCAAAGACTTCAATTGTCTGTTCTCTATGGAAACTGGTATTTATAATGATTCTCTCCAGTTATTATCCGACTAGGTCCGATATTATTGATGATTATATCGTCAGCCGCTCTCTAAGGTTGTATCCTGCCCATCCAGGTATTATGTAGAAATTGATGTTTTCACGGATCTTCGATATGCAAGATGAATTTTCTGGGTTTTTTATCCGTTAGGTATCTTCTGATTTGTTCGACGTTTCGAATTCCATTTTGAATTCATTCTCAAGAACTGTGAGACGAATATCTGTCCCTACCGTCCTGATCAATCACTCCCCTTACGAAGTAACCAAGCAAGAGTAAGCAAAGACTTCAATTGTCTGTTCTCTATGGAAACTGGTATTTATAATGATTCTCTCCAGTTATTATCCGACTAGGTCCGATATTATTGATGATTATATCGTCAGCCGCTCTCTAAGGTTGTATCCTGCCCATCCAGGTATTATGTAGAAATTGATGTTTTCACGGATCTTCGATATGCAAGATGAATTTTCTGGGTTTTTTATCCGTTAGGTATCTTCTGATTTGTTGTTATATATATATATATATATATATATATATATATATATATATATATATATATATATATATATATATATATATATGTTGTGATGCTTATTTTATATGAGAGTGTTGCGCCACTGGTCTTCGTGGCTTAAACTGATAGAGCGCAGGACAAGAGATGAGTGGGGCATGACGGAGAGAGGTGAAGAAGAAACGGACCGGGAGAGAGCGGTTTGGCTCTCTGAAAACGAGGTACGAGGTGGCATGTTGCATTTTGTGCCTGAAAACAATATAAAAATATATCACCCAAAGATTGTAGCAGTGTGAATGGTTTTGAACGATAACTGTGCACCAGATCTACCGTTGCCGTTTGCCGTGTCCAGGAAGTGTCGAGCTCGCAACGAGGGAAAAGTGAGTCTGTATTTCTATCACTGATGCGTATCTATAACCCTACTTCAAGAGAACATTTTTCATGGTGTAGGACATTTTTAGCTCAGCAAAAAGAAATAGTTTCTGTTATAGGGAATTACTTCTGAAAGTAAAGAATATCAAAAGATTTATGGTAGTTACTACAATTTCGTAAACCCAGAGTCTCATCATTTTGGCGCCCAACGTGGGGCAAATTGTAGTAACAATAAAAAGTTAGGTTGGAAGTTGTAATCATTGAGAAAATATAAAACAGGCGATTCATTCGGCGGCTAATGTTAGAGCTGTACTTGTGTCCATGAGAAAATGTTGTGTACCTACGTGGTACGATGTTTGTAGGCTAGTTGATAGTTCTCCTAGTTTGTGCTTCTGGAAATTGTAACCGTTAAGGCGGAATATTCCGTTGCCGATGTTTGAGTTTTAGTTTTTGAGATGCTGGATTGCTTTTTAAAGAAAACCGGGATATAGGTATTTTATGATTGTTATTTCGAGGAAATTGAATGATATAGTTATCGAGAGATTAGATAATTGCTAAAATCATTTGTATTAGATTTAAAATGGCACCTGGAAAAAAAAATCGAAAGTCGTGCGACAAGGAAAGTATAGAAGGGGAAGCGGGAAGTTCAAATAAACTATTAGAATCGCTAGTCGCTAAACTGGCTGATGGAATGGTAGAAGTGTAGTGGAGTATTAATAAGTTGGCGGAATCCGTTGCGGAAAAGAATAAAAGTAGTGGGAATAATTCTTCAGAAAAGGGTTATGAGGAGAATGGAAAAACCTCGGAAAAAAATATAGTAAATAACGATAAACAATATATATCTCTGTGGCGTGATTTGGGGGGTTCAAATATGACTTTTTCTACTGGTGGTAATATTCATCCGATGTTATTTTTGAAGAAACTCAAAAAAATATTTGTTGAGGCAAATGTGCCCGAGAATAGTAAATTATGTTTAGCTATAAATTCGTTGAGAGGTTCAGCGGCGGACTGGGCAATGGCCAAAGAAGAATCATTTGAGAATTTCGAACATTTTTCAGAATCTTTCAAAATGCGTTATTGGGGGATTGAACACGAGCGGGAATTATTCTTTGAAATCAAATACGGTAAATTTAAATCCGGTAACAGAGCGGATTATTTTCTGAAAATGGCAGGGCAAGCCGCTTATTTATCGGAAACAATAAAAGAAAACGAGTTAGTTGAGTGGTTAGTTAGACATTCCTCAACAGAAATTCAACGAGGTGTTTTTATCGCCGGCCTTAAGACGATAGATGAGGTGGAAACATATTTAAGAAAATTAGATTTGACGTTTGAAGGTGAAAAAAGAGGAATGAGTCAAAGAGAAACACCTCGGAATACAGTTTTAAATCGTGAGGATAGGCACCAAGGGTATCAGCAAAGAAATTTTACGGGGGGTCGAAGAGATAATTCCCAACATTACCATGATGATAGGGGTGCTATTACGCGGAATGGGGTGAATCCAGCTTTGAATAATAATAATAATGGTAACGGGGATATACCAGAAACGAGGAATTCACCAAATAGAGCAATACGCTATTTGAGTATACAAGACGAACTTATTAGCGATAGTGAAGATTTTGGGGGGTTGGAAGAAGAAAAAACTTTATCGCCGGAAATTTTTATAGAGGTTATGGATAGGAAGTTTGAAGCGCTCATAGATTCCGGGAGTCAGTGTTCTGCGGTATCGGAAGAATGTTTCAACTCTCTAAATGACAATTCGAATAGACTGTTGGTGTTGCCGGTATCGAATACACAGGTATTAGTGGCAGTAGGGGAAAAAACTCAAAGGGTTGAATTTCAAGTTTTATTGCCAATAAAAATAGATACAAAAATTTATCATGTAAGCTGTTTGGTAATACCAAAGTTGAATAATTCGATAATTTTAGGCTGTGACTGGTTGACGGCTGAAAATGTAAAATTAGATTTTGATAGAATCGTAATGGAAATTGGGCAATGGTAATTTATTATTGTGGACTGTATTATGTGGTTTGTAATGGCACTTATATTCTTTGGTAGAATAGGTTTAAGATGAATAAACTATATGGTATAGCGTCTAACTTAAAATCATGCCTTTATTGTGGTAACATATTATCAACTACTGACCGTCGTTCGGTCGTACACAGATTGCTCCAAATTATGCGGCGTTGCCGCTCGTATCAGAAAATAACAAATTCAAATATAAAACCTAACATAGCCCCACCCCTTTGAAAAGTTTTCAATGCACAAAAGTTAGTTCACTTTTCTTGTAGTGGAAGTGGATGGAGAAGTCTAGCAGATCGTAGAATCTCGGTCGTTGCAGTTTTCACCTTCGCTACACGGACGGTGTTGTCGCGGCCTTTGAATATTTCTGATATTCTTCCAAGGCTCCATTTGCAAGGTGGTAGTTTCGAATCCTTGACGATGACAAGAGTACCAGGAGTCAAGTGCGAGGAAGTACTGGTCCATTTATAGGATTGATGCAGTTGACTGACGTATTCAGTAGAAAATCTTTTCCAAAATCTCTGGTATAGCTGCTGTACGTGTTGGAATCTTGTGAGTCGATTGGATGGCGTGAGAGTTAAATCGTGGTCTGGTAGGGATGATATATTGCGGTGAACGAGAAAATGTGATGGAGTGAGAGGCTGTAGGTCAGTGGGATCATCGGATAGGGCAAATAGAGGTCGTGAATTCAAAATAGCCTCCACCTGATTGAGAAACGTTAGGAGTTCTTCATACGTTAAGTTAGTATTTTTCATCGTACGCTTTAAATGAAATTTCATCTGTTTCACTGCAGATTCCCATAACCCACCAAAATTTGGGCTATATGGAGGCGAGAATTTCCAAGAAATATTGAGAGTTGATGCGTAGTCATTTATATGAGTTTGATTAGTTTTGAAAAACTCAGCTAACTCTAGTAGTTCATTTCGGGCACCCTTAAACGTGCTTCCGTTATCGGAGTAAACATTGCTTGGAATTCCACGTCGTGAAATGAATCTTTTTAAGCAGGCTAGAAAGCACTCTGTAGTCAGATTCGACAATAATTCCAGATGGACAGCTTTAGAAGAGAAACAAATAAAAACGCACACATAGCATTTCGTAGTTTTACTACCACGCCCCTTCCTATCAATTATATAAAAGGGCCCTGCGAAATCTAGACCAACAATTTCAAAAGGGAGTGTCAGTGTAATTCTTTCATCGGGTAAAGGTCCAGTCTGAATATGATTTTGCGGAGGATTATGACGAAAACAAACAATACATTTTCTAACTATCTGTTTTGAGGTTACCTTTCCGTTAATTGGCCAATAGCGTTGGCGTATAAGCGATAATAATAGTTGGGGACCGGGATGTAAAATTTTATGATAGTAATTAAATATCAATAAGGTTAAAAAATGAACTTTTGGCAACAATATCGGACACTTAGTGTCACCCGGTAACAGAGAATATTTTAATCTTCCGCCTACTCGAATGAGCCCATTATCATCGATAAAAGGATTAAGGTAAAACAATTTGGATTTTTTATCTACGCTCTTACCTTTAGATAATTTAATATAATCTTCGGAAAATGTATGCTTTTGAACAATTTTAATAAGAATTTTAAACGATTTATCAATTTCGGAGGCATTCAGTATTCGATCCATTCGTCTATTCGACTTGGCTTTCAAATTTTCAATAAATCGAATACAATACGCAAAAATTCGTTTTAATTTATTCAAATCAGAGAATTTCTCAGTCAATCGTAAAACAACGTTAGGCTCTTCATTTTCATAAAATATTATTTTTGAAGATTTTTTCAATTCAGGTAAATTTCGAGGATTTATTTCATTTTCTACCCAAAATAAATTAGGCCAAAATTCTGGGCAGGTATCGTAAAGAAATTGTGGACCATTCCACCATATATCATGTGATGCAAGTTTTTTTGCTGTTGTTCCCCTCGAAGCAATGTCCGAAGGATTACACTCTGATTTAATATAATTCCAATTATTGACATTTGTTATAGACTGAATTTTGGAAACTCTATTAGCCAGAAATGTTTCTAAACGAGATGGTTCTGTTTTCAACCAATACAACACAACTTGAGAATCGGACCAACAATATATTGTCGCATTAGTTTGTAGTGATTCACGAACTTGTGTAACTAATTGAGCGCCTAATAAGGCTGCGCATAACTCGAGTCGCGGTATAGATAATGCTTTTATCGGAGCTACTTTAGTTTTTGAACACAAAAGGCGAACTCTTTTATTTTTATTCGCGTCTTCACTTCTAATGAAAACACAAGAAGCAAATGCAAGACTGGAGGCATCACAGAAGCAATGAAGTTCCATTATTTCGAAGCCTTCGCCAACAGTATTTCTTTGAATTTCTATAGTATTCAATTCACTTATTTGTTTTCTGATTTCATTCCATTGAAGAAGTAAATCGGGCGGAATATCTCCATCCCAGGACAGTTTAAGTGCCCATAAACTTTGTATAAATATTTTTGCTGGAATAATGACCGGACTAACTAACCCCAGTGGGTCATATATTTGGGCAATTTCGGACAAAATTTGTCTTTTTGATATCACGCTAGATGGATCCGAAATTCGATATTTCAATATATCTTGATGGCTAAACCACTGAATCCCTAAGGTTTTACACGATTCATTAGTTCCTAGCGATAAAATACCCAGGGGGTTTTCATTACTAATTTTCAATTCGGACAGTAATCTAGAATCATTAGAAATCCACTTTCTCAGTACAAAATTGGCTGATGAAAGGTGGTTATGTAAAATTTTAATATTTTCGGCTAAATCCGACAAACAATTAGATCCTGTTAAAAGGTCGTCGACGTAAAAGTCATCTGAAATTATTTTAGAAACTGATTCCGGTATATTCAGATCCAAAGCCATTCTTTTCAAGCATTTTATTGCTAAATACGGAGCACTAGTAGTTCCATATGTTACTGTATTTAATTGGTATGTATTAATTGGTTCATTCTCAGAATTTCTCCAAAGTATGCACTGAAGTAATCTATCTTCAGGATTTATATAAATGCTACGAAACATTTTCGTGATATCCGATGAAACGACGTAGGAGTATATTCGAAATCTCAAAAGAATTTGGAAAATGTCGTTTTGTAATTTCGGCCCACAAAACTGGAGATCATTCAATGACCAGCCACTGTCAGTTTGACAAGACCCATCAAAAACCACTCTCAGTTTTGTGGTTAGGCTATCCTCTTTAATTACCCCATGATGAGGAAGAAAATATTGAATATTAGGGATATCTTCAGATATTTTACTCATGTGACCAAGATCACTATATTCATTCATAAATTCTCTATAGGATTTTTCGAGTTTTTCATTAGATTTAAATTTCTTCTCGAGGTTTAGAAATCTTTTAAGTGCGATATCGTATGAATTACCCAGCAAGTCTTTGGGATATTTGAGAGGGTAACGAACAATAAATTGGCCATTTAAATCTCGATTCGTATTTTCTTCGAACAGTTTTTCGCATTCAACGTCATCTTCAGACATAAATGATTTATTCTGGATATTCTCAATCTCCCAGAACTTTTTAAGTTGATCATCTTCAGGGATGATTTTCGCAAAGTTACAGACAACTTTAGAGGTAAGCTTTGGCATAACTCCCGACACTACCCAGCCTAGGTGTGTGTTCTGTAAAATGGGTAAACCTTTTCCTAATACTATTTTACCTTCAATAATGAGATCCCAGAACAAACTTGCCCCTATAATAGCGTCTACGTCAGAGGATTCATAGAAACACGGATCTGCCAATGGTATATTTTTAGGAATTTTCAACGCATTTGCATCGAAACTAGGCGATGGTATATCACTAGAAATATATGGCACCACAAAGAAAGGTAATACATATTTATTATTATTATTATAGCGAGAGTATATCGTAATATTGCACTTTTTTGTTAAATGTGAAGACACTTGATTTATACCTGTAATAGATAAGTGGGTTGGAATAAGAGGTACTCGTATTTTCTTACAGAATTTTTCTGAAATGAGATTAGTTTGGGCTCCACTATCCAAAAGAGCTCTACACTCAATAAAATTGCCAGCATCATTTTTTACATTAACCTTAACGGTAGATAGTAATACTTGTGAATTATTCATTTGATGCTCGAACTCTTTATTGATATAAACTTTATTTGAAGAATCTTTATTATCATTCTCAGAAATTTCAGTTGTATTGAATTGAATAGATTCATTTTTTGCTACTATTGGTTCCTCAAAATGAATTAAAGAATTATGTTTCATTTTACATTTAATGCATGGTCTCAGAGTACACTCCTTTTTGAAATGTCCACCACGAAGGCAATTTTGGCATAATTGCATTTCTGTTATTTTAGAAATTCTATTTGGAATATCCAGTTTCAAAAACTCAATACAATTGTATATCAAATGGTTATCTTTCTTACAGAAAGCACATTGCTTTTTCGATGAATTGATGAGGAAATTCTTTTTCGCACCGTCTTTAAACTGATTACGAGGATTGTATCTAAAATTAGGTTTTTCACAGTGAGGTGTCATACCTTGATCATGTATTTCCTCCAAAGTATCAATTTTATTTTTGATGAATTCCAATAAGTCATTAAGTGATGGTAATTCTTCACTAATTTTGTATTCTTTCCAATCACGATAACTTGTTTTATCTAGTTTTCCCGAAATCACGTAAATAAGTAAGAGTTCACAAAGCGTTTCTTTAGAAACTTTTAAACTTTCTATAGAAGTTATACTCTCCGAAATTAAATCTAACATATTTCTCAAATGTTTAGGTGATTCTTTAGCTATCGGTTCGTATGTGAATATATTCTTTATATGCTTATTTATCAAGATTTTCTTATTGTCGAACCGCTCACAGAGCGCATTCCATGCTGTCATATAGGTAATGATTATCCGAAAATTCTACTTGGTCGATAATTCTTTTCGCGTAACCGTCTACGCTTTGTCTCAATAACTGAAATTTATGTATCTCTGGGATATTACTCATATGAACAACTGAAGTGAAAGTAACTTTGAATTCCAACCACTGTTCAGGATCTCCCTTGAACGTATTAATTTTCATTTTTGGAATCAGAATATTATTCAATGGTGTAGCTAGAACAGAGTTCGAACTCGACTGACTACCATCAGTAACTACAGAATTTTCTCTCAACCATTTCTTAAGAAGTCCCATACATTTATCAAATTTCTCTTCAAACTCCTGGCGATAGGCATAATGCGCCGCTAACTCATCTTCCTTACATGAAGCTATCAACTGATCCTGAACTTCTTGAAATAATTCATAAATAGGCTCATAATTTCTCAATTTTAATTCAATTTCGGCATTATCTGGTATGATTTGTGGCAAACTATCAGTAATATTCTCAATATATTTTTGCAAATTTGATAATCTTTGTTTTAAAGAACCTCTGGTTCTCTCCAGGCTGGCTGCCATTTCAAATACACGAACAAAATAGGTATAAGTAGGTAGGAAATAATAATTTATAAAGGAACAGACTCACTCTGACTTCCCCTGCTCTGCATTACAGTTGTCCAGCTCCGTCGTGGCTTCGGTGTCACTTCGAATCGCTGCTGAGTACTCTGGTCCGGTGTGTAAACTTCGCAATTGGCGCGAGATACACTTTTTCGCCGGTTGACTGCCGCTATTTTCTTGATTTGCAGGTAGGTTATCATCAAATGCCGATTACTAATCGGGCTCGAAGACCAAACACTATGGTAATTTATTATTGTGGACTGTATTATGTGGTTTGTAATGGCACTTATATTCTTTGGTAGAATAGGTTTAAGATGAATAAACTATATGGTATAGCGTCTAACTTAAAATCATGCCTTTATTGTGGTAACATATTATTAAGATGCCTAAAACCCTGGTGATTCCAGTGATTAGATTTTGTTTAGATTTTTGTGGCGAAAAAAACAATCGACGCTTTTGAAGGTTTCCCCTATTTTTTCGGTAGATGGCGTTATGTTCTCATTTTTCAAATTTGATGACAAGTGTCAAGTTGATTGTCATATTGTCATGTCACTTTGAAATTTTGATGTGTACGATGTTTTTATCGTGTTTATTTGTTGATTTCATTGCTTTCTAATATCGAAACGTTGTTACTGGTATCTCATTGTCCACCCATTATCCTTTAGGTTGCGATCTCTTCTCACTAGCCAATCAAATGAAAGTGGTAAAACCCGACTGCACATTTTCACTTAGTGCGAATTTAGCTTCAGACGAGACTGACAAGAGCGTGTTGGCGACATCTGTTCGTATTGTACGGAAACCTTCAAAAGCTCAATTATAGACCTGAAATCAAGCAATCCAGATTTCGCCACTTTTATCCCAAACTTTCACAGGTATAAGTAAACACACCAGGGTTTTAGGCATCTTACATATTATCAACTACTGACCGTCGTTCGGTCGTACACAGATTGCTCCAAATTATGCGGCGTTGCCGCTCGTATCAGAAAATAACAAATTCAAATATAAAACCTAACAGGCAAGTTAGAATAAAAATTGGAAATAGAGATAAAAATGCTTCAGAAAAAAAAGTGGCTATTAGTCTCATTAGAGAGTTTAAGGAGAATAAAAATATTCGTCATTGTTATTCAGAGGCTCAACTCAGAGAAACAAGTGAAAGGGCGGAGATGTTTGACAATAACGAAAAAGAAAATCTTTATGCATTGCTAAAAGAGTTTGAAACGATTTTTTCAGAAACGCCGGGTTTGACTGACAAATATTCTCATGAGATTAAAATGCGTGATTTATCACCTTTCTTCAGAGCTCCGTATCCAATTCCTTTTGCGCATAGGGCTGAGGCCAAACGACAAATTGATGAAATGGTAGAGTTAGGTATTATTAAACCGGCACAAACGGAATATGTGTCGCCACTTACTACGGTTGTTAAAAAGGACCAATCAATCCGTATTTGTCTAGATGCTAGATTTTTGAATAAGCGGATGGAAAAAGATCACGTTATACCTCCACGTATTGATTATTTGTTGGTACGCTTTAAGCAAGGTCAATACTTATCAACTATCGATTTAACTGCATCGTATTGGCAAATTCCAATACGCACCGAAGACCAAAAATTCACTGGTTTTTTATTCGAGAATATTACATACATTTTTCAGGTACTTCCGTTTGGACTGTCGACATCAGTGGCGAGTTTTATTAGGGGGCTACAAATCATTTTGGGGCCTGAAGTAGAATCTTTCACACTAATATTTGTCCATGACCTATTGATTTTTTCAAGAACAGCCGAGGAACATTTATCCCATTTGAAAACGATATTTTTGAAAATCCAGGAAGCAAATTTTACGGTTAAATTAAGAGAGTCTGTGTTTGCGCGAAGCCAAGGGTTTTTGTGGGCCATGTTATAACGCCGCAGGGAATATCAATAGATCCGAACAGAATTAAAGCAATCGAGGAGTTTCCGCGACCGCGAAATATACGAGAACTCCGAGCATTTTTAGGAATGGTCAATTATGATCGAAGGTTTTGCGGAGGCTTTGCCGATTTAACCATTCCGTTACTGAATCTTTTGAGAAAAAATGTAAAATGGGGGTGGACGGAGAAAGAAGATTTAGCGTTCAAAAAAATCAAAGACGCATATTTGAAAGTTACGTATATGGCTCATCCAGTTTTGGGAAAAACTTTTTATATACAAGCAGATAGCTCGGGATATGGTTTGGGGTCATTTTTATATCAAACCGATAACTTGGGAGATAAAAATATAATTGCTTTTAATAGTAGGGTATTGAGGGGAGCGGAACTTCGTTATACAGTAACAGAAAAAGAAGCACTGGCTATTGTACATGCGTTACAAACTTGGCGCGTATTGATTTTAGGACAACCTCTTATAGTGGTTACAGATCATAAGAGTCTTTCTTATATTATGAGTGCTCCGTTCAAAACAGCTCGACTAACCAGATGGGTATTGTATATGCAAGAATTTGATTTTGAAATAGTTTATTGTAAGGGATCCGAAAATATTACGGCTGATAATCTTTCTCGATTCCCAGTGTGTTCCAAAGAGATTGTCAAACCCGATAATAGGGAACAAGTGAACGTCTTTATGCTGAAGTTGACAAATGAATTTAAACTATTGAAAGAGGAGTTAAAAACTCTTGAGGATGACCAAAGGGCCGACCCGTCCCTGAATAAAATTATTCAGAGTTTGGATTCGACTGGAGACGAAAGTAAAGAATATCAAAAGATTTATGGTAGTTACTACAATTTCGTAAACCCAGAGTCTCATCAATATATATATATATATATATATATATATATATATATATATATATATATATATAAATCTATGTATTCCATCAAAACTATTGTCACGATCATAAATGAATACCACAAAGAACAGAAGAGAACAAATTTCAAATTTCTTACGAATGCTTGGTTCAAAATAAGGAAAGTTATGGCTTATTGAGGAATACTTTTTTTGTTAAGGTTTGACAAGGTATTCAACAAAAAACCGATGCATTATTCGAGCAAAACTTGAAAATCATTTGTGCGGTGATCAATGAGATTTTCAAAATAAGCAAAAATATAAGTTGATTGTTCTTTCCCTCGTTTTTTTTTTGTCTTGTTTGAAGTTGGCATACTAAAACGCACCTGAATAAATTACTGACACCGAATATTCAAAAAAATGCTTAATTTGAACGTAAAATATTTGAATTAAATCCGCTTCGCCACTTGAAAAGTTTTGATTCAGTCTCTCACGATAAAACTGACTACCCCACTAAATATCTTGCTTCATGCGGTCTAGGAAATTCATTAATACTCAAGGGCATTCATTCTAAAGATCTTCCCAAAGAATGGTTTCGGAGCATACAAATTGAAATAATATGCTCGAATCGACAATGTAATTGAAATCTTCGAATAGGATCGATTCCAAGAGATTTCAATTCCCAAGAGTACTAATGAGTGTTCATTTCTGAAAATATCACTTCAATCCTGAAAGGGTATAACTCCGTCTTCATTGAGTATCAGAAGTATTGAAAATTGGATGGTGTTCACCTCTTATAATGGTTTTCTATCATAGGTATAATTGTTTATGCCTTGCGTTTTCAGTTCATCTTTTAAATATATATAAATAAAATATAGCCAAATCTCTCATTACCTCACATGGTCGGTGAAAGGCGACTTAAGTACATCAAAATCATCTCATTTATTTGTTTGAAGGGCTCATATCCATGGAGTCTTTCAGATATTTGCGAATATAGTTTTATATTTTTGTTCTGAAACTTGACCTCCTGGAAAACTCGAAATTTAATGAGTTAACTAGATACCCTGTGTAATGATAGTTTATCTACTCTCACTGGTGGCCGTCATCAATTCACATTACACGTGTTTTTTAAGTAAGCCACTACATTACAGTTGTCAAGATGTAGAAAAAGTAAAGTACGTGACTCGGTGATAAAGCCAATGACGTGCTGTAGTGAATTACCGCACTCGGCTAACGCCTTCTTTCATACATACTGATTCACACGAAAGGAAGCAATGTTCAAAGAACACGGCGTGGATCGAAGGACAGGAGATACGAATTGACATTAACTTTGAATTTCTGAAGTTTGTAAGCCTCAGAGAAAACCTTCCTCGGAAAGGAGTTCCAAACTTCAGCTGTTCCATTGAAAAAGATCTCTGAGCAAGAGAGATTCGACAGGTCACTAAACTCACAAGAAATGGGTAAGATTTCTGCACTCGTCGAGTCATCCGTTTGATACTGCCTAGGTTGGAACGATTGACGACAATTCAGAAGAGCACCGATTGTGAAAATATCCATAGAAGATATAAAAATATAACCTCATATCATCACTATATTATAGAAAACCTGCAAGTTCAAATGATATGTTCTTCCTTCCTTGTCAATTTGGATTTTTTGAGATGATATCGATAATCAATGAATAACTTGATTCTCGGATAACAGAAAAAAGCTTCTGAGATAAAATACATCCATAATATCCAAAAAAGAGTTGAGCTCACGCTCACTCATGTATGAATTTGCTTGCACTTTTTCAAGCAGTTTCAACCATATTTGCTTGAATTGTAATGCCTTGTTTACTCTTGTGTGAGAAAGGAAATTGAATGATGGTATTACAGTATTTTATACCCAAATGGTATTATATATATATATATATATTTCATTTGAAACCATTCTTTCATATTTGAGCCGAGAATATTATAGACATGCTAGCAAGGCAATGATTGAGTTAGGTCGAACCTATGAAACAAACCATATTTTGCGACTTACTGACTAAAGTTTTGCTTGTTTTGAAAAATGAAACTTCCTATGATTTGATACCACTTCTACTTTTATTATTATTATCATCATCGAGCGAAACTATGCCCGTTCAAAACAAAACTGTGGTAATGTTGAAACGATGAGGGAAAGAAAACATCTAAAGGCCACAATGAGCTATTTATATACTTTACAATCTGAGGTGGTTCAAAAACTACCTCCAAAGTTTCATGGTCCAATATGGAATTCGTCTGTTAACTTCTAATTATTCTGATTACTCTCAACATTGAATTGAAAAACCTAAAAGGAATAGGCCATAGTTATTGAAGCTTTTGCATATTGATCAAAACATTACCACTTGAAGAAAAATTGTTTTGAATTTTGTGGGTGGCATTCTTATAAAAAAACAATTTTCAGTATCATTTCAGTCATCATCACCATCATTATACATTCTACATGATTATTACAAAAAAATTTAAACAGTTGTTGACGATTCCTAATTCCGAGAATAGAATTCAGTACGCCTACTTCATGCTTAGGTAGCAGCACTAAATAATTCTACCTGTTCTCAAAGCTGAGGGTTACACACCCCTGCAAAATCAGTTGTGTTCTATAAATCCGACTGAGACGAACTATCTTCAGGTATGTCTATATTATTTTTTCTATTTATATTTCATGATGCTTCTTCCAAAATTGAAATTTGTTGTTCGTTTGGGAGGATTTATTTGAATAAAAATGCAAAAGATCTTGTTTCGGTGACAAACATTTTTTACTGGTGATTTTCATAATGATTAAAGTAAATTCTATTGAATCTCAAAATAAAATTGTTTGTTACCGAATCACTGATTTGAAAGTTATTGAACCTACTTCTTTTCAATAAATTCTCATAGTTATCAAATCAGAAATTGATATGCAGTCTATGGAAATGCAGAAGGGCAGATTTCTAGTCTACTCCAAAAAGTTGCTCTTTAAAAATTTTCATTCCTAATAAAAAAAACGTTAAACTAGTCAAAGATCATATCTTTGGCAGATACCTAATTGGCAAAATTTCGATATTTTATAGTTGAATTAAGCAATAGTTTTCAAAATGGAAGCATAGTTGGCTCTTGACCCTTTTTTTTAATAATGAATACAAATGATTTGATTTGCTTACTACTTCCGTATTTTTCCTATCAAGAAAAACAATTGCTTTCTGCAATTATTTTTCAGGCTGATAGACTAGAATTCTATCCTATACATGTATAGATTTATGATTAATCCTTCATTATGTCAGATAATGGTTAAATACCAATAATGCTCAAAAATAACTATTTTTCCATCAAAAATATATCATTTTCAAACATTATCCAAGGTAAAGATTCACAAAAACAAATATTGAAGTTTTACATATTTTTTACTTCTGTCCTCAACTATTAGTTGGTAAACTTTTCACAACCAGCGATTCTAACAACGTTCTCGTTATTAGATTATTATTTTTATCTGTTCCATAATTGAAGACTGAAGACTAGGTCTGAGATAATTCAATATGAATTACAGTACAATTTTTTTCTCCCAAAATGAAACGTCACTAAAAAAATTGAATGTTTCATATACAGTACGATGCAAATGTATGGAATAAATTCGATATTTACAAAATGAGCGTATTTCAGAAGAAATCCAAGAACAGGTCAATTTTAATTTTTGACGGCCCATCTCATGATATTCATATGAAAGACGTTTCGTCACCGGTGTTAGCGTGATGACGTAATCCACAATTTTTTTAAATGCATACAGGGATCATGTGGCACCTCATTGAAAAGGTCTACTAATCATCTATTCAACGGTATAACCATGCCAATATTCATATATACAAGATGAACCAAAACATGTTATTTATTGAAGTACAATAAAATTATAATAAATGTTCAAATTGAAGACCTTCAGCTATGATGCAATGTTAAAGCCGGGCACTGAATTCATTTCTAACGTTTCCGAGAACTTCGGGGGTTATTTGTGCAATCTCCGCTCTGATGCGTTCCTTCAACTCTTCTAAATCATTTGGTCGATTTTGGTAAAATTTACTCTTCAAGTATTTCCATAAAAAAAGTCTAACGGGGTCAAATCCGGAGACCTTAGTGGCCATTCGATCGGCCCTCTTCTTCCTATCCACTTTCCTCGGAAAACAGTATCCAGGTAGGTTCGTACATCAACGGCGTAGTGTGGGGGCGCCCCATCCTGCTGGAACCACAAATCATTTCTGTTTGGAAATAGCTGAGTCAGTTGTGGCATCTGATAATCTTGAAGAAAGTGTAGATACCGAGCACCAGTTACGCTTTCCTCAGAAAAGTATGGTCCTATTATCTGGTTGTTTAAAATTCCGGCCCAAACATTCACTTTTTGTGGATATTGTGTGCTATGCTCCTCCATCCACTGTGGATTTTCTCTTGCCCAGTATCGATAAGTCTGACGGTTTACGTGACCGTTGAGCATAAAAGTAGCTTCATCTGAAAATATTATATTTTGTATGAAACTCCGATCTCTGTGCGAGCGCTCCATCATGATTTCGCAAAATTCGACTCTTCTGTCAAAGTCATCTTCTAACAGTTCTTAGACCAGCTGAACTTTATACGGAAGCCACTTTTCTTTTTTCAACACTCTAACAACAGTCGATTGGTGTAAATTATTATCCAGTGCGACTTGCCTCGTGCTGGTATGGGGGTTTTCTTGGAACGCAAGTACCACATCAAGTTTTTGGACTTCTGAAATTGATTTTCTACCACTTTTCGGGAGATCTTTAACATGGCCCGTTGCTCGAAACTTTTTCTCAATTTTACTTATTGTTGATTGAGAAACGGGCTCTTGGTTGGGGTATTTCGCATTGAATAAATCACGAACTTCTGCCTGAGTCCTTACTTTATCTCCACAGCCAATCATAATTAAAATTTCGATTCTTTGGGTTTCTGTAAGTTTCATTGCCAGATTATAAGTGATTTAAATATTTTTCTAGAAATAATGTCAACCGCTTCAATAATACTTCACTTCAATGACATCGACTAATCTCAAGTAGAGTGTAGTACTTTTATCACCATTTCTTTTTTCTAATCAACAAAAACAATGGAAGACAGTACGATACTTTATTCTCAGTGGCGGCCCATAGCATTATTTGGTGTAACGAATTACTATTATTTGTAATTCCAGTCTTCTGAATACATAATTTCGGCTGACCCTGTATTAATACATATTGAAACAATTATACTGTTGAATAGACGACTAGTAGACCTTTCGAATGGGGTGCCACATGACCCCTGTTTGCATTCAAAAAAATTGTCGATTACGTCATCACGCCAACACTGGTGACGAAACGTCTCTCATATGAATATCATGAGATGGGCCGTCAAAAATTGAAGTTGACCTGTTTTTGGATTTCGTCCGAAAGACGCTCATTTTTTAAATATCGAATTTATTCCATACATTTGCATCGTACTGTATAACTACGACGTCTACTATTACACCAATTCATTACAGAATGTTGTTCAAAGCTGTTCCTTTGGCGGTGCTCTTCTTCATTTCATTCGCATCAGCTTCACCAATAGACACGACATCATCGAATGAAATGAAATATAGTAAAGAACTACTGAAAAAATCCACACTCGGAGATGTTGTACCTTTCGGAACGGCTATCACAATAGTTGGATTGATCCTGGCAGTTCTCACGGCAATACTTTCTTTCTCTCACGCATGCTACATATCCGGAAACTGTCAGAAACAGTTAGACGAATACATGAGTAATGAAGTGACCGACAATAATGTGAGAAGAAAGAGATCGATGGATTATATCGAGCCAATATTAGAAGCGTTATTGGATACGTTCGTCGAAAAAGAAATGAGAAGTGCTACGGAAAACGCTCATGAATTATCACCACAAGTTTACCCTGAACCAATGCTCGTTTCACTCGCTAAGTACTTTGATAGATATGCCGATACCGAAGTAAAGAGACATGTGAAGGCGATGCTCTTTTTCCTCGTTCATATTTTGGGACAGCTGTATGGAATTCTTCAGAATTTTGTTAGGAACTTGAATTATTATAGGATCTTGTGAATGTGAGCATTTGCTTGAGTTGAGAAGAACGTTTTCAGTGATAGAATACCCCAATATCGTTGAGTGGTTGCAGAAATGTGGTGTTTGAATCAAGAGTAAATTCAATATGGGTGTTATCATATAGTATAGTACCAAACGAAATAACACATTGTATTTATTCCAGGATTATTAAACACTTTTCATATTTGAGGATGTCATATTTTATCATCCATAATTTTCAAACACGTTTTTTCTGTAGCAGTCTAATTTATCTTTTCCATTATTTTTTATTTTCAACAAGGTGATTTCCTTAGATGAAAAAGGAACTTCACATTCAATGCCTACGTGAAGTAAGAATTTATTTGATAGTGGGATAAATGTAGAAATGTGACTGCCACATTCCCGCCCAAATTTGGGAAACTTGGGATCAACAACCACCGAAAGCTCCAATGACGGTACTTTAATTCAGACTGAGAGTGAAACTCAGACTTCTATGATGGTGTCGTGCAATGGTATTTTATATTTTATCTACACCCGTACTCTAATAATACACTTATATGCCCACAACCCGTTTTATAATGAAATCCATTACGATACAGATTTTTCATTACGATACAGATTTTCAACCAATAGAAACCCATTATTTTTCAATCAAGCATGATGTGCATGCTCTGCATTTGACATTTGTCAAGTCAAAATCGGTATAGGTATTGAACTCTTGAAGAATATAGCCAAACTTCGATAATCATAACAGAATGTCTGATACCAGCGATATGGGAGAATCACCTTCGACACCTTCACCGACAGAAATACAGTTAGAATGATTAAATTTTTCATTTGACAAATGCATGATTCAATACTTATTTTTTCATCAAATTTTGTGGGCTCTCCGTAGCCGAGCCGTCTGTGGTGCTGACATTGATTATTCTAGCTGGAGGAGACATTGGTTCGAAACCGGTCTCGAGTAATCTTTTTTTTCTTTGATTTTTGGTCTTCTTTTCATATCTCATCATTTTATTTCTCGAAGTAATACTATTAATTACAATTCTGTTGAATTTTTCAAAGAAATTCGTTAAATTAGTATTATTGTGTGCAATATAAATATAATATTTGTAGTTCTTTACTATCTATCGGGTGTAGATAAAATAGCGTATGCAACTCTCATGTAATGGTTATTAATACACTTGCATAAACCATACGAAACTCACCTTCGGCTCGTTTCGTATCCCGGTTTATGCTCATATATTAATAACCATCATTACACGATCGTTGCATAATATACTATTATCTACACCCGTACTCTAATAATACACTTATATGCCCACAACCCGTTTTATAATGAAATCCATTACGATACAGATTTTCATTAGGTACAGATTTTCAACCGATAGAAACCCATTATTTTTCAATCAAGCAAGATGTGCAAGCTTTGCATTTTGACGTTTGTCAAGTCAAAATCAGTAGGTATTGAATTTTTGAGGAATTTAGTCAATTTTCGATAATCGTATGAAAATGTCTTATAGCAGTGATATAGAAGAATTACCAGCGACCCTCCACAGATGTCTTAGACAAGAAAAAAATACAATCGAAAGGATTATATTTTTCATTTGACAAATGCAACACATATGTTTTTATTTCCAACCGAAATATATCAGCTATTATGTCCGAGTGGTCAATGGCGCCGGCTGTGGAAACTAACGTCCGGGTTCAACTCCTGACCTCGGCAGAATTTCTTTTTCATTTTTTGCTCTTTTCATTTCTCATTGTTGTATTTTCCGTGGTTATACCATTAATTATAATTTTGTAGAATTTTTCAAAGAAATGCGATTAATTACCTACTATTATTGTGTTCAATATAAATACCTAATAATATAATATTTTTAGTTCTTCATTATGTATTGGGTGTAGATAAAATAGCGTATGCAACTCTCATGTAATGGTTATTACACGATCTTTGTAATTTTATATATATATATATATATATATATATATATATAGATTGTCAAAATCTCTGGTCTATCAGTTTCCTGATTCATCTTGCTTCATAGCAAATAGCACTTTCTCTTTGTACATATATATATATATATATATATATATATATATATATATATATATATATATATATATATATATATATGTTGTTGTTGAGTTCGGGTTGAACCGCGTCTGGAGTTTTGTTTTCGACGTTTCGGCTCCGATTTTGGAGCCATTTTCAAGAGTAAATGTGACTTCCCGCTGAGGTCTCAATCTGCCTACTCCTCAGGTGTTGTCACAGGGGGCAAGGGTTTGTGACTTGACGCCGGGGCCTCAATCTGCTTACTCCCCAGGTCTCGTCACGAGTTCTTTCTAAGGTCTCAATCTGCCTACTCCTTAGATCGAATTGAGGTATCGAGCGATGTTGGGTGTTAAAGCACCGTCGGATGTCTTGGTGGGGACTGGGCATCTGGAAATTAGGGGTTTCCATGCAGTTGGAAGTCTCTGACCGTCGTCATGTTTATTTAAGCAGGAAGGTCGCTTCTCGATTTCGATGGCCTCGCGAATTATACGAGCTTGTAGTGTTTTTGCTGTGGCGATGGTCTTGGTATTCTTAAAGTCTATGTTATGTCGTGTCTCTTCTTGATGATGTTTGGACAGAGCTGAAGATGGGTCTGATTTTCGGACAGCAAGTTGATGTTCGTATACTCTACTTGTCACACGTCTGTTGGTCTGGCCTACATATGTTCCATGGCCATCAGAACATGGTATTTCATAATATATACCCTGTGATTCGTTGACGATTTTGTCCTTGGAGGAGCGGAGGAATGTGGAGATTTTATTGTTGGCTGTAAATATCGTTTTTATGTCCTGTTTTCTGAGAATTCGGCTGATTTTGTCAGTAACTCCTTCAATGTAGGGAAGGAAAGCTTCGTGGAGAACGTTGTTGTCTGTTGGGTCTCTGGGAATGGAAGAAGTTTGATGGCGGCGGATGGATCAGTCAATTTGATGGTCTGTGAATCAATTTTGAAGAAGGGCTGATTTGAGTTGGGCTAGTTCCTGTGGTTTGTTATAGAGGTCAGTCGGGTTGAAAGGGAATTTACAACGGAATTGGTTTGTGCTGGATGATGGTAGGAGTTTGCGTTAAGGTATCGGTTTGTGTGTGTTGGTTTCCTATAGACCCTGTGGGTGAAGGAGTCATTGTCCTCATCACAAAAACGTTCCGCCAACATCTCAGTTGGCATTTTCCAACTGAGATGTTGGCGAAACGTCGAAAGTCAATACCGACAAACCAACGGATAAACTCCCAGAGAACCAATTTCCGCATTATATATATATATATATATATATATATATATATATATATATATATATATATATATATTGTCGTATAGAAGGCCTTAACAGAAAACCTTTTAGGAATCAGGTCGCGACATTGACGAAGATATACGCATTCGTTGACAATGGTTTGTTGCACGTCTAAATGTTTTGGCAAATATCACACTCAGTTTATCGAATGTGTTATAAAAGGAGTGTCGTGGCTCTGATTGAGGGAGATTGATAAATAAATCGTTGATCGGGGAATTGGAAACAAGTTCCTGATTGATCACAAAATTGTCAGATGTAGTCAGTGAAACGATTCTGCCCAATAGGGCAAGTAAATTCAGTGTTGTTGGGTTTCTATTTTGTAAGTATAGGTTTATAATGAATGATTGTCGTTTTGAGAGAATGTGTAATCAATAAAGTTTGTATTTGTGTTTTCACCAACTGATTTCATCCTGGTTATCACAAAAACCATCTGAGCTACTTTAACCCCAAGGAAGGACCAAACTCCTACCTTACTTCCCGACATGGTGGAGGCGCCTCGCTTCGATTTCGAAGATTCATTCTTCATAATGAATCTTAATGAAGTACTCTCGTGAAATTTCGTTAAGTATATGAAGTCTTTTACTGAAATTTTGTGATAACCGCATGAACAGTTGTTTTGAGAATGTGTGTGTGAGAAATGTGCGATTCTAATTTCTCATTTAGGTCATTTTCAGTATGATTTGTGTGATTGATATTTTTTTTCGAGTGAAATGTATGTATGGTTCTTTTTTCTGGTAGTTTCCCGAATTTCAGTAGTTAACGATTAGCTGACAATTTTAGTTTGATATAAGTTTCTGGAGCAATACACTGATTGATGATGATTTTATGTTTTGAATGATCGATTTGATTGGCGTGAATGGGTTGGTATGATTTGTCTGATTTTTTAATATTATTGAAATTTTTGACTAGGCCTTTTTTTTAATGGAAATATATGTGTTGGTATTATCGAACTTCAATGAAGTAACAAAAACATTTTGAGAAGTTTTTTATTCGATGAAATGAAAACGAAGTACAAATATTTGTTGAGATATTCCTTTTGCATTCAGTGAGTATATCAAATAATTATAGTATGTTCAATGAGTAACGTAAATGATGTTGATTGATAGCTATAACGATTTGTTTGTTGTTCAATATTTTTTCTGAATGAATATAATTTGACGAATCGATTAGATGAATCTGAAGTATGCCTTATTGCTTATGAATTAGTTATCATTTCGAGAAAAATAACGTTATTTTTTCCAATCATACTTGAGAAATTACGAAATATGTCTTGAAAGCACTGCCTAGCCACCAGTGGAGATACAGCTATTTGCAACAGCTCTCTCGGAAAGGCATATATATCGTGAGGAGCTAAAAAATAAAATCTTTGACGGTGTGAATACGAAATGAAAGTAGTGGTTCACAACAATGATTTTATATATTTTTAGTTCCCATTTCTTCAAGAGTTTCAGTTTTTTTTTCCGAAATTTAATTGCATCTCAGTTCGTTATTGGTAGTGTGAAATTTTTTAAGAAAAACTAGTTTTTTTTTGAGGAACAAGTTGATATAATGAAAAATGTTTAGTGTCACGAGAAGAGTTGAAAATACTGAAGGAACTTTATGTCTGAACTGTCGAATATGGGGAGGTACTCTTGGAAGAATTGCGTGTGTTGGCGCTGAAAGATGACCTTACCCAAAGTGTTAGTTGTTTTTGAGAAGAATATGGAAGATGACTGAAATAAGTTGAATATTTTTCTTGATGCTTCACAGAGGTGAAGAAAAAGTGTATATGTAATGTGTATTGATGTTCGAGTGAACATTTTAATGAGTGATAGTTGTTCAGATGATATATGAAAAAGTATTTTCGAGTGAGGACACGTAATCAATCATGTTCAACTGGTTTCTTTAAAAATTTTGTTTCATATCTAATAATAATTTCGAAAAAAAAAATCCGTTGGGATCAATGATTTGCAACCAGAGATCTCTCCGGAAAGCCATTCATAAATTCTTAACTGTTCTGTTGCAAATTTCAACATGTGCAATTAGGATTATTCTGCATGATGAAAAAAAAATCGAGTTGTGTAGATAAACTGTCGTGAAAATTTGCCCTTTGGTTATGTGCCGATCATTGTGAATTCAATATATTACTTCGAGTTGATGCGAGAAAAAACAGTATTTTTGTCGTTGTTTAAAGAATTTGATACATAGGAGAGCTTGGTAGATGTGTCACCGTTCAACATGAAAGCTTGCCTTGAAGTTTATGGAAAAAGAATTAGTTATTGTTGTTTGTGTCTCGTTGTATAGAGGGACATTGTCATTGAGGGGAGCTTGGAAGAGGTGTTACGGGTCGACATGAAAGCTTAGCCTAAAGTTTATGGAGATCATGATATGTTGAGTAAATGAGTCGAGACGTATGTGATATTATGTTGAAATTTGAATTGTATTTTTTTTCGCAACTCGAAGTGATGAAAGGAAGTAATCGATCATTGACATTTCAGGGCAATCATGAAATTTTATTGGGTAGAAAAATAGTTGAGAGATGCATAATAATGTAGGGTTTTTCCTATGGTATCAGTATATAAAAGGTTCAGATTCGTCAAATAATGAATGTTTCAGTAATTTTAATCTGTTACTTCATCACTGAGTTATTTGAAACACGATTCTTTGGGAATACCGTTTTTGAAAATACTTATTGATTTCTGAGCAAAAAAAAAAGTAGAAAGTTGAAATGTACTTCATTTATCTCGTCATAAAACTCGTTATCGAACTAATTCATTTCCATTTTTGATTCAAAATAACAATCTCGGAGCAGAAAATGAATAACCGCAAATTGTCTTTCTCTTAGCGCGTAATGCGAAGGTTTTCGCTGTCTTGTTGACAAAACATAAACATTTAGGTCATTGTTCCGAATCGATATACTCACATATTTTATATCGGGTAGCAGTAATCATTCACCCAACGAGTTCATCGAAATATTTTCAAGGTCTAGTTTATGACACCACCTCGTCAATATTAATTATGCTGAAGTAGGCATAACGGAGTTCAAGTCACTGTTTTGAAAATATGAGTACCTATGTAATTATTTACGTTAATTGTTTTGTTACTCGAGTTGTAATTGGAAATGAAGAAATAGATAGTTATTCATTCAATAAAGATAAATTCTGAATTTTTACTGCCATTAATTTTTCTTTTCATGTAAAATGACGCCTCATATTCAAGAAGATGCTACCACCCGAGAACAGAGGCCAGCCTGTTGTTCAAATCTATGGACCACCTGATATGATCTCACAGAATCCGTGATGCTGTATGTAAAGGGACAGAGTCGGGACGGATGATCAGCAGGCTCAATCCAACTTGACTATTTGTGAACTTCAGTCGACGATTAGTTGAACAAAGTCTACTGTCAATGTCCAGTCCAGCGTTATAGGTCATTTGCAATCCAAGAGGCTGAGGAGAAACGCCAGATCAATGCCAGATCAATGCAATCCATTGAAAAATCCAGGGAGAAGCTCAACCAAGCAACCCAACCCATGAGCTTTGAATATTCTGACCAATGATAATGTCCATGTGAGCGTCCCGAGTTTGAAGCTGAAAGAGATCTGCCGTGATTCCGGTAATATAACACAAGCCACCTATTGAGGAAACGGGCTGCAGAAGTCAAGCAGAAGGCAAGGGAGCGCTGCATAAAGATTAGCCAATTTCGTGAGTTGTCCAGTATCTGATTCCCATAAGAGTCTTCTCCAAATAGTATACAGGAAGCCAGAACAGTTATGGAGATTTGAAGTTGTCCACTCCATTTAGTAATCAGGATGAAGTCGAAAAGGTCCATAGAAGAATGCAGTCGCTATCAGACAAGGTGGATTATTTCCAAAACCAGGGTGGCCAGAAGAGAGGATGAGGAAATGACAAATGTAAAATGAGCAGTCTTTTGCTTAGATAGAAAATAGGGCATCTTGGGAGAGATTTTAGGAGTGTATCTAGATTTCTAGCCATTTGCTGTTTGTTGGTATTTGTAAAACTATCTATTCTTCATAGTTCGAATGATAGATTCCATCTTTAATGATGGGGGCCATCATTCAGAACCGGGGGGCATATGTCGTATAGAAGGCCTTAACAGAAAACCTTTTAGGAATCAGGTCGCGACATTGACGAAGATATACGCATTCGTTGACAATGGTTTGTTGCACGTCTAAATGTTTTGGCAAATATCACACTCAGTTAATCGAATGTGTTATAAAAGGAGTGTCGTGGCTCTGATTGAGGGAGATTGATAAATAAATCGTTGATCGGGGAATTGGAAACAAGTTCCTGATTGATCACAAAATTGTCAGATGTAGTCAGTGAAACGATTCTGCCCAATAGGGCAAGTAAATTCAGTGTTGTTGGGTTTCTATTTTGTAAGTATAGGTTTATAATGAATGATTGTCGTTTTGAGAGAATGTGTAATCAATAAAGTTTGTATTTGTGTTTTCACCAACTGATTTCATCCTGGTTATCACAAAAACCATCTGAGCTACTTTAACCCCAAGGAAGGACCAAACTCCTACCTTACTTCCCGACAATATATATATATATATATATATATATATATATATATATATCATTTTTGTAAATTTTTGGATAGTCAAAATTTAGTTAAACGAGAAGTTTCTGACAAATAGGACTTGTTCTATCCATAAGGGGCTGTTTTCAATTCACGCAGCAATTTGTCAAAATTTCTCAAAGAAAAAGTCGAGATTTCCTATTCACTTATTTCCTTACAGTTGTTAGTGTTCTACATAAATGATCAAAAACAGTTTCCTTAGTAACCCAAGTTATTTTATTACGAATTTCAAAGTATGAGTTATATGTGAATGAATTTATTAAAGAGTTTTTCGAAAATAATTAATATATGTTGAATTTCAAATGATTTACTGAAAAATAATAGGTTTACCTTGTAGGAGAAGCTACATTCCTGGACGACTGTGAATATTGTTGTCGGGTCGCAAGCCGAGACGTAGAAACGCAGAGTCCAGGATTGTTAGGCTTCTCTTACCTGGTAAACAATTCACTATTTCCCGGGAATGCAAGGAAAAGTAATCGTTTCATCCAAGAATAACCCAGAGACATTCTTTATTTGTCTCGAGTGAATGAAACCATGAAAGTATAAAAATCTCGGGACCTTTCCAACTTCCTTTTTTATGTGCGAAGTAGTCTTCAATTGCATCGTATAATGTGAATATGAGGGTACGTGACGGCGAAGAGAACTGTTTCCCGCGCAGAAAAATGTGTTATCGCGGTTTTGATGGCGACATAAATTTATTATTATTGGTTGATTTGCATCGATCGATCCAAGTATGGAAAATCTGCCCCCAGTTTGTCTGTAGCACAGAATTCTGCATTTGTAATTTTTAGTTTTCCAGTTAAATTCATAATCCATCCAGTTTAATCCATAATCCATTCAATTTGTGAAGTTGTGGGCAACTACCACTTTAGGAATATGCCTCAAAAGTTTCTAGTACATGCATATGCTGTTTCTTGACTGAACTTGTTTCTGTGATATGTGATGAAGATGTTCGGCTTGCCAATCATTGATTATTTGTTTTAAAATTTTTCTTACAAATGAACAATGTTGAAATTACTCTCAGATAAATCATTCGCAACAGGAAAATGTATACGTTAAAAAATTAAAAATGAAAGATGCCTACTAAAGAGTAAATGCGAAAGAGGTCAGATTTGACTAATTTGACAGGTAATTGAAAAATTGCGATTCAGGGCTACTTGCTAGTTGAAATCATAAAGATATCTTTTTCCAATCTCATATGGTTCTTGAACAATAATTCGTTATTCATCCTGAAAAAAAGATCGGTTTTCAGATGATTGTGCGCCCCTTATGCTGCTATCGTTTTCAATTACAGCAGCACTTCGGGGCAACTTACTGATTTCGTCAGTGCATTCGCTATTTCAGGAAAACTTACAGTAATACCAAGTCTATTGGTGTAACCGATATAGAGACCTCACTTGCCGAAATTGGTATTCAGCCAACCAACACTGCGATTTTTTCTAGGCTCTTATAAATGTGAATAGTATTTTAGATATCGAAACGTAAAAAATACGAAATATTATATTTACCGAGAGAGATATGTTTCACCATGGTTTGTATATTATTTCTTTTTAGACTCATATAGGAAAAAATCGTATGCCATAAACGAGACATAACTATTTGGAAGTTGAGTCAATAAAAATATATACTAAGTATTGCAAATATACATACCAAAGGCGAAAAATATACATTTACCAAAAACTTCAAACAAATTTATATCTCATTGTCATTTTTCATGTTGAATATAATATATTGTATTATCAGAATAAAAAGTAATGCCCTGTGGAAAACACCAAAAATTTTTCTCCAAATTACACATGTTAATTTTTTTACGAACGTGAAAAGTACGATCAATTGTATATAATATCATACTTGAAAACTGCCACCTTAACTATCTAGGTATAAAAAGAAATGTTTCAGTATCCACATGAAAATGTCATATGAAGGGATAAAACTTATGGATAGATGGCGATAGGAAGTTCGTTTCCTAAGTTAGCTTGAATTATACATTTTCTTCATCGCTTGTATAGAATGCCAAAAGGTGGCAATCAATTCACAAACAGAAACGGAATTATTTCTTGAAGTCGAAAATCACTCACGTTCTAATTGATATTTTGAAGCTTGAACTTCCATTTCAGGAATAGACTCCTTTCTGTCAACATTTCGGTCGAAGTAAGAAACAGAAATCTGCACCCACTTTGCCTTTCAGAGGGGAAAATTGTGTAGGTGGTGTCACAACATCACGTCAACTACATTTCACCCAGGCATTGGCCAACTATTCTCATTTCTTCGAAAACAATAATCTTAGTGCCGCCAAAGGACATGATTATTCAAACGGAGAAGACCCATAAAATCAGTTTTATTTCATGGAGATTGCTTCAGATGGACAAGATTCATTTCCAACAATGACCGTTTGAAGAATTATATCTGGAACTGGCTTGCCCTGAGTGAGGGAGACCAAAGAAATAGGGAGATGCTGTGACTGACATACTGGCTGCCAAACCAGTAACATTTTATTTCTGGAAAATGGTGTGTTGTGGTAGTTTCTTAAGGAAAAGTTTACTATTCGTTTTTTCCATATCTTTTTTGAGCACAATTTTGGACACCTTGTAGAGATGAAAAAGTTTAGAAGAATGTTTCAGTAATTGGTTATCTACCGCGTCATATTGAGAAATATCCAAAAAGGGTTGTTTTTGTCCTTTACGGAGTTTTCAATTTCAAAACACAACTTTGTTCGACTATGTATTTAGTTTCTACTTCATTTCATCAAGACGCATGTCTTCAAACGGGAAAAACCCTCTAGAATCATTATAAACACTCCTCAGGTATCTGTAATAAGTATCTACAACTGATTAATTGAAACTTTCTGTTGAGATCAATCACCCTGACACCAAACTAATATTATTTGCAATTCTCATAAATAATTCATTTCTCCGGCATGAAAACAGTAGTATCCGCAACAACTGTGCCACCAAGATTAGCAGTGCTATTTTATTTTCATGGAAGATATCGACAATATAAGAGCTTCTGCTACATTAGCTTAACGAAATGTTCGAAATTTCGATCAAAAACCGCTTAGAATGTAACGGCCCCGCTCTCGCGTTTCCATCAAGCGGAAAATTCGAAATTATGGGATTCGTTTCTCTCATCTGGAAATGATTATTTTTCAGTATCCTTTTATTAGTGGAACGATTCGAAACTCGAGAGGACATCGGTTGATAATCAGATAAAATATGTGTTTAAGATGAGTTTTCTATATTTTGTAGTTCGAGTGAGAAGACCAACTACAGATCGTTCATTCTTCTATCAATGTGCAGTCGAATTTGTTAGTCGAAATGGGTGCAACTTCACCAAACAGAAATGTATAAAAACAATATATATGAATTGTGAAAGGCAGGCAGGTTGATAGTTGTGAAAATAACTGTTTCTGCTGTGTTAAAGACTTCAAAGTGCAAAAACTTCACCAATAATCTCACCAGTGAATTCTTCACGTTATATGAAATTCAGGAAATTGACTGGGACTGGCGTTTGTATCCGAACGAGATTGTTTTCGGCACAATCGTAGTCATTCAGTGTTATGTTTTCCGTTTCCACTTGTAGAAGGTAGATAAGCTCTTTTACAAGAATGTATTACATGTCGTCAGATATCAAAGAGGCGTGAGATCTTTTTTCAGACGTTATGAATATCCGATGAAATAAAACGAAAAACAGAACATCAAACGTCTTCGATCAAGCAGAAAGATTCGTTGTTCGGATAGAGGCTTGAACTCAATTCATTCTTTCTACTTCATTCTGCTTCTTTTTTTGCAAACAAAATGTATCAAGCTTTTGATAACATCGGTTTCTCAGCTTCTTCAGGGGCGGAAACCCAATAAGACCCGAGCACCTCACCGTATAGTCCGTATACAAATGAAACAACGTCCCTTTCCAGTAACTTGTCCACCTGACATGATCCCATTAGTTGTTGTTCTTCGTAGGAACAGTATAACTTCTAGCTATATATTCGGAAGAAAATGATCACTCTGCTTTTGTCAAAATTATCTGGAACTCTGGATCTGATAGCTATCCGGGAATCTGGAGCCTACCAAAGGGAATTAGCGTCCGAACCTGATTCACAAATCGGTTTATAATTTTACGAAGAGATTTGTAAATCTATCAGTATAGGAAACTACTGTACGGGTTTTGAACCCAAAAAAAAACTGCTGAAAATGTTTGGGTACAAATTGCTAACCGCTTCTTTTATACATACAGAGTAGGAAACATGATTATTTTTATGAAGAGAAGGAAGTTTCGAGAAAGTGATTTTTGATCTGAATCAATGCAAAAAATATATAAAAGGAGTAACATTCAGGCAGGGGAGTAGCTAATTTAGATTTATTCTCCCTTTCCGCGAATAACTTAAACGTCTATGAATGATTACCTTTGTGTTAATTCTTTTATAGAAGGTTTATGTTCTTTTCACATTGACACAGAGAAGGAGAAGCCAAACATCACTTTCCCAAAACACCTTGAATAGTCTCTGGGAAGTGGCGCAGAAGAACATTCCATACGTGATGAAAAACTGAGAGTATCAAAAATTCAAGAAAAATGTTCTCGGTTCTAGATCCAACCACTACCAGTATTTGAAATAACCCAATAAAAACAAGAATGGCATTCAAGAGATTTCTATAGGGGTATTATACTGTATCTCCATCGTACCCAAAATTCATTGCGGTAGATAATAATTCGAAAGGTTGGATAAATTGATACTCCAAACTTCTATACCAAACTGCTCTACTTCTCAAATCTCTGATTGTGTGATATCAAGTCAACAACCCATATTCCTCATAGGAACAATCTCATTCCACAGATCGTACATACCCAATCAATTCACCGAGAGAAAACGAAATAACGTTTCTTTGATAACTCTTCCACTCGAAAAGTGCCTCGAAACAGTGAAAATGAAATACCTCTTTGGTATTTATGAAAAAGTGCGTTAAGAAAGTACAAATGGAATACTTCTGCGGCATTCATCTAAAACAGGGCATTCAGATGGAAATCGAATTATCTGATTTTCGGATACCTCCGTCTCATTGCTATCCGGGGATCTGGAGCATACCAAGAAAAAACTGGGGCTCGAGTCCTGATTCACAAAAAGATTTGTGAATCTACCAGTAAACACGACTTTTGTGCTGGTTTTAAACCTAAGAAACTCGTAACAATGTTTGGGTAAAAATTGTTACCGCTTGGTTTATGCCATAAGTGGTTTTCAAGAGCATAACATATGTAATGAAAAACTGAGTGTATTGTGATCTCAAGGACATTTTTACGATTCACGATTCAACCACTACGAGTGTTTGGAAAAAAATTAATACAAAAACGACCATCACGAGATTTCTTCAGAGGTAGTATATTGTGTTATCGTAGCCAATATTCATCACGATAGAGAATAATACGAAAGATTGACATTGCTCTTTTTCCCCAGAGAGTTAGAAATTCCACTTTTCGAATCCCTGATTGCGTGATATCAAGTCAACAACCCCCAGAGAATAGTTGTAACTGATACCAAATACAAGTTACCTTCTAGGAATGTTCCCATTCTACGAATGGTGCAGATTCAAACACCTCACTGCATAAAAAATAAATAACGTCCTCCTAATAACTCGTCCACCCGCTACTATTCAATTACTTGTGTTCCTCGTAGGA
Source organism: Zygogramma bicolorata (assembly GCA_032362365.1). Classification (NCBI taxonomy): domain Eukaryota; kingdom Metazoa; phylum Arthropoda; class Insecta; order Coleoptera; family Chrysomelidae; genus Zygogramma; species Zygogramma bicolorata. The sequence continues at coordinate 2,201,705 of JAVJAQ010001639.1, read as the reverse complement.
AGAAGACACTTCTCAGGTATTCATTAAAAAGTGAGTGACTGAGTGTATTGTTATCTCAAGGGACATATTTTCGATTCACGATTCAACCACTACGAGTGATTGAAAAATACCAATTAATACAAAACTTTCATGAAGAGATTTTTCAGGAGTATTATATACCATATAACCACACATAAAGTCTTTGAGAAGTGGAACTTTTGTAATGAAAAACTGAGTTTTTTGTAATCTCATGGGATATGTTTTCGATTCACGATTCAACCACTACTTGTTTGAAATATTCCAATTAAGACAAAACGTCCATCAAGAGATTTTTTTGTATTATATGGTATCTTCGTGGACAAAATGTATTGCGGTAGAGAATAATTCGAAAGGTTGAACAAATGGATATCTGAAACTTCTATATAAAACATTTTTCGATGGTTCTTTTTTTTCCCAGAAAGTAAGAAATTCTAATTTTCGAATCCCCGATTGTGTGATATCAAGTCAACAACCCCCAGAGAATAGTTGTGTCTAATAATGAATACAGGTATGAATCGTACAGACCCATGCACCCCACCGCATGAAAACGAAATAACGTTTCCCTAATCCAATTACCTGTTGTTCCTCGTAGAGAGAAGATACCCCTCAGGTGTTCATCAAAAAGTGTTTCAAGAAAGTAGGAATGGAATACCTCTGAGGCATTCATCTAGCAACATGTATTCAAATGAAAATCGATATAATTGATATCAATCAATATTCTGCATTCTTCACAACTATCTCACCATTGTACACCTCCATCTGATTATTATCCGGGAATCTGGAGCATACCCAGAAATAACTGGCACTCGAGTTCTGATTCACAAAGCATTTTGATAATTTTACAAAAATATTGGTGAAACAACTAGTAAACGTGACTTTTATGTGGGTTTTGAATCGCTTGGTGTATACCATATAACCACACATAAAGTCTTTGGGAAGTGGAACTTTTGTAATGAAAGACTGAGTTTTTTGTAATCTCATGGGATATTTTTTCGATTCACGATTCAACCACTACTTGTTTGAAATATTCCAATTAATACAAAACGTCCATCAAGAAATTTTTTAGGAGTATTATATGGTACCTTCGTGGACAGAATGTATTGCGGTGGAGAATAATTCGAAAGGTTGAACAAATGGATATCTGAAACTTATATATAAAACATTTTCCAATGGCTCTTTTTTCCCAGAAAGTAAGAAATTCTTCTTTTCAAATCCCTGGTTGTGTGATATCAAGTCAACAACCCCCAGAGAATAGTTGTATCTGATACTGAATACAAATCACTTTCTAGGAATGATCCCATTCTACGAATCGTACAGACCCAAACACCTCACCGTATAAAAACGAAATAACGTCCCCCTAATAACTCTTCCGCCCGCCACCATCCAATTACCTGTTGTTCCTCGTCGAGTTCTCGCCGCGATAACGAACGAATTCCACCCCGTCGACTATCTCGATGACATCCTCGGCCATCGCACTATCGAACGCGGACACGGCCCGCTCCTTCACGCATTCCCGCAGGATTAGCAGGAATTGTTCCGGCGATTCCGCCCCCCCGCTGCCCCATCGAAAGCACTCGTTCAGTAATAATCCGGTCATCCTGCCCGCTCTGCGCCAGATGTTGTCTTCCGACGACGTCCTGTCGGCAGTTACGGCGGTCAAGATGAAGATTGGGATGTAGCGGATGGCGCAAAACTTCATTCTGCTGGAAAGCGTAAGTTGAAACTAGTCATTTCGAGGTTTACATTACCGAAAGTCGGAATGAAACACCTAGCGCCGCCGCTGAGCATCATTAAAATGCAAATCTACATAATTCAACGAACAAATCTTTACCTGGATCGACCGACATATCTAGATAACGCCATACGTTCTCGATGTGAAGTATTCCGTCGCCCGAGGCGCGAATAGACGAGTCCAGATGGATCATCTCAATTCGAGCAGAGTATAAAATGGGCGCAATTCATCGGAACGATATTTTTTTGTAAAGAGTGTTGGATGTTTTATTTAGCTCCGTGAGACGAAAATTCCAAGTGTTTTGTAAGCGAATTATAAGTCATTGCAGTAGTTGTTACAATATTTTGTGCCCCCAGTAACAGAATTGTCGATTTGTCATACTACTATATTTCGCTAATCGTTCGAAAAGTTTGACGTTTCTGACATTATTCTGACCCTTTCAATTTCGTGGAAATGATTATAGTTCTGAAAAAAAAATCTGATGTCTCTGAGACATGAAAAGGCACTGAATATTAGATAGACATTCATTTCCATAAAAAAACTCTCCAATTCTTAGGGAACAGTACAGTACAATCGGATTATTTTGTAACGAATGACAAACATTATGTTCCAAAAGCATGAAAAAAAGAATAATGAATACATCACAATGAATCAAAAACATATCGACATTACAAAAGCAGAAACATTTTAAAAATATGAAAAGAAGTTGTTTGGCTTTCAAAGGACACCTAATACAAACTTGGTTATCATGAATGTTATTTCTCTTTCGGGTATACAATAGTGCAGATTGCACCTTTTTTCCATTTATAAATATTTTATATTTCATAGAAAAATTACTGGAAATAATTGCTGTCCTAACTGAAGGCGTTTTCTGGCGCTATTGTATTCAAAACGTATTCGTCTCTCCATCTCTCCTGTTAATAGTATCTGTATCATTCAAGTTTGTGTGTTATTGTCAATAAATGTCTTATCTTCATGAAAGAAAATACTACTTTGCCACACTTTTCCTTACTGGTTCTTGGTGAAAAATGGAATTATTTCACGAAGCATATTGTTCATGTCTTCGAAAAGATTTTATTGTTCAGGATGTTCAGGTGCTGCACGAAAGAAAAAAGACCGAAAATTGTTTATACATTAATGAATATTCACAGATTTGTTCTTCACATTATCCAAGCGTGAAGAAGAAGTCAACTACAAGAAATTCATTGTCACTCCACACTCTCCACAGCGACATTTGTGTTGTTATAACTTGTAAAATTATCATTTACTATGTTTGCATTATATTCTAATCTTTCGACACTTTTCCCTTCTTCTTAGTAGAATGAAATGTTAGAACGCGATTTTGAATTGCTATTCCGGGGATTGTTACTCAGTAACAATTCTCTTGAAAAAAACTCAAAAAATTCGCAACTCGAAAAAATTTGAGGATGAATTATATAAGATCATATGTGATATACAGAATTCAATATTTCAGGAGCAGTATTTCAGACAAGTTAGATTCCGATTTGAGAAGTGCAGGATATACCCACGCTCGGAAATAGTTGATTTATGAAAAGAATGAGGTTAGAGCAACTCTTTCGTGGCTTTTTCTTCCCCGCAAAAAAGAAAATACAAAACTTGTATGAAAAAGTAAAATCAAAAAAATCTTCATACACGGTCTGTCGATATAGAGAGCAAAACAAGTTTGTCTGGGTTTGAAAATGAAATGTTATCCCGATGAATGATTATTTTGCAAAATATTATCTAGTTGGTTAGTAATGTCCTATAAATGGTATCTGATTGGTTCGAGTTTTGAGTGATTTATTTACAAATTGGGTAAGAAAAAGTAACTTCTATATGACTTCTATATTTTGTGTTACTCCTTTCACGAGAATGTCAGAAATCAATTCCTCAAAACCATATTTCGATCCTAGACTCAAGTAATGAAATTAACTCCACTTTGTGAAATCACGTACCTTAAATTTTCTTTGTTGATTCAAACAATATTTTTTCATTCACGGAACGACAAACACATCACGAAGCACCTCACATGTTATGGTAAAATTGGTAGAGCGACTGCATGCAACAGATGAGTACTTTTATTATATCGGATATTTCCATGACATTGCAATCGGGGGGGTGTGACAGAGTTATGTGAGGCATGAAAAGTACAGAAAATCGTTCTTTTGGAACGATAGCAAAGTGAGTTAACATTCGAAACTGAAGATATAACTATACAAAATATCGCGATTATTCTGGCCATAAAAAAAACAGAAGTGCAATTTGGACGAAGTGATGTGAAAGCCAGTACAACTGGCACACGCACAGTCAGTTTATGAACATTATGAACAGATATGCGGTTAACAAATTCAAATAACTAGTCATTCAATGGAAATGTTCACATAAATCTGGCCGTAGGCCATAATTACTGTATCTTCATAGAAACGGAAGGTGCGGAGTCTGTTTCACATCAATTGAAGTTTGGACCTCAGAGGTCATCCAATTTCTAGAAAGATTACTTCTGCTGTAGAACCATAACAAAAAAAAGGCGAAAGAAGAATATTAGCCATATCCCTTGCCCGCATAAGGTCCTGACTTCTGGGCGCCCTTGTTGGGCATCTGAAAAGGGGGAAAATGTAGATATCGATAAAAATATGGTCAGGGCGGCAGAGTAGATATTTTTCAATTTTCTGTGCACCCATCCAGTTCATCATGAATGTACACAAAAAACTTTTTTTTCTTCCACTATTTTAAACCGTTTATCACATATTTGACAGCTGATAGGTAATAGCTCATTTAGAATATACGTGTATTCTTAATTCATTTCTTGAATTGATGGGATATGTAACATTCCGATAGTTTAGATAGTCTTTGACTCAAAAATACTACTCGCTTCTCAAAAACCTGTATTTCCAAGAAAATGCCTATATTTCTTGAAGCTGATATCTGATTGGATGAAAATCACGGTATATCCAACTATTCATTAAGGAAAGAACTCAAACAAAATATGAGAACGCATTCGCTAACCAGGAGTAACTATGTCAAAACCCAATTGCTTTTAACGAGTCATATATCAGTTTCAGGAAAAATAGATATTTTTCTGGTAATACTGGTTTTACAGAAGCGAGGGGAATTATCGAGTTAGTATTGATGAAAACGAACCCAATCAAGCACTATTTATTCCAAAATTTCACTTTCCTGTTGGGAGACATTTTCACGGATATTTCAGCCTGGCAACTTGAACCGATGTCCTCCAGTTCATTCCCAATATTCGTTTTTTACTATATTATGTGAGCCAGCAGCCTCTTCAATGAAAAAAACTGAGTCAGATACCTTACAATATAATATTTCATTGCACACTTTATGCAGTATACATAGAAGATAAAATATATATAAAAAACAATACAATAAAGCTTATAACAATAATATTTCAAACATAGTTCTTTCTGCTTGTATCTTCAATATCAGGCTACAACCAAAATTTTACTGGCTGGATTTATACGACGAACTATTGGTAGGTTACCCAGATACCAACCATTGCAGGTGAGGTTTGTTGATCGAACACTCCGACCGAACCCGTATTTCACAATGGATGATATAAAGAAATGAGAGTGATAAAGGAATGGAACAAAAAATGACAATGAAAACCACACACGGTATCTACAATCCCCATCGATCCTAAGTTATGCTGTTCAACGAATGAAAAGGAAGTAAAGTACAGTTATATTCAAATATAAACGCCACTTGAAAATGCTGTTTTAGGTAATGGCTACAGCAAGGCCAATATTAACCGAGCCCTACAACAACCAGGGGTTCCCATAGAATGCTTCCAAGCGGGAAGTTAATGGCCGGACTTTCCTGCCCTACCTCTGCTAGGGTATCGGACCGCATTTGAGAACCGAATCCAAGTCTACGATAAAAATCCGAGATAGCCTAGGAACTGCAAGACTCGCGAGATCCATAATCTACTTCGGGACTGAACCAAATGTACACTGCACTTGTGGTTCTGTCGATATTGGAACCCCAAAAACGAACATAAAAACACGGTCAACGAAACTCAAAGGATGTCGATATGGCTAAACATAAAAATCGGCAGTGGTTGAATACGCTCTTTTGGAAGGTCGTGATATTGACTTCGACAGAACGCAAGTACTTGATAGAACGGCTTAGTAAGGAGGCCCCCCAAATTTGCAAGCATGGGAACAACTTCAACCACAAAAAAGAAAGTATGAACATCCATGGAACATGCATACCACACAGACTCTTCCAATGATAGAGAAGAGGGTTCCAAAAGTCCTGGAACCCATTTTTTTTGGTTTTATCTCCCCTAGAAAAGAAGAGAAACAAGCTTCAAGTTGAACCAGATACGATCGAAGCCCCGCAGCAGATAAGGATATTTCAATCAATGCCGCATTGGCTTTGAAAATGTTTGCCGCAAATGCAGACAAAACGTCAGACTCAAGAACCTGCAAACCACGGCTCAGGAGCCCGAAAACACCTAGTTGCGTTCACCCGTCATCATCAGACTCCTTTTCATTGCACTGCTGTCATTACATTCGGAAAAGTTGAATATTGCCAAAAATAAGGTTAGGTTTACGAATTCTCGACAGGCACAATTTCAAATTGAGAGTGAGACCATTGAGGCAAGTTTCCTTTTCTTGGGAGGTCTCAGAGAGAAGCTCGCCCTGCCTCTATTGGAGAACACCTGAAATATAGCAAACTTATTAGTGATATGTGCATGTCATCCACAGAGATTTTTTTCATAGGCTAATGTGAAAAACCACAATTTTTTGCCGTGTGTTGAGTGAAATGTAGGTAACTGTTTGAATAGAAATTACACCCGCACAAGATTCCTCGGTTAACTTCAAACAGATTAGTCCTTTCAATTACCCAATCGAAAATGAGTGTTCAACAATCGATTCTTGTCTACGCGCTAATGAAGCTCACATAATTTGCTCTGAGCATCAACACAAGTTTCTTTGGGTATGGGTACATGAATGACATCTTTATTCATTGTTTCGATTTTGTTCCGAACTACGTAATTGTAAGAATCAACGCTTTGCGATCCATACAAGCAGGGGAAGTTTTTTACTTAAATTTTTCCTCCCTTTTGTGTACGAATTGAACATCTAACACCACTACAATTTGGTGATTGTCTGGCAATAGTTCCTTTAAATAGAATTCAACCGAAAAATATATGTTTTGCTAATTATTAAGATTCCCTATACACTCGGTAAGCATAATGATTTTGCGCAGTCATAAAAACTCAAATTCAAACTGTGTCGACTAATTTCAATAATAAAATATGGGTTGAATGCTAGGTTGTCAACCGTAAAATTATGCGTATGTACTTTTCACAAAAGCAGACATTACACCTTTTGGATGGAAATAAATAAATCACTTCAGAAATAATGAGGTTCTTATGGGCAAATATAAAAGACACTCTTTCTTGGAAAACATATCATTGCCTTCATTAGGTCGTTCCGCATCGAAATATAACAAAGGCAAAATTAATAATGCGATGTGAATTTACTGGCAATCGCAACGTTTACTTCGAATATCCTAGAAAATTGTTTCATGCGCTATCTTGATTACTTATTTGGATTATCGATCTGAATATCTGAGAAACTTAAAAAAAAATATTTTAAAACCCCTTACTGCATGATTTTTTTGAAATTAGCGAAAAGAATATTTTGAATAGGTCATGATAGCAGATATGTTAGAAAAATTACAAAAAATTTGGAGTTTTATTGGTTGAAAACAAAAATTCTGTCATGTGCCAAAATTGACCCAAATTACACACACAGAATGGCAAAGAATTAATGAAGATTTTTTCTAGGGAATAAAAAACGTACTATGCTAAGTGGAAGTTTGAAAAACAATTGCGGTCACATCTTTGTAATATTCACTTAAAACCTGGGTATTCACACCTTTGTCGGTCATCATTGACGATAGGCAAATGACCCAGATTTTCCGTTCTTATCTCCTGAGCGGGTATCAGGAAAAATAGATATTTTTCTTCTTGATCCAGTTTTGATTGTAAATTGCTAATTGGACTTCCTCATTTTCTCTGAAAGTACTTGTATTTTTTAAAGCTTCTGCCAATGTAAGTAAGAATTCTGAAAGTGGCAGGTGCATGTCCTCATTTCTCAATAATTCTCATCTCATAAAATGTAGCTGTCGACACAAATCTTATGAAGAAAATGGAAAAAAATGTGTTGTAGGTATTATAAAATTATTTCTTTTTCCATAGAACAACCTAGGATCCATCTAAAATGGAATATCAAACTAGAGCCATTGTCTCTCAGTTTTACTCAATTCCAAAATGTTTCAAATATGGCACCAAAGGAGGAAATGAATCCATATTTCAAGATTACGTTACATAACCAAAGAGTCGGACGAACGAAAATAGTTTAATGCGGTATTTTATTTCAAATACTTAAGTATTCCTGCCTTTAGCTTCACTCTCTTGGAGATAAATTACGTTTCAATAAAATCTCCAGAAAACTTTTCAGATCTTTGTAAAAATTAAATGGACTAGACGATGATTGTAGATGTACAAGCTATTACTAGACCGCAAAGTGATTGCCTAGTTTGGCAAGAGATGATATATGGTCGAGTAACTGCATCAAAGGCTTAGGAAACCTGTAGATGCAAAACCATATATGGTGTCTTAGTTGAGAAAATTCTTTGAGCCAAAATATTTCAGACCTATGCAATGACTAAGGGTTTGAACTTGACAGTTCCATTCTTGAAGTGTTAGCTACTAGCACCAATATAGGTTTTCGGGGGGCCGGAATATTTCTATCCAAAGAATTACCGCTGATAGGAGCATCACCTGATGCGCTTAGTGATGAAGTTATGGTAGAAATAAAATGTCCAAAGCAAGAAAAAACTTTTCCTTATTATATTGACGCTGAAGAAATATTGTGAACTGAAATGTTCACCAAATTCACATGCAAATGCTTCTTGCAATCAAAACAAAAGCCATTTTTGCAGTAGCTCATCCAGGTTTCGAGACCAATAAAGAGATCACAATAAAATATTGTGACTATGCGACCAAGAATTTATTGAACTAATTTTGAATGGTATTACTAAAACTCTGTGCTAAAACTCTCTGAAAACCTCTCGGTGATAGAAATTCTCTCCTTCGACTTCCGCACTTAGCAATAACAAAGCTCTCTCCACTTAGCTCTGAATAACTCTGCTGAATAACTGTCTCTGCTAATAATTAACTCCTGATGAAGCGTCTCCTTTTATACATACCTGCGTACGCCGACGGAGAATCTTCGAGTCAAATCTCGGTAATCGAACATTCCAGGCGTAACGAGAGTTTCTGGAAAAGTGACGTTCGCTCTTCGATCCCTCATCTACGTTTACGATCGTCATGGCCGGCGCTAGGAGATTCGTAACAATCTATATAATAAGTTTATTATGTAGTTATACAACAAAAAATGAAAATACATATTTTACTACACAAAATAATGCTGTATATTAATCATTCCAGATGCTATTAAGTCTAAATAGTTTATCAATTATGAGTGGGTATTGGCGTGAGGCTTGAGAATGGCATACTCTCAAACTCTAGGCATAACCCGCTCCACGTGGATTCTTAACTAGTTATCCGTTTTGCCTTTTCCACTTCTTGCTTTTTAGATTTCTCTTTATCTATGACACAGAAGGAGGTCTTACCAATGTGTTCCCTCCCCTCCGGCGAGATGTTGTTTCTCAAGGTGCTTGAATCCTTGGTCTGCCATTACATGGAACCCAGGCTTTATCAAATCCAAGAATCCAGATTCCTCTACTATCATTTTTTCTGTTAGGCTTCCGCCAAATGCTTGAGATGAATGATATCAAACCATCAGGTGTGCAACATATTGAACATTCCATAGTATTGAAACATTTATAGTGAGACCAAGATAACGACTGGAGAACTGGGTCACTTGGTTTTTAACTCAATGTCTCGAAACAATCAATAATGCTCTGTATGTTACTATAACGATGTCTTAAAGGTATAGGCAGATTTTCCCTAACCTCCAGCTTTCCATGGTATGAATGGTTTCAAACAAACTGCTAATTTTGGAAGTGTTCTTTTAATGGCATTACATACCGAAGTAGCAGCTGAACAAAAATCTTCCTCCAAAATTTCATAGGACCAATTGAATTTAATTTTCCTCAGAGTGATGTATATATCTATTCTGGGTAACTGGCATTTTTGGGATAAAAACTCTATGATAAATGAAGAGTCCCTTGGGATTCTAGGGTATAATTTCGGATTGTTTATAGATCTTTGCTCAATATTGTTTTTCGAATTCCAGAAGTTATGTCTGATGTACTCGACCTCTGACTGTCCTTCGGGAACTCGATCACACTTTTTTCTCAATACTTTCTGTATTTTCTACTTCTCTAGAACGATTTCTTTTTCGGTGGTACGAAATATTTACGGTCTGTGTAGCTATTGATCTTCGAAAAACCTGTTTATTAACTTGAATTCCAACATCAAAGGTTTTATCCTGTGCACTTGCTTCATCAGACATGCTTTGATTTTCAGTGATACCTTCGTAACAAGTATTTAACAAAATTTGTTTTTCCTTCTTTTGGACAAACGGTCGAGCTTTAGATGTATAGGCCGTCGGTCTATCAATTTGGCATTCAAATATATGCGGAATTACGCCTGGTTTCAATATAATTTTTCCCACTTTCATAGTTCTGATATACATGTAATTTTCTAAGTCTTTCTCAACCTAAAATTCAAAGTGGTGCTAATATATAGTAAACTTAATTTTTTTTGTTGATCATTATCATTCATACTCACATTAAAATGATCTTCGCAACAAAAATGAATCCCCTTGGCAGATACAAAATCGGTCCTTCGCATAGCGCGCTGCCGTAACATTCATGATTTTGAGTTACTTGGCAGTGAAATAAAAATTTTGTCCGGTGCAGTTACCGAAGAATTCTTGCATTTAGGAACGATGCAATACTTGTAACGTCCTTTTATCTACACCCGTACTCTAATAATACGCTTATATGCCCACAACCCGTTTTATAATGAAATCCATTACGATACAGATTTTCATTACGATACAGATTTTCAACCAATAGAAACCCATTATTTTTCAATCAAGCATGATATGTAAGCTTTGCATTTTGACGTTTGTCAAGTCAAAATCAGTAGGTATTGAATTTTTGAAGAATTTAGTCAATTTTCGATAATCGTATGAAAATGTCTCATAGCAGTGATATAGAAGAATTATCAACGACCCTCCACAGATGTCTTAGACAAGAAAAAAATTCAATCGAAAGGATCATATTTTTCATTTGACAAATGGAGCACATATGTTTTTATTTCCAACCTAATTATTTATGCTGTCATGTCCGAGTGGTCAAAGGCGCCGGCAGTGGAAAATTACGTCCAGGTTCAAATCCTGACCTCGGCAGAGTTTTTTTTTCATTTTTTTCTTCTTTTCATTTCTCATTCTTGTATTTTCCGTGGTTATACCATTAATTATAATTTTGTAGAATTTTTCAAAGAAATACGATTGATTACCTACTATTATTGTGTTCAATATAAATAACTAATAATATAATATTTTTAGTTCTTCATTATTTATTGGGTGTAGATAAAATAGCGTATGCAACTCTCATGTAATGGTTATTAATACACTCGCATAAACCATACGAAACTCACCTTCGGCTCGTTTCGTATCCCGGTTTATGCTCATGTATTAATAACCATCATTACACGATCGTTGCATAATATACTATTTTATCATTATTCACGCAGATTTTTTGATGACACAATACAATAAACATCACACATTTTGATTTCTACGGCTTTAGCACACGTATTCCGCTTATCCGCAAGAACTCCCTTGTCGCCGATTCGACTGATGTGACGTCACGCTTGACCACGCCCCGTTTCGGTGAAAGCCACATTCAACTATTAATTTGAGGAATAAGGAAAAAAATTGTTAAGTTAGCCGATTGCAGTTGTAGTCTAATTAAACAAGACCAACTGCTATAATTGCACCGATTTTAATGATGGAAGAAAAAGAAATTCTATGATTAAAGTATATCTTAGTTATAAGATTTCTTTTAGTTCGAGTGGTGCAGGCAGCCATAGTATATACTTAAATTTATCTTCTGAAGAACAGATGGCGCTGGCGTTGAGCGACATTGATATTTGATTTCTGTATGTATAACGAAATAAACCTATCTAGAATTGTCGGTTGCCTAACAATGGTATTCAGAAAGTAATACGATTCAAAATGTTTTTAAATATTGTCGTGGCGAAAAATAGTCAACTAATATCCTTCAAAATCACTAGAAACTTCGAACTTTTTTACAATCTGCTGATTTGTAGCTCTTTTTCCTGTGAGGTATGACAAAAGAAACGCAAATCGAATAATTATTTGTATTGCGAATATTTAAGCAAGCCATTCGGAAGAAAAGTGAAATTGATCAATGTAAATTGGTCAATTTTTTCGTAGGTGAGCTGCATTGAAGCTGGATTTATGTAGGTACGATTTTCGAATGAATGAATGAATGCGATTAAAATGAGATGGTCATTGGTCCATTTTTTACCTACATCCATTTAAATGCGGCGTATTTTGCAAATTTCGTACCTATTACATGAATCCAACTTAGCTGTTTATAATATTATGTATTGGATATTTTTTCGTATGCATATATAAAGCTTGCTATTAATTGAGTTATATGTCTACTCCGATTTATGTTCTCAATTTTATCTCAAATGATGAGGTAAAAACCGTTTCTCATTTGTATATTACTAACTGTTACTTGATATGAATTTGTATTCAACTTTTGTCAAATGTAGGAGAAAAAATGTGTCATTCAATTTTGAGATGTCTTGATAATTGTAACATGACATTCTTCTTTTTTAGCGTCGAATAGTATTTTGGAAATATGCCTCTCTCGGCGAAGAATCTCTGAAAAACCAGCCAATCCAAAACCCTGAAAGTCCGAGCATACAACATATGGTTCGGCACATTAGCTTATTGCACTCGAAAAGGGATAATTATTTATAAGAACATCGCATCATTTCTTGGATTTCAACAAGAGCCTTTCACTGTCAACTGATTGTGGTATTATTTATATTTCTGTAGTGTCCGCTTTTGAGGTACTTTATTCAACACACAATATTGTAGGTACAATACCTCGTGATCCCGTGATCATCATGAAACTTTCATTATATCTTGAATCAAAATATTTTTTTTCTTCTGTTGCATACCTGTACTTTTATGAATAGGTTTCTGGCTTCTGGAATCCACGCCAGAGCTATCAGAAGTAGCTCTAACATTGGTGGTTGCACAGTTACATAACATGCGTAAAGACTGATACGAAACGGTATGCAGCCATCTCTAGCCGCGACGCAACAAATTCCAATGAAAATCAGAAACCCTTCGACATGTCTGTACTTCATTCTTCCATTCTCTAGATGTCACAGCAACTCAATTACTACTACTTAGTACCTTACTAGAAAAGTTCATTTTTGTTTCTTCTTCATATCAATGATTTGCTGCAAAAAAAAATTTGTTCAGTGCATAGTTTTTCGGACGACAGTACTCATCGTACTAGTTTCTCTCCCAGAGTTCCCTCATGAGCACGAGAAAAATTCAGAGTGCCATCAGCGTCAATAGTGTTAACAATGTACTTGTTAAAAATAATAAAATGGGTTCACATCATTTTTGTGGAGTTCAATGCTGAAATCCCCAGGCATGTTTCTTCACAAAGAAAGCCGATCTATTTTCATTCTATATTCAGAGATCAGGAGTAACTATTCCTGCAAAGCCAATGCCAAAGTCGATGCTACGAATCACGAGCAGTAGTTATCTCTCATGGAAAAATCATGTGAGATCGATTGCTAAATGTGTTTCCCAGAAGCTTAGATTTCTATTTCGTCCGAAGAAATACTTCACCTCTAGTCAGCTAATGATCTAGAAAGCACAGATACGGCTTTTTTCAAAATATACTTCTCATGTACGGAGTTAGACACAAAAACATTCATTGAAACTTCTTGATTCTATGCAGAGAAAGGTAATTCATCTTGTTGGTGATTCTTCGCTCACATCGTTGAAGCATCGCAAAGGCAGAAACTTGTCTCTCTTCAATAAATATTTTCACGATCGATGCTCTTTTGAATTATCATCAGTCGTTCCAGCCGTGGCAGAATCAACACGGATAACCCTACGAGTCCGGAATTTCTCCCCCTTTGTTGTGAGCTTGGTGACCTATCGAACCCCTCTTGTCCAGGGATCTTTTTTCAATAGAACAGCTGACTTTTGAAACTCCTCACCGGAGGAGGTATTTGAAGTTAATATCAATTAGTATCTCCTGTCCCTTGATTCACGCGGTGTTCTTTATAAACATTAAGTACATGACTTCTCTTTCGCTTGAATCTTCGTGTATCAAAAAGTCCTCCGAGGTTTTTTCACCTTTCATTAGGCAGTGGATGCAATTAAATCAACTTTCATGTTTGTATAGCTAGAAATGTCATAATATAACAACGATAAGTTGATTTTTAATCAATTGGAAATCCAATTCAGTGGCGAAAAACCACATGGAAAATTCGGTTCAGAATAAAATCAGCATTTCCAGTACAATATATTGAACTCTTACGAGACTGAAAATAATGAAATGAATGTAAATATACCTTCCACTTTTAGATCAGTGGGACCCACAATACTAATTCAATATTAATCGGCTGTAGAAAAAATGGGGCATGCAACTCTCATGTAATGGTTATTAAATGATCGTTGCATAATATATATTCTATAAGGAAATTATAAAATGACAACTATAAGGGTGGTACAAAAAAAAATACATATACCTCATAAGGAAAATATTTCTCCTACCGATACTATTCGGAGGAAAAGCATTATTTTCGTCCTCTGGTATAAAAATAACTATCATTTTAAAGTCACTGTTGGACTTGGTAATGAGTAATATGTCATGTAGTGTAACTCGCGATCATGTACCTCTTGTAAAAGAAGACCTATATCATCCATCACTATCCATTGTTCCCAATAGAATTTGTATGAAACAGAATAATTTTGGATTTGGTAGCAATAAATCTTGAAACTTCAAAAGAACAAACTTCCATACATTATACAATGAATCATTTCACACAAACTGGGATATATTAGATAGTAAAACTGACCCAAATATGGCCATCAAATGTTTCTATTATAAATTCTATGACATCTTAGATAGGGATGTACCAAAGTACAAGACTTATAAACATACTTACCCAGTATGGTATACAAGTGAAATTATTAGACTAATTAAACAAAAAGCAAAACTGCATAAAAAATATAAATATACAGGAAATGTTGCCTATTACCAAGGGTTTAGCAGAATTAGAAAAACTGTTAAAGAAAAAATTGAAGAGGCCTACGCAAATTATTTTCAAAAAATTCAGGTCCAGTTGAAAAATGAACCTGTCATTCTGGTCCTTTATACATAACAAAAATTAAACCTCTAGAATTCCGGCCAAAATGTTTTACGGTGATAAATCATTATTTGAACATCCTCAAGAAATAGTAAATACCTTTGGTAAATATTTTGAAAGCGTCTAAGCAGTGGTGGAACCCGACTTGGAAAACGTTGATTTCAATTTCAGTTATGACACAGTTAATATCAGCTGTGAGCAAATAACCGAAAAAGAAATTTTAAATGCGGGTTACAAACTCAAAAATGAATTCACATCAGGTTCTGACAAAATTCCATCCTTCATTATAAAATATTGTCTGAGAGTATTAGTTCATCCATTGCGTACAATCTTTAATTCAATTCTTAGAACATCGGTCTTTCCTGATAACTGGAAAATTTCTAAAATTTGTCCTGTTCACAAATCTCACGACCATGCTTCTATTAGTAATTATAGATCAATTTCAATCCTTAATAACTTCGCAAAGGTCTTGGAGATTATATTGTGTGATTATCGCATTTATCTGGCAACTGAACATGTCATTTCTGAATCTCAACATGGTTTCATGAATTCAAGATCTACAATTAGTAATTTATCCATTTTCAGTCAATACTTATGTGAATCAATAGATCGAAGAGGACAGGTAGATCTGGTGTATACTGATTTCTCTAAGGACTTTGACAAAATAAACCATAAAATACTCCTAAAGAAAATTACTTGTTTGGGTTTCAATAATATTTTATATTTAAATAATAGAACCCAATATGTTACATACAATGGATTGTGTTCACAAAACTATATTGCAACCAGTGGAGTACCACAAGGTTCCAACTTGGGGCCTTTGTATTCTTGATATTTATTAATGATCTTTGCAAGACACTAGATTTCGATGAATTAATGTTTGCAGATGATTTTAAATTATATGTTTCTAATTTGGATGATTGTATTATTCTACAGGAACAAATCCACTCTTTGCACGAATGGTGTTTGAAAAATCACCTATTCTTAAATATATCTGAATGTAAAGTATTGACTTTCACTAGAAAATCCAATACTGTTTTTTCCATACTCGATAAACGATATACAGTTCTTGAACATGTTGATAATATTAGAGACTTAGTAATTCACTTCGACCAACAGCTTACATTTGACTTTCACATAAACGAAATTACTAAAGCAGCATATCGTATATATGGTTTCATCTTTAGAAATTGTAGAAACTTTAATGATATTACTGCACTCTCATCTCTTTTCTTCAGTCATAAGGTCTAAACTAGAATATGGATCATTAATATGGAATCCCATTTATAGCCAATCCTCAACAACCATCGAGAAAGTACAAAAAGTTTTTAAAATTTCTATGCTTCAAGGTTGATGGAGTTTATCCTTCAAGAGGATATATATGAATATACTACGTAAATTCGATTTCGTATCTTTAGAAAAACGCAGAAATCAAGCATCCATAATATTTTTACATAAGCTATTGAATGGTGAGGTGGACTCCCCTGTACTATTATCACAAATAGATTTTCATGTGCAGAGATTAGAGTCTAGATCAAATATCACTTTTTTGTGTAAAAGAGCTCAAACAAATATTATGTCTAATGCTCCAATTAATGTGATGTGTTCAAACGCTAACAAATTATCAAATATTTGTAATATTTTTAACTGCAGTAAGAGTTAATTGAGAAATAAATCACGAGCACATCTATAAGCAATTTGGGAATCAATCATGTTTGTTATTTTTTATTATTTTTTTTTTCAATTTTTATGTTGTATCCATGCCATATTCTGTAGGTTGTAGTTGTAACACTGGTACTATACTTCTAATTATATTACATTTGCTATCCTTTGTAAATTGCCTTGTAAATGGTTTCTGTTGGGCAATAAATGCTATATTGTCATTATTATTATTATCAGCAGCAAAATCCTCCCAACTAAAAAATCATCTATGCCCATAAAAAATATACTCCGTGGACTTCCAAGAGGGGCTCAAGTACTTTCAATCAAAATTATCATTGATGAAACTGGAATCAAAAATATTTCAAATGTGATATCGTAAATACATAATTTTGTCTTGTTGAATTTGAGTTAAAATATTGCAAATGATATTTTGAAATGAGTAGGTTCAGTTCAGCATTTTCAACAATCAACAATCAATTATCATTTCCTAATAAGTGTTTATTGATATTCATATTACTTTCTAGATTTTTTTAAATGAGAAAAAATTCATTAGCGCAAGGCAAACATAACGCGTATTCTCAATTAATTCAAATTAATTTACCCATCGCTAAAAAAGTGCAGATGCTTCTTTAAGACTTGAAAAATTGTTGAAAAAATCGAATCATATAAATATGGGAAGTACATATCCTTTTTGAATCAATATTGAATATTGAATGATGTTTATTTCCCAAGAAACTTACAAGTTTATAAAAGGGAAAATCAGAAACAAATGAATGATGAATCAAATAAATAGAGAGAAAAAAAATAAAAATAAAGTAAGACAATGAAATCAGACTTTTTACAGAAATAAAAATTAACATTATATAACACTATTCCGTTGTAATGAATTGATTGTTGTCCTATGTTTGATCTGAATTTCATTGTTGATAAATTATTTGAACATCTTGTTGAATGGTCATGTTGGTCACTATTAATTTTGAAGATGAGATTGGAATGTTTCAATTTATTTTTAACCAAATTAATGAACGTGCAGAGTTTTAGTGTGTGTATTGAAGATATATCTAACAGTTGATTGGGTTTGTATAAATTTTTTGTAGGTTCTTTATGATCAAATTTATACATACATTTAATTAATTTATTTTGTAAAGCTTTCAGAGGTCTCAATAAGGTTTTTGTTGCTGATCCCCAAACCGGAATTAGGTATTGAAATCTAGAATATACCAGAGAAAAATAAATTAATTTCAAATATTTCTAAGGCAGAAAATTTCGAAATTTAAAAAATACTCCTATGATTGGAGAGATCTGTTTTCTCAGAATTTCCAAATGTTTACTCAATGTCAAATGTTCATCTATGTATATGCCCAGAAATCTCACAATAAAAGAATATTTGATGATTTCAATATCTATTTTGATGGGATGGTCAGATTTTGATAAATTCGATTTTTTTAGAGATAAACATAAATGAAGATTTCTCGAAATTCAACGATAATTCGTGACTTATCAGCCAAGATGATATTTTTTGGAGATCTTTCAACATATCAACTTTAATTTCATGTTTATTTGCCCCATATATTACTGATGTATCGTCTGCGAACATTTTGATTTTTCCTTTCAAATCTAAATTGGAGAGAGAATTTATATACACGAGAAAAAGAACCGGTCCAAGAATGGATCCTTGAGGAACACCACATAAGACAGTTTTGAGTGAACTGGTTCTTTTCTCCATGTAGACAAATTGCTTTCTGTCTAACAAATAATTTTTGAAACCAGGCATGGACTATTCCCCTTACCCCTATTTGATATAATATACCCAGTAAAATTTTGTGATCGACCGTATCGAAGGCTTTTCGAAGATCCAGTGATAGGAGACCTTATTGTTTATTGGAATCAAGGTCAAGCTGAAATTGTGTTACAACGTCATTACTGCAGACTGTATCACTTGATCTATGAAATCCGTATTGCCCATCATATCAAATTAAAAGCGTTCAGAACGTTTTGTATAATTTATTCAATAGAATAAGATGACAATGTTTAAAGCGTTGAAAGATGTCTTCAGGTAAAAATCGTAATATCTTGGATATTGTAAAATTAAAGTGAACCCCGTTCAGAACAAAAATGCACAACAAAAGCAGGATATCACAGTTCCTGGGCACGAAAAAATATAATGTCAAATATTTCTCAGTATTTAAAATAATCTCTCATCCTCTCTGTATTTACAATATAATAAAACTTTTAAAATATAACGACTCAAGAGACAAAAAATTAATCGGACACCTAGTTAGACTAACGATGCTTCATCCTTAGGATTTTTGCGGCACGCTGTATTTCGGTAAACACAGTCCAAATTTAGTTTCGATGCCTGAGAAAACTGGAAGAGATACCGAATAGCCGCCTATGTGGTCTGGGTTTTGGGGTTTAGCGTCGCCTACCGTCGATACTTGCTTCAATTCCGATCCTGTTGGTCGCCTGGGAATAAAAATTGTCCATGTTTCATTCAGTATAACATAGTATTAGTCATGAAATCTATAGTCCACATTATTCTTTTTCCCTGCATCTAACTTAATAGAATTATAAATAATTATCCATTTTTTGTGAAGAGAATGAAGTATGGGGAATTGGTTTTTGGTTTTCTTCTCCTCCGAATCCTAATATAGAAATCAAAACTTTTACGAGATAAGAAAAATCAAAAAAAAAATACAAAAACTCTTTGTTGATAAGTACGCATAGCTGTTTTCTTTCTATGAATCAAACGTCTTTGAATTATGTGTTCGTACCTAGCAACAGAGAGGGTTTGTATTTTTTATATTTTACTTTTTTCATTGAAGTTCTAATTTATAATATTTGATTCAGAGAAGAACAGATATGAGAATTTGAAGCTTTTTTTTTTCGAGGGAGAGAAAACCCAAAGAATGGATTTCAGGTCATTTGTACCCCCTCAAATATAATACATAATACATAAAATAATTTTGATATTTCCGTTTATTTGACAAAGCACAAAGTTTCCTTCTCTGAAGGGTAAAATAGGAACAGAAAAATGTCTGTCAAAATAGAGTTGACGATAGAAGTTTATGAAGGAAATTGAAGGTCAAGCATTAAAATCAATCTTCAAAACGTGAATAATACACTGAAAAAAAAGTCCACTTCTGTTTCTGAATTGAATCTCAGCTTCTGGTGTTATATATAAGTAATCAAGCAAATGTGTGATTCAGGCTACGACGTCCGTGAGAAAAACGAACGAGAAATGACTAGGAAATTAAATCACTAGTGCCATCTTCCCGTGGTATCCATTCTATTAAATGATTTTTTTTCTAATATGGTGGTATCAGTTATGGAAAACCACCTTCTCTGATATTTCAGAAGTGTGGGCCGAGAGCTAGCAACGTTTTTGAGAAAGAATTTTCAAGAAAGCTGGTTCTTTAATGTCAACAAAAAGTTCAACATTGAAAATTTCCCATGGAGTACCTCAAGGTTCGATTATTGGACTCACTCTATTTTTGATATATGTAAATTCAATTTCAATGTTACCAATTCACGGCTCTCTCAACCTTTATGCAGATGATACATCGATTGTTTATTTTGGAAACGATGAAAATTTACAGAAAATATGATCAAATGTGATCTGGATATTATATCTAACTGGTTGATTCAACATAAGCTTACTCTGAATGTGAAGAAATCTTGTTTTATGGTTATATTAAATTCAAATGATTCATGGCATAATTTGAAGATATGTATTGATAAAGAAAATCTCCAAAGATCAAAATGCATCAAACATCTTGGACTATACGTTGATAAATTATCATGGGAACAACATGTTATCAAAATTTGTACAAAAATGTCTCCAGTGATAGGTGTTCTTGGAAGATCAGCAAAATTTATTGCTATCAGGTATCGCAAATTACTCTATTGCACTCTAGTTCACAGTCAACTTTCATATCTTACGATAATTTGGGGAAATGCTTACAATGGCAAGTTACAAACATTGAGAGTGCTGCAAAATTAAGCTATCAAGAAGATATTTGAATTTCCAGTTGGTCATCCAACAATTAACCTCTATTTTCCAAACCGTATCCTTGAAGTGAACTCTATCTACATATTTCAAGTCTGTTCTTTCATTCATGGCTGCAGATATTCGAATATTCATTCAAATTTACAATTGACATATAACAGGAACATCCATAATCACAAAACAAGAATCCTGAACCACATGAGGACAACATTGGCCAAGACTACCATGGGACAAAAGTCCCATGATGGACTCAAACTCTACAATAAACTTCCCCAAAACATCAAGACTCTAAGAATGAAGCCACTCAAGTTCAAACTCAAAAATTTTTGATATTCAACAATTTCTTTTAACATGTCTCAATTTTATTTCATTCGTTTCACATGTTACCTTTCATTCAAAGTGTCCACCCACATAGCTTTTGGCTCTGGGCAACAATTTGTTACTAATTCATTGTTGTAAATTGTTCCTAACTAAATTGGATATATTATTATTATATCTATGAGCAATTGATAACTGCAAAATGGGGAAATGTCGAAAGTGATGTCATTCGCCGATTACTTGAATAAACGGGGAGTAAATGTGTAAGGAGCAAAACGTGGTAATATTTCCAACGGATGGATTTACTAAAATGAAAAATATTGGTGCACAAAATAAAGTTCTGAAAAGGTTTGGTTGTCTTTAATAGTGAAAGTGGAAAATGAATGAACCATTGATTATTGCATAAATAAACCGGTTCAAATTCATATATTTCATTTTTACAGCAATGAATTAGTCTGGATGATGAATAATCAAGCCGAATTGATGCCTGGCAAATAAATTCTCTTATATATGAATAAGGTAATACTGAAATTATCGCCATACTAAAATGGGCTGAAATTATTTTTTTGTTCATAAAGGAAGAATCTGGCACATAGTTTATGTCAATTATAAAAATGACTGGAATAAGAAATTCATGTATTTATCTTCTCGAAATGATTCGAAATGTTTTGCCTGTGAATGTGTGATGACAGCCAGGTAGCCTACACCCTATTCGATTGAGCATTGTGAATGATACATTGAAGAACCAGTTTTTCAAAATTCTTGTTTTATTCGACGCTGCTAGTTCTCGTACTATTCAGGGCGCCAACCTCTCAGACTTGCGTCTGGTGACAGAGGTGAAAAGCGATTCTCTCCCGAAAACAAATTGGTCGCCAGTTCACCTTCAAGTCCAATTCTATTTGTGATCTTGTTCGTTATGTGATGTCATTTCCACCCTATCCGGAGTTTTCCATCGAATCAGAGTAAGAGCAAGATTGAGGAGCAACGGAAACTTCATGGTAGTAATACTCTTTTAATCAGAATCAGCATATTGAGTGGTTGCCCATACTCACAATGTGCTCCAATGTTTTTTCCAAAGGAGCCCACATAAACACTTGTTATACTCCCAGAAATCTGAGATGACCATCAAAGATCGTTCTATTTTCCCAACTTCCTACCATGAATAAATTTTTCACCTCAGAAATTGGTGAAAGACTCCCGTTGCTATGCTTTATATGTTACTCAGTATAATATACAATATATGCCAAGAGTAATAGTAACATATGAGACAGTAAAGAATCGAAATTTGAGTCTGAATACATTTTCTATGATGCCAATGTTCATACTTTCACAACTCTCACAACATCAAAGAGAGAATGTATTCAGGTTTTTCTACTTTTTAGAAAAATTGATTCAATATTCAATACTTACGTTCCACCGAAATCGACATACAGATATCTTTGCAATAATTCGTATGACACCAACGTAACACCAAATTGTGGAGATGATCGAAAGACACGAGCTGAAATAAAAAATATAAAAACATAAGTATTCTAGTGAAGGGAAATTCAAGAATACGTACTAAATAAAAACGATATACGACATAAATTTCACCATAATAATTGCTAATGAAGGAATTGGATAGTCAGGTCATTTTAGTGGATTTTTTTGCAATTTGCTATTACCTTCTATCATCCAACATACAATATCGATAATTCTGAATATTTGCCAAATCACAGGAGTTTCTTTCTCTGAAGGATATGTTGAAAAAACGCTGACAAGACTGTAAAATGTTGTCTGCATTCAATATCATGTTGCAGTACCAGCATGAATTCCTCGGACGACGCGTTTCCATGACAAAAAGTACATAAAATAATTTTAACGTAGGGCCAAATAGCTTTGTACTCTATTTCACTCCAGCCATTCATTAGGAAATGTTCGTATGAACAATAAACCTCCCAACTTTACATTTGCAGATATCCATCTCATTCCATTTTCTTGTTCGATCAAATTATATTGAGCAGAGAGACTATAGCTGCTGTCAGGAAAATTAATCTATGGGGCCGTTCATAAAATACGTTCGCATACAAGGGGGGGGAGGGGTCTGGCTGAGTGTGACAAGATGTGACAAGGGGTATACGGCAACGTGACGTTCGCCGTTTATTATTTTTTGACACGAGCGCTAGCCAGCGTGACCACTTTTGGTAGAAATCTACTTTTTAGTAGATTTCTGACGAAAATTGAAAAATTATGGTATGAAAGAAATCTTCAGTAGATTTTGGTAGAAATCTGCATGTGCGACATCTTCTAACGAATTCCTAATCTCGTCAGATTTTTTAATCAAATCTATAGTGACTCCATCTTTGCGAATGAATTTTCAATTGAGAATGCGAATTAATCTTGTTACAGTACACTGTATTTCACTATACAAATGAAACAAAATAAAGCGATTTTTTACTGTTTCATTGTGTTATTGAGCATTGAATCTTCTGATTATGTAAAATATGTATATTATTTGTGGCCATCCATATTGAAATTGTTTATAAATATCTTGAAACCAAAGGCCAACCAACATATAAATTATTTAAATTTGTAAAACAAAAAAAATTCCTCCCTCTAGGGTGTTTTCTATTATATATGAACATCGCCACCTAGTAGTCAGATGCTAAAAAACGATATGTATCAGCCAACAGATATTGTAGCAGTTTTCCGCAAATGGTTTAGTAGTTTTTAGTAGATTCGAACTCATGATATAGTAGATTCGAGCAGAAAAAAGTGGTCACACTGGCGCCAGCTCTGTGGCGCGACTCTAGCGGCGTTGCGATCCATCACAACAGGTTTCTTTGTTTTTCCAATACTTGAGACAGTAACGTTTCCACGTACCCTGCGCTCTCGATTCGATAACTGACTTCTGAATAATAGAAATATTATTTATTATTTATACGTTCGTTATGAAAGATATTTATTAATTTATTTAATTTTTATTATAATACCTAAATAAATATTTTTGATTTTCAGAATTTGTTTACTATCATTTAGAATTTATCATACTCAGCAGGGGGGGGGGTCTTAGTTTTTGTGACGAAATATTTCTAGGGGGGTCACAAAAAGTGTGACACAGCGTGACAATGGGGGGGAGGGGGTCAAAAAAAGCAGATTTTAGTGTGACGTATTTTATGAACGGCTCCTATTAGGAAAACGGCAAAAACCAGTTGGAAGGAGCTGAGGGCCAACAAATCACAGCTGGTAGGTGCGATAAAATTCTGTACTGAGGTGGAAATTTAAACTCAAAGCATGAATCAAAAAATACTTCTTCCCCACTGGATTTATTGCTAGATAACTGCCAAGCTGAGTCTCGTTCAATTTTTGTAATTTTTATGTTAGGTATAATAAAAACATTTATTCTCATTTTTATTATTTTATCTTCATCTGGTTGCTCAACTTTCCTATATCTCTGTGAACAACGCTAAAATACAACTTCTTTTGATTTTTGAAAAAAATCGAGAATGGAATGGAAATAAACAAATCTCAATTCTGAATTTCTTTTTCAATATACAGATGAGTTAGTGAATATACACTCACCGGCATAATCAGTGAATTAGTCATTATCCGACTAGAGTTGTGAATTCACTGATTGTATGTTCTTCATTTCAATATTTTCATGAATTCGTTGTTGCAGTTTTTTGTAATAATGTTCTTGTCAGACATTAAGATTTACTCAAATTTCCTACAACCCAGTCGTTCATAAAAATTTGAACTAATGCACTAATTATGCCGATGAGTGTATATCTGAAAATCTGTCAAATACGTACCTGTTGTTCCTTTCCAAAACGCACCGAAACCTTCCTCCCTATAAATTTTCCTAGCTGCGTCCAATAAGCCGGAGTAAGTCGTCTGCCCCGCTCTAGCAACAACTTGCAGCCTGGTTTTGATGACATCTGCCGGCGTACACAGAGCAGCAGCGGGTATGCCGGCCACCATACCGGCGCCCAACAACGTTATCGGGCTGTTGTATCCGTTTTCGTCCGAAAATTTCGCCTTCGTGTGAGCGTACACCGGGAAATATATACCGCTGAAGGGTATGTCCCGAAGGAAGCAAGCGCGCGATCCCTTGTACAAACCGAGAAAGCCCAGGTCTTTGACTACGTTCCAAGCGCGCACTTTCGCTCCTCCCGCAATTTCGCCAGCCACTTGCAGACGAATTTTTACTATTTCTAGAGGATTGGTGAATATTACTTGGGAACCACCGGCCTAGAAATGCATCATATTCCAATAATTGTCAGTTTCAACGTTGTTTTTCGAAAAGAAATATAACGCACATATCTTACATCCTTCCTAGGAATAAAAGTTATTTTTGGGATTGTACCTACTAGAGGATTTTTCTTCTGGTGCAGATGGTGTAAACTTCAAAGGCGACACGCCATCTGCTGGATGTCGACCGAAGACTACACCAAGTAAAGGAGACCTCTTACAGAGGGCACATCGTACGGCAAAGCCGCAACAAATGACCTACCGCGAACGAAAACCGTCTTCGGCATAGAAAAAAGATTTGTTAGTGCAATCACTTTGAACATAGAAATCATGATTTCTGGTCTACTTGCAGCTTTCTCTGCAAATGATTCTTTTTCGCGGCAGTACATTTTTTACGACTGTCGTACGATAGCCCGCTATAAGCGGTCTCCTCTACATGGTGTAGTAGGCGATAAAGACTTTGGTCGTCATTCAGCGTGCCAGGGTTTCACCATTCGCACCAGATTCAGACTTTTGTTTTGTAAGCAACAGATTGTTCAAAATGTTTTGTGTTAGCATGTCCAGCCGAGTGTCACTGAGGACACCTATGGCGGGTCTAAACGGATGTCTGGCATTGGATTCGTAAATGCAATCATTTCAAACATGAAAATTCTAATTTTTGGGGTTTTCCTTAATTATATTCAAATATTCAAGGATGTAAATCTCCATTCAAAAAAATTATAGGTTGTTATATAAACAATGGCCCAAAAATATTCCATTACGAATAAACGAGGTGTTGAAGTTTTTGAAAAAATGGAAGAAAATATCGAAGTTGATGGCTGAACGCATGGCACTTTATTGGAGAATTGCTTTCGTATCGAAAAATGTGCAGCTTCATTTCGAATTCAATACAACACAATTTTTCCACTATTTTTTCGAACCATACGAGGGTTTTTATTTTATACTGAAAAACTAGGAAAAAACTTAGGTCTTCATATCCCGAAGTGAGTTTAAAAATAAATTTAATTTGAGGAAAAATCACAGGCATATAATTTTTTTCATAAAAAATATCGAAATTCCTTCCCGTACCCATGCCACTGTTGTAAAATATCCCAAATGGTGTCGGAAACATTAAATGATATTCTTTTTTAAATTTAACACCTCGTATTTTTGTAATGGAACATTTTGGACCATAGTTCATATATTTTGATTTATTCTTTCAGATTCAAACCATTGATTATTCGCATATCATAAAGGAACACTCTGTATACACACTTCACTTTGTGATCATTGGAAAGTATTGGGTTGAGAATAATCATCTGTATCCAAATTGAAGTTGAGTTTACAAATAAATATCACAAGCACTGCAACACCTTTGCACTTTTTATTGAGATTCCAAGAGAAGCGATACACCCTCAGCCGATGTCAAGAT
The DNA here is from genome assembly GCA_032362365.1 of Zygogramma bicolorata. Lineage (NCBI taxonomy): Eukaryota > Metazoa > Arthropoda > Insecta > Coleoptera > Chrysomelidae > Zygogramma > Zygogramma bicolorata. The sequence continues at coordinate 2,174,872 of JAVJAQ010001639.1, read as the reverse complement.
ACACCCTCAGCCGATGTCAAAATGGTGCAATTCAGTTGAGGTCTTGGCGCAGCAATTTTATTTTGAAGTTTAAGAATATATTCAAAATTATAACTGAAGTGTTCATCAAATAAAATTAACTGACATTCACATGTGACAAAACACTAAAAACAATAATAATCGCTTACAAAATGCTCACCGTTTTAAATTTTCAAATGTCAAAAAATGTCGAAGTCTTAACCTTGATCAGAATAGTTGCAAGAGTGTTGCACATTAGTTGAGGTTTTCACCAAAATAGAACTGTGATCTCAATTCAAAATTTCAATTGAGTAAAATGAAAGTGACACCATATTTTTCAGATATTCGAAATATTTTATTCAATAAGCATTAGTTGATCCAAGTCTGACAAATAGTTCCACAAACAATAATTTGACTAGATTATCAAATAATTTGACAATAAAATCGAGAGAGCAATTTGGTTAGTGAAGAAATAAATTATAACATTCAGTATTATAACTTTTTTTCACTACTGAAAATTGATATAATCAGTTAAAATATTGCTGAATACGTTTCTTAGGAACATTATTCATCAATATAAGACTCTAAGCGAGTTGTCACTCAACTTAGTTCTCCATTTGGGATGAGTGTATTCAGGAAACATCATGAGAATAGAGAGAAACTAGTACTTGGCATCAATCTTGATTAATTGATAACATAAACGATTTCATAATCCGTTCAGAAATTTCGAGCAAACCGAAATCATTGTGAATCTAGTTAAAAAAAACTTTCCATATACTAGCTCCAAATATACATTTATCGCAAGAAATAGTAAACTCACACAGCAACCAGCTATAACTTCTCCATAAATAGGGATATTTCCATTTTTATCCATCAATTTGTCTCTGACAAGATCATTCATCTGAAAAAACATCACATTATTGATACTGATTAATGATACCAATTTGTTGTCTGAATGGGCGTCAAAATTTTTTTGCGCTTTTTACAAAGAGTAATATTAAACAAATATAAAACTAAGATATACTCACAGTTAATTTTATGGCTTTTTCAGGAGCAACACCTAGCAGTTGTGGAACAAGTCCTCTATACAATCCGAAGATACCTTCATGTCTGATTACTTTTTTAAAGCAATCAAAACTATTTCGGTACATAACTTCACCAATAAAAGATCCAGTTCTTTGATTTTGCATTCTAGTTTTGACTAAATCGATTGGGTAAACTGCCGTTGCTCCAACAGCTGAAAAACAACATTTTTCTTGAAAACTGTTATAAGATTCACAAATTGAAGCAAAACTTGAGAGACATCTAACCACTCTCAAACACTTCATTCACATCAACGTAAAAAAACTCACCTCCGGCAATTGAACCCAATGCAAATCTGTATGTACTTTCCAAAATCTGAATTATGACTCCACGATCTTCAGGACTCTGGAAGAGATATTACAAAGACATGATTTTATCATTAACACGGGAATTTGCTATTCAAGCCAAAATATTCCAATGAAATATTCCTAGAATTTCTGAACAAATACCTTGACTTCCAACTCGATTGCTTCATTTGACTTTTCCACGCAAATCGAGGGTAGTGCCAGATAGTTTCCAAAGAGATATGGAGTCTGGGTGTTATTCTTTGACACCAGTGTCACTTTTGATGATAATTTTCCAAGTTACATAATATTTCGTTTATCTCGTGTTTCATCCATTTTTCATTTACAAGCAAAATGTATTTTATTTTGTATCTATGATTCAAATTGTGAGATAATAATTAGAAATCATTTTCATTAGGAATTTTGAGTAGGTACAAGGTACAAAACCCAAAAAATACTTTCGAAAATCTAGTAGTAACGTTATGTTTCATTGCATTCTATTGCCAAAATTCAAATTTCTTCATAATATTCTTAGTAAAAAACACATGGATATGATTTATTTTTCTTTATTTCAATCTCAAATAAATTATGGTATACTGTCATAGGGGGGAGTTAATCAGAATTATCTGAAAAATTTGAAAAATTTACAAAAATGGTTCTTAAAAATCATGTATGGTAAAAATATTCGATATTCCTCCAATAAATTATTTTGTGAAAGTGAAAAAATGGATATCAGACAATTATTTTGTCTTAATATAATAACTTACATATTTTCTCATAAAAACTGCTGAAAGTATAATAAACATTTATATAATACACGAAATAAAAACGAAATTACTACTAAAAATAAAATTTCCAAAGCCAAGTCACAAAAAAAACTCTTTATATTTAGCATCATTAATTTACGATAAATTCGATTAAAGTAACATAGTCAAAATATTCTTATAAAAAAACTGGTGAAGAAATATATTCTTGAAACTCCCAGATTATTTTTCCAGAATCTTATAGAACTGAAATTTTCCATGTGACTGCCAGTGTGCTGATTATACTGTCATTTTCATTTATTATTAAACTGTTATTATATTATTAAATCATTTATTTTTAATCCATAATAATTATTCAATAAAATATCTAATCCTTACATCAAGTGCAATAACTTCGTAAGGTTTAAATATTTATTGACATATTATTTATTTCAAAATTGTAATATTGAGATTTATTGTGAATAAATTGTTATTATTATTATTATTTTTTTATATTAATTTGAACCATGAAACAATTAATGAATCCACCAAAGCTACATTGTTCTATACAAAGTCATTATCCATTTTGAACTACATCACTTACAGTTACTTTTGAATTGAATTTTACACACAATTGAAATGCTGTAAATGCTAGTTTAGTCCATAAGTTGGATTCGAATGAAAAGTGAACTATTGTTATTTTTTATTAGTGATGTTGCCAACTTGTTAGAAAATTGACAACAAATACTCATATTCAAAAAATCATTTGGACAGGATGAAAATCTGATCGTCGAGACTACTTAGACAAATTGTATTCCTTACAAAAGTGATTGAATAAATAAATGAAATACATTAAACTCTTTTTCAATTAGCAAAAGAAAACTTCTTCTATTCGGGTATATTTTTTAGAATGAATATTTCCGCTGATATTATACTCACAGACACTGCATGAATCTCTGCTAATCGATTAGTTATTTGCTTGAAATACTGTTCAGGAGCAATGGCAGAAAGATCGCTATAGACGATTCTCCTGAAAAACAAAAATCGATACATTAAAACATACAACAGAAAAATTGAGAGAACACAAACCCATCCCCAGTGTTGTTATCCATCTTGTACAAATATCTAAGTTCCAAAGAGCAGCACAATCAAAAAAACATTCACAATGAATATTCCATCATGCAGATATATAAGCAACATTACTTACAATTTCTCAAAAACGCCAATTTAAGCATTCAAATTCTTCATTGAGCTTATCATTAATTGTATGAAATTCATATTTACCCAGTTTGATGGAGTACGTCTGATAAATGGAAGAGAATGTCTACTTCTAGAGGCGTCATTTGAGACATGGCTTGTGCGGAATGCATGAACTCTTCCTTGCTGACTTCCTGCGTTCGGTGACCGTTGGTCACATTGAGGTATATACGTTTCGCAAGTTCCATATTATTCAAAAGCGAATTGAATGCAATGAAATATGGAAAACTTACGCGACTTGCACCTTGCAATTGTTGCTGTGCTGCCTGAAATTGAGGACAAATTTGTATGATTCCAAAAAATAGCATAGCAAAAATGTATTAGAAATTGCTTCAAAAACCTCTTCATTCTGAAATGATGCATCCTTACATTTCTGGTAACACTGTATCACAACTTCATCCTTATTAAATGTATTCAAGTGTGTAATATGTATTGATTTGCTTTACTCTCTTACCTCTATCAAATGAGACTGGACCTGTTTGGTAAGCAAATGGCTCTTGATGCTAACCATGATTTCCTGAAAATCCAAAATAGAAATAAAACCTGTACCATTTTTATCAGCCCTTCTAAAACCTTCAATAGCGTATTCTTCATGAAAATCGTGCAGGAACTGGCTGAACTCGTTATAAGTTACTAATCGGTTCTTGTCTTTTCCAAAATAGAGTTGAATGAACGGGGACTCGACGTTGAACGGAATTTTCTTGTGAAGATCGGTCTTTTGCATCACCTCAACGAACTCCTCTGTCGAAATAAAATTTATATTTTTTGATTGAAATATTCAAGTTGCAGATTGAGAGAATCGGAAAAAATTATATGACATTCGATAGACAAATAAAAGGATGAATTATTAAATCAGTAATCACATATTGAATCAATTCATTCAGATTAGTGAATTTGTGAAATATTTTTTATTAATAATAATTGTGTATTAATTGACCACATGTTAAGTGACTTCATATTAGCCCCCATACCGAAAAATATTCAAGATTCAACTGTTGGCAAAATTAGCCAATCGACAAAAAACTAAAAAACATTATGGGGGCAGCTTGAGGAAGGCATTTCCCATCTCTAGATAACTGACGATAATAATCAATAGTTGAGATTTTCCCTGTGGAATTGTGGAGGTCTCCTTTTCAGTGATCACTCTAGTCAGTACCAGATGAAAAATGTCAAACTAGGGATAACTGATATTTCAAAGTTTTATTGAATCAAAAGCATAAATATATTGAGATCTGAAGCGAGCTCAGGTGCTACCTACTTCTAATAATACAAACAGGAAAAAACTTGATTATGGCAATTAATATTTTTTGGCAATATTTTTCGATCCTGAGGAATTATTTGCTTGAAGAAGCTATTTTATACTACTGTATAAACGACTTATTATTCTTTTATGTGGCTTCACAAATATGATCATAGCTTTTATATTCAGGGTTATAACGACCTTTAAAATTTGTCAAGGTCAGAAACAAAAATATAAGATATGATAAAATAGCTTAAGACCTAAGTAAAAATGGTACTTACGAAAACTGACCATCCCATTTCCATTTGTGTCGAATAATTGAAAGGCAGTTTTATACAAGGCGTCTGGAAAACAAAGCAGCCCTTCGAAGGCTTGAAACTCTGGATAGGAAATGAGTCCATCTTTGCTAGTATCGACTATGGCAGCCAAAAGTCTCAGAGTATCAGCATTGTAGTTGTTTTGGTCCAGAATATTCAAATATTTTATAACAAAATCTTCAGCGGTCATATACTTCTCCCCATTTTTATCAACTGATGCATACTTGAGGAATATCTCGCGTAGCTGAGATTCATTTGCCCTTTTCAAAAAACCACCACCCTGAAAAGATGAAAGTGAATGGTATTATTGGTAAACAAACTCTAAGTTTGGTGATAAAGGTAGTGAAATATAAAACAAACTCTAAGTTTGGGGATAAAGGTAGTAAAATATAAAACAAACCTAAACAATCCTTTTTGCAACTGACCTCTACTGTGTAAATAATATTTCTGGACACGACCATAATTTTGGATAATTTTTCCGAAACAATGAACAATTTCGACCCAGTTCTTATCGTAGATCTGCGAATACAACGCCTTGGACCGGTCTCATGCCTCTACGTCAGTGAGGTGTAAAAATAGTCATAGCACAGCATTTAGCACATCACGTATTATGTCGAAAAACAAATCCGTACAATAGTTCGCTGTTCCGAGTGAGAATCGCGAGAAAATGAATATAAATAGTAAAAAGTTGTAAAATGCCATCGTATAAAAATTATAAACAAAAAACGTTTGTCAAAAATGAAGTGTAGCATGTCAGACGTTGATTGGATTAGAATTCATCAGGTGAGTTAGGTAACTGAGAAACTGGGATGAAAGCGCACCTGAACGAAAAATATAGTCGGGAGTAATATTCAAAATACATAAAAAAATTAGTAAATCTATTTTAATTCAATAAAAACTTTTTTTAGCCAAATACCATGGTTGAAACTTAGATTTTTTTCTATTGCTGGTTGTTGCATCGTTATTGGTTCAAAATAACAGGGTTTGAGTTCGTAATATACAAATGGGAATAGTTGCGTCGAATCCCAGCTTCACATGAAACTGTATTAATTACTTATAAAAACTTTGCACCAAAAAAGATGCATTTCTAAAGGTGCGTTTTTTATTTTTTCGTGCAGCAGGTTAATGGAAGTGTATTCAATGAAGGTCTCGTATTGATTAAATTGAGGTGTTCGAATCGTGTTTCGTCCGAGGGGGAAACAACTAGCTAAAATCTGTACAAGATTTAAAATCTTTCAAAGACTTAAAGACTCAAACGCATGACTTGAAGACTTAAAGGCATGACTTGAAGACTTAAACGCACGACTTAAAGACTTAAACGCATGACTAAAGACTCAAAACGATGACTTAAAATTTTTAGGTGTACAAGATTGAAAGAAGATGTTTCCCCCCCCCTGTTTCGTCCAGATGAGCGAAAGTTCAGAGACCAAAACAAAATTGAAAAATTCGAAGTGACAGTAGAAGGTTGAAATTTGATACAGTGGTTTAAAATAGAAAAATGAACAACTTATTCCTTGGCATTTCTCGAAACTTTCAGTGAATATCCAATAAGAGATTCATTCAGGAAATGTGGAATTTGACAGGCCCATAGTAGAACGTGAAAACTAAGTGGGACTTTTTTGCTAAGGTCAACAATTTCTCGAAGAAGAAATGAAACTACCGCAGAGGTTTGTATACTATTTCATTCAAAATCATTCGGGAAAACTATGATATAATTAATGAGAATGGACTTTGAAAGGGACAAAATGTCAAGGTTCGATGAAGTTTACGTCGTCTAGTTTTTCTTGCATGTTGTATGGGTTTGAAAATGAAGGTATCCATAATTTTTGGTTCCTGTCGTGATAACAACCTAGCTCGTTATAAATTTAAGGGCCTCGGCCATTATGACGGCCATGACAGTCGAGTAGAAACTGCTAGAGACTCAACAGATATGATAAGAAAAGATAACATTTGGCTAGGTTTTTTCAAACGCTAAAACATTATAATATTCATTATCCCTATCAAGCTAGTGACTATCTATTGGAAATTCGCTTGAGATATAAATGCCTTATCATAAAGATAACAGCTTTCTGCCGTTATCAAATCATCTCCCCTAATCCGGTATTATCTAATTTGCATATCAAGCGGGTGTCTATCTGTTGGAAATTCGCTTGAGATATGAATGCCTTATCATAGAGATAACAGCTTTCTGCCGTTATCAAATCATCTCCTCTAATCCGGTATTAGCAGATTTGTATATCTGTCATTGCCCGCAAAAAGGATTCAGTTTTTTGTCATAATCAGTTTCCTACCTGATGGACTGATGGTTGATGAAAAAACATGTTTCAGGTTTGAATGATTTAAATTTTCAAAAGGTCGGAAAATCAAAATAAATGTAAAACGCATATACAGTACGCAGGTATAGGCTGAAATAAATTTTCTTCTGACAAACGTATTAATATTCTTGAAAAATTTTCTAATTCAACTTGTGATATGATTCACTATACAGGGTGATACATATCAAAGTAATGAACGAATTGGCATGTTTGTCAAATAGCACACCTACATATAAGGTTTTTCGAAATCTCTCGTCAGTACGGATTTCAGATATGTTTTATACATACGCACCAATTTGGCATATAGTGATAGAAATTACTAAAAATTTGTTTGAACTCTGGTTTCAGGTCATCAATTGATCTTCATGCTGTTTACACACCCTGTTATCAAATACTAACAGACTATGGGAATTTGAATATGAAATTGTTATATTTCGATCGAAAACAATGCTCAATGTCCTACTAACTACACAGATTCGGCTACTAACATAACTTCTACATCACCGTTTCCCAATTCAAATTTGTTTATTATATTTATCATTCAAGCAATTCTTTGGTAATTCCCTGAAGATAACGAATGGGAGAGAGATAGCGCATACTCTAACAGCTTGTGAAACATCGAGAAATTTCTACTTGACATTAGTTGACAGATATAAACAAAAAAAAATCACTACGATTTTCTTCTCGAAATTCGTCGCATGGTAGACGCGGAACAAAAGGTTGACAAACAAGTTCTCCGACCTTGTACTATTTCAATAAAAGTAAAATAGAAAGATCGTCAATGGGCCAACCCATAATGAAGAAATAGAAGTCAGAATGTGATAAAAGTATAAAAATCACACATGAAATATTCTCAAACATTTTTCATTACCGCCTTTGGTATTGTCAAGTAGAGAATGACCCCGATTCGATCACTTTCAACTATTCAAAGATTTATTGGCAATAGAAGCAATGATTCATTCTCAGTGAATTTTAACATCTTTATGAATGTAATACCTATTAGTGATAAATGCGTAAAGTTATCATATTGGGGATTCGCAAACATTATACCATACAAGATCTATCGTAAAAACAATTAGTTCTTTATATACAGAGTGCTCCAACGTAAATTATGCATCTAGATTTTCTCCTTCGTAATTTGAAGCAGACACGTAAAATTTGCTTTCGAAGGAGATACATTTTACATATATTTTTTAACCTCTGCCTTCAAACACCTAGCGAAGGGGTGTCACAACCCTAAAATTCAAATGGAAAGTAGGATCGAGTGATATATCATGTGAAAGGATACAAGATTATCTTCCTAATTACTATTTATTTATTGAAATTCGCCCGAACAATCAATGCAAAATGGGCGTTGAGAACATCTAAAAAAATTGTTCTAAAATTGTTCGTTTTCGTTAACCAGCTGACGAACGTCAACCCTCAGAAGTCGAAACTTGTGCGAGCAATGGATCTACACGATAATTTTGGTATTGATGAAAAATACAAAGAATTTTTCGGTTTGAGAATCAGAATAACTACAAACACTGCAGAACACCATCATTTTAACGAAAGTAAGATTTCAATGGTGACATTTTTCATTACAATCAAATTCGCTATTTATCGTTTGCTTTTTATTGGAAAACTGCAGATGAGGGTTTTATTTCAGTCTTGTCACTGATTCAGTTCGTTTTCTTTGAAAATTATTTCAACTTCACCTCAAAACATGGTTTATTCCATTCCAGAACGAGTTGAAATTGTTGACTTTCATTTTCGAAGAAACCACTGGAGTCAATTCCGTAAAATATAGGATTGGACCCAAGTGATCGACTTGAAGAGAAGTGAAATTAAACGGTAAGCGGGTTTGAAATTGACAAGTGTCAGGTATTGTCTATTGCCTCAATTGTCTGTCATCTGATGAGTTATTTTTCTCAAACTGGAAAACAAAATAATAGAGGAAAGATACTTATGGTCAATGAGAGAGCAGGTTTTTTATTCAACTGAATTAGCAGAACACAAGAAATTTAACGTAACGACATTTAACATATTGCTGTGAAGTTAGGGTTTTCGATTGTATTGAGGCATAGGTTCTTAGAATCACGTATATCATGCAACATAAACTGAAGGGTACCTGCACCTATCTGCTTCATCTTGCTCCAGGTTACCAACTGAATTGTATCCCACTGGTTTAGTTGGAGTTCATCAGAAATCTACGAATTATATATAATCCTGATTCACGAACGATACAAATGAACCCAAATCTACCCTGAACACCACGGCAAGTTCCCTTCCGGGTACGTTCATATGGAGATTTAGAATAAAAAGAGATGACTCTTGTTATTCTAGGTTCAAACTCTCCCCTTTGGCGCTTGTGGCATCAGTTGCCTGGCTTATTCCACCATTATTACATATTATTTTTGAAGTATCGGTAGTCGCCTCTCTCGAATCCAAAGCGAGATCAAAATTCACAACCAGAACGGAACATGTGATTATTGTAGAGAGCATCTTTATCACCAAAAGTCTCTCTCAAGGAATTCTAAAATATTCAATCCACCATCATTTACGCTGCAATCATGTTATTGCATTATAAAAATGTAAAAAACTACAAGTTTTTTTTTTTGATAAATGTCACAAGATCAAGATTCCACCTATCAAGATAAGAAAATTCAGACGTAATCGAATCATCTTATTTTGCAACTCCTTATCACAGAACTGAGGGACATCCTATTTTTGCTCATTAAAAGGAAAATTTGAATCCAATCGTTATAGCATAAGCATTTTATTGCAATGCTGTTGTTCTAATGATAATTTTCAACATAAATGTCGTTTAGAATGAGTCAGAATTGCGATTCTTTACTTTAATTTTCAAGACTTCACCACACCCTTGTACGAAAATAATGTAAAGTAACTTCAAAGTCGCTCTCAATGACATATTATGGTCGATCTCACGATCCTCTGGGCGAGTGAAATTTAAAGTAATTGCTTTATTGATCATGTGTTAGTTCGAGTATTTAGTCATTTAACAAATAAATATATTACATATGCACCTAATGAAAGTGAAAATCCCTTCCTCCTCATCTTAGGTATATAAAGTCGAAATTAGTGAACATTGTTGGACAACTATGATGAAAAAAAAAGGATCGGACTACCGATCGACTAGAGGTGGTTCGAGAGGTGGTCAAACCGGTCCTTGGTCATACGAAACAAAATCTAGGGATCCATAACAGAAAATATTAGGCTCTTTATTTTAAAATCAACACACTGTATATAAAATATTGAAATCGGTATAATTAGTTGATTATGCACTTTCTAAATTATCAAAAACTGGAGAAAGCACATTGAGGCTAAGTAAGTTTTCTTCTTCTCTAAGATATAGAATAAATTTTTGTTAATGTTATGATCAAATTTTCTCGTTATGTTATCTCTCTGCTAATAATAGGTCCTATTAAAACATTTGGTGTGAAACCTCATATAAATCATTTACCCTAACACTGATTTGATATCATTCGACGTGTGTTAGATATCATCTTCAGGAGAAGAAAATTGATACTTTGCTATTCATATCAAAACATTTTGCTTTTTCCAGACTTTCGAATGCATCGAGAGGCCTCCTAATATGTACATCTTTGATCAGTCGCAGATTGTCTTCACTAATTCCGAGACTAATTATTCTATGGTCATCATCCAGAGCATGCTGTGCGACACTGGACTTTTCAGGGTTACATGAATTCAGTTGTCAAGAATAAGGAACCTTATACCCACATGAGATATCTTACGTAAGCATACTTAATGCGTGAGTTATATAAATAACCAAACATAGTCTACATGTTTGAAATCAATTTTATTCTGAAAATATTAACCTTGTTAGCGAAACGAGTGCCAAGGACGTCACTTAGGTGTTAAGATAATTCATCTCTACAAAAGTTTTCATCTCAGTGCAAACCAAACATGCTCGTTTTCAGTAATACATACGGTGCCAAATCCATTTATCTGTGGGGTCTTCAACATCAGTGCTGATTAACCATAAACGTCAACCATCATGTATCGTCAATAAGACGTGAGGAGTGATAACGCTAAAGATTACATGCACAATTATTTTAGTCCCAAACAAAAATACTTTATCATTTTTTATCAATTGGGTGACAGAGGTTAACGGATAATAACAATAAATAAAATAGTTAAATATATTTCAGTGTTGATTATAGCTGGCTTTGAGAAAGAAACTCTGACGCATGATATGAAATACAGAAAACACAATATCAATTGATATAATTCTTGAGAAACATTTTATTTTCCTTCAGGCTCTGACTTTCATAATAAGAAAAAATAAGTTTGTGGAAAAACATTTTTCAGAAATAGCTTACGTTGATATTTGTGAAATGAATAATATAATATTTGAGCAAGAAAAACAGTAACTGAGTAAATTCTTGGAGATATTAAAGAACAACAGGAGTTAATCCAACAAAACCTATCCATTAATTTTGCATTTTTTCCCCAGATCTGACAAAGAGAACCTCTCAATCGTTTTCGCTTGCCACACATTTTCCTTCAATTGTTTTAGAGAAGGTTGATTCTGCTTAATCATTGGTCTGATAGAACCCAAATACTATTTTTCAAAGGTGAAAATCTAAAATTACAGTAATTTTGAGATCATTTCAGTCTGGTTGTCACCGCACTTCAACACTTTTTTCAAATTATCACTATAAAAATCGAATCAAAAATGCCGATATGATTGGGGGGTGCATATTTCGAGTTTCTTGGTTTATAGTCAAAAGTGCTTATAACTACCTCCACATGAAATTATTTTCAACTTGTTCAAAAGGGCGGAAGGAGCCTAATTTGTATATGAAATTTCCATACCAAATTTCTCAAGTAATTTACCCTTCAGATTTCAGGTTGGATTTCTGGAATTCAACACATAATTGCAATATGTCGTCTTTGAAATGTGTACACCCTTGAAGAGTTTGAAATTAAATTTAAAAGTAGGTGTCATGAAAAAGTATCGATTCAGGGATTTTAGCTCTTTCAATATTTCCAAGGTCAGGTTGGTTTGTCCAAATTCAGTCATTAGCACATCAGGCAGTAGCCTTCCGCCCCCCCCCCCTCACCTCAAAAATTACACAGGATATGTTTTTCTTCAATACCCACCAATGATCTTATCAAGATTCGACAAAATTTTCATTTTCCTGCGCTCACCCTTTTCCAGACGAATTCCTCTGTACCTCATTGAACTCAATTGATAAAATTCATCTCCTTTACTAAAAAATGAGGAAAAAATTTCGTTTTTCTGGTACCGTCTGGTACACTAAGATTTTAAAAAAAGGTTACGGGAAGTTGAGTATTTTGACCTCCTGCACAAAAAATTCGAATGAATTTTTCGGCGCTCTCAATTAGTTGCTGATGAAAAAGAAGGAAGCATTTCGAGTGCATTTTGCCGCAGAAAGGTGTACTGTGAAATCCCATGTTTCACCCAAAATTTGGCACGTAGGTATCTCCGAAACTAATTGGGAGCGCAGAAAATTTCATTTCACAAGTTCACAATATGTAAGTTTCAGCAAACCGATTTTTGCTAAACGGAATTTGAACAAAGTCTGTTATCTGGTTACCTGGGCCTTTTGAAAAAATGTTTGGGCCACCTTAAGTATTTCCTGATCCTGATCCAAATCCCAAAAATAATAACTAAAAGTTCAACACAAGCAATTCAATTAACATGTTTATGCAGTCATAAGTAATATTATGAACTGAGACCTTAGTACTGCATAAACTTGTTCATTGATTTGCTTGTGTTGAACTCTTATTAGTTTTGAGCTGTATAAACCCGCTATTACTTGAAAATTGAAGCTGTACCTATGAATTCACCTTATACTGAAAGTCCTTGCATTACAACCACCTTCACAGTATGCCATTGAACTTCATTGGAAATGTGTCAACTTCAACAATTCCTACGACAAAATCCCACCAAACTTTGAAAAATAACTCAGAAGTATATTATGTAATCAACAGGACACAAAAACCGTCATCAGGTGAAAAGCATAAAAACGGGTTGGGTTGAACAACTAGACCTAGTAGATATACCTATATTCATAAGTAGGTACACAGAAACAGTACACAGATTCCAATGATAATGTATTGAATAAGATTCACTCTCGGGAGTTTCGTATTTCGTACATGAAAAGTGGAACATTCAGTTTTTTCATGAGAACAATTGAACTTACCCACCTCTTGACAATACGCTTTTGAAAAGATGTTTAGTTTGTCCATTCCAGCGTGAAGTGAATACACAAATTGATAATAATACTAAACACTAGTACCTATGCACGCGATGTAAAATAAAATTCATGCAATATCATAGAACTACTGAGAAATAAAATGGTACTTTATCATTATATCTAAACAAACATGCTGTCACAAATAATTGAAATGCGGCATTTGCAATTTCAATTGACATCATTGACATCTGTCATCTGGCATAATGTCATAATAACATGTTGAGCCATATTTTCTCGGTTGAAGATTTTGAAATTATTACAAACCATGATTTCATTAGAACGTCATCGTTTCCTGCATCGCAAACATGAATAATCTCAAAATCAAAATACTACACGTCACAACTTGACAACGTGGTTCATAAACATAGACGAAACTATGGCTCTAAGAGAGAAAGGACCGCGAAATGAGCAAGATTCTACCAGAGGATAGGGTATATATCGTACTTATACAATAATTTTGCCCTGGGTACGAAAATCGATAATTCTATCCTTGGCATATAATGTATTACCAACGCAAACTTGAAACAGTTCAAACCAGTGAAATAAATCAGGCGTGAGCACCCGAACTCTGAACAAACAAACTTTACCAACTCCCAGTGTAGGTCGTAGAGTGCCTATCTGCGGTTATAGAATTATTAGGCATTCCAGATACTTGTCAATATCCTGTCAAATGACGAAATGAACCAATACGGTGGCATCTGCCCCCAGGAAACTTTCGGTTGTTTTTCCAAAAGAGTGTGATTTCCTTGGTAAAACTGGTATTTTCCACCCAGATATCACGTGATCTAAAATGCCTAATACAACAATAACCTCAATTTATTTATTTTATGCCAACGTTGGTATATAGAAGGAAAATTACGAAATGTCACCATATCGATCCCTCCATATTGCGGGGGCGTCAATGAGGTTAAGGTGAAATTCCACGACATACTAATATGCAAGTGGATTTCAGTTTCTGGTATCTGATTGGTAGGTAACAACAGATAGCCAAAGAATACCTGATTTCCTAATAAGATCTATGAATATTCGAGTATATTGAAAATCTAACTTTATGGTATTCAATACTGAATGTCAGTTGAGAAACAGTGTGGATATACTCTTCGTATTTGTGTTTCGTTTGACAGATAATTCAACTCGATCTGATCTCTATATAAATATGTGAAAATCGGAAATGAAAGCAAATGAAAAATTGATGACTGTGTATGGTTGGTGAAAATCCGAAAGGAATACCTGTTTAAAAAAAAAGTGGGACTGTTCCTCATGCAGCAAGAAAGTTTGCCAGAGTATGATATAATTACTCCTATATGAAATGGAAAGTATTTGGGTTTACTAGTCGTTCAAGGATCTTTTTCCGAGGCCAAGAAAATGTTTGAGCTTTGTATTATACTTTGAACGTTATCTACGTCTTCTAATGTATAGTGTTAAATTTATATAGGAATCCAAATGAACTCATGAACAAAATGCCTCTTCAAAGATATCGCTTTGTAATCATGCAACCAATTGTGATATAGTCCATTCATACAAAATGAGTACCATGATTATTCGTGAATGAAATCATGTAGTGTTTTTGAAAATAGCATTACTAAAGAAACTGATGTAATTATTTAAATGTAAAATCGGATTATGTAGCAGTTTTGAGTAATAAGAGATGGGAATTACCCAAATTTATTAGGACTAGTGCTTCCTATTGAAAAGTGAAAGCTAAACTTCTTATTACTCAAAACTGCTGCATAAATCATTAGTTGTCAGTTTCTGATATATTCAATATATGAAAAAAAACAAGTATTGTCAATTGAATTGTAGCAGTGGAAAGGTATAGAGAAATTCCTCTCGCAATAACCAAGATCAAGATTCATTCACTTTATGACTTTTTTGGATATATTTCTCATTTAAATTTTTTCATATATTTCAACTAATTTTTTTTTCAATTATTATCATTCAATTAAAGCTGTTTAGCCTATTATAACAAGTTCAATCTGAGTGAATATAGTTTACATCATGAAAGTTAGAACCAGTGTTATTTTCTAGTCATATCTCCTCAAAAAAACATTCAATTCAATTTGAAGTTAGTGTAGCGGTTAGTGCTTGTGTCATGGTCAAAAAGATCTAAGATCAATTTTCCAATGAAAGTTTTCTTTGGAAAATTGTTCTGGCATATTGAATCAGAATTCTGTCATGTTTTATAATCGACAGTTCATTTCCTAGGAATGTGTTGCATTCTTTGAGTTTTTCCATCATCTCCTTTTGTTCCTGGAATTCCTGTTGAATTTTTTTAAAATCCTCTTTCAGAAACACATGTTTCTGATGCACCTCCTTGTGAAATCTCTTCCAGCACATTTTCTAAAATATATATACATTATTTTACACTCCCCAAAAATACTTGAGAAAAATGTAAACCAACCAGTATTTTGTAAAAAGTGATTTTCATCTAGCCGTGACTTCTTTGCTGGAATAAGTGGAACATAATGAGAAATCAAGCAAATTTATCTACAAAATTAGGGAAAATGGTAAACCCGATTTTGGCAGAACTCACAATTTTTCAACAACCTCACTCGTGACTTAGGTTGGTCCTCTCCTGTTATTTCGCAATCATCTTCATAAAAGTGCTCCGAGAATATTCTAGAATAATTTGTCGGAATCCACGTATCGGGTTCATTACACAATGCTATCCACTCTTGCCTTACAACAGGATTCTTCGGAAATGAGTGAAAACTCAAGGCTTTACTTGAGCTTGATAGCGTTCCCCAAGTGTTCAAACAGCCCGTTATACAGCACTTGTGTCCCGTCAAAATCAAAAAGTTTTTTATACAACACAATAACTAAAACGAACAAACACCCAAGAAAAAATACCAACAACTTATCCTAATAGAAAGCTAGTAAAATATTACTCCAAGAAACTCCTTACACTAATGAAAATTGAACAAACGACTTGAAATACTTAAAAAATGATTCCCTTAACTCCACAAAGACAAGACAGAATACACAACGCAACGCAGGTTCAGGTATGCTGTGGGCTGTGACAACGCGACAAATCATTTATTTTTACAGCAGAGTATCAGAGTAACAGAGACACCAAGCGACAGAGACAATCAGGAATCAGCCACATAAAACATATATGTTTGTGTGTTCTGTGACAATTTCTTTGCACTTTTTCTGTTTATCTTTGGTTCTATTGGGTTATGCCACCTATAGAGATTTTTAATTTACCCAATTTACCCCAGAATTGCCAACTTTGATTTCCCCAAACCCTGACCCTAGCCTCAGGTACCCCTTCGCCTATAAACTCGTGACATTTCGTAACTTTCCTATATATGAACGTTGTTTTATGCCTCTTTTTAGTTCATTTTTTCAAATGATAGTTGAAGAGTTTTTCCTTTAGTTTTTTATTTGTTATGGCACTATATAGAAATGGAAAGTACGATAATAAGTAAGGGCCAGTTGTATAGGTCACGTTTATAGTTTAGTTTAAACTCAGGTTTAAACTTACATTTAAACTTAGGTTTAAACCGATGAAATGATAAAATATCTCTTGTATATCTTTCAGTTAAAGTCTTTGCAGCTAACTTCAAATCACGACATTAATGACAATTGACAAGTGAATTGAACTCTACCTGCCGCCGGCGCCGGATAAATGTAAATACCGTCGGATTGGTGGATTTGAAATAATATGAACAAGGAAAAAACATTATAAAATATATCTTTCGCTAACAAAATTGAATATTTCCCGTACATACAGGTTTCAAATTTGAGATTCGAGACACAGAGTAGTTAGGATATTCATGGCGCTTGTAACCTATTTCTATCTAACTAATGTGTTGGACCTTATTAGTAACAGAAAAAAAAACATCGAACTGTAGATTCTAGATATGTTGACCTGCACAAAACGCGCATGATTTTTATATGATGAATTCCGTGATTCTAATTTCCACTGTCATTTCATTTTCCTTCTTACGTTTTATATATTTCCCCTAGCTCCTCTAAGCCCTCATTCTACCCGCAAAAATACCCACACAGTAAACAAACAGTATCAGTTATTGTATGTGTTCCGTATATCGTTTCGGTTAACCAGAATGGTTCTATCTCTCTCTCTTAGATGGACTCGACCAATATCACAGAGTGAGAGAAAGTACCGCTCTGGTTAACCAAAACGATATACAGAACATATCCATTATTCTCCGTACCACAGTGGGTGTTTTGTGCTCCGTACGTATGGTTTAACCAAAGCTTGTAGTTTAACTAAGTTTAACTGCCCCTCCATCCATCAGTTGACAGTTAAACTATGAGTGGCAGTCACAAACACCTATACAACGAACTTTATTCATTAAACTGAAGTTCAACCAACACTTGTGGTTTAAGCTGAACCTATACAAGTGGGCCTAAGATAATTTTAATCCATTGGTACGATAATTGAACATTCTCGATCTGGCAGCGCTGACAGCGCTTATTATCGTATTTATACCATAATTTTGTCCTGGGTACGATATACGATAGTGCGGGTACGATAACTGATAATCTTATTTTTTCTTGATATGTTTATATTGGCATATATTGCGTTACCAACGTGAACTTGAAACAGTTCAAACCAGTGAAATAAGTCAATCGTGAGCACCCAAATTCTGAACAAACCAACCCAATCAACTCCCAGTGTAGGTCATAGAGTATCTTCCTGCGGTTATAGTATTATACAACAATAACCCCAAATGCTAGAGGCATTCCAGATATTTGTAAACATTATGTCAATTGACGAAATGAGCCGATATGGTGTCATGTGCCCCCCAGAAACTTTTGTTTGTTTTTTTTTTCGAAAGTTAAACTGGTATTTGTCCCCCCAGACAACTTGTGATCCGGAATGCTTAATTTTATGTCTCCTTTATTTAGTCAATTTTTTCAAATCTTAGCTGATGAGTTTTTCTTTTGAAAATGCATTTTTTCCATTTGATAAAGTACGATAATTTTTATCCATTGGTACAATAATCGAACTTTCTGGTTATTTGGTCATGTGATCCTTCTCTTTTTTAGACACTTATCACATTATTTCAGTTTTGTCATTTTTTTCCTTTGAAAAATGCATAAATACAGATTCGTTTTGATGTGATCAACTAATAGATAGCGAGCACATTCCAGCTTTTTAATGGTAATAAAAAACACTGATATGTAGTTACAAAAATTATATTTCGAAAATCTCTCTGGAAGAGGGTTCAGATTATTTTTTTTATGTATCATGAATGATTTCCATCCACCACATCACAGCAGTTTATGAACACAAGAGTATTGAAAAATGAGTGTAGTACACTGACTCTCCAGGAGTTATACCAGAAGAATTCGCTACTACATAACTTTTTATGAAACCGAGTTGTGGAAAATGTAACCCATAGAAATAATAATTCAGTGATGTAACCTCGGTCAAAAGCAGAGTTATGAGCAGTAACACAACCAACACAGTTACATCGCTGGGAGGTTACCGCAAATTCAAGATGTGACATATGATGGCCCAAAATTCGTCGAAGGGACGCTCCCCGCTCATACATCACGATGTCCCACTCAGGTGATGAGTTTTGCAACGTAACTGTGACAAGTTTCCAGATGTAACTGTGACAAGTTTACAGATGTAACTGTGACTCAACTATTGCGATGTTTCATTTACGACATCACAATGACTTTGAAATGATTATAAGAATGGATGTGGAATGGGGGAGAGGGAGGAGTACATCTCGTTGAAACCAAAAAAATAAATCAGCTTTTGCTTGAAATATTTTCTGATCTCAGAATATCATCAGAAAATCTAAACATTTATGAAATTCTATCGACTTGAAATGTAACATAGCGTAATAACTCACATCGTGACATCGTCATGATATTTTGGAGATGTATTTATTTTTGCCGGGGGTTCACTTGAACTACACTCAACTTTAAATTTGCCATTAGTTCATCAACTGGTAATAAAATTTTGGATTAATAAGGTTAAATGATAGCTCGAAGGTAATTCACGTTTGTTACTTTCAAAAAAATAATTAAAATCTTTCGAAAATTAGTATGTTTTCCTACGAAGACGTATCTGGAACCCAATATCTCAGTTCAGTTTATCCAAGGATTATATATTCGTAAGGCACCACCATTAACTTTTACTATTTTGCCTAGCAAATGGCTTAGGGCCTCTTTCTCAACCACCAGCTGAGCTTTATTCAACATGGCTGATGCTGATCGAGACATTCGATAGGCGGTTAAGGTCTCAGCTGACAGTGGATTGAAGAAATTGGTCCTAAGAAGCAAAATTTTGAATATTATATGGAAGTGCTTCGAGGGAAATCGGTAATGATTTGAATCGCAGTTAGCAATTATGTAGATTATTGTTATTATATATACATTGAATTTACTAAATCTTGCACTTCCTTCATTCTCACGCTCAAGGAATTATCCCACTGATGACGCAATTTGGCTACCACGAAAGCACAGAACACCCTATCTACACAGAAGCGCAACTGAAGCGTTCCGACCGAATTGAAAGCTTGGCTTGTATATTGTCAACCTCACATTTGTGTTGTTAGGGTGTTATAAAATTTTCGAACAATTATCAATGTCCTTGGGTTATTACTACTGATAAATTTTATTAATATCGGATGAAAGCATGATCAGAGTAGTTTTAAACGTTCGTTCCTGCAAAATTCAGTTGATTACTCAAAACTATTTGAGCATCAGATAGCTGCCTACACCACTTTTCTATCTCCTTTTTTTCAAAGGTGCAAAAAACAGTAAGCCTATTCACTTAAATAATTTTGGATATTCAAATTATCCTTTTATATGAGAATAAGGGAATGTAGATTGCTGATCAACGAAGCATTTAGGCGAATTTGATAGGGGAAATGTGAGTTCTGAATTATTAAGACCTTCCTAGGGTCGTATCTTCAAATGGAATCAAAATTGCCCCAATTTCAGTTCAGAAGCAGAAATGCTCAGTCTAGAAAGTTCACAAAGGTGTATCACTTGAACTGTATATCAACCGACAGTTTGAATTTACCGCCAAGAAATGACATTATACAAGCCAAGCTCTGAATCAAGGTCACGAAAAATTGACCCCAAAAGATCAAAGGGACCGCCTTCAAGTTGCGCTTCTGTATAGACGGGTGTTCTGTGACGAAAGCTAGCATTACAGCTCCTTTTTTCAAAGGAAGTACACAATAGATATTGGCTGCGTCTAACAGCTTACAGCGCTCGAAGCCACTCCAGAAAATTTGACATTCCACTATGGAAAACTGCCAAAGCGCTGTAAGCTGTTAGACGCGACCATTACAACTAATGGACTGGCCCTCATAACAGTTTTCCATACAAACGATAGAGAGAAAGGATATACACATTGAAATGATATTGTAAAAGACAGAATGATTATCTATATCTATGGTTGAATGTGGAAGTCGCTTTCAGTCGGTCCAACTCATCATGCTAATGGCACTTTCGCATTGGCAAATATCAACGTGGTGCATTCTGTATCGTGTCACATACGCCAAACTTCATTGTGATATTTCGGAGTAAGTATTCTGAATAATCATTTCCAAGAACTGTAAGACAGATAACTGTCAATACCGTCCCGATTCCGATCACATCACTATCAGTCAATCAGTCACTCCCCATACGAAAATGGCTTCGAAACGGAAGTCACAATGACGAACAAAGCAAAAGAAAAATTTACGTATATAAACCCCAAATGAACAATCTCGAATTTATTTACGAAATGAAAACCAAACCATATTTAAACATATTAAAAAACAAAATTTTATTGAAACCGATCAAAAGTAAAATTATTTACTTATTAAAACCGAGATAAATGAGCCTTAATTGCCGGGACGCAAACTTTGCCTCCGGTAATAAAGGTATTTTTAATTTTCTCTGATTATTTTCCTCAATGCGAATAAACGATGAAACAGTTGAAGGCTGGACTGCTTTTACAGAGTTTTACAGCGATTAAATGCACTAGACCTTTTAACCGATTAATGTTCGAAATAAACCGGGCGTTTGGATCACTTTTCAGGTACTATCTTTGGTACTATATTGTTTCTGTGTTCGATTTTGATGTTTCCTGAGTTTACATGTTTTCTGGGAATAATCTAAACATATATCCCTCCTTCACCAAGTTCAATCGACCAAAATGCGTGCATTTCCATGATTTTCAAAATTTTGCTTTCAAGCAAATGCTTTCGTGTATAATAATTTGAAATAAAATCCCTCGACCTGCGGTCTCGGGAATTTATCAAATTATCATACATTCAAGTCATTTGCTTAGCAAAATTTCGAGAATCATGGAAGTGCAGCACACATTTTAACCGATTAAACTTGGTGCACTCGGGATATAACCCCCGAGAATAACTATTAGGCATTCCAGATACTTGTCAAAAATGTCAAATAAATCGAAATGAACCAATCGGCGGCATCTGCCCCCCAGGAACTTTCGTTTGTTTTCTTTTTTATAAGTGTTGTGATTGGTTAAAACTGGTATTTGCCCCCCAGACATAACCTGATCTGGAATGCCTAATTCCACACTGTTGACAGAACAATCATTACCCACGGACACTAAAGAAACGACATTTTTTAAAGGCTGCCAAGTCAACGCATGCGCATACTAGAACGCAACATGCAAAATAGTTTTATGTCACATCTTTATTTGTTCTTGGGTTTTGTGTTCTGTCCTATGAATGTCATGAGTCATGATTGTCATTGTCATATTGTCATGTCACATGTCATAAATCACAATAACAACAATAAAATAATAATATTCCTTATCATTTATCACTATCACTTCTAATGGAAAATGAAAACGATTGAAGTTAAATTGAATAGTAGGTATCGATTTCATATTTGAACTTGTCTTCGATTGGAACTGATGAAGGTACTTTGAACACTTCAAGTAGTAGGTTGTATAAAAAGTTATTGTCTGTAATATCTCTTTCTCAAAAAGAAATATTGTTGAGAATTAATTTAACGGGACGGAAGGACCTCGGTCGATAGCTAGTTGAGCAAACTTGCATTTTGTTCAACATTATATGAATATTATTTCATCAAACGACTCATTTCCTATTTACAGTGACGAACATAAAAAGCAGGATATTATGACAGAATCTGCCATGTCCAGGTGGAGCTGAATTGTTTGATTTAAATCTACGAAATTGTAAAATATGGGCAGTACAGAAGAAACTACAGAGAACTCATCAGCACTTTTGAAACCTGTTAAATTGGTAATATCATCTTTGATTTATATCTGGATAGAATTGAGAAATATGTGATATTTTTAGGAAACTCTTTTGAATCATTTGGAAATATCTGTCTCGGAGTCAGAGAAGCGAGTGAATGGGTCACTTAATCTTAGAGATTATTACACGGTGTATTTAATTGAAATCAAGTGAGTCTGTGCAATCTTTTTTATTGAATGATATATGTACAGAAAGTTCAATTCGTATGACATCCATTCTTTCAAAGACAATTGGGTGTAATGAAATGCAATGCACTTTTTCAAGTACCAGTTGAAAGTACCAAGATGTATTTTTTTTAGGGTGACAGATCCCAATTTTCAAACTAAGGTTGGGAAACTAACAACGGTATGGAGAAGATATACAGAATTTGAGCAGTTGAGAGATTATTTAGAGGTTACATATCCATATATCGTTCTGCCCCCCTTACCGGAGAAAAAAGTTATGTATGGTTGGCAGAAGATTTCCAGTGACACCTTTGATCCCAATTTTATTGATCGTAGAAGAGCGGGACTGGAGAATTTCCTTCTGAGAATTGCGGCACATCCAATTCTCACTTGGGACAATCACTTTTTGGAATTTTTACAAGATGAGGATGGTTGGAGAGAATCCTATAGAGCCAATGGTGAGATTTATCCACAATTATTGCTACACCAATATAGCTTGGCAGTGGAATGCAATTCAACTGCTAGTTGCATATTGAAACTGACTGAGGGTACAGACTCTGACAGTAGGTACAAATTCAGGATTAGGCGGGTTTAGTGAATGCATAATGCATAACTTGAGGGGTATTTAGTTAAGTCATAATGCATAACTCAACCGAAAATTTAATCTCCCAGTTGAAAAAATTGAATTTGGTCACCTAAATAGTTTTTATTCAATACAACAAAGTAATAATAAAGAATCAGAAGTTGCAGTTTTCAGTTAGTAGATGTCACTTTCCTTAATTTGAGTTATACATTATCTGCTAAATTATGCAATATGTGTTCACAAAATCTGCCTTAATGGGTAATGCATTACTCAAATCAAGGAAAAATCACACTTTTGCTGAGAACTGGCACTTCTGATATACAGGGTGTCCCGTAAATGATGGATAACTTCTCAACTGCGAATAGAGCACAGTTGGACCGTTCAGATAATATATTATAGTGTTATAGAAAGTCTTACGATTTTCGAGTTATTTATGAATTTAAACAAAATTGTTATAGCTCCCTTAATATTTTTCGATCCAAAGAACCTCAAACTTTGACAAAAAACTCCAGCACAACAAGAATTCGAAATCAAATAGTAGTACCATGGTAATTTTCTTTCAACTTCAATAAGAGTCTAATGAACATATATAGTCAAGAATATTTCACAAAAAAAAGAGAATATTTCATGATCTGTGGCAGTGGCGCACAAAAAAGTGTTGAAGGGTAACAATTTTTTTTAATTCATAGAAGTCCAAATAACTCGAGAATCGTAGGACTTTCTATGACACTATAATATATTTTCTGAATGGTCTAACTGTCCTCTTTTTGCATTTAAAAAGGTTATCCATTATTTACGGGATACCCTGTATATTATTGCTTTAGTATGTTGAAATAATATTATTCAAGTGACTGAAGTCAATGTTTTCAACTGGGAGATGTCATTTTTCGTTATTTTAGTTATTCATTATGCACTAAATCATGCCCTATTTGGAGTGCTTGTTTTAATTGAACATATAGCTCATATCAGATTATGAAATATATGTTGGTAATCAGACTTGGTTATCTTTACAAGTACTAAACTCTTACATGAAATATTCGGCACAATTGAATAAATAAAATGAATATTTTTGTCTCGGACTATACCTAACAGTGGTCGATGAATACAGTGGTCTTGTCTCTGCAGCCAAGTTATATTGATAGAGCTATGACGTTTTATAATAAAAAATGGCACTTATGCAGTGTGTTATTCCTAGATGTAGTTGAAATTTATTGGCCTTTAGTAAGGAGTAATTGAATTTGTTATCGACGACATATTTTGAGATCTTCAATGAATGTTGAATTCAATGATTATGCATTATTTCTCAGGATATCTTCAATTGGTTGAGAATAAGTTGAGGAGTATAAGTGTATCTGTCAGATTGAGAAGATGTGATCCAAAATTCAATACCCTCAAAGAATATGGTGGAACCCTATATACAAATA
This sequence comes from Zygogramma bicolorata, assembly GCA_032362365.1. NCBI lineage: Eukaryota > Metazoa > Arthropoda > Insecta > Coleoptera > Chrysomelidae > Zygogramma > Zygogramma bicolorata. The sequence continues at coordinate 2,149,978 of JAVJAQ010001639.1, read as the reverse complement.
TCAATAACCTTTTGAAAGCTCGATCTAGAGTTGCTGAGAAGCAATACAACGTTCACAAGCTTCATGCTAATTATGGAAGAGTTTTCAGTGAGTGGAGTGTGATTGAGAAAGAGATGGGCGATGCCCTTCAAAAAACTGGCCACTATCTCGATTCCCTTGCATCATGCATAGATGCTAGCTTAGAAGATGAAGAATTACTCGCTGATCAGTTGAAGGAGTATTTGTTTTTTGCTAATTCACTGCAGAATGTGTGCAAAAACCATGAGATTCTACAGTTACAGCTCGAAGATGCAGAAGAGAATGTTGCAAATAAGAATATAGAGAGGACGAAAGTACAACAGGGGAAAACAGGATTGATGTCGAAGCTCTTCGGGGCTGTTGACACTGACGAAGTAAGGGAATATAAGGTGAATTTACTGGACCAACAAATTCAGGAAGGAGCTAAGAGTGTTAACGATACCAAAGAAAGCTTGAGGTAAGATTCATAGAGCCGTTCAACTGAGCTATTAAACGTATGCAGTTCAAGAACAGATCCATATTGATAAGTATGTGAATCTTGTGTGTGACAAAACATTGATATTGGAGTTCTTGGTGTAAAAGTTGAAATTTTTTTGAGATCAATCACCATAACACCAAAATTATATTACTTGCATAACTTGCACTCGACATGGTGAATCTATGAACTAGGGTAACTACTGTTTATATCTCACGAGCTGAGGTAATGGAGACAACCAATAGCTGTACAGGAAATTTTTTCTGCCAACCAGGAGTTTGTTTTTTTAATGATTCTAATCAATTTCTCAACATGAAACTGAATAGAGAGCTAAATGGGATAGGTCGCCATTCATGTTATTTATAGTAGTTGTCATAATTCTGTTTGTCAACAGACTCCAAATCAGATGACCAAACTGACTGATTTCAAGAGCCACAACCAGCAAAAATACTCCAGTGAGGGAAGTACATTTTTTAGTAAAATGAAGGACTAATTCGAGACCACTCAGATCAACTTGAAATTTTCTGGAATTTGTCAAAAAAGGTGTCAAGTATCCGAGTAAACAAGTTTGGTTACTGGGCAAAGCTCCAAAATGTTCATAAAACTTATAAATAGAGGGTCCCAATGGATTAACTATAAAAATTTTATGTGATTGATGGAAAAAAAAGGTTTTTTTGGCCATAACTTTTTTTTGGCTGATGATAACGAGATGTACTCGGAACCATTTTAAAGCTAAGGTTATCGCCGAAATTTCATGTCATATGCAACATTTGAGTTGGATGGGCCAATTTTTTTATTTCGCCCAACAAAAAAGAGCATTTACCGTTATAAACATAAAATAGGCAATTTTAAACGGACAAATTTGCTTACAGATGAAAAATTATAACAAAAAATTGAAATACAACTATCCTGGAATAAATGCTGAAAAATTTGTCTGTTCAAAATAAATAATGTTTACGCTGCTGGCCAAAAACTGAAAATGTTTTTAAAAATACACGATTTTACCCAACTTTAGCAGGACATAACATAAACAATAATTACTCGATAGGGCCAAAAATGGCTGGACATATTTAGGACGAAGTGTTCTGACTTTTCACCAAAGGATTTTTTCTTCCAAGCACCTTAGCCCATATGGCGCTAAAAAATTGGCATTAAAAATTTTTGAAAAGAAATTATTTGCCCATAACTTTTTTTCTTCTTATTTTAAACGGTTCTGGTTGGTCTCAAAATTTTCCCGATTTTCTCATCTTGCAAAATGATAGGGATCATTTTTTTTGTAACAGTTATATTTTTCGAGATATTCACGCCAGAACGATCCGGTTTCTTCATTTTTCCTTTAATATTAATCGTACAAAAATAAAACAAAAACCACTTTATTTGTCAACTAAAATACTTCATATAAGTGATATATGATTTTTTTTGTAATACTAACAGATTTTCAGTAAATTTAAAAAAACTTCAAAAACTTTAATTTTTTTTGCAAAAATCACACTTTTCCTTGCGCTATTACTCGAAAGGGGTGCATTTTTATGAAAAATTGCAATCGATGTTTTTATGTTAAAAAATGATAATTTATCGATTGGTTTCATTATTTTTTTTAACCTCCCCTACCCCCCGCGCTTTTTCCCAGTAACGGAAGTTGTTTACTCGGATACTGGGCACCTTTCTTAACAAAATTCAAGTTACTCCAAGTATCTGCAATTGGTCTCGAATTAGTACAGCCAGTTTTTACTTCCTTTACTGGAGTAAAAGGGATCAATTTGAAAATATTCTATTTTCATGTTCCCAGTTCCAACTGAATTATACTGTTACATTTGAAAATTAACAGTGAAACTTGTTTCAGGATTTTCAAGAGGTTCTGGCTATTTTACAGTTAGCAACTTGGTAGATTCACAACAATTTTATGTTGCGCACGTGCGGGAAGCGGTTCTTTTATTAGCTGTTGCTACACTAGTTCAATGAGAGAATGGAGGGCAAGGAATTGCACGAATAGGAGTAGAACGTTCCTTAAATTATTCAATCCATTAGTTTTTTCCTTGAAGAAAAACTTTTTCCTCAGACATGAAAATTGTAATGCAAAAAAAACATATTGAATATGATACTGTCTCATTCTGATCTACAAATAATTCCCAAGCATACATGACCCTTATTGCTCAGAACGATATCGAATAAGTATTGCACTTGTTTGTGAATTTGAACGATTTCTTAAAATAGCCTCAGCAAATGGAGCAAAAAAGACCATGGAACTTCTTGACACTCAATCATATGAAACTAAAGGTACAATCAGGACGATTAACTGATAGAAGTGGCTGATACTTGATGAGTATCTACGATAACTCAATTGAAAACAACTTTATTGGGGTTTTGTTAACTGTCCAGTGAAAATCACACAGATTGTATTTTTAATTACATTCAGAATGATATTTGAAAAATGATTGATTCATGCAATGCAGAAACTTTTCCTAGAGATCAATTACCCTAACAGCAAACTGATATTTTTACACTTGACGCGCGTTTTGCTAGCAAGATTAGCATCTCCAGGAGAAGAAAATTAATACTAAATCTAAAGCTAGGGTTAGTTGTTTATATACCTAAAGTTTTTTGGTGCGATATGGACCTTGTTTTTGTTACTGTTAATTATTCTAATTAATTTCTTGATAATGAACTAGTGCAGTCACTACCTGCAGGGTCCATCATCTGTTATTATGATTATTCTGATTACTTTCCCAACAATAAATTGAAAAGCGGGCTGAAAGGGATAGGTCCCTTGTCACCATTCATGCTGTTTTTACATTTTGCTATTTCTAGACTCTCACATGCATCGAGTAGTCTTGTGTCATGCACATGCTTGATCAGTTTCAGATTTCTTTCCCCAATTTTGTGGTCAATGTCTAGAGCGTTTTGGGCGACTCTGGATTTTTCTACCCTTTCCTATTTCATGTGTGCGAAATTCTCTTTGAAATGGGTTTTAATAGCTCCTCGGCTCTGGCCGATGTATTTGTTGTTGCAATCTTGACAACTGATTTTGTAAATTCCCGACTTCTCTTGAGTTGTCTAATTCATCTTTTGTGTTACCAAGAAGCTGTTGTAATTAGTAAGGAGCTTTTTTTATGCAACTTTCATATTCACTTCGTCAAATAACTGTTGAAGTCCTCTAGTTTATTGAGGGATTACTACAAACTTTTCATTTCTCTCATCTTTTCGAAAAGTCGAAGATTGACGAAGTGTTTCACTAAATTTACATTTTCTAATTATCTTATCAACTATCTCTGGGTTAAAACCGTTCACTTCAGCTACGTACCTAATTCCTTTCATTGTCGTATTTATCTTCATGCAATGCAGTTTAAATTTAAGGAGACAGGATTTTTTAGACCTGCAACTCTTGAAAGTACACTACTTTTTCAGGGATTTCACAGACAAGGCTCTGAATGACATTGAGAGGTTCCAAATCCAGAAAGTATCAGATCTGAGAGACACCCTCGGCAACTATGCATTCCTCCAATTGAAAACTGCCAGGAAGGCAAGTCTTTTACATATTCCTATCATTATTTTAACTGATTAATCCTATTTCTTTGTTTAGGGCCTTCAGAATTGGATGCAAATACGTGACTGTTTGCAAAATATACCATAAAAATTGGAAAAAAACGGATATTTATTTTTGTATATTTATCAAAAGCTTAGCCTATTGTATATAACCATTATTTATTTGTTGTTAATGTTTTCTTAAATATGCATACTTTCACATTTCATAAATAAGAATCGTTTTAATAATATATTCAATAAATCACATCCTATATATCTTGAATCAGATGAAATTATGAATATTGTGCAAGTAAAACATGAAGAAATGATGTGGTTGATGTTTGCTTTCAGTTTCCCTAGGAAAAACCTACATCAAATGCTAAAACTCAGATGGATACTAGTTCAGTCTATAGCCCTTTCATAATTTCAGGCCACCAAACGTAAAAATGTATTTTGCATTATTCACAGGTATATCTACATTATTTAATATTGTGGATCATATGTTTATTTTTTGAATTGTCAAAAAATTTCCACTTGAATATCGTGGCGCCTCAAAAAAAGTTCCGGAAATTTTTTTAGTTGGAAAACACTGGAAAATAATGAATTTCAATGGAAATTCATCCCAGAAATCACTTCATTTTATTTCAATACACTAATTAATTTCCATGATAATTACGCCCACTCTCGGTGTGAATTGAAATTTGTTCGTTTTTTTCCTCTGGAAGTTCATACTCGAGTCGAGGGAAAGCGTTGAAATGGATACATTTGACTATCGATAACAAAGGTTTCGATTGTCAAAATTAAACCAGTGTTTCATTAAAAAAATTGAATGACCTCTACATCAAATTATAACAGGCCCCCTTTCTATGTATAAAAACTTGATACACCTTTTCGACGAGTGGCATAACATTTTTTTTTTACTGAAAATACTTAAAATTATGCCATTCAACCAAAACTTTGTCTGGCGTTGATATCTTGTTTGGTTCAAAAGTTGAGAGAGGGAGGGGAAATTCACAGCCGCACTGCATATATTTGGTAAACAAAATTTAAGTTTCCCAGGTTTCTAGGACACCCCTCAGAAGCCCATTTCAGGGCTATGGGAAGTAATTCAAGTTGCGAAAGAAGTAAATATAGGATGTTTTCGTTACTGCATTCAGAAGTGAAACTACGGATAAAGATAAAAGTCAATAATAGTTAGTTTTTCGCAAATTGCCAGGAAATTTTGACATTCCAGACAAAATTTCTCAAAGAAAAAGTCAAGATTTCCTTACTGTAAGGAAATGATATTCAACAGTTATTAATTTTCTACATAAATGATTGAAAACCCATGTTTATTTGTGATAGATAGTATTTTTCTCTTGATTTTGTTTGGCAATTATTCTATTGAAGCAGTATTCACTGCCTCAGCCAGCTCTGGAGGAATCCAGGAATGGAAATTTCATCATCACTTTCATCATTTTTTTTTTCGAGAACAACACAGTAATTGAGTTTATGAACGTAAAGTTAAATTTATTGTTTCAAAGTTTTTGGATTGGTACTGTATCTAGTTAAATACAGGAAGCAAAGTAATTGTTTAACCTACTTGCTGTCCTCCAGTGGCTCATTATACATAATACACAACTCGAGGATAAGGCTAGTTACGTGCACCTGCGAATTGCCGCACTCGACTTACGCCTTGTAGTCACAATTTTCGCTCATGCGTAATAGGCTACTTATCCTCCTCGTGACGTAATATACTATTTCATCCCTGGTCGCTATAGCGATCAGTTCAAGTAATCTATTACTCTAAGACTTTAACTTTAAGTATTCAGTTCTGAAAACACAATCTGAATGAGTACCAATATTCGTATATTTTACTAGGCGAGAAAAAAAATTTCAATTAGGGTGGGGCGGAAAAAGCTATATATGATATTCTACTCGAAAATTCTTTCCCATCCATTCAACTGAAAAAGTTACTGTCAATTCTTCTACCCAAATAGGTAATCAGAATAATAATTTACAGTCAGACTTCAATAATTACATAACTTTCGGATCAATTCCATACATAAGTCAGTTATCTTCCAAAATTTAGAATAGTTTCCGAACAAGAATCTAAAATTATAATTGTACAACGAAAAATTGCACACTGAAAAAAACTTGACAAAAGGGATATTTTTATAAATCAAGAAGACAATACCTTATTCAATTAGAAAACTGACTATATATATATATATATATATATATATATATATATATATATATATATATATATATATATATATATATATATATATATATACATATATATATATATATATATATATTGTTCTCAATAATAATACGGTTGACTCTCATACACATATATATATATATATATATATATATATATATTGTTCTCAATAATAATACGGTTGACTCTCAAATTAAATTAAATAAATTAAATTTCCAATACCAATAATCAGAACCAAGATACTGAAAAATATAGACATAGACGAATATGACGTGAGTGTTCCTTCTCAAATATACGGCTTCGACTAGGGCAATCGTGGGTTCTCTGGCAGGGCTCAATTGATAGGGCCTTGGAGGGCAAAGAAATGATACACCCTCCTTTCTTGCGATAGTTGAGGTTTAACTAATATCTAAAGGCTGTATACAAGGCACATAGAAACACAATAAAATTAGTTGCATGAATTCCACCAATGTGGGTAAAAATCAAAATTGAATAATACATTCAAAGAGAGGCAAAAAAGTAGGCCCAGCAGTGAGCACTCTAGGGCCCTAACTTTCAATACGATTTGTGATGTGAGAAATGTTTTCAAATGCAACAATGATTCTCCATGGAAAATTGAATTTTCAATACTAGTTGAATACCTCATATATCATATAAAATACATTTTTCAGTTACAAATTAATATAGCCATACAGAAGTAAAAGAAAGTAGAAGTAAGAATCTGAGTTGCTTATCTGTTGTGGTTCTCGAAGTGTCGACGCCAGTATTTAATCTCCAGCAATAGACCATATTAATTAGGTTAGGATTTTTCGAGCGCGAAATTCGAACTCAGGTCCATCACGGAAACCTGTCATTTAATTTTCCATGTAAATCTTATGGGACTAAAAATTCTTCGACTGTCCCTTTTTTTCAGGTATTCAATATCATTCCTTAGAACTGCTTTTGGATGATAAAGGTGGAATAGAGTTTCCTCTATCTGTCTGATTCAAAATAATGGAAAGAAATGGTATATTTACTCAGGATTTTTAAATATAAAAATGCAATGCAAAATTCATGGAACGCATGTCTTAGATTGATGAGTGGTAGATTACTGGTGGGGCAACAAAGTTAGCGGGATATTTAAAAATGGTGAATAGAATATATATAGGAACATGGTTCATGTTTTAACTGAGTCCAATTCAGTTGAAAGTAGTCGTAATCATTTTTTAGTGAACAAATCATCTGAAACGTTCACTGTTTGCAACTGTATAACTACTTCAATATGATCTAGCTAAAATTTTCATGAAAATCAATCTGAACACATTCAATGATATGCTTTGTAACAGAACACCAAATACTGAAATGGATTTACATTTTATTGTCTTGATTGGTATAAATTATTAGTTATGTATACAAACTCACCTCGATATCATAGCTCTTGTCCCTCACGCTTGCTTTCACCTTTCCCTTAATGCATTTCAAATCGTCACGAAAATAATCATTTATTGCAGATAGTTTTATAATGTTTGCCATTTTGTCACTTCAGATTACAAGAGGTTTGGTTTGGAATATGAAGCTCCCATAAATTAACTATGAATTATATTCATTTTTATAATTATCTCAGGTAAAATATCGAACTTCCCATTAAATTTTAAATTAATAGGAGTAGGAGTGGAATTCGTTGACAGATGTGACGTAACGTACACCTGAATTAATCTACGACAATAGAAAATTTCTTGAACATCACTAGTTCCATTTCAATATAAAACATTTATAAAAGAAAATTCCAATTATATTTTGACATTGATACATTAAGGAATGATGAGGGTATCCGGCACAAGCTGTTTGAGAGCTAACATTTCTTTCCACATTGTGCAGTTCCACATTGAATTCAAACCTCCATAAGGTCCCCATGTAAATTTTTTTGAAGTTGGACCTCGCGCCAAAACTGAAATCCTAACCTAACTAATATGGTCTATACAGGTGATGATGTAACGACGACGACAGCTAGTAGATCTCCCAGTATTCGACCTAAGAATTGGGTGTTGAATGAACGACCCAACAGGTTCTGGGCCGGTACTCAGCAACAAGTTAACTAGTCAACATGTAAACAAACCCAAATTCTCGGGGCCAGTGCTAGAAGCACTGAAAGAGAATCTGTGATTTAAATGTTTATATCTTCGAACTGAATGTTTAGAGTTTTTCAAAAAAAAACGAGGGTGATGATGCAGTATTCGGCCTCCTCATTTCAACCCTCGGCTGATGATGAAGGTTGGACCAACAGGTGGCTCGTATCACCCCCAAAAATCACGATGCAAAAAATGTGGACCTTGATCCACGCAATGATCAATCCTAGCCTTTCCAAACTATTCGATAATAATAGTTATACAGCTCCAGAATTTATAATCCCCAGCGGGTAAATTAGGCAGCAAAATTATTAGGATAACACTTCCTTCTCGACTTTCTAGAAAAAAACAACACAAGCCTCGAACCCGGAAATGCAAATAACTCCCCAAAACAAAAAAACAAACATTTTGCTGGCGAACAAACGTGTTTCTGCTCTGTCCAGAGTCTACTCGTCAATTAGGGTTACTACTGCACTCTGTAACGATGAAAACTGGTACCAAATCGATTTATGGTTCGGAAATATAAATATTTTGAAGACACCTCATTTTAAAGCTTACTGCATACGGAATATTTTCAACCGCAATCCAAGCAAAATCCTAATGCACCCCCTAGCGTATTCTTGCCTACCGTCAATTCTAAAATTATATTTTTAGCATTTCAGTTGAATTCATTCTTTTGTACATCCGAAGAATACGGGGGTGACAAAAAGGTACTTGGTTATTAGAAAAATACAAACAAGTTTACACTATTAATAGTATACATTTGTCATTTGATCATAATTTGTACATTTTAGCCCAGAAAAAGTAAAGGGGAGTTTTTCTTCGAATTAACATACATACATACATATATATGACAATGTTCTCTTGTGAATCTGCTTTGCAGCTGACTGTTACCAAGTGGGTGCACTCAATTGATGGGGGAGAATACGTTGTTGCGATTTTTCTTGATTTACGAAGAGCATTCGAAACAATTGACAGGAATCTCCTTTTAAAAAAATTACAGTCAATTGGGATTAAAGGGGTCGTGCTAAATTGGTTCGAAGATTATTTGAATGATCGACAAGTCACAAAGATTGAAAATGAATTATCCAATCCAGTCAGCACAAATTTCGGAGTGCCTCAGGGAAGTGTTCTAGGGCCCTTGTTATTCTTGATTTACATAAATGACATAAACACATACCATACTAGTGACTTCATCAACTTATTTGCTGATGACACGTTACTATCTATAGCACATAAAGACCTGAAAGTAGCTATAGATAAGATGAACTCATCTCTGATTCAAATTGAAAATTACTTTTCGGCTAATAAAATGAAATTAAATATTTCAAAAACGAAAGCTATGATTCTCACAACCTCATACAAATATAAACAAATAAATATTAATAATCTTTTTCTGTATGTTGATGGTCAAAGAATTGAATTTGTGAAAGAGTTCAAATATTTGGGTTTTATGTTGGACAGTAGTATGTCTTTTGGTGCACACTTCAATTATATGAATAAAAAGATATCAAAAAAGCTATATTTCTTCACTAGGATTTCGAAGCACCTTTCCACAAATGCGAAAATAATCGTCTATAATACAATAATACAGCCCCATTTTGATTATTGCAGTACGCTGTTATACAGTTTTGACAAAAATAAAATGATGTCGCTGCAAAAATTGCAGAACAGAGGTATGAGGGTGGTTTTGGGATGCAATCGTTATACAAGTATAAGCTTTATGCTCAGTGCATTACAGTGGTTGTCTATTTGTGAAAGGTATTATAGATCAGCAATGATATTCATTTTTAAGATTACCAATCATATGTTACCTTCTTATTTCGAAGAGTTTATCATTTATAGAAATTCCACTCATAATTACAATACTAGACAAATTGACAATTTCCACCTGCCACGATGTAGTCTTTCAAACTCTATGAAAATCTTATTGTATAAAGGCCTCATTGAATACAATAAACTTCCCCAAAATGTGAAGGATAATAAAAACCTGTTTCAGTTCAAAAAAGATTTGACTGATTATATGAAAAGTATCAATAGATAGTGAGTCACTCTGTATATGTATTTTTTCTGTGTACATGTATTATTTATTATAATTTGCTACAACCTTGCTATTTAATCGGCATAACATGGAAGAGTATGTATAGATATATTATGTTTGTATATTAGGATAATCCTACTAATAAATCATTCATTCATTCATTCAATGTTGTTTTGGGACATGTATTCGGGTATCTGTGAATACCAGTAATTGACATTTTGTATTTTTTTCGAACAGAGTACCTAGTCATTTTCAATATCTTCATATTGCATATTCCAATTATTCATTCACATAGATCGTTTTTATTTAGATGTATAATTAACAGGTAAGGAATAATCTCAAATATTTTATAGTTACAATGAGCTAGGGTTTTTTGATGTGCATAGTCAAGAATGGATGTTTTTTACTTAGTGTAAAAAACTTCTATATCTACGTAAACACTTTGGCAAAATTTCTGTTTTTCTGAATAGGCGCTCAGATTTGATGTCCAATTTCAATACTTCACGAGGAATTTTTGATTATGAAAAATGTATCCAGCTTCTGTTATCTAAGAGTGGGTACTTTGAGTCCGTTAAAATAGTCGGTGCTGAGAATGGACACCACATCCTGTCATTTGCTAGATTGAATGCACAGCCTAAGCACCTATTATTTTAACGGACTATTAATCGGGTCGTAAAGTACCCACCCTAAAAAAAATGCTGTACACTAACTGAAACAGTTTGCCTCATATTTTCAGAACCAGAAATCCTAATAATTTATTAATATAGAAATCGTTATAGTAAACCGTTTCCATTCTCGTTTTGAATCAATATAAAACATCTATCTATCTAACTGGCTTCTCATACTATATAATTTCAACCCCGATGAATTTTTAAAAACTATCGATATCGATACGTGTACTTGCTTATATCTCACAGTATTTACTCGTTCTTTCTTGTGTTTACATCATCAAATTCGATAAGTATTTGCTCCAGCTAGATCTTTAATAATGTCGGACAATGGAGATTCTGCAAAATTGGGCTTTGCTACGTGGGTCATACTCTGCATGGCCATTTGTTTTTGGTTTTTGAGTAAATTTGCTAGAGGCAGAAGACAGTTTCAGACGAATATGCATGTGATCGAAGACGGACTGAGGAGGATGCAGGAGGAGCTTGAAACCAGAGAGGTGGAGAAAAATATCGGATGTGTTGATGACGTAGAAGATATTTCGTCGTTTTTGCAGAAATTTCATGAAAATCAGGTTGGGTAATATATTATATTATCTACCAGTTGCTTAAAGTTTTATTGAGGGGTATTTATTTGAAGTTACATCGTCTATATTATAACTTTATGCCCGTCAAAAATTCGAACTAGGAAATGCGGAAACTACGGAAATGAAAAACAGAAAAATGTAATAACAAAAATGCAAGTCGAGGTTAGTGTAATTTTGTTTGATCTAACTTCATTTTAATTTCTGCTGATTGACATTTTTTGGAAATTATTTCAATTTTTACTTTTCATCTAAATTATTTTAAATTATTTAAAAATGGGTTCAAGCAGAGTAATTAATATAGACGAAAAAAGTTCGAATCAATAACCTTAAAGGAATATTCGTCAACCATATTCAAACGAAACGGTTTTTGGATTTATCTGCATTTTGTGAAATTGAAATCGAGAGATTAAAATATATCGGTTTGATTTATTATTTTTGAAATGCTTTTATTGAACCAAGACGGTAGTACGATTCAAGTGAAAAATGTCATATCATATTTCGATTGTTCCAGAATAATGCACAATTTACTGTTGACTCATAGTTGACGGAATTTTTCAGTAAGAAAGATTACAGAGAATACATAATAGATATACTGCTATAAGACATTTTCATTCGATTATCAAAAATTGACTATAAATTCTTCAAAAATTCAATACCTACTGATTTTGACTTGACAAACATCAAAATGGAAAGCTTGCACATCATGCTTGATTCAAAAATCATGGGTTTCTACTGGTTGAAAATCTGTATCGTAATGAAAATCTGTATCGTAATGGATTTCATTATAAAACGGGTTGTGGGCATATAAGTGTAATATTAGAGTACGGGTGTAGATAAAGAGATTAATGAGATCATTCGCAGGGCATAAATATCTACTAAATACCCTCGATACATTAATATAGCCATTTCATCAACGGTTTCAAGATAGCATACTAAAAACTATCTAGAAGAAACAGTGGTTTCTTTGGATAATTGACGATTGTTACATTATTTCGTGAATAAAAAATCTGCTTCAATTTCTTATAAACCTAGTAGGAGTTTGTGATAAAATTTTGATTTTTACCGATTATACTCTCAAACTGACCTACAGAGAAAATTAGAACAACAAACTAATACAAGTTTGCAATCTTTAACTTTCAGGAGATAATATTATTGTTCCAACTTTTACATGAGGGATATCAGGATTATTGATTTTATTCTCATACCTACTATCCTTTCACATTGGTTATGACTGTCTATCTGTTGTCATTGAGTTGTTTCTATAGTTATGAGCTCCCAATCATAAGAATTATTGAACGTACTCTAACCTAACATTTCATATTATAGGTACATTTCTTTTTTCGTAAAATCTAAAATGCGAACACAAAAAGTTGGCGTTGATGTCTTGAAAATGTTGTGCTCATCTTGTTCTTACCTGGCGCTCGCTTTCGTGGCGTATATTCTTCTGAAACTAATTTACGCTTGTTTTTGGTTTCCAAAATATCTACAGAACCAAGAAAGCGTTGATGGTGATGGAAAAAACAGCGAAGACACAACACTGGAGGAAGATGCCACGCTTGAAGAGGATAAGAAGAATATTTAGAGGATGATGTGTTTTTTTTGTGTGCCTTCTTACATTTGAATTTTGGTAAATATATGTTTTGCAATATCTGGTAACATTTATTTTTACAGAGCTAGGATATAATATGGGTAACACGGATTTTCCACCCCATACATGAGTAGAAACTTTGCGAACTGAGGTTAAATGAGGTCTCACCTTTGTGTGACTTAAAGATAGAGAAATATCATAAGATTCAATTTTCTTGATATAATTGCCCAATGATACCTATAATACATGTTTCTAGAGAAATAGGATTGTTACCTAATGTCTGAGTGAATAAAAGCATCAGATCCATTTTTGTGACGCCATCTACTTTAATGTCGTATATATTCTGTTTGCTTGAAAATGCAAGTCATGGTTTGCTTCTCTCAAAAGTGAAACAGGTGAAGATTTATGTTTCTCACTTAGATTGAGATCTTGACAGGAAGGTCAAAATGAAGTTTCAAAATAATTTTGACTATAGAAGCTCATTCAAGAAATGAAAGTTTGAGATTTGAAAATATGAATGATCAACAACATTGTTAAAAAATTACTGTTTCTTATATGATTGATATTTTTTGTATAAGAGTAATTGAGAAAATGTGCGGATCAAGCTAAGAAAAGACATGATTTGGAAACGACTCCATCTAATTCCATTTATCCGTAGTATCCATCCCTTGAAATGATATTTCCTTAGCCTATAAACAATGGTACAACTGTCAATAAATCGGCATCTTATGCTGATGATAACATAAATGCACTACTAACTCGTAATAGTATATTACGTTACTAGTGTGGAAAGTGACCCATTTCACATGAGTGGGAAACGGTACTTTCCACACAAGTAATGTACACTATTTTTTTTACGACCACAGATTAAAGAATAATTGCAAAAAAATTAATATATTTCCACTTCATTTTGAGAATTTTACAAAGAAAAGTAATAATTGAACAAGATTACTGCTTAGAATTGTAGAAATAAAAAGTAATATTATTATTACAATTAGTAAATCATAATGCTTTGCAATGAGGAGTTAGACATATTTCTCTCTGTTATTTGTACCGTAGTAGATTCGATGTCAGTTTCTTGAAGAGGCGGAGTGACGGCTTTCGAAGTACTGCTGATGGCACCCATAATTTTATTGGCAATATTCAACCTGTTAGTAGCAGAATCGTCAATATATTCTTCTGCGACTTTGGACGATTTCCAACCCCCATGTCTTTTCAGAGAAGTCAGATCTCCTCCTGCATCTACTAATATAATAGCAGAACGGCGAAATGAGTGCCCCGTGTATTTTCAGGATTCTTTAGATTAAAAAATTTTGCCACTACTCTAGGTATATTTCCAATTTTGTTAATGCCCACTACTTGTTTTGTGCATTTTTGGTCTCTATAATTAAGGAAAAAGCGGTAGTTGCATGGCGGTTTTAGATTGGCATATTTTTTATATTTGCTATAAGAGTTTCCAGTAATAGCGAACTTGCAACAACATTTATTTTTTGTATTATTAATTTGAATGACAGCGCAGTCCCCAAATCTTCAATGTTATTTATACATAACTGGGTAAGTTCTTGCTTGCGACATGAACCAGATATAACCCATAAGCAATACAACCTAAAAAAACATAATTAAATAAATGTATAGACTTTGTTTCAATACCACTGACTTAAGTAAACGAATCTCATCGGAAGCTTTATTTATAAATTCACAAATTTCTTGTTGCGTCAAAATTTTAGCTTTTTTCGATTTATATCCGCCACTTTTCGTTTTCAAAAATACCTTAAGTTTACTATATTTGGAGATATCTACATTGAGGTGAATGGATAAAGTGGTACGCAACATAGAATAATTAATTAGTCCATAATGTTGAGCTTTGGATTCTATTGGAAAGTTCACCCATGTATGCAAGCAAAACGTTTCCAGAAAAAGAGCTTCTCATTTCCTCATTTCTTCGCCATGAAATGAATTGATCGTAAGCGTATTCGTACCTTCTTTTGGACTTTTCGGGCAGTGAATTTTGTGACGGTGATTTTGTGGCCTCTTCAATTTCAGGTGGAATACATTGATCATCATCTCTGCATCCATGTTTTATGGAATTTTAGATACTATTTTCACGGATTTGTATGTGATGAGAATGATGCATATGCAACTGACACTTCTAAAGTTTATCTGACGTTTTTGCAATATTAATTTTAAAGCACACTTCAATTCCATTACGCAATACATATAACTATAGATATACACATATCACTCTAGAGTGATATTTTACTTTTCATCTCTAGGGTGATATTTGTCATTTTCGAAGTAACTAAATAGTGTGCTATTTGTCATTTTCGCATGTGGTCGTACGAAATAGTAGTTTACCTAACAAGTGCGGAAGGTGATACTTTTCCGCACGCGATTGCAGATGGCCGAACGACGCGTTAGCGGAATTTAAAAAAAATAAATGTCAAAAGTTTTCTTCAACAAGAAAAAGCTCGAGTGTAATTCGGTACGAGAATTTGATGAATATAGTTTAGTTTATTCAATTCAACGGAAAAGTACAATTGTTATAGAAAACCATTCTTATATTTCATTTCCACACATCAGATATACTGTTTTGACAACGCAAGTGAAAAATTGACAAAGACGCCGTCAAAGATTTGTTTACAATTCTGGTTGCCATGCTTTCAAGAGTTAGGTTCCGTTTCTTCGCTGAAAAATGTAGATAAAGTTTTTTCACTGTCATACTGTCAAAATCACGGCGGCTTATGGGATATTTTATACATGAGTTAAATTTTCACTATAAAGCAGGCAAATTGTATTTTTTTGAAATGATCTACAAATTTTGAATGAAACACAGAAGCTCAGAAAAACCGAAAAAATGCGAAAAACTGATATTTTTGTTTATTATTTGTCATTACTACAAAAAATATTTCAACAAAGTTCAGTGAAACTATACTTTGTCATGTTTTTAAAAACCACATTTTTTGTATGAATGGTGAATTGAATGCTTCAGAAGATAATCAACTTTTTCCAAAAATTGTTTTATTCAATTCCTACTTCAGCGATTTATCAATGTATTTTCTGGGCTCATTTTCTTCCTTTTCATCTGTAGTTTTCAGAAATGAAATGAAGAATGAAAGTCTCCTTTCAAAATATCAATATCAAAAAATACTATAGAAACTGTGTTTCATATTCTGATGAAGGATATTTGTGGTAAATAGAATTGCCGAAAAGTTTTTAAATGAATTTAAAAAAATATGATTTTTAAGTTTTTCTCCGTGGAATTGATTGGTTCGGTTATTTTATTATATGTGTACCTAAATGTATGAGTAATGTTCAAGGAAATAATTCGAAACTGAAATTTTCAGGAACATCATTTTAATTTACAAAAGTTTCACAGTCACAACAAAAATCATGTGAGAAAAGGCACGCAGAATTGGCATTATGAAAATATTTCAGGCGAGTCTGGACCTTCTTGACGGTATTTCAATTCTACATATATGAACATTGTCTGCACCATACATTTTTTTGATATTGCAACCTTTGGTGTTAAGTGTGAAACTTCTAGAGATCAATTACCCTAACACCAACCTCATATTATTTGCAGCATCTTCAGGAGAAGAAAAATGATTTTTTTTCCTGAAGATGCTAACCTTGCTAATGAAACGCGCGTCGAGTACAAATGATATCAGTTTGGTGTTAGGTTAATTAATCTCTACATCATCGCTGGCACAAGAAATCAATTTCAACTATTAATCAGGTAAGTATGACTGAATCTTCAGTGAGCCCAGACTCAAGTACGGAAGCGCAGAAGGGCCAAACCTTTTCCATTTTTATTTTTTGTTAAATTCCGACTTTTATCTCGAAATTTCGGCTTTTATCTCGGAATTCCGAGATTAAAGTCGCAATTTCGACATTTAAGGGAAAGGGACCCAATATGTACCTACCTGAAAGGTCCAAACAGTACGTCATTGGTATGTCCCTAACTCATTCCTGAATGTACGTACCTGAAGAGGAGTTGTTGTGAACGTATCCAGGACATTCACTCTAGTACGTACATAGTACTTCCAAGCATGTACGTTCTTATTACATGCCGATTGGAACGGGACCAAGTATGTACCTACATGGGACGTCTAAATAGTACATACATGGAACATCTGGAAATGTACATTCTTCGAATGTCTCCCATACGTCCCGGGACGTATCGACGTAACTGGGACATAAATGGTTCGTCTTCAGGACGTCGTGTGCTATTTGGGTAATTGCTTAACTCCATCGAAACTTAAAATTCGGTTGGTAATCTCAAGTGAATAGGCTCAATTTGATTCATCAAAAAATAGCTTGATTCCGTGATAGTACTTTCAATTATAATTTTGGAGTAGTCAGAAGAAATTAAATTCTCAAATTCAATTATCTATTTCATAAATTTTAATATATTCATCAAGAAGTTGTTGATTGCATCTGCTAATTTATTCGATGCCCAAATGAATTAAAACATGAAAAGTAAAGGTAGGTTATTAAGTAATTATTTCAATGCCAGACAAATAAGTGAAAAATTTATTGAGATTCAGATTGCGAAAACAAGAATTGCATTCTATCCCTGAGACTCAAGTATAAATCTATAGTTTGATGTGGATCAGACGAGCGTGTCAAACCATTTTCCTCCATTTCCATACAACAGAGATCATAGAAATCTTTATCACATGGTATTCTGATGAATGTGCACTCAGACGAAAGTATTTCGATTGCGAACGAAGGTATAGGGACCAGGTGTTCACGAGTTCCATTAAGATCAGGCACTTCGTACATCTCAGCAGGTTTTCCAGCTGGAGCTAAGTTTGATGGTGAGAATCTGTGGTGGAATCATATCTCTGACTCCAAAGTCGAAATTCCCAGAAAAAATTTCGAGATAAAAGTCGAAATTTCGACATAAAAGTCGAAATTTCGACGTTTAAGTCGAAATTCCGAGATGAAAGTCGAAATTTCGACATTTAAGTCGAAATTCCGAGATAAAAGTCGAAATTTTGAGATAAAAGTCGAAATTTCGAGATAAAAGTCGGAATTTAAGAAAAAATGAAAATGGAGGAGGTTTGGCCCTTCTGCGCTTCCGTACTTAAGTATTTCAGTAGAATTCATGATCACTTCTTTCCAAACCTACTTTTTTGCAGTCATTTCATCTAAGGATGATTCATCATTAGTGCTGTGAATCGAAGAGATTAATTCACAATCATTTCGGGCAGTAACTTTTGGGCCTGCAGTAATATAACGGGTGTTTTAATCCCAATATTTCAAAGCGTTCATTACGTATTTGACAGCTGTTAGGTAATGCCTCATTTAGAATACACGTGTTTTCCAAATTAATGGCGGTTGCTTCCGGAATTGTTTTTTTTTAATGATGGGATATGTAACATTTGACCTGATAACTTTCTCATGATTACCCAAATTCAGAGATTTATCGTTTCAAATTCTTCCTTTTAGGAAATTTATTGTTTAACAGTTTGTGGATCAGTACTGTATCTAGTTATATCCATGAAGCAAGCAATTCTTTCACCTAGTTGCTGTCGTCCAGTGTCTCGTTGATCATTGAAAATGAGTGATAACGAAGAGATTTGTGCTACACTACCAGAAATTACCGCACAAGCATGGTGGGAGTAGAAAAAGTAGAATACGCAACTCGAGGATAAGGCTAGTTAGTGACTCGCAAATGTCCGCACTCGGCTAAAGCCTCGTGCTCACAATTTTCGCTCGTGCGTAATAAGTAAGTTATCCTTCTCGTTACTTAGTATACCATTACTAAGTCAGTTTCCTCTCCAGTTTTAAGTAGTGCATTGAATGCTTTCCCATTTGCCTGCAAGAGCAGGCGGTTTGTCGCAGCCAGTAAAATAATGTACACAATTGTAAACAATTGCGAATTGTACATAAGTCATATCACACTCATGGAACACTGAATGACAATACTTATATTGTAAATTCGCCTCAAGCTTGTCTTGATCTGTTTTTAACGGAGACTATAACTTTTTTCTCATACGAATGAAAAGTAAGGAAATGAGCCCAGAAAAAACTTCAAGAAAATCGCTTAAGAAGGAATTGAATACGAAAATAATAATAATTATTAAGAAGAATTTGATTATGTTTGGTACCGTTCGATTTATCATTCCGAAAAAAACTGTGACTATTAAAGACATAACAAAGTATGTTTCAACTGAATTTTGTCTAAATATGATGACATTTTTTTCATTTTTCTCGCTTGTTTTGGAAAAGTTATTCGTACACAAGTTATAGACCGTTTCGAGGTCTATACTTTTCTTTAAGACCACCTTTCGTTAGAAACTGCATTGACATTTTCAACTACTTACAGCCCAAGCTCACACAATTTAATTTACGTGTTTTTTTCAATGAAGATATGTTAATTTGCCAGTTTACTATTACATCATATCGCATAAATTTGAACATGACTAGAGTATTTCGCGGTCAATTAATAATATAACTCGAAGTTTTGTGCAAAACATTTACGCGACTGGAATAATAGACACAACCGGAGAAATACCAAAAAAGTTTGAAATATCAATATCAATTGAAGATTGCCATACACGACTACATGTTATAAACCACGCTCGTAGTCGGGTAGATATGAATGTATACATTATTGGGTGACTAGATTAAAGTGTGAATATAACGTGAATTCGTGTGTAACATGCTTCTCAACTGGCAGGTAAGAGATCAAAAACGCCACATGAGTTTCGGAAAGTGCCCAAGAATTATTTTTGAATTTTTGGTGTAGTGTATCATCGAAATGTTACAAATTATAACTACTCTTCGAAATATTTATATGAAGTGTGGAACGTTTCCGAATGATGGATAAAATATTTTCCTGTTGTGTGTCTTAAAACAGCGGAATTCGAAAGATTGGGAGAAATAATTTCGCGGTATTTTTTACAAAAAACCAAGTTATGTGCCTGAGTAGTTTTGATTCAAGGCACCTTCTACTCATATAAAATGAGATACATGTTCATATTGTTTACTCAATTATTTCTTTTGTAATCTTTATTTTGTGATCCCTTCTCATTGACTCAATATCAGTTTTCAGCAGATAACATAATATGTAACAACTATTTGAATTTTGTCACCTGAATATTTGATAAATTTTGGCTGGATTCGACAGGCAAGGAAGGGCTGGAGGTTGAAAAGTTTTATGAGTGATAATTTTACTAATGATCAGGTCCGAATTAGGAATTTTGGCGCCTTAACCAGCACATATTTTGCCGTTCCCCTACACAAATGTATGGTTACTACTTTTATTCACATTGATTCGAAAATCTGCTCATTTCTAACCTTCTTCTAGGCTGGAAAGTGTCCAATTGTCCACTATGGAGAGGATTGAGTCAGCAAAATAATTCGCACTGCATCAACTTTTATTCGAAACGTCCAGATAGAAAAGATATAGGTACTCATTTTCTCCCTTAAAAACTACAAACCTCTTCAATAAGTTATACATTATTTTCCAATAATGGCACCTCACCCTTTTAAACGACACATTCACAGACAAACCGTGTTCCTCGATGTTCTTGAGGGCCATGAACAATATTCTCCTATTGGAATATGTTGATAAAATGCAGTGCTACATTGATTTCAAGACAGATTCGTTCAACATACCAATTCTCTCAATCAATCATCATATGGTATTTTGAAAAATTTGTATTTGAATAGACTTACCTAAGTATATCACTCATAACTATCCTTTATCTACACCCGTACTCTAATAATACACTTATATGCCCACAACCCATTTTATAATGAAATCCATTACGATACAGATTTTTCATTACGATACAGATTTTCAACCAATAGAAACCCATTATTTTTCAATCAAGTATGATGTGCATGCTCTGCATTTGACATTTGTCAAGTCAAAATCGGTATAGGTATTGAACTTTTGAAGAATATAGCCGAATTTCGATAATCATAACAAAATATCTGATTCCAGCTATACGGGAGAATTACTTTCGACACCTTCACCGACAGAAATACAGTTTGAATCATTAAATTTTTCATTTGTCAAATGCATGATTTATTACTTATTTTTTCATCAAATTATGTGGGCTCTCCGTAGCCGAGCCGTGTGAGGCGCTGACATTGATTTTTCTAGCTGGAGGAGACATTGGTTCGATTCCGGTCTCGAGTAATCTTTTTTTCTTTGATTTTTGATCTTCTTTTCATATCTCATCGTTTTATTTCTCGAAGTAATACTATTAATCACAATTCTGTGGAATTTTTCAAAGAAATTCGTAAAATTAGTAGTATTGTGTGCAATGCAAATATAAATATAATATTTGTAGTTCTTCACTATTTATCGGGTGTAGATGAAATAGCGTATGCAACTCTCATGTAATGGTTATTAGTACACTCGCATAAACCATACGAAACTCACCTTCGGCTCGTTTCGTATCCCGGTTTATGCTCATATATTAATAACCATCATTACACGATCGTTGCATAATATACTATTCTGATTCTGTTATTTTATTCATGTGATACTCTTTATAGCCTGCGTCTTCACTCAACATTATTTATTTATTTATTTAATGAACCAACTCATCCCGAGAAATCAAGGGTAACCATAAAACCGTAGAAATGTTCATGATTTTGACCTCCCAAAGCACAGTAGTACTCTCTATGGACGTTCCTATTTTCATCATGTGGTTATAACAATGTTCAATTCATTTAATGAACTCGAAAAGGAATTATCTCCACCTCTACTCAAAAGTGATCCACGTGGACAGTGATATTAAAGAAATTGTTAAATCTGTATCGCTACTTCCATAAGGACTATTTCTTTACATTGTGGTTGAGTGGAAGAACAGCATTATAACAAATTCCGCAACCTAAAACAAAATCCATTTATTATTATCACCAATAGTTTTCAGCATGAAGTACGTAGGTACATACATTTTGTTTTACGTGATTGCTCTAATTAATATGTTATCTTTGAAAATGTTGATATGAACGTCTTTGGTTTTTTATGCTGTCATGCACTGGTTGCCCTGATACTCGTGAAGGAGAGCATCGATCCTGTTCACATTTGGCAGCATTTCTAGTTGACGCAGTTGGAATGTGTTGTTAAGATTATAGCCAACATAAATCAATTCGATGAAAATAATTGTCAACGAAAGATGTTATCGGTAAGAATAGCAACTTTGGTAAACTGATTTCATTTAAACTCGACGCGTCTTCTGCTAACAAGGAAAGTATCTTTAGGGAAAAAATCATTGCCAAATTGAAAGACAACTGCGCTCTCATAACTCATCAGCTTTTATCCTCTCGACAATGACATTATCTTTCAATTATTTCTAACGAACCAATTCAGCGCGCTATTCAGTATAATACTAAAAAATTAGTTGAGATAAGTTATGAGTTCGTAACCTGTAAAAGTTAAGACTTTTTCTAGAGATCAATTATTACTCACCAAACACTGCTATAACTTGCACTACACGCGCATTTCTCTAACAAGGTTGACGTCCAACCTTGCTGCTGGCTTAGCACGCATCAAGTGCAAGTTTATTATCAGTTTGGTTGATGTTTAGAGTAAGTCTTAATTTCCATACTTTCAGCTCATATCCCATCGTTAACTCAATAATCTTATCTAAGTTCTGGATATTAGGCTAGATAGGGGGTTAAAGAGGTTAGATGCTAACATTGTTAGCGAAACGCACGTCGATTGTGAATAATACCACAAACATTCTTGAATTACTTGGGATAAACAACGGAAACACTGTTGGACCGGAAAAGAAAATGATGGGTTACAAGATTGCTGGTTTCTCACTACTTTATATTGTGAGATATATAAATAACTAATACGAGTCTTTACTATCAATACTCTTCTAACCTTACTAGAAGATCATGGCAGCCTGCGTGGCATATAGCCATGGTAATAGTTATTTTCTGGCAGATACCTGCTCAAACTGCCACCTATTTCCTTCGTGAAGCCGTTCATTTTAGATAAGGTATTATTTTCTGATATAACGCTAATAAAGTTAGTTTTCGACTTGTTTTCAGTTCAACAATTGGTCAGATATTATCCTCTCGAGAATTTCTTTGGCATATTTAAGACCAACTAGATAGTCGATAGGGGAATAAAGCAAGAATTAACTAATATTTCAGAGTCGTTATAGCTCATCAATTTATTGAGATTATTTGAAATATGTGTGGGGGTCAGGCCCTTGATTCTTTATTCACCTAATGCTTCCTCCATCCTCATCTATCATTTTTAGGCATTATAAATCTCATGACTGATTTCGAAATTTGATAAGAAAATTATGTTTGCTTTCAGTTTGTGAGCATTCTACCTTCTGGCAAACTGACCATGAATGCTATACGAAATGTTTCTTCAGGAAATAGCGTGCTCCTGCGAGAAATAAATAATAAAGGAATAATCACGTTGAATAGACCGAAAGTGCTTAACGCTATGAACGATACGTCAATGAGAGAAGTATTCGATGCTCTAAAACGATTTGACCATGACAAAACCCTTGTGATATTGAAAGGTTCAGGAACAAAAGCCTACTGTGCAGGAGGCGATTTGAAAATGATACTAGAAACTACTGACATTTTGAAAGGTTTGCTAAAATATCTTAACGCTTCCATTTTATTGATGTCTGCGAAAACAGTTCCAACTATTGCATTCATCGATGGAATCACTCTTGGAGGTGGGGTTGGGCTTTCTGTGTTCGGAAAATATCAAGTAGCCACCGAAAGGACGTTGTTTGGCATGCCCGAAACCAAAATTGGTTACCATCCCAATGCTGGAGCATCGTATTTCTTCACTCGTATGAAAGGTCGCTTGGGTTGGTATCTTGGATTGACAGGAAGATATCTCAATGGAAGAGATGCTGTTAGAGTAGGTCTTGCTTCTCATTACTGCAACAGTAGCAAATTACCAGAACTAGAAGAAGAACTGCTCGAATGTCGTAATGACGAAGAAGTAGCCAGCACCCTAGATGCACTTTGCGATGTCGATTTACCGGAATTTTCATTGCACAATATGAGGAAAAATATTGAAACCTGTTTTTCAGCCCCTACGGTGGAAGACATTTTTTCGAGGTTGTCGGAAGATGGTTCGAATTGGGCAAAGGAAACGATAGAAACTTTAAGTAAGTTATCACCAACTAGCCTGAAAGTAACATTGAAACAATTGGATAGGGGCAGGAAAATGAGTCTCAGAGAATGCTTGCTAATGGAGTTCAACTTATCAATGAACTTCTGGAAAGGTCACGATGTGAGCGAAGGTGAGTTACTTGATCACGTTATGTGAATTCAGCTGTTTTATTCCAGTTGTACCAAACCGACCATTTCATTCATGATTTACGAAACGTATATCTATTCAATATACTCACGGTCGATGGTACATTAGACGTTGACGAAAAAAACAAAGCAGGGTTCTTCTTTGAATTCCAGATTTTATATTTCTTGGTCTGTTTTTTGATCCAAAATATTTCTAATATTGCGACGTTTCCGCTCATATCGAAAAGTTCTACCAATTTAATTTTATTTAAATAGAACACCCTATATATTGATACTTTTCACGAATCGCCCTTCCATTACAATACTTTTCTGTCAATAATGCCCTATACCAATCTCAGTCGGTTTCCGAAATAAGAAAATAATTCGTGTTGAATTCGATCAAAAACATAGGCCTAACTGAACTGGGGTGAACTAGTATTCACGATTACAGAAAAGTTCACATTTTGCTAGTAGTTTGGACGAACTCAAAATTTCAAATTCACACGGAGAAATCGGCTTTATCATATAGGGTGAGATCAAATTAATATTAGGTTCATTCATAAAAACAGTCACAAAATTGTTTTTTCAAATTTAATCCCATGTATATTGGCATTGAATTGAAAGTTGAAAGAAAATGCTTCAAGATGACACATTATGTTCCTGATTCATCAAGATTTCTCACTAAAGCTTAATTTTTGGGAACATTAAACATTATTTGACTTGAGGTAACTGACTCTAGTAATTTGAGAATAGTTATTGACGGTGTTTCATTCAGAATGAATACGAATATTGCTTGTTCTAAGGAAGTTCTTGTGAAATTATTCATTACATATGGAAAATATCATCAAATCGTTGCTAGAAGTTGCAAAAACTTCAACAAAAGCACTCATGATTGTGAGGAAATTTGTAATGGTGGGTTTATAGAGCTATTTTCAAATGTTGTCTCAACATTATTCGTAAGTTGAAAATTGAATCCACTGAAATATATGCACCCGTTCGTACACACTGCTCAACTGCAAGCGTAAACTTTGATCTGATGAGTGACCTTGGAATTTTGCTAATTTTCGATTTTTACGACAATGCATGTGAATACAAAACAAATGCGCAAGCTTGACATCTATCTGTACCTAGCACATAAAACATAACCTCTTTGGTATAACCTCTATGTTTCTACTCTTTTGCCGCTTTATTTGTGTTTTGTTGAAAAAAAATGAATATTGATAAAGCAACAATAATTTATTAAATAGAAACTTATACATTTTTATGGAATAAACTATACAAAGACAACATTGCCACGGAAAAAGCATGGAAAAGCATTTCAGCAGCGATATTCTTTTCTTCAAAACACCACAAAAAAAAAGTCAAGCGGCGTGAGGTCGAGTGATCTCGGAGGCCAATTCCCAAACCAACGATCATCAAATATTTTGTAGGGTTCCCTGGAAACTTCTTGGGTAGAATGCGGTGGCGCTTCATCCAGTTGAACCACGAATTTCTATATTCCTTCAAAGCCAAATTTTCGAAGAGATCAATAACAGTCCTCTTCAATATTTGGATTGGGCATTGAGTGTTTCATTAAAAATAAGGAAACTAATTTTATTGTTCTTCAAAATACAGAAAACATTGAAATTAATTATTTTAGAACCCATTTCTTTTGTTGCATGAGGATTATGGACTGCCCAAAATTGCTCATCCCTTCAACTTAATATTCCACCCCTAGTAAATTTTGGTTCATCTATTCCGAAGAGGTGTGTTTGTTTGTATGTAAGAATATATTGAAAGTTCGGTTCGACTGCTAACAATGAATGTCTAAAAATTTTTGTTGTCTCGACGGATAATTTGCATTGTGTTGAACTGTTCGCCCGTCTGCATCGATTCTGGAATTGGAAACAATTATTTGATTAGAATGAAGAATCGGCTTTGTTGAGAAAACTCGATGATTCATATAAAGGGTAATGGTGTATCATCTCAAAGTTTTTTTATTCATTCTCTAATTTATTGAGTAATAAACGAGGGATTTTATTTGAAACAACGAAACTTTGACTCTTTTATGTATAAGGAGAATACTAGTAATTTGAGCTCTCCCTGTGTGGGGGAGTCAATTTTTCATTGTAAATTGAATATTTTGGGTTTGCCCAGCAAAATACAAACCTGTCATTAAACTCCAGTCAATGGCGAGGATGAGAATACAGCGGACGAAACGTGAATAGTATTACAATAAAACGTCAACGTCCTTGCTTTTCTCATTTCGAGAAATGATTTGTAGCTATTCGTTTCTTAATTATTACATTTTGTAAATCCAAAGTTTGTTTGTTTTCAATTGTGGTATCCCCTATAGGCCTAATCTATAGAGATGTTCTTGTCCGAGTTTGATTTGTTCATTTCTCCTTCTTTGACGGTCCGGGTCGGTTGATGGTGTCTTCGTCATCGTCGTCATTATCAATGTCACAGTCGTTTCCGTTGTCTGCCGTGTGAGTCTGTGCTACGGCAGTTGGTATGTCGCCATCTTCATTTTCGCTGTCGAGGGAAACTTCTGGTACATTTTCACAGGATTTACCGTTGCAGAATCCGCACACAACGGATCACTTTGGCCCACCTTCCCTTCAAAGTGTACCCATATTTGAATTATAAGGAAGTCGAATTTGAGACATTCTTCCTTATCTTCTTTTCATGTTGTAAACATCTTTAAGCCGGTGTAACTATTTTCGATCCAATAGATATATTTTTTGATATTTGATTTTCTGAATAGCCAACATAACCTTCTTCGATTTCAGGTATCAGAGCAAGACTGATAGACAAAGACCACAATCCACGATGGAGTAAATCAACTTTATCAGAGGTGTCAGAGGATTTGGTTGAGAGCTATTTTGTACCAAATATCCTTGAGAAGGAGCAGAGAGAATTTTTACAAGACCTGAAGGATTTGCAGTGATAATTAATGTTTGAACTATACGATAATATACTTGCTGAGTTGCGAATTGTTTTGGGAATCTATTTTCTACAAGTGGGCATATAGCGTATACGTTTGAGGACCGGTTTTTCAACGCAAGATATCTTTCAGATGAAAATAACCGATAGTTTTCATCCTTATCACTGCCAAAAATCAATTACGCACACCCTCTCATTTCTTCCACCTGTTTGACAGATAACTAATTTATCCTTGTATTGAAAAACTGGCCCTTAGAGTGGGATATCTGAATAGTATTATTAGTAATGGGCCCGGCTATATATTAGAATGGGTTTAATGAGGGTACTTGTATAGGCACCCTCATTTGGTTATGAAGTAAATGATAGGATCGACGATTCATATTTGAAACGAATGATTCGAATATTTTTACCAATAAAATATTTTTTATTGGAATTGGAATGATTTTCTCTATGTATTCTGGAACGATCAATAACTCCACCATCAACTGTGAAAGACGACAAATTATAGTGTGTCAGAATGGTGCTCTACTACCATAACAGAGGATTACCTTATTCCTGTGCTTTTATGCATCTCTTAGTCAGTAAGTGCTTGTTTACGAAAATTATATATGTGAAAGATGCTTTTTTGTGTGAGAGTATGCACTTTTGTTTTTTTTGTCCCCAACGATCCAAGTGAGTGTAAGAAGGACCAGACAAAATCTGCAAAAGAGATGGTCTACCAATATACTGAATGTACCCAGTGATGCATATATGTATATCATCCACATACGATTGATTAATTCACAAAGAGGTACTCATTTGTCACCTGAATCGAACGAATAGTATTGATGGGATTTAACATTCAACAACAGGGACAGGCCGTGTGAGACCCAAGGGGTTGCCAGTTTTTATTTTGACTGAATAGAAATCGACGGGTCTGGAGAAACTCTGGTCATCCCGTCATGGCAGTTCACCAAAGTTGATTTCGTTATTTTACTAATTACGAATATGCTTGTTTCTGGATATAGTGCGAATAGAGCCGTAGTTGTTTCAGTTTGAACTGAAGAATTCAAGTACTATGAAGTTTCTACTTTTTTCTTCAGCAAAAACGCGATATCTTATTTGAGTATCAGACGCTGAATGCTGGATATTTCAGAGTTACTAAAAATAAAAAGATATAGTGTTGAAATGGCCCAATTCATAAACGAAACAGGTCCTATAGATATTCGTAAAGATTTGATTGCCAAATCACAAACTGTCATAATTCATATATATTTTCAGTGGTTGAAATTGATTGTTTGACTATACTCTTTTCAGATAATACGAGTTCAGTACGGAATATACGACTATTTTAAGGCATTTCGGAGGATCCATATATTGAACTTGGAATTGAATAAACCAGCCACAAAACTTCAAGTGATCAGTGCCAACAAAGTATCTAAAAACGTCACTACCATTATATATTTTGATAGAATTTATGGTCAAACCCCAAGATGAAAGTCTATTGTCTTTATAGAAACAAATTTTGAAATATCAGTTTCATTTGGAAGATATAAATATTTCAAATTCACTAATTTCACGGTATTTTGAAGCTCATTTTGAAAATCAGGTTTTATAAAGACACGCAATAGATATTCATCTTGAGGGTTGACCAGGATTTCTATCAAAAAATATACCAGTGGTGCCGTGATCAGACAAATTTGATACCTTGATTTTATTTACAACTTTCGTGCAGTCAAGAAAAAAACAAGCAGATAGGTAGTGCACACTTGAGCCAGTTTGTATACCATTAACATCAATATAATGTCAGCTTGATATGGTGTTGGGGATCCGCCGTTTACTTTTTAGTAGGTTATGTGCGGTCCTGACAGCTGGTTCGCATCGAGCAGGTCGCGACAGATACTTTTTGGCCAGGGTAGTAGTTGTTTTCTGACAGGTGTCAGCCGGAATCCTAACATGTAGCTTGTTGAGACTGGCCGAAACGTATTGTTACGATATTTTCTTCGGGAATTCCTGATATGGCAACCCTGTCTTGGCGATCTTGGTTCCTGAGAAGAGCTATTTGCTTTTCGACGCTCTTTTCTAGTCCTTTCATCTCCTTTCGCACTGTATCTACTTTTTCATTGAATTGATCGTCGATTTTCTTGACTTCTTCCTTCAGCTCTCCTTTCAGCTAGGTCTTCTTTTAATTCTTCCAATTCTTCCATTCGTAGTTCCGTTTAATTCAACACATGTTCGAAGTGGTGTTCTAGAACCTTCTGGAAGTCTTATTTCCGTTCTTTTTCTATTCGTTCTAATTCATTCTTCTGTTCTCTCTCACTTTCGTCTGTTCTTCGAGAATTTTCTGGAGTGCTTCTTTTCGTTCTTTTTTTCATTTTCTAGAATTTTCTTGAGCGATTCTTCTCGATCTTCCTTTTCATCTTCTCGTTCTTTTTATTCTTCTTCTCGCTCTTTTCTCTGATCTTCGAGGATTTTCTGGAGCACCTCTTCTCGGTTTTTCTTCCAATTCTTTCTCCTCCTGCCGTCGCTTTTCATCTTCTTGTTACTTCTCGTATTCACCATTAGTTGTTTTTATTCCTCAGCAAAATTTCTACTTCTGACACCACTGTTGCGATATTACCTTGAGTTCGTTTATTAAAACTCCAAACAACACTAAACTACTTTTATTACAACTCTTTCTCACAACACAATACAATCACTTGAATTGCTCAGCTGAACTATCCAACGCTCTGTACTAAAACTCTCTCTGATAAACTCTCTACTTCGACTTCTGCGCTTAGCAATACCAAAGCTCTCTTCACTAGAAACTCTGAATTAATCTCCGATGAGACTCTCAATAACTATCTGCCGTAGCGATGAATCGCTTCGGTATATAAACTTGCTTACGCCTATGGAGAATTTTCCAATCAAATCTCGATGGTCGAATTCTCCACGCGAATTAAGATATCCTGGAAAAATAACGTTCTCTTTTCGACCCCTCATATTATCATGCGTTTACGAGCGACAGGGCCGGCGCTAGGATATTTTGTAACAGTATTGTTCAAAGTATGAACTTTTTTGACTACCTTGGAGATATGTTGTCTGCTTAGATACTAATATACTAGTGGCTGAGGACTGTACATCGGATACACCTAGAAATAGAAATTACAACTTCTATAAAATAAGTGAAATAAAATGCAAATACTCTCTGTTCATAGGTACGTTTGATCTGTTCACAAAAAAAACATCTAAAACAGCTACTCCCTGTCTATATGGCCTCAACGGGCACTGGGTTAGAAAGAAATTTATATGATAACCGAAAACCAGGCATCGCTATCATAAGAATGAATGTCACCGAAATGCCAATTAGAACTGATGACAGACTTGTCACGAATTGAATATTTCGGAATTGGATTAAGATTTTAATGAAAGTTTTCAGTAATTTACCCTCTTTACCACTGAAGAGCTGAAGAGATAGTTTTCTCTGAGCGAAACAAGATCTTTTATGGACAGAGAGCAAGAAAAGTGATTCTCATGTAACCCAGTGCCCATCGTCGCCATATAGGCAGGGGGGTAGCTATTTTTGATGGACTTTCTCTTCCCCTTTATGAATGAATCAAACGTCTTTGAGTTATATATACGAACATATCAATGGAGAGTGTTTGTATTTTTTTTATTTCACTTTCAAGGAAGTTGTAAATTCTATTTTTTTATTCGGGGAAGAAAAAAAATAAAAAAAAAATCATCAAATTCCATTCTCTCCACAAAAATACCTAAGTTCCTAATTATCATTGAGCACTGTGTGCAAGACAGTCTCAAGTACAGTAGGTTGAAGGACTATAAAATCTATCAGAAAGCGCAACTACACCCGTGATGGGCAGAATTTAATTATTTCCCACAGAACCCAGAGCAGGATTCTTCACAGAAATCATTCCAGTTTCTGGTGTTAATTTCAGTTACATGGGACACTAACAGGCAGTCACAAGCTTATTGGCCCAACAATCATCACTGCTAGGTTAGGTCCCAAACAAAAACTCGAAAGTTGTTTGTTTTCCACAGTTGATAATTCCTTCAGCGAATATATCCACGGTTGAAGCGGGCAAATAGTACCCCACCCACCTTTAACACCATTTTTATGTTTAGTACCTTTTTCATGCCTCTCCAAGCCCTTTTACCACCACCACATATTCAGGCACTTTCTCAGGAAATACAATAAAAATATAAATCCCTTTCCTTGCTTTTGTCAAGCCGATTTAAAAACGTTTTTCCCACGTGAGAAACTTAGAAACTTTTCATTCATAATGCACCCTTTTTTGGTCGGTGTTATATATATTATATATCACTTCCATTATCATATACGTTTGAATTGAGAAATATCGAAATAGAATGAACAAATCTTGAACTGAAATATATCCAGGTTAGGCTAGCAAGGATAATTTTCGCTCTCACAGCAATGGGTTTTGTTTCACATACTCACTATACCCCTTCATGGAATACTTTTTTTTAATGAATGATGCGACCGACGTGTTGAGTGGCGAAGCGAATGTACGTCGGTATGGAAAGGGACATTTATACAATTCTTTCGCGAAAGTGTCGAAAATCATCCTATGCAGCCCAATAAGATATGTTATTTTGCAAATCCATTCAATTTTGTGAGAAATACCTAGATTCTAAGGCTGAAGTAAGTAGTTTTGCAGGAGAAGCTCAGAACGCGTAGATCCACGTAAAAAGACGTACAGGTGGCAACGCTGAAATGTGCCATCATTGAGGCATTGTTCATAAATATAGTCAACCATAAGCTCCTATGAATGAGGTCGGCGAAAGAGTTCGAGAAACTGTCGCCCAGATTCACGAAAGACCTGCTAAACCACAACCGTAAGGATGTAATGATAGTGGTAAGTCTACCGATGTGGCATATTTGGCTCAGAGAACATATGAGCAACATTGGTCAATCAGAAGAAACCCAATGCAGGTTCTGCCAGAAGAGGAAGAAACCACACTGCAGGTGCTCTCTGAATGCGAAGCGATAGCTAGGCTGAGACACGCAAGATCCACGGAAGAAAAACCAGAGACTTCTATAGGTATATGAAGGGGTTAGTGTCAATACTATGGAGTCTCATCAGAGAGATTAAACTAGACAATGAGCTCTTATCACCAAGGAGCATCACAATAGATCTTAAAAGGTCGCAGTGAATCAGGCCATGGGCTAGCTACCTCAATAATCTAATCTTACCATATGGACATATCGTTTGAAGGGATAGATGATACTACGGGTAGATGGCACTAGTGAATTTGTTTCCAAGTCATGTATTTTCTCTCTTTTTTCTCACGGATTACTTAATATCAAAAGTTGGCAATCAATTCAAAAACAGAAGTGGGATTTTTTGTCCATGTCGTAGATCATCTATGTTTTGAAGATTATTTCAATGCCTGAACTTTCATTTTCCTCATAACCTTCTGGGTCAACTCTATTTTGAAGCTTCATTATCTTTCTTACAGCATTACAGCCGAACTGCCGACAGAACTCTTGAACCTATTTTTTCCCTTCAAAGTAGTATACTTTGTCGTTCATTGTCAAGCAAACGGAAATGACCACATTAAACTGTGGATGGCGCAACGAAAACGCTTCAAATCCTCCTCACACATGCATTGACTAAATTTATTTTTATGAACAATGCTTCAGAGTAAAATAGTTTGTCGTGTATTGTCAACCAAACGGAAATATCGACATTATACTACTATAATATAGATTATCAATGAATATAAATAATGATTGAGGTACGAGCGAAATAGTTCATGGACTTATTTTTTCGTCATCCGCTTCAGCCCTTGCCAAAGTTCAACCTCATGAAATTTCAAGTTTCATCGAAACTGACCAGACGAGTACAATTTTCCCACTTTTTATCTTCCACAGTACGATACAAATGTGAAACCGATCGCTTCTTCCATTCTCTATACTACAATGATTGGTAGCCACTCCCCTGCCAGTGCGGCCCTGTCACCATCCCCTTCACAATCCAAACGTGCAATCAAGATCGAGCCGCCGGGTTGTGAGAGCAACTGTTTCTCTCGTGACGTCACGTCATCAGACCGAGTTCTCTCTTCGGCCGTGCAGGCGACTCGTCGCGCGCCTACTAGATCCATTTACAATAAACAAATTGTTCAAATTTATGCGAAGACAGGGTTATCTCGTCAATATTAATATCCCAGTAGTTATGATTTCGGTAAACAGTAGCATTTACCATATTCGTCGGTGTTGTGGAAGTGGTTTATGTTTACGGTGAACGTGGATTTCTTTATTTTCAATACATCGAAGGATCGACCGACCCTGTATGGAATGAACGAGGTACTCGAGCTCGAGAGCATGAGAAGTGACTTTTGTTTCTTCGTTATTCAATATTTGAACAGCTCGTATAATTTGAAAATGCACATGCACACATGAACACCAGAGGTGTCGTTGACCCTTTGTTGACATTATCTGCTCAAACTCCAGAAATAATGAACAATCTTTCTGAATCTTCTGTCGCCGGAGCTGCTAAACGTTGGAGCATTCATAAAAAACTCACACCCTGAGACAAAACCCAGAAGAAAGGCACCATGTAAGTATGACATACAGACAAAGGTGAATCACCCAGTCACCTAGATCTTGGTTTTGTTGTTGAACGCATGCAGTTTTTGAATCGATATTGAGGAGGCATCTGTTCGTATTTGTTTGACAATAAATGTAACACTCCTGAAACGAAGAAATGTATTTCATTCGTCGGTGAATTGAGGCATGCCTAATCGACCTTTTAGGGCGCCTGACAGTAGGACAGGTAAGATGTCTGGATTGGGGCAGGGCTGGCCTGGAGTTTTTTACGTCTCCCACGAAGTGATACAAATTCGATTTGAAATTGAACGCGTTCTGAGGCTTGAATATGTTTAGCTATTGCAGTCTGAAACATGACACCCTTAATGAGTGGGTGTCAAAATGTAACATGTCATGTGATGGCATGAGTTTTGCGTTCTGTTCTGAAAGTGTATTACTCTTTTGATTGCATACCATGCATTGTCGTGAATATCTGAAACAAATAAAATCAAGTAATCAGTACCTAAAACAAAAGACATGATTTCCCAATTGGATAAGTTGGGCTGAAAGACATCAAAACTAATCATATTCCGAAGAATTATTCCTCGAGCAGCAGTATCGAAAAAAAGGGTATTCTATTCTATTATTTTTTATTTAACGTCGGCCTAGGTATTTCCGCTACTAAGGCCAATCACCGACGCCGGTGAGCACACTCTCCCCAACCGGAAATTTTGCCGAACCCTCTGGTATTCCAACCAGAGGTAGGGATCTTTGACGAGCCCAACATCCATGGACTCGGGACCGACGGCTTTACGTCCCCTCCGAAGGACGGCATATCCTCAATATATCTTGTGCTCATTGATATACCTATTGTCTGCGAGGTATGATATGATATTTCGCTGCAGCTGTCGGGCTTTCGACACGGTATTTTCCTGCATGGTCACCCATCCAAGAACTAACCGCGCTCGGCTGCAGAATCTATAATATTTTACCTGAAGATGTGCGAAGTGCGCTGAATATTTTCATTTTCAAAAATACGCTCAAAGGCTTTTTGACCCAAAAAACTTCTACACACTTGACGAATTCTAGTTGTTTACATTTATAAGTATATTTGTGGTTTACTTGATTCATGTTTTATTCATAGTTTATTCTATATTACTTGTTTTGTATGTTAGTGTGATCCATTTACTGAAGCTCTCGGGAATTTGTTATGGATATCACTGTAATGGTTTCGATAACAAATTGTCGATTAAAGTATATTATTATTAATCGAAACGTCGTGATTCGAGTTCACAGTCCACTTCTTCGACCTATGTGACACCTTCTGTCTTGGGTCAGTGTTGAGACATTACGAAACAATCTAGAGTTTGTATAACAGTTTAGAATTACTTCAAACTGTGTCGTCAGGTGTTCCATTATCTGACTTTGTGAAAAGATGATGACTCATGTACACTCTCAGTATATCATATTGAAATATGAGCCATCGAGAATCTCCTGCAGGTTTTTATCAAGTCTCACACTGACAGTTGATCATTTGAAATACTCGTGTTCATGAAAATGTTATTGTTTTTTCCGAGGGGGTGACCACTCTGGCAATACGTGTACAAATTTGTCCCGCAGTCGACCGCAATCGCTTGATTTTCGGCGGAAATCCCGCAATCACTTAGGAAATCGCTCCAGAAATCCGAAATCACTTTGGAAATCCCGAAATCCTATCGGAAATCCGGAAATCACTGCCTAAACTTTGGAAATCATCACCGAAATCCTATTTGAAAATAGCAGTCGCTAGGGAAATCCGAAATTATAATGCATGCATAAAGACGATTGTAGTCATTGTAGATCGAGTTTTGAGACGTCGAACTGTGAAGTGTCGAAGGGCCAAGGGCGAACAAGTGTTTAAGTGGAAAATATATTTATTCAAATCATTATTAGAATAGTCAACGGGTGGGGAGGTAAGTTACTGATGAATTAAAACCCACTCTCTTCTTCAAAAATAGGTTTCTACTGTACGTGAGATGCATAAATAGTAAACCACGGGTTTCATTGAATTTCGGTCATAGTGAACCATTTATTATTATTAGCGTATTGTTACGTCCTAACGCCGGCCCTGACGAGATCCTAAACGCAGATGAGGAATCGCGTCGTAGCGAACGTCATTTTCCAAGAACCGTAAATGCCGCCTGGAGAATTCGAGACACGTCATCGGGGCTTCTCTAGAGGATTCTCGATAGGTACGCAGATATAAATACGGGGCAGGCTTCGCTGCGGGGAGATAATTTGTATTACAGGGAGTAAGTGATTCGGCAGTTTTATTCAGAGCTAAGTGACGAGAGTTCAGTAGAGCTAAGTGGAAAGAGTTTTGTTATTGTCAGTGGGAAGGTGTAGAATTGTTAGTACAGAGAGTTTTAGTAGCGAGCATTGGAAAGTTATCGGAGCGATTTAAGTGATTGTGTTGTATTGTATTGTGATAGAGAGTTATAATAAAAGTAGTTTAGTGTTGTTTGCTGTTTTAATCGACGAACCCAAGAAATATATTAATAATAATAATACGTTTACTATTCAACCCGGTTACATACATACTACAAAAAGATTGTACAATTGTTCAGTAAGGCTAAATAATGGGTCGAAGTTCAGTTTTCCATCTACCATAGTAGATAGAATGCTGTTCTTCCACTAGGACCCTCCTATCTATATCTTAACTTGTAAGAGATGAGAATAAATGTGTGAAAGAGAAAGAGGATGAGAACGAGTGAGAAAGAAAGTATAGAAGAGAGAGAGAGAGAGAGAGAAAAGTAGAGTAGGTCAGAGTGAGTAGTTATGTCCTTGGTAGGTATAATTAGTTGTATTAGTGTATGAATTCCAGAAACAAACTGGTTCGTTCAGATCCAAGCTATGGTGATGCGAGAATTCGGTACCCTGTGTGTTAGTGTTATATTTATATATGTATATATTTTGTTTTTTGTAGAGATACTTCAAAGCTGATGTTTTTACTGCAGCCAGAGATTGTGTACAATCAATATGTAACAGTGGTGTCAGAATTGAGATTTTCCGAGGGATAAATCGTAACAGTATCATTATTAGATCTAGTTTATAATTCATTAATTTTATTATTGAATTTATATTTACATCTACGTTGAGTTGACCACTCATCGCGCTCTTCGCTTGAAACAAGTTAACATTTTCAGAAGTGAAATGGGTGAAATCAGTATCAAACTTAAAAACGTGTGCATTACTCTATAATGTGATTTGAAATTTCCTGTACGTTTTTAAATCGTCTATCACCCTCTTCATACAATTGTTATTTTTTTGGCAGAAATGAATCACAAGAATTGATTGAGTTATATATTACTTAACGAAAAAAACCAGATTGGTCCCGAACAAAATTCTTTCTTCCAAAGAAGTAAAAGTCATATATGCACGACAAAATATTTTGTTGAAGCAAGAAAAATTAATTCTTGAACATCAACTATCAATTCAAGCCTAGATTCAAGCGCATATTCATTTTATCAAATTAATAATTCGTTTGCCTTACTACATTTTTCTGTTACTTTTCTCAAGTATATCTTGGTATCGAATCAATAGGGCCATATGATTGAATTGAATTCGACAAGCCTTCGTGCAATAGCTATAAATTTGATTCTATAAAATTTGATTGTTTCATCCAACCAGATTATTATTTTTTGGATCAATATATAAGTGAACTCCGATGGAACCAGAATTTATTTCTCTCAATACATATATTCTCAAATTGACAATTTTTTAGCAAGAACTCCATTTCTTTGCTGCGAAATAATATTTCGGTCTCAGGAATACACATGTTCAGATTAAATAATATTTGATCGAAATAATGAAATAAATTTGACTAAATGACTTTGAAATAACAAAAAATATTTTCATTTTTTGTAATTCAGGCACCAAAACTACTTTAAAATGTCTCATTTTCAATAACTTATCGCAATAAATATTTTATAATGTTTAGGAAATCTATCGAAATCGGTTGGGATTTCCAAGAAATCATCGGAAATCTCTTGGAATCGTATGCGATTTCCATGAAATCATCGGAAATCCCTCTAAATCTTATGTGATTTCCACGAAATCTCCGGAAATCTCTGGAAATCACATGAGATTTCCAGGAAATCCTCGGAAATCCCAAATTTTTCAGGAAATCATGAGGGATTTCGGCAATACGTGTACGTTTTCTGATGAGTGGTCACCCCCTCGGTTTTTTCTCACTCGCCACCAGCTTCATGGGTGATCCTTGCATATTTCAGTCTCACAATGATGATGACGAGTAATCACCTAACCTATATCTTGGTTGGGATCTTGATCTTGCTGTTATACACATTCACTTCTTCAAAGAGTGCACATGCTCATTAATCTCATCACTACTGAAGAGGGCACCTGGCAGTAAACAGGTAAGATGATTGCGTCGGAACAGGACGGGACTAAAGTTCTGTTAACCTTCTCGAGCAAGGCATTGAAAATCCATTTAGGTCTGGATGAATATTTTTATTCAGTGATAATTGTACTCTGGCCTGAAACCCGATACCTTCAATGATTGGGGGTGAAAACACAACATGACATACGATTTGTTCTAAAAATTGTTCTAATATTTTTCGTTCCGTTAACCAGTTGGCGAACGACAACCCTCAGAAGTCGAAACTTGCGAGAGCAATGAATTAACGAGGCCTTACCTTTTAACGTGCGATTACCAAGCACGGTGGCCTGGCGGGGATTTGAACCCCGCTCTTCCGTTCGAAAGGCGAACGCTCGGGCGAACGTGCTAACCACTACACTACCGAGACCATGTTGTCATGTATTTTACGTTTTGATCTGGAGTCATCATTTTATCGGATAATAAATTAGAATTATATTCTTTTCACGCGAATTAGTATTACGAACTCTAATAGATAATTTGATAGAATTGCCTACAAACGAATATGCTGAGAAATCTGGTTGTGAAAATAGAGTAATCGCTTAACGTCTAATTTCACTTGAAATACAATACATACGTCGTATGTCACTAATGACTACAGAATACAGATTTTCCTGAATCTGAGTCGGGTATGAATAATTCGGAAAATCCTCTGAGTTGAATGACACCTCTAGCAGATAACTCACTTTCGAGTGTAAAATTAGATATATGGAAATAGAAGAAAGAGTACGTGTGGTTAACCGAACCTACTCGTCTGCGATATAATTAGCATATTTTCAGGTTAGACAAACGTTAGGCGAAGCGAAATGCAGCTGCGAATGCAACACAACCATAACCTCAGAGCACAATTCCTTCCTGTTGAGATGATTTAAACTTTGATGATAACTTCAACTCTAATGTTTAATGCCAATCAGAAAACGCAATACTTACATTTTTCACGTTTGAAGTGATTTTTGTGTAGCTCGCATATTTGGCGTACTTCCTTGTGGAATTTCTATACCAAATTTTAAAATGGGAAATTTCATTGAAAACTTCAGGTGATTTTGAGGCTTTCACAATTTTTTCTCAACCCGATGGGCCTGGGCTTCAACATGAAAATGCGAAATATTTGGTCAATGTGGATGGTCCCATAATCTTTACGCTTGCCACACAAATCATTTACTTTTTCTCCTTATTACAAAATAGCACAAGGAAATTCTCCACTTCAAATACTTTTAATGCAATATGTAAGAGGAAAAACGAAGGGAAAAAACTTTGATTCGAAAGAAAAATATGCTCCTCTAACACTGTCCTCAGATGTAACAGGGGACGGAACATCAATAATCCAACATTGCATTGAACAAGATGCTATTGACGACTCTACGGGATTTTTCAATTTTTGGGGTGATATAACCTAGAATAGAACTCAGTGGTCATTGACATTTCCCCTAACTACGTTTAGAACTCTGTGTGTGAACTATAAAAATCATTAATTTTCAATTACTTATCATCGGACACAAATCGATAAATGTAGATAATATTTTGCAAGCTGTAATATTGTCTGAACATTCAAAGTGGTTTGTTTATATCGACTGAAGAATATGCTTTTGTTGATTCCAGACCATAATCAGTGTAGTAGCTGTAAGTGGTGTTTCTCGAGGTGTTTCTGCTCCAATCTTTGAATGCCTGTCAACTCAATATTGCATATGCTCGATCAGAGCTTGTTGGTACGTTTTTACCCTATCTATTTACATTCAAAAAAACTGAGGCCTATTGAACATAATTATAGTTTTTATTGCTCAATACAAACTAATGTTTTCAACACAAAATTCGCTAAATATCGTCTTCTTCGTTGATCACTCAATCGCCAAAATTTTCGTAAAAATCGAATATCCCACCAATATGTTGAAGGGATTCTATATATTATCAAGACTCCTTCGTTACTCAATATTTTTTCTCTCATTCCACATATAATTTGGTTTCGGTTGAACACTTTCCGTGGGTATATCTGCTGGAGTATTGGGTTCATTTTGAATCATATCTGAAACAAAAAAGACATTGTACCTTTGTTCGAAAATATTTGTGATAAGTGATAAGTAACTATGAAATTACTTCAACTCGTTCACTTGCTATATGTATTGAAATATTATAGGATTCAGAAGTGATATCTGAAGCCACACGATTCGCTTAAACTGTCATCGACTTTGGGATGTATTTAAATAAGACTTTGCGAGAAACTATCCTTACTGATAGCGACAAATAACCAAGTTTTCTCAATTTTGCACAATTGATAGTAATCGTCTCTTCAGAAAGCGATAGTGCTCATCTCTTTCTAACATATGAAAACAACCTGAAATGTAGAAAATGTGAAATTTCACCAATTTCACCCCTCTACTTCTTACTGATGTACATTTGGTTGTTTTGATTTCAAACGTACAGCTTATCCAATCCAACCTGGCACGGTAATTGGTTCTACATTCGGTTGCGCACTAAACTACGTCATCATTTCCGTGCCAAGATGGAATGGACAAGCTATTCTTGAGTCCGCTGTTACTCCAACTATTTAATATAGAAAAATATGGGGCGAAGAAGAATGGAAACAAATACCGTTCACAAGGTGCATCTTATCGAGTTTTTAGAGGAGCACCCACAGATGGTCATAACGTGTACATGTTACAGAACTAACCGAAATGTGTTATAGGTAAAAAATGTACTCGTGAATAATCACGAGACTTTTTACTGACAGGATTTATGCGATAGGCACTGGCGCACCCAGGGGGTGGGCTTTAGGGCTCGAGCCCCCCCCAAGACAAAGTGTCAGAAAAATATTTTTCGCAAATATCAGTGTCGTTCGTAACAGAGTAATAATCAGGTTTGCCTAATTCTTGCAATCCTTCTTGAAATCCTGGCAAAATTTTCAATCTTGTCAAAATTTCCAATCCTGGCACATTTATGGAATTATAAGTTCAAGGAAATCGATACCCGGCCACTAAATGCCATGCAATGCTACATAGTTTGTGATCAAACTTTATATCCTAATATAAATATACTCCTAAAAATTTTTGTAACACTTCCCATAACTACCAGTACGGCTGAAAGGTCATTCTCATCATTGAGAACATTGAAAACTTACTTAAGAAGTACTACTGCGCAAAACCGGCTGAATGGTCTGGCATCACTTTTTATTCATAAAGATATATCGGTGTCTCCTGAGGAAATATTAGATAATATGACTTCTAAAAGAAGGAAACTAGATTTTTAAGAATTGTTGATTTTGCACAAAATGTTTTTACCTTCAGAATGATTTTTTAATAGAAATTACATATGTATCATTCTGTTTATCATTGTTTTTCATTTTCCCAGAATTGAACCCTAATTTATATATTTTACTATTTTCATTGGCTTCTATGAGCCCCCCCCAAGAGAAATTCCTGAGTGCGCCAGTGGCGATAGGCAATCGTTGGTTGTCTAGATATAAATCCTAGTACGTGAAAGTGAGGTCTGTTGATCGAACACACCCACCCACCGGTAACAATGTACGTTTTTATGCGTTTCTCCACCCTTGAAATAGCAAATACTATACCGGAAAAATCAATAAGACTCCCCAGAGTGCTACGAGATTTCAGAATATTAAGTAGGCGTTATTTGCCAGTGCAACGCTCTGCTTTTTGGGCGCAATCAGAGGAGTGAGTGTATGAGGAAGAGATGAATGAGAATGAAAATGAAGCACAATTTAACGTAGAGATTGTGGGACTGTTGTGGGACGAGACTTACCATCAAGACAGTATGAGACATTTCAGTCTTTCAGGAAAGTACCAATTCCACATTGACAATGCAGAATCAGTTCAACTGATATTTTGGATTTACAACAAAATGTAAACTGCGAAGGTAGTCCGTAACTTTCAAACATTTTTCGATATCGAAAAGGCCTGAATTTGAAACATTTTTTGATTCTCGTTCACTAATTTTGGAAATCCCGGCAAACTATGAGTCGAATCCAAGGTCGAATCCCATGAGATTTTGAATTGAAACTAGAAAGTTCATAGAAGGTCAAAAACGCCATGCATCCTCGACATTGAAAAAAAATTCGGAAGTACATCGATAGATTTCAAGAATATTATATCGTTTGATGAAAAAGATGTTTTTCTGTTCATCCAAAACACAAAATTTTATTGAACCAAATTTGACGCTGGAACTGTTTTGTTATTGCACTAGTGCGCTCATTTGAGGGAGATTGGGGGAGCTCAATAGTATATTACATCACTAGTGCGGAAATTTACATTTTTTACACGAGTGGGAAATATTGCGACAGTCCCACTCGTGTGAAAAATCACTTTCGCCCGTGTAATGTACACTATTTTTCCTACGACCACCAATTTATTTGAACAAAACGTAACAAATATCAGTTTGAGAAGCCTGACTAATCTTACGTTATATTTGTAACAGTCTATGTTTAAATATTGTTTCTATGAAAAGTACACATGAATTTACAATTACTCTCATAGAGAAATGAAAAGATAATGATAGTCAAGGTTTTTTTAAAAAAATTACAATAAGTACTTATTAGATACCACATATTCATTTATTTGGAACCATAAACATTGAAATTAAATTGGTTATTGTTACAATTTGTAAATTGTAAAGGTGTCTGCGAAAGATTTGTTTCGATATTTTCTAGGATGCTGCTTGTAACTATTGTGTTCATTAAAGAAGCTGAGGGTTTTGAATTTATGTTTTTTGTTATGGCTGATTGAGCATCAATGTCTTCCGAATTGCCACGCACAGCGCTGACAATTTTAGTGGCGATGTTCATTCTGTTGGTGTGAGAATCATCTATATATCCCTCAGCGACAGCAGAGGATTTCCATCCTCCGTGTCTCTTGAGAGTGGTAATATCTCCTCCTGCATCTACTAGGATCGTAGCTGAGGATCTCCGGAAACAATGACTGGTTTAAGATTCTGGATTCTCTAGTTTTAAAATACTGAGGTGGGTACAGACCCCATTTTGTTAATACCCACCACTTGCTTGATACATTTTTGGTTTTGATAGCTAAGAAAAAACCTCTCTTCATGAGTTGCTGGTCTGGATTTAGCATATTTTTTATATTTGTCATAAAATTCATCTGTAATATTGAATTTAGTGTCTATTTTATTTTTGTATTTTTAATCTTGAATATTGCTGCTCTACCTAGATCCTCAATGCCATCTTCAGTAATTTTTATTAATTCTTGCCTCGATTCTTGCTTACGACATGCTCCTGATA
Source organism: Zygogramma bicolorata (assembly GCA_032362365.1). NCBI lineage: Eukaryota > Metazoa > Arthropoda > Insecta > Coleoptera > Chrysomelidae > Zygogramma > Zygogramma bicolorata. The sequence goes on along the minus strand of JAVJAQ010001639.1, from coordinate 2,106,387 downwards.
TACCGAAAATCAGAGCTGAGGATCTCCGGAAACAATGACTGGTTTAAGATTCTGGATTCTCTAGTTTTAAAATACTGAGGTGGGTACAGACCCCATTTTGTTAATACCCACCACTTGCTTGATACATTTTTGGTTTTGATAGCTAAGAAAAAACCTCTCTTCATGAGTTGCTGGTCTGGATTTAGCATATTTTTTATATTTGTCATAAAATTCATCTGTAATATTGAATTTAGTGTCTATTTTATTTTTGTATTTTTAATCTTGACTATTGCTGCTCTACCTAGATCCTCAATGCCATCTTCAGTAATTTTTATTAATTCTTGCCTCGATTCTTGCTTACGACATGCTCCTGATATACCGAAAATCAGAGCAACCTGTAAGTTAACATAATCCTATTGACAAATAAAAATAAATCATCAGGAGCTGTTGTAATAAACTGATTTATTTGTCGGGTTGTCAAGATCATTTCTTTTTTTGGTTTATAACCGTCATTTTTCCTTTTCAAAAAAGCTTTTGCTTCTAGATATTTTGAAATATCTACGTTATGATTAATGTATAAAGTAGTGCGCAGCATAGAATAGAGAGACCAGTGTATTTGGTCGTATTTTCTTAGATAAGTTATCTATGTATGCTAGAATTACATTTTCAGAAAAATAATTTTTGATTTCTTTTATTCTTCTCCAGTTGATGAATTCATTATAAGCTCGTTCATACCTTATTTTGGACTTTTCTGGTAGAATTCGTAAAGAGGTTATTTTTGCTGCCTCTATGATTTCTGGTGGAGTGCAATCCAATTCATTTTCAGATTCCATAATTATTACGCAGGTATTTGATATATGCGTGTAGACACTGAAAATTTTGTACAACTGTAAGATTTGACAGGGTTTTACTTTCGATTATGTAGGTATCAAATTTTAAGAATGTTTATCTTTGGGTCTTTTAATTGTTTTGAAAGCCTACTTAGCATTTTGCATTTTCAAATATGTGCCCGCGCCCGGGTCCCGATTCTCGAGAGCTAAACGAATACGCTTGTGATGTTCTATCCTAGTTCAGCACATATATGCCGTATCGCTTTATGTTATTCTGAACGATTCATACGTCCGTCGAACGTATAGTGCTCCGGATCACTGGTTGCCTATCTTAAATAGAGGTAGTTCGTATGTATGCCTCAACTAACAGCAATCAGACAGCTGACAGTAGGTACCTAGATTGATGAAATGAATATAGATTTAATGCTTAATGGCGTCGGCCACGGCCAGAATCGTTGCTTCAATGTATTGATTTTTCTGATAAATACTCATAATTTATTAGATTTAATTATTAATATTATAATTGTGAACTGTGAATAATTGAGTTGCCTTGCTAAGGTTTTCTTGTGTCTGTTTGAATATTGTTTCTCTAAAAAGTGCACATGAATTTGCAATAGCTATCGCAGTCAAATGAAGAAATGATGATAATTACGAGGATAATTAACATTTAGGTATATTTGAATATATGAGAATAGGTAAAGTACTTAATACAACACTTCTTTTTCTTCTCTTTGTTTTTTATGCATAATAAGTAACCTATCAGTCTAGTTTTTATATAAATAATAACAATTTATGCACTGCATCAGTGAATCAGGATTCACGGGTTTGACGGCTTATTGACAGCCTTGCGGAAAGTACCTTTCCGCACGGGTTAGGATAAAAGTCACTTTCCATGGAAGTAGAGAGTGTGATATGTATTACTTTCCTAGGTGGTCGTAGGAAAATATAATTTTTCCACACCCATATATACTAATAATAATACACTTATATGCCCAAAATCCGTTTCTTAATGATTTTGATTCAGATTTTTTATGACGATACAGATTTTCGATCCGTTTCATAATTATGATACAGATTTTTCATAATGAGATAATGGGATAGATTTTTAATCAGTTGGAAATCCAATTCATTGGCGTGAGACTACATTGGAAATTTGGCCAAGAATGAAATCAGCATTTCCAAAACAATATAGAACTTTATTGAGACTAGCAATTATGAAATGAATGTAAATATTCCTTCCACTTACACATCAGTATGTATGTTCAATATAAATAAAGAGAGAATGTTTATAGTTTTCCTATATCCATGGTCAAACCCTCTGTTATACCTGAGGTAATACCAATAATTACAATTTGTTGAGCTTTTTTAAGAAATACAAGTAATTATAGTAGTTTTCACAATAAATGGTATTGACTGAATGATTATAATAAAACCAATTAGACCCTTAAGTTGTAAAATCCGAGATGCACATCATAAATGTAAAAGGACCGGATTCAGATAATTTTGTTTCTCAGAGAGGGATTGTAGAGGATTACAGCTTACACTTCTTGTTCATTTTAGTCTTTGTATTTCATTGGAAGTGTTCACTTGTGTTACGGCGTGCAATAATTTTATAACATTTATTTGTTATTACAGACATTAATAGCAAAGATTTTATACCCCAACGTACAGAATAGGCAGAATGTGGCGTCCGTGGATAAAAAGTAATAGTGCTTCTTCCAGTGGTTCGTTAAAGAAGAATCACTTATCTTGTGACGCGAAAATCATTATAAAAAATGTGTATAGTTCCTTACTTCAGCAAGGATATAACGCGGGTGCTGCAGCAAAAGTAACCAGTAATTTGACGAAGGTGCCTCTTACTTCAGTTAGACGAATTGTTGAGAATTCCATGGAATCAAGAAAAACGCGTAAAGATTCCGGTGTCACAAAAAGTCTAGACGACTGGGAAACAGATTTGATAAGGCGAAAAATCTACACTATGTACGACGAGCAGCGTGTCCCTACAATCAAAAGTCTGAAACAGCGGCTCATCAATGACGAAACTCACATCAACTGTGGCACTACTCTTTGGCGAGCTCTGTCTGCAATGGGCTTTAAATATCGCAAAATTGACAAGAGACAAGTAATAATGGAATCCACACGTTTAATAAACTGGCGTTCTGAATATATAACGTCAATAAGAAAATACCGGTCTGAAAATCGGCCAATACTCTACCTCGACGAGACGTGGTTTGACACGCATGACACCCCTTCCAAAGGATGGTCTGATTCCTCTGATGAGTGTAAAACAAAAGCACCATCAAATAAAGGGAAGAGAATCACAATATTACACCCAGGATCAGAAAATGGTTGGATCCCAAACGCTATGTGGCTTTCTGCCAAAAATATTAAGGACTCTTGTGTTGATTATCACGAAGATACGACAGCAGAGCTTTTTGAAGATTGGTTTAAAAATTGTCTGTTATCCAACATTCCGCCAAACAGAGTTATAGTAATGGACAACGCAAGCTATCATAGTCGACAATTGCAAAAAATTCCTGGCTCAAAGAGTACGAAATTGGAGATTCAAAACTTCATTGCTGCAAATGACATATATTTTGAGGAAAATTATACAAAAAAAGAACTTTTACAAGTGCTGCAGTCATTTTCTTTTAAAAAAAAACGTATGTTTGTGATACAATTGCAGAAGAATTGGGACATACAGTGTTACGACTACCTCCCTACTACTGCGTGTTCAATCCCATAGAGCTTATGTGGCACCAACTTAAATCGAGCGTGCGCGAAAAAATACTTCTCCGACTTTAAGTGGTAGTGTGGTAGAATTAATAAGGAACTGTATGAATGACATTCCTACCGAGAGTTGGAAAAGTTCTGTTAGTCATGTTATAAATGTTGAAAAGTCGTACCTTTCTGTAAAATCAATTGCGCCAATTATAATTAATTTAGATGAGGATAGCGATAGCGACACTGAACTAAATATAGATTAGAATTTTAACATTTGAATAAGTCACTTGTATATCTCCTATATTATGCAAAATTCAAATTTCTTAAGTTCGACCCTGTAGCACATTTGCATCTTTTACCAGATGATTTTCTACACAATGGGATTAAATCGGTTAGTTTATTGCAGTTAATAAGCCAATACCATTTACTGTGAAAAATACTATACTCTTATTGTTTTCAATACAAATATAATAATTATATTTCTTATTATTTATCGGGACTAGAAAAAATGGCTTATGCAACTCGCATATAATAACCATTACATACATGATATACTATTATGAAATTAATTTCGTTCCTACTGCCCTACGAAGGCGAAGATGGTATTAAGTATTGGACTTGAAACCGAAGCGACAAATTATTATCCCTGTTATATTGCCATCATAGGCGCCGGAACTTCAAAATTACTATGTGGGCTCGGTCTCCAAAAATAAACATAAGAAATATACACAATAAAATAGATAAAATAAAGCCAGTGTATCATATATTCAGGTGATGTTCACATACATACAAAAAACACAAAGTGAATACTAATCCAAAACGACACAAGTACAAAATGTTTAAAATAATAACAATAATTTCCAAACTCTTCGGTGAAGTATAAAAAAACAAAAAAAACTGATAATCACAGCCAGTTTCAAACCTCAAATGCCAAATGGCGAGTCTGAGTACTACAAAATTGTTGTTGTTTAAAATTGTTAAAGAAAGAAATATCCAATTTCTGCATGAACTATATAATATATATGTAACAAATAGGATTCGAGTTATAATTTTACTCATGTTAGGTCTGCCGTCTTTGGTTATTTTTTAAAATGAAAATATTTGCTATCTCGTGATTACTAACTTCTTCAAAAAGGAGCTCTGTAGAAGTTCAAAATAGCAAAATCGTCTTTGCTGTGTCATCGTGTACCGTGAATACGTTTTTGATTTGATATATCAGATATCACTTCTTTTTATTTTTCATTACAATATATACGGTATACGTACGCACCTTTGTTAATAGTGACATCGGCTTTGAGTAACTGCGGCAACTTTGTCACTGACACTGTTGCCAGCGTGATAATAAAAATCTCTATAACCCGACACCAATGAGACCGATATATAATTTGTTCTAAACGAAAAATTTTTGCTATGAGAGCATGGTGACAGTTTCGCAAACCAGAACTTCACTATGGGGGCTCCGCCCCCATAGCCAATTCTCTATGGGGGCTCGAGCCCCCATTGCCCCCATGGTTCCGGCGCCCCTGATTGCCATCAGACTTCCAAGTTGTTTTCAGAATTATTGAAAATTATGCTGTCATGTTGACGACTGTGTCACATTGGCACGCGAAGTTCAATGAATATATGATCAATGAACAAGTTTAGAGGTCAAAAAAACATAAAATCAGATTCAAAGAATTGTTAGCATCCGTACGAAATATTGAAATAAATGGGTTATTATCTTCAGAGTAATATTGGTTCGGACTTCCATTGTCTATATTATTGACTCTATTGAAACCTGTTACTAATAAAAAAAGACAAAAAACTTATATAAAAAATACAAATCGAATAAGGCAAAAAAATCCAAACAAAGGTTGAAATGGATTTTTTTGATTAAAAAATAAAATTAAAGGTTTGATTAATCAAAAAAAATAATATTGTGACAGAAAATTGAGGTATTGAATATGAAATAGCAGTGTCAACAAATTTTGATTAAAAAAGTAATATATGAAGTAATATGAACGAACTGATGTTGAAACTTTTATTTATTTAAAATTTTTTGACACTGCCATTTGATATCTCACTTTTTCTGTTAAAATTGTTTAGATTTGATTGCCTTATTCAATTTTTATATTCTGTATTAGTTTTTTGTCAACCACATGAGAACAATAGTAATATACGTAACAAGTCCGGAAAATACTGTTTTTTTAGACGAGTAGACAAAATTCCAGGACGAGCCTTAGGTGAGTCCTGGAAGTCTGCGAGTCCAAAAAAACTGTTTTCGGTCGTGTTGCGTACACTATTTTTTTGGCAACCGTACGGAAAGTACGTACTTCCCGGACTATGCCGGAAAAATACTACTTTCTCAAAGAAAAAGCGTCCGGGAAGTGGGTACTTCCCGGATACGATTGCCGAAAAACGTTATTATTTTCATTATTTGTGCTGTTTATGGGACTGGCCTTTTGTAACTTTTCCCATTTACGCACTGATAGGTTTCTGCTCGGGTTTCTGCGAGAATTCAAAAACTTGTACTCATGTCTAGCTATCTGAAGTGTTCGTATAACCTAAAGAGAAGCCTATTACACACGAGCGAAAAATTCGATTTCATAATGAATTTGGAAGGAAAATTTGCTGAATTCGGTTTCTGTATCATTTAAAGTTGTCATGAGAATGAATTTGTCAGAATAAATGTTACATATCCCACTAAAGGTAAATTTTGCTTCCGGAAGCGGCCGCCATTGAATTTAGAATACACGTGTATTGTATTTAACTCGTGTAGAAAGTGTGCAATACATTCGACTCAACAATCGACGTGTTGTAGAGTGCAATAAACACATACTTTTTGTAATTATTCCATGAATAATCGGTAATGTGTGAACGATCAGAGTACCAACCAATATGTTTGTATTTGTATGGCCACAATGAATGGTTTTCTGGGGTAGATATAGTTCAATTATTCGATTTTTATGTTTCGCCACCTATGTGAAGTAGATGATACTGCATTTCAACCTGCTTACATACTGTTTGGAAGCTATTAACAATGTTAATTTATGGATGTGGAATAATTAGGGCATGGACGAAATTAAAATATATCAAGAGTACATACCTACATAATCGTTTGATCGCCCACCATGTTATGTTTCCGGCGCTGAACAAGCACTGTTGACTGTTAGTATATGATGATGCGGGATAATCATATACATTGAAAAAAACCGATGTCTTAATATCGTCGCTGCCAATGCATACTGGCTTATCCGTGTTTTGTCAACTTTTCAGTAGAGCGGTTTGAAGCTTTTGCAACTAGTTTTTATTTTTTAGCGTGGCTGCGACTTCAAAGTTTTTGATATTACAGCGATTGAAAATCAAAAACCCTTTTTTGGCTTCTATGGAAACACAACATACAACATAATTACGTCTTTGAATGTTCCAAATGATTTTTTTTTTGGCATTTCTGGCAATACAGGCTTATCTTTATTTAAGTCTGCATATTTTTGAAGAAGATAAGCCATTATACATACCTGAGCCAATATCCTCTCCGAACGATAGTTGGATAAATACTGGTAAAGCCGGTATGGCAAAGAAAACACGGCACATGGCGGTAAAATGCATAACGGTTTAGGCGCTCCCTGGTGGCCATTTTTTAAAATATTATTAAGCTTTTATGCTCAAAAATCAAAAAAAAATACGGACATTTTGATATAAAATTCAGAAAATCGATTATTTTCAGATAAGCCAGTATGCATTGGCAGCGACGATATAATGGAATTGAATTAAATTTGGCATAACTCTGCCTCCGAACACGGTAGGTAATCTATAAGAGATTTAAATATTTAATTTATCAAAAACTACCAAACCGAACACTCACTCATCTCGTGTATCCATTAATTATCCAAAAAACTCGTTCACATATGAATTCATGAATGTATAGTTTGAATGAATATTCAATAAAAAAAATAGAAACGTTTGACGTGTTACAATGAGGAAATGGACAATCAACTTTCAACCGACTGTGTCATATCAGTTTTTCAATTTTAAGTAGTTAATATAGTATTTTCAGAGCAAACTTACCTGGAGTCACTCCTTGACCACTCAAAAATTGAGATATCGAATATGAAATATTAGTTTTGGTTTCAACATTTATTCATACTATTTCATTAATTTCTTTATTCACATTTTTTTGACTGATATTGCATATTCGATATCTCGATTTTATTTTACCACAGCATAATTTTCTTCGATCAATCAAACTTTTGATTTTTTTTATGATCAAAAAATCCATCTCAACCTTTTGTTTGGATTTGATCACCTCATTTGAATTGTATTTCTATCCTTTCGTTCTTAGCAACATGTTTCAATTGAGTTAATAGTATAGATAATGGAAGTCTGAACCATTACCATTCAATATTGCTTTTATTGAATGGAGTAACAATTACCTATATACACAATAAGAATCATCTATTCAAAGTAACAGTTTCAGGAACGAAATTTCGCTCATCCACTCAACCTGAAGAAATTATATAAATCCTCGCCTTCTACTTATGACCTGACAGTAATTTGCTGATCAGTTGTCGAATATAACTGACTGGTCCCCATTTATAGAGCACAGTATATAAAAAATCGATGTTGAACTTTCTTCAGTCATGCTTGTTTCATTCATCCAAACGGCCAGCCCACTGAAATAATATTTAAAAACTAGGTGGTGGTAGAAGTGGGTTAGAATGACTTTTTCTGTCCCTCTAAGAACATTAACCCTCAGAAAGTCGGAACTTGTGCCAACTAAGTACTCACCAGGTTTTACCGTTCAACGTGTGATTCCGTGGGCGAGGATAAGGAATGAAAGTCTATCAAAGTTGAAACGGTCACCCTTCCAGATCATAGCAACGAAGAGCGTTGCCTGACCTCAGATACGTGACCAAACGCGACTAAAACAGCTAGCCATCTCTAGATCATCCTTATATATTTTTATGAGGTTTTTTCTTGAAGGTTCTCACTAAATCATTGCGCTGCGATTAGACAAAGATGCTTTGCGTTTCACTACAATAAAGGCATAACGTGATTAATCAACGACCTAACCAAGAATCCCATCTTCTAACTACTTATCTACACTGTGTATAATCATTATCAACAATCACTTAGACTTGTTACTGGCTATTTTCAGTAATCACTGTCTTCTGATTCTACTGGCGTATAGCTTTTTGAGAAGTCTATACAAAGTCACTTGACACAGCACAAAAACTCAAATTCCATTTACAGTCGGCGTTTCTTAGATGAAACACTGGCGGCAGATTAGTATTGCTTCTATAAGCTGGCATAGGATTCTGTGTTGTCTCAACTGAATTCGAACTTTTTGCAAGGTTACTCCACCCTTGGCTGTTCATAGTACGCTTTAGAAAGGGTGAAAACAACTGCGCTGCCAGTGACTACCCTAGGAGCCCATTATTTCAATTATAACCGTATATCAAGTGGCAGAGGGCGCTCTTGGTGTGAATCAAATAAAACTGGTGATAACAAACAACGAAATGGATATCATCGTGGTATTGGTTTGAGAAGTTAGTTGATGTCGAATATCCCATTGTCCTGTGAGAATAAGCGAAAACTTCCCTTGAATATGATTGAATGCATTTTGAATGACTCGTTGGCAGATAATCTTGTGATATTTAGAAATTTTACCCCTATTTTTTGGTGAATTTGGTACTGTTTTATTTTCATGAGTATTCCCATATGAATGATACTTATTTTCAGTAAATCAGCCCGAGCATGAGTTTTATGGGAATCAACACTCATATTTTTTCCATACAGGATTTTTTCGGTCCTAATTCAATAGCTGTGTCCAAGAGTTCATAGAAAAAAGAGTTGGAAATCGAATATATGGATAATATTTGTCTGCAAGACGCGAGAGAAATAGCCGAAATCTCTTTGGGGAAACTAATTAGTCACATGATTGTCAGCTATTGAATTGTTTCGAATAGACATACCAAGATATCAGGCATTTATTTTCATGGGCATATTAATTTATTTTTTTATTATATGCAGATTCACACGAAAGGGAAGCCCTGTAATGTTCAAAGAACACCGCGTGAATCAAGGGACAGGAGATACGAATTAACATTCACTTTGAATTTCTGAAGTTTGTAAGCCTCAGGAAGAATCTCTTTTGGCAAGGAGTTCCAAAGCTCAGCTGTTCTATTGAGAGATGATCCCTGAGCAAGAGAGGTTAATGAGTCAAATATCAAAATGGGATCTTGTGATACCTCCTTTGACAGCTCTTTTGATTCTCTATATTTATTTTTGAGAATTCCTGACGTAATACTGTTCCTAAGTTATTCAAATGATCTAACAGAAAAAAGAATTTAAAGGAAAATACTCCAATTACCGCTAATTGATCACCATGTAATCTTCGTCGTAAAATGAAAAATTATTCAATTTTTTCTTCCAAAGTCGATACTCAAGCTGACGGAAACCATTGTTGGAATAGGCGACTTTGGATTTCTAATATTTCAGAAACAGCTGATCTGACTTTCGAAAGTACACCAGTTTTGGATAGAGAATAGAGGATCTCGGTCCAAAATGCCAACATGAAACATTAAAAAAAATGTCTACCATCGGAAAAATTGAATTTTGCCGTAAATTATGTTTGAGCGGGTACGTTTCTATTATCATTGATGCGAATATTCCACTCGCATCTTCAAAACCAGTATTTCCAGGAAAATATCAATTTTTCCTGAAACTGATTGACTGAAAGTTGGGTTGGTATCATGACGTTCACTGTAAAATCTTAGTTTACCCAACTATACGCCAACCAAGCAGGGCTTTTCAGCCAATCATATTATATTATCCGTAAGAAAAATGAATATTGTTCCGATAATTAATGAGGGAGCAGAATTTTTTACTATTCACTGCCAATTTTTTTCCCTGCTGAGATTGGTAACTTGGACCGATGTTCTTTGTTGAATGATTATTGATTTTTCCATCAAGGAGAAGTAAAAGTTATGCTTTCTCTGCCCAGCTTTGATATCTAATTAGACCGTAAACAGCCTGTATATGGCAAGGTCTAAGGAGTTGATTGGTGATTGTGAGTTTCTGAGAGATCCCATAAAATTACTTTTTTGCACTGCGCGTGGAAGAAAGTCTCTGTGAATATGATAAGAAAGATGGCTTGGCTGGCTATCGTCAACTTGGCATCGCTCCATGTTTCTTTATTACATTCTGAAAGACGAACACAGCAACAAAAAATTACGAAACTCCGACTGATTCGAGACTGCAGATACCAGACTTCCATTCTCCAGAATATATATTCCAGAAAATAGGAGTTACTTTTTTTCTCTCTCTGTTATTCCATGAGAATAAAGAGAGGTTGTTGTGGTGACAGTCTTTCAAATTGACTCGATAAATAAATTATTCGAAATTTGTATTGTTTTTTTCACTTAACAATCTCGCGAGTGCACCCTGTACGCTATTTCAACTGGAGGGAAACCCGAAAAACCTACAGTACAGTAAGAGTCTGTTGATGTATTGTCCGGAAATAGGTCCTTTCATGGGGAGTTTAGGACATTGAAAATCATGAGCAATTGACAATTCAAGTTTTTTCAATGTTCAATGACATAATTTAGTGAAAGCAGAATGGCGCTAAACGGAGTAAAACTGCATAAAGCAATAAATTTTGCTAGGACCATTTTGAAGTTGAAACGCCAACTTTCAGCACAAAGAACAAAGTTGAAGGCAGGCATATGATATAAATCGTGAATTGGTGTGATTAAAAACCACAATAATGTTTGAAATGATACTTGTTCAATTTGTATTGCTGTTATTCAAAATAGTCTATTTTACAGAATGCTCTCTTTATAAATCACCGAGGGATTGACGAATATTTTTTATGCCTGCCGTTAAGCAGTGTACAGCATGTTCCAACAAACACAGACTTTTGGTTTTTACATATAGTACCACGTGTCCCGAAAATCTCATTGTATATAAAGTTTTGTCTGTTTTGAATATCATCTGTTTCAGATACATACTTATTGTGTAAAATGGTCGGTCCAAAAAACCTTTCACTGCCGCCCGGCCCATATATAATTGTATTCAAGGTTTCTGAGTGACTGTGATAAGGATGCATTAGAGAATTGTGAGAAAGTATATTACGCAACGAGGAGGATAAGTAGTCGGTATGAGCGAAAATTGTGAGTACGGGGCGTATCGAATAAATTCATTCACAAACAAATTACATTCCATTACAAATTTCAAAGCACAAGCTTTGAAATTTGTAATGGAACTACTTGGGGTTCAATGGAAATTGTTTTCAATCATTTATGTAGGATACTTACAACTGAAAGGAAATATCATTTCCTTGCAGTAAGGAAATTTTTGTCTTCAAGAAATTTTGGCTGGAATGTCAGAATTACCTAGTGATTTGCGAAAAAACACAATTTTCTACTCGGTTTTTTGACAGGTGCTGCTATCTAACGTGGTGCCCCTTATTCCAAATTTTCCATTTGACATGAAAAATTTCGAATTTGACTGGAGTTTTCTCAAAATGATGAATTCGTTACTTCGCGAGTTACTTCGTGACCTTTGGGGTCCTCATTTTGATTTCTTTGGTGAAAAACCAATATCATAATCGGTTTTTAAGGACTATATTCATTAATGAGTATTTTTCATTTCAGAAACGCCCCATTAGGAATTCATCTAAAATTTTTACAGACACCTTTATGAAACATCTGTAGATAAAATATAACTGATTTTATTCACGATTCACTCAGTTCTAGTGGAATTGTTGTTCTGCAATTGTTCGTTCCGTTAACAAGCTGACGAAAGACAACCCTCAGAAGTCGAACCTTTTGCTGGCAATGAATTAACGAAGCTTTATCTTTCAACGTGCGATTACCTAGCAATGACAGTAAAACGATAAATCTGGCTTTTGGATCAAAACTTATGTCCTTGCCTGCAGAAAAAAAGATTCTTACCATTATTTTCCCCTCACAGCACCACCAATACAGGCGGAAGTTTGAGTGTAACGAGAGATAACGGTAAAAACATTGTATTCGAATTATTTCGTGTCCTTCAGTATTCGACCCATCACAATACGATTTTGATTTTCATGTTTACCTCAAAACACCCAGGCATTCGAAACTAATTGTCAGTTTGATGAAAAAATTCAATAACTGATGCAGAATATTAATTATTATGTGTGATATATTGAATGACAAATGAAAGATGATTCAATGCGTTAGGCGAACGATCTGAAATACCTTTCTACTTCCAAATTTTCTTAAAAATAGCCGTCAGAAATCTCTCAGCGCCTTGTGCAATGATTTGGCGATGACTAGGATACACAGAACTCGATTCATCTCGAAAATATCCGTTAACAATGTGCTTGGTTTCGTAAAGGAGATCTTCGAGAGGCAGATACACCTCGAGAACATTTTTTGTAGATGGCTATGGACGGACAAATGAACCAATACTGAATGTATGTGTTGTTCAGTGTCGCAAATCATTACATAAAGTTGTGGAGGTGTGCCAAGTATATTTCCGTGTTATTGATGGGTATCAGCTCAGCAAGAATATTGGTTGGAGACGAGTTTGATATTAGTGGCTCAACGACAGAAGCCTCAATTTCCTGAATGTCATTGTCACAAGACCAATCATTCGACACCGACGTTTAGCTGACGATTGTGATCTTTGCGATATTTCGAGTATGAAATCAAATTGTTAGGTCTGATTTCCGAAGTACAACTCAGCAGACTGGGATGGTCTTCGAATGTTTTTCTCTGATTTTCCTTGGAGAAGGGTCTGTTTTTCATCTGGTGATCCCACTCAATGTTCCCAAAAAATCTTTGAAACCATTATTCCGGGAATTGAAACATTCATTCTAAGTAGTACAAAGAGACCACAGTCTGAGAAACCATGGTTCATTAAAGCTGCTCTATGGATGTCACATCCAAACAAGCGGCATTCAATCGCTGGCGTCAAGAACCCAGTTTGGAGACGAGATCTGAGTTTGTTAACGCAAGAAAGAGGTGTAGGGCAACAATTGAAGCTGCTGAGGAAACACATAATTAGAAAATTCGTTCGAAACTTGTTGAATGTCCAAACGGTTCTCTCTCGTTTTGGTCATTTGCTAAAACTGTCGCCAAAAATTTCACTTCTAATTCATTTCCCCCTTTAACAAAAGAAGATGGATCACAAGCCACCTCTGCCCAACAAAGCAAAGCAAATATATTTGCAAGTATGTTTGCTGGAAATTCTACTTTGGACTCATCGGGAAAAGATCCTCCGAATATCACGCCTGTCGACAGTCATATGCCTAAGATAATTTTTCACCAACAAAATATAAGCATGTGCCCCCGAACTGACACCAGTAATTTGTGCGAATTATCCAACCTTTCATATAACCTGGGGATTTTTCCTAAGTCCTGGAGGACAGCGAGAGTTGAGCCAGTTCTTGAAAAAGGGAAGAAAACCTTACCTTGTAATTATAGACCAAGTGCATTGATTTCTATCATTTCCAAAGTCATGGAAAAAGCAATCAATATGAAGCTTATCAAATATCTAGAGAATTCAGGAATAATTAATGATACAATACGCATTTCGCCATCAAAGATCAACCAGTGACTTATTGGCTTATGTTTCTCATATTTGGCAGCATTCAATCGAGAAATTTGGAAACGATAGCTGTTGCACTCGATATCTCAAACTCGTTTGATCGAGTTTGGTATCGGGGTCTACATTTTAAACTGCCGTCTATGGTTTGCCTCCTCATTTTGTGCTCTGTTGAAGAGTTTTTTGTCTGATAGGTCTCTGTATGTGGTTGTTGATGAAGTATTATCTGACATTCTCCCAATAAATGCAGGTGTTCCACAGGGTTTAGTTCTGGCGTCCACTTCGTTTCTTCTTCATATCAATGATTTGCTCGAGAAAACATCTTGTTCAATGCATAGCTTTGCGGACTCCCAGAGTCCCCATACTAGCTTGAGATACAAAAACTGAAATAAACAATCGACTTGGTAAAAATAATAGAAAGGGGTAACATGAAATCGGTGGAATTTAATGCTACGAAAACCCAGGCATGTCTCTTCTCGAGAAAAGCCGATCTATCATCATCTAATGTTCAAATGTCAGGAGTAACTGAATTGTTGCCCTGAATTGTTCGTTCCGTTAACCAGCTGACGAACGTCAACCCTCAGAAGTCGAAACTTATGCGAGCTATGGATCAACGAGGCCTTACCTTTTAACGTGCGATTACCCAGCACGGTGGCCGGGCGAGGATTCGAACCCCGGCCTTCCGCTTGATAGACAGATATGCTAACTATTCCTACAAAATCAAGGATCTCGATGCTAGGAATCACGATCAGTGATAATCTCTCAATGGAAAACCAGGTGAGGTCGATCGCTAAAAGTGCTTCCCAGAAACTTGGGTTTTTATTTCGTGCGAAAAAATTCTTCACTTCTCGTCTAGCTTCTAATGATCTACAAGGCTCAGATACGACTTGTCTTGGAATACAGTTCTCATGTGTGGAGTTCAGCATCAAAACATTAATTGAGGCTTCTCGATTCTATTCAGAGAAAGGCAATCCGTCTTGTTGGAGATTCTCCGCTCACAGACTCGCTCACATCATTGGAACATCGTAGAAGGGTCGGAGACTTCTCTTTCTTCTATAGATATTTTCACGGTCGATGCTCTTCCGAATTGTTATCAATCGTTCCCCCCTTGGCAATATCTACACGGATGACTCGACGAGTACAGGATTCCCACCGCTTTGTTGTGAATTTGAAAACCAGTCGGACCTCTCTTGCTCAGGGATCTTTTTTCAATAGAACAGCTGAGCTTTGGAACTCCTTGCCAATAGAGGATTTTCCTGAGGCTCACAAACTTCAAAAATTCAAAGTGAATTTAATTCGTATCTACTGTCCTTTAATTCAAGCGGTGTTCTTTGAACATTACAGGGCTTTCCTTTCGTGTGAACCTGCATATGTTAAAAAACTTGGAATTATTCAAATTCGAGATTTTTATTTTTTGGTAACAAAAACAAATGTATTCCTCTAGTTTGTTTCCAAAAGATTCATATGTTTCACAGAGCTGAGAGGTGAAGCAAGAGTGAAAGTCTTTGCCCACGTCTCTGCATACCATCCAATGAATCGAAATTATCAGATTAACGGATACGAATCGAAATTTCAAGATAATAAAATTTCACTTTAGTAAGCCCGACTCGGAAATGTGGAGAATTCGATGAATAATAATCGTATTGGATAATGAGGACAGAAATCACAAGAAAAATTCTTCGTGAACCTTCGACTTTTCAGATTTGCGAGAGTCCTTTTAGGTTTGTCGTTATCATTAACGAACCCCGATTCGACCAGGAATGTCATGGGAATTTTCCTAGGAACAGGGAAGATGCCTAAAAAAAAATGCAATAGATCAACTCTAAGGTAACTGAAATGATAAAATAAAGCGAAATTCGAGGTGAATGAATTGAGTTGTGAGAACTGTAGCAACAAAAACATACAATAATCAAAATCAGTAAGATCAAAATTTTCAAAAAAACATTATCAACAACAAATTAAGAATCGGGTATGAACCCAATTGATAATGTACCCGACAACATACTTCTTCGATGCAATCAAATGTCAGGAAATGCTCACTATAGTATAAGATCGAATTCAGTCTCCTTTTTAGTCTCATTTCTTCTGAAGATGTCATATCATTTGCCGAAATGTGCGAGTGATTCAAGTATGATGCTTGTGTTATTCATTCTACTTTGTGGAAAATAATCAAATTTATTGCACTGAAAGTTCAAACGATATTTGTGAACTTCACTCTGAATTTACATAAAGAGAATAAACGGAACCAAATAACCGAAAGCTTCTATTGATGAAGGGTTGTTTGTCTCGGAGCATGGAGTGCTTCTCTAATAACGCACAACTGTCACGTTTTAGGTGAGTTAAATTTCGGATGACTCACGTGCACTGAGATTGATATAAGTCGATTGGATATTCGGGGGGAGCTTTTTACGTATTTTCTCCGACGTGTATCTTACGCAAACTAGAAAATGCCAACGTCAGTATATATTATCCGACAGTTCTGTCGATATCTCTGCATGTGAGATGCCTAAAAACCCTGGAGCATTTACTGATTATGATAGCTACCTATTTTTTTAGAGAGCGTCATATTTGCATTCTCAAAAATTTGTCAAATGTCGGTTTCAGTTTGTCGTGACTTGATATTCATTCGTGTAAAACAACGTGAAACTCTTGTGATTCGCATTTGAGTGTTCAATCACTACCGAAGACTATGGTAGGGTTGTAACAGATAATTTTCACGATGTGTAGATTTTGTATTTTGTATGGTCGAAATTTGTAGATCAAGGTATTCTTCTTCATTCAGTACCCAAGGAAATCTATTACAAATAAATAAATCGTCTCGAAGAATAAAACTAATGTAATGTTTCAGTTTTCAGTTTCAGAGAGTTAGTGTACTGACAATTTCTTTAACATTCTTTGAAGTCACAAGTCTTTCAAAAGGTAATGAAAACTAGCAGTTGACAAACAACGCCTGTTTGACCACAATAAGGGAGATGCACAATAATTGATAATGAGCCAACATGAGTTATTATACATTCTTCAATTTTTACTTTCGTCGTTTCCACATATCACTCATACGTTGCGATGATTCTTCTGTAGATAATAAGTGTGTTTGATAAAAGAACGCTGTGTGTACTCCACTCGGTACTCCATGATCAAGTAGTTCTAGTACTTTATAGTCAAACTTTTTTTTTTCTGCTCATAGTGATATCAAAGCATGTCTCCCTCTTTCTTTTCGCATTTTATGGAATACTGATTCCAACCCTATTGATTCTGTTATTTTCACATTAATTCAAGTTCTTTACTCAGTGGAAGTACATATGCTTCATCTAAGAGCACTAAAACAATTTCAAGATGGTTCAAAACGTTTCTTAACGTCTTCCCTTAGAAGTTGAATCTTTTGCGAGCTATGTATTAACGAGGCTTCAGAAACTGCTATCTAGTTATTCGATTTAAATTATTGGTTGAATCAGGAGTATTCTTATATTCCATAACGCATGTAATTGTAAACGATCTATCTGTAACAGTTTCTGACGACAAGGCTGATATTGATTATAATTTTGGTGAGGATAATTACGCGAATGAAATTTGAATGACTTTTCCAACAATAATTTGGAAGATATCAGATGAAATTCATATGAGTCAGGAACGTAGGAGAAGTTTGAAAAATTATTTTATGGTATTTTTCGTCTCCGAATAACAAAATAGAAATTACAACCTCTATGAGAGAAGTAAAATCAACAAAAATTACAAACACTCTCTGTTGATAGATACGCGTATCTCATTCAACGACTTTGTTTCGAATATTCCCCAACTTGCAAGTATTTATGATGACTCGCAAGTTTTTTCTGTGATGACTTTTTTAATCACGTGAGGTTTTGTGATTTTCGCATCTGTTTTGCTTCTGGTTAGGGTTTTTTATTGATGAGTCATCCGAAGGTAAGCCCTTTATTTTATTTACTTTGGTGAATAATAAATGCTTTTTCATTATTATTATTATATATAATATGTCTGTCTCGCTTACCTGAAAACGAATTGTTGAAATCCCAAATTACTCAGGAAACAAACCTCAGACCTATAAAATAGTTACATCTCACCTCAGTGATTTTTATGATTCACATTTGACTAAATCTGTATAACAGTTGACTTATTTGAATTATAGTTGATTTGTTTAATATGTTGACTTCTATCACACCTTCCACATTTTTTCTCATAAGCTGAAACTCCCACCATACAGTCTAAAATGGACCATTTTAGACTGGGAAATTCACCGGGATACAAAAGATCGGTGAAAACAGATATCGTGGGACATGTGGAGGGACATGACTCGACATGAATACAGACCACATGTCACCCAAATTTATATTCAATACGAACTTCTCAGTAATGATGAGAGATCGTGAAGAGTGGCGAAGAGGCAATCTCTCTGAGAACAAGCCCGGCTGGAGCACCTGGTTTACAGATGGATCCAAGACGGAATATAGAACAGGACCTGGTGTATACTGTGCAGGGAGAAACCTAGGGTACAGTTACCCGCCAGGACAACACACATCTGTTTTTCAAGCAGAAATTTATGCTATACTCCAATGTGCGAGAACAAACCTGAGGTCCCAACGAAATGGAAGAATCAATATTTTCACGTACAGCCAAGCTTCACTCAGGGCACTGAAAATCCCAGAGTGACCTCTAGACTGGTATGGGAATCCCGCGAGGAACTGAAACATCTGGCTGACCATAATAGACTGACTCTACAATGGGTCCCAGGTCATTTAGGTATCGCAGGCAATGAAAAAGCCAATGAGCTTGTTAGACAAGGATCATCAACACCATACACTGGACCCAAGCCAGAAGTGGGGGTACCCAAAACAACGGTACGGAGTCACATAAGGAATTGGATGAGAACAAAACATAGAGATTACTGGGGAAATCTACCCAGTAGCGCTCACGGGAGAACTTTCATAAAAGGACCGTCGAGGAAAAATACTGAAGACCTGCTTCAGTGTTACAGGAATCAGATAAGGGTTATAACAGGGCTGTTGACTGGACACTTTCCACTCAAAAGACACCTGAATAAGAAAGGGCTGTACAACGGCAACCTTAGCTGCAGACAATGTTACAAAGGAATAGAGACAGCTCGACACATACTCTGCGAATGTGAGGCTCGATCATAAAAGGCAACAAATATATGGAAAACCAATTTTGGATACAGAAGAATATGACAAACACTCAGCAATCGACCTGCACAAACTTGTGCAGGGTACAAGGTTGTTGGAATGGGTGTCATAAAGTATAGGGAAGCAAAGCGCAATGAGCCCTAGAGGCTGAAATGCTTTCCGGAGACCTGGCAGTGAAGGACAGGTCAGACGGCTTCCACAAAAAAAAACATACAATTCAGGCCTTTTCTTGATCGAAGCATTGGATTCGTTTCTTTTGTCAAAATAGGTCCTCGTATTTGAATTGGCTTTGGCGGTACTACCTGACGTATGTTATTTGAATTTGATAAGGGAGATATCTATTTTCAAGTAATCAGTACCTTCATTGGTCTTTCTCATGAAACCCTATCCAACCGCATATAATCGTGTTCATACTCCTTAAAAGTAATCTAATGTTTGAGTAGGAATTAATTATCAACTAAGACTTGTACTTGACCGATTTAATAAGGAAATTGGACAATAACAACACTATCAAAACGTGTCGAGTGCTCTTATCTCCCAGTGCCATTCCATCTGAACTTCAGTCATGCCATAGTCAGAATATACACAGTCGTTGAGTGTGCGTTTCGAGAAAAGTCCTCGCGTGAGTGTGCACCGTTTTTTATTCGCATTTTCCGAGGAAAATCCGATTCGTCTGGAGCTTAAAATAAATAGTACGCGAATCGGCCTGGTGAATCAGAGCATAAAAATAATAGTGAAGGAGGTAGTGAATGGTCTAATGAACGGAGTTGAATGAAATCAGACGGAATATCTTCGATTATAGAATAGGTCAGTTCCTGCGAGTGCTATTTTTATGATTAATGCCTATATACCGTGTGACCACGGAAGTATTTTCCAAGGAAATTAATTGAAAGATCATAATTCTGGAATGTCCGCTGCGGATGTTTGAAGTCATAGGAATAACTCAATTAAATTTTTTATTTTGGTACACTATCATTATTCGGAAAGCGAGACTTCGTCCTTGTGTGGTTTGTCCCATATAGCAATGACATGCAAATCATTACTTGTGGAACAGAAGAAACAGGAAGCGGAAAAAACTTAAGTTGATAATTATATATGAAATTTTTTCAATTTCCGATGAATCTGCAAATAAGGTGATCATAACGATTTTAGAAGAATCACGAATTATTTCGACAGGATAAATATAAGGAAACCAGGTCGTAACATTTTAAAGCTGATAGCCTGAAATAACTCATTTTTGCAAAGTCGCCAATAAAAAGGTACAATAAACAACCCACACAGAAACTATTAAACCACTCTCATTAATTCGAATCTGCAATTAGTTATGCACAAAAGTGTGGAAAACGCATTCATCTCCATCATATGCCCAGATAGCAGCACCATAAGCCTGAAATAACTCATTTTTGCAAAGTCACCAATAAAAAGGTACAATAAACAACCCACGCAGAAACTATTAAACCACTCTCATGAATTCGAATCTGCAATTAGTTATGCACAAAAGTGTGGAAAACGCATTCATCTGCATCATATGCCTAGATAGCAGCCCCATAATGTTCTGGGAACATTTCTAGAAGCATATGCTGGAACATATGTATATTCTAAATAACATTTCCATATTTTCCTCAGAATGCTTTTGAAAATAAGCCGAGAACGTTCGCAACACATTCTTTGAGTGTTTGCAGGACATCCTAAGAAAAAATATCGCAACTATCACTTATTGAACATTTATTTACGACAAATCGGATAAATGGACAATGTAAGGTTTATACTTATGGTTTCTGCAGTATAATGCCATATATAATTCCCTGAGGGATTAATAGTAAAAGTCTTTATTCCCTCTCGTAGTCCTATGAGAAAATTTCTCAAATTGAATATTACCACGGAAAAGATATAACCCAACTCCAGATGAGTGTCAAACGCGAAGGTAGTTTGTTCCGTTATTTTTTGGGTTTGTAACCTACCACAATATGAAAAAATAAGAATTAATATTGGAATCTATACAATTGTAGAATGGCAGATTTTCAATCTACCCCGAAAAGTTGAACTTATCGTTAACGTTTCGGAAACTAAATCCGCTTCCGTTCTCAAAACTTATACGCAAATTCCTGTTCAAATGCAAATATCCCTTGTAGGCAATCTTCGTTATTGACATTCGTCAAATATTTTAAATTTGACATAACATTTTGTCCTTCAGAAGGGGCAGCCATCCGCGATCCATAACAAGTGAACTCATAGATATGCATTCTTCATCAGACAGCATGATGAAAGCAGAATCCTTTAATTTTAGTTTCCCGCCGTTACTCTCTTTCGTCATAATTTTAGTGTCGTTCCATTCTACTGTGTGATCTCCATCGGCAGTAAGTATGTGTTCTGATAGTTCAGAACCACCTATCTGTCTGTTCCTGGTGTACATCTTGTGTTCACTCTTTCGCACTTCCAATGGTCGAAACGTTCCACCGATATATTTTTGACCGCAGGAACAAGGAACTTGATAAACACAATTTTTTGTGTTTTCCGTTGTGTTATTTGGTTTGGTATGTGTCGGTATTGACTTTGAAGTATTTTTTGTTTTGAATGTTGTTCTAACATTATACCTGTTGCCGATCCGTTTTATCTTTCCAGACAAACCACGGACGTAAGGTACAATGTTTGATACAGGTTGTTTATTTTGTGTAGGTTGTATGTCTTCATTGTGGACTGTGTTCGGATTTTCAATTTCTGTAAAGAAATTTCTATGAATTTTTCTGGATATCCATTTTATTTCAATACTGATTTTATGGAGTTAATCTCATCATTGATTCTTTTTTGTGAGTTACATACAATTTTTGTTCGTAAAAATTCCTCGAGAATAATAGCTGCCATTATTGACTTGTGGGAAAATCTACTATTAATAATTTTTACAACTTCCAAAACCTTGATAGCTAATTCTTAGTTCGTACTTGTATACAAGTTGAAACTTGTGTGAGCTAATAATCAACATGATTTTACCTTTCAACGTGTGATTCCTTTAGCAATAGTATACTGTCTTCATCTTGAAATTCGATAACTTTTGTTCAACCGAAAAGACAACTTTCCGTTGAATATATTATATTTATATATTATTTCTATAAACATTCCACCTAGTTGAACAGGGGAAATATTGATTTCAAGCGATCAAAGTATAATTTTTCCATGACACAATGATGGATATTTTCGTGTATACCTAATATTTATATTGCCTACTGAAATAGAATAAATTTATGTTTCTACATAAAGGTAATGGAGTTAACGAATGAATATCCAAATGATTGATGAATAGTGTTTTAGAAAGCAAATGCTATTTTGTGTGGATGGTATATTGTGAGGTATTCTGCTTCGAAGACTTTTTCTGAATTTTGCTTCTCCAGTTCGACATAAACACAAAAATTTGCAAAGAAAATGGGAACAACGTAAATAATGATGTTACGACACTTCGAGGAAAACGTTGGGGATATAGGTACTCAAGAAGTTTTCATTCGTAGGAAGCTAATATGTGCTCTGAAATTCACGTGAACTGAGATCAAAGTACAAGGAGGTATTTCCATCATTCTAGTGTGTTCACACCAATTCTCGATTGGTATCGTTTAGTGACTATTTTACTATAGAAAAACATTCATTATTCTACTCAAATATAGTATAATATTCATCTAGTAGTAAATAGCTGAACTATCGGCCAAAAAATGGCCCGGAGGTGCTAAAAAGCTTATCAACTTTGTCATAGTCCTAGATAAAATCGCACGCTTCGAAGTCATTTTTTTCGTTCAGTTACGTTCTGATTTCAATATGTATGCCATTTGATATTTTGAAATTTGAAATTAGCATTCTTTTATAATTCTCAGGGCTCTGGAGTCTCCCTTGAATTAGTTCCATTCAAAACGATGTTCTGAACATTTCAATTGATCTTATGTCATGAATGAATATTTCATTTATATGTATACCAAATTTCAGATCATTCACCCAATCAAGATATGAGAACAATATAACAAAAGAAGACCGTAAATCTGCATTGAGTTCGTCCATTGGGACTTCCACCTTAATCGATATCTATCCTCAATTCGAAACAAACATATAATAATAATAATAATAATAGTATTTATTGCAACACGATCATAATCAGACACAGCAAAAGACAAAATTTCAAAAGGACAATTTGAACAATGATTAAAATTTAAAATTGAAATTATTAAACCACATCAACAAGTTACAATTTAAAATTCAGGTAATTTCCGAAAGTCTCAAAAATATTCATGGTAAAGCAGTTATAAAACAATTATTTCTATACAAATTTCAATTCAGCCAGCAGTTGAACGAATAGTAGCATTTATGTCGCGAGTAAGAACTGACAGAGCTCCTGAACCTCCTGTAGACTGGTATATTTTTCAGTTCCTCCGGTAGAGATATATATCCTGATAGTAAGGTCCTCCCTCATTGTATGTAGAGTTATGGCTGAGGATAGTCAGTTCGTTGCAATGTGGTATTAATATTCATATATTGAGAATACTGACTGCTGTTTCTGGGAAACAGTTCAAGATATTTTTTTACAAAGCAGACAAGACCTGAGAAGTACAGCGAGGGCACCGTCAGGGTGTCAAGTTTAGAAAAAACTACTCACAAGAGCTTCTGTGATCTAGAGATAGGATACATCTCAAGATTTTTATTTCAGTAATGAATATTTTTTGTGAATGAACTGATGAACCCAGAATATGATACCATATGAAATCAATGATTGCACATGAGCATGGTGATATGTTCTCAGGCTACAAACAAAGACTTGATCTCTCAGATATCGTATTATTCCACAGACAGAGCTCAATTTGTTATTTAGTAAGTTTATATGGGTTTTCCAACTGAGTGTTGAGTCCATCGTGACACCTAAGAATTTAGTATAATCAGATATTGGAATAGACTTAGTTTGGAGTTTCACATAGAGATATTCCATATAGACAAACCGATCTAAGTCTCAGCATATGAAGTTACGTAAATAAATCATTCTCTTTATAAAATACTGACGAAAAGTGTACGAAATCAAATGAATTACCTTCCAATCAGTTTCATCACTGCCAGTGTGTCTCGTGAGATAATTGAATCATTTTCAAAATTCTTCGAAGGAATGAGTACAAATATAACTCTCCCGTCTCTATCAGAAAGCAAGAAGGAATAAAGGAGTAGTGAACCTAGATAAAGCTGACAACTGATGATAGCTTTCTATAGATTTCTCATAAATAGTTCGAATTTCTGCTGAATCAACATCCCCAGAATAATAAAATATACGAGTAACTACACTACAGTCCCGAGTACCTTGAAAACTATTCATCGTACTGCCAACACAAATAAATACTTTGTATCTGCCAAGTGTCCAAGGATGATGTAACTTTAGGTGAATGAAGTAATTAGTATCAAGATTGGAACCTGTTAATAATAGATTCAACGAATCTAACAACTGGTGATATTTACGAATAAACCATCGAAAAATGTTTTACTCAGTTGTGTTACTGAGAGATGAAAGGTTCCACAACAGTTCGAGCTGTCGAGCTGACCACCAATATTAATGTGCGAAACTGGTCCTGGGACTCTGGGACCCGATTTTTGAGTGTTGAATATATTATACGCTCGTGATGTCCCATCGCAGTTCGTCACACTTGTTCCATGTCGCTTTTCGTTATTCTGAACGATAAGTACGTTCATCGTACTTGTAATCTCGACGAATAATTGGGCCCCGAGATCAATAATAATCACACCAAAACAACTATAGTGACTACTCAAATCGAGTGAACTATTATTTGAAATGTTTTATGTACCTACTTCGAAGTTGAATTCAATGAGGAATTATTTGATACGATGAATCATTCATCGAACAAACCAGGTTTTTCCTTGACAATATCTTAGATAACTAACCCTGTTTCCAGGATAAAACCATTATCAGATCATCAGGTATTTAACACACACACACAGTATCTAACTCTTCCAGACGTCGCCGGTCTTTATCGCTCAGGGCCAGTTTGTTTTATTGTTGAAAATGGTTAGAAAAAAAAACCGTTAACCAGCTGACGAACGTCAACCCTCAGAATGCGAAAAGTGTGCAGGGATTTGAACCCCCCATATTCCTGCCTTTCGCTTGATTGGGAGACGTTCTTGTCCTACACTGCCGAGAACCAGACTGAAATGGCACTGATATTCCAGTGAGTAATCATTGCTCATTTGTAGCAATCTTCGTGAAATATAACCAAGATTCATGGAATATGATTGGTACGTCGAACGCATTCATCAAAACCTTGCTTTTATTATCAACATCCATGTAGACAAATAACATTTACAGAAAATGACAGTAATGACATTGTTTTTACTTGGAACACGTACTTTTTTCTTGGATCCGAAATGGTATATTTTCGTATTGTGACAGAGTGATATTTTTTAAATGAAATGCCTGATGGAGTGACTGAAATCAAGTTTCAGTGCATTTTCTTACGTTTAAGAAATTAATTCATTAAAAAATTAACATATTTATCGAAATCTTAGAGAAGAGCATAAAATATATGCATCTTTTGGGAACCCGGAAGTGAAGTCAAGATTTCACAATTAAAAACTCTGTCACATTCCAAGTATGTCAAGCAAGGATAGTTGATATAGCAAAAAGTTCAATCATCAGTAATTGATATTTAATTTTCGAGAACAATCACTATCAAGCTTGATTCATCAGGAAACACACATCAGGCGATGTATGTGGGGAGGGGCATGTCTTAATTTGTTGGAGATAGACAGGATATTTTGGAACTGAAGTATGTCTAATTGAAGAGAAACTGAGAAAGACTATCACTGGGGGTAGAGTAATCTATGATTTCAAATTCCATAGTAGTATTCGTTTATTGATATTCCATGAATTAATTTTCAACTAGACGTAAAAGATATTTCAGATATCGCAACGGAGCTGGACACATTGGCAAAGTGAAAAAAAAAACTCAAACTGTCTCCTCAACATGGGGTATACAGTAACATGTAATTGAATGATGAATTCCGGTAAGGAAAGAAACTTAAAAATAATAATTTTACTTCGGAAGGAATTCTCAGCAATCGAACATTTTCTCATTTGATATTCCTGGCTAATTCTCTACTCTGTCTATAAGTACATCTGTTTTCTCGATATATTCGTATTGCTGAAATTACTTTGATTTTCAACCTCATAATATATAAAATCTAGTTGGTATGGGATATTATTGCAGACACCTTGCTTTTTATGTTTTATACGAGAGGCCTCAAAACAAAAAAAAAATTACATGAATATTCAAATCCCCGCACTATTATTCGAGGCCTCCTCGTACCAGCTGGTCCCTCCGTACGACGATCTCAGTCTGCAGGAGACAGCAGGAACGAGATCTGCTAGCCTGCGCACTGCAGCGACAGTCAGTTGTTCGCGTGGCCTCTCCGAGGCTGGTACAGAAGAGTTGAGCAGTCACCTCGGCCTTCTGGCACTGAAAAATTGCATTTTCTAACTGAAAGATGCTGTGAAACGCCATCCTACTGGATCTGCAGTCCGCGGACTCAGTCGCATAATCGTTGTTTGTGAGTTTTCGTTGGTTCCAATGAGAATATGACGTTTATGTCGAAGAACCACACCAGGAAACCCATTCAGGCGACTTTGGAAAGTGGCGGAGTCAAGAAAGCATGGTATGTTGAAATGTAGGTGTCAACGAATTTTTCTCTTTGCCCAACTGCTCCCTTGGCTCGTAGTATCATTGACCTAACCCAACAGAAGTGTTTGTTTATTTCATAATAGAGCTATTGTGTTTTGTACCTCAATTATGGAGATTTGTGTGTTAACTTACTACAAATGAACTAGTTCATGTTAATGTGTGAAAGTGTAAAAGCAACATTACAATCTACTTGAAATGAATATTGTGTATCAAATTGGATATTCTTGCTGTCGATACCAGGAAAAATTGTTTAGAGGTTGAAAAATGCTTCCTGGGTGACCAGTTTGCTAATCAACGCAAAGGATTGAAGTATGTGGGTCCCAGCTCTTCTATGCGCTTCCGAATTTCAATGTTCTATTTGTCAACTCTTCGGGTGTGAACAGGATTTGACACAATACACATTGAACTCAAATTTCAACAAATGACTGAAATCCGTCTCAAAAATATCACGGTTTACAAAACCGCGACACATGTCTCAAGCAGGAGAAATTCAGCAGAAAATATCACGGCCCGATTATGTGGAAACCTTTTCGTAGAATACAACATATGCCTTTTTAACAGGATTGGGCTGATTAAAATCAAGTGATTGAAATCGCAATTAAAATCATGATTTAAATCGCTTGATTTTTAAAATTGAAATCATGATTTAAATCAATATTTGTTTTTTTTATTCAGAACCAGATAACAACATAATATAAAAGTTTTCTGCTTTCAGCAAAAACAACAAAAAAACAAGTAAATAATTCCAAATTCTCAAACTAAACGTAACACCTAAATTTTATTACTGTATATTTCTAGTCTATTCATTTTCGTTATACAATTCAAAATTCTTCCTTTTTCTATGCCTAATCTGTTTCTAATATCCGAGTGTAACTAGCGAAATGCGTGAAATTGTTGGGCAACGTCAATTTATAGGTTGAGAAGGAAAACAAGCCTCGACAGGAATATTCTTGCAGAAAGCACAACAAACGCGTTCGTGCCTCACTCGGCACTGTATAGCGAGTGTATAGGACAGAAGGAAAACAAATCGCGACCAGAATTTTCTTGCAAGACGCGCGAAAAATTCGTTGTCACAAGTTTTTGAGCCGCAAATTGTATCAAAATTTTCAGACTTATACATTAAAATAATCAACAATAATTTCAAAGAATCAAAATGTTCAAATTTTATATTCAAATTTAAAAAAATCAAAAAAATCAAATAAATCGTGATTTTTTTGAATCAATGATTTTTGATTTTTTAATAAAAATCAGATTTTGCCCCACCCTGCCTTTTACCAACAAGAGATGTAGAAGAATTTGGTGCGACGTCATAATCGTCGAACTCTTGCCACTTTCCCGAGGGTGTTGACAGTGAGCCGTGTAGTGGCCGTTATTTGTAGTCCCACTGTGATTGAACAGAACGTAGAGATTATAGGGAGAGACAAGTTGTTTCGATTGCTGCATAGTCACTCATGTTCAGACATTTTGGAAAATCAATGGTGGCTTTTGATTACTGTCCAAGACTTCTTGTTCGAGAAATCGTTTGAGATGGATCTCAAATATTCTGGGAAAATCATGGAACGAAAAATATTTCGTGTGCTTTCGTCTTTCTCCACATTTAGAAGACAATGGGTTATCCTCTCCATCCAAAGTTTTTTCATATATGTGAAACAATTTGAAAGAGTGAAGTTACATATTTCGAGGAATTGGGAGAAACATGACCCAGAATGCTTGAAATATCACAACGATGGACACAATACGTATCTTCCAATTTTTATTTCATTCGACCTATGAAATGTTTCACAATTCGAGAATCGTTCTTACTGAAAGAACTCGACCAGGCGACTTAGGCTTTCTGATTGGTCTTAATTCAAATTTAGACCAATCAGAAAGCTATCTCGTCGTCGTACAATCGTATTTCGGATCTGTCTGAATCCAGCCTTGAGCTGTTTGAAATCTATCGGAATTTCCGATAGAACCGATGAAGCGAGGAGCGAATTGTTGAATATGACTCTGGAGGGAGATATTTCACTTTATCACTTCTGCCAAAGCTTTGACAAAACACATTTTATTCTGGCATTCATATTCAAATCTTTCATGGAAGTGTCTCTCATCAAGAATTCCAATAGCCATTTTGTATTCGACAAACACTTCGGTTATTCATGAAACAGCTGTTATCGTCTGACTGGGGACACTAGAAATATGAATACCTTTTTTGCGACCACATCGGAAAGTAACACATATCGCACTCTCTACTCCCATGGAAAGTTACCTTTTTTTCGCACGGCTGTCAATAAACCGTCAAACCCGTGGATCATGTGAGATTTATAGATATAATTTTTAATTGCTCATCCTCATTGAAATTATTCACTTCAAAACTAGGATAAAAACCAATCATTCATAAAAAGTAATTAAAAAAAAGTGTTGACGCCGGAAATCGAACCCACAACCATGCGGTTATGTTACCGAATACTCTACCAACTGAGCTAATTCAGATTTGAATTAACGTTTTTAGATCTATGTACCGAGTACTTATATCTTTTGAACAGAATAATAAGTCATTAGCACTCTTCTTTGATTTAAAAAGAGCGTTTGATGTAATAAATATTGACTTAATGCTGGATAACTTTTTCAGATGCGATATACGTGGTTTGGCTTTTGAGTGGATTAAATCTTACCTTATCAACAGAAAACAGAAATCCAGCTTGAAAACTAACGGCATTTGAGTTCATTCAACTTTCATTTCAGTTACCAGTGGCGTCCCTCAGGGAAGCTCACTAGGACCCCTTTTATTTATAATTTTTTTTGACAGACTCATGCAGGAATTTCCCAATCGCTATGTGTGTTGTTACGACATCAGACGGCACCCTGGATATGCTATCCAAAAGGTCATCTGATGCGGTTAACCAGATGATAAACTTCTGCAAGGTTAAGGGATTTATTTGTGTTAAATGAAGTTAAAACCGAAATGATACTTGTGAAATGAGTCTATTTGTTAAACTCAACAGCAGAACTATTGAACAAACGAGGGTCACTAAATATCTTGGTGTTTTATAGATGAGCATCTGACCTGGTCGTATCAAGTTGATGCAGTATTAAAAAAAATGTCAATCTATGCTTACGTTCTTTGGCAACTCAGGGATAAGGTGGAGACTAATCTCCTCTTACTTTACTATTTTGGATATGTCCAATCATGTATTTCCTATGCCATAGTGTGCTGGGGCAACTGTGCTAGGGCTGATGAGGTCTTCAGAGCATAAAAGAGAATAATTAGAATTATGTCATTTAAACCGTTTCTTGAAAAAAATTATTCTCCGAATTAAACTTATTAACTTTTCCTTCCCTGTTCATGCTTGCGTCAATAATGCAGGTCAAGAATAACCTATCTGACTATACTGTTTCCAGAAACAATCGATATGATCTTAGAGAGAGCCTGGATTTGGCATTACCCAAGCACAGACTTACCAAGGTAGCTAATAGTCCCGTTGTGCTACCCATTAGATTAAATTATAAACTGCCAATTGACTTGAAAAAAATACCAAATAATTATGAATTCAAAAATAACCTCAGAGTCAGTTTAATTAAAAATTCCTTTTATTCAATCAATGATTTTTTGAGTTGCAATGTCTCTGACCTCGCATCCAGTGCATAGCTATGACACCTTTACCTCTTTTTTGTGTGTGCAACTTTTCGTGGTTTGTTTTTTACTGATTATGTTTGTTCAGTGTTCACTGTGTACCAACTCTTTCAAAGTTCCTTGATTTCGTTCAATTGAGGTACTTAATTTTGACATTATCCAATACTGTAAAGTCTATGGAAATAAATATTTTGTATTTGCGTATTTCATAAGTCGATTTACATTAATCTCATTATAATAATTCTTGTATTTTCATTTTTTAAGCTATTTGCAACGGAGGTATTGATTTATAATTATTTCAGTAGTTGGTTTGAATATGCACTACCAGTTTATAAGATAGGCAACAAGAGAACCAGAGGCAGGACTTTATTTGAGAATTTCAAAAGCTAAACAGGCTTCGAAACGAAGACTGTCACAGATAAAACCTAAGATTAGTCAGGCAACGCATGTACACGATCTACACATATTGTTCGATAAAATAGGTGGTATTAGGAAAAAAAGTGTACATTATGAGGTACATTACTTGTGCGAAAGTGACATTTTTCACTAGAGTGGAGAATATTGTAGCACCAGACGTAAGCAGTGTGCGGCAATCCGACGACAATCGAACTAGTAATGTTATATACTATTTTAACGCGTATCATTATCCAAGTTCATCTTTCAGATCATCTTTCAGATCATCTTTCGGTACACCCCTATATACCCATTATTAGTTTCACCACATATTACTGAAATTTGTGTAAATGAATACAAACGAATACGATGCAGAATGAAATAAAATAATAAGTCTCGTGGAAAAAGTCAATTACTAACATTTAAACACTTGCAAATATCGTGTAAAAATATGTAATGAATGATGATTCCCGCTAGTAACCCATAACTCATCGAAGCATCATAACATCGAGTTTGAAATTCAGATTTTTTCGCTCTAGTGGATGGATTTTACGTTATTTTATAAATAACACATTGACCATTAGTCGTGGACCGAAGTACCTATTGGATCGTATCGGATAATTGAAGTGCAATTAAAAACGGTATTGCGTAACGAACGATATGTTGTATCAGCTATTTTTTGCGTTTGGCAATCAAAATCAAACAGCGGATGAAGGTCGACAAAAGTGACACTACGACGATTAACAATAGATAAAAAATACCTAAGTGGGAACATGACGTACAGTTCTGGTCACATTCCTCTACGAAATGCAGTCTGTTGCCAACTTCAATTTTCTATAATGATATTTTTTTGATTTTCAACTGAGCATGGGTACAAAAAAATAAACAGATTATACGAATAATATTTTGTTTGAATGTGGTTGACAATGTTTTCTGTATTGATTCGAAGTTTTATCATTACATTTCATACATTTTTATAGTACATTACATTTGTCCTATCATGTAAGGAAAAACTGAACGTATACCAGTGAAAATGAAAACTGAAATGAAATGTAAAACAAATGAAAAGATATATTGGATTATTGAAAAGAATTCAAGAAGAAACATTCAATGAAATTAGGGAATTTATAAATGAACAGACAAAAATAAAACAGTAAAAAAAACAGATGAAATTTGAACGAAAAATCGAAGAAGCAATATATTTAATGAAAGGGAATTTCAAATTATGTAATCAAAACTTATCGATTATTGGTATCGGCAATCGTTTTCATGTGATAACTGTTTTATCGATATTTTTTTGTTTTTCTGTTTTTCATCATTTGATTTTTATTTCATATTTTTTCTGATTATATGAATGTCTTTCATTATTTTTTCTTCGGATGATTTCCACTGCAGTAGGCAGTTCATTTTATGATTTTATTGATCAGTTTTTCGCTCAACTGTTTTATGATCATATTTTATGATAATATCAGCTCTCACCTAAAATGTGATTACTTGGGCTATGTAAATCACGATGAGATTAGCAGCGTAAAGTGGTAATAATTTATAATAATCATTCATTAACAGATTTATTACCCATAAGGCCCATGCAATTAAAAAAAATTAAAACTTGCGCATGGTTGAGAGTTACAATTGTTATTTACACAATGAAATACCCCTGGTATAATTTGAGAACTCGTGACCAGATTCGTGTCTAGGAAAACACAACTATTTCAATTGGCATGATCTGATTATGGTCAGTTCATGAATGGAGTAAAATCTTGATTTTTACGAATATTTCTCTCATATATATAAAATGTCCCATGAGAGCAATGCAATTATCGAAAACTTATAGCGGTAATTGCATTGTATCAAGTCAGCATGACAACACATTTGAAACCGTATCGCTAGACGTCAGTAAACAACACAAATAAATGTCAGATAGACTTCAAAAATAAAAAAAACATTTCGCGTTTAGGTGAGTACTCCATACAATCTATAGAGGAAAGTATAAATGAACAAAAAATAACATTTCCTTGAGAATTTTTTTATTCGTGAGATATTCCAATGAATTACATTCGTGCATAAAAATTACCAGATAATTTCGCATTCAAGCGTGATATATTATACAAATTGCATTCGGTTATTTTCATATTTTGTAAAAAAGCACTCGTCCTTCGGACTCGGCACTTTCGCCAAAATATGAAAATAAACTTGCAATTTTTAGATATCTTGTAAAATTATCGGTAATTTCTATGCACTCGTGCAATTATAACCGATAATTTCCTACTCTTCACGAAAATAACAGCATATACATTCACATATCAAGTTCAAACTGAAATTTTCTTTATGTGGGTGCTTATAAGTGAAAGCTCGATGCAATTTTCTTCCTTCTCAGCTATAGTTAGTACTTACAGCTTGACACAAAATACTGCATTCTTTATTGTACGATTCTGACTTACATTGGGTTTACAAAACTGCGGCAACTGTTTCGCTATAAAACAGTTTCCTTAAGCAAGGTAACTTTTACTTATGGCTTGAAATGAAAAGTTCGAAAGAGTAGCTCGGAGTGAATGCCATAATTATAAATTTGATTTCTAATGAACACCACCCAATGAACGATAACTTGGAAACCAATACTGGAAGTTGAAATATATGATCTGAACAAGAAATTACATGATCACACTATTGTGATAGTTCCCTTACTCTTGAAAGTTTTCTAATGGGGCAAAGGGAAATATTTTCTACTCACACTGTATAAACAATTCTAAATAGACATATATCATCAGTTTTGATGATCCACTGATGCTGTTAAGGCCAACTTGGTTGACTGGATAACAACGTATTATGTGTTCCGTAGTTTAATGGGTTTCTAACCTATCACGATCTGAAGAAATAAGAATTAATATTGGAATCTATATCCAATATAAATTCATTTTTTTTCAGATTGTGGTAGGTTAGAAACCCAGAAAACTACGAAACAAATATTTATCCACCACACAGTAATGACGTTCAAAAAGTACTCACGTGTTATGACAATATACAGGGTGTAACTGAGTAAGTGTGAAACATTTAAGGAGGTGATTCCTCATTGAAAAAAGATAGGATCTTTCATATAAAGAAACTTCATTGGAGAATCCCTTGTTAAGATACAGACCCTGAAAGGGGGTACATAAAATTTGTGTAACAATTTTTTTCTCAATTTCTCAATTCAATTTAGAAAATTCACAAACTGACAGCGTCATACCAATATAATTGTCACTATCGCTAATAGCGACTCACTAGATTAGTTTCGTATTTTCACATTTATGACGATGTATCTCTGTAGTAGATCGTAAAATAATTTTTTGCTGCGAATTGGTTTATTTTGGGCGAAAAGCCCAAGAAACATTTTTTGTTAAGAATGAAACAGGCTATCAACAGGAAATAAATTTTCAATTGGTAAACAAATAATAAGAAAAAAGTTACTTTGAAAATAAATTTTAAGGTTTGCGTTTTCCACCCATTACAACCATGGTGTATACCAAATAAATAACTGGCTGAGTGTCTTTTTGGTAGGAAGAAACGTCAGGCTTATTTCAATATTGTAACTTTTTCAGTGCTCGTGAAAAAAATGGTTATACAAATTTTATGTACCCCCTTTCAGGGGCTGTATCTTAACAAGAGATGCTCCAATGACGTTTCTTTATAATATGAAAGATCCTATCTTTGTTTCGATGAGGAATCACTTCCTTGAATGTTTTACTTACACTTATTCAGTTACACCCTATATATATATATATATATATATATATATATATATATATATATATATATATATATATATATATATATATATATATATACATATACTCCCGGTTGAAATGTTTCAAAGAGTTTTACCATTTGAATTTTGAAAATAGTCTGACCTTCAGTGAGCTCATTCTGAGAAGCCTCGCTAAATAGTTGATTTCGATTTACAACTTTATATAATCATTTGACATTATGGTAGGAGCAATGTTCATTATTCAATTAAACATTACATTAACACAAAATTTGATATCATGATCTTCACACTATTACCCTTTAATCGGGTGTGAATTATAACTGAGGCATTTTTGTGTAGAGAATGAAGTTTGATGGGAGCGCAGAGAAAAATTTCTCTGAGCCAAAAGAGATCTTTTATGGGCTGGAGTTATATATTATCCTGGTTAGTGAGATTTTTTCTACAAACAGCTCCCTATCTTGCTTTGTGTAGGGATTCCTGTTTGCTATTTATTTGACCCAGTGCCCGTTGTTGCCATTTAGGCAGGGGAGTAGCTGTTTTAGATTTTTCCTTCGTTTTTGTGGATAAATCGAAGGTCTTTGAATGATATACACGTACCTATCGAAAGAGAGTGAAAACATTTTCTGATTCTACTTCTTAGAAGTTGTAATTTCTATTTTTTGATTAGGAGAAGAAAGCCAGAAAATTAGATCAGTTTCCATTCAGAAATGCAATCTCAATAGTCTCAAAACTCGATATAAACATTGTGTGAATATGCTCAGACCAGGTATTCAATAAGCAGCTGAATCACAGGTAATCCAGCGAGCTATCTTGATTTGAAAACTATTTTGGCCATCCGTTTGAACCAGTTTTACCACATTAGTACATATCACAATTCAGAAAAATGCCGAGACATGAGAAGGCACTTTTTATAATTGAGTGTAGCAGATGAAGCTAGCGACTGGAAAGTTTTTGAGATCGCCATAAAAGTCGTATTGATTCGAAGAGTTGGAACATATTTAATCAGGTGTGGCCGTAACTTGAGTTCGATTCGATAATTAAATTTATATTTTTGTCTTCTGAAACCAATTATATCATTTGAAATGTAGTTATAGGAACTTAACAACTATTTTTTGAAATCTTCGTCAAGTCTTCTATTTCCTGCGACTCTTTCGAATATAATGAGATATTGAATCGTTTGTTTCACCGGTTCCAAGATTTGTTCGTGATCAGACAATGCATTACCACGCCTGCATTTTGGGAAGGAACCCAACTCGAAAAAATTTCCGGAAATAATTCGCGCTCTGAAGAGATTATAACTCTTAGATCGGTGTATTCGAAACTGAAACACTACCAAGTATGCATTGCAAATTGACGAGTTCGATGAAGCTTCCAACAAATGTCAAATTTGTCACGGTTTGTAAATGTTATTTACCCACGACTATTGTATAATATACACATTATTCGTCTGTTTGCTCAACATTTATAATGCCCATTATTCACTAGTGAATATTGAGTCATTATACAAATTTGACTCAAACCTGTCAACAGTATCGTATAATAGTGTTTATAAAATTATTTATGTAATTTAACAAAAATTTTTCAACAAAGAAATTTCATTGATTTTCTTCACCAACGAATATAGTTCTCGACGGGTCCAGTCAATTAATTAAAAAATATACGGTCGACCCCCGCAATTTCTTTCGACATTTTTTATAGTGAACGAAAATAAAAACCATATACGACTTTCCCAAACAGTCGTCGTGGATAAAGTATAGTATTCTACTCGCGTATAATTGCCATTATTCTCTCGGTGATTAAGGCCAATAGCCTGCGGCTTGTGGCAGTAAATTCACCTCGTGAATAAATGCCATCATTGAAAGTTCGTTGAATGATTACTATTGCCTACGTGGAGGTTTAAATAAGTTAAACATTTCACTTTCGTTTTAATCAAATATCATGATTTTCTATTATATTTCACGAGGATTGCTGCATATAAGATTCGTTTGAGTTACCTACTGTAATATTGAGAGACGGAGGGTGCTGGATCCTGTTCCAGTATCGTTGTTAGTAAACAGGTTTAGGGTTTCTAAAGGAGAAACTCAGTCCCTTTATATTTATGTTTGGTACTGAGATAGTGTGTAGTAACTGTGATATCGCATGGTGGATTCATATGGTGAATGAGCTTGACTCTGTAGCAAATGGAAGCACATCTTATATGAATCATCACCCATTAGCTAAGTATGGTGATGTTACAACTGAAGACGACCCAGTTTGAAGTATTTTCAACAATACTATAATAATACAATATTTTTTAGTGTCGAGTAATATACTAAAGAGTTGTCAGACAGCATAGTTATGGAATTCTGCAAATCAGCACATCGCATAAGTTGTAATATCGAAGTTAGTACAAGAGTTTTGGAATGGCACCTCATACCATATCTCATATAAGCTACCAGAAAACTCTAGTTCAAAATCGCAAATTTAGGACTTTGTAATGTATGAATGGTCCTCAAAACTTGCTCTCAGAAAAAAAATCCGTATTTCAAATTCAAATTCAATTTCATTGTCACATTATCGCTGATCAGAAAGATATTTTGAGGTTTATAATTGCCAACTTTTTATTTATCAATCTATTGAACTCGTGAAAAAATCTCATAACACGGTGATCATAAATGTTTTATCTGGAAAACAATTCACTTTTTCTGTTGTTATTGAATATAATTTATAATTTCCGATAATTGATCTTCCGATTATAAGTATGGAAAATAATAAAAATCCCATCCAACAGTTGTGGTTAACGAACCCGACTATAATTGCACGTCTACTTAATTATCCTCTTGATTTATGAATAAATTTGAATAACATCCATATTCAAAAAGCAAACAGCAAACGTTAGTAGCTGCAAGGTATATTTTTTCACGTGATATTGATTGCTAACACGATACGAATAAAATTGATGAACTTGAAGTAGTATAATCACATGATTTTCATCTCGACTCATTGAAATATATTTGCAAGCTGATTTGCACTCGGAGCTAGGAGTGAATAAAAGATAGGTATACCCCTAATTACTATAATTACCGAGAAAAATCAATTTTCACAAACCGTTATCCGTTACCAGCTTGGAATTACTGACATGGAATAGTTATTGATCTAACAGTGGATTAATTCCAGAACAGACACTAGAGGGTATCTCATGGAAAAGTGACGATCCTAAATATATCATAATATTCGTAACTTCAGCCCCGCATATCTACTTCTAATTTTTTTGAAACGGCAATATATAGCATGCGTAATATAAAAGGTGAAGTAACCTATTTCAAAACTGAAATTAGTTGTGATATGTGCGCTTCGCCAAACAAGTTGGCATCTTGAGAAGAATTGATATTTTGTATTGATTATCAGTTATGTTTGGGCCAAATGAGTATTGAGTGCCAAATGATTCCTGTTTGTTCAACGGCGATGGAGCTTTGTGAGTTATCACTTTAGTGTGTCCTAGAAGATAAAGATATGAAGCCCAAACTAAAAAATCCTAGTCTGAAGTATATGTTTGAAATATTTTTGTGGAGATATCCATAATGTGTCAGCTCATCTTGGTAGTTGTGTTAAGGGGACTCGAGTCGCAAGACACTTATTCACTATTGATATTGTATAGTAACTGTTGGAGTACCATATTCCATTAATGTCACCCAAGCTCAGTATAATATTCATCCAGTAGTTGATAACTGAAATAAGGGCCCGCTCTCTTCCACCTACTGCCAAATAACTTCAGCCACATTCCAAACTGTTTATCGATTCTGGCTAAAGCTCATTCGGTGATTGATACCCGACCATAAAGTATACTAAAAAATTATCAGGACATTCTTTTCATCAAACAGGCTCCTGAAGGTGACTTTGATCCTGTGTTTGATTGCCGATCATACCAAATTTCAATATACAGAATGATCACGTAACAGACAAAATGTCGATTCAGAAGTGTCATGCACTCACTGAAATAGATAACACTCTCCAAGAAATAACTGATTTATTCAAAATAATTGTATAAATACTAATGCAAATTTCTTCATTAGGCTATATGGAGTTGAAATGATATTAGGATGAACTTTATCGTATATTTTTTCCGTCAATATCTCTTACGCCAAGCACAATATCGAGAATTAACCCTTTTTGTGAATTCTTATTAGGGTAAGTGTGTAGTTTAGATTCTGGTTACGAAATCTCCTAGCGCCGGCCCTGTCGCTCATAAACGCAGAATATTATGAGGGGTCGAAGAAAGAACGTCATTTTTCCAGGAACTCCTGATGCCAACGGAGAATTCGATACACATCATCGAGGCCTCTCTCGAAGATTTTCCTTAGGCGTACGCAAGTATATAAGGAGACACTTCATCGCGAAAGAGACAGTTTTTCAGCATAGTTAGTAGAGATTCGAGCTTGGTGGAGAGGCAGAGATTTTTAATTATGGGAAGTCATCGACTTTATCTTGATGATGGCACTGCCTTGCACTGACGAGTGACCAAATAGCCCGAAACCGGTCTGCAAGTGTGTCCGTCCCTATAATTGGAAATCAATTCTTTCATTTGTATCGACGAAAGCAAATGCAGGATTTACTTCTGTTGAGAAACCTGCACTGGCACCGGTTGGATATGATTCAATGCCCTTCGTGGTATTAGCCAGGGGAGTAGTTGTTTTCTGACAGGTGCCAGCCGAAACCTACTGTGTAGGTAATTTGAGACTGGCCTGAACGAAAGATGATTTGAAGGAATAATATATTGTTTTCCAGATGAATTTACGTAGAGTCAGTGCCCCCGAAAGTTATCAAGTTAATTAAAAGATGAGTGTAACAATTCATTCAGTCGATAGAATATGAATATTACTGGTATTTAAAGAAAAATAAAAACTTACATTTCGAATGAACGTGAATATATTCATTCATATCTGATTTCTTCTTCTTTCTTTACGTCCTATTTTTAATCCTCCCCTAATCAAACTTCAACGGAATTGCCCGGAAGAGTTACAGCCTTTTGTTAATTGCCGTATCGCCCTGAGCCGGCGTATTAATTCCACCCTCAAAATTAATGTTTGAGCTGTATAAAGGTGCATGTGTAGGCAAGAGAGTGGTGAAATGAATCCTGACTATTTAGAGCAGGAATATTGCAAAAAAGTTTCCTACTGAATTCAGTTCAGAATTCTGAATACTGCTCAATGCAGAGAACATTGTCGGCCTCTTTTCACGAAGTATACAATCAGTGTAATCCTACCATGCTTGTACATTTTCCAATCAGTATTAATTGAAATCCATTGATTTAAAGAGCAGCAGAAGGGAAATTCCTCGGGAAATTCAGACATCCATGAATATCATACAAGAAGAGCTGAGCAGTTCTCGGTCAGATAATCGGTGTCTGAGAAAAATTCTGTCAACTTTATTAATTCAATTCCTGTTTCACCTTCTGCCATCTCTTTTCAATTCTTAATTTTTAGACGTTTTCGACTTTTATATAGTACTAAATTTTTCAACTCAACTATTTGCTATTTTAATAACTCATTCATTATCAATATCTCTAATTGTTTTGTTACTACACACAAATAGAAACAATTAATGTAACCTTGTCGAATGAAGTTCTTATAGCTTATCCAATCCATCTTGGCACAGAACTAATAAGATATATGCCCAGCAATCTCTGTGAAGTATCCTAAGATGAAAGACCACCTATTATATGTATTCGCTGTATTGGAATTCATTCCTAGATATTTTTTTTTGGTCATGGTCCGCACTAGCAGTGGGCAACTGAAAAAGACTCTGAGGTCGTGCCAGGATGAATTGGATAAGCTGTACTATGTAGTAGATAGAAATCATATCTTGGACTGTTACTCTCAAGATCGTTCCATCAATGCAGGAGTAAAAGTAACTGGACTAACAAGTATTAGTCAAACCCAATATCTCGCTCATGTCTGTCTTCTTTCAAATAACGATAAACGAATCCAATAGCCCTAAGACGTTTTCAATTCATGAGCTCGCCAACCAACGAACTTTGCGATTAACTGAACAGAGCAATGAACCTTGTCGTAAATTCGTTTGAAGGTGAATAATATTGTGAAAACTGCGAAAGTATAGATTACAGTTATTTCGAAAGGAGTTTTTTATGAACTAGGTATATATACTTCACAATGAAGTTGATCAGCTGTGAATTACCTCGGTATCGTTTCAAGGTTGAAAAACACTTATTAGTTTTTAGATGTATTGTTACGATTACTCTGTTGTTTGGGTTACGTGTGATGGATTCATATGAACACAAACATGTTAATAAAACGAGATTCACTGAGGATACTTCAACACATGGAAAACTTAGAAAAGCCTCGAATGAAATCCGAAGTTGAAACGATTACTAATTAGGAAAGTGTCCACCAGCTGACAGAGCAAAAATAACTTGAAGGAACTGATTGGAAAAATAAGTTCCATTTTTAATTTCATGAGCACACGACAGTTTTTTCTTTTCAGTGGTGTTAATAATAAGTAATATTGATTTCGGCAACAACTTGGAGTATATTTTTGGAAATCGCATTGCAAAAAGAAGATATTGTGAATTTCTCAACGAATGAGGAGTCCATGGAGTTATCACTTCATATGCTGAAATCGTATTTTTGATAATGGAGTTTGAATGTGTGAATGTGTTACTTGGGTTACTTGGAGAAATAGTATTGAAAGCTTTAACATTTTTCATGTCGTACTAATTCATTATTGTTTTTATTGCTCAGTTAACAGCTACATAATGGCCACGTGGGCATAAAGTTCACGGGCTATAGAGAAACATTTTTATGCTTGTTTCCCTACCAACCATAGTATCCAGTTGGAATTGAATCTAGTTATTGAACATTTCGGGAATTAACGAACTATAGTATGACATACAAGTTGGTTGCACCACGGGTATAAATAGATGTATGTGCCCTCAAGCGACTCACACAACTTCGGGCACAAACATCTACTAAATACCCTTGGTACATAAATAACTATCGTACAGATGTTTCAAAATTATAAACGTGAAAATGGCATGAGATCAAGAAAATTCATTCCGGATGATTCAATGAGAAAGGTTTTGGAAAATTCACCAGTTCATGCAAGACTTGGAATTACTGGAAGTGCTATTTTTTATGTTATGTTCATGTTATTCCATTCATTCACTCATTGAAAACATGAAGATGTTGTAACAAAGATATCACTCATTTTCGAAAATGGGCTCAAGTATCCTCAGAAGTTTCTCTTCCAGAGTCCCCATACCAGCTCGAGAAACAAAAATTCAAAGAAACCTTCACGTCAATATAATTAACGACGACTTGGGAAAAATAATAGAATGGGGTAGCATGAACTTGGTGGAATTCAATGCTTCGAAAATCCAGGCATGTCTCTTCTCAAGAAAAGCAGATCTATCATAACCAAATATTCAGATGTCAGGACTATTCCTACAGAATCAAGTATCTCGATGCTAGGAATTACGATCAGTGATAATCTCTCATGGAAAACCATGTGAGATCGATCGCTAAAAGTGCTTCCCAGAAACTTGGATTTCTATTTCGTGCGAAGAAATATTTCACTTCTCGTCAGCTTCTACTGATCTACAAGGCTCAGATACGACCTATCATGGAATACAGTTCTCATGTGTGGAGTTCGGCACCAAAAC
Organism: Zygogramma bicolorata; assembly: GCA_032362365.1. Lineage (NCBI taxonomy): Eukaryota > Metazoa > Arthropoda > Insecta > Coleoptera > Chrysomelidae > Zygogramma > Zygogramma bicolorata. The sequence goes on along the minus strand of JAVJAQ010001639.1, from coordinate 2,064,012 downwards.
ATTCATTGAGGCCTCTCGATTCTATTCAGAGAAAGGCAATTCGTCTCGTTGGTGATTCTTCGCTCACAGACTCGCTCACTTCATTGGAACATCGTAGAAGGGTCGGAGACTTGTCTCTCTTCTATAGATACTCTCACGGTCGATGCTCTTCCGAATTATTATCAATCGTTTCCCCCTTGGCAATATCTACACGGATGACTCGACAAAGTACAGAATTCCCACCCTTTTGTTGTGAATTTCTAAACCTGTCGAACCTCTCTTGCTCAGGGATCTTTTGTCAATAGAACAGCTGAGCTTTGGAACTCCTTGCTAAAAGAGGTTTTTCCAGAGGCTTACAAACTCCAGAATTTCAAAGTAAATGTTAATTTGTATTTCCTGTTTCTTGATTCACGTGATGTTCTATGAACATAACAGGGCTTCCCTTTCGTGTGAATCTGCATATAAAAAAAAGATATTTTACCAATTAGCAATATGTCCATCAGAAAGTCAGTGAACCAGAAGCTGGACATGACACTGGGAATCGATTACAACTAAATGTTATTGCAGAACATGAATATGATCTTTATCCAGAAAACAAATATCAAGAGTCAAAGCGATGTATTCTCTTAGTAAAGTGAAGAGCAAGTTTTTCCGTTTTTTCACACCTATTACTGGAACCAGAGGCTAATTTACTTGCTTCATCATTATTTCAATTAGGATTTCTCAAGAGCTTTTAGTTCTAGTTTTTTTCGACATCTTCGTGTGATGAACAGACCATATTTATTTTTGACGGAGGTCTGGAACGTATGTTTTTGATTATGTCGTCATGATTGCTGCCTTTGTTATGATTCTCGTTTTTCCTTCAAACATTGATTTGTATCGCCTCAGAATGAATCTATCCATTTCCATCAATAACAAGTTTTTTACACTTCAGTAGGTAATTCCAATACGATATATTGTTGATAGCTTTCAATTAAAGAACGGTGCACCATGATAGGAGCGGTTTAATAGTTTGATCTAAGATAATGCAGTGAACATTTTATTGAATTCAAGAACAACTTGAAGCCAACTTGTGAGAAACAATTATGATCAACAACTCAAGTTACTAATCAATCCGATTTTTTTTTATTCCACCCAATACTGGTCCGGTGCATTTTTTATTCCGAAAGATTAGAATATTTTGGCATAAATTATTTCTTGACAAATTAGGTAAGGTAATACTAATTGTTTCACAGGATCTCCGAAGGTATTTAGACTTTGTGAAAATATTGTTACAAATTGATCTTCTGTCCATGAACTAACACTGCTTCACAATAATTCTGAACGGGTGTAATACTCATAAGAGTTATTTCGAGGTTTTTTCAATTTGAAATTATTCATGTCGAGTTGATAAACAAAAGACGGTCGACTCAAAATCATCTTTGAGCATTCGGTTGGAAATTATTTTTCCTGGTGAATGCGTATACACAAGTTATCAGTTGCAATAATGTAAATATCAGTTTGAAGACTGATAAACTGTCTTTGAAGAAGATTACCGTCTTTTGTCCCATTCAATTTCTGTTGACTTTAATCTTTGTGTACCTACCGTTCGTATATACATTGCATTCGAAAAGGAAGAGATCCAGTGCGATATAAAGCGTGAAACAGATGTTTTCCTTTCACAGAAGTTTCAGTTTACAAACACACATCGCGAGCAGGATGTCTTATAAACAATTGTGAGTGCTTTCTGAAAAGAAATTACCATAGCCTTTCAGTACAATCAATTAGTATATAGGCGGGAGATTAGCTGTTTCAAATGGACTTTTTCTTCGTTTTTGTGAATGAATCAAAAGTTCTGATTCCTATTGTGTTTTCACAGTAATATTGATAAAGAAACCTTTTTTGAATTATCAACCTTTTCATTCAGAAACACCAATTTCTCTTTCAATAACCCCCAATGGGAGACATAATAAGTCCAATATTAACATCTTACGTCATGGATGACCTGCTTGTATTGAATTTTCACAGAAATTGAATAATTTAATATACAGAAATTTAATATAAATTCCATTTTCACTAAAGTGATTGCCGGCTTCGCCCTCTGAGATGCGGCCTTAGTGAACATGTTAATGAAACAGGACATAAAATTTTGCCAGAGGAATGTAACTCCACCAAAAGAATGGCTTATATCGCGCAGTCGGATAACTGCTTCAATAAAAGAACTGATCTCGATCATTCAAGGGAAATTTATTCATATTTTCTATTAATAGATAAAAACCCGAGATTATTACTACGTAGTTCAATGACTTGAAATCATAAAAAATTATTTAAAAAAAATTGGCTGCCCTGATCATTAAAAATTGGCGCTTCAATTATATAACAGTCGCTGTATCTTATATTGTCAAAAGTCATCTTTCTGTCTGTTTATTCCTAACCTGAAGAACAGCTTTCTTCAAAAAAATTCAAAACAACGGCATATATTCTCCATGTGATGATATTTTTTGTAGCTATATATATATATATATATATATATATATATATATATATATATATATACTATAGTGAACTCCCTCTTCAATTTACCCTGCCTGGAAGCGACTATAATTTGAAAAAACTCACTCTATTGGGCAGAGGCTCAAATACCTTCTTCACTACTGCATTGAACTTCGCCCAGTACACATGCTTTATCAACACAGGACAAACAGAAAAACCGACATGATCATGCAATCTCATATTTTATTGGATACTGGAAATTTCTGATATGAGTTCATGATTTGCGTTAGAGATGGATTTGATTTGAGGATCATTACGAATTGATATTATCACTCTTGAATGATCGAATTTATAAAAAGTCCTATAAATTGGTACGAAATGTTTTTTTGCGTTGCTCTGGTTAGAATTGAATTCATTTTGAAATATAACATTTGACATTTTCTCTTTAGGTATATCAATGCATTGAAAAGCATGAAGACCATAGTGGAATTTTATGTTCCGTTTCATGATAAATACTTCTCTTTGAGTTTTCGAACAATCCCAAAAACATAAAATGGTGCAAATTATTTAGGGTTTCAGCGAGAGTCTCGCTGCAATTCCAATTTGAAATACCAACTACCGGATGATGTGAAATGATGATAACTAATTTGATAACAGGAGATCGAAACTTGGCTATTGAAATAAAGAAGAAGGGGTGGTCGAAACATATGGGCTAGAGGATGAGAAAGTGGCCTCTTCCGACCTCTTCTTGTAATTGTTGTGATTCTTTAGCCTACTGAAAGGTTAGCTATAATTTCGACTAACTATAAATGAACTATTCGAGGAAATATTTGAATATATCGCATGTCGCTCCTCAATATGCAATCTGCTTATCAAAGCCTGATATGGCTGCAAATGAGAGAATGCAGTTTTCACTTTTATTCACGGAGCTCGTGAGAACTTCTACCATCTGTTTCTAAACTTGTCTCTTTGTGCTGTGAGATCGTTAACCCTTCCCGCTGATTCACAACTGGCAGACGGGCGTTTTTCAATTAATAATTAATTGCATTCATATTGCACATTGCATCCATTTCAAACGTCTTTCCTAATACGGAGCGAGGCAGTGACACAAGAACGATGTTTTTGATCTTTCCGTACTTTCAGCCTTTGATATTTTTCAGAAGTTGTGAGATTATGTCTTTTTTTGCTGTGTGTAGAAAATCGTAAAAAACAATACTGTAGTTCATACAAATGAATAAATGGTACAGATTCTGTGCCAACATAATTAACACCTCAATTATTAATAGAAAAGGAGATGGAATGTTCCAAATGGAAATCCCTAACACACTCAAGCTGCTTTTCTGACACTTGCGAAAATGTGATTTCCTAAATGTCCTAGATTCGCGAGTCGTAGAATCGCCATTGTATTTTCAGAACACTAAGTTTCGAGCACACAATAATCATTGACATACTCATTTTGATCAATTAGCCAGTAACAGTGAGAAAAATTATACCACTGTGTTTTGGATTCGAATATTTTCCTTCGAACTCTCCATACTCTACTTCGATGTTGTTCGATAATTTTGTTCCTAAGGTGCTATGTTCGTCATGCTCGGGAGAAATAGAACCTTTGATTTTTGTCCCGAACTCAGTTACCCAAACATTTAATTGTCAAAATAAATCAAGTGAGGAAGAATTTTTTGGATTCTTCTTCGCTCAATAAAAAAGAAACATAAAACTTCTATGGCAAAAGTAACATAAAAAAATGTAAAACTTCTTCTGTTGATAGGTACTTCAATATGATTCTATTCATTCGCAAAAGGAATAATCTGAAACACCTACTTCCCTGCCTTCATGGTGCTGATTCACATATAAATCACTTTTTCTTGCTGAGTTCGTATACCAAGCACACGAATCTTGAATATAAAGAGTTAGCATTTTATAAGAATATCTCACCAGGATAACGTTTCATTCAAGCCCAGACGATCGTTTTTCGTTTAGAGGAAAAGACAAGCTTGAGAGAAGGCACAGAAATAATTCTCCAATGTATTAACAAATCTCGTCTTCATATTCTTGCAAGGCATCATTCAGAACTCACAACATTCTCACATTGCTAGGCCTTTTTATTCCGAATCTGAACGAAAAAATAAAATTTCATTGTAATCGTAGTAAAATATAGACAGTTTGGCCTAAATTCAGTTTTTTCATAATGTATGAAATTGACATTGAAATAAAAGACGAAACGCGCTCCTACGTCAGAGCTCATATCGATGACAGTTTGTTTTGTTCACAAACGTGGTTTTTGTAACAGTTGAACTTACATTCAGTGCGTGCATTTTGCAATCATGAAGTGTCTTCAAACGGATGTGTAAAAGCATCATCAAATGAATTAATATTCGCGCGTAGATATTTTAATGGAGATGGAATTCATAAATAACGACGACAGTTTCATTGCAGCTAAATTTCGAATGTAAAAGCATCAGCGTAATTACTCAAACGCCTCGGTTTATATGATGGAATTACTCGAAATATTTCTCCAAAATTAAGTCAATGAGTTTTCATATCATTTAAAGACCAGTTTTAATATTATTGGTGGATTACAATTACAGTATAATTTGGAAAATCATATAATTCGTATCAATAACCATCATTACATGATCGTTGCATAATATAGTATTATTCATGATAGATAATTCAGGACATGTTTTTGAATTATATTTTGACTGGTTCATCGATTTTTTCCGTGCATATGCGTCTTTGGCAATAAAGATTCCTTAAACTATCACTATAGGTTCGGCCTTTCCTATCTATTATGTGCCCAGGTTGCCCATCTATCCAATATTTTCATATAGCTATCAATATAGCCGTACCAATGAACGTTGATATTTCTCAGGAATCAGTTCTAGCACTGAATTGCTCTGGATTGTAACCGATGATCGTTCTTTTTCGGAACAAAAACAATACTTGTTTTATCCGGAAATAGATTTCCTGAAATGATAGACGTCATCCACTGTCGACGAATGAAGAATATATTCCACGAAATCTATAATTACCTATATATTGTCACTACGTGACATAATAAGATTCATGGAAACGTGTCAATAAGTGAGCATCATGTCCATCCGGCTTTGCATTAATGACTTTGTGAGCAATAATAGTTGAGATGCTTGCATTAGTAAAAATCTCATGTTTATGATTCACTATGAATATGTGATCTACATCGTCAGATGCTACATTTTTCAACAATTCACGAAAAAACATGCTGTTGATGAAGTTTCAGCTAACCTTGTTACAGCTCACCAAATGATTCAGGATTTAAATACTGTATTGCAGTAACATTCTCAAAATTTGTATGAATGCAATCACTCATCATTCCCCAACAAAGCTTGGGTAACCAACCTTTGTTAATATTTTATAAAATGATAATTTCATCAATTCATCGGAAAACAATACAACAAAGCCTACCACATTCATGTCCTCGAATACCAAGCGAGTCATGACTAATAGAGTCTGCCTACCTTTTAAAGAAACTACCTGTAAGATTGTCAGCCATTGTTCTCGAACAATAAGAATGTGCATCAGGTATTCAGAACTGCAGGGCGAGTTATTTTTATGATTCATGCTAATGAATTCCTGGAGTTTTTGCGAAATATCGCCAGTATTGGTTTAGTTTGAAATGGTAGTCCAGTTCAGACACAGGTTTATATGATATAGCACCACTTAATATAGAACCAATCCTGAATATCAACAAAATTGCTTTCAATCAATATTTTGTTTCGAATAGTTGGTCATGCCTCAGGTTTCGAATAGAAATTCTGTTTTGGTTAGCTGATTAGTGTCAAACTATAATTTATGCTGATGGAATGCATGCATGTTAAATATCAGTGATGATAAAAATGACAATTTTCTGTAGACGTTGATAGTGGAAATTTTACCCTTGAATGTTAATGGTCGGTCATGAAGAAAAGGTTATTAATTTACATTCACAATCCGGCGATGAATGCGATTTGATGTTCTCATGTAGTGCAACTTTGCCACAATTCAACGGTCTAAAATACCAAACCTCTCAATATTCAGACCTGACAAAGGCTTTCGACACGGTAAGTCATCGATTACTCTTACAATCTCTAGAGGACATTGGGATTCGCAACGAGAACTTGAAATTTTTTGAGAGTTATCTTACTAACAGGCATCAGATTGTGAGAATTGGTGATACAAACAGTGAAGAAAGAATTGTGGAATATGGAGTTCCACAGGGAATCGTGCTCGGACCCGTTTTATTCAACATCTACGTTCTCAATCGGAATAAATAATAATGTCATAGCATTCGCTGATGACACAGCACTATTCTATGAAGCTGATACCTGGGATGACTTGAAGGTGGTTGCAGAGGAGGGCCTTTCAAAGATCAGACAATGGCTGAACTACAAATTACTTGCTCTGAACATAGAGAAAAAAACTTATTTACACTTCTCATGTAACTCTTCATCTGCACCTACCTTCAATCACTTACAGATTCACCCACACTCTGAAACCCTTACCATCTCCACTGTGGATAAAATCAAGTATTTAGGAATAGTCATTGATCCACATATGAAGTGGGACTTACACGTTGCATAACTGATGGGAAAACTGAGAAGTATCCTATACAAGTTCAGAAAAATCAAAGATATCCTACCTGAAAAGTATCTGATAACACTTTTCTCTAGTAGAAAGCCATTTAGTATACGGAATACTTACTTGGGGTTCAGCTTTGAAAACTCATCTCCAGCCATTGGAAGTTATGCAGAGGAGGTTCATCAAACTGATTTTTTCCAAAAATCTCAGATACCCTTCAGAATTATTATAAAATGAAACAAAGATTTTTGATTTGAAACAAATATATTTCTTTCACAGCTGTGTCAGGTATCACACATACAAATAATCTAGCCAACTACCTGAACATCATTACAGCACTCGACAAAAAAAATCATTATGTCATTCCGTTCATGTCCAAAAGCATTACACAGAGGTTCTACTCTTTTTCAGCACCTAAGCTATATAATACAATTCCAGTGAATTTAAAGAACATCGCCAACATAGCAGAGCTATCACATCATGTTTTGAAAACTGGTCCATTTCCTTTCCTTTTGTTCAACATAAACTAGAATCCCAAAATTTAACTGTATGACATTCATTCATATAAGCCATTTTATGTTACAATTATTATCCTTGATCTGTATATTTATTACTGGGTGATATATGTATATGTGTGTGTTAGATATTTATGTTAAGTATGTGTATATGTCTGTATTTATATATCCCATTTGTTATTTTAATAGGTCCTAGATAAGTATTTTATATATATATATTTTATTTTTCTCATACTTTTCATGCTGAAACAAGTGTTTTAACACTCATCGGCCCCTCACAGCTTTGTTCTACTATGATCCAATGTCTATTACTTGATATTTTTCTATACGAATAAAGCTATTGTTATCATTATTGTATAGCGAAACACGTGCGACTGTTTTGTAGTGAAAATTAGGAGTATGTTTCCGGAAGTAATTGCACAACTCCCAAAACTGTTTCTATTATCGGACAGGCACCGTGATACGAAAAAAAAATCGTAGTTTTTTGAACCACTCACTCGTAGTCAGTAGTTTTTCTCTTGTGTAGTACTACTGGATAATATCAAACATCATACCGATATTTCAGAAATCCGAGAATTTTTGCAAGCTACCTACCTGTGTATAGGAAGTTCCAATGTGAACAACTCAATGTGTAATAACTACTAGTAGGTATTATTGCGCTAGTGGGTATCTGAACAGATAAATTAGATCGTCTGTTATCATTCAGATCACGTCCATTGCCATCCTGATAACCACCCAGTACAATAACAATAGTACATCCTGCAATTCAGGATCTTTTAGCAGTTTCCGTGAATCATACCATGACCTTTGTACCGTTACAATGTTCCGTGCCACTCGTTCGCCGTTTTCAGTGGAGGTCAACGGTTCAGATTTCGTTTCATCACATTAATGGTTGGCTTCAGATGGCGTTTGACCTTTCGAGAGAGTGAAAGTTCGGTCTTTGTTACTATTTCGATTCGCATGATGCTGGAGTCGAGATAAGGTGTTAACGAACCTATTAAACTTGTTTTTATTCGAAAGCATTTTGAAGGAATGAAATTTTTTATTCAAACAGCATATTAGATAATTGTGCTTCAACTTCACCTATATGATGTCAAACATCAGTTGGGTTGGATTTTGACATAAAATTTGGTATTTTTTTCAGTCTATCCACCGTCAATCCTATCACGGTTGACTATGTCGGTCGGTAGGTACTGGAATAAGCACAAATAACGGTTGTTGTAAAAGCTTTCAATAAATGTATGTGAATAAATTTTCACACCCAATGGATATAATAAGGGCTTTCATCTCCTTTGAAAGTGAAAAAAAAAAACGTGACGACGCCTGTGGTGAAATATTTATTTATCGTTGGCGCAGTGGTTGTACAACCTGTCCATGATCGAGAGATCCAGTTTTGATGCCCCAATCGGGCTGATATCTTTTGTGGAATTATTTTTCTTTCTCTGTCACGTTTCATGATTGACGTTACAAGACCTATCTGCTGATCGACACCAGTCGAAATTAAAATCCTGTAAATAGCATTTAGTACTACTATCGATCGATGACCAAAATGAAATGAGTCCATAATCGCGTGTTTCGCCAACCAAGTTGTTATTAACGGGAGATGGTGCTGTACATCATTACATTTTCTCTAATTAGTTTTACAGTGGACTATCTGAATGTATGTGTTGAGAAGTAGTTAGTACCGCTGATATATTATTTGTATTCTTCTTGGGTGGATTAATACGTACCTTCATAGAAAAATATTTATTTTCTCAGTGCCTATGCTGACTGAATTTTAAAATGAATCGATTCATCCAAGAAGTGAGAATATTTAATTGGCTTCTTCTATGGCGATTTCCGAAATAATTTCTCGCAAACAATGAAATTGTCATTGACTCAAGTTATATTCTAAACAATTGATTCGGACTGCTTATTGTTCTTGACCTAGTTCAAATGACGCTTGTTATGCAAATTATAAGGAACCTGAGACTTATGAATAAACTGAGAAAAATAAAATAGATAATGACTGTTATAGGACACCGTCATCATGTTATTTGGCAGTTATTCATCTTATTCAGTATTTATCTATCTATCTACTTCAAAGTTGAGGTTGTGCCTGAGGTTGATTTTTATTCATCAGTGGTGAAAACTACCCCTATTCAAAACAAATTACAAAATACTAGTTTTGAGCGTGCAGTCATCTGTAAATACGTTGAATTAACCTCGATAGACGATTTCTGATCTATTAAACAGTTTCGACCCCTAAAAAACACCTTTATGATAGTTTTCATTAAAAAATTATATCGAAATTGTTATTGAGTAACCGGGAAACCAAACTGTATGAAAATTCAGATTGAGACTCTACTTTAAAGTTACCTCTGTACTCGGGGTTGCTTTTGATTTTTTAAGGGTGAAAACTACCCTATTAAAAAAGGTTAAGTCTAAATTTGGATGTGTGATCTATTGAAATCATTTTTGAATGTATTTAAAATAGTTCTCTAATGATCATCACTAGTGCAAAAATATAAGTTTGGTGTTAGGGTAATTGATCTCTAGAAAAGTTTTGTACATACTCTAATTTCTACAAAAATTGTTTTTGTTTTTTTTCCCATATCTCGCTTAGTCTTTAAGCAATCGAATCCACCAAAAAAGTATTTTGTAGCTTTTTCCAAGAGCTATAAGCTCATCCACATGATTTTTCGATTCAGTTTATATTTTTGAAAAGGTTCATGCTGAAAGGGCTCAAAAAAGGTACTTTGCGCGAACCCTCACAATATTCAACTGGCCATATCTTACTCTACTTTCATCCTGCAGAAAAAAATGAAACACCAAAATTTGTACTCTAGAATTTTGCATGTGATCAATACTTTTCGAGTTATTTCGAAGAAATGGTGATTTTTCGCTGAATTACGTATATGATTTTTTCTCCTCAATCTCAATTTTTTCCAAAACTACGTACTTTCAATTGATGAAAAACTCAGAACTCATCATAAGAACATGAATGAAGTGAATTATGGGGTAACAACGATTTTTTTCAAAGGGGGTGGAAGAGAGGATGAGTTAATCGCAAATTTTTTTCAACGAAAAAATAGGATTCAACATTATTTCCTTCATATCTCGGTCAGTTTTGATGCTCGAAACTTTTGTAGATAACAAGAATAAAGGATTTTTGAAGGACTTCAAAAAAGGTCCAATGAGTTTTTCCCGAAAAATGCATTGTTTTTTGGTTATTGTACGTAGAAACTTTCCATTTTGGCGTTTGAAAATACCAATAAATTTTCAGTTTATAGTGGGTTCGCATACATCACAAATGAACGATTACCTTTTTTTTTCAAAAGTTATACTTTTGCTTTCCGCAGGTTTTTCGATTAGATGCATATTTTTCCAGTTATTCGCGAAAAAGGATCTGAAAACGTGTTTTTTTCTGCCTGAAAACCGACAATTTCACTCGCGAATAAGCCGAAAAGTATTGCTTTTCAGAAAAAACTTCATTGAACAAAAAGTGCTCATAATTAGTCAATCTATTGATTTCCGCACTTATTTCCAATAAGAAATTTTTCACCCCGAAAGAAGGGTTGCCATCCACCCCCAGGGAGAAAGCAACCCTCGGCACAGGGTAGATCTTGAAAAAGTGGGTGAAATGACCTCAGAAAAGTTTTGACACTCGCCTTTCGTGTCTAATTCTAGATGTTGAAAAAGAGTACAGAACAACAACTACCTAGTATGAGCATTACGTAATCACGTTCGATCATTTCATCCCAATTTACTGGTTTGCTTCACACAGGTAACATATTTAGTTGAGAGAATCAGAAACAATCATCTTCATTGAAGCTTAGTAGCATCTCACATATTGCTTCGAGTTGTTTGGCTTTGATGCAAGAAAAACTGCTCACTCGTTTATTATTACGAATAAAAATTTCATCACAGAAAAAAATCATTTCAACGGAAAAGAAAGTGTGAATTATACTCTTGTTGGAGGCGTAAGAATTGTGGTAAAGTTTTCCGCAAACTAAATGGTGGTTTGGTAATACCTTCAATGAAGATCGGCGAAGCACAGACTCCATCTTCTTTTTTGTTCCATTTCATGATGTAGAAAAAACAAACACATTTCATTTGTCATGCACCCCCTACATCTCATTCTTAATTTCAAGCACTTTTCATCACAATAATATAATTATATAATAAATTCGAATTGAAAAACCGATACGATTGGATTGGAAATTTCGATTTTTTTCGTGGAAAATAAGGACAATCATTGGAAAAAAATGTGTTGTAGGTGGTGGAATGAGTTGTGAAAGGTAAAACTTGATGGTGAAAAATGGATGGGTTATGCCCTCTTTCCGAAGGTCAATAAGAATAAATTCCGAACAAGGGGAGAACGTAAGATTAACAGTTTTTTTTGTAGCCAATCATATGAAAGTAGTAGAAAATCAGCTCGATCATTTCCCCAACAATGAGGGATATAATGATGAAATTCCATAACCATCTTCTTCCCTTATACAAACGTGGCCTTTGAAAGGTGAAGCGAAGTACTTACTTTAGTTCTGGTAGTTTCAGAAGTATCACAAGAATGGGTTGTTGGATGAATTCGCTCGTGAATTATTGATGATCTCATTGGGAATAACTGCTTCTGAATCAATTAAATTCAATTACAAATATGTTAATGAATGAAAACCAATTGTGCTGTAATCATTTTTGTCATCAATTTCAGCTGTTATCTACAGAAATATATCCATAAACTACTAAACATCGACCTGAAAAATCTAATCGTAGTTTTGACCTTGCCCTTGCGGTTCGCGTTACCTAACACCATAATTAACAGAGTTTAAATGCCAAGATTTACCATGAAATTTTCGTGTTATTTCGCATGGGTCTGTTGTTCGGATGAATAATCAACTTATATATTGTTTGCTACACGTAAACGCCAGAACCATGGATTAATGTTTATAGTCTAATTCAGATAGGTATGAATTTCAAAGAAACATGCAATCATGTTCGTCGCAAATAACAAAGAGATGAAGGTGAAAAAAAGGTGAAATAATTTGTGAGACACGTCAACTATTGAACTTACGAAAACAGAAATGATTATGCTTGTAAATTATCAACTTACTTATCTGAAATGTTATGAATGTTTCCCATTCATTTTGCGACCTTCGGGTTGTTCTTTTTAATTGTTATATTTGGAATGTTCAACGAAGATATACAGTGAGACAATTATCCACGCATCTTTTTTCGCAGTGAAAGAGCTGGGTCAAATATCGATTTCACATATTGTTTTTGAGATATTATCATGAACAGACTACCTATTCCCTAATCAACAAGCTCATTATCTAATATGCTCTTTATTTGTATAACCAATTGGTTAATTGAAGTCTACTCATTTCCTGATTACTGATAGTAGTTTCAGAATAACATATTTTTTAGAGTTTTGTTTATGACAGCGTGCTCGAAACGCTCAGATAATTTTTTCTCAGTAATTGATTGCGGAAAGAAATCATGAAAACGCTAAGGATATAATATGTGCAAACATATCAAAGTGTATTTGTATAGTGAGGCCATATGATTACGGATTTGGGAGACTTCCCATAATGAGTATAATGTCCTACCTCCAATGAGAGGGTATATCAACTTTGAGATTTTTTTATAGGAATAGTACCGAATTGTGGTTTGTGAACAAACGTTATATCAACAGTCGAATAATAGTACAAATTCACACCCATTTGGAAATTGTGATAGTCATCTCAAAACATGACCGTCCATGAACTTCGTCTTTATTTCTGTATGACACCTAAGATTTTTATTCGATTTGTATTAGTCTCTAGAGAATGGCGATCCTTTTATTTCCTACGACGCAGTCTGCAGAGGAACCTGTCCTAGACTTCACTTCACAAGTTGAAGCAGCCTCATTTGAAAAATCATCTGATTCATTTTTTTTTGTTTCAGGCCTAACGAGGTGTCGTCCAAAGCTGGAATCTCTGGGAGGGGGAGCAAATTGCGGTGTCCGGCCCCGATTTCTCGCTTGCGCGTGGAAAAAATCGAAGGGGGTCTGATGGTGGCCGGCGTCGTAGTTGCTGCTAATTGCCAAATCATCCTGCCCATTTTTGGGTTCCTGTTTCTACTAGTTGGCTGTGTTCTCACCGGTAAGGTCGATAAATTCAATATCCATTTATATTAAATGTATTCATTTCAATACAAACCTTTTTTTTCTTTTGGAAATATATATAATATATATCTTTTTTCTCTCTCGAAGTTTTCTTTTTATTTTTGTAACTTTTTGCAGTTTCTCCAAGCGTGTGTGAGTTATACATCACCAAACGTAATGATCCGTCGGAATGGGTTATAAATCACTATAATTTAGGGGCAATCATTTCATACTCATTTATGTATTGCGCGTCGAACCAAAGAACGTTTCTCACATATCTCAGAGTTACAAAATTGAAGGCGATTTCCATGAAATATCGATCTGGAATAGTTATTCTACAAAAAAGCTTTTCCTCATTAGCGGGTTACGATACAACTTTCGTGGGATATTGAAAGAACTCCTTTTCCAAGGGGCCGGCGTTAGCTCCCCCTACCCCTCCTCAGCAGCGCTCATTGATATCCACACACAGATAGCAAACCCTAATCATTTCCAGAATTTTTTTTTGGAAGCCTCACTTTTTTTTCTCCATTCTCTGGAGTGGAAGTTGATAGTTCGATTCAAAAAGAGTGAGATGTCCAAAAGCCTAAACTGGCTTCGAGAACTTTATCAATTTTCGATGTGATGTAATTCCAGTTATATCGAGGGGAAACAACTACCCAAAATATGTACACCATATTTTAAATATCTGATAATTAACAATATTTAAAATATATTGAAAAAAAACACAGTATTTAAAGATTCAAAATATTTTCAAGATAATGGAAGTATTTAATGTACTGTTTAAATAATTAAAGTATACTGAAGGTATTGAAAATTGAGGAAACGTACTTAGATTTGAATTGTAAAGAAAATAAATGGAATATAGCGCATATAATATTTGATTCAATTAAGGAAAAAAAACGTAATGAAACTCTTATTGCGACATTTTATATTTCATTCATAGATCCTTGATTAGAGGATCAGCCTACCGCGGTTGGTGAGTGAAAAAGTTTCAAATAAAAAAGTATACCTTAATAATCTTTGAGTAGATCAGAAATATAGAGTACTAATTGAGTACGATTTCTTTTTTGAAAGATTTGTATTTTTTGTTGATTTCTTTCAATGATAAACCACTTATTTGAAACGGATGGAAACCCTGCAGCGATACTGGACCTTCGAAAATAAATTCAATGGGCACGTCCTGTATGTCGTTCTTCATTGGCCACACAAACGATTGTATTTCAAATATTTGAGCAACTCCATTAGATTTTCATCTACATTTTCTATTTCTGGTCGATCTATAGAAATAAAATAATTTTTAAACAAATAATAGTCATTTACTTTATGACATACCATTTTCATGGTCTACATCTTCCTTGATTGAATATTCAAATTCTGGAATTCCTTGATTTCTTGTGAAAAACCTCCAAAATCAAAATATATGACTGTACTTATTTGCTTTTATCACCATCACTTACTCCCATAAAAATAAAAGACGATTTATTGCGAAAACACTAGCAGTAATATTGAGTAAGAGTCAACTATTTTTCAATAACTCATAGCATGCCGATTATAATAGATACAGATCCCGCAGAGTATGAACAAAATTGATTCCTGGAATCCAAGTCGCAAAAACGAATTAAAATATAGGCACAAACCTTTTTTTCTAATTTCGCAAATTATTTTTGCTTATTGCTGAATATTCTTTCATATTTATTTTTCCACGCTAATTGCTAGATATTTTTTTCAGATTTATTCGTACACGCAAATGTTATCTGATTTCCCTTACGCCGTGCGCTCAAAGCACCCAGAAGGCCCGACGCTTTACTGGCCCTAAGACACCTATGAAAGCAAAAACGCCATTCTATTCAGTTAATGATCATGTCCGTGCATCCCTCGATGCATTCCCTCCAATGTTTATCATAAATCTAAGACATTACAGCGTCGTCAACGGACGCCACACCGACCGAAACCCATACTACAAATAATGCTATTCATTAAATGTCTATAATATGTACAAATCTCGAAGTTTGCACCGTGGAACGCTTAAAAAGACGCGTAGAACTTATATTAAACTTCATGAATTACATGACATTAAATGTAGAAGAAATCATAAAACTTGCCAGTTTAAGAAATGGTCTCAGTAGGAATAAATAAACTGACACAAAAGTATCAAGTTCACTGGTTCACTTCGAATTTGTTTCACTACCTGTATCAACCTGCAAGCTATACGCTTACTGTCGCTTACACACACACTAATAAATACCAAATTATGTCATAATTGACGGTTAACCCCGGCGCAAAACGAATGAAACGATTGTAGACTGAATTGCACCCCAAATATTTCAAATATTTGGGAAGACAGAAAAAGATATCGTAACATTTAAACTGTAGTGAAATGCTAAGAAAGATATTTTGGTAATGAAAACCATATTTAAAGTGAAAGAGACTGAAAAATATTGAAATATTTCGAATATATTGTAGATATTTTGATAATGAAAATAATATTTAAAGTATGGAGTGGATATATTTGGGATTGAAGTAGTATTTAGAGTATGAAGCGGTATTTGTGGATACTGAAATACTGAAACTGATATTGAAATTATTTAAAAATATTTGAGATATTTGGGTACTGAAAATCGTATTGAAATATTTAAATTTCTGGATGCACACCTATTTAAAGAGTTGTTTCCCCCTCGAGTTATATATACCTTATCTCCAGTGGAATTTGATCGACATGGCCTTTGCTTACATAAATAATATACTGATATTATTTCACATATTCGGCACAATTTGTATTGTCGTTGAAAAACACCAGCAAACATAAACGATGGGATTGGAACCTTTGGTGTAAAGTGACTTTTTCTAGAGATCAATTTCCCTAACATCAATCTGATATTATTTGCACTTGACGCGCGTTTCGCTAACAAAAGGAGGAAGCTTATACTGAATCTGAAGGCTAGGGGTAGTACAATATAAAGAAGTACAGACAAGCACTACCTGCAGAGGTTTTTGTCGGTATCACAAGAACATCTTCTCTCAATTATTCTGATTAATTCGACAACATCGAACTGACTAGCGGACTAAACGGTATACGCCCTTCGTCACTATTCACATTACTGCTACATTTTGCTGTTTCTTGAATCTCGATTGCATCGAGAAACTTTGTAACGAGCACATTTTTGATCAGTTTCAGATGAGAATCATTTAAAGACGAAACTCTTAGCAAACCGAGAGAAACCTTGCCTCTACTATCTCAGATTGTCAAATATATACGACCTGTCATGGAATACAGTTCTCATGTGTGGAGTTCGGCACCGGAACATTCACTGAGCCTTGTCGATTCCGTTCAGAAGAAGGCAATTCGTCTTGCTGGTGATTCTTCGCTCACAGACTCGCTCACTTCATTGGAACATCGTAGAAAGGTCGGACACTTGTCTCTCTTCTATAGATACTTTCACGGTCGATGCTCTTCCGAATTTTTATCAATTGTTCCCCGCTTGGCAATATCTACTCGGATGACTCGACGAGTACAGAATTCCCATCCCTTTGTTGTGAATTTGAAAACCTGTCGAGCCTATCTTGCTCAGGGATCTTTTTTCAATAGAACAGCTGAGGTTTGGAACTCCTTGCCAAAAGAGGTTTTCCCTGAGGCTTACAAACTTATGAAATTCAAAGTAAATGTTAATTCGTATCTCCTGTCCCTTGATTCACGCGGTGTTCTTTGAACATTACAGGACTTCCCTTTCGTGTGAATCTGCATATAAAACAAATAACATCATCATTTGAAATACAAAGAAATACTTAGTAATTTAATATTATCAATTTAATTTCATTTAATTTGAAGAGTTTCGAGGAGTCCGGACTATTAATTTTTCTATGAATTTTCGAGATATGAGTTATATACAACATGCTTTCACCCATCACTCTTTTTGGAATGGATCGGTTTATGCACCGACACTTTCGCCGTATTGTCGTAACTTTCTTTGCAATATTCACAATAACGAGCATGATTGATAGTTTTAAAGTAAATGAAAAGTAAATCGGTGAAAGTTGCAGTAATATGGCAAGATGTAATGGTTGTGGCTTTCTGCTCCATCACGCAGATCGTAGAACCGTTTTCCATCGCACAAAAGAATAAAACATTCATCAAATCTGAAGATAGAGGAAAATTCATAACAAAAACAAGTTCACTCTCTGTGTAAGTTATCGTATAGATATGATTTGGATGAAAGCCTTCTGTTTCATTGAACTGACAGTCCAACGTATTGCTACAGTTGAAAGTAGACATGTTTTTCTACTCTCACCCGTAAATATTTTGATTTATTTTTTCTTTATTTATTTATTTATTTATTTATTCATTTATTTATTTATTCCATACACTATTCTACAGGATGAACCCAATTACAGAATAGGGAAAAAAGCAACAATGTGCATGTACATATCTATACAAGTATAGACACATACACACACATTCACAATTATACATAGATTGCAAACCGATAACAATACAAAAACGAGATTTCAAGCTGTCAGTTAACTACAAAATGTTTTTTGATATCTATAATCTGGCAACTGAAGATATCTAAAACACAGTTAGCAGAATTGCAGGTGTCGCACATAGAATATACTGGGGATTTTTTCATTACATTTGTTCGTGGGGAATTTAAATAAAATGTGATATTACTTCTGGATGTCATTCTAGGAACACGTGAAATTCAACATTTCTAGTAATTGAGAGCAGGTGATGATATTGTTGATGATTTTAAATAAAAATAAAAATGAGATTTACGCCTTACCTCGAGACTGCAAAAATCATGCCTTTTAAATAAATCGCTGTTAGATACTTCCACAGTAGGATACCTACCATCGAGTTTGAACGACAAGTATTTCAAGAAACGCCTTTGGACGGCTTCCACTTGACCTATATGAATCTGATAAAAGGGACTCCACACAATGGAAGCGTATTCCAACTTAGACCGAACAAAAGTATAAAATAACAATTTGAGTGTTGAAACTTCTTTGAAATCACGGGTATTGCTACATGAGAATCCGTGCATACGATAAGCCTTGGTGAGAGTCTTACTAATGTGTTCATTAAAGGAGAGAGATGGATCAAATATCACACCCAGATCAGTAATAGTATCAGGTCTTTCCAGAACTTGATTGTCTATGGTGTAATTGTGTAATATCGGATTGCTTTTCAGTGAATAAGACATTACCTTACACTCGGAGATGTTGAGAGATAAATAATTTTTTTGACACCATACAGCAACACGATTCAAATTTGAAGCCAGGCGTTCGGAATCTTCTAGACTATTTATGTAGTGAAAGAGTTTCATGTCATCTGCATATAAGAGAAAGTCAACATCAATTTCATTCGCAATATCATTAATAAAGATATTGAATAGTAGCGGTCCCAGATTTGACCCTTGCGGCACACAAGATGTGGCTAAATATTCGACAGACTTGAAGCCATTGAGTTGGACGTACTGCTTTCGATTTTCAAAATGAGACTTGAAGAGGTTAACAAGGTTACTGGATAAACCAGAAACTGAAAGCTTGTTAAGCAAGATTTTATGGTCAAGTCTGTCAAAAGCTTCAGAAAAGTCAGTGTAGATTATATCAGTCTGAGACCGACGGTCAATACCATTGGAAATAAACTGTGTAACTGTAACAAGATTGGTGACAGTTGATCGTCCTTTCATAAATCCATGTTGATTAGGACTTATAATATTGCATACATGATAGTAAACTAGTTTATAATTCACTAACCGGATAAGTAGGTGATTCCTGTTAACCGAATGGATATGATTTCATATCCACACAAGGTAGGACATGAATTCCACCAATCACAGAGAACAAAATGCCTGGTTACCAGGGTCAACCCTGTAGAAACGTCCCAATTCTGATCTGTCTACCTACAAACACGAAATCCAAGTTGTTTCATTCAAGTATAAATGGATGTACTTATATTTGAAATATTCTCTGTTTTATTGAGTCAAGTTTGAATTGTCACAATTGATGTTTTTTTGTAGAATTGAAGGACTTACACTCTCTTACTACTCTTCACATCTATCAATAATCAACTGAGATTATGCAGTCCATGTGGCCTAGTTGTTAAAGTGCCTCTGACACTATTTACTTTATCGTCGTGGGTTCGAGTCTCACTCAGAACCGACTTTTTCTCTTGGCCTTCTTTTAAATTGACATTACCAATTTAATTTGTATCGTTCAATATTGAAATGAATAAAGTTGCTTTCCTTTGAGTTTTTTATAAATATCGAAAGAATACTCAATGTGTGAAATGTATGATCAATATGAAACTTGAAAAAGTTCTGGAATATTTACCTGGTCGAAGAAAAAAAAATCTATACAACTCGAATGAATATTGGCCATATCGCCTTCGAACGTTTGAGCACTCGCCTACAGCATCGTGACTTGGCTAATATTCGATGAAGGTCTATATTTTCCAAAAATACTACAGTTTCCTGTATAATTTTTACTAGCAATGGGTTTACAAAACCGCGACGCGATATGATCCTGCTTAAGAAAGCTTTTGTTCAGTGAAAAATCTATCCTGGTTTCATGAACTCATTGTTGGGGAGCATTTTATTGGAAACTGTGGAATTCATTGAGAATAATAGATGTTAAGTGTAGCAAGCATAGAGAGCTTAACAAGGAGTTCTGGCAAATGCTTAAGGCACAAAATACTTTTTTCCGAATTACACATCCTATTATCCGTCGGATGTGAAAAAATAAAATTTTTATATATTGAATCATATTTGAGAATGGTCACATTCTTGCCTAGGCAGAATATTCACTCGCACTGCCGGCGAAAGTAAAAGTAAGACACCCACACCATGACTACCCACCATTTACTTGGCCTCGTCTACGACAATCAACAAGTTCAGTAAATGTAATCTCATTCTCTTTTCTTCACAAACATATCACCATTTTTTCAATTTGATGTTACTCCAAAAAAAATGCTATTTACATTCATGTGCATATGTTCATATTTTTGTATATATGTGACACATTTACGTCCATGTTCATCTATATTTTCATGGATATGCACAAATATCAGTTGTTGATATCGGTAATATTTCAATCAAGTTTCCTCATTTGATAGTTAGGTTCAAAAACAGCTTTCCTACTTAAACCACGCCTATTCATCATGTCCACTTGTTTCTTATTTCTGTGTTTTATATTATCAATGTGATGAGTAAGGATTTTTATCATTATCAATATTATTGTCTATGTTGGATTTAAATCCAATTTTATGAAACAACAAAGCCAACATCAATAAGGAAATATAAGTAGCAAAACATACTTACATTCTCGAAGTTTGAAGAACGTCATACTTTTTTCGAACGCTATTTCTTTCGAACGCCATAAATGAATGACAGATTAAATATATCAAAAAACAAGCAAAATCATTGGTTTGTTTCATTTCAACTATTTCTGATACTGTATTATCACCAATGCTCAATTGTTTCATGTAAAGGAATTGCAATTTCATCACAGGCCTCAATACCAAACATCAATAAATGCAGGTGTTTCACAGGGTTCGGTTCTGGCGCCCACTTTCTTTCCATTTCATATCAATGATTTGTTGGAGAAAAATTTTGTTCAGTGCATAGTTTTGTGAACGACTACTAGTTCCTCTTCCGGAGTCCCCATATCAGCACGAGAAACATAAATTCAGAGAGGCACCAGCGTGAATAGTATTAAAGATGACTTGGCGGAAATAATAATATGTGGTAACATCAACTTGATATCAGGAGTAACTATTCCTACGAAGTCAAGTATCTAGAGGCTAGGAATTACGATCAGTAATGATCTCTCACGGAAAAACCATGTGAGATAGATCGCTAGAGGTGCTTCCCAGGAGTTTGAATTTCTATTTCGTGCGGAGAAATACTTCACACCTCGTCAGCTTCTGGTGATCTACAAGGCACAGATATGACCTGTCTTAGAATATAGTGCTCATTGAAACTTCTTCATTCTATTAAGAGGAAGGCGTAATCCGTCTTTTTGGTGATTCTTCGCTCACGGACTCGATCACTTCGTTGGAGCATCGCAGAAGGATCGGAGACTTGTCTCTCTCTCCTATAGATATTCTAACGGTTGTTGCTCTTTGGAATTGTCATCAAACGTTCTACCCTTGGCAGTATCCACACGGAAGACCTTTTTTCAATAGAAAAGCTGAACTTTGGAACTACTTACCGAAGGTTTCTCCTGAGGCTTAGGGACTTCCAAAACTCAAATTCGTATCTCCTGTCTGTTGATTCACGCGGTATTCTCTGAAAATTACAGGATTTCACGTGTAAATCTGTAGATAAAAAAATCAATAGAATGATTCGATTGAAAGGTATGCTCCTCCCTTCGAAAATTTCATCGATCCACGATATCTATATCTATAGTAGTTTTCACAATAAATGGTATTGACTGAAGGATTATAATAAAACCAATTAGACCCTTGAGTTGTCAAATCCGAGATGCACATCATAAATGTAAAAGGACCAGATTCAGGTAATTTTGTTTCTCAGAGAGGGATTGTAGAGGATTACAGCTTACACTTCTTGTTCATTTTAGTCTTTGTATTTCATTGGAAGTGTTCACTTGTGTTACGGCGTGCAATAATTTTATAACATTTATTTGTTATTACAGACATTAATAGCAAAGATTTTATACCCCAACGTACAGAATAGGCAGTATATGGCGTCCGTGGATAAAAAGAAATAGTGCTTCTTCCAGTGGTTCGTTAAAGAAGAATCACTTATCTTGTGACGCGAAAATCATTATAAAAAATGTGTATAGTTCCTTACTTCAGCAAGGATATAACGCGGGTGCTGCAGCAAAAGTAACCAGTTATTTGACGAAGGTGCCTCTTACTTCAGTTAGACGAATTGTTGAAAATTCCATGGAATCAAGAAAAAAGCGTAAAGATTCCGGTGTCACGAAAAGTCTAGACGAATGGGAAAAAGATTTGATAAGGCGAAAAATCTACACTATGTACGATGAGCAGCGTGTCCCTACAATCAAAAGTCTGAAACAGCGGCTCATCAATGACGAAACTCGCATCAACTGTGGCCTCACTACTCTTTGGCGAGCTCTGTCTGCAATGGGCTTTAGATATCGCAAAATTGACAAGAGACGAGTAATAATGGAATCCACACGTTTAATAAACTGGCGTTCTGAATATATAACGTCAATAAGAAAATATCGGTCTGAAAATGTGGCTTTCTGCCAAAAATATTAAGGACTCTTGTGTTCATTATCACGAGGATACGACAGCAGAGCTTTTTGAAGATTGGTTTAAAAATTGTCTGTTACCCAACATTCCGCCAAACAGCGTCATAGTAATGGACAACGCAAGCTATCATAGTCGACAATTGCAAAAAATTCCTGGCTCAAAGAATACGAAATCGGAGATTCAAAACTTCATGGCTGCAAATGACATATATTTTGAGGAAAATTATACAAAAAAAGAACTTTTACAAGTGCTGCAGTCATTTTCTTAAAACAAAAACGTATGTTCGTGATACAATTACAGAAGAATTGTGACATACAGTGTTACGACTACCTCCCTACTACTGCGTGTTCAATCCCATAGAGCTTATGTGGCACCAACTTAAATCGAGCGTGCGCGGAAAAAATACTTCTCCGACTTTAAGTGGTAGTGTGGTAGAATTAGTTAGGAACTGTATGAATGACATTCCTACCGAGAGTTGGAAAAGTTCTGTTAGTCATGTTATAAATGTTGAAAACTAGTACCTTTCTGTAAAATCAATTGGGCCAATTATAATTCATTCAGATGAGGATAGCGATAGCGACACTGAACTAAATATAGAATAGAATTGTAACATTTAAATAAATTACTTGTATATCTCCACATTACACAAAATTCAAATTTCTTAAGTTCGACCCTGTAGCACATTTGCATCTCTTACCAGATGATTTTCTACACAATGGGATTAAATCGGGTAGTTTATTGCAGTTATTAAGCCAATACCATTTACTGTGAAAAATACTATACAACTGAATCTTTTACTGCAGAATGTATTACTGATTTGATGTATATTTGAAGTATCTATTTTTCAATTTTGAATGGTTCAACATTTTGTATACTTCTGGAGACACTGTACTTAAATATAGCCATAGACATTCCACTTATAGGAACATGCATAATGAATGAGGACTAAATACTATTGATCGTCACGAATATAACGGGTGAAAGCCCTCGATTGAGGATGAAAGTTTCATAGAAAACCTCGCACAAGCCACGTGAAATTTGGCCGTCTTACAATTGGCTGAAACTGGGTATATGAAGTGTTCGGCATTCTGAAAAGAAGTATCCATGGCACAATGTGGTCATATGTATAGTTGCAGGGTAATGGTCCATCCAAAATTTAATCAGTTCAGATTTAAAAAAAGCTAGGTTTTCTGAGGGCGGGTACTCCGAGACCTGATTAACAGTCCGTTGAAATAATCGGTGCTTAGACTGTGCCTTCACTCCAGCAATTGAAAGTATGTGGTGTCAATTCTCAGCACCGATTATTTTGACGGACTGTTAATCAGGTCGTAAAGTACCCGCCCTAAATCTAAAATTGATTAATGACGAATTTTCCGATTCTTCTCCGAATTTTCTTATTTTTCTTCACTCTCATGAGAGCTCCAAGGTCTCAAACACTTTTTGATTGAAAGTGTGTAAGGTAGATTCTCAATCTGTTTTTTCGGATTTTCTATATATTCCGACTAATCCAAATCTTACTTTTGAATATTAGAACTCGAGTTCCGAAAGATTATTTCCTTTCAACTATCTGAAGTTTTCAAACTCTTGGGCACGTCTACTTTCACTGCCAGCTTACTTTACTATGACTCAACAACTGCATGAAGATTTTTTGTTTGCTCATGGAGAATTTTGTTCAGGATGTCGAGAACTTCATATTCCCAGACTTTTAGCCATGCCGACAGAAGGCAACTTTCCATAATGTTTGTATGTTCTTTTTTACTGTAGAAAACATAGCATTTTGTTAATCTCCACTTGCTGTGCGCTGAAATATGCTTGAATATTACAAAAACATCATAGTTTCAAGAACGATTCTCACTAACAATCAGTGTTCATAATTCAATTCAATCCTCAAATATATTCGACGTGAGTACAGTGAATAATGCAAAAATTTGAATTTTATTGTTTATTGGGTCCTAAATTCAATTAACTTCTGGGTATGTTCTTTGGGCATCATAAATCTACATATTCACCTCTTGAGTATCCTGAATGTGAAGATGGGTGAATGCTTTTCAGATATGATGCTACATGATTTTCAATTCAAGTATGGGATTTAGTGGAGTACCCAGAAAGCTGAAAATTATTTCGATCAATCAGTTACATGACGTTAATAGGGCTGATGGAATAAATCAGGTAATCAATCTATTTTTCGAACATTGACTTGGAGAAAATTGAGGAATCGATTTTAATGTCACTGAACTCGATCACGAAAGATATCGTTGTAATTTTCATATCAGTAGACACTACGATGAGCCAATCTCAAATATATGCCATTGACCTGAGAATCGAATATATAATCCTATAATTATGCTTTTTACCATTCTTCTTTCACTAATTCAGAAGGAATATCTGATGTAAAGATTGAAGTCTGTGTACTGAATAATATAGTCGTTAAAATTTTAGAATTTTATCGACTCTTCGGAAAATATACTAATACAATTTTCTGTAATATTCCTTTCGAACGCCATAAGTGTATGACAGATTATATTATATCAAAAAACAAAAGAAAACATTGTTTTTTCATTTCAACTTTTTCTGATATTGAATTATCACACATGCTCAGTTTTTTGATGTAAAGAGATTGTAATTTAATTACAGGACCCAATACCAAACATCAATAAATGCAGGTGTTTCACTTGTTCTTTGTTTCTTTTTTTTTTGTTCAACCACTTCTTGAGCAGTATTCTGTTCAAGCCATAACTAAAAAATTCAAGTCATTGAATATCTTTTAGAGGTTATTCATGATGATCATTATGCTCAACTGTCACTGTCATATTCATCATACTAATAATGTCGATCAAACTTTCAAAAAATCATTTATATTGTTCACCAATCAACTGAACGTAGTTTTCCATTTAGGAAGGTAGCCCTTCAGAGTACAACACGTACAAAAAATCAAGCAGAATTCACAAAAATATATAAAAATATTCATAATTCTCTTATATATATATATATATATATATATATATATATATATATATATATATATATATATATATATATATATATATATATATATATATATATATATATATATATTTATGTATATATATATATATGTATATATCGGTGATACTTGTGATATATTTAATATTGCATTGGTTTTTACATTATCTAGTTGACTTGTCCCAAGAATTATTAACCCTGAGAAGCCGAAACGTGTTCAACAAGAGTGAAACTACCAAAGCCTCTCATCTATGAACCTTCGCATCTATGATTTTAGTCAACGCTAATATGAAATATTTGAAAACGAATTAGTTAAGTTGGGCGAGTTTGAAAAGTAAATTTTCATATCTAAAAGCATATCTGCGATCAGTTGTGTCTTTGAGAACTATATTATGTTTCGACACATGCGCTGCTAGGAAATTCAAAATTATTGAGGGTCGCTTTTGACTCAATACCCATGACTTCTACTTCTCTAAGCACTTTGTATTGAAGTTTCCTGTGTCAATATTCCTGCGAAGTAGCAAATAAGCTATATATTTTTCAGACTGTATCTAGTATCAATTGCTTTCCTTTCATTTCAGCTGCATCTTACAGAGGTCCAGGCGAAGACGAGGAACCAGATCACTATGAAGCCAGGATAGCTTTCACTGGAAACTCCAGAATTCTGGGTCCAGCCTGTATAGTTGTCGGGTTCTTCATGCTGTTGGCTGGTTGCATATTATGCATTTTGACGCGGAGGGCACGCAGAAGGGAACAAACAATCGGTTTTCACTGTCCGCTTCATGGAGACTTTTATCCTCTCAGTCCTGTGACAAGTTCAAAAACTTTCGGTGAGTACACACAATTTCATAAGTTATTGTCGCAACTGATTTTTTTTATCGAATACTCTAGAAAGCAGAGTTAGTCTTTCGAGGGCAAGAGAAAGCAAATGTAATTTCTGCTGCGCTCCAAGGAGATTTACTGAATTTTCTTTGTACAATTATTACATCTACAGTAGTCTATTATAGCCCCACTTTCTCTTTATTTTCCTAGAGGATTAGAAAGAGAGGCAACAAACAGAATTATGCATATTGCCAATTGCATAAAACAGGTTCATGCGGACTGCAGCAGTCTGCTTGTTGGAATTCACAGCATTCTGGGAATGACCTCCGATT
Organism: Zygogramma bicolorata; assembly: GCA_032362365.1. NCBI lineage: Eukaryota > Metazoa > Arthropoda > Insecta > Coleoptera > Chrysomelidae > Zygogramma > Zygogramma bicolorata. Next base: position 2,036,952 of record JAVJAQ010001639.1, on the reverse strand, counting down.
CAGTCTCTCCAACAGTCAACTTCGATCTGCCTCATACCATCATAATCCTGAATTTGGAGGACTGGATCCGCCGAATAAAGGAATCACTAAATGCAGACAGCTGTTGGTTTACAGATGGGTAAAAAAACACCTTCGAGTAACGGTGCAGGTGTCGTAATCCCAGGGCAGATACCAACCTACCTAGGGTCTTATGCGACCTATGAAGAGGTTGGTGAAATCTAATCTTGGACTTTGGGCTCAACAATAAATATATTCTCGGATAGCCAAGCGGCTCTGAGAGCACTTGACTCTCACCCAGTATCGTTGAAGCTGGTATCAATCTGACAAAAAATACTTGATAAATTGTCTGGATTCCTGGTCTTACTAGCCTAGAAGGTGGAGAATCCGTTGTCTCCCTTGCAGGGGAGAGCGCTGCGAGTGATTTCATCGGACCAGAACTCGTCATTGATATGTCAAATGTCAAACAAATACTGAATACCTGGACTTCAAGAAGAGTTTCATACTTTTATCGAAATTCAGTAGGAGTGGCCCACTCCTTCGAAGTACGGCAACACCCAATTGTTGAAGATGACCCACGTTGTCTAAGAGGTTTACAAGTCCTGGGTTACAGTGGGGGATCGTATAGACCCATTCACTCGAAACCTAACCTAACCTACTGCTCCACTACAATTGATATCTGTACAACCCACATCAACTGTCGTGTGTCATGCACATTCACTAATCTTAACTGAATCCGGAAAGTATTTGCTTTGTCGGTGGATCGATCCAACATTAGCGACCTCATGTCGGTTACAAAGCGATCAACTCGGACTTCTCAGCCGACCAACTGACAATCACTGATCGGTGATCATTCCTGAGTTTGGTTGTGTCTGGTACGAGAGGTGTCAGTACATTCCCTGTCCATAATTAATATTTCTCCACAGTCTGTAGATGTTGAAGGTGATGAGATTGCCACACGAATAGATAATTGGCTGCAGCTTGATCCACATTGAGATACCATCCGAGGTGAATTTCAAAATGCATATAACGCCCAAAGAAATGTGCAACACACAACAATATATCAGTTTTTTCAAATTCGGTGACTGATGATAATAATAATAGCATTTATTGTCCAACAGTTACCCGCTGACAGGACAAAATATACAAGATATCAGCATGTATTGCATGGTGTTGATGAAAAAAAAAAGAATTACTTAATATGTTGAGCAACAATAGATACTTGTTCCCTGATTGTACAAAAAAATATCAGACTGATTATTTAATAAATTGCATCTACTTCACATTCTATATATTGGCGATTTCAAATGGATATTTGTTCTAGCTTTTTATTGTTTGAACATCACATTACTCCGTGAGTTATATGACGGAATATTGAAGTTAATTTGACTCAGTAGCACAGGCGAATCTTCGGGTTTCTAATCTATCGATATCAAAATTTGTACATAATTCAAGGTTGCTTAGTTCCCTCTCAGGGAATACCATCGATTTTGAAAGAGACAAACTTCAAAAACTTTTTCTGAACACGTTCAAGAGCTATTTTTTGATAAAGATGAGATAATATGGAAAGATTGACTAGTGGATTTCTTGATGAGAGTTGTAGTAAAAATCAGTCAATTTGGATGGTGGGTTTGAAGAGCTTTTATATGATATATTCGTTTTTTAGTATTTTCTTCGGGTTCCACACCCTCCACAATCCACAGAATAAGAATTGATATTGTGATATGTACGAGTGTAGAAGGGCAGATTTTTTATTTACCCCAAAAAGTTGCTGCGTTAATTGAAAAAAGTTTCTTCTCAATGGAAGACGTTCTATTAGTCAGCAAATTCTGTTCTGAATTATCTGAGTCGCACCTGGCTACTTCTTGACAGATATATGTCAAAAATAAAATTTTTCAAATTCAAGAAAAAGAGCTGGAGAGAAAATTTTTTATTTAAAAAAAATAAGGATTCCGAAACATTTTCGTTGATTATTTTGATGAATATTACTTCTGGTATTTTTGTTGCTGATTAAAACGTGTTCTATTCAGAAAGAACTGTTCGTGCCGCAACTTTTGATTATAAATTTTCCCCTCTACACTTGTATAGATTTCAATATTGATCCTTATTTTTTCAGATTGTGGTAGGTTGAGAACCAAATAAAAACTACGGAGAAAGATTCTCTAATAATCACAAAATAATGACATTCAAACGATATATTCGTGCCAATAATTTTATGGTTATGAAATTCCAGAGAAAAAAATACACTGATATTCATAAGAATTGTGACTTCCTGCGAAAAATATAGATAGGTTCATTTCTAGATCGGCACCGTGAAGACCATTAGCGAAATTCTGGATTTTGTATTACTTGAATAACCTTCGGAAGACAGGTTTTGATATTATGATGGAAAATACACATATGTGCAATGTTCCAGCAAGTTGTTTTGTTGGTCTGTCTCCACTTTCAAAATGTCTCAACAATTGTCATAGTTTGACCTGCAAACGTCTCTCTCAAGCGTCTCTCTTAACCAATTTATTTTCGTGATAAAAGAGCGCCATCCTGAATCTCCTTGTAACTGAGTTTGTTATAGAAACAAAGCCATTTGAAGGTCGAAATCGCACAGTTTTTCCTACTGTAATTCATTCGAATCACACAATTTGCGAGATAATTGAAACTTCCCCATTAACTCGCTAGTGTTTTGTTTTTATGCTTCAGCTTACGGAGGATTACCGTACACGAACCAACATTCACTTATAATATTTAGAATTTTTTATTCACTCAGAAGATATTATGTACACCTAAACCACAAGTGTACGATAGGCGGGTTTATATTATATTATAATTTGTTCGAATGTGGTTAACAATTAGTTCAGAAAATGAAGATAAAAAAATGGTAAAACCTCGCAATTTTTTCGTCCAGCACCGACTTGTACAAAAATTTAGGATGAGGCTTATTACACCCTCTAGTTCATTTTCTATATTGTACCGTTGTACGCTATTTGTTTTTTAGGGGTGAAAACTACCCCTGATTATCAAAAATTATAAAATAACATTAAAAACCTCAATATGGGTAAAAATAGTTAAATAATGATTGTTTCATGCTTTAGGATTCAATTTCATCTTTCAACCTACCTTTGTTATAATTTACCCTTGAAAACATTGAAGTTTTTATAATATGTCTTCGAAATTCAGAATACACTGGTGAGAAATCAACGAAATAAACACTCACACACGCGAGCAGATTTTTCTTCTTCTTTGTCTTCCAATATAATGTAAAAAGTGGTACAAATAACGCAACGACCGAGTATACCGGTTATGTAGATTACTACGCTCCGAAGAGGGTAATTCAAATTTTTCAAAAAAAAATTTATCGTTTTTTTGAGCATAGCTCCTTCATTTTAGGTGAGAGAAATTTTTTTCAGGAACGATTTTGTATAGCTTTTCACGAGCTATAAGACTATGTGAATGAAATTACTTAAGATCCCTCAATTTTCAAATGGGAAGAGTTCAGAGCTCTTGACTAAGGTGATGTTCGATCGTAAATGTATTTGTTAAACGGCTATATCTCGCCGAATATTCACTATACAAAAAATCTACATGCAGGGAAATTTTTGTCATTGAAAAAGCTTCAATTCAGTACTGTATCGTTTTTTTCGTATCTTTAGTATTTTGAGAGATATTTATAAGAAAAGGGTTAAAAACACGAAATTGAAAAAACAATCGTTTTCTCTTTAAACTCAAATTTTTCTGAAATCAGGCATTTCAAATTGGTTAAACTCCGTGGATGTATTGATAGTACATATATAAAATAAATCACAGAAAGGTGGCGATCAATTTTAGTTAGGGGGTACTTTGGAGGTTGTTTTCACAGATTTTTTTTTGTAGAAAAAAGCGGGTACCGATCTCATTTTGATCATAAATCGGTAAATTTTCATGCTAGGAAGGCATTTTCTTATTTGTTCGAAAGCTCTAATTGAATACTACAAAAAATATTTAATGAGCTTTCTTCGGAAAATGCGAATTTTTCTCGTTATTTCGCTTCAAATCTTTGAATTTTAACAATTGACGAAAAAAGCTAAGCATTAATTTGCTGTATCTCAGTTCGTATATGTCGTAGGAAAATTATGAACGAAGCATTGTTTTTTCTTTCAAAAGCTACAATTTGCCTCTCCACGCTATTTTCGATAAAATGCATTGTTTTAGAGTTATTGGCAAAAAACCATTTGAAAAAGTCGATTTTTTCGTCAAAAAACAGTTACTTTAGTACTTCGAATAACTCAAAAAATATTACTTTTACGAAAAAAACGTATGGAACATTTTTTTCTTAGAATTACTTCTTCCGTCGATTCCTACAGTTAAAATGTAATAAAAAAATTCCACCCCCGTGATGGGGTGGCAACCACCCCCAAGGCTCTAGCGTTCAGCGTCATGATATAGAAAATAATCCTTGAGCTATTCTCTACCTTCTGTGAAAATTTCAGGTAAATCCATGGTGGACAAAAAAATTGCGAGCCAAAATGCTTCATTTCCTGAACTTCTTTGCTGAATGATATCGGTTCTGACGGCCATCACCTTTAAAATTCACTCTATTGCAAATCGAAGGCTTCGGAGCTAGAATAATAAAATACGAATAATGGAATTGAAATGCACAAAACGAATATACAGGTTGTTGGGTGAACATGTGGCAAAAATTCAAGAGGTTATTAGTTGTCCTATTCTGAGAATATTTTGTTTTATGATTATTTCTGGAACATTCCTCCGTTTCGAAGATACATGGGAGACAAAATTCGCGAGAGTAACAACATTTCATTATCACAAAGTGCATTTGGAGTTGACTCAATCTGAAATGAATTTTCGAAACGATTTCCTCCAGCCTGGATACAAGTATTCAATTTTATCGTCATTGACTACGGTACTCTTTCAAACCCACAAGGGTCGTTTCTTATAAAGTTGCATCCGGCATTATCTGATTTCGTAAGGCGTCCAAATCATTGAAACAATGGGGTTTTTTGGACATTATCATAGAGCAAAGTATTCTTAGAATGGGCAAAGTAATAAGCTATTGAATATTTGTCGCATGTTTACCGAATATCCTGCATAAATGTCAAACTTCCAAATTGAATAATAAGAATAAAACTTGTCAAGGCACTCAAAATACCATCAAGAAAAAGGAAATGATCAAAACCCGTATTTAGATTGATGTACATTTTTGAATGTGGATTAGTGAAATCAAACAATATTTGAAAATTGAATGTGAAAAATACGAAAAAATTGTTGAAACTAAGTTTCATGTTGAGTTTGACTACCTTGGAATCGATTGCTGGTATCCGCAATTGTTTTCGGGTGATGATGATATTTCTTCATTTTTTGAATTTTGTTTAATTATATTATTTTACACTCATTATTTTATATTCACTTCAATATACTCCTGAAGACAGAGATAGATGTCGTATCCAACTTTTATAGAAATTTGAGGTGAAATAGTGAAGAGAATAAATGAAATAGTTCGTATAGATAGGAGAAGAAGTCTTTTCATCTACCATCTTAAAATTATTCACTAATATATAGAGTACTGATTAATAGCGTGTTGTATCAATTTTGTTTTCGAATGAAACGGCATATATTGCTTTCCATATTTTTGAATCCATCCTGAAAACAATATGTTTTTTTCCAATGATCCACTTACCACAAATTCATATTTTTCTCAAATTGTGGCGTAGGAGCCATTTTTACCAAATTTGATATGGTGGCAGTATATGATGTCATCTATGAAACAATTGCGAACAACTTGACAAGTGAGACATACAAACACAAATCTGCTCAACTATTGACGGAAACTTCGAATATTCACCAAATCCCACACGATTCAGTTTTTTTCATAAAATTCCATTTTCTACTTCAATTTTCTCGAAAGTATTATTAGGGACTGTGGTCTGTTTTGTATTTATTTGAACTTTGAAGTATACCTATTCTGCCAATGAAAAATACTAAACTAGAAATAGTTAGGAAATTAATTACTCTATAATATTATAGATTTACACCTATAATATTTACTACTTTAATAGAAAAATCAAACGCGTCGCATCCAGTATCTTTTAGGGAAAACTATCATACTTCAAAGTTAGAATCAATAACAAATTATTTTCAATTAGGATTTCCAAGGGAATTGAGGTTGTAAAGAGAAATGGAAAAAACCAGATGTGTATGAACCAGTCAAAAATCTATATTTCACTAATTTTTCGTTACAACTACACGAATTTTGTCTTTTATGTTTCTCACCTCACCAGTTGTTTGACAATTGTTTCATAGTGTCGCTATATTCAATTCCTCAAGAATGGTTCCTACGCTGCCATTTTGAATAAAAAATATTCTATTGTTGTATCGCTGAAATGATGATTTTATGTTCTATCCTATCGAACTGTGTAGAAAAATAAAGAGTGTCTTTTGAAATTTATTACTCGGCACATACGCGGTTTGGCTTCATTGTGGAAACTATCGTTGAAATTCAGCCATACCATTATTCCAAATATTAAATTTCGAATCCTACAAACAAGCGTGGTATGAAATAATTTCGTGTATCCCATTTATCAAGAGTTTTATCAGTAATAGCAAAAATAATGCAGAATATCAGAGGAAAATTTCAAATAGTTTATATTTCATCTAGATGTTGCATTGTTTCATAATCCCATTCTTCCATTGTAATTTTGTAGATCACAATTTATATTTCCAGTATGCAACATCTATTGAGTTTCATTGCCTGAGGTATTTTCCAAGATATCACAAAACCTCGAATTTTCCAGCCTAATAACATCAACCTATTGCCCATTCGTATATCATCAATCAGTACGTCCTCCTTATCGTTAATATTCATGGATTCTTCATGATTACTGGTAATGTGAACCAATTCGAATATTCAAACTCGGGATTTTTATTATACGGGTTTTTTCTAGTACAGTTATATATCGAAAAAGTGAACCCAATCAACACAATAAAGGGTACATTCGCTGTAATTGAATTGTTTTTAGTTCAAGTATACTCTCGCTAGTATACAATGATTCCATGACGTTATATCTGTTACTCATTAAATCCTTCAACTCCATTGTCCGATCAGTATGCGGATTCATCATCATAATTTTTCCATGTTTTTGCGCTGCGTAAGCTACTAGGTATAATCAATTGATAAATTATTGCTGATGATAACATACTTACATTTACGTCTTTATAATTCTCAACGGAGTTGACGCAAAACTTTCCGATTATTCCAGATAAGTTTCCTGTTCCTTGAATAATATATTCAATAAAAAAAGTATTTAAACACTAGTTCTGAAGTTACTGCGCACATTTTTTATCCACGTAGAATTCTAGGAAATTAGTTCGTTTGAATTCTCATGATAGAACAATTAATCACTACAACAATGGATTTTTTCGACATCGATGTTTCAACTTTGACGTTTCAATTATCTGACGTGGATTTATGGCACAGTAATTTTGTCTTTCCCTTCGGATATCACCATTTTTCGAAGGGAAACTATAACTACCTTTCGTACATGCGTACATGCGTGCTGTCGTTTTAGAACGAATCATAGTAGAACCAAAAAATCTTCTGATCTTACAAATGGAAGATGGTTATTTCAATATGTTGTACCTGACTTTATCCGTTGAAGGTACGAAGTTTGCCTATAGTACATCACTTTTTCTTCGAGAGAAAATGGGTCGTGAGTTGTGAGATCAAAAGAAAGTTTTGAACGTATCTAATTAGAAGAAGGGCGCCATTTAGTTTGAGCAGATGAATATGTGGATTATATAATTAATCAAGTAATAAATCAATTATTGAATAGGTGCTGTGATGAAAAGAAGAGAATATTGTTGAGACTCATAATACCGTAAAAAATGTAGTATTTACATATATACAATTGAAAATACCGGTACCATTTGATGATTCGTAAAGTGTATCGTATCTGAATTTGGATCGATACAGCTAATTGAAAATCGATCACCCTATAAAAGAAGCAGCTAAAATAATAGCATTCGCATACGTATGTTCAAGCTTCACACATTGTTTCACAAATAAAGTTTTTTTCGTTTGAATTTTTTTTAACGTGATCAAAAGGATGAAATCGGATAATATTATTATGAAATGTTATACATTGTCGAAGCATCTGAAAACCTGGTAGTTGATCCCGGTTCTCCATTCATCAATGTCGTCTGAAATGGCCAACTAGGTACTTCAATTCTGTTTTAGCAAATCGCGACCTAATAAGTTGAAAGATCGGGATTCTTTACCATTGATGAACGAAGTTTTGAAAATGATCTCTCGAGTACGAGAAAAAGTTTTCTAAGCACATCCAAATGTCCTTAACAATAATTATAGCGGGAAAAATAGAAGAGACCTGAAAGTGGAACGGGAATTCATAGCTAATTCATTGGAATGCATCGGGAAAAGCTCACCTGGAAGTATGTGGCCTCATAGTGAAATATCTTGTTCGATTGGGAATCTGAGAACTCTGTTGGGTTATTTTGCATTTAACAAGACTTCTTGGTGGAAATTTTATCAAATCCATTATTCATGTATCAATTTCAACAACTTGAAATTTCTTGTATGCTCTCAATCGTCGTGATATCTCGTCTTTTCGAATCTCAGAATCTAAATCCTTCATGAATTTTCGTATTCTTCAGAGGAAACATTTTACAAAAACGCCATGGGTATGGATTATAAAAAGTAACATACCAGTGAACCTCAACAGATCGAGTAGAAATAGTTTCACAAAGTAATTATGATTCATTAATTGCCTTTATGTGATGGGTGAAATTGTACAGTGCAATGAATAGTTATTCCTAATAATTCCTATTTCGAAAAAGAGAAAAATTGGTAATAATCAAAATATTTTGATAGTCTCCGTTTCATGGATTTAGTAGCAAACACCACCAAATTCGCTATGAATAGTTTATATTAAGTGAGGAAATCTCGATGTACATTTTTAGTTATACAGACTGTCCCCTTTACTGAATCGCTGTGGATCAATGAATTTTTATGAAAAATTAAATTGTTACAGAATTCATACATTTTCCATCGAATCACATTGATGATGTGAAATTACATTTTATAATCAACGCACACGCGTAGTTGTTATAGAAAGTCCTGCATGAAATACGAATACCTACCTTCGTAGTGAAAGTCGAGTTGAAAATTACTGTGGCAAGACTGAACTCATTCTTTCAGTCATTCACCAAAAGGAAAAACAGTAGCTACTCTTTCACCCATAGAACATGGCAGGCGCTATGATACCAACTTTTCCTCAATTTGTGTATCAGTCAAACGAAATATGTTGAATATAGGATATTATACACAAGATGATTGTACGGCCTTGATGATAACATTTTCTTCCGTTAGTGATATGTTATCAAAAGGTACCTTCTGTTTTTTCTTATGTAAAAATATCCGACAGATCTAGCCATCTTTTTGATAAGTTTCGGCTGCTTGATACAGAAAGAAACGAGAGAAAGCAACATGCATCTATGTAATTCAGAGTCAGTCGTACGTTACAGGCAGGGAAAAGCTCTTTATTTTTTTTGTGATCGAATCAAATGTCTATGTATGACATGCACATATCAAGAGATATAGGTACTTTGTATTCTTTTTTTCCATTCGGATGGAAATAAAGCCAAAAAGAATTTCTCAAAATTCTGTTCTCTCCACAAAATAATCATTTTTCGAGTATATAGATAAGCCTGTAACTTATTTCGTAGCTACGAAATCGACTGACAATTATTTTTCTCTTCATTCAACAGGATACATATATTGTTTGAACGTCATTATTTTGTGGTGGATCAATATTTGCTTCGTAGTTTTCTGGGTTTGTAACCTACCACAATCTGAAAAAATAAGAATTAATATTGTAATCTATACAAGTGTAGAAGAGCAGATATTCAATCTACCCCGAAAGGTTGCTGAGTCTATTGAAAAACAGTTCGGTAATTATCCGTTAAGCGGGCTCCATCGTGATATTAAAAAATTTTTGGTGGAACTTACGTATTTCGGCCTCCTGAACAAAAAAGTCCAATAAAGTTTTTGGGGCTCGCAACTAGTTTCGGAGATACGGCCCTCCAAAGACAGGAAATCGGGGTTTTACGCCTATGTCTGTTTCTCAGCCAATTCCGCTCGAAATTCCTCCTTCTTTCTATCAGCACTATATACTCATTCTACATATCCTTCTTCATAAAGATGATGAGTATATTGTGCTGATAGAAACAAGGAGGAATTTCGAGCGGAATTGGCTGAATAAACAAACATAAATGTCAACCCTGAAAACCCTGTTTTCCTGTCTTTGGGGGCCGTATCTCCGAAACTAGTTGCGAGCCCCAAAAAGTTTATTAGACTTTTTTGTTCAGGAGGCCGAAATACGTAAGTTCCACCAAAAATTTTTTAATTTCACGATGGAGCCCGCTTAACGGATAATTACCAACAGTTCTTTCTGGATAGAACAAGTCCAATTAGTCAGCAACTTCTCGTATAACTCAAATTTTGCCTATCAAAAAAATAATTAGAACTGATATATATGAAAATACTTATCTGTTAACGTTTCGGAAACTAGATCTGCTTCCGATCTCAAAACTTCTAGGCAAATTCCTTTTCAAATGGAAATATCTCGTATAGACAATTTTCGTGATTGACATTTGTCAAATTATTTCAAATTTGACATAACATTATGTCCTTCAAGAGGGGCAGCCATCCGCGATCCATATCAAGCGAACTCATAGATATGCATTCTTCACCAGACAGCATGATGAAAGCAGATTCCTTAAATTTTCGTTTCTTGCCATTGCTTTGTTCATTTTTCCGCACTTCCAATGGTGGAGACGTTTCACCGATATATTTTTGACCGCACGAACAAGGAATTTGATAAATACAATTTTTTGTGTTTTCTGTTGGGTTATTTGGTTTGGTATGTGTGAGTATTGATCTTAAAATATTTGTTGTTTTGAATGTTGTTCTAATATTATACCTGTTGCCGATCCGTTTTATCTTTTCAGACAAACGAGGGACATGAGGTATAATGTTTGATACAGGTTGTGTATTTTGTGTAGGTTGTATGTCTTCATCAAGGACTGTGTTCGGATTCCAATATTAATTCTTATTTTTTCAGATTGCGGTAGGTTACAAACCCAGAAAACTATGAAGCAAAGATACATATATATTTTCATATACATAAACAAATTCCAAATTTTATCGAAAATCCTTTACTTCACCGTCAAAAATTGCAATTTGCAAAATTATTATCGTGTTATCCACCCCCATATTGGGCAGATTCATGGTTTCAACATCATCAGATACTCTCATCAGGAAACTCAGAACTTGCCACTCAAACACATACAAATTGTGTTTCAAAAACGTATGACCATGTAACATTTCGTTCTCTCGAATGCAACCTGAGCCCTCTGGAAAAACTCACAAGTCTAATGAAGTGTTCGAAACACAAAGCATATCACTATCAGTTGGAATCTGGAACCACTTCCAAAAACATTGTGAATTTTTTTTTGAAAGATACGTCCACGAGAATAAATTATTTCTGCCTAAAGATTGAAGACAGTTTGATAGTCATATAAATAAGTCGAAAGGCAAAGAAGTTGACACAAAAATATGGTTAAAGCATCATTTCTCGTCATTGGTGGAAATGGAGTGGGGCTCTACAGTAATTTTCGCTAAATATTTCGGAATTAAAAATTGGCCATGAACAAATATAATTGACCTTTCATTATCAAACCCGACACGCCGATTTCATAGAGATCAATGATAAAGATATCTGATTTTTGTCACGAACTCTGAATCACGATATGCCTCTGTTTGTCAAGCTGAGCATACCATTTCAAACAATGGATCTGTTTTATGTCGAGAGAGTACTGAATGACATTCCATGATCTATGTTAAGGGATGAACAGTTGATCAATCGATAAATCATTGTGTGTGTCAGACGATTTCTATGAATAGATAGTAGTATAGTAATAATTATAATGTATCAAAAGCGAAAGTGTACTCTTGTAACGAAATGTTTACAATATTTCGACAAATGTTTATTGTCATCATCAGGAAGATTGTTAGTGAGGATGGTCGATTAATGAGATTTTTTGTGTGGCACAATATGAAACAAAATATAGTGATACGTATCAGTACAGAACTAATGCAATTTGAAAAACTATTGTTATTTGAACACCATGTATAATGAGAAAAATCTGATCTATCAGAATATGATGAGAAACTATAAAACGCCTTTATTTATCGTACCTTACCGTTCAGACTTCATAAAAACACTAATCATTCGGCTTGATTGCATAGGACCGTTATAGTTATGACCGATAGAAGGTCGATTCTGAGCATATAACAGGTGAAAAATGAGTTTTTTCTGAATCAAAAACAAAAATAATAATACAAATGCCTTATCCAAATGCCCACTTAAGAGCTGAAAGGATACTTCTCTCTGATGTCATTCTGGTGATTAGAAACTCTCTATTAACTTCTCCTACTTAGTTGTATGAAAATATCCTATAACCTATTCGATCTAAGTGTGTATGATTGATATACAAATCGGGCAAAATAATGTGGCGCATAGCTAGTACACCACCCGTCGCACCATACTACTACGTAGATATTTTAGATATACGTATCCTTTTTCGTTTTTCTGAATTGATCAAATGTCTATGAAAATGAACTATGAGATTGAAACCATTCCCCTAAAAGTTGAAAATTTTTGAACAGATCCAACCCCGTTTCTGTTTTAATTTTTTTGGGTTTTTGATTTATAGGGGAAAAGATAAAAAATAGTAAAGAAAATACAAAATAACCACCTTATTCTATATGTATGTACTTACTGAAAATTTGAATACCTGATGTAATGCCCAATAGATCCAATATTCAATGAGCTCATTGCATGAATTTAATCAAGCTTGCAAACAACCTTGGCATTTTGAAAGTGTGATGTTTCGACAATACTTTCATCTTCTTGTACGCCATTTTCGTTGCCAAATATTTATGTTCAGTGAGAAATTATGCTCGTTATTCTGTAACTAGAGCACCTAACTCGATATCAAGTGAAGTATCGGGTGCCAAGGGAAGGGTCTAATAATACCTTGGTATGAGTGTGAGAAGTCAGATGAGAAGAAAATCATGTGAAATGGATGGTCAGCTCATTGGATAATAGTGATAATGGTACTAGCCATCTCAAAAGGTTTTAAACACCCTGTAGAGAACAATTAATTCAAATAAGATGATATGAATCATAGATTAGTCGCCATCGCTTAACAACTATTTATACCTCGTAATATTGCTCACGAATAATTATATAGTGTGTGCATTACTCATTACGTGTCAATAGCACCTCCAATGTGTTTTTGAAACTACATATTCATTTGTTGATTGGATATACACTCAAACTGTTTACCCAACAAATGGTTGTATTGAATTATTTCAATATCAACAACGCTCTCCGACCTCGAAAGTTATGAATTCGATCCTTTGTGTATTTTCATTCTCTTATCTTTCTGACTTATTACTGATGAATACGTCTACTCACTGATATTAAAATGTCTCTTTTTACCCACAAATTGTTTATTATGCAGACTGAAGAATAACCGATACCTTGAGAAAGTAAGAAAGAAAATTATACACTTCTCGTGACAAGAATCGGAACACGCAGTGACCTCCCATGATTATGATTGAACAAATTAATCGAAACGTCAGGCTGAATCAGTGAATACTCAATTCGTGCTTGATTTCCTTTATTAGGTATTTCCGGGAGAGATTCGATAAAAACACCCGTTAGAATGATAGAAGATAATTGGTGAATGGTGTTTTCGTACTTGTGTTAGTGTCATCACTACTTTCCAGAATATTCTAATTGAGCTAATATAACATTACCCAGTAATATATTAGTGTCAAGTTAACTGTACTTTGATTTGTTCTGCTTAAGTCGTAGGTTCAATCAACAATGAATTGCATGATTCACTAGAGGACAATAAACGGCTCTCTAATTTCATTACCGTGAAATTAAAGAAGCAAACAATTATGAACTGGATAACCTATGGTGTATAAAATGTAAACTAATTCAACACAGGAAATGGGAATGGTAATTTAAAAAAATCTGAGAATAATGTTTCAGTGGGTCAGTTGGAATTCATTCGACAAATAGTAATCGAGGAATTTTGACATTCAGTATTGTGTTACAGATATTTTAGAATTTCGGCATCTTATTAAAATTCCCATGGAATGAATCCCATAAACAGTATCCAGATAATGCTCGGAGACTCAAAGACTGATGAAATAAAGGAAAAATAAAAGCCAGTAGGGTGAAACAAAAAGAAGATATCATAAACTATATTCAAACGAGTATAATCAGAACATCTTGATTGCTTTTTTTCGCAATCGTCTTCAGGAGATGAACCAATCATTTTTTCGATATTCCAAGTAGCACATATTATTGGATGAACCCCGAATTCAGATTGGTCCAATATAGATATATCGTAAGTGGAATAATTGATTGAAACTTCTCCTAGAGATCAACTACCCTAACACAAAACTGATATTTTTGCACTCGACGCGAGTTTCGCTAACAAGGTAAGCATCTTCAGGAGAAGAAAATTGATACTAATTGATCGTTTATTCGGAATAGTTGATGTTGCACTAATATGATTCGATATTGAAAAAACGATATTTCAATATGAACATTGCTTCAATATTGACAAAAATTTTAACTGCATTTTGTGAGGTTCAATAATGATAATATATGGGTTTGATAACTTATTACCAATATCAGAATTACCATATCAGGTTATAATGGGGATCCCAATATATATTAGAAATTGTTTGGGAGTGTAGATAACAATATTGAATCATAAAATTAGGTGGCATATTGGCATAATACTTCAATATAGATATGCGAATTCTGATATTGGTTGAATATTGTTATCAATGAAAAATGGAAATATTCAAATCTTCGAATCACAGGTATCAATGTTGGTAATGCAAAATTTATGATGAATTATTCCTAAAAAAATGTGGAAAAATTGAAATATCGATATGGTGAATTTCAATATCAGAAAATTACGTCCAGAACTTTTTGCACGGCAAGTTGTACTCATTTGGTAGTGGAGACAGCTGAAAAATAAATATCCAACTCCCAACACGTTCATAATTTGTGAAATTTTGACACTTCGTGGTGATTGGAAATTGCTATGCTTGAGACTGTAGCCATCTCAATCAATATTGTTCATGTTTCACGCAGTATTCTACGAATGAGCAATGTCAGAACAAATTTCAGATGAACTACTTAGAGCATGGGTACAAACGGGAACAGAAGATATGATTTCTTTCTCAGGTCACTGAGAAGTGCTGATTGTATTGAGAATGAATGACTGAAGAGTAACTAGAGAGTAGTAGCCTATTTTCCCAACAGATATAGGTTATCAAACAATTGCTCAGTATCGATTGGTTGTGAATATAAACATTTTTCCAAAAGCATCTGATGAATAGTTTCACGTCTCTTTGTTAGACATAATGATGATAAATAATTGATATGGAGCCTTTCTTCAAGTGGACTATCATTCCGGAAATTGTGTAACGTCACAATCATGTTCGCTGAAATTATTGAAGTTTTGATAAAAGTTTTCAGTGCTAATCGATTCTACACACTCATAATCATTGAATCCAGGAGAAGACTTCCTACATGCATTCGCTCCATTTCCTATGATTTTCATGAGAAGAGAAAATAGCATGGTGGTTGGAGTGATGAATGTTTGTGAAAATACAGAAATGCATCTTCTTCACATCAATATATTATAGAGGAAGAAAAATATTATTAAGCTTCTATGCTACATACTGAATGAAGACAATACATGTGCTCACAATTCATGATTGAAGCATTGAAGGCTTAGATTTTGTTAACATGTGAGATTTGTATCATGCCTCTTATCATTAACATCAAAAGAATGTCCTAAATAATATGATCTTTACTTCGATAAATATTTGAGAGATTCTATTTGGGATTTCATTAAATGACTGGATGTTTTTCTCTACTACTTCTCGATTTGAAGTAATTTATTTGACAACTGATCATGAAAAGTAATATTCCGTTTCTTTTTTCTAGCTATTTTGGGTTCTGAACCTACCACAATCTGAAAAAACAGGAATTACAAAAATGTATTTCAGTTATCTTCAACGACACGATAGTGAAAATGTTATGAAAAAGTGATTTTCTGGTTCTCTTGTAATCAAAATGTATTTGTCCGCCTCTCATCTAATTCTGTTGAAGCCTGTGGTATTTAGGTTGTTGCACCACCTACAATTGACATCTTCAGACCAAATGCACTTATGAAGTCTACTTCTCGATTGTTTATAGCAATGAGGATATATTGACTATCAATGGAAGATTTGACTCTTACTAAAACTGAGATTTTCAATTCTCAACGTGGATTTTCATAAATAAATATCGCTGCTAACAATACTTCCTTTCATTTATTCATAAAGTTGAATCAATTGTTTCCTCGAAATGGTTTTCAATTCTATTTAATTCTTCATTTGGTTGAATTCGAACTAGTCGTTTGATCAATAGGAATATGCTCTATGTGACATGCAGATAATTATTCAATTGAAGAAATTGAAAAGAAATCGTTTTCCAATAATAGAGTTTAATGTTTAAGAACCTATTGAATCGACGTATCCTAGACGCGATGAAATTCTTTACCTCATTTCATTCAGTATTGTCTCCTCAAGAAACTTTGAAACATTTTTTCGAAGAATGGATTTTTTTCATTTTTGAATATTGAGCCAATTCTATCCGGTTCTGTGTTGGACGGTAGTGCATGGGAGTGTCACTGTTCACACTACTCCAAACTATTTAACTCCTATGAAACGAGCTCAATCAGGATCCACAATTGTTGTCTGGTGATAACTGAACATCTTATCACCAGATGGCGATTGCGAATGCAAGAGATCAGAACATCGTGATTAAAGTTGTTTCATATGTACTGCTACTCAATGTTTCTTAAAGAACTCTTCTTTTGAACACAAAGAACACCATTCATCTTCTATTTTGAATGAAACTGCTGTTTCAACTACTCTTTCCACCCTTCTCAATCAGGTCTATTCACTAAGTAAAGTGGTTATCGCAGTTGCTAACCGTCGTAGCAACTCTGGTAATAACTTGCCATAATGACGTTGGTAAGCTGTTTTTCCTTAACAAGATATCTAATGTAGTTGCCTGTGAACCACTACTCACAGCAACTGGTCATTATAGTAGCAACTCAACTTGAAAAGTGAATACCAATTTCGCGCTTAGCAACTGACCTTGAACATAACGACAATTTTTAGTCGCTATCCATAACAACTCTGCTTAGTGAATAGCCCTGAATGAATACTTATTGAGCAATATGTCATAATCCCATTCTATTCTCTTCGTGCTAGAAATTGCACGTTGAAAGGTGAGACTTAGTTGTGTTGCAAGTTGCAACTTTTTGAGGATTGCGCAGGTAAGGAGAAAAATCCTATTTTCATCCGCTTGAGTGCCTTCCCATTTCAGATATAACACTGCGAATATAGAAAATAAAATCAAGCAATAATAAAATTTGTGCTGAAGAGTATAAAAATAATATCTGATGAATAAGTTTCTTCTTGAAGGTTGGTTGAATGTAAGCATGATTCCGTTCTGCGATGCCTGCACCAAATTACCTGTTCACCACGTGAATACCACAATCTGATGAACACATTTGCGCCCTCATCGCTGAAATATCCTGCCTCGATTCTTCCCTATTATCGGATCTGAAGGTGTAAAGCGACTTGGTTTGTGACTATCCGTCTGAAGAATCACTTTTAGTTGCACTGTAGTATATTTTTTGGAAGATCCAGCTTAATTACAGTATCTGTTGTCAAAACGATAAGTTTTGTTTACTGGTTGCTAGTTTCTTCTTTTTTCCTTGATCTATCTGAATGTTGTAATTCTTGGTTGGATCGCTTCCGTCACCATGTAGGTCCATCATCAATGGAACTATTTCGTTCTCAGTATCTTTCATAAATGTCATTGAGATAGCGATGAGGTTGAATCGAGATTTTGCGTATTATAGAGCTCATGGTGTTGAAATGAAAAACCTGTATATTCTCATTCATTTCGAGAATACTGAAGTATTATCAGTATAGCTTAGATATTCTGAAAGTTCAAAAGATGTGTCTCATAGCACTTTCAATCATAATAACTGATTCAACAATTAATTTTTCAATGAAATTATATGAATGCATTACAATGAGAAAGGCTTGTAAAACTAATGAAATTTTGGAATATCCAATATGAAATACAGGAATCCGAAACAAATGATAATCCTGATGGATCTTTCATGTCGTCATCAAGCATGGCCAAAAAGTCCATACTGAAAAATATGAAGTTGGAGGTGGCCAAGAAAAAAAACACTCAGAGTACTTTCTTGGTTATATTTGTACGGTCCATTGAAATTCGCAATGAAAATATGCAGACATTCATTTAAATGAATCAGATGTGCGTAGAATTTTTTTATTTCTCTTTGAAAAGAAGCTTACACAAATTTCTCTTCGTTATACTAATGAGTTCCATAATACGAAACTTTGCTCATGCATCGTCGAATCAAATTTCAGTCACTTATATCCACATCTCACGACAACGGTATGATAATTTTGGAATCTTCCCTCGTTGAATTACGCGAACATACCTTGTTAGTGGCCGTTTACTGCTCAATCAATAATCCACATCCAACCAAATCCCTTTGTTCTCATGGGGAAAAGTGCTTTCGAAGCCGTGAATCCCAAATAATGGCCTCAGTTTCTCCCTGATTGTTCGACCCAATTTCGTTCAAAATTCAGGATATTCCTGAATCCAGTAACCGCCTCAAAGGATGCTCAAGAGCATTTCAAGCAAAGTTGGAGCTGTTTCGGAATTCTGGCCCAACAATCTGGTGAACCACGCTTGTTGAATGGAATGCCTATTAAGTTGTTCGATTGACAAAGACATTCAGCAAAGTCGACGATTCGACCGATAATAATGAAATGGAAGCCTACTTCTCTCGCTCGACGATTCGTCAGAAAGTCAGTTTGTGTATACTATCGAAGAGGAACAGACAATGAAGTTATTATCTCCTCAATGCGGAAAACGCTAATAGGAAAAGGTGGAGACTGGGCAACTTCACACACTTTCCTAAAGATTCCCAGTAGAGATAAAAGTAATATTACCGACAACACTGGAACAAGATAATATGGCCATATCACAGGAGGATGAAGATTATTTCGACTGTGATATTGACAAATCTACTCGGCATGTATGTTTTTGTATTGAACTGTTTGAATATCATTCAGGAAACGGAACAGAAATCACGCAACACTTACCATGGATTTCGAATCAATAGGAAATCTGTATATTTTGAAGTTGAATTTGAAGAAGACGACAGGTTGCGGACTAGTTCAGGGGCTACGATTTCAGGAGGAACTTTTTTCTTCAACACAGCAACTTTCCGAAGTAGACTAGACATCTGACCATCTACAGTTTCATAGATTACATATTGAGGGTTATTTGTTTCAGATGGTATAGTAAGTTTACTTACTTACTATACCATCTGAAACAAATAACCCTTCAACAAGAAAAGAGTTCATATTCACTTACGCAGGCGATATGAATTTTCCAATAATTTTGTGGGCTCTATGAAAAATTGTAGCCTTCGAAGTTCCATTGAAATCAGAATGGGCGTCGAATGGAAAATAATCATTGTAATAATCAGCTGGATGAGTTATCTCGAATTTATCTTAGGTATATAGTGTTGGTATGTGAGTGAATTTAATGATTCAAATACTGTTCTCTACGACAAATGTGCAGATGTCAATTGTACAGTTTTTTGAATGAATAAAAATAATTGGAAGCTAAATTAGGAAATTGCGTATCTTCTGTAATATGGATTTTCAGCAGGTTTTGTCCAGTTCAATTCAGCATTCCTAGAATTCAGTCATTGTGTCAACTTTTTTCCAACGGTCTCAGGACTGAAAGGCCAACGTCAATCGCTGGATCAATGGATTACCAAGATGAAGGCAGAAATTATCACATCCAGTATTTGATTTCATTCATTCTATAACGCTGCAGCTGCGATGAACCCTCCTTTAACTTCTGCATCCAATTTCTTACTATAATAACACTAAAAATTCGAAGTTTACGGCAACAGTGTTACCAGAATAGAACATTTTCAATTTCGAAAATATCACAAGAATTACTTGCAACTATCTGCTATCTGTTGCTGCTATCAATTGCATCGTGGAATTCAGGTGTTTAAAATAACAACATTGACCGTTCAGAATGGATTCCTGGGGCCTGTTTCATAAAAGTACAAGTCAAACACAATGTAGGTACAGGTGAAAGACGAGTAAAAAACAATTATTTAGCAACGTGTTTTTTTGTGTTTCTCTTGTAGCTACAAGGCCTGTAGTTTTATGAAACAGACCACTGATAACCAGTGATCAGGCAACCAAAATAGGAAGTGGCGATTGAATAATGCTGGCTACTATTGTGTTTATACCTAATTCAGAGTTACTTGATTATTACTTCTGAAATTCTGAAAATTTGCCATCATCCAAAATATGAGCATCCTGAAGAGCAGCAGTACAAAAAAAACGTCGGATACTTAAGTGTTGTAGAACAATCAATTCATCTGAAAATGACAAGAATTTATATTATACTATATGTCTGGAACCTACTTGTTCATTGAATGTCTATGCGGTTTGTCTTACTTTATCATACAAATATATTACAGACGTAAGCGAATCTTTTCCATCAATCAGCAAATGAAGTAAATTCATCTTTGAGAAGTACCTACGTGTTGAAGGCATTTTCATTCGAGTTGAAACAAACTTCAGGGATAATAAATTGAAAGTTTCAAACGGCGAATCTACATCTAATGAGCTCAGTGGATTTTGTTAAGGCACACAAAGACAACAAAAGTTTCAACGAGTTTCTCTTGAAAGTGGAGTTGGAATATTCAAGTGGTAGACCCGATCCCTGAAAAGATTGTTGAATATGTTATGCACGTTCCGTTGTTGTCGTATGTAAATTATTCCTTTCAAGTCTCTGCTTTGCGAAGGATAAAATGTACGATGATGAAGTACTCGAATAAAAAGATCCGTTGAAGTTGATAGGCCACTCTGACATATCTGCCAGGAAAGTATCCACAACTTTAATCTACCCCATTGAACGATTGCACGAAGTAGATATCCATTATTCAACTGAAATCCAGCAAGAATGAATAAAGTCAAACACATTGTCAAACTACATGATGAAGTGGAAAACTCCTTTATGATAATTTCAATTCTTATAAAGTTCTAGATGAAGAGATAGCACGAGAATTTTTGTGCAAAGAACGAAGTTTGAGGAACAACTTTCTGGTTTTCTTTCCTCTGTATGATAGAAAAGAAAATTCCAAAACTCCTATGAGAGAAGTAAGATCAAAAACTTTAACAAACTCTGTGTTGATAGGTACGTATATATCATTCATAGACGAAATAGATTCATAGATGATTTTCACTGAGCGAAACAAGATCTTGTCTGGGTTTCAGTGAAATATTATTCTGGTGAGTGATATTTTTCTACAAAGTACTCTCTATTTTTGCTCTATTGTGTAGAAATTTTCTAAGTGAATCTATTCCATTCAGGTTTCGTATGCTTTGAGTATATATAAATTGAGTTGCAGACTCATCATCTAGCAGCAGAGAGTGAAACATTGATTTGATTCAGCTTCTTTCATCGAAGTTTTGTATTTCCTTTTTTTTTATTCGGAGGAAAAAGCCATAAGTATTATAGTTTCGCGAAGGGATAGCTACAGCAATCGAGTAACAGATAATAGTATATTATGCAACGATCGTGTAATGATGGTTATTAATATATGAGCATAAACCGGGATACGAAACGAGCCGAAGGTGAGTTTCGTATGGTTTATGCGAGTGTATTAATAACCATTACATGAGAGTTGCATACGCTATTTTATCTACACCCAATAAATAATGAAGAACTAAAAATATTATAATATTAGGTATTTATATTGAACACAATAATAGTAGGTAATCAATCGTATTTCTTTGAAAAATTCTACAGAATTATAATTAATGGTATAACCACGGAAAATACAACAATGAGAAGAAAAAAAATTAAGAAAAGTCTTTGCCGACGTCTGGGATTGAACCCGGGACGTTTGTGATTACAGCCCGCGCCGCTGACCACTTGGCCGTGAAAGAACATTGGGATTGAACGAAAATAACAACATATGTGTTGCATTTGTCAAATGAAAAATATAATCGTTTCGATTGTATTTTTTTCTTGTCTAAGACATCCGTGGAGGGTCGCTGGTAATTCTTCTATATCCCTGCTATAAGACATTTTCATTCGATTATCGAAAATTGACTGAATTCTTCAAAAATTCAATACCTACTGATTTCGACTTGACAAACGTCAAAATGCAAAGCTTGCACATCATGCTTGATTGAAAAATAATGGGTTTCTATTGGTTGAAAACCTGTATCGTAATGAAAATCTGTATCGTAATGGATTTCATTATAAAACGGGTGGTGGGCATATAAGTGTATCATTAGAGTACGGGTGTAGATAAACATAATTTCATACCTGGAAAGGATCCATCGATGTGGTAGAGAACTGATTCAAGTGTGGCAGGTGCTCAAAGAGGTTAATTTTTTGTAAGAACATTTTTTAATTCTAACTGAAAATTCTAGAAAAGAATTAGTTCCATTTTTGTATTCTGTAAATTGTTTCTCCTGACAGAGGGTGTTGGAGGTAAATATGCATTTCGAACGAATATCAATCTTTCAGTGCCGTACAGGTTACATTCATTGATAGATAATTATCTGAAAATATCGGAGATGAGTTATCGGAATTTTTCTTAACCCTGATCGGGGCAAAGAGTTTATTTACTAAAATGGTGAATAAATTTCAGTTTGACCGATGGAAATATTATTTAATAATTCTTTCTTCCCCAATTATATATCGATATTTTTCATTGAAATTCCAATAGGAAAATTTCAGCCATGCTGAATCCGAATGTCATAAGTAGTTTCTTTCATATTCACACGTTATGGATTTTAAGCGTTATGACAATTCACATATACAAAAGCGAAAAATAAAGTGTTTACATTTTCGATTGCCCGCTACTGCCCTGATCTTCGGATATGAACAAACAGAATGTTGATTTGGTCCAGCTATGCATCTTTGCTATTAACTTTGTTATTCCTCAAGGGGAAGGTTATCAAATGTGACAGAGTAATTCTTCAATAAGACTGAAAGGATATCTCGGGAGAGAAAAAGCTCTCCTCCATTGGGGGATCCGCCTCAAGACCTCGATCATGGGCTCTGGACACATCAACTTACTCGCCTTCACACAGAAAATATTCCTGAGAATTTAAAAAATTGTTGTTTCAGAGTGTATCCAGGAATTGTCGCAATCCTACCTATTGAAACAATGTGTTGCATATGAAGATTGTATATGTTTCAACGTCATTATTTTGTGGTGGATAAATATTTTTTTCTTCAAACGTCAAATAATGATGACATTACTTATCTAACTTGATCCTGTCAAAGTTTGATGTCTCCGCCGGCAGCAGTTTTTTTTCCCATTTCTTTACGGCGGAGGGAAAAATGTTGTCATGGCAACAATATGAAACATGTCACAAAGCAACAATACAAATGTCATTAACAACATTTAAACATCATTTTTATTTATAGTAATATTAAAAGTACAATTAGTTAAGGAAGCATTTTCAAAATTGAAACCGTGCAAAAATGTTCCCGACTCTTGATACGCATTGGTAATTGTTGATGATACTGATGGTCGAGCACAACTTTCAGCAATCATGGGGGTTTAAATTTTTTTGAGCATTATCGTTCTTATTTCTTATTGAATCCTCTATATATCCTTCGGCAACCGTGCTTGATTTCCAGCCCCCATGTCGTTTGATGCATTCTAGATTTCCGCCTCCATCAATTAAAAGTGTTGCTGAAGTTCGTCGTAAACAGTGACCTGTGTATGCGCTTGCATCGTTTAAATTTGAATAACTAGCTACTTTTTGGACTACTGCGCTGATCGAATGTATTCCCATGACGCTTCAGTAACACGTTCCATTTTGGTACTTTATAAAAAATCGGTTTTCTGTGAAATTTTCAGGCCGCAGTGATGCATACTTTTTATACAGTTTAATGTTGTTTTGACCAATCATCGTAAAAGATCTAATTTGTCGTGTTTTACTGTCTGGGATTTTGATAATTATTACATTTTCTTTATCCTCAATGTCCACAGTCTTCATTTTTACCAATTCGTCGCCGTCTATTACGTGCCTCACTTCGTTCGGCGCGTAATATCGGGCGCGTCAAGAAAAGTCATGCTTCTCCGCCTCATAAAGTAATATACTATTTCCGTAGTTTTCTGGGTTTCTAACCTACCACAATCTGAAAAAATAAGAATTAACATTCTATCTATACAAGTGTAAAAGGGCAGATTTTCAAGTTTCTGACTAATTGAACTTGTTCTATCCAGAAGCAACTGTTTTCAATAGACGCACCAACTTTTCGGGGTAGATTATTTCTTATTGTTTCAGATTGTGGTAGGGCAGGAACCCAGGAAACTACGGAACAAAGAATGTATATATTTGTTTAATTCTCAGGCGTACACCAGGGATCGCCCTTGAGGCCATTATTATTCATATTTAATGTAAATGATACTAGTGATAATATACACTTCCAGGCATTATTCTATACCAAAGATATGAAAATGTGAAGAAATATTTTTTTAATTTTCGACTATTCTCTTCCGCTGGACGATCCAGACAACCCCGAGTCTTTTGCGACGCTAATGAACTATAATAATAATAACGGTATGGCTGTTCGAAAACATATCCTGAAATTTGGAAATGTGGTGATTGACTTGTTCAACTAACTACCAGCCGCGTACTTCAGCAATAATCGATTATTGATTTCTCAGGTGAATGGGAAACGAGCTCATAAAAATCATTTCACCATTATTTCTCAGATAGCTTTTCACAATCCATAGTGAAGTTGACTTTTTTGTTGCAGGTGCTTTAGAAAGAGGTGGCACGTGCAGCCTTTGCTGGCCGCGCAAAAGAGGACCAGGGGCTATTGCGGTTGGGCCACCACAATGCCCCCACAGCCAGATGTCGAGCACAAGGAGTTCCATCGCTAGTTCGCCTCATAGTCAATGCCCCACCCCATTGCCATTCCTTGTGACTTCTGGATCAGTAGTGGGGTAAGAGTTACTATCAAACATTGAGGGTCTCAAAACCATCTGTTATAATCTAATGAAGGATATTTGTATAGCGAAACAGGTGTCGCGGTTTTGAAAACCTCATGGTGAATATCTCACAGGAAACTATATACTCTATATAACTATATTTTTCAAAATGGATGGACATCAGGTATTCACCACTTTCGTTCAAAGAACAAATGATGAATGAACTGATTCTCTAAACACATCCAGACCTTCACAACGTTTTCTTAACAGTATGCCTTCTTCTACCAAGACTACTCGGTATCTGCATTATCCTGTTCAGCTTTGATTGAGGAGTTTTCTGGGAATTCAACCAATCATGTTTAATCATATCACGATCTTTTTCCACACCCATAGTCCGTTTCATAATGAGATCAATTATAATACAGATTTTTCATAAAGATACAGAGTTTTCATAACTATACAGGTTTTCAATCCATTGAAAATCCAATTCATTGGCGGGTGGTTATATTGAAGGTTCGGTTCAGAATAAAATCGGCATTTCCAATACAGTATTGAAATCTATCGAGACTAGCAATAATGAAATGAGTGTAAATATTCCTTCCATTTCCATATCAGCGTGACTTGGAATTAACTTTTGAAACTGCACAATAAATAATCTCGATATTTTTAATAAATCAGATCAATTACAATTATTAAGTTCAATATAATATAAATGGAATGTTTATAGTTTTCTAAATCCATGGTAATAACCGAGGTGATACCGTTAATTACAATTTTGTAGAATTTTTCAAAGAAATACGAGTAATTACTGTCATCAATATAACAACAAATATAACTATAATATCTCTAGTTCTTCATTATTTATCGGGTTAAGGAAAAATAGTGTATGCAACTCTCATGTAATGGTTATTAATACAGTTGCTCGTTTCGTATCCCGATTAATGCTCGTGTATTTAAACCCATCTTCACATGATCGTTGCATATACTATTGTGTGGATATGTTTTATGATCACTATGTCCATTCCATCATTCATCTTATACTCATAGCACAATTCTCTTTTGACTCGCTAGTTTCTGGCCTTCGGATAGCACTACTTGACTTGTGTGAATATTGCTTTGAAAATAAACTTGTTCCAGAGAATACAGACAGTTTTTTTTTCGTACATAAATATATACATTAAAAATATCAGCAGTTCACAACTATTATATTCATTTATTTGAACAAACCTGAAAAAAATGGATTGCTAGATTTGCGTTGAATTGTTTCATTATCATTATTACTACATGTAATTGAAATACACGTCATGCAAAATGCAAATGTTCGGATGCTACATCCTGCGTCTGCATTTGACTTGAATCGCATTTCCTCTATAACTAATCATTGATTGAACGTGTGTCTGTTGGGGGAGACAGGGCCGGCTCTGAATTTGTTCTGAAGTGGAAAAACGTTCAAAATTCACGTTCTTATTTCCGGCTATGTTGAAATTTAGAATTGAAATGCATTCGATACTAGAATTTTCAATCAGTATTTCGACACACTCAACTTAAGGTTTATCGATTAAATCAGCTGAACTGATTTATACAGAGCGTTTTACGTGCAAATATATTCTGTAAGTTGTTGGCATTGCTGAAGAAGGTAATTTACTCCGTAATGATGAGTATCAATACTAGGAGATCCATCTTTGGGTGATCACCTCATCAGCATTGATTTAGTTGATGTTGCTTTGAAAACAAGAAGCAAAAACATATGAAGGCAATCTCTCCATGAGAGCACCTACATAGTTAACCGCCAAATGTAGTAGAATTATTATTGGAATGGTTTTTGATTAGATATGATTGTGATTCCATTGTGAATACGAAGAGACTCAAGTTTGAATGTCATTATTTTGTGCTGGATGGATTCCTTCTTCATAGTTTTCTAAGTTCTCAAGTTACTACAATCTGAGGAAATACGAATTAATCTCTAGAACTTCATCATTTGTATAGATTCCAATATTCATTCTTATTTTTTCAGATTGTGGTAGGTTCAGAATCGAAAAAACTACGAAGAAAGAGACTCTCATTTCGAGAATTAGCATAACCTAAATTTTCAATTGTAATATTTCGAGTAAGGCATAAAAGTAATTTATTCATTGTATAGTCAGACCAATTAGAACTGTTCCATCATAACATCAGTTTCGGTTGATTTTGTCATGATTCAATTTCGTGTTCAGATAAAATGCAAAAATAATGATTGGATTTTGGTTTAGGAAGGATTAAGCAGCCGTTTTGAAAGATAGTGCCTGTCCATAGATAGTACTTTATGACTAGAGTGTAACGTTTGAGTTTAACTAATTGAATGAAGTTTTTTACAACATCAGGTCACCGAAGCTTTCGTTTAATCAGTTGGACCTTGGATCCTGAAGATACCAAAAAGCGAAACATGCATTTATTTATGAAAAAGCAAATATATATCAAAAACCATTTCCTCTTGATTATAAACGATTATATAAGCTGGGCCCTGGGAGCAATGGAGACCCATTATTTAATGAAAGAAACTGAATTGTATCTCTTTTTTCAAATGATTCGAATATGAGTGTGCACTCGAAGTACAAAATTGGTGCTGTAAAATAAGTGTGGTAGTAGTGGTGTTTGTGTTAAACCGAATGCCATCGACTTCTATGGAAGTCCTCCATCAAGTATGGCTTGTAACTGACCCCCTACTTGTTATTCGCAGACCTGTCAACCATGAAACATGGCATGTTATTATATCCATTTTTATAGAGAAAATTTCATACTAGAATCTCTGCCCCGTTGAGGATTCAAATCCCGACCTCGATCAGGAGCCGGACACACAACCGCAGCACCAACCCATTGCAAACATAATCAGACGTAGCATACCTAGTGTCAAGGACACGATTTACTCGTAGGATTTCCTATACGTGAATGCATTTTCTCTTGTGTGGAATGAAACCTCACGTATGTAATCCCATTACTGCGGTTTGTAAAGAATCGTAACAGAGAAAGTTATTACTGAAATTGTAATTGAATTGGAAACCGGCTGAAATAGCTACCGATCTTGTTGGGAAGTGGAGAACGTATTCATTCCCCTCAATGTTACTGGTCAGGTGGGTTCAAAAAATACAGGGAGGTGTGAAGCGTCAAACATTTACGAAAAAACGTTTGTTTGAAGTTTTTTGATCATGGAAAACTGCGTTTCTCCCTATTGCAAATTTTCACATATCAAGCCTGTATCAGCAATTCAATTACCATCAACATTGAACTGAAGTAGATGAAGAAAAATGTTATGCTGAAAACAGACCAATGTTCTGTTATCACCCCATCCCCGGAAACATTTGGATTTATTTCGACTCCTTCAGGAACATGACCTCAGCGGTTAGTTTTCGATCACATTACCAATATTTTGGACTTCCGGAAAATTCCGAAGATTTGACAGCGCATTATTCATTATATGAAAATACAAGTTCTTCAATGTTTCAGTATGAGTGTGAAAAGTAGATAAACTCCTGGTCGAATGATTGTATTATGCAAAGCTCAAGCAGATGGCCCGGGATATGTGGGAGGTCATGTTAGCCGTCATTTGACTTATTTTTGCAGTGATTTGATAGGAAGGGGGTCAACTTCATATTTATTAACTCATTTTTCGTTCGTAGAACTGAGAGAACTCCCAGAATTGTATTTTGACTTCCAATTCAAACATAGCTGCCATTGTCCTAGAACACTGAGAAATACTACATTTCACTATTTTGCTTTTAAATACCATTCAAGATGCTTTCGGAAATTGTACTAGTATTTTCGTAATTATTAGTGTCTGAGTTATTATTTCTGGGAAATATTTGTAGTTTTTCTTCTCCGTGTGTAGCCTAAAATGACAT
Source organism: Zygogramma bicolorata (assembly GCA_032362365.1). Classification (NCBI taxonomy): domain Eukaryota; kingdom Metazoa; phylum Arthropoda; class Insecta; order Coleoptera; family Chrysomelidae; genus Zygogramma; species Zygogramma bicolorata. The sequence continues at coordinate 2,007,808 of JAVJAQ010001639.1, read as the reverse complement.
ATCATGTTCAAGGTCAACTTGTGGATCTATCCAATTTCTCATTGAATAATGCAAAAAGTAATAGTGTAAACTTCAAATATCATTAGTTCAATTGCAACGAGAATCGATGTAAGATTTTGATTTCAATTCCACCATTTGACTTCTCTTTCGACAAGAATTATTTTACATTATAAATGATCAACTGTAACTTGTGTCGTGAAGCAAATGAACGATTATTCCATATTTCAGTTCACTTATATAATCTATGGAAAATTTGTTCGCCCTTGGCATTAACACTGAATAAATCATGCGTTATGTTTACTTATGTGGAATTGATTTACAACTCTATATCAAGCGGGCTGTGTTTCTCTAACGAGCGTCTAATATGGTCTTCATATTACCTTTTTGTTTGAACTCAATTATATTCGTGATCAAATTGATAAGGATCACTTAAGGCTGAATTGGTGTGCTTGTTATGTTGTATACGTTCCGTGATAGCTCACGTGACCGTTTTTCTAATATCATTAGAAACTCTCGTGAAGTCACAGGATTTCGGAGTAGTTTTCGTAGCGTGTAGCCGGAAATGAACTTCATATCGATTCAAAATAATCGTTTTTCGAGAGTGGTTTTGGGATGTGATTGTGTAGAAAAGAACCTGCAGAATATTCTGGAGGTGTTTCGAAAATTAGGTGAATGGTTTCTTAACAGATTCAATCATCCAAATACCAAAATTGAAACCCTTGTACCCTGAATCTTACGAGGCTTTGAGGTCTGACAAACAATTGATTTTTTATTGAAAGGGTAAAACTCATTTCTCAAACGAATTTTCCGCATTCAACCTGATCCCAAGGTCTAAAGCAAAAATTCTTCTTTCGAAACTTGCATGATACTTTGTTGATTCCTGCTGATTCCACCAATAGAAGCAGCAATATTGAAAATCTTGAAGTTGTAGGTCCCATAGCCCCGAAACTACACGTAAAGTATTTTTTCTACAAATGTCAGTAAAAGTATAATTTTTGACGCATGCTGTCAGTGTCTAAAATTCCATTTTATGACACTGGTGTTTAAAGTAAATCATTTTTAGCACCAGTGCTAAAAGTGATTCATTTGTAGAGAAAATATAAAAACATAATTCAAAATGAAGTGTTTATTCAATTAAACGTACAATCAGTGGAACTGCAAAAATTATGATAAGAAACTCCATGGCCAGTCTCATTGGTAGATGTATTAGGATTTATTTTGGTGAAGCTTGTACCAGAGCAGAGAACGATGTTATCCGCCGCAGTTTTCCACAAAATTTGATCCGAAATGTTCTGTTTCCTTTGTAGCGAGTCTTCTATATAACCCTCTTCTGCTGTACTGGACTTCCATCCACCGTGTCTGGTAGTAAGACTAGCACCAGAGCCCGCCTTCAAACTTGCTGAGGAACGTCGGAAACAATGTCCAGTATAAAGATGGGAATCAGGCAAATTTAGAAATTCAGCAATTTTTGGCGGGCATCCTACCAAATGTGTTGATTCCAACTGGAGTCCTGGCACATTTATTTTTAATGCATTTTATAAAAACTCTTGAATGATTTATATCCACTGGACGCCTTCGGCGTCGTGTCCCAAACTTCCCTTCTCACAAAATAAAATATCACTTTTATCACTTATATCATAAATAACTATTTCTGTCCGTGAACACTTTTTTCTGAAGGACTAGAACAATAATTCTTCCTTCCAATTTTGCATGGTACTTTGTTGATTCCTGCTGATTCCAACAACAGAAGCAGAAATATTGAAAATCTTGAAGTCGTAGGTCCCGTCACATAGCCCCGAAAACTTGATATTTTTGTGTCCGTGGACCCTGTTTTTCGGGGCGCTGATAGCTTGATTTCCTCAAAAGATCCCATTCCATGAAATGTATGCAGTGTTTTCTGATGAATGGCTTGTAGCAACTACAATATTTCTGTAACAATTCCAAAAAGGACCAAAAAGTAAAATTCGAGAACACGAAAATGAAATACAATATGAAATCAGTATTGAGTACATCTTTCAAAAACATCGTAAACGTTGATGAAATTCCGATTCACTAGCTGAGGATTTGTATTTCTGCTTCAATAAGTAATCACACTGTAATCTAAAATTGAAATTCCTATTGCGTGGGCTCGACGTGATCTAACGGCGGAAATTACTTCGTGACTGACAGGAAAATAGACATAATTTCCAAAGTTTGCTCTCAATTTGGAACACGTGTATTTCGATAATTTCCTCTAGAAGAGAAAACTCCATTTCTTTTACGAGGTCGTATTCACTTGAAGGAATTGAAGGTGGAAAGTAGAATCAAACCTTCCCCTCGGGAATTGGACCTGAATGAAGTAGTGAAAAAAAAATTTATATGAATTCACAGGCATATGATAGGGCGGGAAGTATGAATTGCAATGCTGATTCCAGCATCCAGCCAATCCAACTGAATCCAGCGGCTTTTTTCCAAATGCTGGTTCCAGCGTAGAGGCGGTGCGATTACGCAAATGTATCAAATTCAAAATGTGTTAGTTTTTGTCTTTAATAGACGCCTTTTGTAAAACAGCGAGACAACATGTTGTTGCGACAATATGCCAGGGAAAAAAAGCCAAGAAATTTGATTCTTTATTCGATTCTTGACTGCCGCACCAGGAGGAAGAGTTTGCTTAGTATGCTTGAACGTTTCTTCAGTCTGAAAATTTGCATAGATGAATATTTGTTCTGATATAAATTTTTCCGCTGATAAGTGGTCAATAAATCAATGAGTTGATTGGCAATTGGCAGCGAAGTCTACATTGATAACGACTAACACAACCCAGAAATGTATCTTAGACTGGATTATGGCTCACGTTTTAGGTATATTGTTCCTGTGTTCGATTTTGAAGTTTCCTTAGTTTACATTTTGTCTAGGAATAATCCCAACATATATCCCTTCTACACCAAGCTCAATCGACCAAAATGCGTGCGTTCCATAATTTTCAAAATTTTGTTGTTAGCAAACGCTTTCGTGTATAATAAATTGAAGATGAAATCCTTGATACCTGTGGTATCAATTTATCATACACTCAAGTCATCAGCCGAGCAAACTTTCGAAAATCATCGATGTGCACACATATCAACCACTCCTGATATAACCCCCGTATGATACGCCCTCATTCCAATTTATACCTACGATAATTCTCATTTATATTTCACTCAAAGGCATTGTCTTTGATGTTGTATTCGATATTTCTCACTTCATAACATATAACCCTGGAATTGTAATCTCAAGTCGTTTATTTTGATCTTAGATAGCAAAGAATTAAGAAACCAAACCAGAATGGATATACCTAGATAACACCAAATGAGTAGAGGTTTTTATTAGTAGTAGAGTAGTATCAAGTAAAAAGCTTGATTGAATAAATAAACAAAAAAACTCATTGCAGTCATGTATTTCTTGTTTCCATATTCTATTGGATCCCTCTGGATTTAGGACATTGCGAAAAATCCAGCTGGATTGCAATACCTAGTGGGGAGATTGGGCTTGTTGAACGACTAGAGATAGTTCAAAACGTAAACATGAAAATATCCATAGAATCAAGCGTTGTTTCAGTTTTTGTGTTGAGTACCTATTCCCAACGAGACGAATTGCTTTTTTTTCGAATAGAATCAATCCAGTAGCTGCAATGTATGTTTTGATGCCGAATAACACACATGGGAACAGATTTTTAGGATCTGTGTCTTATAGATCAACAGGAGCTGGCTTGATGTGAATTATTTCTTGGCTATATATTCAGAAAAAAATCCTGGATAGACGTGCCGCGGAGAATTTTGCGTTAAATATCAATTTTCATCACGTATTGACCAGCACAATTCGATGTTCTTGAATATTCTTTCCATATTGCGCCACTGAATTGATAAATAAGTTGTTTTGCACTTCACAAACCATTACTGAGAGTGAAAAATTGAACTGGAGATAAGAGTTGTAATTTGATTTGATTCATGGTTCTGCTACAATCTACGATACAGTTTCTGACCGTTCATCAATTTCAAAAAATGACAATAAATAAACGACATTGTGTTCGCAGATATTTTAATACATATCTATTGTCGATATATTTTACGTCAGATCTCACACAGACATTTGAGATCTCTATGAACCAAGGTTTCACATTATTCTTCAAATTTGCGTTCAAAATAATGCTATTTCTATATAATTTGCGATGAAAAAATAATAATGAGGATGTCGTCAAATTAATCATGACTGGCTGACGAATTGATTTCGAACACGAATACTAAACTTTGTGAATTTATTACACCGCAGTGAATTGTGTATCATTACGGGAAACTTTGGGTGAAGCCGTTATTTTTCCTAATCACTGCCGCATTAAGGTGAATGATTTAAGTTTTAATTGCTCAATCATCGAAAAACAATTTTGGATATGAAGGAGCATGGCGAACACAATTCGAAAAAGTGATTCTTCCAAACATTCAGTCGATATTTCCTCCCATTATACACATCATTTATACATCCATATCTTTAGTATGAGAAGAATATCGCTATCCAATGAAAAATTGCATATGCATAATGTCAATCAAAGTACATGTGAAAGGACTGACTACACCTCTTCCAACTGTAATCCAGAGAATATCAGTCCCCAGATTCTATTTCACGAATTCGATTGTCGAGTAGCTCAGACTGTGACTGTAGAATGCGCTGTACCGAAAATATACGCATATTCTAAACAATTCGATAATCGAATTCGTGAAATAGAATCTGCTCCCAGAAGTTATTCAGAAAATATCAACAAAAAATGCCACACTTTCTTGTACGATTATCACTGATAATGGCTTTACAAAACCACTACACGTGTTATATATAATAGCTCCCTCAAGCAGGATTAATTTATCCTGGTTGAGTTTTGTAGACCCATTGTCAGTGAAAATCGTACAGAAAACTGTGATATTTTTCGTTAATATGGATTTTCAACAATAAGTATCGACCAGTTGAATTCAATTTAAGAAAATATCAATTGTAATTCATTTCAGTCTAATTCAAAACATATTAATTGTAATTCAGATTGGACTACTGTAATGCATAAAGTATTGGACTGAGAGCCAGTAACAGTTTTGCGTGATTATTTAGTTAAGGCCTATATTTTGAGAAAGTGTTGTGGAGGGCCGAACTCAGTGCCATCCGTGAAAACAGGTCCTGGGAGCGGTTCCAAAGGGGTGGCGGAACGCCCCCAACTTGCAAAAAATCGCTCATCTTTTTATTATTTGGTTAAGGCTTATATTTTTTTCAGCAGTCCTCTGGTAGCCAACAATCATCGAGATAACATTGGCGGATCGATCGGACTGTTCCGAGTGGGTGGCGGAACGCCCCTAACATGTCGAAAAATCGTTGAACTTTTCATTATTTAGTTAAGCTTCAGTTTTTAGTATGTTATTGTGCTGATGTTTTTAAGTGTGTATAACATTTGGCGGAACAAAATGTCGTTTCTAAATACCTGGCGGAACGATCCGGTAGCACTGTGGGTTTTTCTGGGTTTCCATATAGTTGAAATAGCAAATGAGCTAGCGTAAAAATCATTTAGAATACCCAGAGAGAGCGCTTCGGCACCCAAGAAAATAACATGATATCTTGCTAGCGTTTACTGTTCTGATTTATGTCTCGCTTCCATATGCCTTGCGAGGATTTAACTTTTTCGGTTGTATTATTCCATTATTACCAATACGGATTCCAAATTGATGAAAGTACCAATAATGCTCTATTCTCCTTTTCATATGAGCTATACGTGAATATCAATGCTGGAGATATTGTCGCTGTAGTGTTTTCATCACGAATTTTGATCACGAAATGACTTTGCTGTGGAGTTCCACAAGGATCAGTTTGAGGTCCTGGTCACTGCCTGGTTTAGGTTAACGACCTACTGGACATTGTCATAACTGCTCTAATTATCTTAGGGACCCATTATAGATAATCGCCTGAAATAATTCGAAACTATCTGCTGGTTGTTTCGCGGGGAGCATCATGCATTAATTGAATCCCATTTTATCATTGGAATCTGTGTAGATTTTACAGGAAAGAGCTGTCAAATATATCTGCAAACCTAAACCAAGAGGCACGTGTAGGCTGTTGCTCGTTGACCAAGATTGACTAGTTACTTCATTTATTCTGGAAACTGTCTATATTGTGCAAAAACATATCCGGAACTTTGAAACCACTTCCCATCTTAGCACCCCTCAGGGTATGAGAAATTAGGTCTGGTTGCCAATACCGACGTATTCCCTTGTCAGATACTCTTTCTGTTATGATGACATGAATATGTATAACCCACTACCAAACCATATTTGAGAACAAAATATAAATATAACAGAAGTCAGAAAACACTTGAAAATATATTTCGATTGAGAGACCCTATTATCGTTTATTAGAATTATATAATGACCTATTCTGATTTTGAACAATCCACATCCAAATTCCCAATATTTCTGATTATCAGATTCTTGTTGTGATTTACATATTTTTTTTAACATGACTGTTTTTCAAATATATACATAACATCATTTCTTTCGACAATGAAGAATATTTTTATTAACTCATTCAGCATCCCGAAAATAACCCCCAAAGTTATACTTTTGATTTAGGAAAATTCTGTTCGTTTATTCATTTTTTGAGAAGTATTTGGGCCAATTGCACAATTCGGCTTTGATTGTGGTTTATCCAAACTACGTTTTATTGCTATCAATTTGCCAATCAGATTCCTTGTTCTTTAGAAATCAAACCTAGCTTAGTTCAAACTTTAATTAAATGGAGGGGTGCAATTGGCCCTTCTTGTGATAATAATATTCAAGTTAAAAAATTGAGATGTGTTTATGAATTTGTAATACAAGTCGCAGTTTTCTAGATTTTTCCAATGGAATAATTGCACATAAATTAGTTCGTAGAGACCACAGTGAAAGACAAAGAATTTTAATAGTTTTTCATTTGTAGAAGTGTTAGACTCTGGTCAATCTGCCAACATTTAATTCGTCGGCCCAAAAAAGCCCCTTAAATTTGGCAAAGAGACACCAGTGCTGTGCTGACAAAACGCTTTCTCAATATTGAAGGCATTTGTGAATTATGATCCAAGTTGGATCGATTCTTGGCAGAAAGACCAGTCTAGAACAGTTCTTTATTTCGATAATAATACGTCCACGAGCATTTGTGGGATATATATTATGTTTTTCACTGGCGCAATTTCAATGTTACTATAAAATCAGTTAGTGCGGCCGACGATAATTTGACGCATTATGTGAATAATGCAGCAAACTAGGGAACTAGTCTGTTCCTTGCAAAAAATGTCCTTCTAATAAAAAAGTTTTATTGTTTCCAAAAGTATGTGGAAAATGGAACTTCTTCAAATATTTTGAGCATTCGAAATAAAAGAATCATTCGAAAAAATAATTATATTTTGTCTCCAAATTATATCACTAGAGACGAAGCGACACTATTTATAACAATTCCACACATTCACTTCATAGTTCAATCAAATTAATATTTCTCATTCTAAGTTATTCCTTCCTGAAACTCAATCGTTTAAAACGCGAAAATTGTAACTTCGTCCCCTCTCATGCGCTATGCCTTTTTTCAATTGTTTTGCAATTGTACTTCCAACCCTGATATAATTCATCATATTTCCAAATTAATTCCTCACCACAATCGAATACAAAATATTGAAGTGTTGCTTCTTCAAAACTTGATATGACATTCAATTACTATCATTTTTTCGTGGTTACATTTTCAATCATAACAGTATATTATAAAACGATCATGTATTGATACCCTTACAAGAGAGTTGCATACGCTATTTTTCTACACCCGATAAATAATGAAGAAATATAAATATTATATTTATATTTGTATTGAACTCAATAAAGTAATTACTCGTATTTCTTTGAAAAATTCTACAGAATTCTAATTAATGGTACTACCTCTGGTGTCATCATTGATATAGGAGAACTATGAACATTATATTCATGTTTAACATACTTATTGTAATTATTCCGATATCTTGAACATATTTAGATTATTCATTGTGCAGTTTGAAAAGTTTTCTCTAGATCTCACTGATCTGTGAAAATGAAGAAATTATTTTCATTCCCAAAATCCTATTTCTTGAGTAAGATGCCTGATAGCATTGGTGATTCCAATGATTAGATTTTGTTCAGATTCTTGTGGCCAAAAAACAATCAATATCAAGTTAATTGTCACATTGTCATTTCGCCATTTTGATCTGATTTGTAACGATGTTTTTATAGTGACTTTCCACTGATTTCGTTGCTAATTTTTTATCGTATTATAGTATTAGATTTGAATTATTGTTGTTAGTTTTGTCTGAGATTTTTGCAAACTGTATCGTTTTTGTATGGACATTTCAGGTCTACAAATATAGAAGTTCACCTTCATTCTATACCCAAAGTAACTAAACTTCACCTATTGGAAATCAATATTTTGAATGCACCTCTAAGTGAGGTTCGTTCATGAGGCGATATAATGAAAACTATTTGCACTTTCTTGATAAATCGTGGACCACAATTCTTATCAATATGAAGTATGTTTTTCTATTCAAACATTTGTCAGACCCTTTTTGTAAAATTCCATTTTTCCCACTATTTTCCACAACAGTTTTGATGCTCAAGACAAACAATAGTATCAGTTCTTCTGGAACATTATATTGTCCAAAAATTGCTTCTTTCCCATTGATGACTCAACTGTGTGTGATGAATAATTTCTGTAAATTGCTGATCTTTAACAGTGAATAAAACTAAAGAAAAACTGTAACTCTGCACTAATAACAGTATACTTTGCGATCAGTGTCTCATTCGACGTATTCTCGAAAAGACAAAGGTTTATTTTTCATATAAAAACCACTTCTTACCGGCCAATCAAATAAAAATAGTAAAACGCGACTCCACATTTTCACATAGTGTGAATTTAGCTGCAGACAACACTGAGAAGAGCGTGTAGGCGACATCTGTACGTATGTTACGAAAACCTCCGATAGCTCAAGTATCAACCAGAAATCAAGCAATCGTATTTTGCCTAGGTAGTTCATCCCAAACTTTCACAGGTATAAATGAACACACCAGGGTTTCTAGGCATTTTATTCTTGAGCATCCAGCTCCTTTTTTCCGAATTTCATCCTGGATCCGCCACTGGAATATATGTCGTTTGTTTCAGGGGAATCGTGCCGCCAGCAGCCCAGCTGTCTCCCGACCAGCCATTCGGATCGATCCGGTCGCTGACGGTGGGTCGAGAGGTGGCCAGCTTCCCGCTGTCCCGGACGCCCACGCCGCCTCCAGTCACCTTCGAGAGGTGAGTTCATTTGACAACTGATACATCAGGGGCGTTGCAGAATTTTGCCATGCACTGTCAGATTGTCATGAGTCCTTTGAGAAGGTACATTTGGGGTTGCGTTGGCGACGCAATTCCATTTTTTCGATGTGTGTACGGGGTTGGGGTAAGATTAAAGCCAAGTTCGTGGGGTCGCCACCCTTGTCTCGCGGCCGCCATCTTGGAAAAATGGTTGCATTAATTGGTTTTCGCGCTTTATCTGCCAAACTATTCATACTACAGAAAATTCACACAGATATATTGTGTTGAAAATTGAAGTCTCTACAACTTCATTTTCATTACTTTCTATCTTAAAATCAAGAATGACAAATAGTTGGAAATTTAGGAACAAATTTCATTCTCGGCGAATTTTTTTCTATTCATTTTACAATAAAATGATATCAGAACATTCTTACAGGGGAGCTTCCAAAAATGAATCTCACCATGAATATTTGATTTCGTTAATTTTTCAGAGTTGTACAACGCTCCGACATTGACTATAATCGCAATAACTCCTTAGGAGACATACAGAAATGAATAATTAGGCTAAGTTTTCTATTACCTTTTAATTATTTACCTATACTATTTGTCATCATTACTATGTCATCATTGATTAGTTATCCCCACTTTGGTTTTATTTATTGGTTTCAAAAATAATTTCAAATCCGAGTGTACATTTACGAGAGAATCCTATGCAGATAAGAAAAGTCCAGATAACCGTTTAAAGATGAAAACGGCATTATTCCTTCCACTATCACTATAATAATGGTAACATTGATCATTATCCACATCGTTTTTTGCGATTGCTTGATCAAGCAAGGTTTCTAATCCTTTCGCCTTCACACTTCTTATTTTAATTTTTCCTATGAGTTTCTTACAAATGAATCAATCACTCATGGATATCACATTGGCACTCTTGGAAAAGTCATAATGCTTATCACAAAATTGAAAATCTTTTCCACAAAACTCAAAGCCGTACCTGCAAAACTCAAAATGCTTTTGGTTGCATACGTCTGCACGTGGGGAAATACCTAGCACAACCGGAAAAATAAGTAGAGTAGAAAAAACCAGCTACGCCTTCTTTGGCCAATAATGCTAATGATAATTTTGATAATAGTAATAGCAGGTAAATGTTTTTTTATCTCCAAACGGTTATCCGGACCTTCCTCACCTGCATACTGTAAATGTACACTCAGATTGAAAATTATTATAAAAACTAATAAAATTAAACCAAAGTTTTGAGGTGGGGAAAAGGGTCGATAACTCATCGATATTATCATATCAATGTTGATACAAATATTAATTTCATAGCTAATGAAATGGTGATAGGAAACTGAGCCTAATTATTCATTTTTATATGTATCCTAAGGAGCATTCGAAAATACAGTCAATTTCGGAGCGCTGTAAAACTCCAATGAATGAACAAAATTACAAAACTTTATAGTGGAAATGAACCCCCCTCCTATGGAAATGTTCCGATGTCATATTATTGTGAAGTAACCAGAGAAAAAAAGATTTCACAGAAAAGAAAATATTTGTTCCAAAATTTTCAACTATTTTCGTTCAAAACCTTGTTATTTACGATGAAGATTAATGGATATGAAGTTGAATAACGTGATGAAGAGAATTCAATTTGCAAAAAAAAAATATTCATTTGAGTTTCCTGTAAAATAAATAGTTTGGTAGATGAAGCGCGAAAACCATATGGTGCACCCCTTTTTCCAAGATGGCGACCGCGGAACGAGGCTGATAAAATTGTATCCTCTGAGAAACACAGCCTAAATCCTGAAGAATGAAACATTTCATTGGTCTACATGAAATTACCACAGTATCTTTCTCACTAACAATGGCTTTATCAAATTGCGACACGTGTTTCGCTAACCAATAGCTTCCTCAGACAGGATAAATAAATAGTTGAGAAAAACACGTGTCGCGGTTTTGTACACCCATTAATAGTGAGAATTATACAGGAATCTCTTGTATTTTGTATTAGATATGAATTCAATAATTGTTGTTTTGTTGAATTATCATTTTCATCAGGTATTGTTGCAATATTGAGGTGAAAAGTATCAGTTCTTCTAATGTTATGGACAATACCATCAAATATATGCTTAATGATATTTGAAATTTCACCCAACTAGTAGTAGTTGTAAATGCTTTTCATGGTAAATTCGCACCGAACATTATCTACTTAGATTGAAGATCTTCAGCAAGTAGGCATTGTTACTAAATTTCTACGCCATACTATGAAACATGACAGTGTCATTCCGTAATACTACAAAGAGAAATGCTCAAAGGAAAAATGTCTGACCCATTGGGATTTTCAAAAAAAACTGCCCATCGCACGGAATCGTCCAGAAAATTTCCTGCAGTTACCGCGGATTAAATCATCAGTGAAAATTTTTAGTCGAATGTAGCCGCCCCCCTAGACAACTTGATCACCACCCGATTTGAATAATATTATTTAAATTCCAAATCATTTTGAGCATACTAATGGAAAATAAAAACCAATGCAAAAATCACCTAAATTCATTACGTTGTGGTAGTCACAATTTTGGATTGTTGGGGAAGAAATAGGTTTCGTACCTTCGATAAACCATTATTGATTGCCAGCAGTATAATGAGCCTAATTGTCTAATAGAATATTCTCAATCAAAAGTCCTGATTAATTTATAAGGATACATTTTTTCTCGAAATGAGGAATAAGAAGTTCCACGCTTGTTCAATTTTTAAGTAATTTTTAGGAAGGGATCAGGCACGATATATACAGACATACAATTTTTGTTTCACATTACACTGTTTTTCCTTGCGAGGGTATCTACGAAAACACAAAGCTCCCACTTTCATATTATCAATATCAATTGCATTGCGACAGCATCGAATACGCTGCCAACAGTATACCAAAGAACCAAAGATTATCAGTCTCGAAACTTTAAATTCAATGCCACTGCTTTGATTATAATTTCAATTTTGTATGAACGAACTATAAAACATCATTCTCTTTATATTTGGGTGCTCGATTGTGATGGGCCCAGGTCTGATGATTGATGAATTTGCCCAGCTATGAATGGATCTACAGCCTGTGTATCAAATTGGTCTCAGTGAGCAACATTTTTCTTTCGGTATGCAATATACAGTACGAATGTAGAAAGTACTTCTACCTCTCTATATTTTTGATAGGGACTAGATATGTAGATTGGACAAAATTTACGTAGAAGGGCATAAATTTGATTTCTTTTTGTTGATGAAAATCAATAGTGTGGGCCACTCGCCACCTAGAGTGCTTTATCAACCTTTTTTGAAATAGAAATCAACTTGACTAGCCGTTCTTGAGCTATTGAATTGGTGACGAAACACTGATTTCTCCATCAAAAAGTACTGAGAACCTAGTTTTTCGTAAATTTCCAACCTTGATATGCAATCCTGTTGAAAAGTTACGGGTGAGGGTAGCTTTTTACGTCTTCACTGTACTTTTTATGTCTATAGGTAGTGTGAATTGTTTCGAAAGAATATTCAAACAACTAGCTACAAAATAAAATTGTTGATAATATTTTTCAAACTGATAACTAAGGTTTATTTTTTTTTCAGAAATCCAAACATGGTTCAGATCCCAGATGAAGAAAGGCTAGTAGACACACATTTCGAACAAGTACCGATTCATCGAAATGAACCAAGAAAATCTGTTTCAATAGTATTACCTGCAGAAGAAAAAGGATGACCAATATATCTTTAGTAATTTTGAAAGTCGGAACCAATATAATTTTCTAGTTATATAGAAACCACCCAATATCTTCGGATACTGGATTATTAGCGTTAAAAGACTTTAGGACTTCGTAATACTGTCTGATGAGTGTGAGTTTTTACCCATTTGATCGATGACAGTTAAATCAATGTTGATGTAGTTCGTTGAATATATTTCCAATGATATAAGATATCATGTTCAGGAAGTGGATGATTCTATTGAAGAAAAAAACTCATTTGAAAAATTGTTCGCTTTAATCTGACGACTTCTCTAGTCATAGTCACGAGAGGGCACATGATTGTTTCTTGCCTTAGGTATTTATATAATAGTAAACTTTCGACTAACTCTAACAAAAATTGTATGTGTGTATTCCAGAATAATCATTCGAACAAAACGAACTCATGATTCAGTAATAATAAGTATTGAATCTCGGGGTTTCTCATGATTAAAGGATACGAGTAAACTGCATCCTGTATGTCAAAGCCCTTGACACATGAGAAACGTTCACGAAATTTGACGAGGAATAATTTCACTAGAATCAATCCAAGAAGTTGCAAAAAATAGTAGTGGCCTGTAGGAATAATAAAGTATTCCTGCTTGAGCAAGCTGTTGTATAGCGAAACACGTGTCGTGGTTTTGCGAACCCGTTATCACTGAGTATCCTACAGAAAACTCTTGTAGTTTTCATCGAATATGGAAGTTCGTTAAGTGATGGCCAGTTCAATTCAAATTCTGAGAATGGGATGCAACTGATTGCCTTCATCAAAATACTTACCAGCTGTAGCATTACAGCTCTATCAAGTCGCCCCAAGGTAGATAATTGTGTGGAGTTAAAATTGGAAAAATTAACAGATTTTCCTACAAAAATTTACGAAGAAACCTTGATATGGGAAAGAAATACTCCTCAATTAGTTTTCTTTGTATGCATCCTTATAGTCTGTGATTTTTCTTTGCGCATATTTCATTGTGTCGAAAAGCAATTCGACAATTTTTGTCAAGATTTCTCAGCTCTTGTAATTTTTCATGTCCATCTAGGAATATTATCATTAGCATTTGAAACTTCGAAAAAATCAATGTAAATGCTAATTTGCATCTCTCTTTTGGTTCGCGTGATATTCTTTGAGCAGTACAGGTTTTTTCCTCTCGCACGAACCTGAAGATGAAAAATATGGTAGGAGAAACCACTTTTTCTCTTATCGACGTTTTAATGTATTTGGAATTCTCCACAAATTTTAATTTCTTCTCACTAAATTACTTCTGCAATCTGAGAAATGTACAAAGTCGATTGGTATGAGCCACTTGTATGTTTTAGCTCAATTTTGAGTGAAATCATCGAAAAATGAAGTGAAAATAGAAACAAAAAGATGAGTTGAGTGTGGAGTGGGAAGAGAAAAGAAATGAGAAGCACAAAACCCATAATCTCATTATTATATAACTTAATCACTGTGCAGAACAAAATTTGCAGATTAAATGATGGTATGATCATAGTGGTTTCTGGAATGAAGAAAAATCAACACTGGTCAACTTCTAGCTTGCTGATAATTTATTTCAACTCATTATTTCCATAAACACCTTGAATTTGCGTTGTTCCTTCTTTTGTCTTACTTTTCAATAAATCCCCCACCATTGAAGATTTATTTCTATAGACTCGAAGTTATGGTTTTCAATCATACTTTATTATGATCGTCGTCAGCACCCGAAGACGATTGCGAATACCAGCAATCGAAACGTCTTGAGTACACTCAACTTGAAACTTTGTTTCAACATTTTTTCATAATATTTCATTCAATTTCTTTATTCACATTCTTTGACTAGTATTTCATATTTATTTCATTTGTTTAATTTTTTTTACTCATATTCGATATCTCGATTTTTTGTAACAACAGTATTTTCTTTCATAAATCAATCCCTAATTTCATTAATGACCAGTAATTTGAGTTCGATTTGATTTTATCACTTGATTTGTATTTTTATCCTTCCGTTCTTAGCAACAGGTTTCAATAGGGTTAAAAAAATATAGACAATGGAAGTCCGAACCATTACCATTCATTCTCCTTAATCATTACAATCCATATTGTATCAGACTCATATCAAACATATCAACAATCATCAATCCCAAATAAGGACAGGTTGAACATATCAAGAGTTGAAGAACAAAAAATATATCATTCATATATTCATTTGAATGTTATTCATTGAATTTTCCATAAAATAATATAATTTTTATGTTTGTCTGTCCGTCTGTGCCAAACGCTTTCCAGAAGTTGTTTCACACTGACAGTCGAAATGTTTTTCCACAAGTCGGTTTTTCATTTTTTCATACCTACATCAAATTTCAATGTACATAATGTCACTGCATTTTATAGTAGAGAAATAATTAAGACGTGATATCGTGTTAGAGTAATAAGTTGAGGCTGATTACATATTAAGATTTTAGTACGGTAGCTTTAGGTTGTTTTTACTCGACAGTGTAATTCTTGTTATATAAGGCTCTATGACTTGCTCATATAGATATTATACCAGTAATTATTCAGATAATTTCATTATTTACATTCAATAAATAATTTAAGACTTCATTGAAAATGCGTATCATTTATACTTATGTATATCTAGTTCAGAATTACCATATAAGATATTATTGATGGAATTGAGAATAAAAATGTGTACGGTGGATCCAATGAGAGTTATTATTTCATGTCAACACTACGAAAAAATCTGATTACAAGAGATATTGGAAATGTTTCTTGGGAAAGGTGTCGGAGCAACTGTTTTATTTGTACACTACCTTCTAACCATCTCAACCAAACCATAACATACATAACTATACAAAATAATATAATCACATTGCAAATTGGAAATGAACTTTTTAACTTCCTGTTAATTCTAATTCTATGATCATGGAAAATACTGGTTGATTATTTATGAGGTGACAGAGATATGTCACCTTATAAATAACTTGCTTTTTAGTTCCCCTATCCATCATGATCAACATCTCCGTCAAATTGGAGAATCCACATACTTCAATCGAACTAAGGTGGGTGAATGGGCACGACAGGAGCAAAGGTAACCGCATTGCTGACTCTTTGGCCAGGATGGCGGCTGGACTGAAAATTTTGGGACCAGGTGACACCCATGGCTTGACGACTTCGACAATTGCGGAACTAGCCAAACGTTACACCCATACTCAATCCCTTAAGAGATGGGATGAAACCAAAGGATGCAGTTTTGCCAGGATCACCTTGGGCGACCCTGAGAAGCTGGATCCGAATAAATATTTGGCGATGACCAGGAAGAACCTACGTTTAACAGTGGGATTTCTGACTGGACACTGTCAACTAAGGAAACACCTACATATTATGGGGCTAGTGGACACACCTCTATGCAGGATGTGTGAACATGAAGATGAAACTGTCAGACATGTCTTATGTGAATGTCTGGAGCTATCGTCGAAAAGAGAGTGTGTGTTCGGTGAGACTTGGCCTACACCTGCCGATATTAAGGAGATGTCCCCTGGTGACCTGTCCTCCTTCCTGGATAAGGCAGGTTGGACAATGTCCTTGGGAGGATGTACAATGGGCCATATTGTGGCCTAAGTGCTGTGGGTCTATACTCGCCCTCCCTACTCTACAGATACAGAGATACTTCAATCCCAAAATATTTCTCAATTCCATATATAGATGATCTTACTCAAAAAATTACCCACCTTTTTATAGAATTAAATGTTAAAATTGCCAGTGAACATGTGAAAACAGTTTCCTCAATCTTCCCAAAAAAAAATCCTTTGAATAACAAAGAAAAATCAAATATCATTTACCAAATTGACTGCCTTGACTGTCAAAAATCTTACATTGGACAAACTTCTAGATCATTGAATGGTCGTATAACTAAAAGTTACTGTAACATTAAAAAAAAGTCATGTGCCTTGGCAGAACATGTTATATCAACAGGCCACAAAATGGATTTTGAGACCCCTAAAGTACTACAAACCAAACAAAATTATTATAAAAGGAATTTTCTCGAACTGTTCCATATAAATAGAAATGATAATGGTTTGAAAACATAATCAGATGTCGAAAATCTCAGCAAAATATACACTTTCAAACTGGAGCGTGGCAGTTTTCGTCATATCCTAACACAGAATTAAAATTTCAAATTTCCAGCACAAATTCGAGTTGGCAATGCAACTAAAATACAGCTGTCGTTGTTTTCAATGCTTCTGTCCGAGTTTCTTCGAATTATAACGGCCATTTTATTAACTTTCTTCTCATGTGTTTCTCTTGACGTGATTTTTGCGATTTTATAAATAATTTCAAACAAAGAAACAAACTCAATTTTAATGTGTTTTTTTCCAAAATTCAACCAGAAACATCACAAATATTAGTTTAAATGTTCCCTTGGTGGCTTTGCTACTTTCATTCCAAACCTCGTGTTAGTAAGTATACTTTCTTCTTATATAAGTACCTTTGTATAACATTGTGTTCTCTTCAGATGTCTTTGAAAAAGGAAATAAAATATTTCCGAAAGCTTGACAAGTAACACAGAGTCAAACTAGTCTGGCAGAACATGTTATATCAACAGGCCACAAAATGGATTTTGAGACCCCTAAAGTACTACTTACAAACCAAACAAAATTATTATAAAAGGAATTTTCTCGAACTGTTCCATATAAATAGAAATGATAATGGTTTGAAAACATAATCAGATGTCGAAAATCTCAGCAAAATATACACTTTCAAACTGGAGCGTGGCAGTTTTCGTCATATCCTAACACAGAATTAAAATTTCAAATTTCCAGCACAAATTCGAGTTGGCAATGCAACTAAAATACAGCTGTCGTTGTTTTCAATGCTTCTGTCCGAGTTTCTTCGAATTATAACGGCCATTTTATTAACTTTCTTCTCATGTGTTTCTCTTGACGTGATTTTTGCGATTTTATAAATAATTTCAAACAAAGAAACAAACTCAATTTTAATGTGTTTTTTTCCAAAATTCAACCAGAAACATCACAAATATTAGTTTAAATGTTCCCTTGGTGGCTTTGCTACTTTCATTCCAAACCTCGTGTTAGTAAGTATACTTTCTTCTTATATAAGTACCTTTGTATAACATTGTGTTCTCTTCAGATGTCTTTGAAAAAGGAAATAAAATATTTCCGAAAGCTTGACAAGTAACACAGAGTCAAACTAGTCAGTCAAAACTACCCTTTATATATATATATATATATATATATATATATATATATATATATATATATATATATATATATATAATTATTATTCCTATCTTTCGGATATTATTTTCAAAATCAGTTGCTCAATAGATGAGTCAACTGCCTAATGGTTCATCCTTTTTGGGAAACTTCACATTGAAAATTGGGTTATTCGAATAAGCTACCGATTACATTGGAAATAGAAGAAAAATATATAGCCTTCGAAAAATTTGAATTGAAGATAATATATGAAATTTTTCTCAGTCACAGATGTGACTATAGTTCGTCTTTACATACAATTCCTACAGAACATTTCTGAACCAATTTTCATTTGTTCACGTCCTACGTATATAATACAAAATGAATGAAATGTGTCTCGGAGTATTTCAAGTTATAGATCTTGCACTAACCTTCACAAGGAACGTTTGCCTAGAAATTAGTACCATGAGAACAAAAAAATATAAAGTACAATATTGAATACCTATAGGAACAACAATTGTTACATTCATTTCCACACAATACCTAATCGCGCATCAGGAATTTTGTATGTGTGCCCTTCACCAATAGTTCTCCAGAAGATTTGTTTTTGATTAATACTTCCAGAAACGCAAGTGTTTTTCCTACTTTCACGGTTTCAGCATTGATCCGAATTTCCTCTCCTTCTTTGGCACTCTTCATGTATCTGAAAATAAGTGAAATGATTTGAGACTGCAAACGTAATTCACAGGGCAACCAAAGCTATTGTTTCAAGTTAGGTGTTCGAGTGATTAATTGAAGAACTGCTGCCTGTTATTTCCTGTCCCATATTAACGCATATCTTTTGGTATGTGTATATCATTCATTCATAGACGTTTTATTCACTCACAAAAAGAAAGAGTAACTAAAACATTTTTTCAAAGGTAATACCACGAATCCTTCAAATGTAATCGATAAATTTTCATTTTCCACAAAAACTTTTTTATTTGGCAAAAGTATGAAAACAAACCGATTGATAAAATCACGAGTCCGTAGGACGAGTGATTTTATCTAATTCGGTTTGTTTGAATGCTTTTGCCTCAAAATAAAAAAGTTTTAGTGTTCCGAAAATCAAAATTTATCTTATTAAATTTGAAGAACGAGTTGTATTTGGAGAGATTATTTTTTGAACAAATAGAAGAACAATTTAATTGATCAGTATTTCATTTACATAAGAAGGAACGGAGAATAGGTGAATATTTTACAAATTTGAAATGTCAAACAACGATGTATGCCCTCTATGATCCAGAAGAGATATGATGCTTACGGATTGAATATGATAATGCTTGCCGACGATACCAAGAGATGGCGTCACACCTCTCATTGTACAAGGTTGATAATTGAAAATTTCTTATGAAATGAAAATCGCGCCAGAAGGAACATAAAATCATTCGTTATGTCGTTGTATCAAAATCTTCATACAACGGTTTCTTCTCATACAACAAAAAATGAATTGTATTCAATGAAAACTAATTGTACGCCATCTTCATTTGAGTTAAGGAAACCTTAAATATTTGAAAAGGTCGTTCGCTATATCTGTCATAAAGTTGGGGTTATGAGCTATTTACGTGTTTGAGTGTTCATTGAAAGGTGTTATGTTATTATTATGCTCAAAAGTGAAAAGTGAATGACTATCAATAATAAGGTAACTCTTCTTTCATGATAATTTATATAAATATGAGCCAGTTCAATAGAATCGACGCGGTAAACCTTATAGTTTCGACAGTTCAAAGGTAAACAACATTTTATCGAAACAATCAAAAGGCCCAGGCAGTTTTATCGGTATAATACCCAATGATTGGCTAGAATAACCATAGAATAACCCGCTACTATTGGTTGAAGTGCCTAAAACGTCACATTTTATACCAATGACAATAAATTTCAATCAATAAATTGCTTCTTTTACATGAGTTTTTTCCTAGCAGTTCAATTAAATACTTGAATTTTTTCTCCATCCCATTTCTGAATAATCTACCTTTACACCCAAGGTTTCAATAACGTGTGTAATGAATTTGTTTTTGATTCATACCAGAGTGGAGGTCATATGACTTCTTAAAAAAAGGAATTCAACCTAACAGAATCAATAAAAGGCCGGAATTATCAATATATACTGACGTCATATTCATTTCCACTGATACACTG
The DNA here is from genome assembly GCA_032362365.1 of Zygogramma bicolorata. Classification (NCBI taxonomy): domain Eukaryota; kingdom Metazoa; phylum Arthropoda; class Insecta; order Coleoptera; family Chrysomelidae; genus Zygogramma; species Zygogramma bicolorata. The sequence goes on along the minus strand of JAVJAQ010001639.1, from coordinate 1,987,358 downwards.
GTATTAGGACCATCTCCGTGAGAATGCAGTGCCCAGGAAGATACACTGTCAACTAAAGTGGCAGATAATCCGCCATGTAACGTCCCCATAGGATTAACATGTTCTGGGCCCACTCTCATTTCAGCAATGCAAATTCCATTTTCAAGATAGGTTACATCCACCTGTGAAAGAAAGTTCAGGAGTCAGATTTCGAAAAAATAGTTACGTGAAAAAATAAATGTGAAATATTTATTATTGCTCCATATAAATATGGATATGAAGGGGGCATCTCAAGGATCTCCATACAAAGTCCACAATACTGGGTAAAATTGAATAAGAAGTATTGTAGGTTCTTCAGGTTTTCTTACAGTTGATCTATTGAATCCACTACCAAGAAACTAGTAACTTTCTCTCTCCAAAGCTCCCCGGTAGTCAATGGTGTTGGTAGCAGTCTCTTGTTCGTACACGCTTTCACTTCTGCAGTGGGACTCTGATGAAAAGAAATATCTCATAGAATCGAATAATGACGCCAGCATCGAAATCTCGGCACTCTAATTCCCATCCTAGAAACGCTTCGATACGAAAATATTCATCCAATTGGACTCTGATGAATAGACCTTTTCATATTTTCGTGTCGAAGCGTTTCTATGATTGGAATCGGAGTACCAAAATTTCGATTCTTACGTCATTTTGACGTTATTTTTCGATTCTATGATAGATTTCTATTCATCAGAGTCCCACCACTGGCCGCAATCGCTAGAGTGTTCAATGAGGGGAACATAAAATAAAATTGAAAAAAGAATTGCAATTACGAATAGCCTTGAGGAAAACGTCTTTTAATCATTTCGAATAATTTTTTTGGTAGAATACTTTTCAGCTTTTTCTAGACATTCGAATGCACGAGAAGCCTCTTCAGGTACTCTAGTGTCTCAGAAACTTCTCTGACTAATTGGACTGTTTCTTCAGTAGACGCAGCAACGTTTTCGTGTAGATTACAACACTTGTATGTTCTTATTTTTTCAGATTGTGGTAGGTTACGAACCCAGAAAACTACTTGATTCATTGATGAATGGTATTTCTTCGGACTTGCAGTGACTATATTATTAATAGCTTGTTTATGTTCTTCTCCGAATCAAAAAATTTAAATGACAACTTCTATGGAAAAGTAAAATAAAAAATTTACAAACATCCTCTGGCGATAGTTGAGTATATATATAAAATAAAAAATTTACAAACATCCTCTGACGATAGTTGAGTATATACCCAATGAACACAGATATGTGTCAGTCTTGTATCTATTATATAACACCGGTAACATAGGATGTGTCAGACATGTCATTTGTATAGTTCAGGTACTCCCCATTTACCACACGATGTCCGCCTCAACTGATGTAACATACACGTATCTGAATAAAAAATGAAACATGATTTCAGCATTCAGTGTTATGTATCAGACATGTCTCTTGGAAATGTTTATGACATATTTCTTGAAAGGAACAAATTGTTTAAACGAAAAGAACAATTTCATTAACTGTCTATGTTTCAGACATAAAACATGTAATATATTCTTTCATTCCACTGTTATCTGTTTGATTCATTTCACTGATCTTAGCGAGAATGATTCCTGAAACGAACAAATGAATGGCATGTACGCTAACATTTTCATTCATTCAATTTATTAGGTATGATACTTTATTGAATGAAATATGTTGTAAGTATCAAATCTCATATATTAAAAGAATAAAAATGTTAGCGTACGTGCCATTTATTTGTATTCATTTTTGTCACATAGGTTTTGTTTCATGAATCAACTCTATTGGTTTTTCAATACCCAGGTAAAATGAAATGAATTGCAATGAATCATATATTTTCTGTCAATAACAAACATATTTCAAAACCAAACACATTCCATTTCATCATTAATTGCCTTTCATGGTTCTCCCTTGCAAACCTCAGCTTTGACTGCCGCAACCATTCACTCACTATATTCTTGAACTCTTCCAGCGAATGAGGGCAGTTGTCTGCTACAGCAGCTGAAATTATTAATTCAATGTTACACAAATTGAATTGACAGGGCGATACTAAAAATCCATGTCAACCAAAAATATCAGTTTTCTATACATAATTCTGACAATTGGTTTACAGAATGGCAAAATGTATTTCGCTATATGAAATCTTCCTTGAGCAGGATAAATTCATTCTGCACGTGTTTCGCTATACCATAGTCAAAACATTTGATTTTCTGTAAAAAAATATAACAAGGTGCTGTAGGTTGAACGAACTCTCTGAAATTATATTTCATTGTGTTAATATTCATTATTACAGATAGTAGGCCTATTTGATGTTTAATGTGTTGAGATTTAATTTCAGATAGAATAGGTCAGGATATAGGTGAACATTGTTTTCAATAGGTGAGCAAACTATATTGGTTTCATTTTTTGACTGATAATTCATAGATCTACTTGCATTTTTTGACTAATAATTCATGGATCTACTTGAGGCTGCTTGTTGGACTGCTCCCTTTCAGAAATTCAATTGGTGAAAAAAGCGGTGTGCGTGTCAGAAATGAGTGCACGGTATTTTACAAAAGGAAGGGGGCACAGAGCTAAAAAACAGACATTCAAGAATAAATGCAAATGATTCAGACGATTTAGAAGGGGAAATTATGGTTAATCAGTTGTAATAATATTTTGAAACTCAATTGATGTATCTTGATGATTTTTGATGATTTAATAAAAATGACAACATTTCCTGAAAATATAAGAAGAATGGAATTGAATGAATCTGGTATGTTTTCATTGTCAATATTTTCTTTGGGGAGGGCAATATATTGTTGTGTCCATAAATATGTTGTATCTCCACTAAAAATAAAAAGTAAAACAGATTCAATTCAAATTATAAACACTTCATAAAGCTAATAGTTCGAAATGCATAGTTCGAAACACAGCACCCAAGACACTTACCACGAAAACACTCTAACCTGAGACGTATTCTGAGAAAGCTCTCTATTCGCTGATGATGAAGACTATGGTTTATCACTTGAGGGATCCAGAGCATATCACTTTACACAAGTTTACGACGTTTCTGCAGTCTGCTTAGTTCATAGAAGTATTTTTTCCAGACATTTTTCGCACTAAATAAACTCAACTCATATGCAGAACACACATCTCACAATTCAGCACAAACATAGATATCAAGATGATACAGTTTTAAAATGTGCTCAAATTCTGGTGGTACCTACACTTCTATCAAAGTTTCACAAACACAAACATGATACTACCTATATAACCTCAAATACAAAATCTTGGCCTGAGCGCTTGAGGCAGTCTGACACATCATATTCTTCTTTAACCTGTCGTTAACTGGAAAAGAATGTTTCGCGACATGAAAAAAGTTGTTTCCCGAAAATTTTCGAGTACCTTTCATTATTTGGGTAACTTATATATCCGGTACATATCTGGTTCATATCGTGATCAATGGCGTGCAATGTTCATCTATATGTACAAATTCTGAACCCATACATATGTCATAAAACGAACAAAGTTGTTGCAATGAAACCATCTAGCACAGTAACAAATTCAGCTCTCTTATATGTCCGATATGTATATAGTAATATGCCATTTGAAAGATACAGGTAGGTTTTGAATTATATGTCAGAAATGTACCAAACGGAGATCATTGAAATGTTTCAAATTTGTTTCGGTGAACTCCAAATGGTATATGGCAGACATATGTGTGTTCATTGGGTATATATATATATATATATATATATATATATATATATATATATATATATATATATATATATATATATATGTTGTTGTCGAACCAGTTCGATCTAAGGAGTAGGCAGATTGAGACCTTAGAAAGAACTCGTGACGAGACCTGGGGAGTAGGCAGATTGAGACCCCGGCGTCAAGTCACAAACCCTTGCCCCCTGTGATAACACCTGAGGAGTAGGCAGATTGAGACCTCAGCGTGAAGTCACATTTACCTCTTGAAAATGGCTCCAAAATCGGAGCCGAAACGTCGAGAACAAAACTCCAGACGCGGTTCAACCCGAACTCAACAACAACACACAACTGACCGCGGAAACCTATCCGAACATATATATATATATATATATATATATATATATATATATATATATATATATACTGAAATGGATAGCGGGGTCTCTCAGTCAGTCCAAAATGAAAAGTCCTGTCTTACTTTGCCAAGCTTTCGCTTCTATTGTGAAGCTTCTTCAGGGCCTATAATTTATTGTTTTTGTTTTTTCCATCAACATTATTAACTATACTTACAGTAAAAATGGTGTAAAAATATTGAATTAAACATAAATTGGTAAAAAATTTGTATACATGTTTGTAAAATTGTTTTTTTTGACAAATGTCATACCCTCATATATGTCATTTTTCACGTCTATGATGATTTGATCATTAATTCTACAGAGAGATGTATTGATTGAGAAGATTTTAATTATTACGTTTTTGATGTAGTTCCAGTAAGTTACTGTAAATGTTGCTGAGGTTATCAATGTCATTTCTTTTATTCATACAATTTGAAGATTTATTTATTTCGACCATTTCAAGAAAAAGGCGTTTGGAAATATTTTTTTCTGTACGTAAAATTTTGGTATTGGGGTAATTTGGTTTATGTCCTGTTTCTATAGTGTGTTGTGCTAATGCACATGATTTCTTATTGAGTTTGATATCACTTTTATGAGATGTTATTCTATCATTAAGAATTCTAGACGTTGTTCCAATATAATTTAGGTCACAATTGCTACAAGGAATCTTATAAATTACATTTGACTTCTTTGTTGTGTCAGTTTTATCTTTTAATTTAGTATTTAAGTTCTTTATAGTTTTGATATTTTTTTGGCATATTTTGATATTTTGTTCATTATGGAAAAGTTTTATGATATTTGAAGATAATTTTCCAAGATTAGGTATAGATTTATAAGAAAAAGTGATAGGTGAATTGTCATTACATACATTTTTGTTGATTATATCAGAATCTGTATTACTACCAGTATTGAAAATTATTTTATTAAGAAGTTTTTTAGGATAAGAGTTTTCGATTAATATGTCTCTGAGGAGTCTGAGATTTTTTTGTTTGAGAGAAGGGTGTACTAATTTTTCTATTCTTTTCTTTAAACAGATTATCAAATTAATTTTTACTGTTTTTTTATGAAAAGAGTAGTAATTGATATATCTTCCTGAGTTAGTAGGTTTGATATACCAATCAGTGATCAAGGAATTATCAGTTCTACGGATAACTCTTGTATCAAGAAAAGGTAGGGTGTTATTATTTTCGATTTCGATAGTAAATTGTAGTTTTTGATCATAACTGTTGACGACATCAAGAATTTCATGAGATTTGTCAAAAGGTATTGCACAAATGATATCGTCAACGTATTTCTTTAGAAAAGGAATTTCAAAACTTAGTTCAGGAAGTGTATTTTCCAAAAGATCATCCATTACATATTGTGCTAGAATAGGAGAAATAGTAGCTCCCATTGGTGTACCAAGAATTTGTTTATAGTATTTACCTTCAAAAGAGAAATAACTTGAGTTGAAAATGAAATTAATTATTTCAATAAATTTTTTTTGGGTAATTGAACATTTTTTATTTATATCATTCCACCTTTTGATGATACTTTTCTCTATTAGATTCATAGGTATATTGCTGAAAAGTGAAATCACATCTAGGCTGATCAGAATATATCCTGGTGGTAATGATTTTTCATTTATAAAATTGGAAAAAGCGAAAGAATCCTTTATATAGAAATCATTTTCGAAATCATAAGCATCAGTGAGAATTTTTGTAATCATTTGGGAAATTTTGCTATTTGGAGCATCAATGGAAGAAATTATGGGTCTGAGTTTCATATTGGGTTTATGTATTTTAGGGAGTCCATAATATTTTGGTGATACAGAATTATAAATCATGTACATTTTTGCTTCATTATCTGATATCATTTTTGATTTTTTTAAATCTGTAATAATCTTATTTGCTTTCTGTTGTATTGTTGAACTAGGATCTCTATTAATTTCAACATAAGACTCACTATCATTAATAATCTCAAGAGATTTCTCAATATAATCAGATTTTTTCATAATTACTGTCACGTTACCTTTATCAGATCTTGTGAGTATTAACTCTGGATGATTCTTCAGAAATGTTTTTGTTTTTTCAAAGAGGAAGTTAAGATAATTATTGTCATTATGAGGTTTTTGGAAAAAATTAGTTATCATATTTGTTATTTTTGCTCTGAAAAGACGTGAAAAATGACATATATGAGGGTATGACATTTGTCAAAAAAAACAATTTTACAAACATGTATACAAATTTTTTACCAATTTATGTTTAATTCAATATTTTTACACCATTTTTACTGTAAGTATAGTTAATAATGTTGATGGAAAAAACAAAAACAATAAATTATAGGCCCTGAAGAAGCTTCACAATAGAAGCGAAAGCTTGGCAAAGTAAGACAGGACTTTTCATTTTGGACTGACTGAGAGACCCCGCTATCCATTTCAGTGTACAATTCTCCAGTCGCCATAATAATCCACTTCAAATAAAAATGGGGTTCTTCGAAGAGATTGAACTCAACTATGGTTTCCGGATTAGCAGAACAATGAAGGAATGGAGTAATACCAACAAGAAACTAGCATCTTATCGCAACAGAAGAATTTTTCTCCTTCAATGCAGAAAAAACAATGTGGTACCCTCACATATAGAAAATAATACGAAAAATTTGAATATCCTTTTTGGTTCTACAAAGGGAAGAAATTCTTTCAACATTCATAATTTCAATGACAACTTAAAGCGAAAAATATTGAATCTTGAAATCCAAATCACACATAACGATTTAAAGAATTTGGAGAACCTTTCAAATAAACAAACAAAACTCATTATAGAATCAATTCCTTTCAGTATTTGGCTAGAATACGAGAAGAGACAAACCATCAAATACAAAAAAATCTTCAATGACATAAAAAAGAGAAATATCGATAAAATCAATAAACTCAAATGTGATTCAAAATCAGATATCAAAACTAAAGAAAATTGGATAAAAAATTTATCCGATATTATTATACCAGAAGATATTAAACATTTCCTTTCCTTAGGTTTTAATTTCAGCTTACCACCAACTACTAAAGAGGTGAGTATACCAAATTTACTCTCAGATATTGAAAACCTAATAACTGGTTTTTGTGATAACAAAAAGAATCTTTTCAGAGCAAAAATAACAAATATGATAACTAATTTTTTCCAAAAACCTCATAATGACAATAATTATCTTAACTTCCTCTTTGAAAAAACAAAAACATTTCTGAAGAATCATCCAGAGTTAATACTCACAAGATCTGATAAAGGTAACGTGACAGTAATTATGAAAAAATCTGATTATATTGAGAAATCTCTTGAGATTATTAATGATAGTGAGTCTTATGTTGAAATTAATAGAGATCCTAGTTCAACAATACAACAGAAAGCAAATAAGATTATTACAGATTTAAAAAAATCAAAAATGATATCAGATAATGAAGCAAAAATGTACATGATTTATAATTCTGTATCACCAAAATATTATGGACTCCCTAAAATACATAAACCCAATATGAAACTCAGACCCATAATTTCTTCCATTGATGCTCCAAATAGCAAAATTTCCCAAATGATTACAAAAATTCTCACTGATGCTTATGATTTCGAAAATGATTTCTATATAAAGGATTCTTTCGCTTTTTCCAATTTTATAAATGAAAAATCATTACCACCAGGATATATTCTGATCAGCCTAGATGTGATTTCACTTTTCAGCAATATACCTATGAATCTAATAGAGAAAAGTATCATCAAAAGGTGGAATGATATAAATAAAAAATGTTCAATTACCCAAAAAAAATTTATTGAAATAGTTAATTTCATTTTCAACTCAAGTTATTTCTCTTTTGAAGGTAAATACTATAAACAAATTCTTGGTACACCAATGGGAGCTACTATTTCTCCTATTCTAGCACAATATGTAATGGATGATCTTTTGGAAAATACACTTCCTGAACTAAGTTTTGAAATTCCTTTTCTAAAGAAATACGTTGACGATATCATTTGTGCAATACCTTTTGACAAATCTCATGAAATTCTTGATGTCGTCAACAGTTATGATCAAAAACTACAATTTACTATCGAAATCGAAAATAATAACACCCTACCTTTTCTTGATACAAGAGTTATCCGTAGAACTGATAATTCCTTGATCACTGATTGGTATATCAAACCTACTAACTCAGGAAGATATATCAATTACTACTCTTTTCATAAAAAAACAGTAAAAATTAATTTGATAATCTGTTTAAAGAAAAGAATAGAAAAATTAGTACACCCTTCTCTCAAACAAAAAAATCTCAGACTCCTCAGAGACATATTAATCGAAAACTCTTATCCTAAAAAACTTCTTAATAAAATAATTTTCAATACTGGTAGTAATACAGATTCTGATATAATCAACAAAAATGTATGTAATGACAATTCACCTATCACTTTTTCTTATAAATCTATACCTAATCTTGGAAAATTATCTTCAAATATCATAAAACTTTTCCATAATGAACAAAATATCAAAATATGCCAAAAAAATATCAAAACTATAAAGAACTTAAATACTAAATTAAAAGATAAAACTGACACAACAAAGAAGTCAAATGTAATTTATAAGATTCCTTGTAGCAATTGTGACCTAAATTATATTGGAACAACGTCTAGAATTCTTAATGATAGAATAACATCTCATAAAAGTGATATCAAACTCAATAAGAAATCATGTGCATTAGCACAACACACTATAGAAACAGGACATAAACCAAATTACCCCAATACCAAAATTTTACGTACAGAAAAAAATATTTCCAAACGCCTTTTTCTTGAAATGGTCGAAATAAATAAATCTTCAAATTGTATGAATAAAAGAAATGACATTGATAACCTCAGCAACATTTACAGTAACTTACTGGAACTACATCAAAAACGTAATAATTAAAATCTTCTCAATCAATACATCTCTCTGTAGAATTAATGATCAAATCATCATAGACGTGAAAAATGACATATATGAGGGTATGACATTTGTCAAAAAAAACAATTTTACAAACATGTATACAAATTTTTTACCAATTTATGTTTAATTCAATATTCTTACACCATTTTTACTGTAAGTATAGTTAATAATGTTGATGGAAAAAACAAAAACAATAAATTATAGGCCCTGAAGAAGCTTCACAATAGAAGCGAAAGCTTGGCAAAGTAAGACAGGACTTTTCATTTTGGACTGACTGAGAGACCCCGCTATCCATTTCAGTGTACAATTCTCCAGTCGCTATAATAATCCACTTTATATATATACATATATATATATATATATATATATATATATATATATATATATATATATATATATATGCAGACCTAGACGCCAGGTCACTCAGTCTTGAAAATGGCTCCGAAATGGGAGCCGAAACGTAGACAAGTAAATCTTTCCAGACGCGGATCAACCGGAAGTTCCAGCCAGCACATTTCTAACCGCGGAAGCCTAGCCGATCAAATATATATATATATATATATATATATATATATATATATTAGCATGAAGATTCTCACGGACAAAGTATGATGAGTTGTTTTTTCGGGTTTCATTCCGTGTTCTGTGGTTTTGATATATATAGTTCACAAAAGCATATATGAAGGTATTAAACGCCTTGGAATGATACGAACGTACCTATCGACAAAGAGTGTTTGTAATTTTTCCTGATTTCAAATCTTTCATAGTTAGTTCATGAGTTGGAATTTCTATTGTTTGATTCGGAGAAGAAAAATAAACAAAAAATTGAGAGCAATACAAATCAAATTTATAAGGCAGTCAAATCCAAACAGAAAGGTTGATTTTGGTTAAAGAATAAAATTGAAGGTTTGATTGATGGAAATATTAAAAAATAATATTGTGACAGAAAAAATTGAGAAATTAAATATGTAGAGGTGAAGTCAGAAAATTAATAAAGAAATATTAAGTGATATATCGTTGGTATCCGCAATCGTCTTCGAGAGATGACTGATGACAATTTGGGACAGATATTTGTCAGGTATATATGATTAAAATTTCATATTTCCGTTAACTCATTTTCAAAGATCGAAATCGAACGCACTTTGTGAATGTCGTCTTTCTTGGCGAAGAATTTTAGTTTTTCTAATTTGATATCAGACTGACTTGAATTCTACTCAATTTTAACCGTATAGCAAATTGTACTTTTTACTGGTAAAAGCTTACTATAATTTCTGAACTGAAAATTATATTTGTTTTGCCTTCGTAGGTTTCGGATTATTATACTACCACAAGAAACAAATTAGAAACAATATTGTAGAAGGGCTCAAACCAAATCCGTTTCCAGCTCAAGATTGATCCACAAATGATTTTTCTTCGATGCTTCGTTTTGGAAATATGTCAAAGATCTGAGATTAAACATTATGTCTTTCAAGAGGAGTACCCAAGTGAGATTCATAATCATATAAAATAAAGTCAAAGAAAGGCTACTTTCTTCAAACAGCATGATAAAAGCAGATACATTTACTTCACTCTCCCTTTCGCCACTTTTTCAGTGTAATATTCCAATTCATTATGCAATCTGCATTGGCACGTGCTTTCTGATAATTCTGAACCAACGTATAAGTTTTGAGAACGTAAGCGGATTTAGTTTCCGAAACGTTATCGATAAATATTTTCATATATATATATATTAGTTCTTATTATTTTCTTGACAAATTTGAGTGTTTCGAGAAGTTGCTGACTAATTGTACTTGTTCTATCCAAGAAGAATCCAAAAAGAACTGTTTTTCAATAGACGCAGCAACCTGTCGGGGTATATTGAAAATCTGCCCTTCTACACCTGTATAGATTCCAATATTATTTCTTAGTTTTTCAGATTGTGGTAGGTTACAAAAATACGGAACAAATATTGATCCACCACAAAATAATGACGTACAAACATTATATCTGACTACATTCAAATTTTGTTTTATACGCTGACGACTTAATGTATCGATCTATCAAGTCGCTGAAGGACACTGAACCCTTGCAATGTGACATCTGCCTCATCTCCGATTTCTGTTAGAACATCAAGTTGAGCCTGAATATATCGAAATGCAAAGTGATATCGTTTTCTAAGAGGAAAAAATAATATTCAGAGAATACTGTATCAACTGTACCCCGATAGAACGAAGCAACGAAATTGAAGACCTGGGTGTTATTTTCACATCGAATTTTAGATCAACATTCATATCGAAAAGTTACAGGCGGAATGCTTTCGGAGACTTGGTTTTATAATCAGAGCTTGCCAGAAAATCACTCACAATACATTTACATTCGTTCAAAACTTGAATACGCGTGCGTAATATGGTCGGTCACCCCGAGTGCTATATCTTATTGACATGTTCGAAAAAATACCGAAACGCTTTGTTAGATCACATTTGAAAAAATATAAAATATACCCGTTTCTCCTATCTTATAAAAAAACTAGAAGACTTCAATATAATGTCCCTAAAACACCGCCGTGAAAAATGTCCTCAAGTGCTGGCATCCATCGATTTCTGTGTGCCCGATATCCGTTTGAGACGCAGAGATCGTGTGTTCCACGACTTTAATCCAAACTATCCAATTAACCAGTGCTTCTCAGTAACAGATAATTTTATTAAAAACAATGATTTCTATATGTTTAACGGTACATTATCAATAATCAAATCTCATATGAATTTATATCGGAATCATTACTACACTCACTTTTTATTAAATGCTATTGCATCATTTTACCGTTTTTTTGTCTGGTAATATTTAGCTTTCTTCAATTTGTGTGTTAGGTTAGATCTACGATAGCTGATAAGTTTAGATATTACTGTGTATATTTAATTGATATCAAATTGAAACCGAAAGCAGCAACTTTCGCGAAATAGCTGTAGGTATACCCTAAGGCCCAGTGTTGGGAACAATATTTTTTCTCATTTATATTAGTAGTATCTCTGAAATAAATGATTTCAGAGGTCATCTCATCTCGTATACTGACGAAACATCGATTTTTCATAGAGGTATCACATGGAAATAAGTGTTTGACAATTCATAAGTAGATCTGACATATATACAAACCGAGTTGACCAAAGTTCATGACTTTTACACAGTATTGAACAACAGCCAACTAGAAAACATCATATACATGCACATTCTGTGAAATGTAAAGGAGTCATATGTAAATGCCTGGCTATTGAGAAAATAACGCAAATAAAATATTTAGGTTATTTTGGCGAGCTCTGGTCGCCATCAAAATAATGAGACAATTAACATATAAAATGAATTTCCAAAAAAAATTTAATGATAATATAAATAACTCACTTGTGGGATTTGGATTGTTTGATAATGTTAAAATAATAAGTTATCCAAAACACAATTTTAAAAATCATTCTGAAAATATGATGAAAACAATTTATTAAATATTAGAAGTACCCACTTATGCATATCAATGCCTCATATTATACTTATTCTATTTCTAAGACAATAAAAATGGAAAACACTTGAAGTATTCATAATTTATGTATGGATATACCACTTTTTGAGGAAAAAATCACACACCCCAAAGTATCATTCATTTTGAACCTGAACATTTCAAGACATCGCAAATGAAAAAACATATTATTGACATCAATCCGAAGATAATGATAGTGTTTGAAAGAATTTGATGACTTACCCATTATATATTCTTTTATTCTTGTTTTTCATTTATCTTTTTTTTGTGATTCTCCTCCGATCCACAACTCATTAATTATCAGCATAATATTTTTCCTTGCCTTCCAAAGTAAGTCATGTCGACATTATTAATATTATCATCTACATCTACTGAATGAGCTATCAGCGCCATAAAATCAATTACGATAAAAGGAGCTAGGAAGATATGAAGTATGAAACAAGCCATCAGCGCTTAGATGGATGGCCTTTTTTTGAGTCTGATTGTTCTTTTTTCATAAGGTGTTCAACATTGTGAAGTGACAAAAAAGTTTTGTTCCATTAAAATCAGACAATCTGTTACAGAATATTCACGAGCAAAAAATCTTAAAACAATATCGATTACTCATTCGAATTATCATTATTTCTTCAATTTATTCATTCCAAACATTCCATTGTCACACACATGTTGACCTATCAAAATTAAATTAAAAACAAAATGTCTCACTTGTTCTCTTCTTGACTGATGTTGACTTACAGAAGAAACAAAATAAAAATATTGCAACGATAGATATTTTATTGAACTATGAAATTGAATCATAAATGGACAAAATTCTAATTATATTGATGAATAAATACTGAACTTTCTAATAAACTTTTTTGCCATCACTTTTCCAAGGAACGAAAAATGTTTAAATTGCAATTTTCCATGAAAAACACTCGTATTCAATTCAAGTTGAAAGATTTTCACTTAGAGATTGTTGCTCCCTGAAATTTTTTATTAAAATTAATGGCAAACAAGGTGGACAATTTTTTATAATTGAATCACAAATTTTTGTCAATTGCCAGAACTGATAATGAAATGAACGTTATTAATAGTTATAGTGTATATCAGCCTCGTTAAAATTGAAAAAGAATATCACCTGGGACATTTGGGTTTTCGTCCATTTTTTTCGAAAACATAAATATGACTGTATATGGCATATGAAGATAATGAGAAATCAGTTGAACCCCTCCGGATGAATCGAACAAGCGGACGTTTTTGTTGAGGGCTGCATAAAAATAAACTGCAGTTTAAAAACAATAAATCAGAATGAACATGTGTTGTTTGCATTTAAATTATCTTGTTGATGAATGCCAGTTTTGTCGGTGAATACCAATTTCCATTTGTTTGTGAAACTTGTTGATAAATTCCAGTTATGTCAGTGAATACCAATTTCCATTTGTTTATGACTGGTTTCTAGATCTGCGTTTCGATAAACATGTCAGTGACCTAGGTCAAGTTTTATCAGAAGTGTTAAAACATATTTTTCCAAACAGAGATATTCTCTGCCTTCGATTAAAAATGAAAATGTGCGAGTCCCTTGATTTCTCTAAACTCTCACGGTGATTGTATTTACGGGCCCGCCCATTAAAAACTAATTCGAACCGGATCCAGAGGATTCAGAACTTTTACTTTGGCATCAGAAAATATGAAAACATCAGTTCACAAATGAAGGAATTCGGGTTGCTGAGATTGGAAATGAATTTGCTAAATATGACACAGAATATACTGAAATACAATAAACCTGAATATTCAGCTAACAAGCTCCGTACATTTCGAACATTTAACAAAGTCATTACTCGAAACAAGAACTTATTTGTGATTCCACATTGGACTTCCATTTGCACACGTGGCTTCTCATATATCTTAGCAAGTTCTATAATGAGCTATACAATGAGTTACGACATTACACAACTTACAATTTCAAAAGAAATTCTCAATCGCTGATTGTCTCTTGCTCATTGTAAATGAAATATTCCTGATGATTCTCTGCTGGTGATAGACGAAAGAGTTTTTCTGTTGATATTTTAAAATCGTGTTTTTTTCCTTTTTTTTTCTTTCGCAAATATGTACTTATAATAATCTTTACAATTCAAGTTATGTAAAATCGTGTAACTTTTGGCTTCATTTCCTCCGAGTCATTGTAAAAAGAATATAAAACTTCTATGAGAGAAGTCAAATATTATGCGTATTTCACAAGAAAAAGTTCATCTCAAACAGCTATTCCCCTGCCTATATGGCGTGTCGTGCGCTGGATCACTTTTTCCTGTTCAATTCCTATACCGAGCACTCAAAACTTTTTTTTTTTTCAAACGCAGATTCACATGGAAGGAAAGCCCTGTAATGTTCAAAGAACACCGCGTGAATCAAGGGACATCAGATACAATTAACATTCACTTTGAATTTTCGAAGTTTGTAAGCCTCAGGAAAGACTTTTTTCGGCAAGGAGTTCCAAAGCCCAGCTGTTCTATCGAAAACAGATCCCTGAGCAAGAGAGGTTCGACAGGTCTCCAAATTCACAACAAAGGGGTGGGAATTCTGTACTCGTCGAGTCTTCCGTGTAGATATTGCTAATGGTGGAACGATTGATAACAATTCAGAAGAGGACCGACCGTGAAAATATCTATAGAAGAGAAACAAGTCTCTGACACTTCTACGATGTTCCAATGAAGTGAGGGAGTCTGTGAGCGAAGAATCACCAACGAGACGGATTGCCTTACTCTGAATAGAATCGAGAAGCCTCAATGAATGTTTCGGGTGCCGTACTCCACACATGAGAACCATATTCCAAGACAGGTCGTATCTGAGCCTTGTAGACTCTTAGAAGCTGACGAGAAGTGAAGTATTTTTTCGCACGAAACAGAAATCCAAGTTTCTGGGAAGCACCTTTAGCGATCGATCTCACATGGTTTTCCCATGATAGATTACCACTGATTGTAATTCCTAGCATCAAGATAAATTGAGAGAATCTGTCGAACAATTCGTTCAAGCCAGTCTCAAATCTACCTACACAGTGGGTTTTGGCCTGCACCTGTCAGAAAACAATTACTCCGTTGGCTAATACCACGAATGGCAATGAATTACATCGAACCGGTGCCAGTGCTTCTGGCGATACGAATGAAGGAAGTGATTTTCAATTATAGGGACGGGACACACTTGCATAGACAGGTTTCGGGTGATTTGGCCACTCGTCAGTTCAAGGCAGTGCCATCATCAACATAAGGTCGATGACTTTCCATAATTGAAAATCAAAAACCTTCATAGTATCAAGCCCCGACCAAAGCTGATGTGAACAACACGAAGTTAGTGCGCCATCTACCCATGGACGATGTAATCCAAAAACAAACAGACTTAACCCATTTCTCCTGCGAGGAATATGTAAAAACATTACAAGTGGAGGCTACTTACAAACATATTTTTAGTTATTGGTTTACTAATTTTCAATGTATTTTTCCGCCTGAGACAAAGCTTTTCATCGTTAATGGGGAATTTATGTAGAGAAATAGTACTATAGTGTAGCCGCTGAAAAGATAGAATGATCACGTGAACGGCACGCACTCTTTGAATGTTCCTCTCCCCAATGTTACAAGTCCGATTTACACCACTCAACAAAAACGTCGCCTCAGCAGTGAATTCAACAGCATTTCCCTGTTCTCCCATAAACTCTTGGGATGCTTGTTCATAAGTGTTCATTATTACACCTTTTTCCTCTACAGTTACAAGTCTTTTTTTTATCTTTTTCTTGCAGGTGAAAGAGTGTTACCATCCATATTATTTAATTAACATTAACGAGGCAAATACTTTACTAACTACATAAAAATATTTGTGTTATTTTAGAGTTCTGTTAAATATCGTTGCAACAAACAAGAAGTTGACGGTCACCTAAAAAATACAAATCCATGTAAATTATACAAATTCACTTCAATTTGATAAGAAATACTCCAAACCGATTTGATTGTAGCTACTTCAAATACATATTGAATCAAAATAGTAAAAATATGTATCATACGGGGGTAATTCAAAATTTTCCAAAAGAAAAAAAAAATCGAATAGCAGGCCATGACTTCGTATCTGAACATAACTTTTAATTCTAAGCAACCTTCCTTCTCAACATATTTCTATATTTTCTGAAATAAGGGTACTTTACTCTTGAACGAAATTTATATTTTTTGGCCTATCCTGTATGGTGATTGTCATAAAGCCATTTCAGGTACACTTGGTATAGTTTTGGAACATGCACCAACTTTTGTCAAGAATATAATTTTATGAGAAATCGATAATAAAAAAGTTTCCCATTTGTTGCAGACTTAGTGGACCACACTGTATAGATGCAGGCATTCACTGTTCATGCGTCCTTGAATTCTATCTCTTGAACGTGAACGGCCCCACTATAGTATTAGATAATGAGCAATGAGACACCGAGCATATTTTTCTCGATTTTGTAGGAATACTTCCATGAATTCGCTGCATTTTGGTTTGTAAACCACAACAACACTTCATATCTATTTCACTCTTCGCACTTTTGTAGTGTATTATGAGTTTTTAATATTTCCAAAATAATAATTTTAAATCCAACACTCATAAGACTCCATAGAATTAATATTTGATGTTCACCTTCCGGTTAGTTAAAAAAATATATAGATGGCGAGCGAAAACTTCAGAAGTTTTAGACTATATTTGCCAAAGAGTTTCGGAAATGGAAGCAGAATTGTTTTCTGAAACGTCTTCTATAAGTGTTTTGATAAATATTACTTCTTGTAATTTTTTGATAGCCAAATTCGAGATATACGAGAAGTTGCTGAGTAATATAATGTGTTCCATTCAGAAGGAACTGTATAGAAACCTATCTGGGTAGATTGAAAATCTGCCCTTCTACACTAGTATGGATTCCAATATTAAATTTTATTTGTTCACATTGTGGTAGGTTAAGAACAAAAATAGAAGAAAGAATTCATCCACTACAAGATATTGACATTCAAATATTGTAATTACCTTCTGCAAGCATTTGTTGTATCCAGTCCTACTCAACAATCTTGCGATGTTGTCAACTTTGGATTTGGCTGATCTGAGTGCACTCATCTTTTTCTTGATGCTTACTACGAAATTAAATTCGCAAATAGCAGATATTTGGGTTATGAGACAGTATGTTGTAATCGACAATTACAGAATCAGTGCTTTTTTATAGCAGGGCCGGCGTTGCTCAAAGTAATCGCATAGCAGCACACATTTATTATCATATCGTGGTTTACGAGTGAATGGGTGACCGGGGACTTGGACAGACTTTCACTTTACTCGTTTTAGGACCTGCTAGGGTTGAAAAACAATCTTAACCTTCTCATATTTTTCAACATAGTGTCAGGAAATAATTCCTAAGGGAAGCAACGAAATACTCAGATGAATGAAAAAATCTGCAACTCATCTGAAGTTTTCGAGAAGTGAGATAAGTTCTCCACCAAGCTACTGGGTCCCCAATCTTGGATAAGAATGTCAGGTGGAATTGATTCGAACAATAAAGTGTTTTCAATCACATTGAATTGCACAGTTAATATAAATTGACAGAAATAATAAAACCAATATTTGAAAATCAAATTTGAATCTGCCAAAATTAAACGAGAAGCAATACTGAGGATAGAAATAAAAAAAATTGTTCAAATTTAATGTGGCGAATTGAATTTTGATGAATCTTGGTTAATATTATGGAAAATTGAAATACCAGAGAATATAAACATCAATCGAAGACGAGTGAGAATACCAATAATCAAAACGTCTTCAGTACTGAAAGCTGAAACCTGGCTTTAATAAAATTCATCTCAATATTCTTTTTATTCTTTTTTATTCCACAATTCTTTGGAGTTTTTTCAAAGGTGTCATTCTCATTTTTGCTTTCTTTTCGATGTCTGCTCATCTGAATTACTTTACTGAACTTTATTATTTTAATTTCAATCAATTCTGTATTTCATCCCTTTAAAATATTAGGGTGGTTTTCATTATATTCGTTTAATTTCTGCCCACATTTCTTTCTTATATTTTTCAATTCTTTCAATTTTTTTTTTGATATATTTTCTTATCAATTTTATTTTCATGGATTGTGACACCGTTTATTTCATTCATATTTTCGAGTATTTCAATTCTCTTGTTTTTGATATCAATTCCTCAGATTCAACTGTTTTTGACAGGTTTCAGTTTTCTATTTCGATTACTCGATCAACTCAATTAACCTAACACTAAGTTGATATCACTCAAAATCGACAAGCGTTATGTTGTAAAATTGTTTGTTTCGTTGACCAGCTGACGAACGTCAGCCCTCAGAAGTCGAAACTTTCACTTCATCACTGAGGGCTCCATTCCAATCAATTATAGTGTAAGAGCCAGCTTAAATCTGACAACACATTCTTTACGGTATCTGAAATTTCGTCCAGTGAGACTTCTATACCCAGTAAACAAGCAATGGGTACTAGCTAAGCCCGGCCGCGGTAGGTTTGGGGTCCTTCAGGTGAGTCAGGAATGAAAATTAAGTAAATTTTTGAAGTATTTTACGGCGTCTGCCGTTTTGATATGTGATAACTTACCTCTAGAGAAATTGAAAAATAACTATGGCTGCTGATTTTTAAGGTTGCAACAGCCACTTTTCAAAATTCGAAAAAAAAAATTTGAAGAATTTTACGGCGTCTGCTATTTCGGTGTATTATTTATTAAACTATTTTAAGTTAATATTGTGATGTGGGCTCTTTCGATGAGCATTTCTCCAAATGCTGGAAATAAAATGCGTCCTTTAAACTTGTTGGTACAGTTCAAATTCACAAGGAGGGATCAAGCTTGCATCAAAGCTTCGCCCTTTTTTATTGAAATTTTAGTTCATATCTACAGCCTTGTAAGAATCAACGAACAGCTGAAATCTCCCGTCATCAACATCGATGGATTTTTTAGCATTGTACATACTGCAAGTGTACTTTTGGATAACATTAAACAGTTCATGTAAGGTATCCTCAGTCAGGCCAATTTCACCGAAAGCAGCGAATATTTCTTGAAATTCAACGTTATTTTTTAGTAACGTCAAAGTTTTTTTTTGCCCCGATTATATAAAGCTGAATTGAAGTCACAACCAGTTAAGGCGTGGAAGCCCCTTAAGCTTTTAGCTAGAAGTGGACCAATTTATGTATATATTTATAGTATTATGTCTCTATACTTTCAACATGCATCTAAAATACAGTGTTGCCAATCCAATGAAGTCGTTTTACGCGAAACTGATATGGAAAATCCGCAAAATAGTATAAAGAAGCGCCGAGTAATATTTAAACCTCAAAAAAATATATTAATCTACATCTGTTTGAAAACTTGAATTGCTATGAAAAGAAAATTGTGTTCGAGTCTGATATAATCTATGAATCTGAAAATATTTTCTTTGTGTTTCAGAAAAACAAGTTTTGATTTTTTTTAAGGAATGAACCCTCGACTTCCATCAGCTGGAAATAGAAGTTTTGGGGCAGCACGCTAGCTTCGGCCATAAAACAGTGTGTTTTGATAAAAGGAACATGAAATCTCGGAATCCGCCACTTCAAAGGTGTATCACTTATTGGTTATTTTATGTGAAATGGTCAGAAAGCCACTCTTTTCTGCTGAAGAAGTGGCAATGTCTAAAATTCGCTGAAAAGCCGAGAAAACTTCAAAGCGCAAAAAATCCGCAAAGATTTTCAAAATGCACAGATTTCGCGCTTTTTGCGCCTTATTGGCAACACTGCTGAAATATATTTGTTAACGATTGGCCCAGGAGTGCCTTTGTGTTCGTAAAAGGAACTAAAACCCCACCATTCAGCCCTAACATAAGGAGGAAATATTTGACTAAAGAGATAGAGAGAGAGAGAGAGCATCAACTACTACTCTTACTGTACCATGTGTTTTCTAAGCATAGACTGCAGGTAATGTTTTGCTGTATAGTTACAACCGGAAAAAATGTCAACCATTTTCAATATTAGCTTAAAAAGTTTAATAAATAATATATCAAAATAGTAGACGCCGTAAAATAAATTTTTTTTCGAATTGAGAAAAGTGGCTGTTGCAACCTATGAAATCAGCAGCCATAGTTATTTTTCAATTTTTCTAGAGTTACATTATAACATATTAAAACGACAGACGCCGTAAAATAGTTTGAAAATTTACTTGATTTTTATACCTGACTCACCTGAAGGACCCCAAACCTACCGCGGTCGGGCTTAGCTAGTACCCATTGCTTGTTTACTGGGTATAGAAGTCTCACTGGACGAAATTTCAGATACCGTAAAGAATGTGTTGTCAGATTTGAGCTGGCTCAGGTATGTCCACACCAACGGAACATAGAGGAACTTTTGTGTTTCTGTTGCGAATTATGGAAAAAGTTCCATTGTGTTCCACGAAGTTTCACTAAGTTGTTCTTTGTTCCGGAACAAAATCTGAAAAGTTCCGACGTGTTGCGTGTTTCCATTTTTAGCGGTAAACATCAAAAGAATTAGTGGAACATGCGGCAACCAAGCAAGGTTGGAACCTCTTGTCGCGGCGGTCTGGACGGTTTGT
Organism: Zygogramma bicolorata; assembly: GCA_032362365.1. Taxonomy (NCBI): domain Eukaryota; kingdom Metazoa; phylum Arthropoda; class Insecta; order Coleoptera; family Chrysomelidae; genus Zygogramma; species Zygogramma bicolorata. The sequence goes on along the minus strand of JAVJAQ010001639.1, from coordinate 1,966,239 downwards.
TTCGAAATTTTCATTAATAGTGACTTGTGACTGCGGCCGCAAGCATGTTTACGTGGAGTAACGACAAATCGATAGAATTGATTGAAAACTACAAAACTTTACCATGCCTGTGGGACCACAGTGATGCTAAATACAAATGTCGGAATGAAAAACATGATGCATGGGCCAAGCTTTGTGATGTCACCGGTGCAAATGAAGCGGAGGTTAAAAGAAAAATCAAGAATATGGTTGCCCAGTTTTTCCGAGAACGAAAAAAATACCGTTCGTACAAAAAATCTGGAGCCGGTGCACACTTTATTTCTAAATGGTTTGCCTACAATTATATGCTGTTCCTCGCTGATAAGAATAAAGTTCGCCATTGTACAGAGAAAGGGTTTCAGGATGAGATACAGGTAAGTGTGTTGCCATAGACTGTTTATTTTGTTAATAATTGTTTTGCCAAGTAACCATTCCCTCCCGCGACATAAAATACTCAGCAAATTCTTCTCTGACTTCTTTTGCTTCAATGGTAGAATTGCGCGCTATTTTCTGTAGCGCAATAAATCCAGGTTGTCCATTAATTTCGGTCCTCCACGTGCCAGGTATCACTGCGCCAGTATCTTTATCCTCAGAATCAAATGTACCTGCTGGCGTATATCTTCTTCTAGAACATTTGCTACGTCTCATATAATTATGTAAATATATACAAGCAGTCACAATGGATTCCACTTTTTCAGGACCAAGAAGTAGTGGTTTTCGTAGTACTCTAAATCGTGCTGATAGTATTCCAAAAACGTTTTCCGAAACCCTCCTAGCCCTAGAAAGCCGATAGTTGAATATTCTTCTAAGCGATCCTTTGCCTTGACTTCCCGGATATGGCTTTAGTAAATTTGGAGACAGTGGAAATGCGTCGTCTCTCAAAAAAACAAAAGGAACCAATTTGCTTCTTCCTGGTAGACGGTTTTTGACCGGTAAATTGAGTGCACTGTCCATTAAAAGTTTTTTAAAACGAGTATTAGCAAAAACTCCTCCATCCGAGATACGTCCTTGACAACCGACATTGAGATATAAAATCTCATACATTGCATTTGCAACGATAAAAAGCACAACACTGAAAAAGCCTTTCTAATTGTAGAAATCACTGCCACTATTTGCTGGTGCTTGTACCATAATGTGCTTGCCATCCATTACTCCGACACATTGAGGAAAATTCCAAAGAGAGTTGAATTGGTTTGATTCTATTCTCCAGTCTTCAGCGTTTTGAGGCATCTGAAATATTTTTTTTATTGTTTTTTATCTAGACTATAAAAATGCAATGGCTAAACATATAACGGTTTATAGTTTTATTATTTCCTACATTTACATTGGCCCGTGAACTGCATGTAATAACTTAAATAACAAATTTATACTTGCAGGACGATGCAAGTTCTGACGAGAGTGATAATGTGGAATACAACGAATTAGAATCGCAGTGTTCTACATTAGAAGAAACTATAATAGATGAAACCACTAATAATGATGATATGTCTCAACCAGACCCATCACCCGAAAATAATGAAAGTCAATCATCATCAGGACCTGCGTCAATAGGATCGCAAATGAAAACGTCAATAGAAGGTACAATACATGAACCGCCAAAAGCACGTACCAAGGTGTTTAAGAGTCCTGAATTAAAAAAGAAATATAAAAGGAAATCTACCGATGATCGACAAGAAGAGGCGTACAACATTTTGCAAGAACTGCAAAACAAGAAGCCCAGAAATCGTTTCCAGGTATTTGGGGAACACATAGCTTTCAAAATTCAGAGTCTTCGAACAGAACACGCTCAAAATACAGTTGAGCATCTCATTTCAAATATTTTATGGGAGGCTAGCATGGGAAAATATGACCAACCTCCTCATTTTACTCCATATGCATATGCTCATCAGTCTACTGCTCAATTTACTACCACTCAACCTCCCGCATTTTCACCAGCTACCTCACAGATATCTCATCATTCGTCTGATGCATTGTCATCATATGAAAGTCATCAATCGTCAATGCTTTCCCCAGGAAACTCACACTCAGCGGATTCACAAGTATTAGTAAATAATGAAAATAATTCCATGACAGGTGTAGACTCAAACATTCTGTATGAAGCCATCCGAGACGCCGGGGTTCTTTAAAAATTGTGTATGTTTTATGTTCTTATTCTTAAAATAAAATATCTACTTTCCGACTAACCAATTTTAATTTACAGCCCCATTATTACTATACACCATACCATAGTTAATACAATTTTACTTACTTTTACTTCTTCTTTTAAAACTTCTACAATCGCCGCACACACCTCTGGAATAATAAGCGAAATTGATTGCTTCGAAATTTTGAACAGATACATCAAGGAATGGTAAGAATCGCCTGTAGCTAAGAACCTTAGCGTAAGAAGTAAACGTTCTAGCGGTGAGATTGCTGCTCTGTAATTCGTGTCAGCTTTTCGAATTAATGGGTCAATGCGGTGTAATAACCATTCCAACTCCGAACTCGACATTCTGATGAAATTTTGAAGGTGCCCATCACATATTTGCCCAGTTACTAAATCGTCTTGTTTTAGGTCATTACAGAGCTGCAATGCTCCATATTGTGATCGCCTTTGGAGACTCGGACGAACCCAAACTTTCCGTTTTCTTTTTTTCTTGTTCTTACTTAAAATAATAAAGGCTGCCGCTGCAAGTGCCAAAAGGCGGTCGTCCTCGTCGCACCACATTTTGTTGACTGTCTATTTTATTTATGCACATTAATTGCGCACACAATGTTTAACTGGTGTGGACAGAAATGTTCCACCAAGTAAGTTGGAACAGAAACAACTAGGAACACCACAAAATTGTGTTGCGCCGGTGTGGACAACAAGTTTCTCTGTGTTGATATATGTTCCAAATTTTCGAAACACAGAGGAACCAAGAGCAACACAAAGTTCCTCTATGTTCCGTTGGTGTGGACATACCAGGCTATTACCTTATTGACTATTCATTTCAATTCTGTAGTTTGCATTTACTGGTTTGAATTCTTCGATGTGAGCTTTTTGACAGGTTGAGTGAAGTATGTAGACAAGAGCTCGTGCCAATACATATCAGCAGGGAACAATGTCAACCACAAACAAATGAGACTATTATTTGGCATCATATCTGAAATAGACACTATTCGAACCTAACTGCTATGATTATATTTGAATAATGGATTTTTTTTGTTAATCTTTTCTCTAGCTCCTGGTCCTGTTTTTTGTTATTTGGATTTGTTGATAATACGATTTTATTGGGAAATGAGATAAGCAACGCTCATTCATATTATAGTAAGTAGAGGTCAAAGAAGTGAAAAATTAAGAGCTTCGTGCTATCAACAAACATGACTTATTTATCGTGAGAAATGTACTGAATTTTGATCGGGAAAAGTATATCTGGTGTCTTTTCAGGTAATGACGATCCTTTCATTCCATAATATTCATCCCTTTTCGATTCGAAAAAGATATGTAGGAAAGCATAGAGCGGACATGCAATATTTTTCCCTTAATTTCTAGTGACAACCTGAAAAAAAAATTGCTGATCTGCTCTATGTATATACATGAACTATTTCAAATAAATATTGAAGCCACAAGCTACCCTGTGAATTATTACTCTCATCAATTCAGAATTCATTTAGCTAATTTCTCAACGAAACATGATTCATTTTCTTGGCAAGAGTTCGAATGGGTTATTTCGTTGACTCCCTCAGTAGCAACCGCTGCTATAAATACTACCCAACATCCCTCGATACCTCAGTTCGATCTAAGGAGTAGGCAGATTGGGACCTTAGAAAGAACTCGTGACGAGACCTGGGGAGTAGGCAGATTGAGGCCCCGGCGTCAAGTCACAAACCCTTGCCCCCTGTGACAACACCTGAGGAGTAGGCAGATTGAGACCTCAGCGTGAAGTCACACTTACCTCTTGAAAATGGCTCCAAAATCGGAGCCGAAACGTCGAGAACAAAACTCCAGACGCGGTTCAACCCGAACTCAACAACAACACACAACTGACCGCGGAAACCTATCGGAACACACATATATATATATATATATATATATATATATATATATATATATATATATATATATATATATACAGTGTCACACATAAAGTTCGCGACATATGGAAGTTTTTTTTATTAATAGATATAATGAAAATTTGACTTGGCATGATTCAAATTTCATGCACACAAAACAACTCGATTTATTGAAAGCAATAATTTGACATTAACCAAAACTGAAAATTTGTTTCAAAAGCCTACTGTGGGAAAATTTTATTTCGATTTGATCAGTACCTACTATTTTCTTCCCGACATGTTGCATTAGTCTTGTAATGTTTAAAATAAAATCACGAAATTTTATATCATGTTTAGTACAAATCGCTAGAACCAAAGTCTTTTGAATAGTTTTGAAACTGTAGGTCAATGTTTAGTTTACAGAAAAGCATGATATCTTGGGTTAGTTTGTAACTGAATTATTGGTTAGAAAAATAATCAAACTGGATAAAAATCTATTAAAAAAAGAAATACGAGTGAAATAAGAATGAAGAGGAATTCGTTTATTCGATTACTGTCATATTAACGTCCATACATGGAAAAACCGAATCAGTTTAACAATGAAATGAAAAAACTAGATGAACTTTGCAACAACAAAGACGAATTTCTGGAGGTGTATTCATTTCTTTTTCTGGTAACAGGCCAATGCGGGTATTTTCTGGGCAAGATATGACATTGAAGTCTGGTATTCATCAAAATTATGAAATTTGAATCATGTTTCGTTCGAATCGATAGAGCGAAAGATTCGAAAAATTAAAAAAATTGGAAAAAAGTCGAAGTGACAGTAAAGAGTCCAAATTTCGAGCAACGGTATAAAATTGGAAACAACACTTTTTCTCTTTGGCATTTTTCGAAATTTCCAAAAAAAACTGTTTTTTTGAGGATTTTCGAAAAAAATATCAAATTTGACAGGTTTAGAGTATCACATGACAAAAGGAAAGAGGCTGTTTTTTACTAATTTTTCAAGTACAAACTAACTGCCAAGCCAAATTTTCATTATATCTATTAATAAAAAAAACTTCCATATGTCGCGAACTTTATGTGTGACACTATATATATATATATATATATATATACAGGGTGAGTCAACAAGATTCCCTCGGTCCATTGCTATCAGGGGCAATAATTTTTTGAACTGCTCAATTTTTTTTCGCAGTTATATCGATAAAAACTATCTTTTAAAATTATTTTCTTGCATACTGAGTGATTCAGCCGAGCGTGGACAACCAAAGTTATATTTTTTTCAATGGAACACCCAGTATATGAATATGTTATTCGATTTTACATTTTTTTACCTCTCCGAGGAATTTTTATTTTCGAATTTCCATTGCAGCGTTGCCAAGTTATTCCGAAAAAATCTATTTTGCAGACAATATTTTTTTAATTCACCACCCGCACAATTACAGCAATTGACTGGATTTTTTTCACGGGATGGTAAGTCAACATCACTATGATAATTTCTGGTGTCTCAACTTTCGGATACAATATATAGGGTGCTCGGTAAAACCGGTCAAGTTTCATTCATTTTCAAACAGACATAATTCAAGTTTTTCAAATGGAACACTCTGTATTTTTTCATTTGTATGAAATGTTCTAACATTCCACTACATTTTTTATCACGCTATAAGGTAGACACGATTAAATTTCCACAAAATTTATTGTCTTCGCGACATATTTCGATACACTGTATCTTTATCAAGCGATGTCTTTAAACACTATGGATTTCCATCAAGTAAAGGCCACCTCAATCCAAAATTTGAAGAAAGCTACGACTAGCTTTTTGGTCTTCTGGTATTTTAAATTACTTCTTCGAGTGTTTAAAGACATCGCTTGATAAAGATACAGTGTATCGAAACATGTCGCGAAGACAATAAATTTTGTGGAAAGTTAATCGTGTCTACCTTATAGCGTGATAACTATGGATTTCCATCAAGTAAAGGCCACCTTAATCCAAAAAAAAAAAAAAAAAAAAACATTTTAATCATACCCAGTTTTAGTAATTGTTGTAACCACAAAAAATGCATGTTCTTACTCGTTCACTTACTCAAATTTGTTTCTCGAATATTCAAACTAATCGTTAGTTCATTAACATTTTTTATACCATCTAGTGGTAGTTGTTAGCGGTTTCAACAGTAAGAAATGCGTTAAAATCCTAAAAAATATCTATACTGCCTTTTTCTTCAAAAACCAGGTATCCATGACTAACATCAAAAAATGAAACTCGGAATTTGTCAGAAACGCTGTGTTGGAGTTTCTTCCGCATGTTACATTGAATTATTTTCATTATGAATTATGTGTTGGGAGATATGGTGCAAATGGTCTATGCTTTGGGGGAAAGTGACGGAAACTGCCCCCTTGCATCTAGGATTTACAAAGAGAAGTAGCCCGAAAGAAGACAACCAGATGGAAGGGCATTTCGGGCTCTAAAAATAAGATTTGAAAGAACTGGCAATGTCAATCACGAGAAATTTGAACGTGTCTGCCCTGTAACAAATGAAAAAAATACATTTCAAATTGCTCTTCATCTCGTTGAAAATCCCCATGTGAGTACTCGAGACCTGAGCAGGAAATTAGGATTTTCTCAATCCAGCGTGTCTCGAATGATACGAGCAAGCAAATTTCATCCTTACCATATGCAATTGATGCAAGAGTTAAGAGGAAGAGATTTTGAAAAACGTGTTCAATTCTGTCGATGGGGCTTAGAAAAGATCAATCAGGAAAATTATTTTTTGGATTTCGTGTTATTTTCTGATGAAGCGACTTTCTGTAAAAATGGAACTGTGAATCGGCATAACATGCATTATGTTGCAGAAAATGGTCGTCATATTGAACATCATTTGGTCTCCCCTAATCAATGAAAAATGTATGCGTTATTGTTCAGATTGATTGATTTTGGAGTTACAATAATTAATAAAATTGGATATATTTTGTGAAATACCAGTTTTTCGTATAGTATACCTATGATAAAAAATATGGTGAAATGTTGGAACATTCCATACAAATAAAAAAATACAGGGTGTTCCATTTGAAATAGTTGAGTTATGTCTGTTTGAAAATGAATAAAACTTGACGGGTTTTACTGAGCACCCTATATATTGTTCCCGAAAGATGAGATACCACAAATTATCATTGTGATGTTGACTAACTATTCCTATAAAATATCCTCTCAATTGCTGTAATTGTGCGGATGGTGAATTAAAAAAATATTGTCTGCAAAATAGGTTTTTCCGTAATAACTTGGCAACGCTGCAATGGAAATTCGAAAATAAAAATTCCTCAAAGAGGTAAAAAAATGTGTGATCGAATGAAGTATACATATACTGGATGTTCCATTGAAAAAAATATAACTTTGGTTGTCCACGCTCAGCTGAATCACTCAGTATGCAAGAAAATAATTTTGAAAGATAGTTTTTATCGATATGACTTCGAAAAAAAATTCATCAATTCAAAAAATTGTTCTCCCTGATAACAATAGACCGAGGGAATCTTGATGACTCACCCTGTATATATACATATATATATATATATATATATATATATACATATATATATATATACATATATATATATATATATATATATATATATATATATATAAGCATACCACTATCTACCGAGCGTCCGTACATTAACAAATTACTATCTTCCAAGCGTCCGGCTCCAACAGAGCGTCCATATATGGACGCTCTGAAGAAACTGTGTAGAATCTGAACTCAGAGCACCAGAGTAGTTCACATATTTGAAAATTCGTTGGACGCCTTCTTGATAGTTGTGCAAATTTTTCGAATACTTTTGTATATTATTAGTTCATCAGGTTTGCCGCCAGCGACGCAAGGAGCATTTCCGAATATTCATTGAAAGGTATATATTACTTTCGGACCGTCGATTTCCAAGCGTCTTTCAATTTCTGAAGAAGAGGCAACGCTGAATAGGGGCTGATTTCAGAAGGCAGCGTGTTTTAAAAAGTGCAGTATTTGTTGACAAACATTCGTTGAGTGAAGAGTGAGTGATATTTGATAAACCGATTTCAGGTTAAGTTATGAATCAAATGAGGTTTTGACACACACTCATGACTATTTTGTATTCTTTCGCTGTTTCTGCTTGAGTTCATCAACGCACAGACCTAGAGTAGGGGGTTTTTCAAGGCGAACTAAGCTTTTCGCGGGAAACCACACCATTCCTAGCTTCTTCAAAGGCTAGCCACTCGCGCCAGCAAAACGTCAGGAAGAAATTTCAAAAAACGACGACCTCCAAACCCGAAAAAAGTAGTGATACAGATGGCTTTTCCTTTAAGGATATCATGCCAGAGTGGTGATAGGATGTCGTGTGTGTCCAATATCCTTTACAACTATTTGGTTTGAACCTCACAACAGGGAGAACAAAAAATTAATTTCAACTCGTTATTTACAACCTCTATGGATTGTGTAATAGATCATTCATCAACTAGCCCCCATGAATTGAATGAATCGAAATAATTCATAATCGGTATTTTTGATACATGGTGGTAAAAAAATTGGCTTGAAAACCATTTGTTTTTCATTCCGGATACGCGATGAAATATCATATACAGCGTGGCTCATCGAAAATATATCGCAAGGCATTAGAGGTTGGAAAATTAATTTCGATAAAATCCGAATACACGTCAGGACAATTTTTGACAAAAAATTTAAAATTTTATTCGATTCAACTCAAAAACATACCGTATTAGTTAAGTGAATGTGCACACTGTTGAACGCTTATCTTTGGATCTTTCGGAGTGCTGTGAACTTTGGTTTTATATGCTCAAAAAAAACTAAAAGACTCAAGTCGGGCGACCAAGAGGGCCACTCAGTTGCACCCCTTCGTTCACCCAGGGACCTGGAAACGTACCATTCGAGTAATTGCGTACATTCAGCAAGTAATGGGGGAAGCTCCGTTTTGTGGAAAAATATTTCTTGTGCATCACATGCAGGGTCATTCTCTATGATATTTGTCATTCTATATGATATTGGTAATTGCGTACATTCAGCAAGTAATGGGGGAGAGCTCCATTTTGTGAAAAAATATTTCTTGTGCATCACATGCAGGATCATTCTCTATGACATTTGTTATAAATGAGTCGATGGCAATTGGTAGTGAATCCAGATACAGGACACACGATGAAAATCACCTGTTATTGAATAATACCAAGCTAGGTAGGGTCCCATCAGAAAAAAAGGGAGTTCTGCCAATAATCTCAATCCCTATGAATGTTGTCTTATTAACTCAGGTGGTCAGTCAGTATACTCAATAACGATCGGAAATTCTGAATCGATTGAAACGTCGCGTCGTGCTGATACTAACAACTCAGACAATGGAAGTCTGCGATAACAGTAGCAAATTTACATCACTCTAAAAATTAAAAAAAAAATATGCGAAGGATATGCACAGCATTAAAAAACAAAGAAACCTCTCGAATAAATTTATTGGAATGAAACGGTCAGTATTTAGGTGAAATAAAATCCCTTCTTGCATTTTTCGTCGAAGGTAGTGTTGAAATTTTGAAATTCGATATTTTCTGAACGAGAAATATCTTATTTGAAGAGTTATCATTTCATTTACTTCTTTCTGAATGATTCGAGTGCTAACGCCTAACACTCCACTTAGGGGAAGGTTTGGTTATGCTTTTGTTGCTGTTGTTGTAAAACTCACACCTAAAACTCCAGAAAATTGCATGTATTCATGCAGGTTTTTCGAGTTGCATGATTTTTTTTTGGTGCGATAAGTTGCTACGTCTGTTTTCGGGTGTGTTGGGCCACAAAAAATATTTAATATCATTCAGTGTCTCAGAACTTCGTATTCTCTTATAAAAATATTGGCGTGGAATCATGAAATTTTTTTTGCATTCATTATTATATCCATCCGTACAGTGGCAACTGTAGTAACCTTTTTTAATTAAAAAAGACTACCAATTCTAGCCCTATACAGTGTCATCTCCAAAGTATGCACCATATGGGAAACTCATTTATTAAGGGTCTTTCGACAAAAAGTTATTCCTGATAAAAGTTTGTGCATCCCCTGAAACCGAATATGCACCAACAAAATACGGTAAAACAGACGTTATATACGAGGAGCCTTCAAATATTTGATTTTGAGACAATAATAAAGTACTCTCATTCTGAAAAATTTCGGGAAATGTTATTTGGAAAAGTTGTTCAGCATCAAAAAATACATCCAGGTTTGAAGGCATGGCCATCTGAGTGAAGTTCAATTTTTCACCCACTTTTCTCAAATGGGGACTACGAAAACAAAAATTTGTTAAAACGATAAATAGACAGCATCCTGTATACCACGGTTTATTTTAGAAGGCTGTAATATTACAAATCACACAAGTAAGGTGTTAACCACGGTCAATTTTTCTGAAGAGTTAAATAATTTTCTAAGTTTTTGGTGCAAGGTTATTTTTTTTTTGTTGACACCGAATGTTACTCAAAATTATACAGTATTCTAACAATAACTTAATATTCGATAATATCAAGTCACGAAACGTCAAAATAAAATAGGTATTTTGGAAAAAACTCATTGATTTTCTGGATATTTTCTTGTCCGAAATAGTTATGAAAAAAATGGGTAAAAAAGTAAAACTTCAACTTAGATGGCCATGCCTTCGAATCTGGATGTATTTTTTGATGCTGAACAACTTTTCCGAACAACATTTCCCGAGATTTTTCAAAATACTCAATAAATAAGTTTCCCATATGGTGCATACTTTGGGGATGACACTGTATATGTTTGGCCCCCCTCTCAACATACATTTTGGCCGCTCATTACAAACACAAGTGAACACTTCGCCGTATACCCTTTTATAACAGAGTATCTCCACACATAAATTTTTCTTAATATATTTATTTATTTTTTATGAGTTGGAATGTGATTCTTAGGGCCATTTTCCAGATATGTGGTCATGTCATGATTTAGTAATGTTTGAAGAAAAATATATAATTTCTTGTAGGGACTGGTATTGAGTAAGCTTAATACAAAGCTAAATAACGAACAACATGACCACAGGTAGTGTGGCAATTAATACTGATGTTTATAAGCTGTGGAAAAAGTCAGTTTTACATGAATTGTATATATTTAACAAATCACATATGAGTGTATAGATGAAAATAAAAAGTACATAGTGAAATTAAAAAAGTATCAAAGCAAAATATCAGAGCTCAGAAAGTCAACCCAGGAGTAGCATCTTAAAGTTACCTATTGCCGTTATGGTTTAATCTGGCATCATCGCCGGGCGCTTACGAATCGGAAGGACGAAAGTAAAATATATAAAGCGGACGCCAGCTAGCGGAAATTCTTGAATATATTGGACGCTGAGAGGGGGCTCCATGAAAGGACGCTAAAGAATGGACAAATGAAAATTCCAATTATTTATAGTCGAAAAACAAAGTCCAAACAGTTTCCATGACACGTCGTGTATGAATCTTGAAAATATTCATCTGTACAACTACAGGTTTCTTGAGAACTACATGACGGACGCTCAGAGATTGAGTTGTGAAAAGACGCCAGGAAGATAGCTGGATGTATATATATATATATATATATATATATATATATATATATATATATATATATATATATATATATATATATATATATATATATATATATATATATATATATATATATATATATATATATATATATATATGCTGGCTGGAACTTCCGGTTGATCCGCGTCTGGAATGATTTACTTGTCTACGTTTCGGCTCCCATTTCGGAGCCATTTTCAAGACTTAGTGACCTTGCGTCTAGGTCTGAGTTTTCTTACTAGCTGGCTATCATCACTGGAGATCGAGGATCGAGAACATCCAATCCTCGATCTCCAGTGATGATAGCCAGCTAGTAAGAAAACTCAGACCTAGACGCAAGGTCACTAAGTCTTGAAAATGGCTCCGAAATGGGAGCCGAAACGTAGACAAGTAAATCATTCCAGACGCGGATCAACCGGAAGTTCCAGCCAGCACATTTCTAGCCGCGGAAGCTTAGCCGATCAAATATATATATATATATATATATATATATAGAGATATATTGAATTTTCAACTTTTTTTTTTGGAAACGAAGAATTAAATGAAAAATTTATCGTCTTCTTCGAATACTTCCCAGATAACTCGATTTTGTTCTTTAGAGAGTAATGATAATACTTATAATTTCTTTCCATAAGACTTGATTATAATAAGTATGGCAACAGTTACAGCAATACATAAAGGTCCAAAAAGAATAACTAATAAGGAGTGCAGTTTTGATATAACATTTATAAGTTCAATGAATCCCAAACTCTTATCATGGATTTCACTTTTATTTCAGAACCATTAGGATTTCCACCTATTCTCAGAGCGAATAAAATGAACACTTTTTTCTTGATCGTTCCAAAATTGTTCATTTTCACCTACTCCAAGTGAAACATTCCATATCTATACTCAGTCCATCCAAGCAAAGGAATGTTCCGAAAGATTATCATTCATTGCGCACGTGATCAATCAGACAAGGCTGCTCGTACAGAGTCGCACTAAGGGACGACCGAAATTATATTTTTTGAGGTGCAGTTTTTTTGGCTTTTTTTGGGTGGACTGTAGGGATACATATTAGCAGGTTCTTCAGCCGTATCAGCACTTGACATTTCAAAAACTTCAAACTTTAAAATACCATATATCTACACACCACAAGATTCAAAACGTAACTGACTACTCCGACACTGTAGCGCGAATTCGATTGGCCATTGTAAGGAGGCGTTTATTCCACCCAATAGATGCAAATGTATGTGGTAATCACGCTTATTCGATTATTCATCTATCGTTGTTTTGGTTACTCTTTTTGTTGGAAATAATATAGATCAGCTATACTCAACCAGCAGCCCGCCGGCCTTTGTGATTGGCCCACCTGAAATTACAGTCAAAGTTTTCAAATTTCGCGCCCGTCAGAGTTATAGAGCAGAAGACTTGTTTTGAAGTCTGAACTGATATTAATGTGAAGTATTATAAAAGTATGAAGTTACATTCGGTATGAAAGCGAATAGGATTCCAAAGGTAATCGAAATAACAGTTTTTCTGGAAGGCATATCGATTATACTATAAAGGTTAGAAGAACAATATCAAGGGCTCCTTTCTGTTTATTGTGGGTATAGTCTTATAATGTCTTCCAGTTTTTAGAATGTGAATTTATAATATCACCAATTACATTTTCAAGTTTGATCAATATTTATTAACCTAATTACATAATTATATACTGATTGAACGTCATTATTTTGTGGTGGATCAGTATTTGTTCCGTAGTTTTCTGGGTTTGTAACCTACCACAATCTGAAAAAATAAGAATAAATTCTTGAATCTATACAAGTGTAGAAGGGCAGATTTTCAATCTATTCCGAAAAGTTGCTGCGTCTATTGAAAAACAGTTCTTTCTGGATAGAACAACTCCAATTGGTCAGCAACTTCTCTCAAATTTTGCCCTATCAAAAAATAATAAGAACTTATATATATGAAAATACTTGTAGTTAACGTTTCGGAAACTTAATCCGCCGTTCTCAAAATTCATAGCCAAATTCCTGTTCAAATGCCAATATCTCCTGTAGGCAATATTCGTAACTGACATTTGTCAAATAATTTCAAAATTATGTGTTTGTATATATCTCAATTTCAATTTATTTATGTTTATTTGTATAAATTTATTTTGATAATACATACAATTATTATCATTATTAAGATCATGTATTCTATAGTGCCCACCTTTTCTTTTTTCAATAAATACATAGCCAATTTTGAACTAGGCTCTTAATTGTCACCCAAATATTTTTTGCGGCCCGTGCATCAAGACCGAAACGTGTTTGTTGCCCCATTCATAGTATCTGCAATGTTTCTGAAATATCTCTCCTGAAGCATTTCAACTGAAACGTTTCTTGTCTAGTACATTTATGGTTTCTGCTACGTTTCCACAATCTCTCTGAGTCAATAGATGAAATATTTGGACTGATATATTGTACACAATGTTTTTTTGATTCACAACATAATTATTCAAATAATACATTGTCAGCCTTGAAAAAATTGAATATATCAAATAACTGAAAGAATTATTCGTGTTTCATAAAACCGAGTTTATGACTAGATTATAATTATATACTTATAGTGAATTCATCTAGATGGAATATTTCAATATTTTATCCATTACCGACGAAGTAAATACTTCGTGTGAGCACCTTTAACGAGGATTTCTCCGGAAGCTTTGTTTTTGATGAAAACTTCGAGAAATGCTAGCGTTTTGCCAACTTTCAGAGTATTCGCTTCGATTTTGATTTCCTCTCCCAATTGGGCACCTTTCAGGTACCTGAAATAATGCGGTAGAAAATCACCAACCAAATAGTAAGTACTTGACAGAAGTAATGCGAACCCTTACGTCATATTCATATCCACCGACACACTGGGAAGTTCGCCATCTTTATGAGATAGTAATGCCCAGCTGGAAACGTCATCCACGAGAGTTGCGGATAGACCGCCATGTAAAGTACCCAGATCATTGACATGTTCTTCGGATACTTTCATTTCTGCATGGCAACTTCCATCCTTCAGATTTATAACATTGACCTGTAAAGAACACATAGATATGGTTAATGAATTCATCATTGAAAATTGTAATGAACAGATTAGTTATCATTTGTTTGACAGAAAATTTCAATTTGGGTCGTGGAAATCAACAATATTACATTTGCAGTCTCTAAAGTTTCTTCCAATCTATAGTAGAGGTCAACTACCGCTACAGGAATTTGGACGAATGGTTTTTGATATGTAGGCTGTTTCCTATCTGAACTATTTGTTGAAATTTGTAGAAATTGGTAATGACAGTGAACACCCGATGAAAATTATCCAAATTATCTTTTTTGTAGAAAATGGATAGTTTTGGGACGAGGATGTGCTTGTGTTACTATAGTGGTGGCAGCAGTAGTTCAATTTGAGAGATACAATGGTTTCAATAAACGTATTTCTGAAAGTCATGAGAAACTTCCTTTATTACAGCCCACCTGCTACTACTCCGACTTGAAGTTCCCATGTCACAATTCCTATTATTATTATTCAGCCCGGAAGATATATCCACGAACAATCACGATAATGAAGCTTCGTCCAGCAACCATACTTCAAATCGCTCTTCGTTATCTTGTCGAATATCAAATCAAAAATGGCAGTCGTGTGTATAGTCCAGAAAATGAAGCATTTTGGCTTGCAATTTTTTCGTCCACCATGGATTTACTTGAAATTTTCTCAGAAGGATCATTTTCTATATCATGCGGTGTACGACATTTCAACTGTAGGAATCGACGGAAAAAGCAATTCTGAGAAAAAAAATTTTTTTCATGAAAGTAATATTTTCTGAGTTATTCAAAGTATCAGTTTTTTGACGAAAAAATCGACTTTTTCAATGTTTTTTTTGCGAATAACTCCAAAAATATGCATTTTATCAAAAAAAAGTGTACAGAGCCATAAATTGTAGGTTTTGAAGAAACAAAACCAATGCTTTTCTTATGATTTTAAATATAAAATGGAAGATTTAAAGCGAAATAACGGTAAAAATTGCATTTTTCGAAGAAAGCTCTTAGAATCTTTATTAAAGTATTCAATTAGAGCTCTCAAACAAACTAAAAAAAATTTTATAACATGAAAATTGACCGACTCATGATCAAAATAAGATCGGTACCCGCTTTTTTCTACAAAAAAACTCTGTGAAAACAACCCCCAAAGTACCCCCTAATCAAAATTGATCGCCACCCTTTTGTGATTCTCTTTATATATGTACTGATAATGAACTAATGTACTAATAATACACCCACGAATTCAAAATGACGAATTTTAGAAAAATTGGAGTTTAAAGAGAAAACGTTTTTTTTTTTCAATTTCGTGCTTCTAACCGTTTTCTTAAAAATATCTCTCATAATACTAAAGATACGAAAAAATCGAAGTCCTATTGAATTGTAGCTTTTTGAATGACAATAATTTTCCTGTGTGCAGATTTTTTGTACAGTGAATATTCCACGAGATATAGCCGTTTAACACTTACATTTACGATTGAACATCACATTATCCACATACTTTTATAGCTCTTGGAAAGCCCTACAAAATCAATTCTGAAAAAAAAATCCAAAAATTCCTATCACCCAAAATAAAGGAGCTATTCTTGAAACACCAATCAATTTTTTTTTTTCGAATTACCCGCTTCGGAGCGTAGTAATCTACATAACCGGTATATTCGGCCGTTATACGTTATATGTTCCACTTTCTCCATTCATATTGGAAGACAGAGCAGAAGAAACATCTGCTCACGTGTATGCGCGTATTCAGGTTTTTAATGTTATTTTATAATTTTTGACAATAAGGGGTGGTTTTCACCCCTGAAAATCATAAAGCGTACAACGGCACAATACAAAAAATTAACTAGACGGTGAAATAAGCCGAATCCCAAATTTTTGTACAAATTGGTGCTGGACGAAAAAACTGCGAGGTTTTACCATTTTTTCAGCTTCATTTTCTGGACTAATATACCTTTTTACCCATAAGCAAGTAGTGACTCATAGAATGAGATAACATCATTATTCTGAATCCCAGTTACATTGTTTTACGTTTTCCATTTCACCTTTTATTACAATAGTATATTAGGCAACGAATATGTAATTAATACATGTTCATTAACTGGGATACGAGGCGAAGGCGTTTGTTTTATGCGAGTATATTAATAACCATTACATGAAAGTTGCATACACTATTTTTTCTACACCCTATAAATAATGAAGAACTATAAATATTATATTTATATTTGTATTCAACACAATGATAGTAATCAATCGTATTTCTTCGAGAAATTCTACAAAATATAACAAAAAGGAATGAAGAGAAGAGAAGATAGAAAAAATTAAAAAAAGCGGAATTTCGAGTCTTATTTCTATCTCGCGTCTCATATTGTGGTCTAGCTCGAATCAAGCACCTTAGCTGGCTTCGCATTGCTAGTTTTATCGAAAATGAAGCGACACCGTTGATATATTTTTTCGTACACTTTCTTAGATTTTTGGGGTAGAAAATGATGTACTGTATTTTCTGCTTTTTCCGATATGTGTGGAGGTGTCGATGGTTATTCTTCTATATCGCTAATATCAGATATTTCGAAAATATAATTATCGAAGTTTAGCTATATTCTATGAAAATTGATCACCTACTGACTTTGACAAACGTCAAATGCATGGAAAAACAATGAGTTTCTGTTGGTTGAAAATCTGTTGGGTGATGAAAAATCTGTATCATAATGGATATCATTATAAAACGGATTATGGGCATGTGAGTGTATTATTATTGTACAGGTGAAAATACATATTTTCATGGGTTTGGTGGACATGCGGAAAACTCCATGATTGCTCAAGGACAAGAACATTTTTGTACTTGGATACTCTGAATTAAGCGCCGGTTTTTCACTGTACTCCTACACCCTATTTCCACGATGTAAATTGTCGCTGCAACTCCAAAAAATTGTCCGTATTCAGGCAAATTTTCTAGTTTCATGAATCTTTTTGATGATATAAGTTGTCAGCGATCTATGTGGTGAATTTGTTGCCGAAAACTACAAATATGTGGTGGCACCATTGTGAAGAATGGTAATTTCGAATAATTCAATTATTTTTCGAAACTGAATTAATCAAATAAAGTAATAAGGTGAATTTTTTACAATTCCAATTATTAGAAATGAGTTAAATGATATCTGAGTTGTGCGATAATATCATTGCATTTTTTCGCGGCGAGAAATGTTATCTATCTGTCTGTTTGCATTGCCAATATTAATAAATGGCACTGAATATTACCAAGATGAACGCCTACATTATCACAACTGATATATGATTTCATTCATTTCTAATAATTGATATTGTTATAAAACCACCTTATATATTACTCATCAGTCATTCGAAGCGCTTGGTCGAGAGAAGTTGGCTGTTCATGTTCAGTAGGATTGAAAAATCTGGCTCAGGGGCCCAAATTCACCAGAAGCGGTGAATTGCATACATTTTCTGTATGATTCTTCTTGAGCGCCACTTGGAACTTGAACTCAGTTTCCATTCTTGGTGAATTCCGTACTAAATGAAGTGAATCGTGAATCAGTGAATAAACAATAATTTTTACCTTCTGCAATGTTTTATCGAATCCCTTTGTATTTTTCAAATGTTTGGCAATATGTTGGGCTCCAACCCTAGCTGCAACACTCATATTTAATTGAAGTCGTTCAGCTCTAGCAGTAAATACTTCTGTCTTGATATTCGATGTCAACTTATAGACCTACTAGGTTAGGATAATTATGCTATTATGCAACTCATGTTTCAACGTGTGGATGTGCTGAGTATTTTCTAGCAGCGTTGCCACAGCAGTTTGGGAAAAGTAGTAGATGAGTGGTTTGATGCCGATTAGAATTTGCAGAAATATCGCTTGATAATGTAAATCATCCGGATTCCGCGTTGCAATTTGTTGCTGCAGTGAGGATTATATAATACTCAATCAATTCGTCAGTTTTCATTGCAATATTGGAAAATAGCGGTGAATGTTATCAAGATCAACGCATGCATACATTATCTCAACTAATATAATATGATTTCATTCATTTTCAGTTTTTGTGATTGTGATAAATCCAAGTAATAAATTCCTTTCCTTGGTTCCTTTGTATTTTCGAAAAATGATTGAAAGATTGCAAGTTACCGTTCTTCTCAATGGTGCCACTTATTTATACTTTGAGGTAACAAATTCACCACAGAAATGACTAAATCACTGCAACTTATCGCACAAAAAAGACCCAAGCAACTCGAAAAACTTGCATGAACACATGCAATTTTCTGGAGTTGCAGCGACATGATACATAGAGAGAAAAAGGCGTTTATGGATTTCGCACTGCGGCGGGATCGGTCCTAAATAGCACGGTCCCGGCTAAGAACATTGGAAGTAATTGAATGAAAAAGAAATCATTGTCTCCCCATAAATCTGCAGTATATTGACATAACCAATGGCCAGTTCGTGAACATTCCAACCGCTGCAGAATCAAATCATCATATCGACTCATTGAAACGATATTCTAGAAGATTATAAGTGAACAAAACCTTCAGTTATGCATACAAAATCCAAAGTCTAGTACTGTTGGTTGTCGTGAACGGTATTTCCAAACGAATGATTGACATGTACAAGTAATGGTTTTGGTTTTGCTGGGCTACAGTGAACCTCACAACTGTACTTCGGCACAGAACACCCTATCTACACAGAAGCGCAACTGAAGCGTTCCGACCGAATCGAAAGCTTGGCTTGTATATTGTCAACCTCACATTTGTGTTATTAGGGTGTTATAAAATTTTCGAACAATTATCAAAGTCCTTGGGTTATTACTACTGATAAATTTTATTAATATCGGATGAAAGCATGATCAGAGTAGTTTTAAACGTTCGTTCCTGCAAAATTCAGTTGATTACTCTTAAACTATTTGAACATTAAATAGCTGCCCACACCACTTTTCACTGAAATTATTTTGGTAATCATCCAAATTCTTCGTTTATATTTGTTGAGAATAAGGGAATGTAGATTGCTGATCAACGAAGCATTTAGACGAATTTTATAGGGGAAATGTAAGTTCTAAATTATTAAGACCTTCCTAGGGTCGTATCTTCAAATGGAATTAAAACTGCCCCAATTTCAGTTCAGAAGCAGAAATGCTCAGTCTAGAAAGTTTACAAAGGTGTATCACTTGAACTGTATATCAACCGACAGTTTGAATTTACCGCCAAGAAATGACATTATACAAGCCAAGCTTTAAATCAAGGTTACGAAAAATTGACCCCAAAAGATCAAAGGGACCGCCTTCAAGTTGCGCTTCTGTGTAGATAGGGTGTTCTGTGACTTTGGTTTCCGTTTTGAAAATCATCAAGTTGCCACCTAAAACTCACCATATGTGAAAGTTTAATCATGTACAAGCTTTCATACTGCGATTGCACTAAAAGCAGTTTTACACCTTACAATTTATTGCACAAAAAATTCATGCATTTCTTCGAGGCCACAATTGCTATCAATTTTTCTATTTTACACTAAGCAATATATATTCATAGTCTCCAGCAATTTATGGATGACAATAGGCATTGTTTCATTTATTGTCAATAAACTCGTGTATTTTCAGGAATTTTTGTATTATTTTGCCTATATTATATAAAGGGAAAACTTGCAGCCATGGTCTTACCCTCCATGTCCTTATTTTTCTTTGGTGCTGTAGTAACGCTGTTGATGCTGCGATAATTTGTTGTTTGTTGTCTAATTTTTTTGTTTCAGCTGAACATTTTTCATTTCATGTAGCTATGATTAAACGAAAGAATATTCACAATGAACATAAGATGACATTCGAGGTTATATCAAATTATTTTCAGTTGGTCTAACTGAAAATTGTTGAATGAAACTCTTGAATAAATTGAAAGGTGTGAAGTGCCATCCTTTTTCAATAAATTGATCAATCAATTCGTGAATTAGTTCATGAATTCATTGTGCAATATATTGATAGATGTTATGCTGCTTTTACGAAACTGCTCTCACTATTTGAGATCAGGTCAGACTTTAGATAATACAAAATTTGTATTTATGATTTGCCGTCGGCATTCGGAAGTTTTATCACACTACCCCTGCCGTCTAATACAATACTGAACTCGACATCTATGTGAAATTATCATTTTATCACTCTCACCCATAAAATCTTGAGCGAGTACTTCTATATACTTGCGAAATAAACTCATACGATTTGAGAATATTGAGAACATGCTAACTAGAAATGGACAGTTCCGTGTCGTCCCACACCACTCTTCTGTTATCTATAAGCAAAGTTTTTCATATAATGCCGGCTATATCCTCTACAAATTCTCTACCAGAAAAAATCAGAAATATATCATTAGCAAACTATAAAAAAGAGGTTGAACAGTGTGATTCATAGTTCAGTGTCTATCAGTTGATGTCCACAAGTTCACAGCACTTAATAATTATCCTATATATTTCGATTTTGATGTCCTTCTCTCTGAATAATTATTATCATCGTCATTATTATCTTCAGCGCATCTATTTCCTCATTTTGTTATATCAGATTTACTTTTTTTCACATCCTTTTATTTTTGTTAATGTTCATTGTATGTTGTTCTTTTTCAAGGCCGAGTTGAAAAGCAGTGTAAAATGACCTTCTTTTCATGTATCTACCAGTCATGAATGAAAACGTTTATCATTATTATCAGTTTTTCAAGATATTTGTGGTTAACAAGGGAGAAACTGAGTAGGTACCTATATATCCTTTGTCTGTTTGGTAATAAGATATGGTTAATACTGCTGTAATATCGTGTCAGGATTGATAAGTTTTGCCGACTTCGACTCTCAACTGGTCACTTCCCAAACTGTAGGCACTTTAGAAACAAGCATATTTTCGAATGATTGTAAATGAATACATAAGGATTGATGGCGTTTTCAAAGAGACTAGTAGAACGAAGTGGGCAATTATTGATATTCTATTCAGTAGTTTCCGGAAGAATAGACTTCGGTGTGCAAAGTTTACACACAGAAACAAATCTTCAAAAAACTGAGGAGTGCACTTTTCATAACATTTTCACAGGTGCGAACATTAAATTTCAAATCAGACTGAAATGTATATCTTGCAAGTGAATCTACTTCGAGGAGAGTACCTTTGGCAACAGGGAAATCCTCGTTCACCAGTGGAACCAACAGCTCCTTAATAAAAATGAAAGTCCCAACAAGTATCGCAATAACCTAAGCGTCCTAAGCCATAATTTGTTAGAGTCCGTCTTAGAATTGACTTGACTTTTCACGCTTCGTTTATTTCTGGTTCATTATTCTAGTGATTACCATAAAAAATTGAATTCCTATGCAAGGGACAAACAATGTCCGCCCCGTCGATACTTTCTTGGTGCGAAACTGTTGTGATCGCCATCTGCGAGTGAAGTCAGAAAGTTTCTAGACCGGATGTGATGATTGCTAACATTGTTTAATGATGTCGCCACCTAATCAATGTCAGTACCAGATTGTGGAGACAGGATCCTCTGGTAGCTTGGTTGCATATTTTTTTTATGAGTTTTTACCTTATTACTGGAGTTGAGTTTTTACTGCTAATATGTTTTCCTAATTTTTGGTAAATAGGAGTTGATCTGCTGATTCAAATTCGACAATGAAATATCGTGATTTGATCGAAACGCTTCTTGCAATATCGAACACCTTTTCTAAACATTAATCATGCTTAATATACAGTGCACACCTAAGAAGTCAACCCCAATCAAGGTCGGACGAGATTTATGTGAAAACTAAATTTTCAGTGGTTCAGTGTGTGTGATCTCTCGCTGCTAAGAAGGCTTTCCCAAAGTTTTTCATATATAAATGAGGCCTTGGCATCGGCCATCCTAAAATTATATCAAATACAGGGAATGGCGCTAATGGCCATGCTACGATTGCGCACGGCTGGTGTAAACCCCGAGGTAGGAATGAGTCAACTGAGGCTGGGTCTGTGGAGGGAGGCACTCAATGCGGTGCCTCTGCTACAGGCAGCCAGTGGCGCAATTGAACCCAGGTTTGTGTTTAATAAACCCTACAAAATACAAATGAAACAGAACACTCAGGCAGATGCTGCAAATGCAATACGCATATACACAGACGGCTCAAAAACCAAGGAAGGAATAGGATGTGGAGTTTACTCCAGATCACTCAGCCTAAGGATCAAGTGGGAAATGGAAAAAAAATACCAGCGTGGTTCAAACAGAACTGGCTGGTATCTCAATCGCCACAAAAGAGCTAACCAGAAAAGGAATTTCTGACAAAAACATAATAATCTGCACTGATATTAGACAAGCCCTACTAACCTTGAATAGACAACGTATTATCTTAGGGTTAGCATTAGAGTGCCACCAAGATTTAGCTAACGCCTCGGTAGATAATAATATCGTACTAAGGTGTGTATGACACGACCCTGATTTCCTATTGGAATTATAGCGGGGGTTGCTCTGGGAGTAGTGGATTGAAGTAAAACATTTATTCTTTCCGACGAATCATGTCCTCTTTCAAACAAAATCGACGTATCTCGACGATTTTAAAAAAATAATTTGTCTAGGAGCTACTGAGGGTGGATAGTCACTAATCACAGATAACCTGGGCAAACCCTAGCTGGCTGTTGAGTTCTGAAGGTATTCTGCTGCCTACCTCTCTCATCATACAAACCTTTAGTGGTGGGATATCCAGCATCAAATTCAGACCTGCGATAACGTTCTGATACATCTTATGAAATTGTCTTCATACTTGAAGTATGCGAATGGAGTTTCTTTTGTGTTCGATTAGTGAATATTCATAGAACCCTCTCAGATTCATCAATTTCAGCCTTGTATCAATCATTCCCACAGATCGTAATAATTCGCAAAATCGCTCATGAATAATGATGTTCGGAATTAAATACCATTAATTTTCCTGAATAACAATTTTGGCAGCGGAATTACAGACGAAATTGGTTGATACGACTGCTATAAAATTTCCACTACTGACAGTCTCGCTCGTCCCATCTTATTGTTTCAGACTCTGACATCCGACAGCGCATTTTCGCTAGGAATAATTGCTCCGCAATGACGCATTTAGAAGTGAGAAGTTCTGACTTTAAATTAAATTTCACCTGAATTGCGCTATTAACATATATAACGTCTTGAACCGAGTGTCATGAAGAAAATACCCATCTGAAACGTACTACAGAACTAAAGTGAGATAGTTGGCACCATTTGATTAGACAGTTTTCTATTCTCATGAATACAACTCATCTGAAATTAGGGCAGTCATACTTGGCAGATTTGTGAAGTTATTGGAGATGGTCTAAATTGGTATATTCAAATATACGGTCTGTCACACCGAGCTTCTATCAAATAGTACCCCAACTAACACGAGACGAAAAAGCATTTTCGGGATAGAAATATTTAGTGTGCATGGGCAAAACAAGTAGTATTTCTGTTAATGTATACTTTCTGTCTCAAGAATGTATTGCAGGGTTGCCGATTCTTGATTGATTTCTGGCCTTTACCGTGAATTGTAATTCTTGAAATAAAAATTTTATGTATAATAGTTTCATGTCAATATATTGCAGTCAACCTGGTATTTACGGTAGCGCACAGTGCTACCAGGTCGGTCGGTGTATTAGATCAAGATATTCCACCTACTAGGATTGGTATGTAGGGAACCAACAATGTGTGTCGCAACGAGCCAGCCAGAAAAAAATCTGCCTTGACTGCGGTTCGAACCAGCAATGAAATAGCCTCATCGGATATGCGACAACGCCGTAGAAACCAGCAAAGAAATAGCCTCTTCGGATATGCGACAACGCCGTAGAAACCAGCAAAGAAATAGCCTCATCGGATATGCGAAAACGCCGTAGACCGCTACATTTTGATGGAACAACATATATTGTACAGTTTGAAAGTCATTATTTTGTGGTGGATACGTCTTTTTTCGTAGTTTTCTGGGTTTCTGACCTACCACAATTTGAATAGATAAGTCAGATCTCAATGTTCTTAACGAATGTCAATGAAATCTTTTCTTGAGATCAATTTTCCTAACACCAAACTGACATTTTTGCACTCGGCGCGCGTTTCGCTAATAAGGTTAGCAACTTCAGGAGATGAAATTTGGGTAGTTGATTGATCTCTAGAAAAAATTTCAACTTTTACACCAAAGGTTGCAATATCATCGTTTAAATGTCAACGAATCTCATAATGAAGAGAAGAGCATCTAAGAGAAAACAATTTGTGAATTGGAAGAAAACACCTTGATGAAAGACGCCCACATAGAAAAAATAAGTTGGTCTTGAAAGAAGTGCAACAAAGGAAAGAAGAGATGCTTGAAACAATAAAAAAACAGGAGGAAATCATCAAGACGGCACACATTGAAGTAAGAAATCTCAAAAAGAAGATAGCAAATATAGGAAATAGAACAACAGAAACACAATCAACTCAGTAGCTGCAAATACCTTCGCTAATCAATTGAAACCACATGCTTCCTGCGAGTATGAAGAAAAATCGACTCAGACAGATGATAATCATGAAACAGGATCCACCAGAAACGTACTCGAGCAGATTAAGCAAATTTCCAATCTATATGAAAAGAGTAGGATATTGTTAGTATCAAGAACACAAGGAAAAAATCTCATCCACCATATGATCAAACAGAAAAATATTTATCAGTGCATTCAATCTCTTTTAATGACGAATTGCAGTGACGAAATACTAATTGAAAGTGCCATTGAGAATTCAAGTAGCTTCACAAAAACTGATACAGTAGTACTTTGGGCATGCAGGATGAACCCTTATTTAGTGAATCGTCTTGCCAGTCGAAACCATACAAATTTCATAGTAATCACCGAACCATATAGATATAATTTCAGCACTAACAATCAGAATATTTATAGAAACAACCTAGAACTCTAGAGGGATATATTTCATAGAAAAATTAACCACATAAGAATTTTGGATTGCAACAATATTTTGAGATATTCAAACTATGGAATAAATGGACACAGTATACGAAATATCGGGAAATGGTTTCTAAGCAAGGCTGTTTTCAAATTCATCAATACTAATCCAGTAATTCAGAATGAAATGAAATCTATTCAAATGTCGAAAGAAGAAATGCAATATTCCAATAATAATGACGTATTGAACAGACAGTACCGAATCAGCTGGGCGGTTGTTCAGAACAGGACAGTGCTTTTTTTATCCAAAACCAACTACCCAAAGAATGAGAGATTAATATTTATTTCCTCTATTAACATAAAATCGGTCCGCAGCAAAGTAGAGCAGCAAGACTTTCCGAAATTGTGCTTCTAACAGAGCATTGGTTGAAAAATGACAAGCCGTTATATATACCAGATTATAATGTGATATCCAAATTTTGTGGAAACAATCATTTACATGATGGCACAGCCATTCTCATCCACGAGTCCATAGATTTAGATTTAAATATTGTGATATGCGAGAAGAAAAACAATATGCGATTTCAGTTGCGTTCTCGAAAAAAATTGGATTATTTATTGCATGTATTTATAGAGCACCTGCAGGTGATGTAAGTGCATTTTTCAACAAGTTGAAATATTTTCTATTGAAAATTTCATTTCGCTCACAGATAATTTTAGCTGGAGACTTCAATATCAATTTTGATAACAAATATTCAATAATGACTCAGAGATTGATATATATTCGATTCCTTCAATTTATCGAATCATGTAAGCTCACCAACCCGCATATCTCAGTACCCATCAACAATGATTGATTATCTAATTGGACTTTTTCCATCTGAAAGGAACTATTTTTGAATCAACGGAGCAACTTTTCGGCGTAGATAGAAGTCTACACTTATATAGATTCCAATATTAATACTCATTTTTTCAGATTGTGGTAGGTCAGAAACCCAGAAAGAAAACATATGTTGCTTCCACATTCCGAATCGTGAAAACCAATTTAAAAAAATATCGAGTTCAACGACTAGATTTCATAAATATCAACAAAAGCTCAGTTGAAGAGTTCTTTTGTTATGGCGATATTTTTAAAATATAGTCGGATAATAATTCAACCGCCCTATTTCGTGCGTGCAATGCCCTTATTTCTCTTTGTACGTATTAAAAACAATAACTATCAAACAAATTATGTGACGACATGATATAAATTAGTTAATTAAATAGTTAATTTAGAGTACGTATAAGAAGGTAACATTTTCGACACCTTCGTCCAAATTTTGAAAATAACTTGAAAGTATTCTACCATTTTCGAAGAACAAAATACATTTGAGGAATATAAGCCCATTACCCTTCAAATTGCTCTTGTTACGGTTTGGAAAAGCCACATTCTCCATGCTGCTTGTCTCGAATTACGCCATGGTCGCCTGAAAATATAGGCTACTAGGTGAACAATCTACTTTTCCGGTTATCAGTAACGGTCATTGTGGATCTTCTTGAATCCCCATCTACATGTTTTACAAAATTGTATACGCCCTCTAAGTCAATTGTACCCCTATCTACCTTTATTTAGAATGCTAAAATTCATACAAATCTACATTCATAAGGACAGTAATGCTTTTTCAGCTAGATGGCAGTAGTGAAAGTACCAGAAGTGATACGAGTTTGAAATCAGATTCGTGATGTTTATATTCTCCAATATGATTTTCCGGTTGACTCAGTACCATTCGTTCAGTATATAGAAGCTATCACAAAATTTATTAATTTTGGTATAAAATAAACATATTCAAAATTGTAACAATAAAAATTAATTTGAAGACGGTCTTGAGGCGAATAATATCAGAAATGAACTCATTTTCATCAACAATCGAGTTTTTTCAATAGTCAGTAGTATTGGGAATTTTCGGGTAGCCTTAAAGTCAAAAAGAATTATAATTTCAAGACCTGGCGTTTCAAAGTGAAACTTATCTAAGGTTCCTTCTCTGTATACTCTGAATGAAATCACTCTGTATATTAGCATATTGTTTGAGAGTAGAAAACTCTTGGAATCAATTCTTTGGGTTTTGTCTCCCCTGGAAATGGAAGCGAAAAAGCTTTGAATTCCTATAATATCTGGTCTTAGGGCGAATTGGTATATTTGCCTTGATACATAACTGCAATATTATAAATAAAAAAATGACTGACAATTTTGTCGGGTGTTTCGACTTTTCATAAATACGGAGATTTAATTACATATTTTCTTCAAATTAATTTCCAAATTTGTTAAAAAACAATACCTAACTCAAGAATAGTCAGTCAATTTTGCTTCTTCAAAAAATTGCAGTTACGTCTCTGGAAGAATATACCTATTTGACCTAAGAACAGATATTATCAGAATTCAAGATTTATCAAGATTTGAGTGTTTAGGCATGTCTAGAACGTCCATTGAGTAGAATGATTTAGTCGAATGAAAACGGAATCTACTTGCTATTTATTCGCCTTCGGTGTAACTATTCCGCTGAAGTTTCTCGTTCCTGATAATAATATACGACGACATTAAGGTTACGACCCGCCGGATAAGAAAAGTGGTGTTTCACGGATTTTCTCTCTATATATCCTTCGCCTTCCTAGCTTTTCCATCAGATTCTTTCATCTGCATTGATCTGTTTGGTGACAGGAAAACTCCAGATCATGGTACATACCCTTGATGGAATCAGTTCGACTGATTTTACATCATGGCTCACGAGTCTCTGCCGATGGTAGTTGGACATTATTCTATTATTCACCAATTCTTTTTTCTTTGTAACAAAATGGAGTTCGACAACGGATTATTATACATTTTTGCGAATAGAAAGTGGGGTCTTGTAACACCTCGTTGGACACATCTCTCAATTCACCAGCCTTGAGCTATAACCAGTTTGATATCATTTTGAATAATATTGAAAAATTGGAAAAATCATAATCGAAAAGGAATTTGATACAGAAATCGCTTCAATTCATTTCAAGATCCACTTGTTAACTTCTATGATAATTGAGTCCATTTCGGCCTAAATTGAATCTGATTTGCTTTCAAGAAATTGAGACTCGGGCAGAGTCAAATATATCAATTCGACTTCTGATAATACAACGGTTAGCCTAATTTATTTTCTACTAAAGAAGATCAGTGTTGGATAAAACATTGAATGATCTATCAAACGGAGTAAGACAAAGCCCTCTTTCTATTAAAAAAATACCCCTCTCGACGAGTGACGTCACAGAAATATATTCGGGGGTTAAATCCCGAGTGCACTAAGTTTATTCGGTTAAAATGTGTGCTGCACTTCCATGATTCTCGAAATTTTGCTTAGCAAATGACTTGAGTGAATGATAATTTGATAAAATCCCGAGACCGCAGGTCGAGGGATTTTATTTTAAATTATTATACACGAAAGCATTTGCTTGAAAGCAAAATTTTGAAAATCATGGAAATGCACGCATTTTGGTCGATTGAACTTGGTGAAGGAGGGATATATGTTTAGATTATTTCCAGAAAACATGTTAACTCAGGAAACATCAAAATCGAACACAGGTACAATATAGTACCAGAGATAGTACCTGAAAAGTGATCCAAACGCCCGGTTTATTTCGAACATTTTAATCGGTTAAAAGGTCTGGTGCATTTAATCGCTGTAAAACTCTGTAAAAGCAGTCTAGCCTTCATCTGTTTCATCGTTTATTCGCATTGGGGAAATAATCATTACAAAATCATAACATCTAACCTGAACAACATCTGACCATGATATCTAATTCCTCTTGTTATTTTATGAATTAAATTTGTGTATGTATTCAGAATTTTCACGTTTGAAAGATACGAGTCACTGAAAATCGTAGTGAAAATCCCTTTTTTTATATTTCTTACATAGGGTGTTAAGTGTCCGATATTCTACAGGACGATTCATCAGTTGTTTATGAGGTAAAAAGTTCTTATAAAGATGGGTCCGCAAGGCCTTCATTTTTAAGATACAAGTGCTGAAAATGTATTTTCAGGCACAACTTTTTCGTGCATTCATCTATCACATTTTCTAGAAGTAAACTCGATTCCTCTATATCTTTATGTGGAAAATGTATGCTTGTGATTCGCGAACTCTTCGAAAGTAATAGTTTCAAGTAGTTTATTCCTGTTGGTTTTCGTGCTGTCATAACAAGAATTATATCTTGACGAATATTCAAATATTTTATTTGCTATCAATGTTATAAGTCGTTTGTAAATGGTTCGGAAATTGGTTACCAATGCAGAGTGTGAGATTGAGACCTTCGGTGTAAAAGTTGAACTTTCCCCTAAAAAATTAATACTTCGTTGTTGATTGATAGTATCAACTATCTTCTCCTGAAGATGCTAATCTTGTAAGCGAAACGCGCGTCGACTGCAAAAATATCAGTTTGGTGTTAGGGTAAATGATCTCTAGGTGAAGTTTCAATGCAGAGTAAGCTGACATACATTTCACATACGGGATTGGTAACGGAAATGCATATGATGCTAGACGTTTGTATCAGGAGCGTTAACCGAACCGCACAACTCCTACTCCGTAAACCTTTGTGAGAATTAACACTCGACTAAAGAAAATATGATGTTTTGGAGGTGAATGTTCGTTTATCAGGCAGCACCTATTTTCGAAAAATATTTGGTACCAACTTTATATATTCTGTGCCGCTGAATACGAGTGCGAAGTCAAAACGCGGCGCTCTCCATTCTTTCCGAAGTTATGGCATTTCGAAGTTTGGAAGCGGATATTCCGCCTCATTTTTTTCACCAATAAAACGATCGAAAGCACACGTTTTCATGCGTTAGGTGCCCGATGCACATCAATCCACCATCTCCATCATAAAGCTGGATTCAGGCAGATGTGATCCGACAGCTTTCTGATTGGTCTAATTTTAAATATAGACCAATCATAAAGCTGTCGGATCGTCGTACCAACGGATTTCGGATCTGTCTGAATCTAGCCTAAGTCTCAGGAAATAATTCCCGATACGATTTTGAGGTTAGGTCAGGCTTTGCGTTAGGGTGCGTTCACAAAGAAAGCTGGTTACAAGTACTCATTTTCAGCGCTTGCGCTTGAGAATTTCATGTTATGAAGGAAAGATTAACAAATCAAACCGAATTTTAATAAAATTCAGGTGGATTATTCAGCTAATCGGTCACTTGTTAATCTCGCTCTCTCATTAATTAATTGGTATAACCTCTTATAATGACTTCATTCATAGCTATAAGCTCGCATTCGGATTTCAGGAATAAATCCTTAGGCATTCACCATTTTTTGATTTCGGTATTGCCAAAACTCCGGACTCTAGATTGCATGAGATCACATAATTTTCTAAATAATAGTGATGAGTATATTCTCAACAGAACTTTGTATGTGGTTGTCGTAGAAGTGTCGTTTGACAACCTTATTTTTATTTTTTCTCAATATTTCCATTTCATTCTTCACAAGTGCATTTTCTAACTGTAAGTAAACCCCTAGAACCTACATACCAAGTATAATGGTGTAGCCGACAGACATAATGGTAAAAACATTACACATTTGCCTGAAACAGTTTTGACCGTGTGTACTGGGGCGTCTCATAGATTTTCAAGCAAGCTGGAAAATATTTCATTTAAATGAATATTTCCCTCATATATAAAATGTCCCATAAGAGCAATGCAATTATCGAAAACTTGAAGCGGTAATTGCATTATATCAAGTCACCATAACAACACATTTGAAACCGTATCGCTAGACGTCAGTAAACAACTCAAATGAATCTCAGATAGACTTCAAAAATAAAAAAACATTTCGCGTTCAGGTGAGTACTCCATACAATCTATGGAGGAAAGTATAAATGAACAAAAAATAACAATTCCTTGAGATTTTCTTTATTCGTGAAATATTCCAATGAATTACATTCGTGCATAAAAATGACCAGTCT
The DNA here is from genome assembly GCA_032362365.1 of Zygogramma bicolorata. Taxonomy (NCBI): domain Eukaryota; kingdom Metazoa; phylum Arthropoda; class Insecta; order Coleoptera; family Chrysomelidae; genus Zygogramma; species Zygogramma bicolorata. The sequence goes on along the minus strand of JAVJAQ010001639.1, from coordinate 1,934,721 downwards.
TTCGGACTCGGGCACTTTCGCCAAAATATGAAAATAAACTCTTGCAATTTTTAAATATCACGCTTTCTTGCAAAATTATATTTTTTATGATATAATTTTTATGCACTTGTGCAATTATAACCGAAAATTGGGATACGAGTGAGGACCGTGAATCGGCAACATGCAAGCCATTAGGTCGCACCGCTAAGGGCCTGCTGTTTCACCATCTTCTTCTCAAGTGAACTTCAAGTGGTTGGCTTCGACTTCAAGTAAAACGTTCAACAATCTGCTGTCATCGTATACGAACTATTGACGTCAAATGTTTGACGAAATACGACTTACTCTAATTTTGGTCAAATAGTAAACAGTGAGACTAGTTACGGGTATAATAAAGACAATTCATGAACAACGTCCTCTTGGATTAAGGAGGAGTGCGTTCATTTGATGATAGTTTTTGGTAAAACGTGTTTTTTTAAAAATATATTGTCATGCAATGCCTAAATTTGGGAAAAATCATTAATTATTCTTGCTATAATTTCATTGGGGAAATCAGGGCGAGAATAATCTCGTTATAAAAACCTTGCGACAAGTTCAGTAATGTTTAGAAAAACATCAGGCCATCAACTCGCACTGCGAGGCCGTCCATGTTGTGGAAAACAATCATGGTAATGATTTGTCACGTTCATTCGAACCTGAAGATTCATTATAAATAAACCGGAGGATGGATAACGGGTGGTAGTGGTAATGTTCACTGATCGAGTTGCTGACTGATCTCCTGAAGAAAAAAAAGCTCGAAATGCATCCTATCTATGTAAGAACTATTTAATCCTAACTATTCTTTTGTGTATTCTCCTCGATGACATATATTTGCTATTGTGTTTCATATGAATAAATGTTACTTGGTTTATCTGGTGTTTCGATGATTTGGGTTGAACAGGGAGTACAGACCGAGATGAACCATTGAGCCCTAAGCTCACCTACGAATAATTACCGGGAGCAAGCCCCGTTCCCGACAATATTTCGATACATATTACACACTGATGAAATATAAATAATATTTTTTGATCCTACCGACATAATAATGAAAAAATATGAACTGGTTATGTAGGTAGGTCTGGCCAAGCGGCTAGCCGCTCTGGGAAAATATCACCCAGCTGATAAAACGTTATATTACGGTTATGTATCTATTTTTGCTCGCTTTGAAATTTTCATAGATATCATAGATGGTTGTTTTTCCATACGGGGCCTCATTTATTCAGTTTCATACCGACGGTCAGCCGATGGAAGTTGTGAAACAATTTTCGTTAATTAAGAAAATCATTCGACATAGTCGATGGACACACTTGAAGACTGGCTTTAAATCGAATCATCTTTTGAAAAATTCGTTCAGGCCAGTCTCAAACTACCTATACAGTAGGTTTTGGCTGGCACCTGTCAGGAAACAACTACTCCCCTGGCTAATACCATGGGAATTGCACTATATTGAATTTATTATAATTCAGTTGACGCCATATTATTACTCACACATAGACATTTTACATTAGGAAATATGGTAGCAGTTGATTTTTTTCTGACGGTATTTGTTGGGAGAAAATCGTTTTAAGTGAATGACCCATATCCTGAATCGAAAATTGTTCGTGCCTTTCCAACAGTTTTCGTTCATTAAATTGATGCTACATGAACAGTCATATATTTTCAATTTGAAATTCATCTGAATCTTGAATTCATTATAATTCAGTTGACGATGCATGAATCTACTTCATTGGAGAGCGAGCAGAAGTTATATCAATAATGAGTGCGTTGACGCCGCATTATTACTCACGTCCAGAAAATTTACAGGAATAAATATGGTAGCAGGTAATTTTTTTCTGAAGGTATTTGTTGGAGAAAATCGTTTCAAGTGAATGACCAATATCCTGAATCGACAACGTTCTCGTGCCTCTCCATTTGGAACTTAGAGGTTCATTCAAAGCTTTTTTTCGAGTGGAATAATCCAAATAGTGAGGCAATTGAGATTTCCTGTACGATATTTTTTGTTGAATATGCATTTCCATCAATTATCGGCCACTAATTCAATAATTAATAATAATTCAGTTTGTCAATTCATTTGTGGTATACAGAGAGAAATTTTCCCAAAACATTGAGGATTACTAGACAATGTTCAAATATGTACATTTTATGTCGATATGAGTTGGCCGAAGAAGTTGTCCTCTATCGATCGAGAATGTATATGGAAAAAAAGTGCTCAAATACGCATTTGTCAGAAAGTAAAGATTTTCGCACGTAACAGGAAAATAATTTCGATTTGAATGCTTCTGGAGACTGATTGGGACTAGATGAAAATACGAAATGAACAATCTACCTAATTTGACTTTACTACTTCACTATTTCTATCACGAAAATAACTTGAAAAACTGGAAAAAAATTTGATTGAATTAAAGCACCTCCTATCACATATAAGGAATGAACCAATCAGGTCAGCATTGCACGGATTATTATGTTCCAATTTTCATTGATCACATTCATCTCACCAGTTTCGATTCTTTAAAACATTGAATTGAACTTGGCCGATACTTGATACTAGATGAAAATCAACTAAAATATCACTGTTTCCTACAGGATTTTCACTGACAATGGTTTCACAGAACCGCGACACGTGTTCTGCTATACAGTAGTATCTCCAAGCAGAATGAAATTCTGCTTGAGGATTTGTGAAAATCTTACAGTGAACTGTGATATTTCAGTCAATTCTTTCAATAATAGGAACGAGAATATTCCCCTCTTGCTTCAATAATTATGGCTGTCAAATATGAGAGAAATAGCTACCAAGACATTATAACGATATGACGAGCCATAATCTCAAAAGTGAGAAGTTAGTTGCTTTCATAATTCGATAAGAACTTATATGCTAAAACTCACTCTTATTTGTGTTGTAAAAATGGTATAATGACCCGAACAAAATGACAACTTCATCCTCCAAGATCACCATTTGAGAGTGAAATAATATTTGAAATAATCAGTAATCAAGTTGGCGCAAGTGGTTGTGTGCCCGACTCATGACCGAGAGATCGTGGGTTCAATCCCCCAGAAAGCCAGATAGTTTTCTCTTGAGAATTTCTCTGTCATATTGGGTAATGTCTCTGTCACATTCCATGGTTGACTGGCCCGCAAATAAACATGTTGCTCCTGAGGGATGACGAGTTGAGTGTAGATATTTTCTAAATTATTTTTTCATTTCGAAACGAACTGCAAATAAAAAATGGAAGTTACAATCTATCTGTCGAACTCGGTGATATCATCACTTCGGTTTGCTATCTGAAATCTGCAATAATAATGTGAATGAAAAGTCGAGATGGATTTTAATCAGCGCGCACTGTTCTGCAAGACTCTCTTCGAATTGACAAACTATCTGGTAATGAAAAAGAGAATTGGAAAGCATCGGCTCGGGTTATAGTTACGATGGTGGCTATGAAAATTATTTAACGTTAAAAGCAGCTCGTTTCTCTCTGCAGATTGATCTTCATTCAAAGTGACTATCCAAAGCGAAGTCCTTACTGATATGTCGAGAAATAAAAAGAATCAATGTTGAAGCCGGAAAATCACTGCGAGTATTTTATTCAGACTGTATTGATCTGTTCATGGGCATGGGCGCCGTTACAAGAAATGTTAGGGGGGAGGGGAACATTTTTTGAAATCGAAGTAATGCATTAAATTGAAATGAAAATCTTTTTGGACAATACTTAAAAAAAATCGGTAATACTTCGGTCGCTATGAGCCCCTTTTTTGGAATTTTTTTTTGTGGAACTTACGTAATTCTCTCGACTCGTATATTTTCGGAGATCCAGGTCCATTTTGTTGTAGAACTTCACAATTTTTCACATCATATTTCTGTTTTTTTGAACACAAAAAATTCGTTCCTCCGATGAAACACCAGTCATTCTCTTATTTACTCGTTTTCAACATCTTCAAGCAGAAAAAACCATTAGTTTTTCAAAAGATGCATTTATTTACAAACCATAACAGTGCAATGACAGTCGCAAGTGATGTATTTGCAGTGTTGTCGCTCTCATTGTTTGTGTTGAGAACTGAATGTAATCATGTTGACTTTTGGAGAAAGTTGGATTTTTCGAAAAAATAATGTTTTTTTTTTCTGCTCGAAAATGTTGGAAACGAGTGAATAAAAGAGTGAGTGGTGTTCGATCTGAAAGAGGACGGATTATTTGTGTTCAAACAACAGAAATTTGATGTTAAAAATTGTGACTTTTCACAACAAAATGGACCTGTATCTCCGAAAATATACGAGACCGCCGCAAATTTCATTTGGATTATTTGTTGAGGAGACCGAATTACGTAAGTTCCGAAAAAAAAAAAAATTCAGAAAAGGTGCTCATAGCGACCGAAGTATTACCAAAAAATTAAAATTCGATATCGTGTCTTACGCGGCGTATGGACTGAAAAATCTAAAATCCTTGTTCATGGGTCTATCTCTATTGTTCTCTGCAGCACATAAGCATGTATTTTTATATGCATGAATTCATAATCGAAGGATGAATATCGGTGTGAAATTCATAACAATTTATTTGCAATATCAAAAAGTACGAATGCAACAGATACTGACTATGTGTCGAAAAAGTTAATTTTTCATTATATGTTTTAAAAATGCTTGTTCTGACAAGTGGTGAAGAAAAAATTCCGAAAGCTCAACTTCAATTCTACTCTAGAAAATGACCTATGAAGAACCACGTACGCCTATAAAATTTAGGAAAATTTTGAAAAATGTTTTCTCCTTTATGATCCTTCGGAAGGGGCGATTTGAGAATGAGGCATCAACTTTTTCAAAGAATTATTTGGATTGGCAGTTATGAGTATTTTTCACGGTAGTGCAGTGGTAAGCACGTTCGCCTGTCATGGGGAAGACCGAGGTTTGATTTCCCGCCAGGAAACCACCCTGCTGGGATTCACACGTTGAAAGGCCTCATTGATACATTACTCTGACAAGTTTCGACTTCTGAGGTTTGACGTCTTTGGGAGACGTCAGCTGGTTGAAAAAAAAATCCCATATTTTTAATTGAAACGTGAAATTTGTCAACTGAACACTGGCCAAGACTTCAAGCCCCCTGTCTGGACTAGCAGAATTAATATGTAATACAAAAGTAATGGATTGTTCCTAAGGCCACTCTCACCAGTGACGGTTAGTGATTTGACGGCCGATTTAACTACCCATCAGAGATATTTGCCTTTAACCACCCACTAACGGATCGTTAACGTTGGTAACAGTTTGTTAAAGTTGAATGCCCGATCAAGGAGCTGTTAAATACTAACGGAGGAGTTATAATCTCAAAATTACCAAATAATTGTATACTGTCATAAGAATAATCACAGGCTAGAACTTGTGGTGGTGATTTACTCTACTGTGACTTGAAAATGAATGTGATGGAATAATTTGATTCAATATTCTATAACGACGATGAAGATCAGGAGGTCAGAAGGCCGCGAGTTATTTAAAAAAAAAGGATAATTTTACAGAATATGATGATATTGATTTCATGAAACGATTCAGTTTATCAAAAAGATGTTCTCTTCTTGTATGGAATTTGATATACCACCAACTCCCTACTTTCGACAAGTGAGTTATTATATATCAGTGCCAAATTGTCCATATTGAGCAGAAATTTTTGTTCCAGGAATAATGCTGTTACCCATGAATCACCTTATCCTTTCTTTTCCTTTTTCCTCAGAATTTATGTCACAGAATGCTCTAAGCTTATCGAAGGTGAATACAGTGGCATGACTGATTCAACAGCGTATAGAATCACCCATAAACGGGCATGGCCCAGCTCTTCAGGTTGACTGACAGTCATTCGATATCTGAAGTTAAGCAACGCTGAGCGCGGTTAGTACTAGGATGGGTGACCATACAGGAAAATACCATGTCGAAAGCCCGTACAGCTGCAGTGAAGTAGCATATCATAGCTCGCAGACAATATATCAATGAGCACAAGATATATTGAGGATATGCCGTCCTTCGGAGGGGACGTTAAGCCGTCGGTCCCGAGTCCATGGATGTTGGGCTCGTTAAAGATCCCTACCTCTGGTTGGAATACCAGAGGGTTCGGCAAAATTTCCGGTTGGGGGAAGTGTGCTCACCGGCGTCGGTAATTGGCCTTGGTAGCGGAAACAGGCCGACGTTGAATAAAAAATAATAGAAAAGAATAGAATAGAATCACCCATAAGGTATTTGAAGCTATTGCCTCACTCTATAGAGAACTTATCTTTCCCCCGACGACTGCATCTGAGATTCCCAGAATATAAATATAGAATGAATCTCAAATGAGGAGAAGTAATGCGGTTGTGAAAATTTTCTGAACATTTAAAAGAAGATTCCTCATATTACCTTTGGTTTCAATGCATGTTCAGAAGTAGCTCTGCCAATCATAAAAGCTTGTGGAATTCTTTCGAAGATCATAAGGAACTGGCAAACCTTACGCTCCAGATTGAAACGGTCTTCAGTTTCCTATGCCCTGAAATCAGTTGGTTGAATGTACGTCATTGTAATTACAGATTGGGTGAAATATGAATGAAAATCTTGGGCCGACCTTCATAAATAACTTTTCTTAGTCTGCATGACCTATATGAAAACAAATTTTCTTATTTCCACGTTGAAGTGGCCAAAAATAGTTTAAATTGGAACTGAGTTTCCACAATTTTTGTAAATTATGGTGTTTCAGTTTCCCAATATTAAATTAAAATGTCATTAGCACAATCTCTTTTTATTTTCTCTGTACAAATAAAATCAATATATATGTATTCATTTATTGAAAATATTCAAGCAGGAAAAAACAAGTTTGAGAATAGTCTGTATGTTGTGAAGAGTAGTAACAACTGAACAACAGATTTTATACAGCAATTACTATATTCTTGTCGAGTATTCCTTCAAGTATGGTATTGCAACGAATAGCAGATGCACACTGCAAGTTTGCAACTGTATGATAATATACATCACTTCATGAATTAAATTCATTGCACATTTCCAACGACTTTTTTGTTCATTCTGAGTCACTCGAAGCATCCGTGATAAACTCCTCCAATAAATCTGTGAAGATTTTTTTCTCAGCATTCGTGAAAATTGGAGCTCTCACACGTTTCGCTTTAGGAGCAGATTCGTCGAAAACATCTACTGTTCTCGAATCTTAATTCAATTTCATCGTATGCCTTCATGAACTGTCAAAATTTGGAGTTTAAGCAGGCACTACTGATGCAAAACTCAAAGCTACAATACAAAATTATTAAATGTTTACTCTTCCTGAGGGCTTAGGTCATGAAAGAAATCAATTCTTGAATAAATGAAAATTCTGCACGGTTATCAAACCGCCTCCTGTCTAATTGTCATTTACGGGTGGTGAAAGACAAGCGGCCAAACGGCCTGTTAGGTTGACCTCCGTTAAAAAACGGACCGTCAGCAAACCACCCATTAGCAAAGCTGTGGTGGGTGGTCTTTCATGTACCTCATAATTGATTTTTGTTTGCAGCTATCTGTCAGTCTGTAGGGATCTACTTCACAGCAAAACGTTTAGTTCAGGAAATGAAGCCTTTTGGCTCGCAATTTTTTTGCCAGCCACGGATTTATTTGAAATTTTCACGTAAGGTAGGGAATAGCTCAAGGATCATTTTCTATATCATGCTGCTGTACACTAGAGCCTTGGGGGTGGTTGCCACCCCATTCCGGGGGTGTAAATATTTTATCACATTTCAACTGTACGAATCGACGGAAAAAGTAATTCTGAGAAAAAAATGTTCTATTCGTTATTTCCGTAAAAGTGATATTTTTTTAGTTATTCGAAGTTGAAAGTAACAGTTTTTTGACGAAAAATTCAATTTTTTAAAATGGTTTATCGCGAATAATTCGAAAAATATGCATTTGATCAAAAAAAGTGTAGAGAGCCAAATTGTAGCTTTTGAAAAAAATAAAACAATCCTTTTCTATAATTTTTCTACAACAATTATGAACTGAGATACAGCAAATTGATGCTTAGCTATTTTCGTCAAATGTATAAATTGGAAGATTTGAAGCGAAATTACGAGAAAAATTTGCATTTTACGAAGAAATCTCATAGATTCTACTTTAAAGTATTCAATTAGAGCTTTCGAACAAAAAAATGTATCTAGCATGAAAATTGATTGACTTATGATCAAAATGAGTTCGGTATCCGCTTTTTCTACGAAAAAAATCTGTGAAAACAACCCCCAAAGTACCCCCTAATTAAAATTGATCGCTACCCTTCTGTGATTCTCTTTATGTATGTACTATTAATATACCCAAGAAGTTTGACCAATTCAAAATGCCCCATTTTAGAAAAATTGGAATTTGAAGAGAACACGATTTTTTTCAATTTCGTGTTTTTAACCCTTTTCTTAAAAATATGTCCCAAAATACTAGAAATACGAAAAAAAAACCATATGGTATTGAATTGTAGCTTTTTCAATGACAAAATAATTCCCTGTGTGTAGATTTTTTGTACAGTAAATATTCAACGAGATATAGCCGTTTAACACCTACATTTACGATCGAAGATTACCTTATTCAAGCGCTTTAAACTCTCCCCATTTGAAATTTAAGACATCTTGAGTAATTTAGTTCACATAGTCTTAGCTTTAGAAAATCTCCACAAAAAAAATTTCTATCTCCTGAAATGAAGGAGCCATGCTTTAAAAACTGATCATTTTTTTTTTTGAAAAATTCGAATTACCCGCTTCGGAGCGTAGTAATATATATAACCGGTATATTGGGCCGTTTCTCACCAGTGTATTCTAAAGTTCGAGGACAGTAGCACGTGCTCTCACAATTATTTTAGAATTTCAATGTTTTCGAGGGTAGTTTTCAACAAGGGTAGGATGAGAGATTATGAAATTGTATCCTAGAACATGAAACAATCATTATTCAACTATTCTCACCCATATTTCGGTTTTTAATGTTATTTTATAATTTTTGACAATAAGGGGTAGTTTTCACCCCTAAAAAACAGAAATCGTACATCGGCACGATATAGAAAATGAACTAGAGGGTGAAATAAGCCTAATCCCAAATTTTTGTACAAATTGGTGCTGGACGAAAAAATTGCAAGGTTTTAGAATTTTTTCAGCTTCATATTCTGGACTAGTTCACGAAACACAAACTCCACGTTTCATTCGAAGAGAAATCAATCAGTACTCAAATAGAGCCCCCAGCTGGGTTTGGAACTTGCTGTTATAATTCTTTCAATTCATCAACAGGAGGGATATTTCAAAGGGGCTTCGAATTTGTACTCGAACCGAAATAGATTTGCCAGGAAATATATAATGTAGAAGTGGGCTGGCTTATAATACTATTGGATTAATCAAAACAGCCACACAAATAACCCTTTTGAGGAAAATCAGTCAAATTAATTGAAAGCCAGACATTTTAAAATATGTACAAATATTTGAATGCCTAATTGCATTTCTCAGGCGCCGCGCGGCTCATCGTTATAATTCCAGACAGAAGTTTCTGAATAATTTTATGAAATATTGCAGAATTAAAGTAAACTCAATTCGGAACATGCCTTAATCAAATAAATTAGTCATGATTAATTGGTAACACCTATCCAACAAAAGTTTAAATTTGTTAAAATGTACAAACTCGAGTACAAATTATTCTTAAATATGAACAAACATTTTTGGATTATGGTAATTTACCTTTGAGTACATCATTCATGTGAGTGGAATTATGAACCCATTTTTGAGGAAAGTTCAGAGGATAATCATTATTAAACTCATCTACAGTAATCCTTGCTAATGAACGAAACTTTTTAACTAGATTGATCGGCGTTTATAACGCCAGACGTTTTTCGATGCGAAGATTAGTCGGACATAGTATAAAAGGAAGGCAATTCATCGAGAGTTGGATGTTTCAGTCTGTTGAGAAGTCTAAGTGTTCTGTAAGCGAATTATGAGTCAGTGCAGTAGTTCTATTTTATAGAGAAGTAGAAGAAAATAGTTTTTCGGAATATTATTCAGGTAACTGAACCCAGGAATATCGTAACAGTGGTGGATTTTGGTGGTAAAAAATAATTATTTATGGTGAATACGAGGAGTACATCGTACGATACGATGGAAGACAAGGTGAAATTCATCCAAAACCAGGGTGGAAAAACGATGGTAGAAGGAAAGAGAAGAAAAGGAAAAGCGACGGCAGGAGGAAAACAAAGAACGAGAAAATGAGAACAAAGAACGGAAAAAAGCACTTCAGGAAATTCTTGAAAGTAAAAAGATAGAACGGAAAGGACTTCATATGAATTCGAAGAACAGGTAAGAGAACGATGAGATGGAAGGAAAGGACGAGAAGTTGAAAAGGAAGAACGAGATTAAGCACTCCAGAAAATTGGAGAAAAACGAAAGAGTTAATCAGAACAAAAAAAAAAAAGAAAAGTAGAACTCAATAAGGTTCTAGAACATCAAAAAAGTACTTCGAGCATGTGTTACATGAAAACCGGAGTACAAATGGAAGAACTGAAAGAGGAACTGAAAGAGGACCTGAAAGAAGAAGTTAAGACGTCAAGAAAATCGACGAGGTCAATAAGAAAGTGGATGCAGTGCGAGAAGAAATAATAGCTCTTCTCAAGATCGTTGAGGGAGAATTGCCACATCACGAATTTCCGTGAAACCATCGACTTCTGATGGACAGTCGTCTTGGTCCATTTATCGCCAAGAATTTGAGGCTGCGGCAGTGACGAAGAATAGAAAGCTACCGCACTCATAGTAGCTTCAAGAGGGCCAGCTTTGGGTATGTTGCAGGCGATACCAACGAGCAACAAAATAAATACGAAGATCTGATTCCTGAATCAGAGTTGCGATCAACATTGAGAACAGCTATACCAGACCGAAATGAAAACATGCACAAAAATCAGGTGTGAGTCTGCAAGAATTTGAAGCAGACATAAGACGCCTAATTCAGCTGGATAACTCAGAACCTCCTGAAGATTTTGAGGAACAGCTAGCGGTTCAGATATTTGTAGACCGACTGAGAGACCCGAAGATCCGAAGTCTGAAGGGAAGGAGTTCTCTGAAAGAAGAGGCGGCCTGCAACATCACGTAGCCGAAAGTGGGTGCAGTATCTATAGAAGAACCAAACAACGATATGGTACAGCTACTAGTTTTTCCAAGAAGGTTCTCGAGGAAATGCCAGAGTTGCAGCTTTCTGCAAGTTGACCGAAGTCGATTCTCGATCGCGGCGGGTTATTTGTTGCGGCTTCGCCGTACAATGGTCCGCTGTAAGAGGTCTCCTCTGTCTTGGGCAGTGAGAGTTTCAGACTTTGGTCGTCACCCAGCAGATGACGTTGCCTCTAGGAGGTTAACACCATCTGCATCAGTTTTCATGGACTGTAGGGTAAGAATGCCCCCAGATCCAACTCACCTATAAGGATGAAGCCACGTCCTAGCCAGCATTTCAGATCCCAGGGTCATTCATGTTAACTAGTTAAGCTAAGAAAAACCACCGATAGCCTAGCCATTTCACGAAAATATATATATGCACCATAGATAGTGGTGCTTCCGTTTTTAGGACACGATATACCGTTTTCTTTTACTTTTTTCTTCAATAGTGGCAGATATGCAAATAACAAAAAATGAATTTAATCAGGAACAGATAGCGAATAAGTATTGTAGGTGAGAAGACTCTGTATACCATGTTGATTTTTGTGATGATATCCATGTTAACAAAAGTTTTTGTCGAATGAGTTAGATAGAAGTTTGTGATAGTCAACCATGATTCACCTAATGCATTCATTTCCGTGACAAATAGAACATTTATGTTATCCGTGTCAAGACTAATTGGCAATGGAGAACGGAAGGAATCAGTTTAGAAGACTTCCCAACAGGAATTCAAGAGCTTGGTTCCAACTGGTTTGATGGGGCAGTTGGATAATATCAGCGATAGAGTACAAATCTCTCGAAGGAACAATTCGTTTAGGGCAGTTTCTACCTACATGTACGGTAGGATGGTGGCAAACACCTACCAGGAAACAACTGTTTTCCTGGATAACTTCCACGAATGGCATTGGAGTATATACGACAGGTGTCAGTGCAGAAAGTGTACTGACGAGAGGCCAAATAGCCCGAAAACGGTCTACTAGGGAGTTTTCTTCTGAAAAATTGAAAATTTTCTCAGCCAGTTGTATCGCTAAAAAATGTTCAGGTGTGTCTTCTGTGAAGAATCCTGCACTGACAGCTATCGAATCTAATTCAACGCTCTTTGTCGTATTATTCAGGAAATTAGTTGTTTCCTGGCGGTTCTTTAACCTACTGAGGGTAGGTCGAGAGTGGCTTGAACAAATTGTACCATCAGATGATTTGATTCAGCCTTTAAGTATACCTACCCACTGACTATTTCAGAAAAAGCGATGTTATATTTTCATTCGAAGAACTCATTCGGAGAAACTTGTTCCCATCCAATCTGAACAGAACTGAGTTCAAATATAAATATGACAGCGTCGATACTCACAGAGAAGAATTTGTAGAATACCGGTCGAGATGTGAATTATTCTTGGGTATGCAAGAATTTTCCTTGCAGGGTAAGGTAATGAAACACTTCACTCTCTATCACTTTTATATTTCCCAACAGAACAACGTTACGATCCCACTGATCACAATATAATGAAATCCATTCGTTCCCTTATCACCCAAGTAGTCAGCCCTCTACGTTATCGGATGATTAACCTAATCATTCATCCTTAGTCATTGGCAGGACCCGTCGCGTCGTGTGAAAATCCACTGGCGTAGCGGTCGACGCTCACACGGCCAAACCTGGCATCAAAATTCGCTCTCGGATTGTCAACGGAGACCTGTAACAAAAATAACAAAGAGTACCAGTCCTAATGAGGTTACCTCAGAGCAATCTGCTCTGTACTCCAGCAGGAACATTTGCATAGAACAATACAAAGCTTCTCGCACTCAAGCAGTAAAATTTGTATAATATACTGGGAATCATATTCATTCTCACAGTTAAATACACTGCGAAGCGTTTCGCATTCCAACAGTGAAATACACTGCGAAGCGTTTCCGCATTCCAACAGTAAAATACACTGCGAAGCGTTTCCGCATTCCAACAGTAATATACACTGCGAAGCGTTTCCGCATTCCAACAGTGAAATACACTGCGAAGCGTTTCCGCATTCCAACAGTAAAATACACTGCGAAGCGTTTCCGCATTCCAACGGTAAAATACACTGCGAAGCGTTTTCGCATTCCAACAGTAAAATTTGTTCACTTTCTCAATTACATACTACTGTATTTTCGTATTCATTTGTGATTCATGAGACTGACGCTCACACGGTACCTTGACAAAAATGTACTCACTAGTTCTCAATATCTTCAGAAAGCTCTCCAGGCCAGATACGTATCATGTCTTTTGGAACGATACGCTTCCGATTAGGAGCCAAATTCTTCAACTGAAATCTCTCATTGGGTAGGACTTGCAGCACCTCGAATGGTCCGTCATATTTTTCGTCAAGCTTTGCTAGACGGGCATTCCCAGATGGATGGAAAACGAAGTCTCCAACATTAATACTTTTGTTGGATCGTCTGGTTTTATCAAAAATGTTTTTGGACTTGTCTGCCTGCTTTTTCATACGTTCGTACGCTAGTTTTCGATCTTGTTCTAAGTTATGAGGGCCTTCTGTTAGAAAAGAATCCGTAAGAGTAGCAATTTCCGGGGAACTATTCTCGTGGCCAGTGAGCAAGTAGATGGGCGAAAAGCCCGTGGTTTTATGAGTTGTGGTATTCAAAGTTGACTGCAACTTATAAACCGCGTTCGGCCAATCTGACTTAGATTCAGTTTCTATTGTCAGAAGATTTACTACGGTTTTAACATATCTTTCTACTTGCCCGTTAGCGCGCGGTGCACTTTTAGCGATCAAATGTTGTTCTATTCCAAGTTCAATGAGTAATGACTTAACAGAACTGTCAGTAAAATTCGTGCCTCGGTCGCAGATGAACTTTTTTGTTGAACCAAGTAAATTCAAATATATTTTCAGTGCGGCACATGTTTCGGGTCCAGAGAGTGATTTGAGAGGTATAAGAAATAAGTATTTTCGTGAACGCGTCTACAATGAGTAACAGGTGTTTGTTACCTTCAGGAGACAAAGGAAAGGGTCCTACACAGTCCGCGTGAACCGTATAGAAAGGAATTAGCAATTTATCAATTGGATGAAGCAACCGTTGCTTCGGCCCAGTGTGTGTTTCTTTGACAATACATTTCATGCAATGATCACAGGATTTCTTCACAAACTTGGCCATAGCGGGAAACCAAAAATTATGATTGATCTTGGCCAAAGTTTTTTTCATAATTGTTCAGTAAGGTTAACAGGGCGCTTATAGACTCAACCTTACTATTGAAAGCTGCTGTGACTAATTCTAACAGTTGGCCTTCCGACAAATTGAAATTCAAAGCCTTAATGGAAGAAATTTTCATTCTAGCGTACTCACAGTATGAATCAGCGTTATCGCTTCGGAATAGTCCAGCCCTCCTGAATTTTTCACTCAAATTTTTCTTCGCCGGGTAGAGACTAGAAATTTCAGCTTTGAAAATTCCCCATGATTTTTCAATTGGTTTCCACGTCGAATACCATTCTAAAGCGGTTTCCATTAGTCCACTGGCACTACGTACTAACAATTCGTATTCTGACCAGCTGAACATTCTTCCCAATTTGTCCATTTTTTCGCACCATTTTTCTGCTCCATTATCATCATGTTGGGGGTTGAACGTTGATATATTAATGGTGGAGGATGAAACACTTTTTTGAGTCGATTGATCCTTGATTTCCTTCAATGTATCGGCTAACACTTGCACTAGTTGCTCCATATTATTATTTTGTGGTTCCTTTACTATCCTATCCCACTTCTGATGTGAGAATTTTCCTTGCAGGGTAAGGTAATCAAACACTTCACATTCTATCACTTTTATATTTCCCAACAGAACAACGTTACAATCCCACTGATCACAATAGAATGAAATCCATTCGTTCCCTTATCACCCAAGTAGTCAGCCCTCTACGTAATCGGATGATTAACCTAATTATTCATCCTTAGTCATTGGCAGGACCCGTCGTGTAAAAATCCACTGGCGTAGCGGTCGACGCTCACAGGTATAAAGGCAAAGCATGAAGATTATTCTTTTCAATCGTTTTCGATCGTTAGAAAGTGGGCCAGATCAAAGAGATATATCCAGACGGATATATTGAATCGGAGGACAATAATTATCATTCAATCCAGGCAACTGAAAAGTATTCTGTGGCCAGAAATCTTACTGAAAGCTTTCTACTTCCTGTACCGAATTATCTGAATACAAACGTATTTTTAATATAATTTAACGAGCGAAAACTGCTTGAACCCAATCCCTAGGATAAAATTGAAACTCAACTCAGAGCTTTGGATCTTTCATCACTGTTACTCGATTTTATGAAGAGATTAGTACTATAGGAAAAACGAGTGGAATAAACCAAGATCAGTTCACGAATTACAAACATCCTAGAGAGGGATGATCGCATACTCAGAAGATAATGAACAGTAGAGCTGAGATATATACAGGCGAATACTATCCAATACCATCTCAAAGGGTGATTTTATTGATTGATTTGAAAAAAAAACATCACGGCATTATGTGTCCAAAAAGTTATTACTGAATCAAAATATTTGAGTGAGTTATCTATCACTGAAAATAATAAATCTGAATACAAGGGTTAGTTATTCATAATTATCAATAATATATGCAATTTAGTATTTAGATCCAATATCACTTATTCTCTCCTGAAAATGCTTTCCATGTTAGCGAAACGCTATTCGAGTGTAAGTTATATCAGTAGGGTAAAAAAAGGTCTGAGGAAAAATATGTTATATTCCACGATGAAATGGCTGAAATGCAAAAAACAGTACCATTAAGACTTTTAATTGAGAAACTGATCTCGTGAAATTGGGTGCTGGCGTATCTGGAGAACTACTCATAGGAAATATTAGGAAGATAAATGGTTGGCGTACTGCAATTCGGAACAAATTTTGGGTGTATAGTTGTGGGCCAACATAATTATATTTCAAGTAGTTCATTATCTTGTGTATCGAATTGTGATTTGGCAGATTTATGGAATCCAGATACATTAGAACTACTACGACCAGAGTATATCTCGTCACTCTCGACTTGCATGAAAATATGTCAATCCAGTTGGCATGTGGATGGAAGACTTCAAAATCAATTCAGATCAGTGCGACAATAAATAACACGATATGGTGCAATAATGAGCTATCTGCAAAGAATAGACAGCTGTTTACTTCTTTATCTACACCCGTACTCTAATAATACACTTACATGCCCACAACCCGTTTTATAATGAAATCCATTACGATACAGATTTTTCATTACGATACAGATTTTTAACCAATAGAAACCCATTATTTTTCAATCAAGCCTGATGTGCATGCTCTGCATTTGACGTTTGTCAAGTCAATATCGGTATAGGTATTGAACTTTTGAAGAATATAGCCAAACTTCGATAATCATAACAAAATGTCTGATACCAGCGATATGGGAGAAATACCTTCGACACCTTCACCGACAGAAATACAGTTAGAATGATCAAATTTTTCATTTGACAAATGCATGATTTATTACTTATTTTTTCATCAAATTTTGTGGGCTCTCCGTAGCCGAGCAGTCTGTGGCGCTGACATTGATTATTCTAGCTGTAGGAGACATTGGTTCGATTCCGGTCTCGAGTAATCTTTTTTCTTTGATTTCTTCTTTTCATATCTCATCGTTTTATTTCTCGAAGTAATACTATTAATTACAATTCTGTGGAATTTTTCAAAGAAATTTGTTAAATTAGTATTATTGTGTGCAATACAAATATAGATATAATATTTGTAGTTCTTCACTATTTATCGGGTGTAGATAAAATAGCGTATGCAACTCTCATGTAATGGTTATTAATACACTCGCATAAACCATACGAAACTCACCTTCGGCTCGTTTCGTATCCCGGTTTATGCTCATATATTAATAACCATCATTACACGATCGTTGCATAATATACTATTATGGTGTCAGTGGTCTTCCGAATCCTTTCAATACAAAGATCATGTATGAGATCATGCGATGATAATATGTTCATTGAGAGGAAAATCGAGTGTATTTTCGATGCGTAAGAAAAATATATCCACAGCGTTTCTGAGTTCAAAAACGGTTGAACAAACATCACAGTCCGAAAACGTTATTCACGACGAATTCCCTTACATTCACGGCGTCTGGAGAAATGACTACAGCTTCAGGAGTAATATATGTTTATGTGTGAGTGTCTCTGATGTATACAGGTAATAAGAACACACCACAGCGTATGTCGTCTGTTGCGACACCGCCCCAGAGATAAGAGACTTACTTGACGGAAGTAGAAGTTGTGAGTTTAGTCCGGAACTTTCGACGCCATGAATAGTGTATGCTGAACTTTTCAGACTTCCTTGATGGGACAGGTCTTAGAAATTCCTTGAACTGTACCTGAAGTGGATCATAAAATTGATAGAATTACATTGGAGATGAAATCAGTGATGAAATTTGTGTATATATATATAAATATATATATAAATATATAGTTCTAAACACTTGTACAATCAAAATGGATATAAAAATAAAATAGATTATATAAGAATAAATGAAAAAATTAATATTGTAGAAGTGGATGTGTTAAGCTTTGCGTAGATCCAATACTTCCAGAGGTGCATTGTTTTGAATAATGGTTGTCAAGTTGAATGTGGATGAAATCCACTCTTTCGGCAATTTGCAATGGTTCTTGAAGCATGAGGAGTTAATATGAAAAATCCAGTTTCATTATATTTCGCTAGCATACTATCGCAATGCTTCCGGTATCAGTAACTGGTATGGATAATGGGTATGAAGATCAACACATTCAATATTTTCCGAAGTATTACTGTGACATGGCTCGGAATATAGTCACCACTTCAATAGGTCTAAGTATATCATACTCCTCTTGGACACTGATTTTTGAAGGCTTTCTGTTGTGGTCTATTGTCGGAAGGTCATGAAGACTTGTGATTGTTGGAGAATCGCCTGAATTATTCAATAATTTCGAACCATATGTTCCAGTTGTAATTTTATATGTAGAGGAAAGCGATAGAGATGAATTTTCCTCGGATGATTGGTTGTTGTGGAAGGCTTCTGCAAATTATTGAGCAAATTCTTGAGATCGAAAAGAAAAGGAAGATGTAATTTGATTGTCGGAATAGTGTAATTTGGGAACAAGAGGAATCATGAAAAATGCATAGAGACTTTTGGAATTGGGAATAGTCACGAAGCAAAAAGCTGCATTTCCCCGTTGTATGAAAATACTGATTCTTTGAATCAAGGAACTGGTAGCTCTTGGATCGTTGGTTTCAGTGGTGATTCGTTTCATTTATAAATGCCTTCGCTTGAGGACCAAAGGAGCCGAATGTTTCGATTCCAACTGGATAAAAATGAAGTTATCTCCTAAATTTCAATATTTCCTTCTCTTCGATGATTTTGTAGAAGTAGCTGCTGAGCCACAGGATACGGATGTTGTGGAAATATAACAAGAAGCCAGAGTATCTACGCAAGTGAAATGCCACACAACAGGCCAGGGAATTAGACTCATGCCATCTGGACGCTTCCCATCATCGCGACTAGTGCCTGGGGTTTCTAAGATGGAGAGTACTTCAGCTGAAACTAGGGCACGTTTGATGACATCATTGACTGCATGATGACGTGAAAAACGTCCTGCGCTGAACTTGCAACTTAACCCGTGAGTTCCTCTGATGTCCACTTCCGCCCCACATATACATTCATGGTTGATGCAAATATTCGATCCTAAACGAAGGCCCACTGCAATTCTAAAAGACTCGTTATCCAGCAAAGTTCTGAGAGAGAGAAAACTGGTAAAGCGTTCAACCACGCTCCTGACTCTTTTGAAGAAACTGTTCGTACACGTGCCTCATCTGTGAGACTTATAGTTGAATCTTATAATTTATTGAACAAAATTTTAATCAGAGGATTATCACCACCATGAGATATAGGAAGAGTGGCTTGAAGCCAAGAATTATCATCTATTCATCAATAAATTTTGGAGTGTATCACGAATGGACTCATCGAATTTGGTCAAATGTTCTTGCTTGAGCCAAGTAGGTGTGCGCATCTCATGAGATAGGTCAACTTAGGAATTGTCAAATAGTGTCTGAGAAGGTAGAAAACGACCTGTCTCGGGAGTTGTGAAAGACATCACTTGGAAATTTTCAAATTTTCCTTCAAAACAGTTGATGAATGCCTCATCTGTAAGAGGTGCGCCGAGGAGCGTTAAGCCAAATCTATTGATAATTTTGATTCCAGGAGAGAAAATATAATTCGCATTTCTTGAAGTTCAGTTCGAGCCCAATTCCCTTCGATTCGTTGATAACAGATGAAAGGGCATCGAAAACTTCTTGTGGGTCTCCTCCGAGAGAACCATCATCAAGGTACCAAGCAATGAATTCTCTCTCCAAGTCTTCTATAACACCATGAATTGTCATACAAAAAAGGGCAGTCGCTAAAGGATCTCCTTGTTGAACTCCACGCTCTGAAGATATGACGCAGTCATCGAATATTAACAAAGAAGGGTGCTGGTAACATTGGAAAATGAATGGATATAACTCTGGAGTAATATTCTTAACAACTCTTAGAATGTAATCTCGATGGAGCATATTGAAGGCATTCTTAATGTTTCCATCCCTTGAATCATGATCGTTTATATATCGTCGAGCAGCATAGACCGCAGCTTCAAAACCTCCGGGAGTTCCAAAACCGTATTGTATGGGACGGAAGATATCAACAAGCTCTTCCTTCAACTTGTATGAGGCTAATTTTGCAACTAAACGGCGATAAACATTACCGACAGCAATAGGTCTGATTCCACCATCTTTTTTCTTTAGGGCACATGAAGAGGCGCCAAATATAACAGGCCAGATTCCTTCATTTACCGAACCAGAAAAGAAAAAGTTGCAAAAAGCTGTTAGTGAAGATAGAACTGTAGTTCCAGCATATCCAGCACTGTAACTTAAAATGTCTTGTAAATGTGATGGTCTCAAGGAATCCAAACCCCCTACAGAACTTGTGCGGAAAGACAGGATCTCTTGACGAACTTTGTTTTCATTCACTGTCAATGGATTGGGTGAAGAATGATTCGATTGGTGAGCAATGGGAGATTTCGCTTGGGGATGTTTCGATTGGAGTTCAAGTAAAGTTTCTTCATCAAATTTTGCCAGTTTATTGTTTGAACACAAAATCTTCACAGCTCCTGAGAGGTCTCCATCATCCACTTTATTGTTCACTCTCCTATATAAGTTTCTCTCAGAATTAGGAGAAATCTTACTTGGTTTAATTTTGCAAAAGGATGACGTGGTTTGATTCAAATTTCTTTTGATGGTACTCGCAAGAGATACTTTGCGTTTGCCAACGTCATGTGGTATTTGAAGATTCTTATAACCAAACAACAAGCGGTTCTCCCAAGATGTGATAGAATTATGTTTCAAATATTCATCGATAGCATAAGAAAGGGCAGAAGTGGATAGTAATCTGGCAGCCATCGGTATTCTCTTTGTGATGATGCAATTACGCTTCAATGAAGGCAGTCTTTCATGGAAGGATTCCGAAACTTGTTCTACTTCTTGAACAGCGGGGATTTCAGGAAAATTAACGTCTGTACTTCTATTTGAAGACTGATATACTTTACTATTGTGAATTTTCAAACCAACTGCATTTTCGAAAGTTTTACAACAGGAATTGCAAAATGATGTTGACATACATACATACATACATTTATATTTATATGTTGTTTAATTCATGGTTTTCAGAAGTCTATATAAATATACATATATCGACGTTTCGGCTCCCATTCTCAAGACTTCTTCTTGAGTTGGTGGCGAGGCCTGAGTCTCCTCAACCCCCAGCTTTCATCTTGACAGAGTGGAGATCTTCTCCTCTAATCAAAAAGTAGAAATTTCAACTTGTATGAAAGAAGTTGAATCAAAAAATTCATAGAAGCTCTCGTGTATATCATTAAAAGACGTTTGATTTATTCACGAAGGAAAAGGACGAGTCCCATCTGAAACAACTACTTTCCTACCTCTTGCCACGACCGCGACAAGCACTGGGTTACATAGAAATCACTTCTTGATTGATTTGGATATCAAACACATTGAAATTGCATCAAATAGGATAGGTACAAACGTAGGGAATATATACCGAAAGCAAAATATAAAGATATTTGAGTGAGACTTCTTTTACGAATAGCTTCCTATTTTGATTTTTAAATTTTTCTCAGCAATAGTCAAACTGGTAGACAGGAGGAAGCATAATGGGCCACCTACCGTGGCCTAAGTGCGATGAAGCTGAAAAAATTCCCCTATCTCGCAAATACACATTCAAAGTACCTTCATTTGAAAGTTACATCTGACGATTTGATGTGGATAATATAAATCACCATCGGTATAATTGAAACTTGAGTTGTCCAAACGAAAACCGTCTCACGAAATGCAATCAGTAAAACAAAACTACCAGATTCCAGTGTAAATCGAGCGCGCCTTGGAAATCTATTACATTATGTATGTTTGTTTGTTTTGCCGCCTCCAGTGAAATGAATTCCGTTCGATGAATAAAAGGACCATTTCATGATGGCTGCAGAAGGTTTGCAGTTAGATTTATAAGCAAGAGTTATTAAAAGGCTCTTTGTAGTGTAATTGCGTGCCCATTTGTTTTCGTTGTTTATGCTTTGGAGACGTTACGCCACCTGCGTTGTTGATTATTTCTGGCCAATTTGTCAGGTCGAACGCTATAATAACGTAACAGTCTTTTACTTCGAAGTGGAGAATGGTAGAACAACGGAAATGCGGAGCTTGAAATAGCCATTTATTAATTTTATCTAAAAGTATATTTTTCTCCAGAATTGAGCACCATTTTTCATTAACCGCTATGAATAAAGAACATTATAATAGAAATATTAGCGGTTGAGAAAGCCGTTTTTTTTCGATAAACACCTTAACGCAAGAAAATGATACAAAATAACAACGAGTTCTTCGAATAAAATTTTTTATTTCCATTTCAATAAACATCAAATGTGATGCTTGGATTTGCTATTGACATTTGTCAGAAGTTTGGAATTATACTGCTCTCAAAATATCCTGTTTATATCTTTCAAGCAGAGTTCATAGGTACAAAATTGATCCAAATGAAAGAAGTTCTGACTGAAAAATGGCCAATGATATTCCAGTATTCGATCTCCATTTCATTTTAATCGCAGTCTCTTTCCGAAAATCGTACCTACCTGAATCTAGCTCTATTCATAGTACCATCACAACATTTGGTGCAAGGGTAGAATTTTTCTCGAAAGATTTCAAAATTACCACAATATCAAACTGAAATAACATTCGACGTGCATTTTGCTAACAAGTTGTCATACTCAGAAGAACATTCGACACTGGACTGTTCTAATTCAATCATGCAAATGATAAACCAGGATATAGATATGGCTTACCACTGATGACAGTTTGAAAACTCAAACAAAATCTAGAAATCGTACTGATCCTAACACATTGGGGGCCCTGGCATCGCTCATTAGGATAAGATTAAGGAAACCTGTTACCTTGACAGCGCACTATTAGAATAAACGTAAAAAGTAGATGAGCCAAGCACTAGATTCATTTTTACTTCTTCACAATTACATTAATTGAGAGAAAATATAATATAATCCACGGAAGAGACTGTTTAAAAATTTACGATGATTGAAGAAGTACCCTTCTAGATTTGAGACGGGCGAAATCATTAACCACTTCTCCAAAATCTACGGTTCAGAGCATATCAAAAAGTTTGAATTATGGTACTTCTCAATTAATTTTTGATTCTTTTCAATTTGGAGGAATATGAGAGTGCCAGAGTGTTGCAGAGCTTATCTTTCGTAGAAACATTGAGATTCTACGAGAAAACAATCTCCTCAGCACCCATATAATTTCTTGAAAAAGAGGCTTGATCTGACATCATCTCGAAAACACAGAATTTCACAGCTTTCTCTACTGATTCCGAAACAGAATCCTTCGAATTTTGTATATTCAAGTGAGTTCTATAGATTTTCAAGTCATTATTGTTATTTACGAATAACTTAACAACAGTTCACTTGGATTGAATGAAAAATGAAACCTGAGTGTCATCAGTTTTTATGTGGAACGTACAGTGTTTCACGAAACAAAGTGGATGTCTAAAAATTGAGTAAACCTGTTAATTGTCCAAACAGTCTGAATGAGTTTATTGCTGGGAATCTATTTTAAAATAAATCTTCAGAATGCAGTTCATTTTCAAAACAAAATCAAACAAGTTTCGAAAATGAAAAAGATGATGAGAAGGATCATATCTTTATTTTTGAAACAGTGGTGCCGTGAGTACAGTGCATGCTTTTGACTTGAATTCGTGCAAATTTTGAATTTTTGTGATATTGTGTATTGAAACCTCAGTATTTGATACGCTTCTCGTCGAGCTGATTAATATTTTGTTTCCAACTTAAGCAATACGCCTTTTGGTGAAAAGTTTCAAACAATGTCAAAGTATTGGCAAAGTGGCGCTCATTAGTTGAAGCTTTGGTCAAAACGGCGCTGCGATATTATTTTGAAATTTTGAAATAATTATTGGTAATTTCTATCAAGCACAATTCACGATTAACGTTCACATAAAAAGTGAAAAAAACATTCAGTGCTATATTAGCCGCTCAAAAACTTTAAGGTTTGGGATTTTCAACTAACGTCAATGTCTTAACCTTGGATAGCAATAGTTGTCGAAGTGGTGATTATTAGTTGGTGCTGCGATCTTAATTTGAAATCCCAATAGTTAAGGAGACATGTGATACATTGTTATAGTTTTAGCTCCTTTTTATGATAACTGAAGTTAGCACAAAACCGATATCACTTGCTTTATAGTTCCAACAGATCTATATTTTCCACCACTTGTCCACAAACAGTATAATTCAACACGAACACAAAGCGAATCATCGTCCAGCCACAAGTAGGGTGTAATTAATTTTGCTGGGAATGGAGACATTCAATTATACGATATACATTTATGATGGCCCTCATGAATTTCATACTCAGCTCAGTCTATATTTCAATTGGTAAGTATCAAATGTTTCAGATTCTTCGTCATTTCAATTCGGGGTAGAAAATTAATAGAACTGACGAAATTGATATTTACGGGAATATCCGGGATTTGTTGGACAACCTTGAAGACATTGATTCAGTGGGTAAACCGTTCGTTCAACAGGAACAGAAAATAATATTCTGGAAACTACTGAAATAATTCTGAGATAATATCTCAGAGATTCAATATCCATTATCACACGTGATACAAGTTTTATTCCCGTAGGTTATTACATCAAATAATCCTTCCAAGAACAAAAAGCCGTCCGAAGAGAAATTACAATCATAGAAACCTCACAGAAGATATCTTCCTCTCATGTTCAAAGGATGACATGTGCAATCCTCGGAAAATTCTATCGAATATTTAAATCGTTTGTTAAAAATCCCATGAAGCGGGAAATTTTCGATCAATTACTGCGATAAATTCCCGGCGGGGCATTTTCGGGCTGGTAAATACCCGGTAGGTATCGAAAAATAACCGCTCGGTCCGTGTATAGTAGTTTTCACAATAAATGGTATTGACTGAAGGATTATAAAAAAACCAATTAGACCCTTAAGTTGTTAAATCCGAGATGCACATCATGGATGTAAAAGGACCGGATTCAGGTAATTTTGTTTCTCAGAGAGGGATTGTAGAGGATTACAGCTTACACTTCTTGTTCATTTTAGTCTTTGTATTTCATTGGAAGTGTTCACTTGTGTTACGGCGTGCAATAATTTTATAACATTTATTTGTTGTTACAGACATTAATAGCAAAGATTTTACACCCCAACGTACAGAATAGGCAGTATGTGGCGTCCGTGGATAAAAAGTAATAGTGCTTCTTCCAGTGGTTCGTTAAAGAAGGATCACTTATCTTGTGACGCGAAAATCATTATAAAAAATGTGTATAGTTCCTTACTTCAGCAAGGATATAACGCGGGTGCTGCAGCAAAAGTAACCAGTAATTTGACGAAAGTGCCTCTTACTTCAGTTAGACGAATTGTTGAAAATTCCATGGAATCAAGAAAAAACCGTAAAGATTCCGGTGTCACAAAAAGTCTAGACGACTGGGAAAAAGATTTGATAAGGCGAAAAATCTACACTATGTACGATGAGCAGCGTGTCCCTACAATCAAAAGTCTGAAACAGCGGCTCATCAATGATGAAACTCACATCAACTGTGGCCTCACTACTCTTTGGCGAGCTCTGTCTGCAATGGGCTTTAAATATCGCAAAATTGACAAGAGACGAGTAATAATGGAATCCACACGTCTGAAAATCGGCCAATACTCTACCTCGACGAGACGTAGTTTGACACGCATGAAACCCCTTCCAAAGGATGGTCTGATTCCTCTGATAAGTGTGAAATGAAAACACCATCAAATAAAGGGAAGAGAATCACAATAATACACGCAGGATCAGAAAATGGTTGGATCCCAAACGCTATGCGGCTTTCTGCCAAAAATATTAAGGACTCTTGTGTTGATTATCACGAAGATACGACAGCAGAGCTTTTTGAAGATTGGTTTGAAAGTTGTCTGTTACCCAACATTCCGCCAAACAGCGTTATAGTAATGGACAACGCAAGCTATCATAGTCGATTATTGCAAAAAATTCCTGGCTCAAAGAATACGAAATTGGATATTCAAAACTTCATGGCTGCAAGTTACATATATTTTGAGGAAAATTATACAAAAAAAAACTTTTACAAGTGCTGCAGTCATTTTCTTCAAAAAAACGTATGTTTGTGATACAATTGCAGAAGAATTGGGACATACAGTGTTACGACTACCTCCCTACTACTGCGTGTTCAATCCCATAGAGCTTATGTGGCACCAACTTAAATCGAGCGTGCGCGGAAAAAATACTTCTCCGACTTTAAGTGGTAGTGTGATAGAATTAATTAGGAACTGTATGAATGACATTCCTACCGAGAGTTGGAAAAGTTCTGTTAGTCATGTTATAAATGTTGAAAACTCATACCTTTCTGTAAAATCAATTACGCCAATTATAATTAATTTAGATGAGGATAGCGATAGCGACACTGAACTAAATATAGAATAGAATTGTAACATTCAAATAAACTACTTGTATATCTCCTACATTATGCAAAATTCAAATTTCTTAAGTTCGACCCTGTAGCACATTTGCATCTTTTACCAGATGATTTTCTACACAATGGGATTAAATCGGGTAGTTTATTGCAGTTAATAAGCCAATACCATTCACTGTGAAAAATACTATATCTATAGTAACGATTGTTAAAATGTACATTTGTCATCTTGACAGGCATAAATACTGAATTTTAAACGTCGTTGTTTCAACTCCGGAAATATTCTACCAAATTACACTCGTGCATCAATATAAACCTGATAATTTTCCATTCAAGCATGTTGTCATTAGAAAAACTGCATTCGGTTATTTTCATATTTTGCTAAAAGAGCCCTCCTCCTTCGGAGTCGGGCTCTTTCGACAAAATATGAAAATAAACTCATGCAGTTTTTAGACAACATGCTTTCATGGAAAATTATCGGTAATTTTGAAGCACTTGTGTAATTACTCCCGATAATGGCATTGTAGAAATCGAGAAGTGCATTATATATAGCGATGAAAACGGCAAGGTCTCTACTTCGTTCTCGATGAATGAAGTCAATGCGATTTCTGATTGAATTGCCAGTCCTATGGTGGTAATTTTGGTACTGAAGTTTGTTCATTCCTTTTTATTTTTTTACTGTAACGGTCTGAGTTGAATGGTGAAGAATAGAGTATTCTTCATTGAGTGATAAGGAAACGTAAAAGAGTAATTGGATTCGATATGGAATTTTGAAATTTGCAGAATTTGAAATTTAGTAGGAAAATAGAGTGCAATATCATCCTATTGTTACGGAATGTCCTAGCGCCGGCCCTGTCGGTCATAAACGCAGAATAATATGAGGGGTCGAAGGGAGACGTCATTTTACCAGGATCTCGTAAATCGCGTGGAGAATTCGATACAGATCATCGAGGCCTCTCTCGAAGATTCTCCATAGGCGTACGGAGGTATACAAGGAGACGCTTCATCGTGGAGGAGTTAGTTATTAGCAGAGAAAGATATTCAGCAGAGTTATTCAGAGCTAAGTGGAGAGAGATTTGTTATTGCTAAGTGCGGAAGTCGAAGGATAGAATTTCTATTAAAGAGAGGTTATCAGAATGTTTTAGTACAGAGCGTTGGACAGTTACCGGAGCGATTTAAGTGAATGTGTTATATTGTATTGTGATAAAGAGTTGTGATAAAAGTTGTTCACTGTGGTTTGGAGTTTTATTCAACGAACCCCAGGGAAATATCGTAACACTATTCTTTTCAAATAGCCTCAACTAGAGCAGATATAATACTTAGTTATTATTCTTCAAACTCTCAATGCACCTTGATGAAGTTAGATCAAAAAAATTCTGATAGGATTCGAATGAAATCAAATAATATGTCACAGAAACTGGAAAATTTTAATGATTGTTTTTTTTTTGTTATATCCAATTATCCTTTTTAATTTTTCTTGAGGTTCATCAAACAACAGGAAATATTCAAGTTTTGAGCACTTCCTCTTTTATTATGAGTACAAATGATATAAATTTCTCAAATAATTGCAGAGCAGAGAACAAACAAATTATGTGATTATTGCCAAACTTTTCAGAGTTACTGTTTGAATGCATTATTTTGTGGTGGATGGATTCGCGCACTGCTTGTTACTTTATTTCAAAGCCAAACTTCGTTGAAGTGTCGGAGACTTGTCTCTCTTCTATAGATATTTTCACGGTCGGTGCTCTTCTGAACTGTTATCAATCGTTTCACCCTTGTCAGTATCTACACAGGTGACCTGACGAGTGAAAAATTTCCATCGCTTTGTTGTAATCTTGGAGACCTGTTGAACCTCTTTTTCTTCAATAGAAAAGCTGAACTTTGTAACTCCTTGCCGAGAGAGGTTTTCCTGAGGCTAATTAATTTCAAAAATCGAAAGTGAATTTTAATTCTTATCTCCTGTCTCTTTATTCACGCAATTTTCTTTGAACACTACAGGGCGTACCTTTCGTGTGAATGATCATATAAAAAAACTGAAATACGGCCTTTCAAACTTGGTACACGGATGGCTCAAATACCCAAGAAGGGGTGGGAGCTGGTACACACGGAGGCAGAGGAAAGTAGTTTATGGTATTCAGCCTTAGACATAATGCAAGAGTGTTTCAGACAGAAGTAGCTGCCATCGAACACTAAATAGGAGAACTAAACAGGAAGAAGGTCAGCCAGACGGCAGTTAAGGCGCTCAGCTCATACCAAATCTTCTCATGACTGGTGGGAAGGTCTCTGAGTGCACTCAAGGAGCAAGTTACCCCAAAAAAGAGTCATTCTAGCTTGGATACACGAGGGTCACAATGGCAAAGGGAAGGTCGAAGCTCTTGCCCGTGAGGGTGCATCTGAGGCTATATTCGATTCAGAACCCTTATGAGGTAGAGCGAAACATGTAAAAAGGCATTCATTAATTCCTAGATGCAAGCAGAATCGATAGAGTTCGAGTTTGTAGAGGGACCATCACCCAGATTCACGAAAAACTTGCTAAACCACAACGTGAGGTTGTAAGGATAGTGGTGGGTCTAGTGAAAGGGTTCAGTCTGCTCAGAAAAAATATGAGAAACATGGTTCTGGCAGAAGAAACCCAATGCAGGTTCTATCAAGAAGAGGAAAAAACCGCACTTCATGTGCTCTGTGAATAAAAAGCGATAGCAAGGCTGAGACACGCAAGATGCGGGGAAGAGAAATTGAATTACCCCCTGAAAAAAATTCCCTACAAATTAATGTTGAACTTAACGAGAGCAAATTCTGGGTTTCACTTCAAGTACTAAGCAGCGCGTATAATTCCTTTGCTGATTGCGACTTGTTTTACTTTCATTTGATTCTCGCTTCGAAGGCAAAAAATTGGTCGAAAAATAAGTCACTAACGCCCGATCTATACCGCAAAATAGAAAGATACGCAAGAATATTTTTTACGACTTCCTTATAAGAATATTCGGTAGAACCTTCACATTTTTTCTTGAGAAATCAGGTTTTATAACGTTTATTGAAATTTTTTTGATTCCGTTTTGAACTAACTTCATATTGCTCGAAGTTACTATGTCATCTAACAGCATCGTTTCAAACATTATTCCTGCTTGACCACTTCAACTCTCTACTGGTCGCGTCGATAAGTGTTGTTTTAGTGATGGCGCCGGTCCCACAAACCGATTAGGAGAGAAATAGAATAGGAGTGAAATTGTCTTAAAAAAATGGTAACATTTGTTAATGAAGAATTATACGAAACTCTTGTTTCAATAAATAATTAAATATTTCAGTTAGGTATAATATAATTTCTATATCAATTTTATTCGTTTTTACTACTACTATGTTAAAAAATAACCTGAATTCGTAAACTGAAACAACTCAAATTCTTTTCAGTTTCGAAAGCTTTACCCAGCAAAGGTTCCATTATATTCATTACCTAATTCTACCGCTTTACTTTTTGGTAATTCACCCCAACGGGTAACATTATCTTTGGATATTTGAAGATATTTGGTGGACTTGTGCTGTGTATTTTTTGTATCATGAATATTTGTTCAGTATGATTATTATCAAATTCATCAAGTATGGCGGTTTCTATCTCATGCAACAGTCGCTGGAGCCGGCCTGCTCTTTTTCATAGTACATATGGGTTGTCCTAATTGAAACCAACACTTATTATTAAAATGGGTATGTGAGTGAGTATGTTATAAGTATCGAAAGTGGTGGCGTAAGGCTATGATACCGAAAATGCAAATAACGCAAAATTCGTTTTTCGGCAACCGTCCGGGAAGTACCCACTTTCCGGACGCTTTTTCTTTGAGAAAGTAGCATTTTTCCGGTCTAGTTCGGGAAATACGTACTTCCAACCAACGGAAGGCTTTCTCGTGTCAGAGAAAATATCAAGATCGCTCAGATTTGTCCAGCAGAATGTACATAAGGATCTTTCTGCATTTTTCTGATGAACAACAACTACTCTGGCTTAAGTGAAAATTCGACTTCTTTCAATACATGCAAGTTAGACGTGTATTAGCGACACCGAAGTTTGTATAGTTTTATAGTTACTTTTTAAGTTAACACATTGTATCCTAGTTTCTCCAGTTTGTTGTGATTTCCTGCATCTCTGGGAGACATCTGCCAGAAAGCAAAAACCGCCATTTTTGATTGTCGATTGTCTGGAACCACCCACAGCAAAAAGTCCGCTAAGTATTATCCCACAAACTTGGTGTAATATAATTCGCATTAGATGAGATTCAGTTTTCTCCGAGAGTTCAACAAGATATTTGCATAATTCGCCTTTGTTCTCTCGAACCCTGGTTGAATATTTACAAGCGAAACACTTGAGACAAAGCCCTCAAATCTTACGTGTTGAAAATTCAGCGTGCCTCGAGACGTTGAAAATGTGATACTGAATGATATTATCCACATTTGGGGGGGGGCATTGTCAAATATTCTCTTTGGTTATATGATAGTTCCAAAAAAATAATTTATCACTCCAGCCAAAAATACAATGATACACTGAATACATGTCGGAAAAAGCATATTTTGTTCAAGTTTGCTGCTTTCAGGTATCCATATATTCGAATGAACTGTTGAAAACAAAATCATTCATGTAAATCTTTTCGACTTACAACGTTGGGTTACTTGAAATTTTCCATGTTTTCAGGTACACCATTATTTTCGAGGTTAAGAGTTAAGACATAATTTCATTATTTCGTCAATAGTCTTGGGTGTTGGCGGGTACATATAGATCTTGTGTCCAGTTAGACTGCAGAAGAAATATAAGATCATGTGCATTGACAGAACATTCAATTGATTTAGATCATAGGTTGAGTTTATGAAAATGTGAAAATTTCAGATATGGAGGCCAATTTGACCAATGGACTATTTCTGGAAATGGTCCACATCTCTAATAAAAAATATATCGTTTTGAATAAACGAACAGATATTAGTGATCTGAGCACTATATATACATATACCCTTCATAAAAATCTGAATACGACTGATAACTCTCATCTTCATTGAATATAATCCTGCCTGATTTACAAAAATAATAGCAGTGGATAATTAAAAAACTAAAAAACTTCCCGATCATCGAAAAAAATTTCATTCATTTCTAATAATTTTAATTGATTTTCATGTTTTGTAAGTGAACTCATATATATTACATTTGTAGCGTCAAAAGCAAATAAACATTTTCGAAAGTTCGACAAAGACAAATAAATATATATATATATATATATATATATACTTCTTTCGACGTTTCGGCTCCTACTTTGGAGCCATTCTCGAAACTTCTTGACTTGGTGGCGAGGCCTAAGTCTCCATTCCATTAATTAGTCCTTTTCAAACCAGAACCTGTATACGGTCCGACAGTTTCAACAATGTCGGATACTCATACAACTATAAATACCATCCCTCTATCCACAAAACCACAATCTTCACTCTGTCAAGATGAGTGCTGGTGGTTAAGGAGACTTAGGACTCGCCACCAAGTCAAGAAGTCTTGAGAATGGCTCCAAATGGGAGCCGAATCGTCCAGAGCAGAACAAGTTTTCACATATTCATATATATATATATATATATATATATATATATATATATATATATATATATATATATATATATATATATATATATATATATATATATATATATGCTGGCTGGAACTTCCGGTTGATCCGCGTCTGGAATGATTTACTTGTCTACGTTTCGGCTCCCATTTCGGAGCCATTTTCAAGACTTAGTGACCTTGCGTCTAGGTCTGAGTTTTCTTACTACCTGGCTATCATAACTAGGAGCCGAAACGTAGACAAGTAAATCATTCCAGACGCGGATCAACCGGAAGTTCCAGCCAGCACATTTCTAACCGCGGAAGCCTAGCCGATCAAATATATATATATATATATATATATATATATATATATGCTGGCTGGAACTTCCGGTTGATCCGCGTCTGGAAAGATTTACTTGTCTACGTTTCGACTCCCATTTCGGAGCCATTTTCAAGACTGAGTGACCTTGCGTCTAGGTCTGAGTTGTCTCACTAGCTGGCTATCATCACTGGAGATCGAGGATAGAAGGTTGGTGGGATTTAAGGGTTCATTAGTAATTATGGCAGGATCCGGTATCGGACGGTCGATGGGAGGTTCGAACGGATTAGTTCCCAAGTCGGAGTGAATAGAAGTATGTCGGACCAAAAGTGGTTTCCAGGTATTGGGGAGTCTTTGAGAATCGTCGCGTTTATTGAGACAGTTGGGACGTTTTTCGATTTCAATGGCTTCACGGGTAATTCTGGTGTATTTTTATTTTTTTTACACAAACCGAATATCCCACTCCGTCCCATAGTTAGCGCCTTTGGATGCCCAACACAACCCCTTTCCAGATACTTAGCAAACACCCTCCAACCTCTAGTAGAACAGTGTTCGTCGTATATCCAAAACTCTTTTCATTTCATTGAAACACTCAAAACCTTCAATATCCGACCAACAGACATTCTCGTAAGCTTCGATGTAGCATCTCTCTTCACGAATATTCCTTTAGCTGAAACCTTGAGTGTTTTGGAAACCAAGCATCAAATCTCTAGAGACAATCTCAACCTCATCAGCCATTGTATGTCCAGTACATACTTTCTATTTCAGGGCAAATTCTACAAACAAGTGAAAGGAGCTCCGATGGGTTC
This sequence comes from Zygogramma bicolorata, assembly GCA_032362365.1. Classification (NCBI taxonomy): domain Eukaryota; kingdom Metazoa; phylum Arthropoda; class Insecta; order Coleoptera; family Chrysomelidae; genus Zygogramma; species Zygogramma bicolorata. Next base: position 1,901,781 of record JAVJAQ010001639.1, on the reverse strand, counting down.
CCCCCTCTCCCCAGTTCTTGCAAACCTCTACATGGTGGACTTCGAAACCAGAGCCATTGACACATCTGAACTCAAGCCCACTTGCTGGCTCAGATACGTAGATGACATCTTTGCCATTTGGCCACATGGGTTTGAAACCCTACCAACATTCCTGACCCACCTTAACACCATTCACCCCAACATACAATTCACTATGGAAATAGAAAAGGACGACTCCCTCCCATTCTTGGATGTTCTCATCAGGAAGTCCAACAATTCTTTCACTCACACCGTCTACCGCAAACCAACCCATACAAACCGGTACCTCAATGCCAAGTCTCATCATCACCCAGCACAATTGAATTCGGTTCTGAATTCTCTCATACATAGGTCCTTCAAACTCACCGATAACCACAATAGACCCAATGAAATGGAAAAGCTCAAATCCGCACTTACCCAGAACGATTTTTCCGATTCCCAAATCCACAAGTCTATTAAACTCCAGCAAACCCGAGATCTTCACCCTAGACCCCCGAAGGACGAACCTGAACGACAAAAAGCTTTCCTTCCATATATTCATGGTGTTACTGATAAAATAAGTCGAATTCTGACACGACATGACATCAAAACCATTTTCACAGCTAACAACCAAATATCTACCTACCTTCGAACACCCAAAGACACAATCCCCAATGAAACCCAAGGAATATATAAAATACCATGCTCTAACTGTCCCAGAACATACATCGGCCAGACCAACCGACGAGTGTCCTGTAGAGCATATGAACACGAACTAGCAGTCCGTAATTCTGACACAAACTCAGCATTATTCCAACATCATTTAGAAACAGGCCACAAAATAGATTTCAAAAACACCAAAACCGTTGCCACAGCCAAAACCCTCCAAACCAGAATTACCCGTGAAGCCATTGAAATCGAAAAACGTCCCAACTGTCTCAATAAACGCGACGATTCTCAAAGACCCCCCAATACCTGGAAACCACTTTTGGTCCGACATACTTCTATCCACTCCGACTTGGGAACTAATCCGTTCGAACCTCCCATCGACCGTCCGATACCTGATCCTGCCATAATTACTAATGAACCCTTAAATCCCACCAACCTTCTATCCTCGATCTCCAGTGATGATAGCCAGCTAGTGAGACAACTCAGACCTAGACGCAAGGTCACTCAGTCTTGGAAATGGCTCCGAAATGGGAGTCGAAACGTAGACAAGTAAATCTTTCCAGACGCGGATCAACCGGAAGTTCCAGCCAGCACATTTCTGACCGCGGAAGCCTAGCCGATCAAATATATATATATATATATATATATATATATATATATATATATATATATATATATATATATATATATATATATATATATATATATATATATATATATAATTTTTTTCCTGATCTTGATGGCTTTCCTTTGTTCATTATTTCTCGATAACCATCCCAATTCCCAGTTATTGTTTTATTCTTGCGGTTTATTCCTTCAATTTTTTCAACAGATATTGAATCAAATATTCGAAGATTTTCCTTTATTTTCAAAATCAAACATTTCCTGATAGTTATTTATTTTCGCCTCATGGCCACTATAACCATGATAATGTGTTTTTTTGGAAATATTGTCAGATTTTTTGTCTCGATAACCATCCCAATTCTTGGTTGATTTATTATTCTTTCAGATTGTTACTATAATTTTTCCAATAGATATCAATAATTCCACTGAATATATTTTGTATATTAAATAAATTAATTTAACATTCTCTTTATTTTCAAAATCAAACGATTGCTAACAGTTATTTTAATACACCTCAAGGCCACTATAACCATGAAAATATTTTTTTTGGAAATATTTTCAGATGTATAGACATTATTGTGATTAACGTAAAAAGGTATTAGACCGAACGGAGGTGATATTTTGATTCGATTTTTTACACATTCATTTCAAAGGCCGTGTTCCGTTCCCAAATATTGTTACATTAGCAGTTTCGTTGTATTAGTTACCACAGTGCCTGCTTGAAATGGGGTTGGTAACGGGACATGGTTCCTGATGAGTTCGTTACTCTGTCACCAGAGTAACCGATAAGAAATCGTTGACGAGTTCAGTCACCATGACAAGTGACAGTTTTCTTCTGGGTGATTCACGCCCGTTTCTCTTGATTCATAGCGCAATGAGGGTATCGGAAGAATTGAGTAATAATTTTCTAACAAAGAAATTCTGCTTGTCACAAGACAAAAATGAACGACGATATCAAGCTTTCTATTACTACTTGAGGAAAAGTTTCCAAGTCGGACTGCTTTTACTTTTTTGCTTTTTTGGGTTCTCAACCTACCACAGTCTGAAAATATGAGAATTAATATTGGAATCTATATATTTTTTTTCTTCTACACTTGTATAGATTCCAATATCCATTTTTACTTTTTTAATTTGGGAAAGAATTTTTTCAGATTGCCTTGCATCTGTATGCATAAAACAGGCGACTTACAACTTGCATGCTTGTTTTACGGAAATAGTATATTACATTACTAACAAAGAAATGTTTCTGAATTCTTGTATTCGAATCTTTGAATACGCTATTGTATCTTGCTAAAAGGAATTTTAGAATTTCGAGTTTGGGCAATGCTATAGTAGGAGCAACTCGTAATTTAGCAAGCATTGTTCGAACACCTTTTAATTCATGAAAATGAGGAGGCAAACCATAAGACGACAGTTTGAAAAGCATACTTCGATGCCAAACTCGATCAAACACTTTTGAAATATCAAGTGCAACAGCTATCGTTTCTCCGAATCTTTTGATTGAATGCTGCCAAATATGACAAACATAAGCCAATAAGTCACTGGTTGATCTTTGATGGCGAAATCAGTATTGTTGTCATTAATTATTCTTGACTTCTCTAGATTTTTATCAAGATGTCTGATTGAACGATGGAACCTCTGGTATTAAAGTTGAAACTTTTCCTAGAGATCAATTACCCTAACACCAATTTGATATTGTGCACTCGACGCGCGTTTCGCTAACAAGGTTCTCATCTTCAGGAGAAGAAAAATGATACAGTATCAATGTCTGATATCAGCGATATAGAAGTATGACCATCGACTCCTCCACACATATAGGAGAAAGTAGAAAATGCAATACAGAATATTTTACCACAAAACAAAACAAAAAGTGTTCGAAAAACTATCAGCAAGGTTGCTTGTTGCATACTATAGTATTATTATTATTATTACATATAAATAAAGGCTGAGGACAAAGTCCTATGTAAGCCTAAAAACGAAGGATATAAACAAGTTAATACAATGCATGCAAAAAAGAAGAAAAATAATTAATATACGCATAGAAGCTATCAAGCAAATAAGCAAATGTCTATTTTGTTTTTGAAACTGTTCACTGAGTCGGAATTCATAACATCGTTGGGTAAGTTATTCCATGTTTCGAAAATATGATTCACCAAAAAATATTGTCTCTGCCTCGTTACGAATTTTTCCTTTTTTAATTTGAGTGTGTGACCACGTAACCGCGAAACATTGTTGAAAACAAAAGTTCTTTCTGATTGGCATAGTTATACTTAGCTATACGGAAAGATATGATGAGGTCCCCACGGAGACGACGTTGGTCAAAAACTAGCAGTTGTGCCATCCTCAGTCTTTTGGGATAGGTTGGACGCACTTCACCAAAAGTAATACGTGTGGCTCGACGCTGTACATTTTCCAGCAGATCCCTATCGCGCACCAGAACAGGACACCACACTTGACCTGCATACTCCATGATTGGACAAACGTAGGTTTTGTAGGGTTTTATGGAACTTGAATATGATAGATGGAGGAACGTTTTGCAGATGAGGTAAATCAGTGTGTTGGCGCGTTTGCATGTGGATATTATATGTTCAGACTAAGTTAAGTCAGTGTTAATAGTCACTCCCAAGTCTACATGTGAGAACACTGTACGCAACGATTGACCGCTTATTGTGTACGTATGGAGTGGACAGTTCTTTCCTTGATGAAGTACGACGCATTTGTCGACGTTAAGAGGTAGAAGCCAATCCTCACACCACTGACTAATGCAGCTGAGGTCTTCTTGAAGGGAATGATGTTCGACTAAGGCATTTCAATACAGTTTAGTATCATCGGCATAGAAGGACTTGCTGGACTTTATATGAAGAACAAGATCACTTGCATAAACAACGAAGAGGAGCGGGCCAAGAACAGATCCCTGGGCAACTCCACTTGTGACTTGTCTGTCCGAAGATAAAGAGTGGCCCACTTCGACCGTGAAAGTTCTATCTGTCATGTAATTTTCAATCCATAGGTTTAGTTGGCCTCGAATACCGTGTGTGTCAAGTTTGTGCATTAGCCTCCTCACTGGGACCCTATCGAAAGCCTTGGCGAAGTCAACATGAACGATATCTGTCGGTATTTTCCTTTCGTGAGCTGTCGTCCAATCGTTCATGCACTGTAGTAGATTGCTGGTGGTTGATTTTTTGTTAGAAATTCTGACATATCTTCTTCCATTTCTTATTGTTATATTTTTAAAATAAAAGCTTGTCAAATTTTTCAAAGGAATACGATTAGTGACTATTATTGTGTTCAATATGAATATAAATAAAATATTCATAGTTCTTCATTATTTGTATGAGTGTAGGAAAAAAGCGTATGCAACTCTAATGTGATGGTTAAAATACACTCGGATAAATCCAACTTCGGTTCGTTTCGTATGCTGGTTAATTCTTGTATATTAATAACCATCATTACATGATCGTTGCATTATATACTACTTTGTAATCATTATATAATTACATTATTGTTATTTCATTTGTTTCTGTTGTTTTTGAGGGAATTGAACTGATTTCTGTGATTGGAATAGCATTGATCTTCATGGAAAACAATCCGAGTTTCTCGGATAAATTCATGCAATGGAACTGTGATTACTATCTAATAAAGCTCGACACTGAACCCAATTACCCAGTATATCTGAATTGAATATCAAAGCTCTCCATAGGATAATGTGTAATTTTGGTTTATGGGGCAAATATTCAGTTAAAGCAGATTGTTCACATTCATCTGTTGAAGTATCATTTGAAATCTAGTTCACTTGATCAAAGCAGTACTTACTTCGTCATTCGTATCTTTATTCTCTCTTTCATTTTTAATGCATGATATATTGTTGAGACCTTTCGAATAGATGTCGCAAGTAACAGAATGCCTGTGTGCAAAGAATTCGTACATAATTTAAAGTTTTCCACTTTTTCCAGTCAAGTTGTATTTAAAAGTGTAAATGGAATAAATTACTTTGCAGAACGTGAATCGAAGATCATTTAATTTCAGCCGCAGGAGTTTTGAACAATTTGGCTTCTGTAGGAAATCTATAACAATCGTCCTCAAAATCTCCGCGATCAAATTCACAGATGCTTTTTCATTCATTATTTCGAAACGTGACTTCAATTCAATACGTGCTGCTGCATCAGGTAGATTGAAATTGTCTAGAAAAGAAGAAAAACGTATAGGGCGTTCTCTTGTAACCCATCTTAAATTTCAACTTTTTGTCTGATAGATGCATTGATTTTCCCGAAAAGGAATGCCTCCATCGTCAGCTCAATACCGTGAAAATAATGTTTTATTTACCAATTTCTATTCAAACTGAAAGCAAAGTGAAAAGACAGAGAATAGAACTCCTGACGGGAATGGTTATTTGTATACTAATGCCGCAAAATAGTTTTTCGCGTTTCGAGAGAGAAATTATCGCCGAGCCCGCTCCGGTCGAGGCAAGAAAATCTCAAGGTCGTGAAAATTATATAATTCCAATAAACATTATGTAGTTTTGAAAAGACAGTGTTTCATCGCGATTATTGAAGTAAACTGATGGCGTTGACAGTGTTTTTATGGAATTGAAATATTTAGCAATACAATCGTTCAGCTTGCCGGTAGTCACTCTGGGAAAGAGCCGTGAATTTTGCGGCCTTTTTTGCTGCTGCGAAATGCTTGTTTCGCACCCGGTTGCACGAAAAGATATTCAGCTCTGTCTACCGAAGTTGAAAATATTGGGATGTTTGCCAATTTCTATTCAGACTGAAAGCAAACAAAATAGGCAGAGGAGAGGATTTCAGACGGGAAAGAGAAATTTCATTCTGTCTACTAGTTCTTCTGAAGATTGAATGTATTAGCTGCGGTAAACGGCACTTATCTGCTATCCAAGTTGAAGGTACACATGTATATTTATGTTTTTTTCTGCTCTCGAAGTGGACACAGATCAATCGTAAACTTATAAAAGTTATATTAATTGAAGAATTATTTCGACATGAAATATGACGATTCTTGGACTATAAAAATTGTTGTTTGCTCTCACACCTCCAACAGTTGATTGAGTGTCTGTTTGAATGCTTCTCAACTTCACTCACTATAAATAATGAGACTCTAAATATAAATGTGATATTAAAATATCATTGAATAAATATTTGGCATTCTTTCCTCATAAAGATTTATAACAGGAAATGCTTCAAACAATGCTTAATTAAGATTTACTGGCCTTTTCATACAATATAATTTCCAACACTTCTCCTTCCCACGCATTTATTATTCAAAATAAAAAACCCTCGCATAAATATGTGTTGATGGTGAAATTAAACACTTCTGAAAAATACAATTATTTCTTAATCACAATGAATGGATGTTTCACTCTCTCTTGAAATCATGAAATGATAAAAAAAGATACTCAACATGAAATCCATTCCAATCCTGTGAATCCATGTATATTGGCCATCAAAAGTAGCAGGAGCCCGAATTGAAGCAGTCAATTTTCAGTTATGGAAGCTAGCATTTTTTTATATCCAGTGTGAATTCCAACCGTACAGTAGCCACTTCTTTCATCTAATGAAGAAAACCAACCAAAGTTGACATAGTATCAGCAAACAAAATGGAATTTACATTCAACATGCTATACATGAAGCCATCAGTTACACCCCATCAAGAATGGTTTCGTTGGAGAAATGAGATAAACAGGTAACTTGTGCATGGGTACCAATTCCTGGAGATTCGGATTGAGAGATTATACAAACCAATTGGAACAATGGTGTGGTACTACTAGATATTGGAAGTACCATTGTAGTCCAATCAAATAAACTTTTTTCATAAAATTTTCGGCTACCCGAAAAGTAGCTGTGGTTTCCGGCAGACACAGGTGTCATTATCCCCTGAAGTTTGCGCCAGATTCTGTCCTTGCGTTTAGCAACAATTAGCGGTTGAATGTCGGAAATCATTATTTTTTTTGTTTTTTGCTTATATAATGGAAACTATTGGTCGGATCGAATAAAAGTCGAATAAAAGTCGAATGAATGTTGTAGATAATTGAAAAATCTATCGATTAGCGTTGGCCCGATGTCAATATTCTAATTTGTTGCTTAACTATTGCGCTCGGGATTTAAAAAAGGCTTTTTTCCGATTATTGTGTAAAAAAATACTGGAATGCAGTTGGGGGTTGCAACTGTGAATTTGGGAAGCTTTCAACTAGTAGAAACCACAGTTTCAATTTGGTTGGAAAACTATTGATAGGTTGGCAACAATCTAATTTGTTACTAAAAAAAGTGTCCCACTAGATTGTTATTTCTTGCCCATCGGATAATCGTAGAGAAATGAACGAAACGGTTTTGGATAGTCAAAGAGTTGAACTACAAACTGTCATTTTTGGAAAATCGATTTTTGCAATGTGATACCTTCAAAAATGGCGTCAAAAAAACAACGGTATTCAAACTAAAAAACAATGAGGAAATAATGGTCGTATCAAAATGCCACAAAATGCATTGGAAAGCTACGATTTTTCTACAAATTTTGCCGACCTGATTTTCGTTCCAAAATAATTACGAGCCGAGATAACACTAATTCTTATTTAATTCCCCTCCCTTCGTTTATTTATATGAAACAACGAGACCTTGACGACTGCACAGCGAAAGAGTCATATCATCCATAGAAACCAGCAGAATTTGTTTTCCACAATTATTTATCGTAATTATTGATGGGAACATTGGAGGTTCTTCCGGAACCGTTCGACGCGCCACGTGGAGGGGGAAGCAGGAGGGAAAGATACAGCGCTAGGCCGCCTTCGATTCGATCGCGTGAAATAAACTGTTCAAGAACCCAAAATGCGATTTTCGCCTACCCGAAAAGTAGCTGTGGATTCCGTCAGACACAGGTGTCCTTATTATCCCCTAAAGTTTGCGCCAGATTCTGTCCGTGCTTTAACAACAATTAGGGGTTGAATGCCGTCAATCGTCATTTTTTTTTTGTTTTTTGCTCATATAATGAAAACTATTGGTCAGATTGAAAAAGAGTCGAATTGGAAATTGTAGATAATTAAAAAATCTATCGATGATTAGCGTTGGCCTGATGTCGATATTCTAATTCGTTGCAACTGTGAATTTGGAAAGCTTTCAACTAGTAGAAACCACAGTTTCAATTTGGTTGGAAAACAATTGATAGGTTAGCAACAATCTAATTTGTTACTGAAAAAAGTGTCCTACTAGATTGTTATATCTTGCCCTACGGATAATCGTAGAGCAATGAACGAAACGGTTTTGGATAGTCGAAGAGTTGCAGCAACGAGACCTTGACGACTGAAGGTCTCGTTGCTTCATATAAATAAACAAAGGGAGGGGGAATTACTTAAAAAAAGTGTTATCTCGGCTCGTAATTATCTTGGAACAAATATCAGGTCGGCAAAATTTGTAGAAAAATCGCAGCTATCCAATTCATTTTGTCGCATTTTGATAGGACCATTTTTTCCTCATTGTTTTTTAGTTTGAATAACGTTGTTTTTTTGACGCCATTTTTGAAGGTATCACATTGCAAAAATCGATTTTCCAAATATGATAGTTTGTAGTTCAACTCTTTGACTATCCAAAACCGTTTCGTTCATTGCTCTACGATTATCCGTAGGGCAAGAAAAAACAATCTAGTGAGACACTTTTTTTAGAACAAATTTGATTATTGCTAACCTATAAATTGTTTTTCAACCAAATTGAAACTGTGGTTTCTACTAGTTGGAAGCTTCCCAAATTCACAGCTGCAACCCCCAAATGCATTCCAACATTTTTTAATAGAATAATGGAAAAACCGCCTTTTTTTTTAATTCCGAGCGCAGTAGTTAGGCAACAAATTAAAATATCGACATCGGGCCAAAATCGATAAATTTTCCAGTTATCTCCAACTTTCAATTCAACTTTTTTTCGATCCGACCAACAGTTCTCATTATATGAGCAAAAAACAAAAAAAAAGATTTCCGGCATTCAACCTCTAATTGTTGCTAAACGCACAGACAGAATCTGGCGCAAACTTTGGGGGATAATATTACACATGTGTCTGCCGGAATCCACAGCTACTTTTCGGGTAGGCGAAAATCGTCATTTTGAGCTCTTGAACAGTTAATTTCATTGAATTATTGAAGATCTTTGCTTGAATGTGGTTGATAATGTTGCTTGCTGAGTAGTATTGGTTCGGACTTCCACTGCCTATATAACCAACTGTATTGAAACCTGATGTGGAAAAATAATAGGATCGAAATAGTATTAATCATAACGATAAATTATAAATAATGAGGTATGATTACACGCTTGAACCATCGAATATTTATCTGTCAACTTTCAAAAAGCGCCAATCGGGATAAAAACTCATCAAATAATTGAGTAAAAAATAATAAATAAAATATAACCGATGCTGGAACTGAAGACAGTTGACGTAATGTGGTTTAAGCTTGTCAATCATCAACAAACTCAATTTCTCTGTTGTCTTCATTGATCACAAAGACTCTTTTGACAGACTATCCGAATTTTTATCGAAAAAGATCGACTTTTTCTCAGAGTTTCCTTGAAGAAGAGTTTGTTTCTCATCTGGTGATCCCACTCTATGTGCCCAAGGAATCTCATATATCTACCATCATTCTGGGAATGGAAACATTCATTCCAAGTAGTACAAAGACACAACAGTCTGATGAAACATGGTTCAATAAAAGCTGCTCTAAGGCTGTCACTGCCAAACAAGCGACATTCAATCGCTGGCTCTGAAACCCCAGATAAGGACGAGATCTGAGTGTGTTAACGCAAGAAATAGGTGTATTGCAACAATTGAAGCTGCTAACGAAGCACACTATCATAGAATTCGTTTGAAACTTGTTGAATGTTCTTGTTCGTTTTGGACATTTACTAAAGCTGTCGCCAAAAATTTCACTTTTAGTTCATTTCCTACTTAAATCAAAGGAGCTGGGTCACAAGCCACCACTGCCCAACAAAAAGCAGATATATTTGCAAATATGTTTGCTGAAAGTTGTATTCTGGATCAACCAATGAGTTATTGGCTCATGTTACTCATATTTGGCAGCATTCAATCGAAAATTTCGGAAAAACGATAGGTGTTGCACTCGATATTTCAAAAGCGTTCGATTGAGTTTGCCATTGGGGTCTCCTTTCTGAACTGCCGTCTTATGGTTCGCCTGCTCAGTTGTGTGCTTTGTTGAAGAGTTTTTGTCTGATAGGTTTCTGTAGGTGGTTGTTGATGGGTATCATCTGACGTTTGCTCAATAAATGCAGGTGTTCCACAGGGTTCAGTTCTGGCGCCCAATTTGTTTCTGCTTCATGTCAATGATTTTATCGAGAACACATCTCGTTCAGTACATAGTTTTGTGGATGACAGTACTCTTCATACTAGTTTCTCTTCCAGAGTCCCCATACCAGCTCGAGAAACAAAAATTCAAAGAAACATTCACGTCAATAAAATTAACGATGATTTGGTGAAAATAATAGAATGGGGTGACAGGAACTTGGTGGAATCAAATGCTGGGAAAACCTAGGTATGTCTGCTATGCGATGCTAGGAATTACGATCAGTTATAATCGCTTATGGGAAAACCATGTGATATCTATCGCTACAGGTGCTTCCCAGTAACTTGTATTTCAATTTCGTGCGAATCAGTTCAAATATATCGGCACTTTCAGGAGAAACTAAATCGTTCGTTGCTTCGAAAACTGAACAGACTGTATAACTAGTGTACACATCAGTTGTTTTCAGATTTGGAGTTTCGTATTTGTGAGGTGATAAAATACACAGATAATTATATTTATTTTTCACAAGATGTCAACTGGAAAGCATTATCAATTCATATAAAATGAAATTAGCAGTTGGTGTTCGCAAAAAACTGCAAGTAACATGACTACTTTGAGGATCTTCCTTTTGATTGCTGCCATTCCACTTATTTCTGCTTGGACTACACACATTGAAGATGGGGAGTGTGATGACCTATCTGGGGTACCAGACTTCAAAAAGATTATCGATGTTTAGTTCATGTTTTGGCAGAGAAGATACGAACAGGTGAGGTTCAAATTGAATGAAATGCATTTAGAAACTTGAGGAACTGTTTTCTTTTTTCTTCGATTTGAAAACAAGGAATGCATAATTTCTTCGACACATATGGAATCAAAAAACTCATACAAATACTATAAGTTGGTAGTTACTTGTGAACCATTCATATACATTTTATTCATTCATGAAAAGGCAGAGAGGGTGAATGAAACATTGACTCCCTTGCATATAAGGCACGACAGGCACTTAATCACATAGAAGACTCTTTTTCTTGTACAATTCGTATACCAAGCATACGATATTGGAATCTGATCTACAAAATATATATGGGAAATCTCTACACAATTAAGCAAAACTGAAGAGTGGTTGGGATATCTGTAGAACCAGGTAGATTATTATTCATTATTAACAGCATTTATGCAAATATTTCTGAAAAAATAGGATAAATAAAGAGTTTTTTCGAACAAGTCCCACACATCATTATAGTGATATTTTTTTGTTCAACTGTATAGAAATGTATATGTATGAAGGAAGGTCGTATCAGTTACACTATCCATAACCAAAGAACAGCTGAACCGATATGGCTGAAAATTGGGAGAAAGGGGAGATAGCTTAGAACCAGGAGACGGACATCGGATACTTTCTACCTCGTTTTATCGTGTTTTAGGAAATTCCATCCCTAAGGGGTTGAAAAACGGGCGTCAAGTCTGTATGAAACAACTTGATGCCTTGGTCCAATCTACCTCGGATTTTGCATAAAAATTATTCAACAGAATTGATGGAAGACTTGTTTCGTATTTTATTGGGGTTGAAAAGAACTAGAAAGTTATTTCAGGGGTCAATCAACGCAAAGCCTGAACCCCTGATCGTAGAGATCTGACCCCTCAAGGAGGTCCATTTTTTGTATGACGTAGGCATCCGATAAGAAAGAGTTTTCCGAAATTCCACCCCTAGGGGGTGAAAACAGGGTCAAATTTTGTGAAGGAACAACGTGATTCCTATGTCTAATCTACCTCAAATTTTTTCATAAACAGAACAGATGGCAAACGTGTTTCGTACTTTATTGAAATTATTCGCCTAACGGGGTTGAGAGTTATTTTGGGGGTTAATCAACGCACAGCCCAAACTACTGATCTTAGTGTTCTGAATCTTGGAGGGGGTGTTTTTTGTATGACATGGGCATCCGATAAGAAAGAGGTTTTCTGAAATTCCATCCTAAGGGGGTGAAAAACGGTGTCAAATTTTGTATAGGACAACGTACTTTATTGAAATTCATTGTTTGACGGGGTAAAAAAGGGGTTTATAACATTTTCGACTTCTTTCGAACGCTCTTTCGAGTGAGCCCAGATGGCAGAGCTGTGAGAAACCTGATAAAACTTAGTACTAAGAACTACACAATCATCGGAAATGAGTGAGTTTCTGAATAAGCTGGCCACTAGCGCTAGCGAAACGTTAGGAAGAAATTCCAAATAACGACGGCCTTCAAGCCCGAAGAAAAGTAGTTATACTAATAACCTTGGCCGCGAAAGCCTTAACTACACAATATAATTGCCTCACAAAAATAATTAATGCTGAATAAAATGGGCACGGGTCAGCTTGTTTCCTACAAATGCAATAACTGTATTCAACTTGAGTTTCGTATGCTTGTTATGCAAATTGAGCAAGAAAAAGTGAATTTTATGTGATGAAGCAGTAGTGAAGTTTTAAATAAATTCTGTTTTCTTTTTATGATAGACCATAACGTCTATGAATGAAATAGGTACAAATACCCACCTATCAACAGAGAGTACAAAAAAAAGCTTTCACTTCTTTCATGAAAGTTTTATATCCTTAGTTCATTCGGAGGAGGGAAAGATGAATGATAGTTCCTCAAAGTCAATTCTTTTTTGTAAAACCCTGAAGTTTCCATATACTTTTGGGAATACCTACATTATTGAAGAACAGAAACATGTATGTATGATACATGGATACATGGATGGTTGAAATATTCAACAAATATTTCACACCTATACCAGAAAGTGTAGAAGTTAATTTAGAGTTCACAAAATTAGGCCTCACCGTATGTACAAGATCTTTATTTTTGGCTCCAATATCAGAAACCGATGTAATGGGATTGATTCGGGATTTGAAAAATTCATTTTCTTACGGTTATGATGGAATATCAAATAACTTACTTAAAAAATGTACCCGAGAACTGAGTGCACATTAAGCATACCTAATGAATTTATCAGTTGAACAGGGAATTTTTCCCGATAGACTGAAATTAGCTCTCATCAACCCAATTTATAAAAAATATGCCCCTTACTCTATCGAGAACTATAGGGGAATAAGCTTGTTGTCCAGTTGCAGTAAGTTATATGAAATGAACCTAAAAAATCAGCTATTATTATTTTTGACTAAAAACAGGTTGCTACCTCCTTACCAACATGGATTCACAAAAAACAAAAGCACTGAAACTGCTTTGTATGAATTCCAAGAAAATGTAATTAGTGCTTTAGATGGTATAATCCAGATCGGTGGATTATTTATTGACTTTATGCGTGCCTTCGATTGTGTAAATCATGAACTTCTCCTTTTCAAGCTCGAACAATATGGTATAAGAGGTGTGCCACTAAATCTAATCGAATCATATTTGAGTAACAGATTTCAGAGTGTAATCATCGAAAATACCCAAAGCCATTCCCTAAAAATTGAGCAAGGCGTTCCCCAGGGATCAATCCTGGGTCCTTTGTTATTTTTGATCTATGCTAATGACTTGTTAAATTTCCTTCATAATCACTTAAATGTCCATGTAATATCGTATGCTGATGACACTAATTTACTCATAAGGGCTGAAGATATGAAGGAACTAATGGACACATCATATAAGGTTTACAAGAAAGTAATTGAGTGGTCTGAGAATAATCTCTTAACGGTAAATAGGGCATAAACTTCTTTCATAAAATTCTCAATGAGAGGTACGGCGGAAAATGTTCAGATCTCTGAAGTTGGTGAAGAGTTAAACTTCTGTGAAACAATAAAAATGCTTGGGCGTATGTTAGATCATAAACTGTCTTGGGATCTACATATTGATATGCTTTGTAATAATTCAAGAAAAAATTGTTATGCACTCAAGTTTCTATCACACCATTGCCATGAAAATGTTCTACTGACTCTGTATTATGCCAATATAAACTGCCATTTGCGATATGGTATTCTTGGCTGGGGTACATCCTCATCACTATCGAGAGTTTTCGTACTGCAAAAATTTGCCATTAGGATTATTGCTGGATTGGAATGGGGTCAATCATGTCGATCTACATTCAAAAAACTGAAAATTTTAACTGTGATAGGTTTATACCTATATGAACTGTGTATCTATGTTTAAAAAAATAAAGATAGGTTCTCCTCCAATGCAAATGATCATCAGTATGCCACTAGATCCAAAAATCTCCTTTTACCAACTGCTCATCGGACTACCCTATATCAAAAGAGTAATTTATATATGGGCTGTAAAATTTTTAATCACCTAGATGCCTCTATCGAAAATGCATCAGATCCAAACATTTTTGAATCCAGACTGAAAAAATTACTGATTGGAAAAATTGTTATTCCATTGAGGAGTTTTTAAGCTGACATCATTATATTTCAATAGTTTTTGTTGAAACTTCGTATCAGACAAAGCTCTTTTAGTGAATATATCGAGTATGTATTTCTTGAAACCAATACGAGCAAATTTGTTATTTTTATGTCATTGTAGCTAGTTTTTATAGTGTTTAAAACAATGTTTTTTGTTGTTTTCTTATTTTATTTTTGTATTCCGACGTCATTTTCAGTTATTGTATATTGTGTGTACTTTTCAACTGGAAATAAAGAGTATTATTATTATTATTATTATTATATCAATGACGCAACAACTTTTGAAACCTTGAAATATCTTCGAAAAATAGCTCAGATTCGGAAAAATACACATTACTAATGCAGTTCAGTGACACCGAACGGCTATGCTAAAATATCTTTACTATCATCCATTTCAGGTTAAATACAACACCAAAGGAGGCTTGATCAATTGTGTGATAGCGGAAGATCAATGGCAGGATGGCACCGGTGGACATGTTGAAATTTCTAGTGGAGGTTATAAACAGGACCATGTCGTGATTGATATGAAATCTCAGACTTCTAGGGGAATGCGTTTCCTCATTAAAATTTATAATTTTCACAAAAGCAATGCACTACCCACACCACCTCCATATAGAAACATGTTCATACCAGTAACGAATGGAAACTCGCCGATGATTGGAGTATGTAGTATGCTTATGTATATGGCATTCCTGCTCTCATTATTGAAGGTACTCTGAGGAAACCATGAAGATAACAGAGAGAAAAGTCATAGAAAAAAATTATTCGTAGCCAGATGGAACGTACATTGTAACATAATCATTAGAAAACGGGATTTTATTGGTATATCTAGGTTTTTTATTGTTTAGAATACACACATTTTTGAAATGCAGTATGGTCTTATCATTTTGTGTTTTGCTGTATGAATTTTCTGTTGTTCCTCTCATTCAGTTCATTGAATGTAATAGATTCCCCCATAAGTCAATTGGAAAAACATCACCAAGTGAAATGAGTAATCATCCGAAAAAAATCTAGTCATACTCTCAGAAATAATTATCTTTCTATAATTGAAGCCTTCGAAAAACAAATATAACCGTATTGAGCCAGAAACACAATCAAAAAAGTTCAGATCCCACCGTCTATCAACGTGAAGTTTTGTGGATCTTCTACAATAAATGTATGTAGTATTGAATCAGTAAACAATTTCTTGATAAATGTATTTATATGCGTTCGATTCTTTGACAAAAAGGGATGCTTAATCGAATTGACAGTTTTGCTGATCAGTCCAGAATCAACTCTTTGAAAAATGTTTGGTGTTTCTCGAAACAAAGTCCCTTAATTTATCTTTAGAGGGTGTCCCAATAGTGCGGATTTGCTCGATATATCGATTATGCGAAATGATATTAGAAAGATTCAAATATTATATGACACCAGGAAAGCCACTATTTGAAACAGTTTCAGATGTACAGGGTGTTGCACATTTTCCGTCAAAGTAAAAGATATAATTCTTTGGAATGGAACAACCTTTTTGTCAATACAACGGTCCCATAGTTCCCCACTCAGCGGTAGATTTATTTTCGGCCGGCTCTGAACGAAAGAGCTGTTATTGAAATGTTTTATGAGAGATCCGTAAGTGATTTGGTGGGGTGACTATGAGGACACCAAAATAGCATGTAATGGTATGAGAAAAATTCATATTCATACAGGTTACTTCAAAAAATGCTGCTATGATTTCCGTCGACTCCAGTTGAAGTTGATGGGATTTTTTCAAATGGAACACCCTGTATATTTTCCTGTTCAGTATCTCTTCGCATTCTTCATGGAATTACTTATCTGAGGGTATCAATATGTTATTCCAAAGAGTTCTTTCATTATTTGCGTTTTCCAAAATGTTCATCAAAAAATTGAAACTACATGTTCAACAATTTGAATATGAAATAAAGAGAAAAAATATATTTTTCACTTTGTCCTGTACATTTTCTGAATTTTTACAGATGTTTTTTTTCTCACGGGAGAGCATAATTCGTTGGAATGCCTCAAAAATTCTCTTGGGAAAATAAATAAAATGAAAATTTCATAACCTCTTCTGTGGTACCTGCTGTACGGTATACCTACGATTTTACTGTTCCCCATAAATAAAAATCCATTGATGTTAGGTCCGGTGACCTCGGCAACCAAGAAATAGGCCCTTCTCTTCCAATCCACCAATGTTTGATGTGATGAGGTAGATGTTCTTTTAACCTAGGAAAGTCTTTTCTGAGGAAGCGAAGAAACTCTGGTCCATTCAATTTTCTTTCGGAAAAATATGATTCGACATAGTAAACATCTACAAAACCGCCACATTCATTAAGATTCCATCTTTGTTAATGATCGTTAGCATACATTTATGTGAATTTTCGGAACTATAACAATGGTCATGCCATTTGATATATTGACATTTGACGTATCTACTCCTTTGGATCGTACTTTCGTCGGTGAACATGATGCTCCGCAGGAATTTTTCATTTTCCGTAATTATATTTTGCATTGTCTCTTCAAAAAATTCTGCTGGTGCACGTGGAAAAGATGGAAATTGTTATTTTTCAAACTTCTGGAAACAGAAGATTTCGATATCTCTGAATCTCATTTCCCTTAGACATCAGTCAATACTGTTTTAGCACGACTCTTTTTCTTGTATTAGAAAAAAAATGAAGATAAGGCATTCGAGTAATATCTTGAAGAATATGATCTCCGAAAGTTTGGTTGATCATATTCTTGCGGAAGAAGCTAGTCAAACAGGCGTATGTAAGGCCGTGTATATTAATATTAAACGATGAGATTGGAATTTTACCCTAACAAAAAACTGATATATTATTTCCACTCGATACTCGTTTCGCTGATGAGGTTAGCATCTTCACGAGTAGAACTCCAGTATCAATTTTATCAATTTATACTCCAGAGTCCGGACCTGGTGGAGATAGATTCAACATACCTTCTTGCCACTCCCGATAATTTCTGTTCTTGTTACGAGTTGAAACCGATATTTTGATACAACCTTATAGTGATAATAAAGTTAAGTTTGTGAACATCTATAAAGGCCGTGAGTAACCTTGTATCTACTACAACTAATAAATTGGTAATATTCCAACCATAACCAAAGCCAATACACGCCCTGTTAAAAGGCAAATATACAGCCACTAATCAGGGTCGCACTCAGTGCAATCACCAAATGAAAATTTATATAATATAACGTCGCCTGAAGAAAGGACTTCTGACTACAGGAGTCCTCAAGAAACCCTCACGAGCCTGAATACCACATCACAAAATCAACCGTCTACATCATCCTCATCAACTGTCAGCGCTTCGCAGAGCAGCCAGCAGCCGACCCCCAGTTTTCCGACCAAATATCAAGCTATCATGTTCAATGCATTGGATGGGGTGAAACTTGCAGCCAAAAAACATATTATTTTCATCGAGAATCTCGAATAATCGAATATGTATATACCTCTCGAACAAAGAAATCGTTGATGAATTCATCGACAAATATAGTGGTATCATTACTATTGACGATCTACAACTGAGAGCTCGCAAGCTAGTGACCCCCAGTCAAAGATTGATTTTGTCCAATGTATGTCCTACCATCCCGCACAGTTTACTCGAGATGGCTTTGAGAAGACATGGAATCAACCCTATAACATCGATATCATTCTTGAGAATAGGTTCCTCCAATCCCGAGTACAAACACATCCTCAGCTTCCGTCGTTCAGTTTTCATCTCAGAATCTCTAAACACCATACCAGAATCAATCATCATTCCTTTCGACGGCAATAACTATCGCATATTCATATCAGAAGATGTTCAATCATGCTTCCACTGTAAACAAACCGGTCATATTGCTGCTAACTGCAACTCCAGACCGACAGATCAATCATTTCCATACGAGCCACTCCCAACCTCGAATTCAACTCCAACGCCGATAACTATCCAAATAAACACAGTTGATCCAACATTAGAACAACCAAATGACACGCAAACATCTAAGCGAACCATATCTGAAGTAATAACACCACCTCCTGAAAATGATCATTCCAAAGAAAAGTTTCCTAAACCAGACAGGAAACTAAAAAAAAGTAAAACAGACTCAAGTATTGAAAACAGGACCGTTCACGATGCTCCCCACCAAACCAGCATTCGACGAAAATTCATCGGAGTTCACTCTTAATTTCGAACAAGTCACTGATTTTTTCGAAAACGTTTACGGTTCACCTGATAGAAACCGATTCTTCTCAAGATACGTATTAATCACCATTCAATATTTTACAATGGAATATAAATGGGTTCCATTCCCATTTAGAGATGCTTAAATTAATCATAGCTGAACGAGCACCTTCTATTATCTGTGTACAAGAAACAAATTTCAAAAACAAACATTTTCACAACTTACGCCATTACACACCATTCTATAAAAATAGACCTGAGCAAAATGTAGCAAGCGGTGGAGTTGCTATCTATGTTCACGATAAATATGAAGCACAACCCATACACCTTAGAACGACTTTAGAAGCAGTAGGAGTATCTATATCGAAACCAAAAAAATTATACATATGTAATATATGTGCCTCCCAACAGAGATATCAATGCCAACGATATTGAAAATATTATAGAGCAAATACCTTCACCCAACCTCATATTAGGAGACTTCAATGGCCATAACCCATTATGGGGATCTAATGGACTGAATCGTAAAGGACGAATATTAGAAAATATCATTGCAGAACATAATTTGAATATTCTCAACGATGGAAGTCACACAAGGTTTGATACTTATTCAGGAAATTCTTCCGCCATCGATTTATCTCTGTGCGATCCAATCCTATCATCAATTTTTTCATGGGAAAAAATTCCCTATCTCTATGGAAGCGATCATTATCCAATTAAAATCACTTTGGATCACTTCGTTGAAGATCCCAACACTGTACCTTTTTTAAAGTGGAATATAAAACACGCAAATTGGACAGGGTATAGAGACATGATAAATGCATGCATGACCAAAGTGGCTGCAATAGATATCAGAGACGCAAATATAGACAACACTGTAGAAAATCTATCCCACCTAATAATCGAGGCAGCAGACAAATATGTAGGTAAAACAGAACATATAAAAAATCATAAACCTGTCCCATGGTGGAATGAAAACTGCGAGGAGGCGATAAAATTGAGTAAGAAAGCTTTCAATAAACTGAAGAGAAATAAAACTACAGAAAATCTTTTGGAGTTTAGGAAGAGGAGGGCCAGAGTAAGATACATAACGAAATACAGCAGAAAGGAGACATGGAGGAAATTCGTTTCGGATATCAAGAGCTCAACACCTATGAACATTGTTTGGAAAAATATCAGAAAAATATCTGGAATGAGGTCACAGAAGGATATTCCATTCTTGGCACATGACAACAAAGTTATTACATCGAATGATGACATAGTAGAACTATTAGCAGAAAAATATGAACTGAACTCAAGTAATATTCAGTACACTGACACCTTCAAGTCTTAAAAAATAGCTGCAGAAACTGTTCCAATTGAGTACGGAAACAACGAAGAAGATCCATTGAATCTCCCAATCACCATAGGAGAACTTCTCGACTCTCTCAGCCACAGCGAGAACACAAGCCCAGGTCCTGACAACATACCTCTTATCTTTCTGCAAGAACTACCTGAAAGTGCTAAACTGTACCCACTTCAAATATACAATCTCATTTGGTCTATGAATGTCTTCCCCCGAAAATGGACTGAAGCGACTATAATACCTATACTGAAGCCACAGAAAACAAAAACCAACCCTGACTCATACCGACCAATCTCTCTCACTTGCGCTCTATGCAAAATACTGGAAAGAATAGTCAACAAGAGATTAACATGGTACTCAGAGACTAACGAACTGTTGATTCCAGAACAGAGCGGTTTTCGCAAGAATAGATCTACAGTTGACAATCTAATCGATCTAGAGTCCGAAATCCACGAAGGTTTTGCTAATGACCAGGACTGTATAGCTGTTTTTTTTGACATAGCGAAAGCATATGACACAACATGGCGGTACGATATCATCAGAACACTGCAGAGCAGTGGCATCAGAGGAAACTTGTTGAAATTCATAAATAATTTCTCCGAAAAACGATTTTTCCGTGTTCGAGTCAACAACACAACATCATTTAGAAAAATCCGAACGAATGGAACACCACAAGGATCAGTTCTTGGCGTTACCCTATTTTTAGTGGCAATCAACCGGGTAGGTACTAAGAAACTGCCATCACCCAGTAAAAGCACGACTCTATGCAGACGATCTGGTTATATTCCTAAGAGGCAAAAATATCCAATCAATTCAAAACAACTTACAGAACGCATTAAATAAAATTGAACAATGGTCTGAATCCACAGGATTGCAATTTTCATCAGAAAAAACGAAATGTATAGCATTTTCCAAAAAGAAAAATATTCAGGAACCAAAATTGAAACTCTACGGACAACAACTAGAATATGTCAAAGAAATTAGATTTCTGGGCATGACTTTCGACCAAAAATTAAATTGGAGAACTCACATAAATAACTTGAGGATATCTTGCCAAAACGGACTGAACCTAATGAGGACTCTAGCAAACAAATATTGGGGAGCAGATTACACATGTCTGATGATAATTTATAAAACCCTTATAAGATCCAAGCTCGACTACGGTTCCATAGTTTACGCATCGGCAAAAAAGTCTGTATTGAGAACACTCGACAGTATACATAATTCTGCATTAAGAATTGCTACAGGAGCATTTTGTACAAGCCCTATAGATAGTTTACTGTGTGAGACAGGAGAGCCCATCACTGTCTCTGAGAAGAAAATACCTGAGTCTGAGTTATGCCGCTGCTATAGCCACGAACAAAACAAACCCAGTGTACCATAATATGTTTGCCAATCGATTCAAACAATTATACAACCAGAAGAAACGGATAGATCCTCCTTTCTACGAAAGACTGAACACTTATTCAAGTGAGCTTTATTTGTCATTCTCAAAATTGTATTCGAATAACATAAAAACTCCACCGCCATGGACAGTTCATATACCAGAAAGTGATATGAGTCTCACTCGCTTCGACAAAACCGAAACCTACCACACCATGATGCAACAATACTTTTACCATACTATGATAAAGTTTCATGACTTATTTCAAATATATACAGATGCTTCAAAGACAAATGATGGGTCTGCAGTGGCATTCACTACCATGACAGGACACATATCTGCCTATAAATTGCCAAAAATGTCTTCTGTTTTCTCTGGAGAATTGTATGCGATCTTGAAGGCCTTGGAGTTCACCCGACGAAGTAATAATGGGAAAACCGTTATTATCACTGACTCTCTGAATTCCGTGTCTGCATTATCCCAACTTTATCCATCCATCCAATCCTTCTTCAGATCAAAACAGAAATTCACCTATTACAGCAGCAGGGGAAGACCGTTAAACTCGTCTGGGTCCCATCTCATGTAGGCATTAAGGGAAACGAAATTGTTGATCAACTAGCGAGAGATACAATAAGAAATGCGGAAATTCGCGCCACAACACACGTTGTCAAATTAGACCTCAAACAGGAATTTAAAAAATCAATCATTGACTCATGGCAGAATAAATGGACCCATTCGGACTCAAAACTAGCTGAGGTCAAGAAATCTGTCTTATGGTGACTTAATACAATATAATTACCGCTGTAAGTTTTCGACACAATGCAATTACCGCTGTAAGTTTTCGATAATTGCATTGCTCTTATGGGACATTTTATATATGAGGAAAATATTATTTCTAACAACACTTCAGTCGAATTGATAGACAGAACCCCGCACCTATTTTTCCTTTCAGAGAAGGGAACTTCGTCGTAGATTGTCAAGTGTACAGAAATATCGACATAAAAGTGTAGATGCGTAACAAAAACCCTTCAAATCGTTCTCACACAGACATTTACTAGCTATGTCAATTTTTTCAGATATCTGGTTAGCCAACCTTATGGAAATATCATTCGAAGGGAAGGATACACAAGATGGCACTGATGATTTCGTTTCTAAGTCATGTCTTTTCTAACGTTTTTCTTAAGGACGTCGTAGCCTGAATTACAGATCGTCTATGTTTTGAAAATTATTTTGATAACCTACATTTCCTCTATCAACTACTATCATTACCTCTAGTTTGAAGCTTCATTATCTTTCACAGCAACTATTTTTCCCTTCAGAGTATCGACATTATACTGAAGATGTCGTTACAAAAACGCTTCAAAATCATTTTACATAGGCATTGACTAACTATATCTCCATAAACGATGCTATATCCCTATAAATAATGGTAATACCATTGTTTATAGAGACATATTCAGCCAACCTTATGGAAACATCATTTGAAGGGATGGATACTAGTGGTAGATGACACTAGTGATTTCGATTCCAAGTCATGTCGTTTCTTTCGTTTTTTTACGGAGGTCGAAACCTGAATCACTCATTTTTTTCTTGATTACTTATTTATAAAGATGTCAATCAATTCAGAAACAGAAATGGATTTTTTTCAGTGACGAATATCATTTATATTTTGAAGATTATTTTGATGTCTAAACTTCCATTTCCTTTAAAAACTTCTATTGTCAACTCTATTCCGAAGCTTCGTTATATTTTTTCAGCAATTCAGTCGAGCTGACAGACAGAACTATGCACCTATTTTTCGCTTCGTTCGAGTAGGAAACTTTGCTGTGAATTGTCAAGAAAACGGAAATTTTGGCATTTTATGGTAGATGGCGGAACGAAACGCCTCAAATAGGGTCACTGGATCTAGTAACCTTCGCTTACACGGGTACGGACAATGGGCGAGGCCCTGGCGAAAATTGTTGTAAATTGGCCAATCCCAGAAGATACCCAAAAATCGGCCAATCGCAATGTAGGATAATTTGTTTATACGAATTCGGAGAATATGAGAAGAAGAAGTGTTTGAGTTCAGGCGAGTTCTGAAATTCAACAGTAAATTCCATCAGTTCTGTCACTGATGCCTCTCTCTCTGTTTGTGACGAACGACAAACAGAGAGCGAGGCACCGGTGATAGAACTGACAGAAGTTACTGTTGAATTTCAGAACTCGCCTTTCGTGTTCGTGTATGCTTGTTGAGTTTAAAGTTTAACAGAGTTCAGCTTACACCTTACACAATATTCTTCATTCTGATTTGAATTTCAAAATTTTGAAATGAAAATTTGTTCAGTTAAAAACTGTAAAAACAATGACAAAAGTCACAAACTATATATATATATATATATATAAAATAGATAATGACAATCAGCATGAACTCCATCTCTACATTTCATTGCCAAATATTATTGTTTGACAAAGTAGGTACTTACTTCACTGCTTGAATTCTCAAATCAGGTTTATCATTTTCTTGAAAATTCCAGGAAAATCTTCAGAATTTACTCGAATTCAATGTCTAGCGACCTAAAATATGAACTGTAGTAAAGAACTCGTGGTATCGTTTCAACATTCCTCTAGCCACGTTACAAATATTACTTGCAGTATTGTCAATATGGCGTAAACATGCAAAATTATTGGAATTCAACTCGAAAATTTCAAATTAGTCAAATATCCATAGGAAACACCCAAAATTCAAGTCGAAAACCCTTGTGATTGTCTACATTTTGCATCGAGCATCAAAATGTTAATATCACGTCAATTTAAAAAATGACAGTTTGTTCTCCTTTTCTAATTTGTTTAAACAAATTACAGTGCAATGCCATTGGTCAATTTTTGGGTAATCGTTCCGATTAGCTCCACCCAATGTCCGTACCCGAGTAAGCGAAGCTTACTAGATCCAGTGACCCTAGCCTCAAATCGTTTTTACACAGGCATTAACTAACTATATCTCTGTAAACAATGCCGAAAGATAGCAATCAATTCAGATATAGAAGTGGAATATCTGGTAAATGTCGTAGATCATTTATGTTTTGAAGATTATCTCAATACTTGAACTTTTCTTCATCACTTTTCCCTCAACATTTTAGTCGAAGTGACCGACAGAAGTCGGCACCTATTCATCCCTTCAGAGTAGGAAACTTTGTCCTGCATTGTCAAGTGAACGAAAATATCGAAATTATACTGTAGATGGCGTAACAAAAACGCCTAAATCCGTTTAACACATACATTGACTAATTATGGTGGTGGCCATTATTTTCAAGAGCCTGTATTTCGTCCTCATCCAGGTCAGGGAAGGAAGTCTATATCAATCTCAATGTTAGTTTCATCGTCATAGTTTTGTACCCACGTAGCTGATATTTGTAATAATTTTATAATTCTCAAATAATCGAAAATGGTTCTCGAATCTCCGAAATCATTCTCTTGTAGGTTGTGACTAATCCAATAATAGAAGTTATCAAAATGCCCTCCTCAAAAAACACTACGGATTTTTTCTCAAGAGATATTTTTGTTTTCTGTTGTGCTTAATATCAATCTGGAGTTTGCTACCACGGCAGCCATTAGCTTCATGCTTGAAAACACGAAAAAACCGTCCAAAATAGCGGAAGTAGTAATTATTTTTCGCGTGTTTGCTATTTAATATATAACACAATGTAGTATATTCTCATTCACAAGTGTCCACAACGTTCAAAGATCTTTCTATCCACCCTAATACGGCCATATTGTCCCGCTGAGACCCATCACAACTCGGTACTCTCATTATTCATTGTGCGAAAGTGTTCCAACGTGCGCTGTACGATACCGAAATCAGTGACAAGAGCTCGCAGAAATAAACTCATTTAGAAGTTACCAGAGGGGCCTGTTTCATGATCATACAAGTCTTGTAGCTACAAGAGAAACACAAAGGAACACGATGATAAATCATTGTTTTTTACTTGTTTTTTACCTGTACCTGCATTGTCTTTCTCTTGTAGCTATAAGACTTATACTTTTATGAAACAGGCCCCAGATAGTCTGGTTCACAAGATCCATTTTAGTGAACTTCTGTCCAAGGGCACAGAAAATTATGATCCAGGGCTCAATTGATTCAGAATGACCTTTAGAAACTTTTTGAAGAATTGCAAAAGATATAAACAATTTGGTAACCAAGAAGGGTGTTTGGTTTTTAGCAAATATCTCAGAAATTATCAAAGATATCCAAAATTCGAAAAGAGATCCTTGAAGAGGACGAAATTTCTTAAAAAAAGGTTCTGGAAATCTATCACCAATATTTATAATTTCAATTTAGAGGCGAAAATAGCGCTAAAAGCGGGTGATGCGTGTCCCGCATGCCGCTATGGGCCTTTGAACAATGAAAATATTTTGAACCCATTAAATATCATCAGTTAGAAAAAAATCACATACCTTCTAGACATTTCAAAAAAACGAAAACTCGTTGGGAGTGCTTTTGTTAATCAGCTAATTTTCACAAGTTTCACATTTACGCAATAACCCTGATAATTGTTGAACTAGAAACCTAAAATTTTCTTCACTCCTTGGAGCTTTTCTTGAGAGGCTTCAGAAGCAATCCTCATCAGAAAAATTGGAAAAATTCGATTTTCCACTTTGTTATTAATAATAAAAGACGTTAAAGAATGAAAAACTGAATTAGAGCGATGAAATTGTTTTTTTCTAATATTCAAGTTTATTCGTATTTTTATTATTTGAAGTAACATGAAAATAATTTATTATAATTTGCGTCTAAATTATATGACTACCTGAATATATAATATGACCCAAAATCAACTGGAAGTGGAACCTATCTTCCAGAAAAAAAATTAATAACATCATATCATTCGACGCTGTTTGTAATGGCTGACCACTGACGTTGACTAGCGCTCAAATTGATAAACACACTACTTGAAATTCTGAACATTATTGCATAAATTGCAACACCAGAGTTTTAAGACATCTTAGTTTTGAGTCGTAAACGGAAGGCCGATCATTTGAATAACATTGTAGCTGGACCGATAGTTGTGACGAGATAACGCTGGATGCTTGCCGAAGTTAATGTTCTGGACGTAAGAGGTGAGAATGGAATCTCTAGAAAGAACTCTGTTTGTGGAGTTTAGTGAAGAGCGTTTAGTAACAAATGTGTCGGAAGCTTCGGTTAAGCAGAATGAGTGAATGAGTGGTACAAAAGTTGTATTTTTATAGTGAACATAATGAAAACTTTTCATTGTTGCCCGGAGTAATATTCAAAAAAATGAACCCTGAATTATCGTAACAACATCAATATCATGAAATGAGGAAAGCATGAAATAAAGAAGTTAAGAACACCTGATTTACCACCCATACCGAATTTGTCGAATTCTCCAAAATATACAATATTACCTAGACTTTTATCCACCTCGACACTGGGAAACAGTGCGAATCAAAATTAACAGAGACAGGCCACAATTTGTGTGATCATTGAACAAGGCTGTCGATAGAACCTAATTGGGGGCTGTGATATTGGCAACGAAGCTGGGGTGATGTCAAATTGTGGTCATGGATTAATTAAAACATCTTCTGTGGAGCAGAGTGGGCATGAAATTAAACCAGTCGTGGGGAGTGAATAACATCGTTCCAAGTATTTGAACACGGTTTCGAATTATCATGATCGAACCTAGCTAATGAACTGAAGGTGGAAGTCTGAAAGGAAATGATAAATAGCATTTGGAGTAGAAATGTCGCCTGAATAAACGACGTAATAATTATGAAAAAATCAAGAAAGTTCTCTAAATCTCTCTCAACACAGTCACCAAATTTGCATGATATTGCACATTCCACATTTATTCCACAGTGTTTTATTCTTTCATGTTACAAAGGAAACGGCTACGTTCAAATCAATCTGAGTTTTACAAAATGACGTAGATGGGTTTATGGGTGTCAAAACGTCGGCAGTGGAGTTAAACGAGTTACAGTTATTCGATTTCGCCCAATCATTCCCCTGGGTCCAGTTTTTTTAGAATGGAGTGACATGCTGATCATATGCAATGTCGATTATTACTTGAAACTTGTACTTCTAGCAATTCATAATTTTCGTATCTAAATTTCAATTTTGAAAAAAATCCGAAGATTGCTATGTCCATTTGATGATAAATCTGCAAATGAATATATTATGATTCTTGTCATAGTTTCATCTATATAATCATCCAGCTGATCTCACTGTTCCAAGCCAGTAAGCAGGTGATCACTTGCTCCGAGAATTGTACATCCTGAACGTGCCGAGTTCGTGATGTGAATTTCAAAATGATGTCTGTTTTCCTGACTATTTTCATATAATATTTGTTTTCGGCCGGTGCTGGAAAGTCTTTAACGATTATATTTCCATTCCGGAGGTCGAAGAGAAATATAAGGCTTGAGGAATGGGTGGATGAGACAAACACTGGGCCTATCAAACTGCTCGCCTTACGACGTCTACGGCGTGAAAGAGGATGGATGCATAAACGCAAAATGAAATTTGAAAGAACGATTGGACTTGATATTCCATATACGTTTATACTTTCCCTTTTAGAATTGAATCGAACTCATGATAGTAGGGATATACAGCCGATTGGGGGCCTCCCCCCACCACTGTAGGGCGTGATTAATGGCTTTTTTGATGTTCCACCACTACTTCAGGGTGTGGTTAGTTTATTTCAAATGTTCCCCACCCCTTTGGAGTGTGTTTGACGCCTTTCAAATTTCCCCCACCACTTCGGGGCGTGTCTAAGGGCTTTTTAGGCATAGTGGGAATTACTATTGACGAGATGTGACGTCATCATCTGAAATGTTTGAGGGGAGATTGCATACACGGTAGTGAAGGCAGCATGTCCATACGGCAGAACGTCTGCATGCCACGAAGATCCAGCAACAAGTGATGAGTAGTTCTCACCGCAGTGCTCATCGATGTGGTGGGAAGGAAGAGGGGAGAATCCACCAACGCCACCAACACAGTGAATGGAAGAGGGACATGTTCACCGACCAATGCTCATATGCTCTTTGAAATCCAACCACTGCATCGATGTGGTAGTGGGGTGATACACACACACAATACCTCTCATAGTGGAGAGGGTGCACATCTGCACAAAGCTCCGAATATTGAATGATCATTGCAGCATACTGTAATGTGTTGAAGGGGACTGTGACACGCCCCCATGAGCCACTTCTAACTCTCACCGATACTCTGATTGGATGTCACACAATGCCTCTCGAGGTATAGAGTATTTCTGTAGAAAGCACCAACTGTCACCGAATGTTCATAGCAGCACTGCAGCTTGGATTGGGAGATCCCTACAAATCGTCTGCCAGGGAAATAATTGATCAACTAACGAATTGTGTGCATAGATTGATAGTGGAGGGGTAGCTACTTTTTCATTATAAAAGAAACGATGAGTATGACGCAGAATCATTCCAACTTTGAATCTGCAGCAGTTAGCAATTGTTAGAGAGTTGTTCGGTGCCTGAAAGAAGGAACGGTGAGTGTGTTTTTCTGTTGGAAATTGTTTATATTTTTCCATATATATTTTCATCATGTCCGATTCTGAAGTGGACTTACATAAAATCAATGATTCGATTACAAAAGAAGTTGAAGTATTAGAGCAAAGGCACTTATCATCCTTACCTATAAATGTGGTGTTTGTAATAAAGAATATGTCACTTCATTCCACTCGGTTTGGTAAATCAATCTTACTAACGTTACAAGACGTGAGCAATGACAAATCATTCAAAACATGGCTACCCAAACGTATTTCAACACAATTCACTGATGATGATATAACTTGTATGAATTCTTCAAACGGTAAATATACACTGGAATATTTGGGTCAGAGTCCTCAAAGCTTTGTTGGCATGAAAACTCGTTCTCTAGTCGAATTCGATTCAATCGAATAAAAATTATAGTTATTTATTGTAGGTTAATTTTGTAGTATTTATATATTAGAGAGTAGATGTAAATTGTATGGAATTAATTTTAACATTTTCACATATTGTTGAACGCATTTAACACACTGGAACAATATGATAAAACCTTATGTGAGTATCCTTCGTGATATGATGAGTTCACAACTAATTTTCTTTTATTTGATTTCAGTTCAATAATTTCAAGATGTGGATGCAATACGCAAGTGAACACTGGGTCGCGGCCAAGGATCTCGCTTCATCCATCGAGAGACTGTCTTCGGAATTGAAAGCCTTGAGTGAGAATGCTGAGCATGCGAGTGTTTATGACCTCGGTGTGTGCTATGATGAAGAACAAATCGAATTGTGTCTACGTGATGCCGAAAACTACAAGAGTGGTGCTGAAGTTTGTGACAAATTTCCTAATGGAATTATGGAATTGCATCAGTTCTATAATCTATTGACTGAGTTGAATCTAAGGAGATTTCTTTATCGTATCCGATCATATCTACCAGAGTGGATCATCCAGGACTTCCAACTGACGGATGAAAATCGTAAGGACATCGAAGATGGTCAAGAAAATGATGACTACGAGGAAGAAGTTATTCTAGATTGTTTATATGTTCCAATAAATCATCCATAGTATTAAATTAAACAAATTTGTATTATTCACATTTACCCAATTCCTAACTAACATGAACAAAAAAAACTATGCAAAAATAATATATATCATTTGAATGAAAATACAATGAATGAATGTAAATACATGGTGAAAGATAACAATACAATTCAAAACATAATATTATCAATAATGTAGTGTCAATATCTGGTGTGAACTGAACCATCCAGTGCATTGTATGTTAGAAATGTATCATGCAAAATGAGTGCATATACTTTGGTGTTGTCAGGAAACTTGGTTTTTCTAGTTTCAAACTCAACCTTTATATCGATAGTTGAGGACTTTGTGGCATTCGGTTGGTGTGAACAATCGATTATGAAGAGTGGATTGCTTCGAAACTGTCCAATATCCATTAGAGGTTCACTCATATCTTTATCATCATAACTACGTTGAAAGTTCTCATAAGCATAGTAGGCAGACGAATCGAGGTTTTTGTCAAAATCCAAACTCCAACGCTCATATGGATATACTTCAGAATTCAAGTACACTCGAATATTATTGATGTCTGCTGTTATGAATTTTGTGATGTCTTCTGCTCGGTCTTCAGATATTGTGGTATTTTGAAATCCGATTATAATGAAACGAGGTGTTTCCAAAGCATTGGTTGTTTTTATGGCCCATATGTCTGAAGATGTAGCTCGTAATGAAGGAAGTTCATACAAGTCCCACATACGATAGGCCAACTTAATTTTAGCATTCAGACCACTTTTTTTGATTCTATGCAAGAGTTTGAGTTTGTGCTTATCCTCTGGTACTATGTGTCGTATTCTCCATTCGATTTTATTTATTTCCAAATGAGCATCAACCTCGCCTATATATGAGTTGTTGAAAGTACGAGCGATTATCAAAATTAGTTCTTGTTTGGCATTCAAGATACTTTTATTGTAATCTTCAGCAAAGCCCATCAGATATTTCAGCGGTAATTTGCCACTGAATACATGACTGCTTGTATCCAATATGTCCTGTTTGAATCTTGAAAGCCCCCAGCCTGTAGTCAGTAGGGTGTTAGCGTGCGATTGTCCAAATGAAATCATGGTTTTCATTGTAGGGGTTATTCCGGGTTTTCTGACGACAGGCACTTGTTCTCCACCCATTTCGTAACGGATTTCATAAAAAAAAAGCGATTGCATCATTCGATGAATAGCATGTTTTCGTTCCATCTTCCGGTGTGAATTTTCCTTCTATGTAAATGAAACTTTCTGCAATATCAAGAATGACATCTTGATTATTAATTGCAATTCGAATTTCATCTGAATTCCTGAATAGGGGCGAGCCATATGGTTTATATGTATGCTCATGTAAACTTATGAGGGAATGATCTAGCACCGGTTCATCGAATATATTCAACTTTTCACTATTTGTTTCATGCACCATTGTTACTTCCTTACTTTCAATCCTATCGATTTCAAGAATTTGAGATCTCTTACAGACAGGCTGTGACGTGTTGACTGTTTAGCGAACGCTTTTGGAATGACCTTTCTTGCGGTTGAGCATTCCTTTTTGGTTTCGATTTGCTCAAATCGTTGATGATTTCGTCTATTGAAACGAAAACCCATAATAGAAATTAATCGATTTTTTTCAATTCCAAAACAATAAAGATCTCTTCTTCACTTCCGAAATTCACGAGGTTATTTTTTTGATACAAAATACGCACTGTTATATTGTGAATCAATTGACGTCCTTCTGGGCTGACAGGCATATATATAATATTGTGTGGTTCTTCCGTGAGATTGTATCCAGCTTCGACGTCAACATCGAATGAGAAAAGAATGTGGGACTCTTCATTATCTATATATGAACCAGAAATTATATTGCAATCCAAACGGATGAGTCTCACAATCGTTATATCAATCGGTAGTGAGGATTCATGTATTTGATTCTGTGGAAATATGTTATGGTCAAATCCCATCATGCTCGCAATAGAGTTTGGATGTGTCAGATCAATTTCATATTTTGATCGCATTTCACATTTCATCGTATTATTATTGGCATGTAGGTAGAAAATATCATCTGCAGTGATATCGATCGGTTTTTTGTAATGAAACAATCTAAACATTATATTATTCTGTATAACTGCATTGATCTCTTCTATTTCATAAGCACCACATGGAATTTCAATCGTGTGTAATTGTAGCATGGGTGAATCGTCACCACTGAGTCTGAATCTGATTAAATTGTTTTCTTCAGTTATATTATTGATTGTGTTGCATCCATAGAATCCCAATAGTCCTAGTCCATAACGGCTGTTTCTATCCAATTCGATAGGTGGAAAAAAGTCTGCACTTAAGACACTCGTCCCGACAGCTTGTAGTTCGAACTTCCGCGACATGACTGATGCATTTTACAAATGACACCTAACTTTATTGTTGTCTACAACACATCTGCACTGATCCACACTTTTTTTGGGTAGCGCGTTCAAATGAATATCGTTTTTATTGACACCAATACTCATATCCTCTACATTGCAATAGCAGCAGAAAATTTTCCGAGGCATGGGACCATCATTCACATCAGAATTTAAATTAGATTCTTCGTCAGAGTGGTGTTCATAGCAGTATTGATACTTCATTATGTCGATATCATCTTGTAGATGTTTGGGTAACTTTTCCCAAACATTTGCAATCTCATATGCAGCACAGGCAATTATAACTTCCTTGGGCATATTGGCAAGCATAATGCTATCCATTTTTGTTAGGGTGCGATATTTTGAATACATCTTCAATGAATATCCCATCCTCTTGATAGCCTCACGGTCCTTTGATGGAGTTGTATCCATTTTTTTCTTATTTGCAAATCGATTCAGAGAGAAACTTCAGGCACAAGTGACCACAGATAACTGTGTTGAATTTCTGTTGACGATCATAATTATACTTGATATTCACTTTCGACTTTTTTTTGAAGTAGTGAATTGATTCTATTGGTGGGGGTAAATCTCCATAACTATCGAAATAAACTACTTCTCGCCCACATTTTCTGTAAGAAACCCAGTGGGTGCCATTGCCAATAGTTTCGTCCAAATTGACAATAGCTGCCTCATATTGTTTCGGACCTGAAGCGGGCAATCTGTCACGCATAAAAACACCACGAAAGTCTGGAATTTTCATTTTCTCTGCATAGTAATTGAGATCGAAATCGGTGAGAGGCCTCAGAGGTAGGGAATCAACTAGTTTTTTGATTTGTGTGTTTGCTTTGATTTGTATGGTTTCAAATATAATCCCAATCCTTTACGATAAGGTTTGAGGTAAATACCGCTACCACGTTTACCTAATGCAATTGCCTCCATTTGCTTATTGTGGCGATTGGCTTCAGCCAGAGCTGATCTACTTGCTTCTGCGGAGTTAACAGCTCTTGTAATACCTGCACTTGCACCCGCTAAAGTTCCAAGAGCTGACAGTCCAGCAAAAATAGGTATCAATGGCAAAATTCCTCCGATCTTGGGAATCGGAATGATTCGAGGTGTGCGAATTTTTTTCTTTCCACCAGCAGCTTTTAGGTATTTACGCGCCGCCTGCAATGCCACTGTTATAGCTTTTTTCCTGTCCCACTTTACTGACTACACCAGCACCGAATGCAACTTTTTTTATTTTATTTCTTCTCGATGTTTTTCTCTTATTTTTTCTCTTGTTGCTTTTACAGCCCATACCGAAATGTCTCTTCGCCTTCATAATATTGGTGACAAGTAGGGCGGCAGCTCGTTCTCCAATACTAGCGCCCTTCGATTTCCCTCTATTCCAAGCCGCGTATTCGAGTTCTTTGTCTGCCGTGTGTCGCGCTGCAAGATCAGATGGGTGTTTTGAATATTGAACGTCGTGATTTCGACACGAAAAATCCAATTGATTTTTGCCGTATTGATTGCGAGCTAAGCGTTTTTTCAAATCTGTACCTGGTCCACAAAATTGATAACCAGGTAGATGTAATTCGAATGGAAGTTTGTCGATTAATTTATTAACTAATCCAGAACCTTTTGTACACTTATTAGCAATACGTCCGTTTCGTTTGATGGTACACATCTAAATGAGATGTTCACAACATTTATTCATTTACATAGTCTTTAACCGCGGTAGAATGCGGATTGTGAAACAGAAAGAAACATTTGTCGTTGACAACCTTGATGAGAAATATGGTTTTGGATTAGAAGGGCATGCTTTGCTGAGACATGGTCCCTTACCTCCTTCATCTGTTAGAGCATTAATTATCGGACCATCAAATTGTGGGAAGACTAATGCAATGATATCACTTCTAACACACCCACGAGGATTGCGATTCACAAACGTATATCTTTATTCAAAGTCACTAAATCAACCCAAATACCAGTTCCTACGAAATGTTTTGGAACCTATAGAAGGGCTTGGTTTTTATACGTTTAGTAATAACGCTGATATAGTGGAACCTTCAGATGCCAAACTGAATTCTGTTTTTTTTTCGACGATGTGATATGTGAAAAACAGGGTATTATACGATCGTATTTTTGCATGGGACGCCATAAAGATGTCGACTGCTTTTACCTGGCGCAGACCTATTCACGTGTACCCAAGCAATTAGTGCGTGATAACACAAATTTCATTATAATGTTCAAGCAAGATGAAACAAATCTACACCATATTTATTCAGATCATGTCTCACCGGATGTGTCTTTCAAGCAATTTCAAATAATGTGTATGAAATGTTGGGAAGATCAATATGGATTTCTGGTTATCGACAAAGATAGAAAAATGCATGAAGGTAGATATCGCAAAGGATTCGACACTTTTATATATCCATGATATGTCTATTTTGTTTTCAATCCGTCATTGAATAGTGTAGAGATCACTTCGTTGAAGTCTCTCGTAAAAAATAATATGAAGGCGAAACCTGATTTTGTACCTGAGAATTAAAACAATGAAATCAATCTCAAACGTCAACTGGTTGAGACAACTGAGGCTGTACGGCAAAAATTCAATTCTATCAAGCATGGACAAATCGAAAACAGAATGGCGTTGGAGAAACTATATGAACCTATAACAAAACCATTGAAAAACTTATCATCAACGACTAACACGCCTATTGTAGCAACAAACCAAGGAAACATTCAAACTTCCCCGATATCTGCGAGTACTCCTATAGGAAAGAAGCAATCTTTTGTTGGACTTTCATCTGGGAATAGTGATGCTAACACAATGAAAAATGGCATGGAGACATTATTCGAAACACCAAGTTCTTCTCGCGTCAGTTCTTCAGATCTTGACCCATCCAAACTAGATGAAAATCTTGAGAGTGTATTGAAAACACATTTGAAAAATCTTGAAAGTAAAAATGTGGCGTATGACGCGACATTTGGTGTACGTATGGATCCTATTACACACAAACTAAAAATGAGTAGTCTCGAAATACGTTTCGTGAATGAAAAAATTCCATTTTGGAATGCCAATAGAGAGAAAAAATATGAAATCGCAGCTAGTCCCGGATTATATGACATGATCTTTTTAAAAAATCCACAAGACATCGATAATGAAATGGTTCGCCAATCATATTCCTAAATATTGAAAATAACTAATGCCCCATACAAACAATATCAGTTGAAGAATGGTTACAGAAATACAAATTGTAAAAAATTTCATGAAGTCATCAAACCGTTATTAGACTCGTCGCACTATCAATCGAGAAAGAGACCGAAATTGGGTGGCACTTTGGACGGCATTGAAAAAGTCTATAATTCCAAACCACTGAATTATATCTATTGGAATTCAGCGAAAGAGTTAGTGGATCGTTTACGACTATTAGTGTCTTCAAAGTCAGCTGGACATAGTGGGCATGATAATGAAATAATTTCAATCATTGAAGAATTACGTGAGGAAGGTATAATATATTGAAGCATTCTCAAATAATGATCACTCTCTACTATTTTTTTGATGCAGTCACATTAATTGAATGTAGTTTTTAATTCTTACCCAAAGTATATAATGGATAATGGAATAAGTGATGTCAAGAGACAACTTGCCGAACATGCTCCTGTCAGACGTGATTTCCCTCGTAGAAGTACAACGATTAAAGGATTTGCGGATTTATGGCAAATAGACTTGGCGGATTTTCAACTTTATGCAAAAATTAATAAGGGATATCGATATATACTTGTTTTAATTGATTGCTACTCTGAATACTTATGGACTGTACCTGTGAAAAATAAAACTGGTCATACAGTTACCAAAGTAATGGAGTATGTATTGTAGACTGCTGGATATTCCCCCAAAAATCTTCATAGCGATAATGGAGGGAAATTCTATAATAAAGATTTTTCAGCTCTCATTTTGGTGGACACAAAACTCACGGAGACTCTTTTTGTTATATTAACGCACTTTGAAAACTCACGGAGGCTCTTTTTGTTAATTTTAGCGTACTTTGAAAACTCACGGAGACTCTTTTTGTTATATTAACGCACTTTGAAAACTCACGG
Organism: Zygogramma bicolorata; assembly: GCA_032362365.1. NCBI lineage: Eukaryota > Metazoa > Arthropoda > Insecta > Coleoptera > Chrysomelidae > Zygogramma > Zygogramma bicolorata. The sequence goes on along the minus strand of JAVJAQ010001639.1, from coordinate 1,864,887 downwards.
AGGCTCTTTTTGTTAATTTTAGCGTACTTTGAAAACTCACGGAGACTCTTTTTGTTATATTAACGCACTTTGAAAACTCACGGAGGCTCTTTTTGTTAATTTTAGCGTACTTTGAAAACTCACGGAGACTCTTTTTGTTATATTAACGCACTTTGAAAACTCACGGAGACTCTTTTTGTTAATTCTAGTGCAATTTGAAAATTCAGGGAGCAAAAATATCAAAGTTTCCTGTACAATTTCCACTGACAAATGTTTCATATTTTCTCCCAGACTTGAAAAAAATATTGTATTGTGTAGCACACTTCGCGGTTTTGTAAACCATAAAGAAAATATAGCATTCTATCAAAATATATTTATTGAAAGAAAAAAATATATGGCACAATCGGTCAGATGAAGTGAAAAATAATGCCCCAACCATCGCATTATTCAATGTGTATCAAACCATAACATTATACACTCCTTTTATTCACTTCATCTATTATTTTTATCACATAATATATATATATATATATATATATATATATATATATATATATATATATATATATATATATAATTTCTCAAAACAATATTACAATAGTTACACTTAAACTTATATACAAAATCTTAATAAACTAATTTGTTCTACATACTGAGTATTTACAATTCCAATACATTATTTACAATATAACAAATATTTACACTCAAACTTATTTACAAAAATTATTTTCATCACATAATATATATTATATATATATATATATATATATATATATATATATATATATATATATATATATATATATATATAAACATTCAAAGTATTAGCAGTTCGTTCAACAGTGCTCTCCTTGAAAGTATCAAAAAAGTGGGTAAAACGATAGTGACTGAGCTGAAAGTTATACCAAAGTACGTATAAAGATCAGATGCATCCAGGTGAGACGATATCAAGAAGTAACAACTTGTACCTGAAGCGTAATTTCAATTGATAACGTCAAATCAATCGAAGCGCGTGGTCACCTTTCTATCGACAAAAACTGCTACTGCGTATCGTATCCATATATGCAAAAAAAAATCTGAAGTGCCGTAGATAAACCAAATCGATAGTATATAGAATAAATTTTCGATTATAGTCCAGGAATATAGCTTGAAATGAGTGATGACGTGATCACACTTCTTAATCGAATTACAGTGGACATAGGAGACATAAAACATCAAAATAACCAAATAGTCAACCAAATCAAAGCTTTACAGGATGAGGTGAAAAATATGAAAACAGATTTCAGTGAAAAGGTGGCAGAATTGAATACCGAAAACGAAGTACTAAGGAACGAGAATGAAAAGTTGAAAAACAGATTACAAACAGTAGAACGCAGAACGAAAAAATATAACCTAGTTTTTTATGGTCTGAAGGAACAGGGCGAAATTTACAGTGAACTTGTAAGCATTATTCAAAGCAAACTGAACGTCAAAATAGATAAAACCCATATACGAGATGCTCACAGAATTGGCAAAGAAGAACACAATAAAATACGACCAATGATGGTGGAGTTCATGAACACACAGAAAAAAATTGAAATCCTACATAACGCTCATAAGTTCAAAAATTCCGGTATCTCAGTATCTGTAGATCTTACTGCAGAGGACTACGAGAAGAAGCAATTCATGGTGCAACAACTGAAAACGGCTCGACAAAAACAGTTCAACGCAAAATACAAAGGAAATAAACTCCTGATAAACAACACTGAATATACCTACGAAAACCTGAAGCAAAACCCACTGGAGAATTGGACCGCAAAAAGTGAAATAGGAAGAGTTAACTCGTCAAAAAAGAGAACAAATGATATAGAATTGGAAGACCAAGAGGAAAATGCGAGAAAATACATGAAAACCCGTTCTGTATCAAGAAGCAACTGATCACGCTGTCGTGTGAGTTCCATAGGGATTTCATTGGTTTATTCTGACATATTTTCACTTGAGATTTTTGAAAACTTATGAAATTTTAATATGCTCTAACCTGTATTACCACATAACACTGTGATATTTATTTACATTATTGTCTTTTTATATATAAAAATTCTGATTTTTTATTTTTTTGTCAGCTAGTGGACACTCGAGAGCCATGAACCCGTACATTCAAAATTTCGAAGTCACAAAGATTGAGACATTTCTCCTAAACTCATGCCAGGCAAACGAGGTGTTGAAGATCAATAAAAATTCGAGCAACTTCAAATTAATTCACAACAACATTAGAAGCCTTGAAAAAAATCTTGACGAATTCCTAGTATTTCTTCAACAATTTGATCTCGATTTCGACTGTATAATACTAACTGAAACTAGAAGTGTCCCAGACACAAGCACCTTCAATATTCCTACATATAAAATGATCTACAATGAGGGGAATCTAAATCAAAATGATGGAACTGTTATTTTCATCAAAAGAGACATTTATAAATCACACGAGCTAATTCCTTTCAACGACTCGTTCATTATAAAACTAAAAATTCACCATAATAATGACACAATAATAGTGAATGCTTTATATAGATCACCTTCAACCTGCATGGATAAGTTTAATGATAATCTCCAAACATATCTAGAGAGTCAAGCAGGGGAAGAATTCAAATATAGTATAATTACTGGGGATATTAACGTTAATATTCTAGAAAAAACTAACAAAGTGAACGACTACCTAACAACCCTCTCTGAATTTGGTTATATATCTTACATCAATGAACCAACCAGGAATAGAGCTTGCCTGGACCATATTTTCATGAAGACAACCCCCCAAAATACGGAAAATTCAATACCAATCGTAATGCCAACCGATATTACAGACCACTACACAATACTCATTCAAATAGTCTCTGAAAATATAGATAGAAAAGAAAAAAATAAGAAAATATTCATTGAAAAAATTGAGGAAAAACAATTCATACAAAAAATAAAAAATACTGATTTCCAGAATATTTATTCTACTAATTGTATAGACACAAGTATGGCAAACTTGGTGAACACAATCCAAAATAAACTGAAAGAATGTACATTCCACATACCCATCAAGAAAAATGAGAAAAAACGGAAAAAATGGATCACGGGATCCTTAATCAGATCAACCAACGAAAAAAACCGCATGTTCATAGAAATGAAAAAATATCCCAATAATGAACAACTCAAAACAAAATACTTAAGCTATAAAAAGACGCTTGACAAGCTCATTCAGAAAACTAAAACAAACTATTACAAAAACAAGGTAAACGAAAATTCCGACAATGCTAGCAACCTGTGGAAAACTGTATCTGAAATATGTGATAATGACAATAATAGAAGAGTAGATATAAATTGTATCAAAGATGAGAACGGCGAGCTTGTAACCGACCTCCCAAAAATGGTAGATATATTCAATAAAATGTATATTCAAACAGGAAAACAATTATCACAAAAAATTACAAGAACATTAAATCACGACTTCAAAGCTACTATAAATAACCAATCCATTTTTCTCTCGCCTACCAACAAGCGGGAAGTCACTGAAGTCATAAAGGCACTCAAAAACCGTAAAACGCCAGGAGATGACAACCTTAAAGCTGAAAGTTTGAAATTAGTGGCAGAATACATAGCTGAGCCTATTGCTTATATATTCAATAAAATGATTGAGATTGGTCATTTTCCATCTTGTCTGAAATCATCAATTGTCATCCCTATATACAAAAAAGGTATCCGAGATGAGCCAACGAACTATCGGCCGGTATCTCTAATATCAAATTTCAGTAAGATTTTCGAAAAACTTATCAAAAGCAGATTTAATTCCTTTTTCAAGAAATATAACATAATCTCCGATTCACAGTATGGATTTCAAGATGGAAAATCTACCCAAGATGCACTAATAGAGTTCACGAAACACATCTATCGAGCCCTTGACAACAGCAAGCCCGCACTGGGCGTGTTTATAGACTTATCAAAGGCATTTGATACGGTTAATCACCAGATATTAATTAATACTTTGGAAAACAATGGAATTAGAGGTAATACACTCAAATTGATTACATCTTATCTCCAAAATAGAGAACAAGTGGTTAAAATAGGGGATGTTTCAAGCAGCCCAGAAATAATAAAATATGGTGTGCCTCAAGGGACGGTCCTGGGACCGTTACTGTTTTGTGTTTATGTTAACGAGCTATTTTCAATCGAAAGCACTGGCAGAGTTATCAGCTTTGCTGATGACACTGTCATATTCTACACTGGGCAGAGCTGGGCTGCTGTGAAACAAAATGCGGAAAGAGACTTGGAACTAATTAAGGATTGGTTCGATTACAAAAAACTATCCCTCAATATCGAAAAAACCAACTTCCTACCTTTCTGCAACTACCAGATTTCTCTTCCAGATTTCAATCACTTGACAATACAGAACCGGCTTCAAATTACATCTGTAAAATTCATTAAATACCTCGGAGTAATGATTGATTCCCATTTGCGATGGAATCACCATGTCGATTATGTTGTAAGGAAATTGAGATGCGTTCTATAAGTTTCGCCAATTCCAGTACTTATTTGAGATAAAACAAAAAAAAATACTTTACCATAGCCTCATTCAGAGTCACATAACATATTGCATTGTGGGCTGGGGAGGGATTTCGAAAACTTACCTGAAACCACTAGAGGTAATCCAAAAAAGATTTCTAAAGTTAATACTAAATAAAACCTCTAGGTATGCAACTGAAAAGCTTTATGATGAAACAAACATATTAGATATAAGACAACTCCACTATAAGGCTCTTATTGTGAAACAATACAAAGAAAAGAAGGAACTCGTGAAACAACAGCATATGTATTCAACACGACACAAAGATCGATATCTGATTCCTTTTGCGGCAAAAGCGATAGGACAAAAATCACACGAATTCCTTGGACCAAAAGTGATGAACACCCTACCACATGATTTAAAAAGTATACATTCCATCTTCGAACTGAAAAAAATCGACACTTATATGAAACACCTCGTTTGTCAATTCATGACATAATTGACAATTAAAGGGAAGAAAATTTTAATCTTTATTATAACGCTATTTTATTTATTTTTTTTAATAGTACACGTATTTTATAAATTTGATTTAATACTTAATTAAGGATTATATAAGATTTTATAGGTGATTGCTATGTTTGAGCGTTCAACTACCTTTTATATATTTGTACACGTGATGAACGTTTTTACCTGCTTAACGCCTACTAGATGCTGTGCCTGCTTTTCTAATAGTTTATTTGTTGAATTCTATATTATCTCTGAGAAATTTCAACATAATATATAAGTAGTTCATTCATATATGTCAATCTTTTTTTTGTACATAATTTAATTTAACACTTTTTTTAATGTTTTCACTTTCTTCCTTTTCACCACGTACAAGCATCATCTGATGCTTCTGTGGCTTCTACCATGTTTATTCAACTTATGTATTACTTTTATGTCATTTCTCGTGATCTGAAACTGAATAAACATTATTATTATTATTATTATTATTATTATTATATATATATATATATATATATATATATATAATCTCAAAACAATATTACAATATTTACACTTTAACTTATATACAAAATCTTAATGAACTAATTTGTCTTACGTACTGAGTATTTACAATTCCAATACAATATTTACAATATAACAAATATTTACACTCAAACTCATTTACAAAAATATAAACAAAATATAACTAAACTAACTTATACTAACTAGGTGGACCGAAAATTGACCATATGGCCCTCTTGGTTGTCTCGTACAACTTTGTGACAGATTCCCGCCAAGACGCCTTCTCGTTATATGTTCGAACAGTATCTTGGTGTGTCTCATCCAGGGATTGAGACTGTCGGTCGAGTCCCGATTGCCTCTCTGCCACTGCTGCGATCTTCCTGTCCAGTTCAGCCCTCTCTCTCACCAGCTTTGCCATCTCCCTAGCGGCTTCCTCTTGCTCCCTAGAATTTTCCTCTTTATACCGAGTATATTCACCCATTTTCCGACTCGCCTCGTTGTAAGCTCTTTCTGCTTCATCAAGCGCCGTCTTATATCGACTTGACAACTTGACGATATCGGTATGGGCAGCTCGGATTGAGGAAATGTCGGCGATAAGGGGCTCCTCTGCTTCTACTGGTGCAAGAATAGGGGGGCTCTCTGGTTCAACTCCTTCTGATGCCGCTTCATGGATAGAAGGTCTCTCCGATTCAACGACATCGGAGAGTACAGCTACCACTGGAGGTGGTGAAAGAGGCTTCTCTGGTGCAGGGTTCGCAGATATCTCTGCAGCAGCTATTTCGCGGATTGGGGACCTCTCCGCTTCAATTACAGCTGCCAATGGTGTCTCTGCGGGCTCAGCTCTACAGGAAGACTTCCAACTCCCAGCAAAGGGGTTCGTCCTATTACAAACCTCCCTATACTTGGGAATCGGCCTCTTCTTGTACGGAACACGGGGCTTCTTGGCAGGTGGCTGCACACGAGTAGGTGGCCGGGTCGATCTCGTCGGCACGAAGTCATCCGCACTGTCGTAGTCGACCGTTTTCCTCTTCTTGCCACCTGGCACCACACGAGGCTTCCTGTCAGACTGTTGCCTGGACGTAGATGGCAGGAAGTCGTCCACCCTATCATCTTCAGCCTTCCTTTTCTCCACCACTCGAGGCTTCTTGAACGGTTTAGATGCAGATGAAGATGGTTGGTCCCCGCTGCATCTCATCTTTTTCGTCTTCGATTTCCGTCCATCGTCCTCGGAGGCCCGTTTCACTGCACTACCACTAGGAGCTGTCTCTAGGGAAGACAAAGGGGCTGGCACTCTTTCCCGTTGTAAAAACTCCTTCACAACGGCGTCCGACGATTGACTCGATCTAATCACCTCAGCTCCTGGAGTATTCTGCTCCTTCGTGGCATCTTTCGGCTCAGAAGTGGTGGTGTCAGAGGAAGTTGAACTCGACTGCGAACTCGAAGACGAACTCGAAGTGGAAGTGGAGTCCCGACTGCATCTACGAGCCATCTTCTCGATGGGGGCGCCGTTAATTAGGCCAAAATCAACGGTTGATACAGCTTCGGTATTGAATTCCATGGCTGATAATAAAGAAAAACATACAATGAGACAGGTTCATGAATATAGCAATGTTAACTTACCAACTATTTGTTGTACTGGTATCTTCTGCTTCTGCTGGGAACTGGTGGTAGTAGGCTTCTGGTCGACTGGTCACTGCACAATGATGAATTCTCAAGTGGACTTCTCGTTTTATACACCCCACTTCACTCCCACCAGGTATAGCCACACCCCTATTTTACCCCCACTCTACAACCTTCTCCAATCAGAGAGAAGCTACTACATCATCCAATCAGAGTGAAGCTACCCACCCCACCAATCATCACCTCGTCCAATCAGAGAGAAGCTAGAGGGCCCAACCAATCATTGACAATGTTTTACCACCGGATTCTTACCCGACCAATCAGTGTCAGTCAATGGGTTTTATTTTTTGTTTATGAAGATGTTTGGTACCCCTGATAGGGGATGTTTTCTATTTCTGTTTGGTAGCCCTGAAAAGGGCTGTTTTTATTTCTGCTGTTATTGATGATGCAATTAGTAGTATTGATCATCATCGGAGGAAAGACTGATAATGTCATCAAAGTCCATCTCTTCATCATCAGATATTATCATGACGGTATCTGCATCATAGTCATCAGTATCAGATGATAGACTGTGAATATCTTCATTATCAGAACCCATTTCCGATTCAATGTCTGATTCCTCTTCCGCCAACCGTTGTTGCTGTCTTTCAGGAAAACCATAATGAAGATACAAAAACTCGAAAAAGTTTGCATCACTGGTATCGTTCACAGTATCACTTGAAGAACTCACTTCCTCAACTTGGATGGGCCCCATCGTTGGCCCCGATTCTTCTTGTACACTCCTTGGCTCTGTAGTGGAATCAGCACTAGACATTGTAGAAAGATTTATGTGAAAGTCAGTTCTTCACCACATTATATATAAGAGAGAATGTGGTGGGATGCTTTGGAAATACATTCCATAGCGCACATTAACCAATTATGAATCAACATGTCGTCATATCCTCACTCACCCAATCAGAGTGAGACTACCAGCCCAATCAGAATGTTGTACCACCCAATCAGAATAAAGCTACCCAACGAGTTAATCAGAATACCACCAGACTCCCCACCCTGTATTCTCACCCATCCAATTAGAGTGAAGCTCTTTGCCCGGCCAGTCGATCGGAATATACCCCCAAACTTTCACCTCGACACACAACTATGTCGACCAATAGGAGTGCATTTAGACCACAAATCACTTATTGCTTGAAAGAAACATCTAACTGTAATACGCCCTCAACAGTGAAAATGAAGTAGTGGGCGCTCCTACCATAATTGAAATCATATAAAAGCAGAATCGTGACACCAAACTTCATCTAGCAATCGAAAGTTTGTATTGAACACTACATATTCAACGAAATGGCCGAAGAACGTGTTGCAGTTTTGGACGCATTGGCTGATGTCGATTTGAATAATTACCATACAGATTCGGAAGACGAAGATGGAGATTGGGACAACCAAGTTGAAGATCCGCAAGTATTACATGACGAAGAGAAAGATGAGGGCATCGAGGCTGACGCACAAGTTGATCGACCAGAGGACGCAGAAGGTGGTTTGGTTTTATATAAAGAACACCACATAAATATGGCAACCACTATGGCTGATCCAGTCGAGTTATGTTGTGTTATGGAGTCATACGTGCGCATAGACACGATAACAGGAGAGGAGGAATTGATATGCCTATATTGTTATAGATTCTATGCCGTGCGTGTCAATAATGGTGAATCGTATGCGCATGTCAGTACCCACATGACGCTTCCAAGCATCAGAGCGTTTCCGAAATGGTGCAAAGCATGCAAAATGTCACTGACACTAATTCAGTATGTGCACACTTGTCTGGTGTGTAATCATACCAAACCCTTGCAGCAATAACACCGTTGCAAGGTGTGGTGTAGTGAAAAAAAGGAGTGTACATTCAATGGGATTGGTACACACTGAACAATGCGATGGTTGGGGCATTGTTCTTCACACACCATCGTGAAAGTGGAAATTTCGAAATGGGGGACTTTCCCCGCCCACACTCTACTTTCACATAAAAAATAAAAGTATATAAATGGCGAATGCGAAGGGAGTAGAGTCAGTGTTCTATAAGTCATCTTGTGATATTCTCAACTCAACGACGAATATGCCTTTTCCAAAAGACTGGGATGCAAAGACAAAAGTATGTGTTTACCCGTTGCTGATTGCAGGGAATGTTGTGTGCTACTTTTGCCAAATAAGTAGACCAAAGGGTGATATCAATCCATGCACTGGTATGTGCAGTGACTGTATATCACGGATTCCAGCAACGACACAACCTGAGCGAAGGAATTCAACCATAAAAGAAGGTCAGCGGCAGTGCATCAAATGTGCAGAAATCCTCGCATGGAGTAATATAGGTATTTGCCGAAATATTTGTTCAACCTGTGCAGCTGCACAATATCGAGCTCCTCAACGTTGCTTACATTGTGACACATACACAATGGATTGTTGGAACCACCTATGCGCTGCGTGTAGGAGTACTTGGGAGCTGTGTGAGAAAGTAGGGCATCTCCACCCTAATAGACGAATTCATTTCCGTGAATGTTGGTGTCTCACACATGAAGAACAATTGGAGAGGAGAAGGAGCAGAGGTTGTCGTCACACAGATGCACAATGAATTTTTTTTTTTTTTTTTGTGAAAAATAAATGTGTTGAATATATAATATTTGTATTATTTCATTAGGTTAAGAGTAGCAAGAAGTGTCTACAATTCTCAAGTAAAAAAATATGTCATGCGCGTGCATAGTTCAATGAAGTGCGCATGCACCAATTCATTTTCCCCAATATAAAAGTAAAGTTTCTGTATCTTTTCCATCTGTATTCTATTGAGTTCACGCTTCAGAGCTGACTAACGTTGTCATCATGAATTCCATTTACAGTATTGAATTACCACAATTGCCTAGTGGAAGTGTAGAAGTTGATAATATTGATTGTGAAAACATTTCAGTGCCAGTGTTACATTTATCGTCTCAAGACTTCATCACTGATTTCGATATGAATGATTTTCTCAGGATTGAAGGTGTGAAAGATGTGATAGACACTTCTGAACAAATTGTTGTTGAAAATCCCAACTTGTTACAACCATCACATTCCAAGTGCTCTTCAATTAACTCTCCTCCTAGTGTAAATGAAAAATCACAACCATCTAAGAGGAAGGGTGCTAAAGCTCCATCATCCACTGTCACTAAGAAAAAATCCAGAGTTACTGTGCGGGGAAAAAAAATCGCGAAGAATTGTGGTAAAATGAAAAGGAATGTAGATAGTGAACCAGCAGTAATGAAGAGTGACTCGAATATTGAATCTCTCAATAGTTTTTCTCCACTACAACGATATGGGAGAATGAAAAAAGAAGCAAAATGTCGACTTATGAAAGCGAAGGCAACCATAGTCGAATATGATACCAATGAGCGAAATATAAATATGAACAAGGTAGCTCTTGGAGAACTCGAAGAAAAAATTGCAATAACAAAGGCTCAGTTGGTTAAAATGTGTGAAGATGTTGACGAACTCCGTTCAAAAGTTGCGAAAGATGACCAATTCAACCAATATTTGAAAATGCAGGCGCAGACAGAGCTTGTGGAGTCGACTCGACTTTATGAGAGTGCATTATCTATGAGGGATATCTGGCGAAAAGAATTAGAAAGTGTATTTCAAAGCGACAGCGATTAGCTCTAAGACCACTTATATCCTTTCAATTTTGTGAATTGAAATGAAAATAGCGGGTACGGAGTATACACTCGATTTGGTTTGGTATGCACAGAACGTTGCGATTGGCTGGGGCAACGTTCACCGCTACAAACTCTTTTCAATTCACTCGGAATGGATTTGAATAAAACAATTTGAAATATGATATGAAGTGTTTCAATTTATTAGCACACCATACAATGATATATTCATTTTTTAACACCTGGATCGATGTCTATGCCTGGATACCACAATAATGGTCTGTCCTTTGGCCACCGCTCGGCATGTTGCTTCTCCAACGTTGCAACTCTTTCTTCCAATGCATTATATTTTTGTGTACTTGCAACTGTTGCATCGGATACTTTGATTTCAACATCACTTTTCAGATTGTTGTATTTGCGAGCCAATGTTATTCTTGCCTCCGCTATTTTATCATCGAACGCTTGTCGAGCGTCACGCGAAACATTACCAATTGTGGACTTTATTGCAGCTTGTAGTGCCAGAAGGGTGACCTCCTTGGTTTCTTTAATTTTGTCCTCAAGGTATGCTACAGTCACACAATCACCCTTTTCAATTGGTTCACCTGTATCTTTTAGTCTTTTTCTTTGCATATCATATTGGTCAACTGGTGTCAATTTGAATCCAATGCCAGGAGGCATTTTCGTTTTCGACCAAATTTATCTATTGCTCTGGACATTTTTCACACCCCTTAACGATACCTTTCATACTGATGATTTCGTCTCATCACCACATATTTATATCACAATTCATACAAGGTGTTGAATGGTAGAAAAATAAAACAACGCACATTCCAATACATTTTTTCAATATTTGGTGAAGAATGATAGATGTTATAACGTGTGTGTGTATATGATGAGTCATATAATAATATTCAATAATGAATTTTCCGGTTCCAAATACATTGATTGATGTTTCAATTGTTCATCTCAGCACTCAATAAACGAATCAATTGGTCTAGAGGACTCTCCTGAGGAAATAATTGAATATTATTGGATAGCCGACGAACATTATCGTTTGGTTCATTCTGATAGAATTGTATATCAGTGTGACCCCATGGAAGAGTATGTGTGGTATTCGGAATGATGAATCGTTTGTCATCGTGGTATGATAATGCAATTTTGTTCTTCAATTCTGTATACATATCATGCAACACGCTTCTGAATGAGTTCATCTTTCTGAATATCATACCACCCTGTTCGACAATTTTTTTATAGTCTTCACATGTCAATTCATTTGTTTATAACCGACCGTTTGATGCCTTTAGCCTTCTTGAGTTCACTATCGACAGATTTCACATAATACGCTTTAGCACCTGTACCATAAAAGCTTATTATGGGATCATTGGGAAACTCATCTTTGAAATTACCTAGGATTGACTTCGTAACTGGAATATTGAATTGGTTTCCTACATTGTAATTAGATGTATCGAACTCATTTATATTATTTTCAATGAATTCATAGAAATTGTCTGTATTCACTTTCAGGATAAGGGAGTCGGTATCAGTGTAGAGTAAGGAAGCATTGTCTCCAAATTGTTCTTTGATACATCCATAGAAAAAATCGTACATGACTGTTTTGGACAGTTCTAATATGGAAAATCCTGAATATAGTGGTTTATTATAATGAACTTTAACCCTACCCAATTGAATGGCAACAAAATTATCAGTGAATATGGAACAACTCTTGAAATTTGGTCGTGATATCAGAGAGCTAGCACCTATATTTTTCTCTATATTTTCCCAATGTGTTACGAGTCTAACATAAATTCTATTATTCACGTTTTCCATAGTCCTTCCATAGTTTATAGAAATCTTTCTCTGCTTTGTTTTTAGATTGATTACGCATTTCAGTATTCAAATCTATGTACGGCTTCATCCAACATGATTGTTTGAACCTCAACACTCTATGAGTGTTCATTACAATTAAACCATTGTCGATAGCTTGCTGTAAGTTTTTGTGATAAACAATGTATCGCCTTTTGTCATTCAAATTTGGAATCAATTTAGGGATTTCTGATTTTGTACATGGAGGTATCAAACTTTCAACTAAGAATGGAAGATCGGAATGCTTATCATGCAACTCTTCGGGATGATGAATATCCACTTTGAAAACATACGAACTATCAGCACTCACATTCATCAAGTCTAGATTCAGGATTTCATTGGGAGTCAACCATGAAAATTCACCAGTTGGTAGTGGTTTTGACATACTGTGACCGTATAGATTTGTTGCATCCAAATATGCAATGAATGAAGATGGTTCGTCTGGATTATAATTCGGTGAAAATTTATTGTTTGCTATATGTTTCCTTTCACAACACTGACTTATTCCACCACGTATACCTTTTTGAAAAAAGTGAATCATATCAATGTCAGTTAGTAATTCCAATTCAATATTCGTATACTTCAACATAGCATCCCAAGATAACCCAGGAGTAGTGTAGTAGTGTGCCGGATCTAATTCATATTTATCTGCACATATGTTTCAAAAAAAATTCTGACACTCAAGCAATCTCCATACAAGTTTAGCCCTACGGTAATCATTATCTGATATATGTTCACCATTGAGTTTGTCATAAAACTGATTTTTGGTTGGAAGTGATGAATAGTTCAATTTTTCAATGTCATCAACAAAAATACACCTTTCTTTCTCATCGAATTGAATTTATCATCTTGTGGAAAATACTTGTGCATCGCAATACATTGATCAGATGTCAAGTTAGCACCCAAATTCTCTAAAGAGTTCGACATGAATTTAAAACTATCTATGAATCTCATTTTCAGATAATTCTTTTTTTCCCTACCACATTTATCAGTATAGGTATGTGTCATGAGATGCTTTGTGAATGATATATATTTTTCCTCAGTTTGTGGAATAACATCCACTTTCTCCTTTTCTCTATACAATTCCTTGATAAACAGATGGCAATCATATCCACTTAAATTGTGAAAAATAATAGGAACAAAATTTGGTAATTTGAAATTCAAATTACATGCTGAATGAGCGGCATGGGATCTTTTTTTCCCAGTGAGATGACAATGATCTCGCACTCTAACATCACCATCTCTGAATGGTTTCGAGCAAATACCACAATTTTCAGCAGTTGCGAACTGTTCTTCCTCCTCGGGTGTTTGTGCATCCATAGGAATAGGATACCTGAGATGTCTCTGATATATATTTTTTAGATCATTTCCAATTTCTGTAACAAATTTCTGGGCTGCATCAACACCTCTATAAGTAACAAATTTAGATAGATCATCATTGTATGAACATTTTATCAGATATGCAAATGAATATGGTTCATGTTTGAATGTCTTCATCGAGTATGAATGTTGGGGATTTGGCTCATTTGTCTGAATTGGTTTGAGAACTGATTCAAAATCTGCATATACTACGAAAGGCACCTTCATTTGTCTCTCAAAGTTTTCAAACATCAATAGATTTTCAGGTACCATTTTTCCATATTCATTCATTTTGAAATCGGTGGATGGTGTCGTAGTACTCAAGTGATTACAGTCATTCACTTGGTGACGTAACAGTAGTCGCTCAGTAGAAAAATATGACAAACATCCATCACACAAATATTTCTTATGCCCATGGGCGGATAGTTGCCTCGAAACTAATCTTGAAAATAGTGACTATTGCCAGTGTCATCAGTGATAAGTAATAAATTGACATGTCTTCTAAGCCTTCTCTGAGAGTATCGTAGTGGTCCAACCACTTCATACTCTATTTTACCATTTTCAAATTTACTCTCCAAACCATAAACATTAATTGAAACATCATTCTTATCCTCTAATCTTTCAATTTCCTCATTATTCAACGTGACCGGAAAATTCATACCTGATACATCCAAAACCTCAGAGAAATGTGGATAAGATGTTACTTCTGACACTCTACCATCAGCGTGATCCCTAGGATAGAATGCAGAAGTTATGGCCCACGCAAAACAATATTGATCCTCATTGCGGACATTCACCGCAGCTCTTCTCGATTCAATACATTCTGGTAGTTTCACATAAGAACATCCACCTCGGGGGCTGTATTTATTGACGTTCAACTCCAGAAACAGTATTTTTTCACAAGTCCAACCTTTAATAAAGAATCAATATTACTATTGAACAAATTTTGAAATTGAAAAACGGATTACCTGAATCACGTTCTTGAAATTCTGTAGATTGAGCGATAATAACATCACGAAATCCATTGAATAGGGAATCCAAATCAGTAGACTGGTCTACAGTTTTATTCTGGGAGTTGAATGACTTGGTGTCCTTTACATTTTGGGTTTGAAGAATATGACTCCCGAATACTTCCATATTCACCTTGATAATTTTATGAAGCCTAATGGCAGATTCCAATAATTCGACAACTTTCTGTTTAATCTCATTGAAGAAAGAAACATAATCGCTGGAAACAATTGAACTATGTACCCTGTATGTAGCAATCCGACATTTGAAAGCACCCTTTATAATTTGAACACCATCGCTCATTTGTACACATGCATTTTTTTTATGTTGGAGACTTCTTTTGTGTGAATTCACTTGCGATACGGGAATCGTCACATTACAAAAATTGCATGTGTACATAGGTGTTGGAGCAGCAGCGTCATCCAATCTAACTTCCTTCACTGATGGACCTCCTCCACAAGACTGGAGTTGATGCCGACGAAGATTATCACTACGAGTGAACGATTTACCACAGTCACAGGGATACATTTTTATTTCAGTATGATTTCACCAAATTGTTCGATGTAAACTGATTCTGTCAATGGTTTCCACATTCTTATATACACTCCTCGGGCCCATCTGACCAGACAGAAAACCCCCTCCAATAGCTGGATGTGTCGACAGAGTTGGGAGTTGCTTGCCAATCCGAACTATATGCGTTAACGTGGTGTCACTATGAACATTCAGTGGCTGTTGGTACTTTCTACAGAAATACTCTATACCGCAAGACGCATTGTATGTCATCCAATCAGAGTATCGGTGAGAGTTGGAAGTGGCTCATGGGGGCGTGTCACAATCCCCATCAACACATTACAGTATGCTGCAATGATCATTCAGTATTCGGAACTTTGTGCAGATGTGCACCCTCTCCACTGCTAGAGGTTTTGTGTGTGGGTGTGTGTTACCCCACTACCACATCATTGCACTGGTTGGATTTCAGAGAGCACATGAGCTTTGGTCGGTGAAAGCTCATGGTGTGAACATGTCCCTCTTGCATTCACTGTGGTGGCGTTGGTGGATTCTCCCCTCTTCCTTCCCACCACATCGATGAGCACTGCGGTGCGAACTACTCATCACTTGTTGCTGGATCTTCGTGGCATGCAGACGTTCTGCAGTATGGACATGCTGCCTTCACTACCGTGTATGCAATCTCCCCTAACCCAAACATTTCAGATGATGACGTCACATCTCGTCAATCGTAATGTAATGTATGTAATGAAGTATGCCTAAAAAGTCCTCAGACACGCCCCAAAGTGGTAGGGGAAATTTGAAAGGCGTCAAACACACCCAAAAGTGGTAGGGAACATTTGAAATAAATTAACCACACCCTGAAGTAGTGGTGGAACATAAAAAAAGCCATTATTCACGCCCTACAGTGGTGGGGGAGGCCCCAAATCGGCTGTATATCCCTACTCATGGTTACTTCTAGAGTTCGATTTTAATTGAGTCTACCGTGAAACGCCGTAACATGTTTTTTATGGTATGATCAACTTTTTGGATGGAGAATGGAAAAATTGTTTGGGGACAGTGGGGAAATTACCTATAAGATACTGTTATTAGTAATCTTTGAACAGATAATTTTTCGATTAATTGGAGCAAAGTGGTGTTATTTCGAATATCAGATTTCAATTGATCGATATTGAAACCTAGCAATCGACAGTGACTACTTAGTTGAAGGTCGAAGTTCATGCTCAGTTATTGGATGCCTTGCAGAGTTCAGGAATTAAGGGCAATGATTAAAAATCTTTTAATAGCGACCGAACACAATTTGTCAAGATAGGAGATCAACTAAGTAAAGAAAGAACAGTGTACTCTGGAGTACCACAAGGAACTGTCTCAGGACCTGTTCTATTCACAATATTCTCGAATAATTTACTCAACATTGAAACAGTAGGTGAAATATTCAGCTTTGCAGACGATAGATTCACATTTTATATTGATATACCTTGGCGAAATCTGAAGCAAAAAAGTGAATTAAAAGTCAGTAGTGTGATAGACTGATTCAATCATAGATTGCTCAGTATCAATCACGATAGCATGTTACAAAAATAAATTACCCAATTTTGATGCACAGGAAATTGAAAATAACAAACATATAATTATTAATCGTACTGATGAAATTAAGTAGTTGAGAATTATTATTGTCAACCACTTAAGATGGTACCATCGAAGTATCAATATTACCAATACTCTCCGACTTGATCTTAGCCTCCTTCTTGTGTATGCGCTGTTCATGTTTCCTGTAGGAGTCGAAGGAACTGTTTTCCCTTTTTCTCCGAGAAAGAGCCTGAACAGAGTCTACACGGCACAGTTGATCTGCCAGATGTCTGCAAGGGCACTGCAAACCTCTGCAGCCACCAGAGCCAATTGTTCTGACATGAGGGGCTTCACTTCTTGAAGCGTCCCTCGGATCCCGATGTTTAGAATTCTCGGTGCTTCCAGGCGCACCCTTTCCCTGGCCAATCGCACTGATGGTATTTCTACCACCTGCTCAACTGACCTTGGTAGGGCACGCACATAGCCACGGCCACGAATATGGGATACCTAATCCCTTGGATTTTGTGAAGAGAAAGCGCCGTGCTCCGATTGTGCCACGCACCACAGAGCATGCATTTTCGCCATGTATCACCTTCGGGCGGGCTCACTACTACCGGAACAACGCACTAGGTCGTCCCTCAACTCGTCATCCCACTCAAAACGTTATCCACTTTCCTTGGCATAGTTATCATGAAGCCATCGGTTTGGGCCCCTCCACCTTACATTCGACCCCTATCCGATTGGAGTTGGTTGTGGGGCGCTGTCCTCTAGTATTGGGAACCAGAGTTGGAAGAAAACCAGAAGAAACGATTTCAGGAGATTTGTAATCATTGTCAGGTTATATCGAATGAACAGTCCTAGGACCACTGAATACTTAATGTTCTGAGTTCATTATGACAGCCACTACAGTCGAATAATTATACCTAGTTCATGTGAAAGTAAGGTGAGATAACGCAGAAAAGTTATAAAAAAATATTGGAAGCATTCATGAATGTTTCTGATGTGAAGTGAAAGTAGGTAAGAGAGGTAACGTAACGCAAGAGATGGCCAAAAGTCAACTGTCCACCTTACTCTCTTGCTGATGGCCAATCAAAATGAAACCATTTCACAGAATCGATCGATAATTGACGACTGGTGATAGAAAAATTTCGATATTTTATTCGCATGTAAATGGAGAATAATGATAAAATTGCAATTACAGGTATCGCGGTTTCAACACCTCCACTTGAAAGAAACGGTTTGAAATAGCAATTGACAAGTTGCAAAATTTCAAACATAACCACACATTGGTGCCAAAACTGTGAAAACTTTCACGGAAAATATAGGTACTTCACGTTAACATGAATCAGGTTTCTCCTACCTTTCATTGAAGAAGAAAAGACCAGAAAATAGTAGCTGAAACTTAATTTTCTCCACAAAAATACCAAAAGTTCCTAATATGCATTACTCTACCTTTCATTCACATGAAGTGAGCTCCAGTGTTGTTAAAGTGAAATTTGAATAACTTAGGCTGGATTATTCCAGTTTCCTTAGCTTTCTTATATTGTTAGTTTTCGGTAAAGAATTGCACCTAGAGTACAAGTGAAGAAGCATCGTCAATAATTTTTTCCTAGGGAATTCCATTGGAGTATTTGATCAATTCGTAAAGCTCATTCATTAATATCAGCAGTGGATTGCTATTATTGTGGAGTTTCGCCAACTAATCATCGATTATTAATGTGGAAGGCGCATAATTGGCCAATAACTTCGTCCAGCTATTATCATGCCCAGATTCAGCGGGGTTTCTGAAATTCCATTACCCTGCGAGAGTAACGAAATTCCATTGTGTAAAATACACGTGCTATGCGGAGAATCTCGTAAATTTGTGATTTATAGTGAGGCCGTACGTGAATGTGATTTCAGAGTGTTAGATTAGGACCTATAATTTCAAAGCCTGGAATGCTTGTGCGGTATACTTCTATCATATAATATCATTCGCTCAGGTTAGTCCGGGCTTGAGCAAACGTAGATCGAAAGAAGAACACAATGGTGTGTTATAACCGCTGATGTTGTATAGGGTAATTTATGCGTTTTCAGAGCATTATAGTAAACCACAACCATTTTTCTATGCACGAGAGAATAGCGAAATACTTTGTCTGTAGTGTATGTATGCATTTCCTACCGTTCGTTGATCATAAGAAGTGAATATTGCGTCAAAACAATGTGATGAATATTCCTACTAGTATCATTGAGAATAATTTTTTCCTTGTGATATATGAACAACTGAAACATTTCTGTTTTTTATTACTGAGTTTCTGATACAGTGTACTTATATTTGCAGACATTTTAATTGACGATGATTGACAAATAAGGTACATTTGACGGAAAACATTTTCATCTGAGTGTTCTGTTTATTGACAACCGGCGTACAAGAAATATTTTCCAATTAGTCACTCCAACATGTTGACGAGTGGAGAAACATCATTTGACGTTTTTGAAAGTATCTGGAATGCCTAAATCATTAGATTACCTATGATAGCGTGATGGCGCCATCAGTTATATTTTCCAATAGGAACATGCTATGCCATTCGAAACGACTTCTACTTATTCATGAAACCATATCAATGATTTCAAGTGATATGAGTTTGTGAACTGTTGAAGAAAATGTTGAATAACAAAAAATATTAAAACAATTTGAGATTTCCAGAGAACTTCAACGTGTTGTTTTATTTTGAACTGTCAATAGGCAGCTAATGACACTATCGCACTGTAAAATTTTACATGTGGGCGCACGGAATAAGCTCACGATCTGTGTGCTAAATAAGCATGTGAATGTATTGTTTTTAGATGGGCATTGAGTAATATGGTTTTTACTATATATTGCATCAATAATATTGTTTCAATTAAATTGATCGTTTCTGGTTCTATTTACGAACCTTAGATACTTGAAATAATTGATATTATGGAGTGGATGTTTGCAAAACCTTCCTATCGAATGTCACTGATGAGACGAGACGAGGTTTGCAGATTTGTCTGCAAGTAGACCGAATACCACTCTCGTTCGCGACGTACGTACTGTTTGAAACTCTTCAATAAAAAGTGAGTTCAATTTAGGTCAAAGCAAATAAAATAAGATCCCATTTGCGAAAAAAAATTCTCCTTTTTCATGATCTAGAAAGAAAGTTCTCATTACATATTGACGGAACGGCCAATAATCTGATACTGAAGCTGCTGAAAAATAGAGTACATATTCAGCAAGCGTTACTGCGAATGAACAGTTGATAATCGAAAACTTATAGCATTTCAAAATTCATTGTTCGAGTTATTCCATCAAATAATCAGTGGAATAGATGGTCCCACTTCTATTCAATATTGTGTATATATCAACACCAATTTTCAATATGTTTCGAAGTAGTAACTCATTGTAGGAATACTCACAATATTCAAAAATTATTGCAGATTCACGTTATTTCAAGAAAGTGGAGAGCCACAAATAGGGATTGCACTGCTGTATCATTCAGCATCCAGCCAATCTAGTTGGATCCAGCTGCTTTTTTCCAGCAAATCGGCGGCGCGCATCCGCAAAGTTATCAAATTTGAAATTAGTTACTTTTTGTCTTCGAAAGAAGTCTCTTTCGAAGCAGCGAGACAAGATGTTCCTGCAGAAATATACAAGGGAAAAAATGGCAAGGAATTCAGTTTGATTCTTGACTGCCGCACCAGTTGGAACAGTTTGCTCGGTATATTGGAACGTTTTTTCAATCTAAAAGTTTGCATCGATAAATCATTGATAAACATTCATTCTGATATAAAATTCTCCGCTGATGAGAGGTCAATAATCAATTAGTTGATTGGCAATCCTCAACCGGTAAAACTGGCTATTTGCAACGGATACTCTAACTCTGATAGCGACCAACAGAACCCAAAAATGTGTCTTAGACTAGATTTTGGTTCAATATTGGTTAACGGAACGAATAATTTTAAGACAACTATATTATACCGTTCCTGTGTTCGATTTCGAAGTTTTTTCTAAAAATATCCTCAACATATCCCTCATACACCAAGCTCAATCTACCAAAATGCGTCAATTCCCATACTTGTGCCTTTAAGCAAACGCCTTCCTGTAGAATAATTTAAAATAAAATCCTTCGAGCTGCGGTATCGAATTATCATACACTCAAGTCATCTGTTGCTCATTTTAACCGAATGAACTTGGTGCCCTCGGAATATAACTGTCGTATATTACGTCCTCATTCCAATCCATACCTGAGATAATTCTCATTCATATTTCACTCAAATTCATTGTCTTTGATGTTGTATTCGAGATTTCTCCCTTCATGAAATATTACCCAGAAATTGTTATCTCGAGTTATTTATTTCAATGTCAGATATCAAAGAATCAAGAAAATGAACCAGATTTGATATAGATCTCACCAAATGAGTAGAGGTTTTTAGTAAAAAGCTTAATTAAATGAATCATTGCCGTCATGTATTTATCTTAATTCCATATTCTGCTGGATTCATCAGGATTCAGGACAATTTTGCGAAAATCCAGCTGGATTGAAAATATTTATTTCATGTAGGTATAAATGATATGCATTGAGATTCATGGTGGGTGAAAAATTAATTGATCCGTTCATGGATTTTGAATAGTTTGAACTTGAGATGATGACAATGGAACATACATCACTCAAGAAACTTCCATAATTCAAAAATGTTCAATGAACACGAAGAACTCCGTCTTCCAGGAATGATAAAGGCGAATGAAGTCTTTAGCATATCATCGATAAAGAAGCTGTCTGTGAGTGCGAATAAACTTCTGCTACACCCACTCTATTCAATTTCCAATACAAGGCTCACGTTCGCATTCTAGTGAACTTTCGATTCTGCACAAGAATAATAAGGATAAAAGCTCTGCCCATTTGCTGGTGGTAGTCTATGAAGTTCGCATAAAAGCTCCCTATTTCAGATACTCGGAGTATTTTACAGCGGCTCGAAACAAAGCACGAGTGTACATAAATTTCTGTAATGGTTGTGTGCTTATGACAGCTTTTTAGTTGAATATGTTTTCCGCAGAGTGGTCTGGCCAAGCGGTTAAATCGTTATTCGTTTGCTGAATTTCATTCGTTTCGGATTCAAGAAACATAAAATATTGAGGGGCGACATGTCATACTTGAATGCAACCTATGGCATCATATTGCCATGGAAACAGAATATGGATGGGTACGCATTTCTTTGACCGAGAAGTTTATATCATGAAGGCGAGTGACCTTCTTCTGAATACAGTAATATATGGAAGTTGATTACGTTTCAAATTAGCAACCTCAATCATACACAACTATAGTGGCACTGCATATGGGTCTCTCGATGAAAAATGTCTATTCGAAATAGTTTTAGAACGGTTTAATATTTCAATAATACCGAAATAACTGATGGAAAGTTCATAGAGAAGACATTTTCACATCCAAACAAAATTTGTTCATTTTCAAATCGCATGAATTTAATAATCGGAGGAAAAGGTAAGGATGAAGTCAGCGGACTCCTGCGTAACTTGAAATGCTTATGAGCTATGACACTATGACAAAATTTATGAGTAGCATACAGATCAGATAACACGTTGGGAAGGTTCATCAAGAATAATAAAAATTGAAAATATAAATCTAAAAAATCAGGAGTTTTTAAATACAATTGTGGATCTTGCTCATCGTATGAATTATGAAAAGAATACAACGCACTCACCATATGTCAAACATATTTCGGAGGAAGACCATGAAAAGTTCAAATTGTTTACTAAATGATGGATTGGACCTCAACAGTTCTCCTCAATTGAACATATTCAATTAGTTAAGTAGTATAGTAGTTTTCACAATAAATGGTATTGATTGAAGGATTATAATAAAACCAATTAGACCCTTAAGTTGTAAAATCCGAGATGCACATCATAAATGTAAAAGGACCGGATTCAGGTAATTTTGTTTCTCAGAGAGGGATTGTAGATGATTACAGCTTACACTTGTGTTACAGCGTGCAATAATTTTATAACATTCATTTGTTATTACAGACATTAATAGCAAAGATTTTATACCCCAACGTACAGAATAGGCAGTATGTGGCGTCCGTGGATAAAAAGTAATAGTGCTTCTTCCAGTGGTTCGTTAAAGAAGAATCACTTATCTTTTGTCGCGAAAATCATTATAAAAATGTGTATAGTTCCTTACTTCAGAAAGGATATAACGCGGGTGCTGCAGCAAAAGTAACCAGTAATTTGACGAAGGTGCCTCTTACTTCAGTTAGACGAATTGTTGAAAATTCCATGGAATCAAGAAAAAAGCGTGAAGATTCCTGTTTCACAAGAAGTCTAGACGACTGGGAAAAAGATTTGATAAGGCGAAAAATCTACACTATGTACGATGAGCAGCGTGTCCCTACAATCAAAAGTCTGAAACAGCGGCTCATCAATGACGAAACTCACATCAACTGTGGCCTCACTACTCTTTGGCGAGCTCTGTCTGCAATGGACTTCAAATATCGCAAAATTGACAAGAGACAAGTAATAATGGAATCCACACGTTTAATAAACTGGCGTTCTGAATATATAACGTCAATAAGAAAACACCGGTCTGAAAATCGGCCAATACTCTACCCCGACGAGACGTGGTTTGACACGCATGACACGCCTTCCAAAGGATGGTCTGATTCCTCTGATAAGTGTAAAACAAGAGCACCATCAAATAAAGGGAAGAGAATCACAATAATACACGCAGGATCAGAAAATGGTTGGATCCCAAACGCTATGTGGCTTTCTGCCAAAAATATTAAGGACTCTTGTGTTGATTATGACGACGATACGACAGCAGAGCTTTCTGAAGATTGGTTTAAAAATTGTCTGTTACCCAACATTCCGCCAAACAGCGATATAGTAATGGACAACGCAAGCTATCATAGTCGACAATTGCAAAAAATTCCTGGCTCAAAGAATACGAAATTGGAGATTCAAAACTTCATGGCTGCAAATTACATATATTTTGAGGAAAATTATACAAAAAAAGAATTTTTACAAGTGCTGCAGTCATTTTCTTTAAAAAAACGTATGTTTGTGATACAATTGCAGAAGAATTGGTACATACAGTGTTACGACTACCTTCCTACTACTGCGTGTTCAATCCCATAGAGCTTATGTGGCACCAACTTAAATCGAGCGTGCGCCGAAAAAATACTTCTCCGACTTTAATTGGTAGTGTGGTAGAATTAATTAGGAACTGTATGAATGACATTCCTACCGAGAGTTGGAAAAGTTCTGTTAGTCATGTTATAAATGTTGAAAACTCGTACCTTTCTGTAAAATCAATTGCGCCAATTATAATTAATTTAGATGAGGATAGCGATAGCGAGACTGAAATAAATATAGAATAGAATTGTAACATTTAAATGAATTATTTGTATATCTCCTACATTATGCAAAATTCAAATTTCTTCAGTTCGACCCTATAGGACAATTGCATCTTTTACCAGATGATTTTCTACACAATGGGATTAAATCGGGTAGTTTATTGTAGTTGATAACCCAATACCATTTACTGTGAAAAATACTATGGCTATGTTTTGAAATTTCGATGTATGTACATGTTGTTGTCACTCTATATAAGTAGTATGGTTCTAGGAATCAGGGTTAATTATAGTAAATCCCAATTATGTTTATGAAACAGAAATGTATTTGAGGATCTTTCTGTGAATAATAATTTAGTGTTATACTACATTCGCTTGAAAAAGATACAGTGTATCGAAACATGTCGCGAAGACAATAAATTCTATGGAAATTTTATCGTGTTTCAACTCATAGTGTCGTAACTATGGATTTCCATCAAGTAACGGCCACGTCAATCCAAAAAAAACTTATGAAATTATAATTACATGCCAATATAAAATAATGCTGAGGAATGGCCCTCATAAACGAGAAGTAATGCAAAAAAGAAATTCTTGCCATTAGACCATTGATGAGAGAATACAGGTTGACAAACTCATTACTGCAAAATAATTATTGTATCAGGAATGGTTTGATTTTGAATAATGCCAAAACATATTTGGTTCTATTCTCGATAAAAGGAATTGACTACAGTTCACTAGTTAAGTCTTGTGATATGACTATAGCGCAGATGGACGTTGCAAAATTTCTGGGTGTTCTGATTGAGTCTCAGCTGTCTTGGAATCCTCAGGTCGACCTAATTTTGAAAAAGCTCTCGAGCCATCGCTTCGTTATATGGAAACTGAAGTAGAATTCAGGATGTTCTTGTAATGAAAAAAAAGTTGTCTGTACGATGTGATTCGAAAAATGTCTGGACTCCTGTAAGCCACACTTTGCCGATTTGAAAATTTTAACTGTTGTGTCGATGTACATCTTTAACTTTCTTATTTATGTTAAGACTCATTGTGAAAAGTTTAGAAACAGAGATGATACCCGTTTTCTCTCAGGGCATAACCTAAGACAAAATCGTTCCCAATGATCGATTGGCTTAAAGTATCAAATGGACCTCACATCTTATCAATAAAATTGTATAATAAGCTTCCACTGTCGCTAAAGCAAATTGAGAACATAAAGACTTTTGAAAGCGAAGTTGAAAATCTCCTCTATGAAATGTTTTCTATTCACTCAATGAATATTTTCAGGCTGATCAATTTTCGTTCGTATTCAGGTAACATTATAAACTTGACTGTTTCCATGCTTTGTGAAAAGTCTAAGGAAATGAAGAATTTGAATTGAATTGAATTCAGAGCATGCTCCACTTCCAAATTTGACAAATTTGTAACTTGGCACATTGTGGCAGAAAAAAAAAGGTTGTTTCATCATGTAAATTATATCCTTTGCTATCATGTAACTTTTATGTGAAACTTTTTTTCCTATCTTTTCGCATTATTCATATATCGAGCTACTACGCTCTATTGGGAAACAATGACACTCAGACGCTTCCCAGACACATTACAATCGTATTGGGATCATTTTTTAAACCAACGCATTTGCGATCACATTGGCATAATGAACACAAATCGATATTATTGAGTTGAACTGGGCGAAAATCCAAAAGCATCAAT
The DNA here is from genome assembly GCA_032362365.1 of Zygogramma bicolorata. NCBI lineage: Eukaryota > Metazoa > Arthropoda > Insecta > Coleoptera > Chrysomelidae > Zygogramma > Zygogramma bicolorata. The sequence continues at coordinate 1,838,721 of JAVJAQ010001639.1, read as the reverse complement.
AAATAAAGCAAGTTTTTTGTACTATTCAGAAAACTGCTACTCGTTGTTAATTGAAGTTATTCATAATTATCAATGTTCTTGGGCTGTTACTACTGGAAACTTCTTTCATTATTTCGAAAAAAAAGTGACAACTACTTCAGAATAAACCAGATGTATCAAAATCGAGGAAGAATGCTCAACATTACGGAAAAAAATGCCCCCCAGAGTATTCAATATCGGTTTTTGAGGAGCGTATTTCAAAAAGGTTTCTTCTAAGTCTGATAATTCCGTATAATTTGATTCTTTATTGCTTCATACTTTAGGATATTTTTTCTAGTAAGCTGTTTCAAACGATAATATTGTGACAGTTTTCGTCAAAATTGAAGGAAAATCGGGCGGTAACTTGGGTCGTTTTGTGGACTATTAATAGCAGGTTTCGAATCTTTTATTCATTTCGAAGATATCTGAGGTTCGATTTCGAAAAACCTAGTGCTGCTGTTTCGATTTGTGTTATTGAAATGATTGTTCATGATTTTTGAATGATACTATTGAATAGATGTATTTCTCCTTTATATTCTTTAGCAAATCCACATAATGAATGTTCATTATCTGTTTCTTTCACTATGGAATTTTCCCTACACAAATGGTATTCTGTCATATATTGAAGAGATATTCTAATTCTGGAACCACGAATTAATTAATTCATGCAAGACGTTACATTGGTTGACAAAGGACGTTTCAAAAAAAAAATTGAGGAAGACTCGATTTGCCATATTACATACAACACATCGACACATTAATTGTGCAGCAGCTATAATTCCTACCATTTTTTTTGAGAGATGAATACTTCTTTTAGAATTATGTGAAACCATCATAATCAATTGAACAGAATAATTCATCACCTTAGGAAGGAACCTCAGGATCGTTTTTGTGTGCATTTCTTCGATCCCCAGCACAAGAAACTGATTTGCTTATGGCATCCTCTGGGACAACAGACCAAAGCAAAATCGTATTAGGTGTGTTGAACAAAGGGGTAATATTATTCGCATCAAGATGAGATTCAGTTTCAGCGGGAATTTTGGTAAGGAACAAAAGCATTTGCATAATTTCTTGTGACTTGAACACCGCTTTGATATTCGACGACAAAAAAATGCGGAAATATGTTCCGCCCTCGAAGTTTGCGGTAGGTTTCGAAAATACATACAGGATTTCTCGGAAGATTTACTCTGCAACATACAAAATTTCAATTGTGGTATTCAATTGATATATAACAAGAGTTGCTACAGATTTATTTTACATTTCAAATGGTCATTATATAACTAGGTGAATTTTCAGACCGATAATGAATGTACATATTGATTTCTTGATGGATTTGAGTAAATATTTTTGTGGAAGCTCCTATACCCCGAACCACTATGAATCTATCAGTAGTTCATTGGATTTGCAACAGGTTGAACCTCTCTTATTAATTGCGAATTGACATCTTGTCAAAACTAAGTGCATTTTTGCTAATTATGTTTCATGTAATTGGCAAGGCTTTGGGTCAAACATCATACTGAACAATGTCACAACATGCTTGGTTCAAAGTATTGATCGAAAGTAATTATTTTTGGTGAATGAACGTTTCTACCTTCAAGAATAAATTATCTCCATTTCATAAAACACAATATGATGGCAACTGGCAAAATTATCGAAAAATACTGAAATGGCAGATTCTGACAGCAAATATGTATATGACTAAGAACAGCCACAGCACATGCTAGTAATTCCAAGGCTCTGTTAGACAATTGGATACACTTTCCTCCCAACTGAATACCATCATCCAGTGAGATCTCAGATGTATATGAGTATGAATTACAAAATACAGACTCTATGGGGGGAGTGTCACTGATAAATTCATTAAGAAAATGTGAAAATTCGGTGATACACGGAACGGAGCATGTGATGTTGTGATAAAACCCTGTCAGTCTTGAGTAGTAATTCAAAATAAGTAGTCCAACTGTTGAACATCAAGATTCCATTCGAAAAAATATTATCAAAGGGGTAATATTACAACGTTAACTTGAGGAATAAATTCCTTTACTAGTTGTAAAAAGCTTGAAATTGTCTGTTATTTTTATTATGTGACATGGAGAATTTCTCTGTTGGATGATCATAACTCAGTGTCACTACTTCGGTTCGGGTTTGAAGGCCGTCGATGAGGTTCACAGCTTCTCTTCTGTTGGAATTATCCGTGTGTTTGTAGATATCTATTGCCTCCCGTATCAGTCGACTATGGTATCCCTGGTTGGGGGCAATGAGTTTCGCGTTTTCAAACAGAATTTTGTGGTCTTTCTCACTGATTGCGTGTTCCGCCACAGCTGACTTGTCAGTTCGCCCTAGTCTGCAATTTCTTTTGCATTCTCTTCCAGCCTAGTTCTCATAGATCTTTTGGTGGTACCGATGTATACCTTCCCACAGATGCACGGTATGCCGGATACCATAGTCGACTGATCCGGGAGGCAATAGATATCTACAAACACACGGATAATTTCAACAGGAAAGAAGAAGCTGTGAACCTCAACCGAATATGGAATCCCATTTTAAGAGAGATAAAAAATAACATGCCTGCAGGTAGAGCGGCAAATGATGCTGATGATTAACGACAATTCTACGAATCCAGGCTACCTGAATCCATATATATATATATATATATATATATATATATATATATATATATATATATATATATATATATATATATATATATACGCTTCACAAAGTCGTTATATTCAGTCATCGGAGTCTAACTCAAGATGCTAGCCACTCGCGCCAGCAAAACGTCGGGAAGAAATTCCAAAAAACGACGGCCTTCATACCCGAACCAAAGTAGTGATACTGAAAACCTCAGCCGCGAAAGCTTTAACCATTTTGATCATTACTCAGTTCTTCAGATACCCCCATTCCACAACAAATGAACAGAAATGGACGTGAGTCACTGGAGAAACCATGGTTACTCAATTCACCAATTTCTTATCGGTTATAATAGCACGAGTGCATAGGAATTACCGATAATTTTGCAAGGGAGCGTGATATCTAAAAATTGCAAGAGTTTTTTTTCATATCATGGCGAAAGTGCCCGAGTCCGAAGGACGAGGGCTTTTTTACAAAATATGAAAATAACCGAATGTAATTTGTATAAGATATCACGCTTGAATGCAAAATTATCTGGTCATTTTCATGCACGGATGTAATTCATTGGAATATTTCACGAATGAAGAAATCCTCGAGGAAATGTTATTTTTTGTTCATTTATACTTTTCTCTATAGATCGTATGGGGCACTCACCAAAACGCGAAATGTTTTTCTATTTTTGATGTCTATCTGACATTTATTTGTGTTGTTTACTGACGTCTAGCGATACGGTTTCAAATGTGTTGTTATGGTGACTTGTTACAATGCAATTACCGCTGTAAGCTTTCGATAATTGCATTGCTCTTATGGAACATTTTATATATGAGGGAAATATTCGGTTAGGGATAAGTTACCAACTTTTCATGAACCATGTCCCGTTACCAGCCCCATTTCAGGCGGTCACTTTGGTAACCAGTACAACGGAAAGGCTAATGATAAAAATATTTGGAAAAGTATCATGGCCAGAGTAGCATTCACTATCATCACCAATCGTCAGGTTACTCAATCAAAATCTTGTTCCTCAACATTCATAGTCTTTTAATCTTGTAATCGGAGATGAACAAGATGAATCGAAACATTTCGAGACCATCGAATGCAAAGTTGAAATCGATCCAGTTCACCAATTGAATTTAGCGACTTGTGATGAAATCAGAACAAATGGTGATGGTGGGAAATTCCCAGTTGCATTTTCATCACCTTCCCCGGTTCCCGATTCAATCTGTACGACCGCTGACGAGATTAAATTCGGTGGGTTAAAGGGCGTGGGCAATAAAGTGATTCTCTCGATTATGCGGTTTTTGCGATGAAGTTATCTTGACTAAACCGAGGAATGCAGCACTGAATGCGCTGTTAGGAAAAGTTGAGAGATTTCAGAAATGCAGAAATCCCTATAACGATAAAAATGTACACTGTATTGAATGACTTGCAACTGAGAGAATGTGTTATATAATAAACAAATTTTGATTCGATATCATTCATCACACATTTCAGTACATTGTGTACAAAAAGGAGTTTTTCTTCTTCCACCCTCAAATATGCTCTTTTCTTTATTTCCTTAATGGATGAGTAGGCGACTCCAGTCAACTGAATATTCATGATTTCATATCCACCCAAGATATGATATGAATTCCAGCAGGGACAACCTTGTAGAAACGTCACAATTCTAATCTCTCTCCAAACTATGAAAATTTTTCAAGAAAAAATTTTCAAACTCCAATGATTTCAGCGAATTAAATATAGTATGTGGGCATTTCGAATTGAATGCAAATTGTGATAGATCAGATAATTTGATAACCTATTCATCAGTTTCCTGATTCATCTTGATTCATAGCAAATAACACTTTCTCTCTCTCTCTCTCTCTCTCTCTATCTATCTATCTATCTATCTATCTATCTATCTATCTATCTATATATATATATATATATATATATATATATATATATATATATATATATATATATATATATATATATATATAGATGAAGAAATTATAAAATTCTCTGTCTATCAGAATTTGCATTCAATTCGAAATGCCCACCACAAGACAACTAGCTGTTTCTGGCTTTGGCCTTCATCAGCTGTGGGTTGGCATGGTCCTCGTATCGAAGACAAATTGTGATAGAAGGACAGAGGATTTGAAATGAATCGTGCCTATACCAGAAACAGCTTTGTGGTGGGCATTTCGAATTGAATGCAAATTGTGATAGACAGAGAATTTGATAATCTATTTATCAGTTTCCTGATTTCTTTGCTTCATAGCAAATATTACTTTCTACTTATATATATATATATATATATATATATATATATATATATATATATATATGTATATATATATATACGCTACAATATGTAAATGTATAATATGAATTACAATATATATATGTATACTTACAAAACGTGAAAATCAATTAAAATTATTAAAAATGAATGACATATTTTCAAGTGACTTCCCGATCTTCGTAAAATATGTCATTCATTTTTAATAATTATATATATATATATATATATATATATATATATATATATATATATATATATATATATATATATATATATATATATATATATATATATATATATACCTCGAAATATCTGGCCAATATCCTCAAATGCGCCTTTGATTACAACTCCGAATACAATAAAACAGATACCATCTCCTTCGTTAATCAGATCCAAAACTTCAAACTACCAGAAAACTACGTACTAGTTTCTTTAGACGTGGTATCCTTATTCACAACCATTCCTTTATAATTGATAGTAATGATTCTTGAACAAAAATGGCACCATATCAAAAGACACACACCACTATCTCAAAAAATAGCTTCATTCATCTTATCAACTTTATTTTCGAAAACACTTATTTTAGTTTTGATGAAAAATTCTATAAACAAATAATTGGTACCCCAATGGGTTCACCAATTAGTCCAATTATAGCACAGATAGTTCTAGGCTACCTACTCGATTCCGTTATCCCAAAATTACCGTTCAAATTTCCATTTTTATATAAATACGTGGATGATATTATTTGGGCAGTGCCGGTTGACAGAGTAGGGATAACTTTAGACACGATCAATTCATTTAATAAACGCTTGCAATTTACAGTAGGACCAGAAAAACACAATAGCGTGCCCTTCCTAGACACCAGATTAATACGAACGGAAAAAAACAGATAGTATTGGACTGGTATCAAAAAGAAACCGCATCCGGTAGGTTCATTTATTTCGCATCCAATCACCCCACAAATGAAAAATATAATACAATTATTGCCATGAAAAACAGAATCACACATATTTGTCGTGAAACTTTTTTAAAACAGAACCTAAAGAAATTATTTGACATCTTCACGAACAACGGGTATCCAAAACATATCCTAAAGAAACTAATATACAATTATTCAATTTTCGATTTCAATTTTTCGAGCTTTTCTTCTGAAGATAATTACACAACGTAGTATCGCCTGATTCACACCCTTCGGTACAATTTAAAGCAGATAAGCGAAATATTCAGCCTATGAATCACCACACTCTTTTGAATCACTTCGGTATTTGTGACATCAGATCGCGTTGGGAACAGTTTTCTGGGAGGGGGAGTTGTAATTATCTTCAGAAAAAGAGCTCGAAAAATTAAAATTGATTTTCCCAGGTAAGTCAATCAATTTTTTAATTTTTCTTCGCTTTTCTTCTTCGATAATTACACAACGTAGATGTTTATAGAATTCAGCGATCTGATCTCTGATATAAGGCTAGATACCAAATGAGTCCCATAGAGTCATTAAATTATTTATTGTTTACCACACCACATTCATCATCATAATATATATAATTGCAGCAATAGATATATTATTCTATGTATTATATTCTAAATTCGTACTTATAATATTTGCATACATCTATGTTCACATTCATATACATACATATATATATATATATATATATATATATATATATATATATATATATATATATATATATCAGTGTGTCCCTAGACCAGTGGGACAGTTGAATATCTCTTGAACCAATAGGAATTTTCAAAATATTTCAAGTTCACATTATATCGCATTATGAGAGCTAACTTCAGGAATTACTATTTTTTATACGAGGGGCGCAAGAAGGGCTCACAAAATCGAACATCAATTTTTTCAAATAGAACACCCCATATATTTCAATATATCTGAACTCTCATTCCTTAAAGGTGATTATTGGTTTTTTATTTTTGAAAATCCGACAAGGCGTTGCCAAGTTATACCAGTGGTTCATGAAATGCAGGCATTTTTTTAGACAAACCCATTTTTTATCCTACGAAGAATTTCTGTAATCATTCGAGACTGTTGGTAGTCGGTAGCATATTCTATAATATGGAATACTCATCTCCATCGAGAGTTATACAGGGTGGTCAGAAATATTATATGATTTTCACGAAATTCAAACTTTCTTCACATCAATTTTTCGAAGAGTGCACCCTACAATATGAATTATTTTATAGCCCATTGGTGATTTGATTGCTTATGGCCAATGGTTTCGAAAGAGACATATGAATTTCATCATCAGCAAATGCAAATAAAAAAAATGCAGTAAAATATTTATTCATTCAACTGTCCTAAACAGAGTCTCAACAAGAAAAAAACTGTGTTAACAAATAATTAGGTACGATAATATAAATATAAATGTTCGAATTGTCTTCTGTTTGCTGCAAGGCACATTTCGAAATTTTTCATTACATGATTTCTTGTGATGTTCTCCAACATTTGCGGTGTTATACTTTGACAATCATTTACAATTCGATTTTGCAAATCCTCCACATTCAATAGTTGAGTAGTATACACCTCTGATTTAAGATACCCCCACAAAAAAAAGTTCAAGGGGGTCAAGTCTGACGAACGAGCCGGCCATTTTATTGGTCCGTTTGTTCCGAGCCATCGTTGAGGAAAAAGAAAGTTCAATTGGTCTGTCACGATCCCAGCATTATGAGGCGGCGCTCCATCCTGCTGGAAGTACATTTCTCTGAGGTTTCCAAGGGGAAACTCATCAAGATGATTACTGAACTCATTTCGAAGAAAACAAAGGTATCTCTCACTATTCAGAGTATCTTGATAAAAATATGGTATTATTCTTGAGAATTCCACACCAAAAATTCACTCCCCAAAAGTTTCTTGTAGGGACTCTTATGTAGTTAATTACACTAAAATACGTAGTTTGATGATTTTTTTGCATTTTCTGATGACAAAATTCACATGTCTCTTTCACAACCATTGACCATAAGCAATCAAATCACCAATGGGCTATAAAATAATTCATATTGTAGGGTGCACTATTTGAAAAATTGATGTGAAGAAAGTTTGAATTTCGTGAAAATCATATAATATTTCTGACCACCCTGTATAACTCTCGAAGGAGATGAGTATTTCATATTATAGAATATGCTACCGACTATCAACAGTCTCGAATGATTCCAGAAATTCTTCGTAGTATGAAAAATGGGTTTGTCTAAAAAAATGCCTGCATTTCATGAACCACTGGTATAACTTGGCAACGCCTTGTCGGATTTTCAAAAATAAAAAACCAATAATTACCTTTAAGGAATGAGAGTTCAGATATATTGAAATATATGGGGTGTTCCATTTGAAAAAATTGATGTTCGATTTTGTGAGCCTTTCTTGCGCCCCTCGTATAAAAAATAGTAATTCCTGAAGTTAGCTCTCATAATGCGATATAATGTGAACTTGAAATATTTTGAAAATTCCTATTGGTTCAAGAGATATTCAACTGTCCCACTGGTCTAGGGACACACTGTATATATATATATATATATATATATATATATATATATATATATAAGATATATATAAATATATATATATATATATATATATATATATATATATATATATATATATATATATATGATATAGATATATATAAATATATATATATATATATATATATATATATATATATATATATATATATATATATATATATATATATATATATATATATATATCATATATACATACACATATAATAGAAAAAAAATCAAATAGAAAAATTTTAATTATACCCAATAATTATAATTTGTGATAAATGTTGAGTTTGTAGTTTCATTCAGACATTTTTCAAATACCTAAAATAGCCTGAACAAAATCGTTTTGGTTGTTTACTAGAGGCAGATTATAAAATCTATGGAATACATCCGATGATTCTGTCCATCCAGCCGAGTTCCTTATAGTATCAATATTAATACCTGACCGCAAAGCGGCTGACGTTGCGGCATGTCGAGTGCTATACCCCGAAAAAATTCGTGTATCAATGCCGCTGGACATCAACACATTTTTCAACCATCGGCTTATTGTTTGCGGTGTCGCTTGACGGTTAGGTTTTTTGTGTGTAAGTATTAGATATTGGGTAGAGCCTCTAAGTGTTTGAGAAATTTTTGTATAATGTTTGATTAGTGATGCTACACACAGTTCAGGCCATTGTTCGAAATAAGGAAATGAAAAAAATAGGCTGGAGTCTATTTTTCCCCGAAGTCTTTATTCTATCTGATATTTTGATTTGGGTAGAATCCTTCAGAACAGAAATATTTTTCAAAGAAATTTTTGATATAGTTTGCACTCGGTGGCCCGTTGTTAACGCGAGAAGTATTACAAGCTTTCTTGAAAGTATTTCCAGACTGAGTACTTCTGGTGGATGAAGCCCTTTCAAATAATTAAGAACAGGCTGAGGGTCCCAGGTTGACTGATATTTCGGTTGGGGGGGCCGTATGTTATGAACCCCTTTCAAAAACCTTTTAATTATATTTCCATCCTTAGGTGCAGGTGGATTTATCAAGTTGAGAGCTGACCGGTATGTGTTAAGGGTAGAGTATGAAATATTTGAATCCATTTGTTCTTGAATAAACGTTAGGAAATGTACCAAATTAAACTCGAAAATATCCGCCCGTTTTCTGTCACAATAGGCCCACCACTTACGATAGCATACCTCGTATTGGTTCATGGTACCATCACTTATCGATGCTATCATTGTCGGAATGGAATTTTCTGGAATTCCCTTATTCACCATTGATCTCCAGATAATTTCGCGGCAACCAACGAAAGGCTCTGGTTGAGTGGGTGTGGTGTCTTGAAAGGAGTAAGTAATAAATTTACAAACCTGTGAAAAAGAGGAAACCACGGTTGGAATGGCCAATTTGGGACAACCACAATGCCCTCAGCTCTGTCGTTGATTATATTGTTTAATACTCTAGAGATCAAGCAAAAGGGTGGAAATGCGTAAAAAAATAAATTCCATTTCATTGTGAAAGCATCGATGTGACTTGAATTAGGATCGGGATCCCATGAAACGTATTTCTTGCATTTGGCATTCAATTTCGTGGCGAATAAGTCTATTTGCACTTCTCCAAATTTTTCACAAATTTTTCTGAATATGTTCACATTCAGCTCATATTCCGTTTCAATTGAAGTCGAGCGAGAAGCAAAGTCAGCTTGCGAGTTATCTTCAGATGGTATATAATAATACATAATAATACATTTTATTTATCTACCATACATTAACTTGTGAATATAGTACAGAGGTATACTATTTGTAGGTAAATAAAAGGAATCTGTTAGGCTATAATGCCAATTCTTCCACAGATCCCTGCTTAGAAACAAAATAAGCAGACAAAATGGTAAATAAAAGAAAAGAAAAATAATAAATCTTAAAAATTTCATACACAGTAATTTTAGTAAGTAGTATTAGTAGAAATATTTATGATTTGAGCAATAGGTATAATATCTATTATGGATTACTGTCTACCAAACAAATATCGTTTGTACCAAACTTTGAAGCCCTGTGATTTCAAAGAGTTACATGGTACATCCAGGACGTCGCCAAAAAGTGCAATGTTAATGATACAATTTTTCGGTTTTCACACCATTGCCAGATATCTCTAGCAATACTGTTTAATTTGGGGTGCTGAATACTGCCGTTTTTATTAATGCAAGCAATGGCTGTTTTGTTATCTACTCGAAGCAGAATTTTGCAAAAGTTGAGATTTTTCGTGAAAGATTTGAGTGCATAAAACGCAGCTAAAATTTCCAAGTAATTTATATGGTGAGAGGCCTCAGTTTCGGACCAAAATCCACAAGCTGTATTTCCGTCACAATATGCTCCCCACCCTGAATTGGAAGCGTCAGAAAATATTTCTAACAAGAAATCATCATTTCCATCGATTTTTTGATATGGAGATTTTATATTTTGTATCCACCAACGAATATCTAGGTTGAGATAAGATGGGAGTTCAATATTGTAGTTGTACGTTTTATATTTTCGTAGGGCCAGAAAATTTTCCCTTTCGAGGTATTTCATGTGACACCATCCGTAATCTATGGCTGGGCAAGCCGCAACTAGTTTACCAATCAGTTAGTACAACCATAATATTGAATAACGTGTCTTCTTCTGGAAGGCCACTGAGCTATTATATATGTCGTTTCTCTTCTCAACTGGTAAGGATAACGTCATATGCTGGGAATTATAAGTGAAACCCAAAAATGTAAGCTCTTGCTTTGGAATAAGAGTACTCTTTTTGATATTGATTAAAAACCCAAGACTAAGTAGTGTTTCGACTGTAATATTCACTGCAAGTTGGCATTTAGGTAGCGTTTAATCTATAACAAGAATATCATCGAAATATATGACAAACAGAATACCCTTATTTCTCAAAACAGTGACCACATGTTTCAAAATTTTTGTGAATATATACGGAGCAAGATTCAAACCAAAGGGTAAACATGTGAATTGAAATCTTTTTCCATCAAATTCAAAACGTAAGTATTTTCTGAATGAAGGGTGAATTGATATCAAATAGTAGGCATCTTTCATGACAATATTAGCTAGGAAGGAATTTTTTGTCAATAATTTCAGAACACTTCTATAGTCCTCAATTTTGAAATGGGGAGCGTCAATAAATTGGTTTAGAGATTTCAGATTCAAAATGAATCTCACTTTGCCATTCGGCTTTTTGATCAAGAAATATGTTGACGGCACCTATTTCAATGAGATTATTGATAACAACTTTTTCAATACAGCTTTAGGTTTGCTTTTGAAGGGTATATCGACCCCTCTTACCCAATCTAGAACTCGTGATTGACTAGTTGTCATCTCCCAGTTGCAGAGATAGTTAGCTAAACGACCAGCATAATGCCCGTTATTCACCTGATTTTCTAGTGTCGCCGTTTCGACAATGGCTTGTAGTGGTTCCTGTTCTCTGTCCATTCTTTCCTCGGCTCCTGTCGTTTCTTGACGTTTTGTTGAGGGCGCTTCCAGTTCAAATGATGACCCGCTGAATGACCTGAAGGACCTGGACGACTCTCAGGGACAGTATGAAACTTGGGCACCGAAGGTGGTATGGGCTTAACGAAGGGTTTCGCTTTGAGTTCCAGACTAGTCTTTTTTGCTGTTTGACTCGCTTTCAGCTCCGTTACAAAATTCTTTCCCAACAGAAACTCATCTGTTACACTAGAATCGATAAGTTTTCTAGAAGAATAGTTCACGAAGGGCATGATATTATATTTCCGATGAGTTGAAATGGCTTGATAGATGTTGGATATCAACTGTGAGACATCGACTAAAGTGGTGAGTGCATCCTTATTATCATCATCAACTTTCAACAGTTTGTTTATTTCGCCCCCTAAGGCAGTTAAAGCATGCCCAGTTTGATCCTGAAGGTTGCTCATGAATTTATCTTGTCTCAGGGCTTTTTGATCCAAGCAAGAGGTTATCTCAGGCCCTAAAATCGGCGTCTTCAATAAAAGACAGTTCTCGAATAATGGATATTTTTCCATAACTTCTTTCTGAACACCATTTTGGAGATAAGTACCCCATCGTACCACCAGCTCTTCGTGTAACGGTTCTTCTGTACCTTTAAGTGGTTTTGGTTTCGCCCCCAAAAACTCAAAATCTCTTCCTGGTTCATTTTCGGATTCTAAATTTTCCGGTGGGCTATGTACCTCTGCTTGAGTTTGTATGAGTATTGGATCATCCGTTCCAGATAACGCTGGAAGAACATTAACATATTTAGTATAACGACTAAATATTATTATCAAGTTTGAGGGAGAGTATGACAACTACCAACTACCCTGTATATTTGGTATATACCAAACAAACCAGAAACTGAGGATTGCATAACCTTCATCTTTCTGTATACATGTAACACTGTTATAGAATTGTGAGAGATAACCCAAACACTGCTCAAACAGAAAGGAAGAAAAAAAAACTTACTTTTGTCTTTTTCAGTATTATCCTGGTCACTTCCTTCGACTTCTGAGGAATATTCACTGGATGACGACAAAGCAATACGATTTTGGATGTGTCGCAATTCTTTCAAAATTGTTTCGTACCTCATTTTTTTCTTCACTCGATCACTTGATATTTCGCGACGTCTTTTTGGCATTTTGAATAACTTGTAACACTTCCGATACGATTTCGATACGTACACGACGGGTACAAATAGCAAAGTGATTCAAAAGAGTGTGGTGATTCATAGGCTGAATATTTCGCTTATCTGCTTTAAATTGTACCGACGGGTGTGAATCAGGCGATACTACGTTGTGTAATTATCGAAGAAGAAAAGCGAAGAAAAATTCTAATTTCTATGACGGACCAACTGAAGATTGCAACATACAGTTCAAATACAAATCAATACCTTTTGTAGACAAATCATCCCACCAAATCACAAATATTTTCAATGATTCTCCACAGATAAAAATAGCCAGATACAACACCACAAAAATTTTGGATCTCTTTTCAAAAGTCACAGACAAAACACCTGTCCCACTTAACAGCAACGTTATATATGAAATTCCGTGTGGTGGATGTAACCAATGTTATGTGGGACAGACCTCGCAGTGACTCAAACAAAGAATAGCCCTCCACAAGAGCGGTGCCCGGCTAGGGAAAAACTCTTGTGCAGCAGTCGACCACTCCCAAGAAACCGGCCATCAGTTCCATTATTTAAATGTAAAAATCATAGACAGAGTCAGTAACCAGTAAACCAGGTTGTTCCTTGAAATGTACCACATTAACAAAAAACCAAATACAGTCAATTATAAAACCGATGCAGGTCAGTTAAGCAACATTCATTGCAATATTTTGAATTCTATTTAATCTCTTTTGTAATATTTGAAAAAAAGGACAGACATGTGCTTACTTATGAAAACCCTTAGATTAGCGTTTATTACATCATTGCCTGGGGCAGCTGAGGGACTCCTATAAACATGAATTTTGCCTAGCTGATTCAGTTTAAGTGAGGCAGTAACTATGAGAGCATGGATAGTTTTATTCAGTTTCCCAAGGCAATGAACACACCAGTTATATTAATTCTATGATTGTAAGTGGATCTGTTATTTTCGATTTGATTTTGTACAATTTTGTCATATTCTTTGTAGATTTTCTCCTGATGAAGCTAATAAACATTAGCGAAATATTGAGATCAAGAACAAATATTAAATATCGCAAACCTGAGAACTTCCAAATCTAGTTTATAAAGTACGGTCGAGAATACATCACAAATATATATATATATATATATATATATATATATATATATATATATATATATATATATATAATAATTGTAATAATTCGGTTTTTCGATTTTTCCGTAGTATCTATTAGCGACATTCCAAAAAGTAACTGAAATTGTACAGTCCAAATATCCTCGTTTGTTAAGGCTTTTATCCTCTAAGACGGTCTATTAAATAGTAGTTGGTTCGAGTCACACGAAAACCGATTTTAACTATTCATTTTTGGAATTTCCGGAGTAAGTCTTCGGCAACAATTGAATATTGAATTTAGAGAATCTATTTCCTTTGAGGTTTTCATACATTTCGAAAAAAATAAACTATCTATATATAAAATCGATTAATAATATGATACTTGAAAGAGAGTTCTGAAGTATCTATCTGGTCGAAGAAAAATTAGCTATTTCACTCGAATGTATATTGGCCATCTCGCCCTCGGACGTTTGATAAGTAGCCTACGGCACTCTTGCTCAAACTTCGTCCTCGTCCTTCGACTACTACTTCTGAGTGCAACTGGCGGATACTAGATTCGCACATGCGCACAAATTTCAAACATTTTAAATTCATAGCGAGGGCTGCCGTCTTGGATACATTTCAACTTTTTGGTTAAATTTTTCTCGATTGAAGTTTTTTATGTTTTGAGAATATACTTGCTCTCTGAGAAAGGAAGAGGATGGAATAAAAAGTTTTTTTCACAGAAATTGAGAATCTGATACTGCTATTGGTATTCTAAGAGTGCCACTTATTGAATATTCGTTTTCAATTTTCCAATGTTTTATAGAAATTTGCGGAAGTCTCAAGTTCCTCTCGATGTAGTTCCTTCACAGAAAATGAATGTTTCGTCAGAAATCTTGGAACATTATTGAAAAAATCACGATGCAGATGTGGTGCCTTCATATAAATAAAGATCAAAATCAAATTATAGACCGTTTCATAGTTTGATGAATAGTTTTAACTAGAGTGGGAGAAGTTCAGTGAACTGAAACCCAAACGAGAGGATGAATTCCAAAACATACTTCCGGAAAAATTTTCATAAATATATTATATTCAGATAGTTTGCTACCAATGAAACCACATCATTTAGAGATGTTGCTTAACTATCCAACATTTTCATTAATTTATTGCACTCCATTATCGGAATTCGGGTCTGTTGATTAGATTACTCTTATTTGTTGTTTTCACTTGTTTAATTGATTCAGATGTGAGCAGGATACGATTCAAGAATAGTTGTTTATTATACAAGGGAAAAAAGTATTAGATTTTTGCTCAAGGTTGTGTTGTCTCGACGCGAAACGGAGGGAGACAAGAAACCGAGAGCTAAAATGTAATATTTTACCCGTGTATAATACACAATTTTTTCTGTGAAGGGAAAACGACGATTTAATATTGAAAAGTACACAATTTCAACACAAAAAAATTTGACTGTTGTACTGAATAGTTCAAGGAACATATCATTCATGCAATGCACATTTGATAATTGTACTTTTGATATGAAGGAAATGTAACTTTTGCTTGAGAAAATATTCTATAAAAAATCAAATTCCTACGTTTTCGCTATGACAAACCTTTTCCAATATCATAATTTTTAACAACAGGTATTTGCAGTTTCTCTAGTAAATGTACACCGGATTTCTAACTAGAAACGCCCTCCACGGTATGTCTTGCAACCAGCAGAAAAATAATTTTCAAGGTAAACTAATCTAAGGATTGATATGAACAATAATGATAGGCAATGCAAAATAACAACATAACCTGAAAAACGTTTGCAAGCATCGTCAACGATTTGCATTGCATCGGTGATGTTGATGTTGAGTAACGAAATTGTTGTTTCAAAATTGATTTTTTCCTTGTCTCCAGGAGAATTGATGATTGAAATTCTCGTCAAACTGAAATGAGAGGGCATGTCACCATAACGGACGGCGAAAGGCAACATTGCACTAATCTCTATTTGCTCCTTAACTCGCTCGCGGAAATTGACCTTTTGACGTAACGGTCTCAAAATATCCGAATTCCATTGATTCATGACTCCATTATCAATTACGAACAACGATGGGACAAACCTGTAATCAATTTAAATTTTCTTCCGATGAACGAATAAAAAGAGTCCATGAAACGAGCTCTTTGGTATAGGCAGGAAGGTTTCTCGCGGAACTGTTTGTTCTCTGAGAAAGACCTCGCCTGCCTCACTAGTGTCTTTTTGCATTTACTGGCTTTCGTTTCCTCTCAAGACAATGCTGACAACCCTCGACTCAATGTGTGATGAGATCTTCGCAGTTTTGCGGCAGTTTTTCGCAATGCTTGTGTAAATGGTTTATGAGCCGCTAAGTAGTCCATTACACATTGGATACGAGACGCATGTTGTCATACCGACTTGATGGCAGCCTCCATCTGAGCGCCTGAACAGATTCATATACGTCACAGTTGATTTGCCCAGAAATCACCCTTTCCTGTAAGGACACTACGAACCTTCGCATCCACTCGGGCCAGTTGTTCTGGCCTAGGGGGCTTCACTTCGTGAGTCCCGATGTCCTGAGTTCTTGGTGCTTCCAGGAGCACCCTTTCCTCCGCCAATCGCACAAGTAGAATTCCTACCGCCTGCTCAACCGGCCTGGTTTTAGCGCGCACATAGCCTTGGCCACGAAGATGGGATACATAATCCCCCAGGTTCTGGACGGAGAAGGCGTCATGCTCCGGGTGTTCCACGCACCACAAGGTATTCATTCTTGCCTTGTACCCCTATCGGGCTGGCTCACTACTTTCGTAGCACCGTTGTCTATTATAATTGCCAGAGTTGTCATGGGACTGTCCATCAGTTTCGCCCCCACCACCTTGCCCTTGACCCCTATCCGAATGGGGTCGATTGTGAGAGCTCTGTCCTCTAGTATTTGGAACCACAGATAGGGACCTGCGTGGTGTTTAGCCTAAGGAGCTCAAGGACTGGAAAGTGAGGAAACTTTTCTCTTTCCGATGCATATTAGCTGCCGTTCGATTTTGCATCCTGGGCTCAGGAAAGTGGTGGCGCTACTCACCACAGACCAATCAGATGTTGTCTAGCCTTCCCTGCTCATTTATTTTTATCATGATTATAATTACTACTTCACGTCACCAATGAAAACACACATAGTTTCATGAAGAAGGAAATGCTTACCTCAATTTCACCTAGCAAAAGTAAATACACTAATGTCTATAGAGTGGGGAACGCGGCTCTATGATAACAAATATTCACAAGTTTCAATATTTGTTTGCTTTGTGTTGAAATAATTCTTACGAAAATGTGTTGAAATGAATTATGGCATCATCAAATATTTTGCAAATGAATTGTGAAATCGATCCATCGTTGAACATTTCAAGTTTAGGCACATTTTTTCTTGCACCAAAATTACTATCTGTGTAAATTTCAGAGTATTGTCCAGGCCATCTACTAATTCATGGTTTGATTTCACTCAAAAGTCTGCAGATTAGTTGCATGATACGGAGAGTCAATGGTTATGTAGTGTCTTCAGAATGCATTCAGTATCAGGCAATCAATCTCAAACAATTTTTTGCTAGTGATAAAATCAGAAGACATATTTTCAGTAGCGTCAGATACGTTCAATTGATGAGAATAACGGAGGCCAATTGAATCGATATTCATGCACCGACCTTTGTAGGACACCCGATTTAGTACAGCTCCTTTTAGAGATTGGGGAAAAAGACTGATATCTATTTGTCGAATGACATTCGAAAAGTCGAATATTTTACTGAAAAATGGCGTTGAAATGTAGTTGAGTCACAAGACAGTATAAATAACGTATTAAATACTTCTCTACATATAGGTTGGTCTCGAGTGCTTGAGTTCCGTGAGTGTTACCAAAAACTTATCTTTCCGTTGGTTCGAACATGACGATCTTTCTTCAATTCGAATGATATAGTTGAGAAATGAGTTAGAGACTTTATGGTTCAGTTATTAGTTGGCTGTAATATTCGGAGTATACACTGTACTAAATATGATTGGTTTCTATGCCAAGACACGAGCTCTTTCAGTGTTTGTATGAATCGTAAAAACTCAAAATTCAAAGTTATTATTGATTAACTGAAAACGCATTGAGAGTAATTACTTTCTTCTTACGCACTTCCATGCATTTGGTGGAAATCAGCGAGCCTTCGACAATTTTGAAGAAAACAGGATTCTGACAATTCCTTTTGAAGCAACAGCCAAACTATGAGTTATCCTAAGATATGTTGATGGATCTTGTTTATAACTGATGTGGGATAAAGGGAAAAGGGAATGAAAATTAACATTCAACAACTTCCTCACACAAGCATATGAGAGATAATTTTCAGGAGATATTCCGTTGGTCCTTTCATCTCTCAATCGAATAACATAAGAAGTAAAAATCTTCTATGAAAGTAACATCAAAACATTTGATATACACTTCGTATATATCATTCTAGGTGTCTGATTCATTGACGAAAAGGAAGAAAGAGTTCATCTAAAACAGCTACCCCTGTACTTATATGGTGCTGAACAAAATAGAAGTCTTTTTTTCTCATTCAAATCCATACAATAAAGCAGAAAAAAAAAGGAGTTCGTAGAAAAATCTCACTCGTGAAGATAATATTCAATTCAAGTCCAGACAAGACCTTGTTTCGCTAGTAGAAAATTATCTGTTGAGCTAGCTCCTAAAAATTGTTCTAAAATTGTTCGTTTCCGTTAACCAGCTGACGAACGTCAACCCTCAGAAGTCGAAACTTGTGCGAGCAATGGATCAACGAGGCCTTACCTTTTAACGTGCGATTACCCAGCACGGTGGCCCGGCGAGGATTCGAACCCCGGCCTTCCGCTTGATAGGCAGATATGCTAACCACTACACTACCGAGACCACGGTAGTGGTCATTGGTCATATGGATAATTATGCATCATTTTCAATAGATACACCAAATATTTTCGAAAAAATCAATATGAAGCTAATCTGCTCTAGATCAATCGACTGTGTTTTGATTTGCTGTACTTCACTTGATTGCAGTAGTGACAACAGTGTTCAGAATATATTGTACATTGTTATTATGGATGGAGAAACAGCCAGTCATCTGTACAAAAACAACTCGTGATAACTCATCTACCATACAGTGCGTTTTTTTGCCGTAAAACTCATAATCAGAATTGCCTGGAAAGTTTCAAAAAACTTTTCGTTTACTGATACCCAAGAAATCTTTTATAAATGCACAGATTGCAGACACCTCAAGGTTGGTGATACGAATACCATTTGAACTTACTCAAATAATCAAATACCTGGAGGCAGTAGTCAGAATCCTGTAGGAAGACCTGGAAACTGTAAAGGAACACATAAATCCTACATGCATAGAAACGATCGTCAACGAGTTATCCTAGAGACAGTGGAATGACAAAAAATCAGACATTATTGAGAAAGAACTTCGAAATCATTGAGGTTATTTCTCCTCCGCTGAATACTGGGAGAATAAACCTTCAGGATAGATAAAAGTGGCGGTGTCAATAATTCTGTACTGAGAGTTATGGATAGCAGGTAGAAAGTTAAAGTTACCTATCCTGAGAAATATACGAAAAATGAAATCGCTCAATATCAATCTACAGATCAGCACCGATAAAACAAATATGTAAAGGAAATATTTGAAATGGAAGCCCGGTTGGTTGAATGTCATTAACATTCTAACTTAGCTGTGTCAATAAAGTAAAATTCAAAATAGCTCTTGTGAACATGCGATCCCTGAACGAATCTTTTGATGGGATCAATCAATATATAAGAATTGTTTTTATCACTTAGTGTAAAGGAAACTGCGTTAAAGCATGATTCACCTAATATTTTTGTAACTTTTCCTAATTATAACATAATACGATTGGATAGCGATGATAGAGGAGGAGAGGAATGGTGGTGAAAAGCATTTACGAATACGAAATATCGAAGAATATTCAGTTATATTCCTCTGTATTGGGGAAGTGAAGCATATATTCAATAAATCATTGATTCATGGTTTATTTGCTGATATCTGGAAGATGGCAGATGATTTTTCCATTACAAAAAAAATCCTTATCTGCATTGAACGATTTGAAAAAATAATTTTGAATCAAATCAATACTTTCCTGGATAGCAACAGAATACTTTCCGATATGCAATCGGAATTCCAATGAAAACATGGAACCCCATACAGCTTTATTGATGGTGATTGATGGTATAGGGAGAGCAAGCAATAGATCTGGGCTCCTCAATCTCTTTCAAGGACTGTACCTCTCAATGGAGAATATAGATTTTGCGTACCCCCTTATGATTGTGGGGGTTTATGTCGGGGGTTTCAGTTGAATTGATAAGGATGAGCTTGCTGCAGCCTATTCCTACGAAGAAGTTAGATAGACCTTTTGCACCCATTGGTTCCAAGTAACTCGAGCACACAAGTGTTCAATTATATTTCATTAGAATCATATGACCATGAATGAAAATGGCTTGATTTTTCATGAATCTGCCCCGCCTACCCTGTGTGCTAGTATTTCACGAGTATGAGATGACCAATGACTCAAGTCCTGATATCAAACAAGCGTTCACTTTTTGTCTATTCATGAAATCAGAAACGTCTGTTATAATTTATTCCGTACATTGTTGATAATTTGATTTTCATTTTATGCAAACAATTGCACAAGAAGTACATATTATGCATTTATTTTGTACAGTCATAACTTAAACTGATATTCTCATTTATTTATGTATAGATATGTCACGAGTTTTTGAGAAGAATACTCTATCAATTTGTATAAATAGCAATTCGTAGTCACTGTTCATATCATACTGTAACAAGAATGTCTCGCTTAGCACTAGTTCTCTTCATTATTGTAGTTCCACTCGTACATGGGGGGAAGTGGAGAACCAACATTTACGAAGGGGATTGTAACAACTTGGGATCACCAGCTTACTCCGACACAGTTACTGCAACTGGCGCTTTGTTCCAGACCCAATACAAAACGGTGAGGATTCCAAATATTTATCTGTATAGAAAATATCCATTGGCACAAAATGAGTTGAATTTTCAAAACAAGAATAATGAATATTCCAACTCAATCACCGATGCCCGAAACGGCACTCAGGGAGTAAATGCTCCAACCACTCGTTAGATGAACGAATCTGTTTTTTCAGTTCGATCAGATCTGCAGCAGCTTTGCAGAAGCAAAGCGATTCGCTTAAAATGTGACTGTCTTGATGTCATACAAAAACAAAGAAAAACCAAGTAGATATTTCCTTTGAGTGTGGACATGCTTTAGGTTGTGCCCGAAATTTTTTGATACATCTTCAAAGCTTTGATTTTTTATTTTAGTATTATCATTTTTTTCATTTACAATATCATGACCTTCCAACAGAGCGTGTTCAGCAACCGCCGATTTTTTTGGGTTATGTATTGATATTATCTTATGTATTGATCTTCATGGTACGAAAAAATGAAACTTGGAATGTTCATGAAATTTTTGTAACTGCCTACCTCTACCAAATTTTTATCTTTTTTCCATATACACTTTACGACCTTCTCCGGATGCTCCCCTAAAAACTTGATAAGGTGCCCTCGGTCAACGGCATTTGTTCTCATTCTCCTCCGTCCAATATTTTTTTATATAAAATCAATAACTAACTCATCGATTGCTTTTTTCGGCTCATATTAATTTTGAATAGCAATCTCAAGTACTCATACGTGTGAATTAATTAAAAGTAGAGGGAAGTTGAAAAAGTAAAAAAATCACATTTCGTTATTTTCAGGTATTTTTCTTATGTTAGAAAAGAAAGGCGCTATCGCTTCTGAGATAATTGATTTTTTTTAGTGTTACTCATAATTTGTAATCTTCAATTTCTCTAAAGTTATTGTTTTGAATATTGTTTCGATTTGTCGTATTGGGAATATATTCATTATTACAGTTTCTTCACGATATATTTCAATTTTTTTGTGGATGTTTTTTTTGTATTCCATACCTTTTATACAATTTTTATTCTTCTGTAAAAGTTATAAAATGAAACTAACACGAAATGCATTATGCATTTTGTCCACGACTATTGTATAAAATAATCATAATGCATAATGTTTCTTCAATAATTACGATATCCATCATTCACTAGTGATTGAAGGATATCGTAATTCTTGAAAAAAACACAATCATCATGAATATTTCTGTTGATTTTTTTGATAACATTGATATTTCTTAGGTATTCGAGCAGACTGTTATAAATTTTGATTTTGGTGAAGTATAACGATTTTCTTTCCAATTTACTTTCAAAATGTGTGATTTATACAATAGTCATGGACGAAGAATAATATTCTACTTGCGTATGATAGCTATAATTTTCTCGGTGATTTGGGCTTCACCTCGTGAATAATGCGAATGTCTTAGTCTTAAAATATTCACTCAGATATTTTATAATCAACTATTGAATACTGATAATTTTAGGTTTTGCTTTCTAGGAAAGATTATTGAAAATTATTTGTGGATATTTCTTCCACAATTAATCTTATGGGATTTTTTCAAATCACATGAGAGACTACTGTGTATATAGTACCCTCACGGATTTCAAATGAAAACAGTCCCATACCTCTGTTGGCGAAAAAGTATGAAACAACAGTTGAGATTGCTGAAAAATCGAAAAACATCGCATAAAATATGCGATAATTTCACTGCTTTTTCATATAGTCCTACACATCCCCTGTTTGAAGGAACAATCACCAATCGGGAGACTTATTATAAGAGAAATCTGAAGAAAAAATTTTTGTTATTTTTTTATGGCGTTGACCGGTCCTAGACATGACAGCAGGACCATTTTGTGTTCTCCTTTGAATGAAATATCTAATTATAAGTATTACTTTTAGGAGCCCTATCAGTATAGGTTTTGTGTCGTGGTCTCTTAGACTAAAATGTAAAAATTGTTTCAGGAATTGTCCCAAAAAGATCTAAACTGCTATCAATTTTCGACCAGTTGAATATTTCAAACAACATTTCCAAACACAGGAACTTCTGACCCGTTTCCCCAAAACTGCCGCGCTGTATATGTTCCCATCCGACAGTGTGTGTTTGCTCATCGACCTGTGTGTTTACTTTTAGCGTGTGAGAAGTACTTCGTATCATCTTACATCCTTCGATAGCTTCCGATCGAAAAGATGCAGTACACTTCGCCGGTAAAGCTTTCTCGTAGAAATATCAGCAACGCTCGATATTGCTACTACCAGGCAGATTATTGTGATATTGGACATCACCACAGATCCCAAAGGATTCTGTGAGCTCCATTCAGAGAGAATTGAACAATTTTTCCTAGTTCTGTATTTTATTATATAAAACGACTAGATGTAATGTGTTACAAACTCAATAACATGCCTCAGTAGCAGCATGGTTATTCGTGGACCCATCAGCCATGAAACGTGGCATAGTCATATCCCAATATTACATAGAGGAATATACTCGGAGAAAGACAATTTTTTTCTTTGATAAAATCTCTCCTTCTCCAAGTATATCGATACTTGCACACAGTTTGACAATTTCCACTAATAGAGGAATCCCTTTTTTCTATTGGGGACTTTCCGGCCTCTTATTGATATTATACACCAATGATAACATTTCCACTTAATGATAGAGCATAAAATAAACTTCTGAAAGTCGATAGTCCATTTTTCACAGCTGAAGTTAACGGTGCTGCTGGAAAAGTATTCCATTCATTCATGAAACATGCAGAAATTTTATGAATATTCGTGATATGTTTTTGGCAATGCAAAAACTCTTCTTATGTGTATTTTGTAAGATGATGTTTTCTTCCAATAAGCCGCTTGGACGCATTTTTTCAGCAAGTTCATCCATCTTTCTGTTTAGCCAGAATCAGTTTTGAGGTCATCGTATCTTCTCCTCTCATTACAGATAATAGATTTTCAGCCTGTTTCCTTTCAGTCCAATGTAACTGACTGAGGACAGCGCTACCCTCAAGTTCATATTCAGCTAAGGAAAAATGACAGAAAATTGGTTGTATCTGCTTCAACTCCTATGGAAATGATAATATTCACACAAAAATGAAAGTAGATACTACGGAAAAATATAAAGAATATCTGTGGGAACAGTAATGTACGGCATTACATACAGTCCTCCGAAACGAGGATTTTTCGTTACTTTTAGGTTCAGTATTTTTTTTGAGCCACTTTGTTCTCAGCTTTTTTCAGTCGGAAACCTTTGGCCATACTTTCTCGTAGAAAACAATACCACAAACGCAATTTGAGGCATCGTCGAAATAAAAATTCGAAAAATCAAAATTTCTGGGGTGAGAAGCAAGTTTTGAGGGAATTTTCGGCTTTTTCTCCTACAAGTCATTGCAAAACGAATACAAAACTTTTTTTTTGATATTTTATTTAACTTCGGCCTTTTTCCGCTACCAATGCCAATCACCGACGTCGGTGAGCACACTTTCCCCAACCGGAAATTTTGCCAAACCCAACCAGAGGTAGGGAACTTTCACGACCCAACATCCAAGGACTCGGGACCGCCGGCTTTACGTCCCCTCCGAAGGACGGCAATATCCTCGACATATCTTGTGCTTATTTATATATTGCCTGCAAGCTATGATATGCCATTCTGCTGTATTTTTGTGGGTTCTCGACGCGGTCTTTTCCTGCAGGAGGTCACCCATCCAAGTACTAACCGCGCTCGGCGCTGCTTAACTTCAGATATCGAATGACTGTCAGTCAACCTGAGGAGCTGGGCCGTGCCCAACCCACAACTTTCATAAAGAAAGTAACATCAGATGTTCAGCAAACACTATCAGTTGATATTTGTTTTATATCATTCATAGACGTTCGATTCATTCACAAGACGAGAGTCTATCTTAAAAAGTTCCTTCCATATAGACAGGAAAGTAGCTGTTTCAGATATTTTTTTTTCCCTTTTTTTGTGTATTAATTGAATGTTCTCATATTTTCATTTATCGATGACTCGATTTGATGCTGTTTACACTGTTGATCAAAATATATAGAAACTACAAACACAAATCCCGACCTGGTGGAATAAATTTTATCTACATCCGTATTCTAATAATACAATTATATGCCCATAACCCATTTTATAATGAAATCCATTACGATACAGATTTTTCATAACGATACAGACTTCCAACCAATAGAAACCCATTATTTTTCAATCAAGCATGATGTGTATACTCTGCATTTGACGTTTGTCAAGTCAAATTCGGTATAGGTATTGAATTTCTGAAGAATATAGCCAAACTTCGATAATCATAACAAAATGTCTGATACCAGCGATATGGGAGAATCACCTTCGACACCTTCACCGGCAGAAACACATTTACAATGAAATTTTCTGAGCTCTCCGTAACCGAGCGGTCCAAGGCGCTGAGATTACATTAGTTAGTTAGACTAGTTGAAAGAAACATGGGTTCAATTCCGGCCTCGACTAACCTTTTTTTTTTAATTTTTGATCTTCTCTTCATTTCTCATCGTTTTATTTCTCGAAGTAATACCATTAATTACAGTTTTGTAGAATTTTCCAAAGAAATGCGTTTAATTAGTATCATTGTGTTCAATACAAATATAAATATAATATTTGAGGTTCTTTCCTATTTATCGGATCTAGATAAAATAGTGTATGCAACTCTCATGTAATGGTTATTAATATACTCGCATAAACCATACGAAACTAACTTTCGGCTCGTTTTGTATCCCGGTTAATGCTCCTGTATCATTAACCATCATTACATGATCGATGCATAATATACTAATATACTATATTATTATATCTACTTGATTGATGGGGTCTGACAGAGATGCAAATCATGATATTGTCAGTATCTCTACATTTCAGTTATATTATTATTTTCAGTTATTTTTTATTTTTTATAATTCAGATGCCTGTTGATTGAGTTATTAATTTATTCCAGATGGCATACAGGATGCACAAACCGATCAAGTGCATAGCAGTGGTTGATCAGTGGAAAGACGGCACCGGTGGATGGGCCAGAATTAATGGGGGAGGTGTCAACCAAAACGACGTGAAAATCGATTTCCAGTCTCGATATCATAGAGGAATGTCATTCGTTGTGAAAATTTACGTAATTTAGCACAATATTATGAATTGGATTCCATATTGTTCATGATGATATCATTTTAATATTTGTGAAAAATTCAAAATTCATGAATTATATTATGCCAGAAGATTGATGACGGTTAATGTTCGATAACGAGGGAATATAATGTATGTTATATATATAATTACTGGAACTTCCGGTTGAACCTCGTCTGGAATCGTTCTGCTGTCGACGTTTCGGCTCCTGCTTCGTCGACAGAAGAACGATTTCAGACGCGGTTCAACCGGAAGTTCCAGTAATCACATATCCGACCACGGAAACCTATGTTATCACATTCATCGTTCCGCACAAAAAGCTTTACAGACCTACAAAGCATTCTCATTGAAAATTCATATCCTTACCGTCTTAATTTAAACTTAACAATTTTGAACGTTTCAACATTTTCTACGCAATCCTTGCCAGGATTGCGATCCCACATATATTCTTCTCATAAAACCGACTGCAACTGCAAGAAAATCACTTGTGCTCTAGCAGGCCATGTGGTTAAAACCAAGCACACAATGAATTTCCAGCAACTAAAGTCGTGTGTACATAAAACAATGATTACAAAAGAATATTCAAAGAGTTGATTTTTTATCAATAATCATCAGAACAGTATGAACAAAAGAATCGATTTAAATAACCTCAGCATCATTAATAGTATATTTTGAAATTAGAACAAGATGATTTTTCTCAATTCATGATGAAAATTCCCTATAAACATTTTACATTTTCAAATTTCCCACAAATTGTCAAGTTTGTATCACAATTTTTGATCTTTTCCTTCCATAAAATCCACTAAATTCATCAGTGCACGCGTAGTTCATTCTCATTGGTCTTTCTCAATACTCACCTAATTCTCATTGTTCGATTAGAAAGCTGACTAACACTGATTAGTTCAGAGACAAAACCAATAGACCGCGGGCATGTGACGTCACACGCATCAGCCTGCTGGACAAACAAATCGTATTTCCATACATAACAATGGTAATTTAATGAGATTATAATTTCAATTCTGAGATACAAAATTCATGAATATACCGTTGCCTATTTCAACTCATCAGTACTTGAATCTGCTCTTCTAGTTGCTTGAATCCACAATTCACGTCTCTTAACAGCAAGAGGATCGATATTCTTTCTATTGTCGAAAATAGAAAGGAATCGATGGATTGAAACTTCACAATCACTCAAAATTAAGTTATTACCGAGAGAAAATATTTTGAAATATGACACAAATGCACAAAAAGCCTCTTTAGATCGGTTTGTTTGTCCAGCAGACTGGATTTACAACTGTCAGATTTACTGTCGTCTGGCAGATATGCCCGCGGTCTATAGCATTTCAATATTTCCTTCAATATCAACAACAACATTATTGATTTTCAGCACGTTATATCAATCAACAACATCATCAAACACGTTGCTTCTTTCACAAGTTTTTAAAATTTTTCAGTGTTGAACGAGTGTGTAGTGTCAAACTTCGGACTTGAGTTTTTTTTTTGTTCTAAAATTGTTATAAAATTCTTCATTGGTTGAGAGTGCGAGAGTAAAAGTTGATGTAACGATTGCTACTCATTGGCTTCCTGTACCACTTGGTTTTCAAGTTGTTATCATTATCTTGGTGAACCCTCCTATCAAAGAAGGGAATACTGTTGTTTACTTCATATTCAACTGTAAATGTGATGCTATGGTCTTGTTCGTTGAAGACCTGTAATAGATACTCTACTTTTTCCTTATGTTACAATGAGTATCTTTTAATAAAAGGAATATATGAGATTCGTCGAACACTCCCCAACGAAGCCATCACGTACGTATAGTTTACATGGATAAGAAAGATGATGAAGCCCATAGGCGTGCCAAATATTTGTTCGAAATATGAATTTTCAAAAACTAAATAGTTGGAATCGTAAATGAATGTGGAAATTTCAATGAAGGAACCAAGGTCAATTATTGTACAATGTCTCACAAGGGTGTCCCATTTCTGGGTTGAACTTGAGATAGATCACTAATTCCAAGGAAAGTTGGTGGAATGTGATACAACGTCAGAGCTAATATTCAGGAGGTAAGTGAAAATCATTAGTGAAATCGGTAAAAGTGAAAGAATAAGAAAAGGGATCTGTGTTGTATGCATTAGTAAAATTTGAATGAGGAAGGAGGCTAGTTTATTATTAGGAAAATTAGTGGACGCATTGCAACTGCCACTGGATTATTGAACCTCAAGGTAATAGGTATTCTTGGATGTATTTGGTTGTCAATTGTGAGTTTTGCAATTGGATTGTTTTTTTGTAATATTTTCCATCGTTGAGTAGTACATGAATTTTATTGATGTAGTCCTCCTCGTACATCAGGAGAGTTACATTGCCTTTGTCACTACGCACACTGTACAATTCGGGATGTTCTTTCACGAAATTTTTGTGTCTATTGAGATCATCAGCTGAGTAATGCATTGAAAAATTATTTTTATGTTGAACATTGGTGATTATATTTGTGAATTTTGAGCGGAAATCTTTATTTAATCCTTTGATAACCAGTTACAAATCTGCAATGAGAGATGTGAAGGACAAATGCTGGATTTTGGACCCAATGAACCTAGGAGTATCATTATTTTGTGGTGGTTGGAGTCTTCCTCTGTTGAATTTTCGAGTGAGCTCACTGCTCATTCCTTATTTTAGCTTATTTATTTTAAAAAAGCCCTGCCTTGAATATGTAAATCCAACTTTCTTATTTTGTTTTTTACTTCAATCTTCTTTTTTTATAAACCCACCCTCAGATGAAAATTTGGACAAATGACATATGATAAGAAATTGAAAAGAATGAACACTTCTGAAGTATGATAGATATAACCACTATTTGGCTGCTGCTTATGAGAACATTGATCCAATTGACCGAGCTCAGAGCGGGGTTGCAGTCAGAATTGTTGGAACTATTTCAGAGAAGACTCCTTGTTCCTATCAAGCTTCTGCGAGTTTTTTTCTACCTTCATCAGGACAACTGTAATATATATTGAGATAAAATATGATTGTATGAACGAAAACATAAACAACTTATAAACGTGAGGTTGAAATTGGAATTTCTAACATGAACCATTCTGAAGCGAAATGTGGAAAATGATTGACAGTGACAAATTTTGCTTTTCAATTTTTTCTCAAGAAGAAAAATTTTGATTACAGAGTGATGTTAATGTCGTATTTTGATAAGCTCCTCCAGAGACAAAATGATTCATACCTACGTGAAGTTAACTGTTTTTGCTTCTGTAGTGTTTAGTATCTCTTCTGATGTATTATACTGTTCACTTTCAACTGTAATTGTGATGTAAATGTTGTTTCTTCTTCAGTGAACGAATGTTATCATCAAATATTATCATTATCAAAATCGCACAGATAATTACGTAGATATCATCTGTACTGAGGATCTTTGGAAAAATTAATTAGCTTTCTGAAGAGAACGAAGTTTTTAGGCCTTTTCTTCTCATCCGAATCGAGAAGGGGATTACAACACTCTTATGGAAGTATTAAGTAACATTTGTGAAATTACGACAATTCTCGGTCGACAGGCCCACAAAAGATGTTTATTTTATGTAATATTTCTTTAATTAGTGTTGGTGTTGGAGGTATTTCTCTTTTTGTATTGAAGACATCCATGTAACATCATGTAGACAATGAAAAATGTGGAAATAGGTATAATTTTCATATCTTGATGGTCTGTTTGTAATGCTTGTATGCATTTCTCAGAAAATTTCATGAAGTTTTGTGGAATTCCACAACATCATCGTCCTATATGGGATAATGATCAATTGATAACGATTATATATTTTATTGTAAGAAATAAACACAATACAAGAAGTGAACATACAGAGTAAAAATGGAAACCCTTTCAAAAAACAGCATTTATTTCCTGATCATAACACAGATTTTACAATCGCATCAGAGCTTGCTTCAGACTTGACATTGTGGAGCGGTGCAACATTTGAACTTCCGATCTCAGAGTTGAAGTAATAATAAATAAGTATTTTCGTGATTTATAAATGATACCCTGGATGAACATTCTCACAGTTTATCGCTATAACGCGGAAGGTGCGCACGAACTCCCAAATAGCAATCCCTGAGATTAATGACTAACCAGGATATCCTCCGAGCGAAAATTATTTCAAACTTTACCGGAGAGGTGTCCTGTATGTCAGTGTCTCGAAACCAGAGATTAATGATAGGAAGAGTATCAAAGTATTAATCCCATTTCTGCTCAGCAGATGGTTACCGCGCGCTTACCGTTGAACTTTCCGTGAATTTCAAATTCCAGTCCAGTCTACATGCAACAAATGCAACAAATTATTATAAATGCTTCCTTAGGAATACGGAGAATTTTCAATAGATTCCATGGAATCCATTTCTCTGGTTTCCTGCCCCCTCAACATGAAAAAGAAAATTGTAATTACTGAAGTTGACTGCAGATGGGTATATAATTCCAACCAATACTGATCCACTTGATACATGTACAAACTCTTCAATTGTTTGTTGAAATGAAGGTACAAAATTTGCAGAATACCTCCATTACATTCAGAAGGTACACGCATCCATCTCACAAAAACTATTACAGTTTGCCATTGCCTTCTGAAAGTGTATGAATTTGATGGGGATGAGTGCGAATGATATCAGTTTGGTGTTGGGATAATTACAAAAAGTGAAAAAATATGTTCTGTGATTCATAAGAGATATCAACAAGAAGAATTTCCATAAGGCGTCTTCTGAAAACCATCTTTTGCACAAACGAAAAATGCAACTACCAACCAATAGCGACTTTAAAAGAACAATAAGTGTCTAATAAATGTTTCAAAAATAAGTTTGTCGTCAGATAAACAATAATGTAACGATTATATTTCTGCGAAAAAAATGGATGGTGCCATTTGAAAAAATGGGGATGAGGGTGAATTTTTAGGGGAATGAACATGAACAGATCATTTTGATGAGTACGTTATACAAAAGGCAATTCGATGTAACTCTCCCAGTAATGGAGATATCGCTTGTTCAGGAAATTCTGAGACACCCTGTATATATACAAATATTAATATCAACTCAGTAACCGTCCACTATTTATCTCAGCTTTCTTTCCTCGATAGATGTAACTTCTTCATGCATCTGATGGAATATTTGGAATATAAATGAATAAATATTATATTTCCCTTAAATTCAGAGTCTGGGGAAGAAAGTTACGAATTGATACCAATGCTTTCTCTTTTCAACAAAGAATAACTTCGGAAAGAGATGAGTTCGACAAATATGTAGCCTCACAATGAGAGAGTGGGAATATTTAACCCGTTTGGTCAATCACGATGGAACTGCCAAAGGCGGAATGATTATTGACATTAGATAAGAGCTCCAATTTTGAGAATTTCTGTTAAAAATGATGAACCGCAGAAGTTTCCGTGGTGTTCCGAACTGATCGATTTATTCTAAATGGAAGTCAGCACCAATGTACCTTATAATAGTTTAGCTTACAAGTTTGAGATCAAGGAATCTCTTGATAGTGGTTGTAACAATATGTTCTAGGGCTCATTCGATTCGGAATGATGCCTAGAAAAATGTGCAAAAGTTTTTATCCACCAGTGAACTATTTCGGTAGTTATTAACAAATTAAACTATCAAAAAAAGGGATTGTATCTTTCATAAATAACCGATAGTATCAGGCAAATTCTTCGAACAAATTCTTGAACATAATGGAATTCACTATTGAAAAATTCCAATCACCGAAACACCACCACCTGTATCAACCATTTTGATTTCGTGGTGAAAATGGAGTTCCGCACAATGCTTGCTAATCCATGCACCACTATGCAAATGGTTGTGACACGGGAAATTTGAAAGTAACGTGATTGCATTGTATTTTTGAATGGTACAACATATACATCGTGAACATAAAATCGAAAGAATTTTCAATCCCTATTTTCGAAATTAAATTTTTTTGTTAGCATGAACATTCCAAAAATAACAGACTATTAGACATATAAACACCAGGATAATAAAAACTCGTTGAGTATACTTGTAAAGCCTCCACGATGCGAAATATTTTTTTATATCTATCGTTAAAGAGGTATTTCATTCGACATATCAATGGAAATTTCACTTTCAATATTAAATACCAATATGATCATTTAGAAAAAACGATGTTTCTTTTTCCGACAACATATTGTTCTTTCATGCGTCAGAATGAACAAATTGCTTTCTTTGAATTCATAAATTAATATTCGCTAGTCGACAACAATGATTTGTGTCACGTGTTGTGTGGAACTCCATTTGTACCCCGAAATCAAAATGGTTAATACAAGTGCTGGAGTTTCGGTGCTTGAAGAATTTACCTAAGGTCAACAGTGGATAAAATGTTTTTGTACATTCTTCTAGATCATTTCGAACCGAATGAGCCCAAGTTCATATTTTTAGGACCACTATCAAGAGATTCTTCGATGTCTATCTTTACACATAAGAATCGGAATCCAGGACAGGTCGGACCTCTGTGTGATACATTATAGGGAGCTAGGAAGATATGTAGTATTTCTCGTCATGAAAATTTTGAGAATAGCTGGCATTTTAATCATTCGATTATCTTTCGAATGTCTTGTTGATCGTGATTCCGATCATTAAAAAGGATGATTTTGTTGAAATAGTCACTTCCTAGTAGGGAATGTAATCCCGGACTGAGGTCAGTGAATCGAGATTTCGGAATAAATTTTTTTCAATCCCAGGATCCCAGGATTGATCCCGGCATCCATTTTTCACTGAAGAAACTGTTGAAACTCTGTATAAAAAATTTGGTTTCAATCAAAACATAAATAAGATGAAATAACAATTCATATGTTATGAAGTTATTGCGAATTAGCAATATATCGATTTCAAAAAAAAATTAGATCGACGTATGCGACTACGCACTAGATAATAACGAACCCGTACTATCTTCTGACTGACATATGATTAGTTTTCTGTTGCTGGGGTAGCTTAGTTTGCGAGCGGAGCTCAACGCAATGTTACCGATTATAACTTTATTTTGTTAAATCTCATTAATATTCTCATAGGAATATTCCTTGGAAAGAAAATATACTCATTCCAGATCCCGAAAATCCTGAGATTGACTTTTCACAATCCTGGCCGATTTTTCCTTCCGGGATCCCGGGATCCCGTATCCCGGTATTACATTTCCTACTTCCCAGTTATGTTTGAAGTTTTGCAGTACTGCAAATCTATATTTACACTCCCGAATTCTGGATTCATAAGCAGATAAAGGAGCTATAGAATGATACCATTTTGTGGACTACTGTCATCTGAAAAGCTATTTCCCGAAAAATATGGTACTTTCAGAAAACCGTTGATATAATATAATTTTTGATTTTGCTATATTAACTGATCTCTTTACAGAGATACTGTAGCTGGTCATCAGACTTCGTTATACAGTAAATCATTCGAATGAATCCATTTGCCCGTTTAGCGCAGGGCCATTAATAACAATAAATTAATTACAGTATAAGTTACCGATATGCAATTGACGGGTGACTTCAGCAGCTGGTGGCCGGTGGAGGATCGTTATAACCATTCCTCATCAATCATATTAACGCACTGGACCATGACATGTTGGACAAGCACGAAGCGACTGAAAACTGCTGAAAATAGCCCTGCTGATAATGACAACTGCAAATATAGAGCCGAAATAAATAACTGGCATTGGATGCACTTCGAGCGTTTTTCGTTTCACTTCTGGAACTATAAATTGAGGGATATGGCGACATAAATCGACTGGCAACAATGAAACTTTTGCCATTAGTGGATTATTGTCGGCTTTAATTCGGCTTTGGTGTTATTGAAATTGTTGCTGTAAAACGCATTTGCTGAATTCGTAATTGCGGGCGTAATTGTGATTTGTTTGATCTGTGCGAAGTGGATGAATGATATCTCAAAAATAAATTGTGAAACAATGAATGAATATATGCATATCCAGGATACAATATTCCTTCAGATTTCAAGGTCGTAGTTATCGAAGAAATTTCCACAATAAAGTTCATATATACTAATTTTTTTTTCAATTATTGAACATGATTCTGGAATCCTAATGAATGTAGATCATTATTTTGAAAAAAACAATATATTTTTTTATACTTGAACTTTGCTTGAGAAGCAACTCTCGAAAATAACTGCAGTTGATAGATATGCTGAGAATGGCAAATGTAAATATGATATCTTATGAATATTCGAGTATAAATTTCTTTCAATAGCAAATGAAGATGATAAGGAAAACAAAGTCAATGATTTGAGCCCTAATCCATGGAAAAGATCAATAGGTTCCTTCTCCATCATTAATTTTGTTAGGATAGATCTAGAGGATAGATGATACAAGACTATCATTGTACTAGGGCCAGAAATGAGAATGAAGTTGTCAACATCAAGCCGTGTGGTGATCACTATTTAATGACACGTTGAGGTTTATCACTACAAAAAAACTATAAAGAGTCCGAGTATTGTATGACTTGAAGAATAGTTTGCCAATTCCTAATCTTTTATGAAAAAATATTAGGTTATATTCAATTTCCCTCAATATATTCATGTTAGAGAAAATCGTTTCGGATCAATCACAAGTGGATATCAGCAAATTTATATATTTGTCATGATTTCAGCCATTGTCCTTCCGTACTACATTTGATTACCATCCAAAGTTTATCTATTGAATTAATCAAAACAGTGCGACAAACCGACTTGTCCATTTGAGGAATAATAATAATAATAATAATAATAATAATAATAACGTTTATTGTGCAAAAACAAGTTTTATACACAATGGGAAAAGGGTTAGCCGGAGGCTATCTTCCACCCGTCCCAAAATTAGGAGAAAGAAATAAGCATACAGTAAGACTATAACTAAAGGTTACAATAGACACTGGAATAATATAAAAAACTATTATGGAGATATATAAAAGGTTACTAACATTTTTGAACATCTAAGAAATGAATTTTCAAAGTTTTTTTGAATTGATATATAGACAAATGAATATACGGTAATAAATAATTTAGATACTTCGGTCCAAAGTAAGAGAAACATCCCTCGAATTTGGTGGTAACATGATATGGAGTGGTAAATGTATCTTTTCTTAAATTGATAGAATGATTATCAGATCGCGTACTAATTAATCTGAACAAGTAATTAGGAGTTTTGCTTTCCAGTAGTTTATATAAGAATACAGATATGAGATAACGAGTTCTAAACTCAACATTCAGCTGATCTAATTTCAATAAATATGGAGTAACATGATCACGGTAGTTTATGCAGCACACAAATCTCATACAAGCATTTTGTATGCGTTGAAGTTTGTGTTTATTGTAGTCTGACAAGAAGTTGTAATACACTGAGCAGCAATACTTGATATGGGGATAAATCAATGATTGAACTAATTTCAGTTTTCTTTCTTGAGAAAGCTGGAACTTGAACTTGTATAAGGATTTCAGTTTGAAAATGCATGTTTTGTAGATGTGTTTAACATGCTCGTTGAACGAGAGAGTGTTATCAATATATACACCTAAATTTTTTGCTGAATTCACCCAGTCAATTGGTTCATTGTCAAGAAAAAGATGGAAATTTGTTTCAACTTCACTTCTCTGTAGGTCAGATCCCAAGCATAGAGCTACTGTTTTATTAGGATTTATTCGAAGGCCATGATTTTTGGAGTATAAAAGTGTATTTTCTAAATCCAAGTTCATCCTGGTGATAGCATGGTAAATATCATTAGATTGACTTGAGAGATATAATTGAAAATCATCAGCATATAAAAGTACGTTGCACTGGGATAACGTGGCAGGAAAGTCAAATATGAAAAGAGAGAACATCAATGGACCCAGGATGCTACCCTGTGGTACACCGGAAGAAGTTTCCTGAAGGGATGAGCATAATTGATTATTGTCCAGTATAACCCGTTGAGCCCTTCCTGTGAGATAGCTTCTCACCCAATCTAAAGAACTGCATTCAAACCCAATGTATTTTAGTTTACTCAGCAATAGTTTGAAGTTTACCAAATCGAATGCTTTGCTTTGATCAAGCATAACCAAAAATGTGACCATCGATTTGTCCCGAGCAGTAGTGATATCATTGATAACCTTCAACAGAGCAGTGTTGGTACCGTGTTTCTGTCGGAATCCAGATTGCGCTTCTGGAAGTATGTTAGCTGTATCCAAATATACTTTGATTTGTTGTGTTATTATTTTTTCAAAAATCTTTGAGAATGCTGTTAAAATACTTATTGGACGTAACTCATTAAAACAGGTGGGTATAGGTATTTTGGAAGTAGGTAAAATATTAGCAATTTTCCAAAGATCAGGAAAAATACCTTGCCTCAAAGACTCATTAAAAATATGTTTTACTTCATCTGTGCAATGTGGAATAATAAGTGAAATCATTTTAATATTGATATTATCGATACCGAAAGCATTTGATTTTATTTTATTTATTTTTATTTTATTATATTATAATCGAAATTTTGCTTGTTACTGACCCAATTTCAGGTTGAAACGTGACTATGTGTGCAACTGAGGGAATGCTTGAGAAAAACTATTTCTGAGCTCTTATGTTCAATATTGTTATAAAAAACTTTCAAAACCTCAGAACTCTTCTATAACTCCAACCTCACACCAGTTCCCAAAAGTAAAATGATACACGGCCTGTCATAGAATATAGTACTCATGAATAGGGTTCGGCACCAAAACATTCGATTGATTCTATTTAGAGAAAGGCAATCCATCTAGTAGGTGATTTTTCGCTCATTGACTTGCTCACTTCATTGAAACATCCTAAAAGGGGTGGACACTTGTGTCCCTTCTATAAATATTTTCAATTTTTCAATCGTTCCACCCTCAGCAGTATCTACACGGATGACCCGACGAGTTCAGAATTACCACCCCTTTGTTGTGAGCTTGGTGACCTGTCGAATTTCTCTTGCTCAGGGATCTTTTTCCAATAGAACAGCTGAAGTTTTAGATTTCTTGCCGCGAGGGGTTTCTGGGGCTTACAAACTTCAAAAATTCGAAGTGAATATTAATTCGTATCTCCTGTCCCTTGATTCCGGCGGTGTTCTTTGAACCTAACAAGGCTTCCCTTTCGTGTGAATCTGTATGTATAAAAAAAAATTTCCGCTTCGCTATGTTGTATAGTATTACGTTATGAGAGAATCATTGTTGGTATGATAAGGAACATATAGAAAACACAAAGACGACGACTAAAGACAGTTCTAGTTGTTTCAGATTGTTCTTTGTTATGCATGGAAAAAAACATCCGTGGATTAAAAACATATGTATCCAGATGCTGTTTTTGAATATTGATAGGGCTTGTCCTCTGTGAGTGTTCTCATTCATAATGATTTGATAATGGGAAAGGCTGAAACATCCGAAATTTTTTTTTATTACAAGGTGAATGATCCCCAGATAGGTAAATAATTTGGTGAAGTCGCTGGTAATCCAGAACTAAAATTCTGAAATAACCTTCTCTATTCGCAACTTGACGTGACCAACACAATTTCCAGTATTCCCAATTCAAGTGATCAGAATAGTGTATTGAAGCTGTTGATATTTGAAT
Source organism: Zygogramma bicolorata (assembly GCA_032362365.1). NCBI lineage: Eukaryota > Metazoa > Arthropoda > Insecta > Coleoptera > Chrysomelidae > Zygogramma > Zygogramma bicolorata. The sequence goes on along the minus strand of JAVJAQ010001639.1, from coordinate 1,800,821 downwards.
TAGTGCTGGAATATTCATTGAGATATCATTATAGTACTCTATCATGATATCCGTGTCGACTATAATGAAAAAATTAGATCCATCCTTCTACACTTGTACAGATCCCAATATCAATTCTATATTTTTCAGGTGGTGGTAAGTTAGAAACGCAGAAGATTCGGAAGTTCTTCTTCAAAATGTACAATAACATAACTTTCTCTTTAATATTCAATGGATATTTAATGGTGATGGATGCTTTACAAGCATACAATGGAATTGAATATATAAACTACTCCATGAAGTGACATATAACAACAAGACTACACAGTTAGCATCTGAATTATGAAATACATGGCATTCTGACTAACAGGCAGGATATTTGTATCCAGATCTTCAGTTATGAATTCATGAATCCAAAGGCGCAGTCGAACACTATTCTATAATGGGGTTAGGATGGAGAAAATTTCAAACGCTAATCGCGTTTGGTTTTGAGCTCTGCATCTTTGTGATATTGACTGAGTGAAAAACTGTCGATGTTATTTTCAATAATATTAAAGAGGCGGATAACTAAAAGAAACAAACGCAATGAACGTTCAAATAAATCTCATCAATTTTTGTAAATACTTCATTCCTTGCAATTTCCTTCTATGGGGATTATGACCATCCATCTGAAAGGTTGTTCTTATGCTTTCATGTTTTCCGGAGCTGAAGAGATATTCAATCTTTATGAAAATTGCCCTATGCAGTTGGAAAACAGCCCGAGTTCAGCCAGTCTCTGAAAACTCATTTTATAGTGAAGAAGAAAGAGGAAATCATCGGACTTTTTGAATAAGAAAGGTCAGATATAATTGAGTTGAGAATTCATGAAATAGTATCAGTTACAGGAGATGAACAATGAAGTTATATTTCAAAATCAGGTTTCTCCGTTAACCAACTCACGCCACCCTAGAAAGGTCAACCCTCAGAAAGTCCAACTTAATGCGAGGATAACAATTGTCTCACCTTTCAACGCGTGAATTCTAGTAAGGGCGAAAATGAGGATTCAAAGTCTCTTCAAGTTTGGTCGATTATCTAGAGGTCGCACGTCATCAATAATCCAGATTACAGTAACGATGAGCGTTGCTTGATCTCAGGTATTCGATAAAACTTGACTGAATTCACTAGCCACTTCCATTTCCGATATACATTGCTTTCCATAATAACTATTACTATGACAATATGAAGAAACATTAGGCGTGTAACTAGACAACCCCAAAGGAGTTTCATTGTGATTTGTCACCTAATACTTCTGGTCAAGTTGTTGTCATTAATTTCGGATTCTTCTCTTAGGTTTTCTTTATGTTTAGGATGAGGTTTTATCTTACATATCACCCATAGATGCGAGGTCACCTGTAATTGACTCCATACTGATTTGTTGTTAGGTCTTGTTCAGTCCCTAGTCTTGTAGACAACTGGTTTTTTCCCATGTCAGAACAAAATAGTCAAGCTCTGAAATTCCTTCCTCAGAGGTTCCTAATTTTGTAAAACTCCAACAGATTACTTTGGATTTGGGACTGTTCGAGGGTAAGCATAGCTCACTGCACTCAGGCCTCATTGTACCCATTGTTCCCCCTTCTACTCCTCTTAGAGGATAGATCAACTCTACCATTATAACCACGAATCAATTCAAGTTTTATCATAGCCCTCAGGGTGTCATTTACCCCACACTGACAGCAGCTTCAATAAAGTTGTTTGATTCAGTGACCCCTTCAAAGAGCTGGAAGGCCTGCGTTGGCTCACTCTCAACAAGGAAGTATTCTCAATATCATCATGATATGGTTTGGCTTCACTGGCTACAATCTTCAAATCACCATGTTGAATTCTATAGAAACAATACATTCAACCCTTCCGAAAGTATCGTCACTTTCAAAGAAAGTGAGGAACCTCAAGAGTATTCAATTGTCTTTTTATAAAACGAAGTATGTGTTCATCGTCCTCAAAATGAAAGATTGTAAATACATTGTCCAATAAGAGAATAAATTGATATGAAATATCGGGATATTACAATTATTGTGAATAAATGATAATCTATAGGTCTGAGAACATCATGCGCCTAACTGATTGATGAAAAACAAATAATTAACTCTTCAATCGTTTGATTTCCCATTGATTTCATTTCCACTTTAAAATAATCAAAATGCATTCTGCTACCAATGAATAACTGGGTGTATGCATTATTCATGCTTCTAGGGCAAAAAATCACTATCAATTTCCAAATTTAAAATATACGCACTTCACACTCAAATGAAAACAACAAAGAAGATATGGCTTTTGAACTCAAAATTAGCTAGCAGTTTATAATGCCATGGTAGAACCATTCTCTCCTATAGAAGGCAATTCAGCCGTAAATCACAACTCTTTCAAGTTCATCAACATCCAGCCCTTGTAAAAATTTTTCGTCATTATGAAAACTAGTGTTCAAAAACCGTATACCAGTCGCTTGGACCCCTCCTAGTGAAAAACCCCATAAAAAGACTTCATCATGAATTGAAAAACTGAGAACTGTTTGGTAGATATGTACAGATCAATATGTCAATTTTTTTGGTAAAATATTCCAAACATTTCAATTTTCTTCTTGAATCCAACTGTATGGTCCTGCCTCTTGCCTGAATAGTCTACTCAAAAGCTTAACAATAACTTAACAATTCTTAATTGACAGATAAAACATGGGATTTTCCAAGTTAGGTTATTCACATTTCTGAATGCCCTCATTCGATCCTGATGATTTATGTTTATGAGTTGATAAATTAAGTTATTCATAAATTAAGTTGGCTTGCTTGAATTCGCCTTATATTGTTTGTATCCTTCTTCCTAAATACATAACAGAAATTGTCAGTTACGAATGCAAAATTATTGAATTTCAACCCAGAAAATCCATAGAAAACTAAAATTGGTAAAATAGCTATAGGAAACACCTTAAATATTACTCGAAAACCGATGTGATTGTTTACATTTTGCATCGAACATCAAAATGTCAATGCCATGTCCATGTGAAAAATGACACTTCGTATTCTCATCTAATTTACTTCTTGGGATAGTTCACAATTGCTCATCCAGTGATGATATTTCGAATACGTATCATTTTTAGAAAATTTTACTAACCCTCAATCGAAGTTTCCTGTTTGTGAATTCAGGACTGTTTGTAGTCAATATTGCCGGAAATCCATGAGGAATTTTGTGACCCTGTTACCCTTGATCATTTTTGGAATTTTCCTGTACCTTTTTCACAGATGGCTGGATTCTTCAATAACAGAAGATATTTTGGAAATAGATGAGAAATCAACTTGTACTAATTGTAAGGAGCTGGCGGAAGTGCACAAAATCTTTATCGATTCAGGGTTTTCCAGAAATACTGGTGATCCATAAACGATTTTCTTCAGCGAAAGGGTTCGAAAAAAAAATGAGATGTCATGGTGGATTTTCCAATAGAAGACTTGGATATGAGTAAATATCCAGCTCTGACTATAAACCCTTTTCGTTACAATCTGTATGCAGTTTCAAATCACACCAGCCCTGCTTGTATCTGCCACTGTACTGCTTACTGCAAACACCCCTACACTTGAACCTGGCATGGATATAATGATTCGCGAGTGATACCCGTCTAGTCGAGAGTCTTGGTGAGCATCGAGGCATATATATTGTTTTATGAACACGAAGGCACTGGCAGGTTTTAGTTTGTCTTTTTTTATATTTGTATAGTTTGCAACATTTTATCGACTTTTTATAATTTAGTACACTTGAAATTACGATGTTCGAAATTATGTGATTATGTGATACTCTCTGAAAATGGATATGCCCCTTGATGATTAAGTAGGGTCAGAGGGCACATGCATATCTCTTAAACATTCCAGGCGTTTAACCTTTGTGGAAGACTTGGTATGAAAAAACGGTTGACCTCGTGGATTCGTTTCAAATCATTTTCATTTTCCATTCTATCATCATCAACCATCCGACCTCAATGATCTCACAAACTCGCTCCTGCATATTCAAAACTACTAATGAAGTCTCAGCCTTTCGCATCCTCATTCGGGAGTTTGAACGAACGCGAGATTTCATTCCATACCATTTTCCATTGGGGTAAATCCGACGATTCAAATGGAGATTGAAGCGCACATGTGCAGGTGCAAACTGCATTTCTATTCAGCGAATGTGTAACGCCGAGGTTGCGAAAAAATCTCTAGAGGCGGATCCGATAGCGGGATGAAATTTTAAATTCCATCAAATCGAGTCAGCCGGTTATGGGTCGAGAGGGCAACATTGGCACTGGGATGTAAATGCGATCTGCAACTGAGAGTTTGGAAGATTGAACTACAAGGTATCCGGAGCAAAAACAGCAGGAAAAGTTTTGAACGAGTCCATCACCATTCATCACATTGAAATTTAGGCGAAGGTAAGACACTTTTTGAATAGAGACGACCTCATATCGATACTATTCGAATGAAAATTTTTTGGTTGGAGAATCGTCACACTGATAATATTTACCCATGGTCTGTTTTCGGTTATAATTGCACGTGTGAATAAAAATTACCGATAATTTTGCAAGAAAGCGTGATATCTATAAATTGCAAGTTTATTTTCATATTTTGGCGAAAGTGCCCGACTCCGAAGGACGAGGGCTCTTTTACAAAATATGAAAATAACCGAATGCAATTTGTATAAGATAGCACGCTTGAATGCAAAATTATCTGGTCATTTTCATGCAATACAATGCAATTACCGCTGTAAGTTTTCGATAATTGCATTGCTCTTATGAGACATTTTATATATGAGGGAAATATTCGCGGTTAGTTATCACTTATGTCATGATGTTGACCGAAAGTCTTTGACATTTCATCAATTTAATTCATTCCTCATATGTCATTGTCAGAAAAAAAATTCCACCGAATATCTCTCGATAAATAGCTAAGGGCTTTTTCGACGATGCAAGTTGTCGCTGCAACTTCAGAAAATTGCATGTGTTCATGCAAGTTTTTCGAGTTGCATGAATCTTTCTTGGTGCGATAACTTGCAGCGCCTTAGTTATTCCTATGTTGCCGCAAACTACAAATATGTGGTGGCATCATTGTAAACAATGTTGATTTTGAACATTTCAATTATTTTTCGAAACTTAAGGAATCAAGTTGAGTAATAAGATGATTTAATCACGATATCAATTATTAGAAATGAATGAAATTATATGTCAGATGTGATAATGTAGACGTTCATCTTGGTAACATTCAGATGCTATTTTTTAATATTGGCAATGCAAACTAACAGCTAGATGACATATCTCGCAGCGACAAGTCGCCGCGAAAAATTACAGCGACAAATTGCATTGTCGAAACGGGGTATAAGAAATATATATAAAAATGGCTGGTTTGGTAATTAAATAAATGAATGACACCGAAATGTCAATTGATTTGGAACTGAAATGAAATTGAAATGTGATGGACATGAAACTGATGACAGACTTGACATGAGATGAACGTTTCGGAATCGTTTTGAGATTTTGTGTGTGTTCCGTAATTCACCCATTCTCCTACTGGAGAGCTGAGGAGATGATTTCTCCTGAGCCAAAAAATATCTTATATGGGTTGGAATCAAATATCATCCTGTTGAGTGAGATTTTCACTACAAATCGCTCTTCATTTTGCTTTTGTGGATATTTTATATGTATAGTATATATTGATTCAATTTTCATATGCTTAGTATATAAATTGAACAAGAAAAAGTGATTTCTTTGTGACTCAGTGCTTTTTGTACCATATAGACAGGGGAGCAGCTGTTTCAGATGTACTCATTGTTCCTTTTTGTGATTTAATCAAACGTATCTGAATCATATTAACCTAACTATCGAAAGAGAGTGTTTTAATTTATTTTTAAGTGAGATGGAAGCAAAAAAATATTTCATCAAATTTGATAAATAGCTATAAATTTTATCACAACTTCCTCAAGCACGTTATTTTGGCGTCGGGCTGTTGCCAAATAATGTCCTTCCGAAATCTGTGAGTAACTTATCTCGCTTATTCTCAATAACGTTGGGATATCACAGCTGGAAATGAAGGCCAATTTCTCAAAAAAACAGCTAGGCCCAAGAACATGCCAAATAATGGGTTGGGAATGCAGTCTTGAAGAAATCTCAACCTCCACAATGATTAAAGTTCTGTGCACACAAGAAAATTATAAATCGCAAAAAAGCAGAGAAATCCCTGAATTTTTCTGACAGGTAGCTCTGTCAAAATGCGATTCGGAAGAGAGAAATAAATATGATTGCGTTTCTTTTAGAATTCCTTATAACAATGGAGTAATCTGTATTCTGCAAGTCTTTTAGTTTCGTTGGCATGACAAATACCTCATTTTTTTGAGAAATCATCAACTCATTCAGACCTGAGAACTAATTCAGAACAATATTAGAAACAAGAAGAATGGAATATTTACTGGTGTGTGGACTTTTTTCTGCATCTCTCTATTCGTTTGGAAATACCCTATGAATGCTTCTCTATTCGAATGTGTTTGGAATAAAAATTGAGCCATGAATACTTATTTTTATGTAATTCACCTTCCCACATAGCAATCAAAAGCATATTCATAACTCGAGCACATGCTGAGGATATGTTTCAACTCATATTCCCCAAATAATATCCCTAGTATATTCCCAGCATAAGTACTTTACTGCTATGAATGTTCTTTTCATGATATCTGTCTAGGAATATTGTAGCATATTCTAGAGATCTTGGGACACATTCCCGTAAATACTTCAAAGAATATTTGTTTTAAAAAATACGTACATAACAATTCAACATTTACATTTTTGTGAACTAACCACTCAAATCAACCCCGTAGAATCTATTATATTACATTCTAATACATTTTCAACTTGACATTTAGTACAAACTGGCTAGGTTGAAATCACAACTGTTGGTACTTCGTTAAAATCTTCCTGGCAGCACTGCATGCATGCGTGCGTGGCAAGTCGCAAGCTAAGCTTCCATTTTCCAAGCTTCTTGTTCTTTGTTCTTGTTGAAATTGAATGTTATCTACAATCAGTTTACCAGTTGAATTGTTCATTTTCAAAGAAGACATTTTATCAGTGTGTGTTCAGTGTTCTCTATTGTGGATCGTGCATATTCGATACCGATAGTGAAGTGTGGGGAAGTTATCGAAAAAAAAGTAAGGTTAGGGTAAACTTTCTTCACGGCTCTTTTCATTCATAGAATAATATCTTGAATATCTATTTTAGATGCTGTTCAATGTAATAAGAAAACACAAAATGCCTGTGAAGATGAAATTATCCAAAAAATAAAGAGATGGTTAGCTAAAGCTGAAGAACGGGTTAAAAATGAATAAAAGAAAACTGAGATGAAGTGAGTTTTGAAATTTGGACCCTACCACTGTCCCAGTATACCTACATGTTCCAATGGAATATCTCATAAACGGGAAGTGATTTCCGATATTTACATTGCTCAAAGCAATATGTATAATTATCTATATTGATTATTCAGAATTTTAAATTTTTATTTTTTCAAATAAATGAAATATTCCATTGTAACATGTATACCGGGACATCCGGTATATTGTTCTAATCCATTATATTTTTAGGTCCCAAAATCAGCAGCGTTCCCAGGACACTGAAATAGGATAAAAAACAATAACATGTGAATAAGGAAAGTTCTTAGTTTTTCATAAATGTTTCAAAAGTATTTGATGTCTTTTGTTTGAAGATAATCAAGAATGGCATTCATGCTTCAGAAAATGCCAAGAAACTAACTACTAGAACCTTTAAGGATAATGATGTTGCATCTCCTAAAGTCCCTCACCAAAATATATATTCATCTTGGACATATCCAGTTTGCACATATATTGAGCATATATATAGCATATGCTATGTTGGTGATATAGGTATATTCTGAGGATATTTGAATATATTCAGGGTATATATTTCAATCATATACGTAGCATATACTACTTGTGGCCAAAAATATATACCTAGCATATTCTCAGCATATAGTAACATTATTCTGTGTATATGCTAGGGATATCTCAATATTCTTATGCGTTCAGGAATATGTTCAGCACATACTTGGTATATAATTTTGCTATGTGGGTTGTGTCTCGCATCTTAGCAGGGGGCCGACTCTCGAGACCACTCTTTCGATAGCTATCGTACTGCTGTAAAGTAATGGTAGTGTCTCATACTTTTACCTAACTAATCATTATATTTCATCGTCGAGATCTCAGGAAGTTTTCGACCAGAGGAAAGTATTTCTCATCGAATGATAAGTCATTTGTTGAACTTTCTTGGAAAAATCAAGTTTTTCTTTCAGTCGCATGAATTGGTCAATACGATTTTTGATTTTTCATGATTTGAGATTTTTCACTTTCGAAAATCATTCTAGAAGTTGTTCAGGAAAAAGATATTATAGCTATTCCATATAGTGAACCGATGGAACCAGGAATGTTAACGTTGAAAGACTATGAATTCTCATTCTGGAAATAATTAAATATTCGATCAATTTCAATCACTTTTTCAAGTATTGTTACAATATTACTCCGTAGTTCTTGGAAATTAGTTTTTGGTATGATTTCTAATTCTGGACATAATTAAATATTAGAACTATTTCAATCACCCTTTCAAGAATTGTTATAACATTACTTTGTAGTTCTTGAATATCAGTATTCAGTTCAAAAGAAAGTTTGATACCTTCTTTTTTCGGCTTGTTGAAAGTTCCACAACGAAAATATAATGCGTGAAGATTTTGAATCAACCCTGATTTATATGCCTTCATTTCATAAGAATTAATTCAGATGTGATTATTTTTCATGTTGAAAAATATCAGGGAAAATTGGCATTCACGTTCTTCCAATGAAAGGAGTAATGAACCAAGAGAATCCTTTTTCTATTTGGATTTCAAGGGAAGGTCCGCAGGTGGTCGAAGCATTTTTGTTCACCATTTGTTCACATTATTGGCCTCTCAAAGTCGTTAGTTGTACTCGTATGAATCGCTCTGGTTGTTCCAGTTGTTGTTTCATAAACTATGTATAGTGTTAATTTTAGTTGATTTTATTTTCTTTTCCCGTTTTCTGGTGAATCGTGAAATTAACAATATATCTTACTATTTGAATTCCATTCATGAACTGAAGAAGGACATTATTGATGTTATAGTTTCTCCAAGTTCAATGCTGGAATTGTTCATATTTTCTTCAACTTCAGGTACCATTGGATCGAAGAAAGGCCTGATTATTGGAACTATGTAATGTTTCAAATCCTATGAGAGAGAAAGGACTAAAACCTTCGTAGTGAATTATTTTCGAACATCTCACTCCTTTTCAATCGTTTGCACTGTTTACCGATACCACTTCATACGAACAATTGTGACATTTAAGCACCGTCATCACAAATTCCACCAATTTATAAGAACAAAGCTAAGCTTTGAAAACATACCAATTACTTCATTGTGCTTTATCGTTATATATTATATGGTCAATTATCTTTTCCCTTCGACTAGAGACCATCCAAGTTATTTCACCAGGAATAGAAAGAGGAGCCCAGTTGACGAAATATTAGTTAGGCATACTCTATTTATAGTCGATTGCCATCTAAAAGAGTGACACATTGCCACTGGGCACTCGTCGAACTAAGGTTCTAGCGGATATCCACGAATTTCCATTTGAGATGACTATATAAACCATTTTTTTAGATCGTTTATGGATCTAATCACGTAAAACTCATCAGTGTTCAAACAACTACCGTTTTGAAACGTTTCACAAAAATATGCATAAAAATCCAATTAACATTCATGCTCTGAAAAATTAATCTTTCCAGCGTACCTTTGTCCACTTTCAAACATGACACCCTCCTCATATTACATGATTCTTTTTCCGTGCAGCATGGACGGAATATTTAATATTCTGCAGAATTTTCTGTCGTATGTGATGACCCAAACATCGTTTGTCATGGGCCCAATGAAGGCAATCGGCCATTATGAAACCCCTGCACCAATTAGTATCCTGGATGAAGTTGCTTATAATGAATACAGGACCAAATTGCCCCCGAACATAAAATATTCTGATGATGTTTCAGTAATCATTCTTACTGCATGTCATGGGTTGCAGCTTTGGGATTTATTATTCGAGATTATGTGGCAGTTTCATATTCTGAAACAGATGGAGTATTTTCAGTTTTTCTGTGACTCGGATATGTACGCAACAACTAGGATATAAGGATCAGCTGAATCCCATAGAACTGCTTATATTTTAGAAGTAACTAGTTTTCTCTTGAAAGATACAAATGGATGAAAAAGTACCAGTTTTGGTACCATTTTTTGACGTGTGGCGAAACGAAATCAAAATGTCACATGCGGCCTCAGGGAATTTTCCAGTCACACAGCTTTTGCTAACGGAATTTCCCCCACTTGTTGCAGAATTTGAAATCGATGCTGGTAACAAGTTTTTAATGTACGCGGTAAATGTCATTTTACTGTGTAATTGATACTGTAATCATTAGTGATTCTGACCATATTGAATAGCCGTGTATTGCTTTGTCGTCAGACCTATCCGAAACGTCTGAATTGTTAGAATTTGAAATTTGTATGTAGCGAAGCTCAAACTGTTTTTTCAATATGCAGATTCATCCGAAACGGAAACCCTATAATGATTCAAGGGACAGGAGATACATTAACCTTAAAGTGTTGAAGTTTGTAAGCCTCAAGAGGAACCTCCCTCGGCAAAAAGTTCCAAAGTTCATGTGGTCTATCGAAATAAGATGCAATAAAGGTTCGACATGTCTCCCTCACAGGAATGGGGTGGGAATTCTGCGTTCGTCGGTTCAATCGTGTCCTCAATGCCTCAACAAACTAGACGACACACAAAGGCTTCCCAATTCCTGAAAACCATTACTATCCCATTGAACAAATCCCTTAATTAATTCTTTACCGACCGAGTAGCATGAACAAGAGAGACGACGCCCAAAGATTACGTTTAGAACGTGGAAATCCATTATATCACTAAACAAAGACAAGCCGATTACACCAGAGGAACAATATCGGACCTTACCACGTAATTACCCAGACACGATGACAAATGCAGGCGGACCAACGAAGAAAGTGGGAGGGGCCCAGATCAAAGATACCATCAATGAACACCTCTATATATTGAGAAGTAGAACTCGAATTAATTAGTCGAGTTCGGAGGTCCAAACTCTAGACATCACCTATAAGGTGGCAAATGAATGAGACTTTGCCGAAACGTTGTGACAATTATCCTTCAGAGGACCAAAACCGCAGAACAAGGAATGAAATCCGGAAAAACAACGCATCATATATATATATATATATATATATATATATATATATATACATATATATGCTCGGATTGACTGTGAGTACTGAAGCTTCCGGTTGAACCGCGCATGGAATCATTATTCTCTCGACGTTTCAAGATTTCTTCGCGACTTGGTGCCGAGGTCTAAGTCTTCTTAACCCCCCAGCTCTCATCTTGGCAAAGTGAAGACTGTGGTGTGGTTTTGTGGATAGAGGGATAGTATTTATGGCTATGTGAGAATCCGACGTTGTTGAAACTTCGGTCGGACCCCATGTGAGTCAGCTCTGAGAAGGATTATTTAAGGGGTTCGTTCGAAGGGATAGTAATGGTTTCCAGGAATTGGAAAGCCTTTGTGAGTCGTCTCGTTTTACCAGATAGCAGAGACATCGTCCACATAACGCAGCCAACACGTTGGCTGAATGCAGATTTGTCAATGGCTCTTCAAAATCTTCCATGTAGAGGTTTGCAAGTATTGGCCAAAGAGGAGAACCCATGGGGGCGCCTTTTACTTGTTTGTGAAATTTGTCCTGGCAAAGAAAGTATGTACTGGACATACAATGACTAATGAGGTTGAGCGTATCTTGGGAGATATGATGTTTGGTTTTCATAATGATAAGTGTATCTGCTAAGGGGATGTTTGTGAAAAGGAATATTTCATCGAAACAAAGAATTTCAAAAAAAGGTCTTGGCGCCGAATTCGAACCATCACCTATATTTGCCTTGAATCTCCTCATAAACAACGTCCGTTCCATCAACTCGTTGCGCTATTCAGGCTCGTAAGAAACTTTTGCGGAATCAGGGATATAGCGTATTGCTGTAGCTCTATTGTAGTATTTGGCATTCACATTTTATTTTCTTAAAATTTCAACTTCTTGGAAGTGCCTTAACTTCTCTACTGATTCCTACCAATGGACAAAATAGAAAATGTTCAATAAATGAACGATAATATTCATACGTATATAATAGAATATAGTTCACGTCGTCGATGCAAATTATTTCATTGATGACGTATCAAACGTCACTTTTATTTTTTCTCCCTAGGGAGGAAAAGTACGACTTTACTTCATTCATTGAGGCCAGGAAATGTATACTTTGGATAGAGGAAGGCAAAAAATGATATTTCCTTTTTGTTGTTGGTGTTCCACATAAATGATTGAAAACAGTTTCCATAGTAACCCAAGTAACTTCATTACGAATTTCGAAGAACCATTCATTTGTGAATGAAATTATTAGCGATTTTTCGAAATCCATCAATATCTGTAGAATTTTGAACGATTTGCGGCAGAATAGTATATTTACCATGTAGGAAAAGCTACATTCCTGGACTCTGTGTTGCTAAGTCTAGACTTGCGCCTCGACTCAGCAATCTTCAAAGTCGTAAAGGATTTTTTCCTTCCTGGTAAACAGTATGCTATTCAATGCGCTGGTACGCCAATATTCATTTTATACTACACAGGCAGAAAGTCACAAAAACAGAAACGGAAAACAAATCTTGTGTCGTTCGATGGGTGAAATGACGCCTCGAGTGGAAGAATAGACGATGTCAGACAGTTCCAAAAGAGTTCGGAAAAGTTCATCCGGGCCCCATTTTTCTCTGAGTGAACAATCGGTCACTTCACAGTCTGGAAGTAGGTTAAGAATAAGCACATTCTCGGTTGAATATTGCTTTATTCAGTTCACTCACTCAAGTCGGTAGTATGGAAGATCCGGAATCAATATGTTCTTGCACATATCCAATTATCATCGAGAGAGGAGTTCAAAAAGCCGGGATTTACGTCGAAGTTATTCCAATTTATGTTACGTATGACATTCCGTCTTTGATGTCTAGTGGTATCGCATCTGCTTTGAAGCACTGGCTATATAACCCTAATAAAATGTGATTTTCCGGCTGATTTCCATATGGAATAAAATTGTTGGAAAATTCGCGTGAATGAGTATGGATTGTTATGAACAATTCACAATATTTCGTGAATGTCTGTTCATGCAAATGGCCCTCGATCCGGTAGACTGGGAGCAAATAAACAAAAATGGATAATTCATCAGCTGAAATTGAAAAAAAAAACGTGCAAATCGGTGGAAATGCATTAGTTGAGTTTTATAACATTTCATAAATTCTGCACATCCTTCCAGATATAGGAACCTTCTCAAGGAAATATTGGTATAAACAAATGTGATTTCCTGGACAAAAATGGAAAAAACATACAAAACATGATAATATAGCATCAATATTGAGGAAATGATTGACAAAATTTGCAACTTTCGAGCTCACATGCAGAGCAATGATTTTCAAAAATAATACTTCTCATAATTCGAAGCTATGAAAAGCCTCGTATACGGTTATTTACATTTTTCATTTTAACAACAATATCGATAAAAATCAGTCGAGCCCGCAAAAGACTGGTAATAACGTTTCAATAGACCTACCACCAGGGGCCTATAACACAAATCTACAATTGTAACAAGTCTACAAGTTACAAGTAATTCGCTTATAGCTACAAGTATCCTAATTTCTCGTAACATAAGATAATTTCATTTACTTGTAGCTACATGTGAAATATTCTACACTTGTATATGTTATTCCTACAAGACAATTTGTTTATTCAACTGCTTTTTCGGTAACGCGATTCGTGATTCAACATGTCTTAACGTGTTTTTGTGTTAGTGGTTAACTGCAAGGACTGCGCGAGTGAAATAATTTTTGTAGCTATGGATAGAAAACAAGTTATATTTTTTACAAAAAGTTAAAAAAATAATGACCTCCGCTAATTATTTACCCTAAAATAATCTATAAACTGTTGAAGACTAGTTGCTAGTGGAGGTGCTTCGTTATCTCTGAGGTTATTTTCGTCACCTTGATCATCATCATCACCATTTAATACCATATTTATCATCTTCATCAATTTTTGTAATATTGCACAATGTTGCACATTTGGAAATATTTGCTGCGAAGGCTGGATCAACTCGTAGGTGGTTCAAACATGAAAATTTTTTCTTCAATACGCCAAAACCGTTTTCAATAATGCGTCGAGTCCGTTTATGAGCTCTGTTGAATGCGGTATGCGCTGGGTTCATCGGATCGTCATAGGTTGGTGGAATCAACCATTCACGCAAAGGATACAAAGGATAAGCAGAATCTCCTAGAATGACAGCATTTGCATGAGGTCTCAAACCGTTTTCCATTCTACGAAGCAGAGAACTGTTACGGAGTACCCGCGCATCGTGCACACTTCCGGGCCAATTTGCACTTACATAATAAAACCTTAATTCAGGCCCACATACAGCCATGCAGTTGATGGAATGCTTCCCATGGCGATCGACAGGTACGTTGTTTGTGGGGGCATCGATTTTTATGAGGATTCCATCTACAGCTCCACAAACTTCAGGAAATCCTGCCAAATTATGAAAACGTTCTATTACGTTCCCTGTCATCAAACTGATACATCAAATTTTATTTTGATTGAATCGTTGTATTCGCTATGGCTGGACCTATATCTTGAAGACGACTTCCACACTGTTGTCGACTAAGTCTGAACCTTTCCACAAATTCCCCGTCTGTCAGTATGACAAAGGTAATTCTCTCCCGATAGCGATATACTGCACGACCATTTTCGTTTTCACTATCCGAATCGCTTGACCACATATCGACAGTCGAATTATACATGTACGCTCACGATGTAAGACTTTACTACACCAGTACGCTCAATCTACTTATCAATCAAGATAGGTATAAAATTGTCTACAATTGTTGACAATTCCGTAACACAACTGTACAAGTCTCATTTTTGTGTTACGAAATGATACTACAATTGTAGAGAAAGTCCCGTAATTACCAGTGCCCCACTAGTAACTACAAGTTACTTTATGTTACAGAATATCTATACTTGTATAATTTATTTATACACTTGTTGGACTTGTAGTGGTTGTGTTATAGGCCCCAGATGTGCTTTGGTAATGCGTGTACATTGTTACACGTGTAAGACGACACTTAGCACAAAATATTGCAGTGGGCTGGCTGAATCACTCCACGGAGAAATTATTTCGTTTTCATTTGTTTTTTCCTCACTTCTCAGTCTGATAACAGAAAGCGTACGAAATGAAGTACCCTCTCACCAAATACGAAGGACTCACCTTCAATAAATTTTATAAGAATTTCATTGGTTTTTCCGATATCCGTAATATTAGTGTTTTCTTGTGTGAATCTAAAGATTGAGAGAATGAATAGAGTTGAAGCAGAGTTTACATAGCCCCCTGTTTCAAAATTTTGATATATTCTACAGTTTATTTCAATCCAAGGTTCAGTAAATACACAAAAGGGCACGTGAATGTAATTTTTTACCAGGGCCGCAATAAGGAAAAAATATTATTGCTATATATTTAAATCGAGAATTTTAGAAACATAAATTTCGAATACCTCATTACCAACGAAAATTGGAAAAAATTATATCAAAAATATTATACAAGCTGACAAAAAGAACAAATATAATCAATCTGGACTTTCGTTACGAATAGCACTGAAAGCGAGTTCATTGTCTTTAAACAGTTGAAGTTTCTACATGTTAAAAAAGTGTTCATTGGTCGTTATGGTTATATTCGATTCCTTGAATTAAAAAGCAGGAATGGCACGAATTGATTCGTATTGATTTAATTAGTGATTTAATACGTGAGTTAAATAGAATGACGCTTTTGATAGATTCATGAATCAATTGAGATTTTTTTGTGAACAAATCGCATTGATACCTTCAATTCAAACTAGTTTGAGCTGAACAATCCGATGACAATGTGGTAACCTGGCCATCATAAACATCCGACCGTGGAAATACAAAAAACCGAAATCAAAAAAGGGATACTTAGAATACCGGCATAACTATTATAGGCCAGTAGACTACTACATGAGTTCTATTCAACAGCCGTGCCAAATCGCCAATTTTTTTGTAGGTACTTTGGACATCAAGGAATATAGTGTGAGATTTGTGGAATCGAGAAATGACGATTTCTGTCAAAAAAAAATTATTGAAAAAAACAAAAGACATATTTTGATGTTATTATCTTTGGAATAAGATTTATCGAAAAATGTTTCGTACAAAAAATGTGCGCCGTGATGAAATCTACAAAATAAGTCCTATGCAAAAATCACGTAGAATTATTAGTTTGGCGGTAAATCACTGTTAAACAAAAATTTTTCAAAAAAATTATTATTGTATTTACGAGGTTCATTTATGAAGTACTGCCCTCAAATTCATCCACCATCTGAAAGAAACTCTCCTGAAGAGATACCGGTAAGGTTTATCCAGCCATGTTATATAGTTTAGCAACAATGACCGATTTTCGTAAATCTGGCGTGTCGCTATAGAATTTGTTTCACAAGGCCGAGAAGGTGCAAAAAAATCATGGTGATCCTTTTCAGCATGTACATTCAGGATTTGAGTGAAAAAAATATTTTTAATTTTTTTTCAACATGTTTTTCGAATATGTAAGATTTTAGCTTATAAACAAATAGAAGTTACGCCTTATATATTCAAGTTATTTGAAATGTTCCTTAAGATTCT
The DNA here is from genome assembly GCA_032362365.1 of Zygogramma bicolorata. Taxonomy (NCBI): domain Eukaryota; kingdom Metazoa; phylum Arthropoda; class Insecta; order Coleoptera; family Chrysomelidae; genus Zygogramma; species Zygogramma bicolorata. The sequence goes on along the minus strand of JAVJAQ010001639.1, from coordinate 1,783,959 downwards.
CGTAGGTCTTAGCGAGACGCGTAATTCAAAAAAGAAAAATTTCCAATATCTTTATTCTACGCCGAGATACAATAACTTTTACGTTTGTTTCATTTGTTATTGTTTAAATAAACATTTTCGCGAAATTCAAGTTTTCGGGCATTCGTAATAGTGTTAGGCATAATATTTGATATTATAGAAACCGTTTCGAGCATTGATCTCATGGCAGATCATGAATGCATTCGGTTACTCGCACGCGAAATATACTGACGGCGGCCTCGGTCCAGCCGGGTGACGCGTGCTGGCCTGCTAGCCTCGCTCCAAGGCTCCTCTCGCGCGGCTTACTTAACAATTTCCATATCTCCCTTATAAATTGTCGTAAACAAATGATTTTTTTTTGATTCAACGTAGTTTTTTCTCGTGAATTCAAAAATGTTCGTGAAAATCAATTTTTTTCAATACGTACCCCAAAAAATTGTTTTTAAATTCAATGTTGATGTTGGGTGGCCTATAAATAATCTTACATTTGAAAGGTGAGGAGAAAAAAAGTAAATTTGAATGAGTCCGTAATTTTTTTATTACAATTATCATCTACATACATTCTTACAAGTACCTTATGAAATACTTTTTTTTTCTCTCCGGTTCATAGCTAGCGTTATCATCGTTATTTCCTACAAAATTTTCATCGTCACTTAATGCAAACGTTACATCCTCCGTATCATCTATATCGTCTGAAATTCCTGAAAATTGTTCGTCGATTTCGTCATCGCTTAGAACTATTTCAGGTTCGATGACATTCGAACAATTTTGTCCGCAACATTTTTTGCACAATATTGTGCATTTCAGCCCTACTTTTCGACACGCACAATTAGTTTGACATTTACTTGTATCCAAACCGCAAGAAATGATTTCCAATTAATTTGCCCAATTGGGTCTTTTTTACAAGTGATCGGCACCAACATACTGTTGCTTCTTTTCCACCCCCATTGCATTGGATCCTTTGAACAACCGCCTTGCCATTCGCACACTCGTAAATAAGTGCGAAGCGAATGTTCATCGCATGCCTCAGCGGTTGGGGGAAGACAGCTTGAATTGAACGTACTTTTAAGGGTTGACTTCGTAAAACATAAGTACCGAAATTCATGAAAAGAGAAGTTATCATTTTTTCGTGCGCCATATAGCGTCATAACGATGTTCTGTCCGGCTGCCTGTATCGAACTTTTCAACTCATTTGGATCGGGATATATATATATATATATATATATATATATATATATATATATCGGCTAGGCTTCCGCGGTTGGAAATGTGCTGGCTGGAACTTCCGGTTGATCCGCGTCTGGAATGATTTACTTGTCTACGTTTCGGCTCCCATTTCGGAGCCATTTTCAAGACTTAGTGACCTTGCGTCTAGGTCTATATATATATATATATATATATATATATATATATATATATATATATATATATATATATATATATATATATATATCTTGATATACGACACCTTATCCACGCTTTTACAGGCTGTACGTGACACAACGTCTTCGCTGTACAAACAGGAAAAAGCCAAATTGATTAAACTTTTGAGGAGTGACCGTAATTATCTCAAGAGAGAAGCTGGTATTTTCAATGATCCAAATGCGTTGAAAAGTTCGATACAGGCAGCCGGACAGAACATCGTTATGACGCTATATGGCGCACGAAAAAATGATAACTTCTCTTTTCATGAATTTCGGTACTTATGTTTTACGAAGTCAACCCTCAAAAGTACGTTCAATTTAAGCTGTCTTCCCCCAACCGCTGAGGCATGCGATGAACATTCGCTTCGCACTTATTTACGAGTGTGCGAATGGCAAGGCGGTTGTTCAAAGGATCCAATGCAATGGGGGTGGAAAAGAAGCAACAGTATGTTGGTGCCGATCACTTGTAAAAAATACCCAATTCCGGCCAATTTATTGGAAATCATTTCTTGCGGTTGCGATACAAGTAAATGTCAAACTAATTGTGCGTGTCGAAAAGTAGGGCTGAAATGCACAATATTGTGCAAAAAATGTTGCGGACAAAATTGTTCGAATGTCATCGAACCTGAAATAGTTCTAAGCGATGACGAAATCGACGAACAATTTTCAGGAATTTCAGACGATATAGATGATACGGAGGATGTAACGTTTGCATTAAGTGACGATGAAAATATTGTAGGAAATAACGATGATAACGCTAGCTATGAACCGGAGAGAAAAAAAAAGTATTTCATAAGGTACTTGTAAGAATGTATGTAGATGATAATTGTAATAAAAAAATTACGGACTAATTCAAATTTACTTTTTTTCTCCTCACCTTTCAAATATAAGATTATTTATAGGCCACCCAACATCAACATTGAATTTAAAAACAATTTTTTGGGGTACGTATTGAAAAAAATTGATTTTCACGAACATTTTTGAATTCACGAGAAAAAACTACGTTGAATCAAAAAAAAAATCATTTGTTTACGACAATTTATAAGGGAGATATGGAAATTGTTAAGTAAGCCGCGCGAGAGGAGCCTTGGAGCGAGGCTAGCAGGCCAGCACGCGTCACCCGGCTGGACCGAGGCCGCCGTCAGTATATTTCGCGTGCGAGTAACCGAATGCATTCATGATCTGCCATGAGATCAATGCTCGAAACGGTTTCTATAATATCAAATATTATGCCTAACACTATTACGAATGCCCGAAAACTTGAATTTCGCGAAAATGTTTATTTAAACAATAACAAATGAAACAAACGTAAAAGTTATTGTATCTCGGCCTAGAATAAAGATATTGGAACTTTTTCTTTTTTGAATTACGCGTCTCGCTAAGACCTACGAGAATCTTAAGGAACATTTCAAATAACTTGAATATATAAGGCGTAACTTCTATTTGTTTATAAGCTAAAATCTTACATATTCGAAAAACATGTTGAAAAAAAATTAAAAATATTTTTTTCACTCAAATCCTGAATGTACATGCTGAAAAGAATCACCATGATTTTTTTGCACCTTCTCGGCCTTGTGGAACAAATGCTATAGCGACACGCCAGATTTACGAAAATCGGTCATTGTTGCTAAACTATATAACATGGCTGGATAAACCTTACCGGTATCTCTTCAGGAGAGTTTCTTTCAGATGGTGGATGAGTTTGAGGACAGTACTCCATAAATGAACCTCGTAAATACAATAATAATTTTTTTGAAAAATTTTTGTTTAACAGTGATTTACCGCCAAACTAATAATTCTACGTGATTTTTGCATAGGACTTATTTTGTAGATTTCATCACGGCGCACATTTTTTGTACGAAACATTTTTCGATAAATCTTATTCCAAAGATAATAACATCAAAATATGTCTTTTGTTTTTTTCAATAATTTTTTTTTGACAGAAATCGTCATTTCTCGATTCCACAAATTTCACACTATATTCCTTGAGGTCCAAACTACCTACAAAAAAATTGGCGATTTGGCACGGCTGTTGAATAGAAGTCGTCCAAATTCATGTACATTCCGTCTGGACTATTAAGATTTAGAGTGTACACTAGATAGTGTTATCGTGGAATTGAGCTAGTTTTGGGACCGATTGTGCTTGAAACTTCCAAACATTCATTTGAAAATCATGGAAAGTTTATAATGAGGTTCTGATGCAAGACTCTGTTGTTTCAAGCATGACAGATACTGAGTAGTGGCTGTCGAAATTTCCACTAACAGATTTCCAGTAGATTTTTCCCTGTAGTCTTCTGGGTTGTTAGCCTACCAATAACTGAAAGAACTTCAGAGAAAAAAAAACATCCAATACATATGAATAAAGATTTTGCTTCTTTGGTAAAACTTTCTAGCGAAGTTGAATGCTGAAAAAGTTTCCTTCTCATTTTCGGAACACAGAAAGTAAGATTACGAGTAAAAAAACTGGAACTGATAGTGAGTGGATAAACGCAGACAGAAAGTGCACGTAATTTGGGTCTGATATTCGAATTACATCTGCCCTTTGGGATACATATAAACAATCGCATAGTTCAGCTTATCTCAGTCTCGAAATTATATATTCTAACAGATTTAACTACAGCCGGAGAAACAAAAACATATCATGTGAGGCACTTGTCTTCCCTAAATTCAATTTTGCATCTTCTGTTTACGGTCCTTGTTTAGACTCTCGTAAAATAAAATTGGTTTAGAATGATTGCCATCGACTAATTTTCGGAATAAGACGTGGTCAGCACATAGCGCATAAACTGAAAAAAAAAAATCGGTTGGTTGAATATGGCCACTAGAAGCTCACTTCATTCTGCATGTTTTCCATGAAGTTGTAAGAAAAAACACGACCATACCTCAACAACAAAATGTCATAGAGAAAAGTGAACGAACCTTCTCATATTAAAAATCTATTATCCTTAATGATGGTTTCATTTACTGATAAAGAGATATGTATTTTTGTTAAGAAGAGAAACAGAAGAGGTATTTTCTGAGGTATTTCCAGCATTTTCCTAATTCTTACATGTTTTATGAATGAACTGTTTTTTCCTTTCGGGTACTGAGAAATAAGAACCTTCATTTACGACTAATATATAATGTAAATATTATATTTATGGTTTCTGCAGTATAATGCCATATATTATTTTCTTAGGAAATAATGGCAAGTGATTAATCGTAATAGTCTTTATTCCCTCATCCCCCTCCCATCACAAACTTACTCGAATTGAATATTACCTTGGAAACGATATAACCAAACTTCAAAGTGTCCGTGTCAAACGCGTAAGTAGTGTTTCTGTATTTGTTTTGAGATCAATGAAACTGAAGAATCATTTACATAAGATAAACAAATTATTCAAAAATAAAGTAAAGTATACTACTCGCAATAATATTTTTCTCTCGGAATATTACTCCTGACGCGGCTCGGTTCGTGAAAATTCCTCAAAAATTACAGCTTTCATCATTGATTCGTGGTATAATCTACAATTATTCATCATTATCATCATTATTAATGACTTCAAATGATATTTCCATCCTTCGGAGCGGTACATTCAGATCTACGCAACGGAGTAGTAGTGAAACAAGCTGGAAAACTGAGGTTTTTCAATGAAGATTCTGAATTAATAAGTTGTATTTGTATGTTTCATTCCTTATTCAATCAGTAGTTTCAGATTGTTTTGCAAAAATTGCATGTTTTGTTATGATATGAAAAACAGACCACAAGAATGAATTTGTTAGAGAGGTGTTCGCGTTTTTTCAATCTGAAACAAAAAAAAATGCTTTTATGCGGAATCGATTTTCACTAATCCACGGGAATGAGTTAACCGAAAAGTCTCCACTGTGCACATAAATCCAGCTGGATTTTGCTGGTACGAAATCTCTTACAATAATCCGCCCGTCTCTGATGCGTCACATAACATATCAGCCCGAACAAGGGAAGAGTTCACCGAAAACGTGTGTTATCTCTATCGAGGAGCAAACCTTGTTAGATTTTATATCGGCACTTGTGTGGAATTACACACGTTCTACATGAGCGCACCTGTTTTCCGTAACTATCGGAACGTGTACACCAAATTTCTTGGGGCGCTGCGATATCAAGAATTTCGATTTTCGAATTCATGTCGTTACATTTTCGTACAAACTCGAGGGGTGATGAACGAAGGAGATAAAAGACCGTTTTCGTGAACAACTAAAATTTTATTATAGTGTCTATGACAATTGACGTTGTTTGTTTCAAATGGAAGAGAGAAGTATGGAAATTAAAAAAAATGGATATCACAAGTCGTAACTATTTCAGTAATACTTATTTATTTTGTTGTCTATTTTGTAAAGATTATTTACCCTAATAATAAACTGATACTACTTGCAACCGACGCTGGTTTTGCTTACAAGGTTATCATCTCCAGGAATAGGAAATATGCATGATTTTTTGTTATGTTATGAATCAATCATTTACATTTTCATGACATAATAGTATATTATTATGCAACGATCATGTAATAACCATTACATGAGAGGCTACATGAGAGGCTACGAATATTTAATTTATCTTTGTATTGCACACTATAATACTAATTTAACGCAATTCTTTGAAAAATTCTACAAAATTGTAATGAATGGTATTACTTCAAGAAATAGAACGATGAGAAAGAAAACTCGAGGCCGGAATAACCCATGTCTCTTCCAACTAGCTAATATAATCTCAGCGCCTTAGACTGCTCGCCTACGGAGAGCTTATAAAATTTGATTAATAAAATGAAGAAATAAATCATGCATTTGTCAAATGAAAAATTTGATCATTTCAACTGTATTTCTGCCGGTGAAGGTGTCGAAGGTGATTCTCCCATATCGCTGGTATCAGACATTTTAGTATAACTACTTCTCTTCGGGCTTGAAGGCCGTCGTTCTTCGGAATTTCTTCCTGACGTTTCGCTAGCGCGAGTGGCCAGCTTCTTCAGAGGCTTATTCATCTCCGATGACTAAACAGTTCGATTTCTTAAGGCGTATTTATATTGATGCAGGTAGTCTGGAGTGTTAATTACTTCTGTCGGGTTCGGGGAATAATCATCATTATTAGTTGCCGCACTACCTGCTGTGATTTCATTAGGTATTCTTGTTTTCCTCAGAATCGGATTCCAAATTCTGTTTAGAGTCAACGCTTCTTCCTTTCTGTTAAAATTGTCCGCATGTTTTTGGATCTCTATTGCCTCCCGCACCAGTCGGCTATGGTAACCCTGGTTGGGGGCAATCAGTGTGGCATTTTCGAACAGAATCTTGTGGTCGCCCTCACTCAATGCGTGTTCCGCCACCGCCGATTTGTCGGTTTGCCCCAGCCTACAGTTCCTTTGATGCTCTTTGAGCCTTGTACCCATGGATCTTTTCGTGGTACCGATGTAAACCTTCCCACAGGTGCATGGAATGCGATAAACCCCTGCCGCTGACAGTGGGTCTCTTTTGTCTTTAGCCGACCTGAGGCTTTGCTGGATCTTCTTGGTCGGCTTGAAAACTGGACCACCTAAACGCTCAACACTCCAGCATCAAATTCACCATGGAAACCGAACAGAACCAGCAGATAGCCTTCTTAGATGTTCTGATTGAACGATGTGGCGCTAGACTAACCCACAAAGTATACCGAAAACCCACGCACACGGATAGGTACCTGCACGCACTATCGAACCACCATCCCAGTCAAAAGAGAGGAGTCATATCTACCCTAACTGAACGTGCTCGAAGAATTTGTGAACCAGAACATCTAGAGCAGGAACTGGAACATCTTCAAGTGACCTTGAGGTCGAATGGGTACAGTGTATCTGAGATCAACAGGGCCATGAAACCGAAGAGTCCCACGGTTCATAACATGGAGGACCCTCAGGTAGTTGCGAATGCATATCTGCCATACATCCCGAGGGTCACTGACAGAATTGGAAAACTCTTGGGGAAATATAACATAAAAACAGTTTTCAAGCCGACCAAGAAGATCCAGCAAAGCCTCAGGTCGGCTAAAGACAAAAGAGACCCACTGTCAGCGGCAGGGGTTTATCGCATTCCATGCACCTGTGGGAAGGTTTACATCGGTACCACGAAAAGATCCATGGGTACAAGGCTCAAAGAGCATCAAAGGAACTGTAGGCTGGGGCAAACCGACAAATCGGCGGTGGCGGAACACGCATTGAGTGAGGGCGACCACAAGATTCTGTTCGAAAATGCCACACTGATTGCCCCCAACCAGGGTTACCATAGCCGACTGGTGCGGGAGGCAATAGAGATCCAAAAACATGCGGACAATTTTAACAGAAAGGAAGAAGCGTTGACTCTAAACAGAATTTGGAATCCGATTCTGAGGAAAACAAGAATACCTAATGAAATCACAGCAGGTAGTGCGGCAACTAATAATGATGATTATTCCCCGAACCCGACAGAAGTAATTAACACTCCAGACTACCTGCATCAATATAAATACGCCTTGAGAAATCGAACTGTTTAGTCATCGGAGATGAATAAGCCTCTGAAGAAGCTGGCCACTCGCGCTAGCGAAACGTCAGGAAGAAATTCCGAAGAACGACGGCCTTCAAGCCCGAAGAGAAGTAGTTATACTGATAACCTCGGCCGCGAAAGCCTCAACCATTTTATCACACATTTTGTTATGATTATCAAAGTTTAGCTATGTTCTTAAAAAATTCAATACCTATACCGATTTTGACCTAACAAACGTCGAATGCAGAGCATGCACATCATGCTTGATTGAAAAATAATGGGTTTCTATTGTTTGAAAATCTGTATCGTAATGGATTTCATTATAAAACGGGTTGTGGGCATATAAGTATATTATTAGAGTACGGGTGTAGATAAAAAAATGTAAATAGGCTTGAAAATCTTGAAACTATTTTTCAACTATTCATTACTTGAATAAATCTGAGTTGTTCACGCGACAATTTAGCGCGCGCTTTAAATGAGTCTACTGAAGTTTCCATGTTTGTTTACTCCAAAGTTTCGGGTTCAATTGCTACACAAATTATGAAAGGAGCAAGAACAACTTTCTACTCAAGCATTGTATGGTGTCGAAGTGCAAAAACATTCTCGAAATACATTCGACAAAGTGTTTATGGTATTTCAACGAATGCGATGCAAAAGTACGAAAACAATAATGAAAGATAATGAGAAGGGACAATGTATCTCGAAATGTAAGGGTTATATATTTATATACAGCTCAGTGGGAATTATGAGCAAGTTTTGCATTAGCTATTCAGCAGTAGAAAATTCGGTTTTGAAGTAACCTAACCTATTCACAAACAAATCGGCATATATACTTTTGATATTCATCTCTTCTGTGGGCATTCATGATTACCAATATATGTTATTGACTAAAATGCATAATATAACAAAATGTTTACGTGAAATGAAAATTTGATGCAAAATATACTGTTATTATTAATGTATCCATTTTTGGTGAGTTTTACAATTATGCTTGGATGAAACCACGTTCAGCCATAGTTGTAGAATCACTAGAAATCACCACATGAAAACATTTTCGAAATATTCCACCACTAACACCAATGGTAACGCGTTTTGTTAATTTGAAATTCCCTTCCTTATTTTACTATTCTTACATACGAATTATAATATGGCGATGATTCGAGAAAAAAATATTTGAGACAAATTTAAATTTTATGGATATTTCCCTTTTATCAGTCTACCTCAAAAACACTGGAAACGCTATCTTGGAGCTCACCAGGTGAAAGGTTCCTTGTGAAATATGACTTAAAAAGTTAACAATCTGTAGAAGAATCACTTTCCGAAGACCTAGTACGTTGAGAAGACGCTGCAGATCTCAGATTGGTGAATCAAATGGTGAACGCGAGTCAGGCCTCAATATGATTTCCAGAAAAAGTAAACAATACCAGACACCTGACCGACATAAACAAAAAAAGAAAGAATCCTGATTATTATTCTCAGTATACTCAGGAGTATTCGAGTTGACAGAAGCCTGCAGGGCTCTTTCAGCCATGGCTGCTGTGCTATATTTATATTTTATACGTTTAAAAACAAAGACACTGGTCTCCTTGAGATGATTGCCATATCCTCCATTTGAGATATTAACAACTATTGGGATCAAGAAGACTTATATCTCAACCCTCATTCATTTTTCAAAGCTTATTCATCAATTGTACAGCACACAGTTGTAAAATGTATTACCTACGGATATATTTTCTGAAAAATATTGCCCGAAAAAGAGAGTTGTATTCTACATTTTGATTTGATAATTAACATTTTTTCGAAGATTCGTTTCATGTACACTTCTAGCAGATGAGTTAGAAAAGTTTATGTGATAATACAAAAATTCCCTGAAGGTTACTCATTATCATATTAACATCAGCTACTACTACTATAAACACAAGATAGTTTAGTACTCGGTTTTTGATTCTCGACCCACAATTGTTAGTATGCAGTTATAGGTATGGATAACTTCAGACACAGAAGAATGAAGAAATTAATCAAGATGTGATGAAAAATATTTATTCATCTATTTCGACATCTTCAACGTAGCAGTGGAATTTTGATGCAATTGCTCTTGGTAATACCAAACTAATTTCTAATAGTGGAATTCGACATATTCACATCCGAATGGTAATCATAAACTTCCACAATGAAGTGCATTCCTCTTGAAACTTTTGATTCCAGGTTCACCTCGACAAAGGTTTGGTGGAAGCCACCTTTTCCAATTCGAGCATGCCCACCAGTTCCATCGGTCCACTGATTCTTCGCCTTTACACACTTAATGTAATTCGTTGTGTTATATTTAACCTGGAATATGCAAGATGTTTGTTGAGTTTTCGAACGGTTCGGCTTCTCAAATTTTCATTTTATGCATTCTGTCGCACAAGAATCAAGGAGAACAAAAAAGTATGCTATCATTCAATGTCTGTGATACAAATTTCTCGGTGGAAGCTCGATAATTTATTTCCATTATGGTGAATGGAAATTTATCTATGAGGCGCCGTTTGGGTCAAAAGAATATTTGCAGATATATGCAATTTCATGTCGATATATTTATTGACTCTGGCAATATTTTTATTTCTTGTTCCGATATATTTATTTTCTACCGAACATAATTTATTTACGTTTTGAGTGTCACAAATATATAAAAATGAGAATTTCCATATATTTATAAATTCGATCTATTTTACGTCGTCAAGAGATGGCGCACTGGCGGCATTTTGTTCACGGTCGAGTATATGGCAACAGGGCGAAGTCATTATTCATAAAATAATAGATGGCGACGCAGGCAGCTGTCATGTGAATGATAGTTCAAATATCGAGGGACTTGGTGCTGTGGTTTTTCGTCCGCCTGTCGGTCGGAAGGACCCAGGATTCTTCATAAAAAAACTAATTTCGCGATTTGACAAGTATCTGGAGTGCCTAATTTGAACTATTTATATTATTAACATTGACATGACAACTGCCTGAGTCACTGCTATCTATTAGCCACTCTATGTACTAACGACTTCCCCATGTTGCCATGTACTCTACCGTGACAAAATAACACCGGTGCGCCATCTCTTGGCGACGTGAAATAGATCGAATTTATAAATATATGGGTATCTCATTTTTATATATTTGTGACACTCCAAAATTATGTTCGGTAGAAAATAATTATATCGGAACACAAAATAAAAATATTGCTGAAGTTAATAAATATATTGACATGAAATTAGATATATTTGCAAAAACACTTTTGACCTCATATTCATCGATTGTTTGATATTCTATGAGCACTGCACTCTTGGAGAGTACTTCGAATTATACGTGAGTTATCTCCTTAGTTTCGATATTTTCATTACAGCTTATGATTCTAAAACCAAAATATCTTTTGTGAAGGTCAGTTTTGAGATATGGCAAATAATTAATTCGAGAAGGTATATATTGTTTCAAGAGAACTAACTCATTATTGAGTGAATTGCGTCTCAAGAACATTATAACTGAAACATACGTCTTTGAATGATCCTTTCTCTTTTTTGCATCCGCTATTGCCTAGGAAAGTGAATGTATTTTGTAAATTCAAAAGTAGACGTTTCCCTTCAGGGAATAAAATATAACATTTATTGTTACTATGATGGAATAATGTCATGAAGATATCGTACACCTATCCTAGTTATTCTGACCCTTTTTTGAACATTGATACTCGCAATGCAGTAAGAAATAATTATCAATTATAATATATAATAATTTAAATAATATTACTGGTTCCCTGTGCATTATAGCGGAGGATTGATCATCAACTACAAGTTGATATATTTCCTAGGTATAATTGATATATACAAAACTGTTTTTGTGTTCTCTTTATCCAACTATATGAAAACAATTGAGTTTTCGAAATTGAGGTGACGCATTCACATTCTTATAAATCGGTTTTTAGAGCACCCCCAACAATTCTTAAATTTGATGTTCACACAAGACGAATCGCTAATAAGGTATCCACCAAGAATTTCTTAGGAGAGCGAAAATCTAAGTATTGGAGTGCAGGAAAATTAACTCAACTCAAGAATAAAACCAAAATTACCTGATTCCTCTACAAACGTCATCAAAAATTTCATTAATGATATATGTTCATATAATTCACTCCATATTTCCTTATGGAACTTTTTATACATTATTGTGGCCTTCCATTCAATAGAGCTATTCTGAATTTCAGTTCCTAATGAGAGAGTTAAAATATTACTTAGTAAGAAATTATTTCTACAATGAATTCCGTCAGATATTTTCCGCAGCTAGACACGATTCTTGTTACTATATCGAGAAAAATGTGGATTTGTGATGTTGAGGGCCTGACAAAGCTCAGATGGTACCACACTCCAAGTCTTCCAAAACACAACAGAATTGGCAAGCCTTTTCATGTTAAATATCCCTCGTACAATAGCCAAATATTATCATTGTTACGTAACATCACCTTTCATAAATTGACTTCCATTAAACGTTTTTTCTTCCACACCATTGTTCCCAATCTCACCAATTATTCGTAAACGCTTTGTATTCGCCAAATCCCAACGAATACATGCATATGATTCTCCAATACCCCAAGTTTGCAAAATATTTATGGAATTGTAAAGTGTTCAGAGAAAATCAAAATCTTACCGTGTATTCAAGCCTATGGAAAAGACGGTACTTTATATTCACATTCTTACTGAAGGCAGGCGTTCCCAGATTAGTGCAGTCACCATCTTCCAGGTCGTATGACCAAGAGGAAATAGGTGAAATCAAAACTGCTAATAAAATCAATGAGTAACCAAACATTTTGATCGTTATGTTTCATACTTGGTCGCGCTTTTATAACGCAATCGTTAAATGATTATATCTATCAAGTGTGTTTGACTTCTCGATCACGGTTCTCAAAAAAAATCAAATTTTATCAGAAAATTGCCACTCGAAACAGCACACTTTTTTATTTATTGAAGAAAAATTCAACCTTGGAAATGTTTTGTGTGTACATGATAAGAGTTTGTTTACCGAATTGTATCTGAGAGCTCGTTTCGAACAGTAATTCAAAAAAAGGTACTGTGTACCTATAATAATAGTCTTTGTACAATTTTGAAAAAAGGGGTGTATTTGATAGGGACGCAGGTTCCTTTATTGACCTTGAGATTCGTTGCACGTTGTAGCAAACCTTGGGTATAATCGCAAAGTTGAATCAAGCAGCAAATTAAACAAAGATGAATAAGTTAACTCACCTTATTTGAAAATTAGGATCTATGAGGATGAAAGGAAAATGGATGTTCCTTTATCTCGTAACGAAAACTATTACACCACCGGTATTTTTTGATAGGCCTCTTTGCAGCACGACAATTTTGTCAATACGAAGAAGTTTCTTCACTGCTACGCACTCTGCTCCTCGCATGTCGATAGGAACAATCGGTTTTAGAAAAAAAAGGAACAGAATCGGCACAAGGAGATTGATGAAGGAGTTGTTCAAATAGGTTTCTCTATTAAATTAGCAAATGTCTTAGAAAATAATTATATACACGCATAAATTGTGAATGCAATCAAAACAAATAAAGGTATTCGAACTATTTGTATCAAATGTAAAAATAAAAAATTATAAAAATAATGGAAAAATAATAATGATATTTGGTAACGAACCATTTCCCACCCCCCTGAAAATACTAAGCGTATTTTCTGAACTATTTATCGAAATCAGGAAGAGGACACAATTTAACTAAGGGCCTTTTCATAAGGCCTTTCGAAGTCTTCACAAGAGAAACTCTAGGGACCCCGTCGGCACCTGAAATAAATTCAGTTACTCGACCCATCAACCATTCCAAGGGATTAGTATTATCGTTTTTGATAACAACCATGGTTCCTACAGTAACTTCTTCAAGGGGTTTAGTCCATTTGAATCTTTGCTGCAGGGTATGCAAATACTCAAGACTCCATCGCTTCCAGAAATCACGATGAAGCCTTTGTAATAATTGCCATCTGGTCAATCGATTCATCTTCAAATGAGAGAGATCAGAATCGGGTAAAGCGGAAAGTGGCTCTAATGTTAAGAAATGTCCGGGCGTGAGTACTGATAAATCATTGGGATCTGTACTGATACAACATAATGGTCTGGAATTCATCACTGACTCTATCTGAATAATAATTGTGTTGAATTCCTCATACGTGAGAATCCGATTGCCAATTATTCGCAGAAGATGAGTTTTGAAAGATTCAATGTTAGCCTCCCAAATTCCACCCATGTGAGGAGAATAAGGAGGATTAAAGTGCCACGAGATGGATTCAGAAATAGCAGATTTTTCAAATAACTGACGTAGGTATGACGCACACCCAATAAAATTAGAACCACAATCGGAGTATATATTCAGGCATTTGCCTCTTCGCGCAATAAATCTACGGAAAGCTGCTAGGAAGGCCTCTGATGACATATCAGAAACTAGTTCCAAATGCACTGCTTTAGTTGCACAGCATATAAATAAACAAACGTGAGATTTAATAATTTTTGCTCCCCGTAAACGAGAAGTTCTCAGAGAAAAAGGGCCGCAAAAATCAATTCCAACATTCGAGAAGGCTTTGGCTTGAGAAAGTCTGAATTTGGGCAAGTTGCCCATGGGGGGTTGTAAGGGCTCAGGCTTGATTCTCCAACATCTGTAACATTTACTCAAAACCTTTCTGATAACCTTTTTAGCAGAAATAATCCAATAATTTTGAGATAAGAGAAAATGAGTGGATTGTATTCCACAATGTAAATATTTAATATGAATATCATTTATAAGCAAATTGGTGAATCTTGAAGTATTTGGGAGAAGAATCGAATATTTTTTATCATATGAAACCGAGGAATAAGTAATTCTTCCACCCACACGTAACAAGCCGTTCCCGTCGATAAACGGATTCAGAGATTTGAAAGTTTTTTCAATGAACTTATTTCGTCAGCAAAATAGACAGATTGAATATGTTGAAGTATGCGAACATTGGCATCATGTAACTCTTGATATGTTAAAGAGCTTGTATTTCGTGATTTAAAATTTTTAAAATTATGATTCGCACGCAAAATGAGAGCAATTACTCTTTTCATATTTGATAATGAATTATATTTTTCTAGGAGTTCATCAATTAGATTCCTTTTCATAGTGATGTTCAGAACGATGTTCCGTCTCTCTGTTTCAATGTCCGCAGATTTCACCTGTGGAAATTTATCCAAAGGCCAAGATGAAACAGGTTGTTTGAGAAAAGGAGGCCCATTCCACCATAAAACGTTATTAATAATTTCATTCGGAAACGTACCGCGTGAACCACAATCTGCCGGATTCAATTCCGAAGAAATATGGTACCAAAAACTGGGTGCGAGTCGTTCTTGAATGAAAGATACCCGATTGCTCACAAAAGTTTGCCAGCAATGAGGGGATCCTCGAATCCATTGAAGAGTGACCGAACTATCAGTGAAAGCAAAAATATTTTTAAAACAAATTTTGTCTTTTGAGGTATCGAGGAGAAATTCTATCAGTTTTGCTAAAAGCACTGCGGCGCATAATTCCAATCGAGGGATTGTCAACTGTTTCAAGGGTGCAACCTTAGACTTTGCACAAACGAGATAAGTTTCAAACCCAGATTGTGAGGAAGTCGTTCTAAGATAAACAACCCCACAGTACCCCTTCGAAGAGGAATCACAAAATCCGATCAATTCATATTCCTTTCCGCCTAATGATAAGAATTGTCTAGGTATTTTGATTTCTTGGATTTTGGGTAGATCAGACTTGAATTTCTCCCACTTATTCAAGATGTCAGAAGGGGGTCGGTCGTCCCAACCGAGACCCAATGACCACAAATGTTGAATGAATAATTTTGCAAGGAATGTTATTGGGGTTAAAAAACCCAGTGGATCGAAGATTCGTGCTAACTCTGATAAAATGCTACGCTTTGTACATATTTTATCTTTGTCAGTTGGGATAGAGTGAAAAAATTGGATTTCAATATAAACCTAAGATTTTCGTTATATTATTTTCCAAATCCATAAAAATATTTATATTTTGTTTATGAGAATCAGGTAAATCAAGTAAAAGTTGCGGAGAATTACTAGCCCATTTGCGAGCCTCGAAACCTCCTTTACGCAATAATTCAATTATCTCATTTTTCATAGTGATACAAGTTTTCAATGAATCATGCCCCCCCAGTATATCATCAATATATACAGAGTGAAGCAAGATTTCTAAAGCAAGAGGATATTGTGAATAGTCACTCGCCAGTTGATGTAAAGTACGAATTGCTAAATACGGTGAAGAGGCAACTCCAAATGTAAGGGTATTGAGCTGATAATCTGCAATGGGCTCGGAAGGCGAAAATCGCCACAGAATGCGCTGAAATCTGCGATGTTCTTCTGCTAACCAGATCATTCAATACATTTTTTCGATATCACAGGTGAATACGTAAGTATGCAATCGAAAACATATGAGTAATTTCACCAAGTCATTGTAACAAAACATATTTTATTGTGTCCCTGTGGCGTTTTCTAACGGCGCCAACCCTGGCGAGCCAACCGAACACCATCGGCATCGGTGAGCTATCTTGTTTTTTCATTGTTTTTATGAGTTTCGCGGTACAGATCGCCGATCGCTATTCGTCACCTGTGAGTAGGTACTTTTGGAAGAAAATCGCCGAACCATGCGCTAGCATAACATTTTCCATTGTCGAGCTGAATAACTATATTTGCTTGTGGTTTTAGAACTCAGAATTTTCCCCTGGAAAGTTATTGTTTGTGCCTGCGAATTATTTCAAGTAGGTAACGAACTTTTTGTTATCACACTTTGTGTTTTTCGACATGTGTTTGTGTCTCGTGAATTTTTGTCGTGATTTTAACGTTGCGAATCATTTCAGCTCGTTACATCCATCCATCTGTGAATAAAATCAACAACTGTCCTATCAACTGTGTTTTTTTACTTCGTCTGAGATACTCCCACGAAATAAAACAACCCTGAGATACCGTTTCGTAACATCTTGGCGACCAACTCGAGGCCAGCGAAGTACTCAGAAGATAAGAAAGCATAATGGTGCTCGAAAAAACTCCAGAAGGGCCGATGTACAATTTGAGAAATAGAAAATTGAATGATACTGGGACTGGCAACAATTCTTCGACTCTGGAAATTTCCAATGGTTCCAGAACTACAGTGAGTACACTAGAAAACGCAGGATCCAATCAAGGTAAAGATCTTCTTGATTTTCCAACTAATGTGGCAAGAGCAGCGCATACTTCAATGACTCCTTTTCAAGATCAAGCTGCGGCATTACCGGTTATTACCTTCGCCTCAGATCAAACGAATTTGAATCATTTGAGTATTGATCCAGTTGCTTCATCAGTTACTCAATGTATTACTCTCAGTCAATACGAATTGTCAAAACTAATTGCTAATGAGGTCAGTAAGGCAATAAATTTGTTACCTATTTTTAATCCGGATTCTACCAGGAAACCTGTATCTGTTTCGAATCCGACTGCCAATTTTAAATATTACAATGAAAACATTAAAAATAATGATCTCAATAGTGTTCATAAGCAAAATATCTTTTCATCAGTTTCAACACTCCCTACCAGGAGTTGTATCGATAATAATGTTATAAGGCCACAACCTAGCATAAGTGTTAACAATGTACCTACATCTCAAGTATCAGTTAATAATAGTATTCTGGGCAATTGTAATGATCTCAAAAATGTACAGTCGTTGCCTACCTTTGATGATAGCAGTTCCCTTCATCCATTAGATTTTTTGAATTTTCTAGAGACATTTATAGATCTCAACCATATAGATATGAATCAGTTCGCATTAATAACCAGTTCACTTTTTCAAAAAGTTGCTAAGACATGGTTCGACGCTTACATAAATTCATTTAACAATGAGGAACCGGAATTAAAAAAATGTTCCCTTTTTTTTATATTATCTGATAGAGCATGAAAATCTGTTCACAAAAATACCCTTCTGACCTCGATCCTTCCACTATTTTTTTTAAAAACCTCTACTATGTAACGAAAAATATCAAATGCTGACGTCAACACTTTCATTCATAAATACAACCAGATGAAGTTGGGTTTTGGTAAGCCACACCCCTCCTAATTAATGAATGAATATCTTAGGGGAATTTCATTTTTACAAGTTGCAGGAACTTATTACTGTTGACATTCTTTTGCGATGGGAAAGAATTCGCCTTTTTTCATGTTATTTCGCGCTTCAACGGAAAATTTACCGAAATTATGGCATCAAAGAGTGATTTTGTGAAGTTCTGTTTGGAAACTGAGTGCAAGAACAACTCTAAAGTTTCCGCAAATAAGCACTTTTTTCTGTTGCCGTTCGATTCATCGAGAAGGAATGCCTGGTTAACTGCTTTGAATGGGTGTGATAGGGTTTCTAAAAAAGTTAGGGCCTACGTTTGCGAGGATCATTTCAACGTAAGTAACTGAAAATTGTGATTCGGTTTAGGAATTGATCGTATAAAATACTCTTAAAATGATTGCTTGTTTCTGTAACAATACCTGAAAATTAATCCAAATTATAACTAGAGTTCAAAACTAGCCATCCACAAACACGTTTGTGTAGTTGTAACTACTACTATAAGAAATAATAATGAATATGACTCCAAGAAAGTGTTCATTGAATCGATATTTATTATGGAATTTGGCAAGGCTTAGTTTTAAGGTATTGTAGCAAGATCACACTCGAAATCACATACCTTTTTTAGGTGGAAGAAGATGCAGAGAATTTTTTGAAAGTCAAATTGATGAATGATACACCTAGATTGGAGAAGGATGTTGTGCCAAGTATATCTGTGTCTGGTCCGGGTGAGAATGGAGTTGAAATGAAACGAAAACAACCAGCTGAGGTGAGTAAAAAAATTCAGCTTGAATTCATATTCTGGCCCATTGATCTGTTACGAAAAAAAAAACAATGACTGAGTAATATGTATTTGTAAGTACCCAACAAATTCCAATAATAGTGCTGCTTATGCTATTTCATAGTTTTTCTGTTTAGAAGTATTTTTATGTATTATATTCATTATAGTGGCTCGTTTATTCCTTTTCTAATGAAATTCAAGTTTAATTTCACATACTCATGACTCAGTGAAGTTATTATCGATGAAATGTATCATCATTTAAATGTTATCTAACAGAGCCATTGGAATAACTACAAATAAAAACATATATTGTAAGAGTAGAAGAAATAGACAAAAGATTACCACCAGCTTGTGGTTATTGGAGGTGTATGTGTTATATCTGATATTAAATATTCTGTTCTTCATTTCACATCGAGCACTTTGTATTTTTTATGAATTTGATGTTAGACGTCAGATTGACGACGATTATTGACAAGTAAAAGTTTTTGAGAAAAGTTCCTATTTTTTATTGATTTGACGACGAAACATTGGTCCTTGAGCCGTATTAACTAGTTCTGTGGAAAATACAATATGAATATGGATAGAAAAAGTTCAAGTCTACCCGGCACCCGACGACGAGGCGCACGATTGAACAGAAATTTAGATGCGAACTTCGTATGGCCGAATGGATTTGGTTCAAAGAAAATACCCGTGAATATCATGCCGTCCATCATCACTCCAGATAGGAAAGGTATCCAAGACGAAGATACTAAAGACGGAGCTGATACGACACAGACTGGAGGTATGCTAAAATCGATTATGGTAGAGGAAAGTACAAGAAGACAACAAGCCGTGAGTAGAGACCTCAATTTTCCATCTACTGGTTATCAATATTTTGAAAATCTGCCAATTCATTCAGCAAATAAGTCTAGGAGTTCTCAGTCTAGTGTCGATGTTCAAAATCGGGTAATTGAAATTGAAAAGGCTAGACAAAGAATTGAATTGAAGAAATTGGAACATGAATTGAAATTATTAGAATTGGAAAATAAAATTTGTCACTCTGAACGCTCTAAAATAAGTCAACCTCCGTCAGTCAAAAAATATCCTAGTCATCCTTCAAATTCAATTGTTCAGTCAGTCCATTCAGTTTCTGAAACAGTTGATAACACATATACTGAGGGTGTGCTAGATTCAGATATGAGAACCGCTCAATGGGTTAATAATATTTCTCACGAAGTTGAAACAAATGCTATCAACAATGATCACGCACATCTCAGTCAACTTTGTAACACCGTGGCTGATGCTATTAAATCGGTAGCGAACAATTCATTTCAGAACAAATTGACAGCAAGACAGACTGTTGAAAGGGATTTCCCCCTCTTTGACGGTTCTTCCGAGGATTGGCCAATGTTTATTAGCCAATTTCGGAGAATTTCTTCATTATGCCAGTACACACACGAGGAACAAATGATCAAACTGCACAAATGTCTACGGGGTGAGGCAAAACTTGCTGTTTCAGGAATGATGGTGTCCCCTGACAATATTGACTTCGTGTTGAGGACATTGGAAATGCGTTTCGGACGACCAGACCAAATCATCGAAACACTCATCACTAAAGTCCAGTCAATTCCTGCCATGAAAGATCAGCATTTCGAAAATTTGATTCACTTTTTGAATAATGTCCGTTGCCTAGTAGCCACTATAAAATCCCTAGAATGTGAAGATCATTTGAAAAATCCACAAGTTCTTAAAACTTCAGTACAAAAACTTCCTGACATGCTGAAGCTGAGATGGGGTGAAGAAGTTGCCAAATATAATGGAAAGGTTGATCTAGAACAATTTTCAAATTGGATAAATGATATCGCTACAGCGGCATGCTATGTCACTTCAACAAAGAACCAAAAAGTTGATGCCAAAATGAATCAGTTTGGAAAGTATAATTCCAAAAGACCAGAATCCGCTTTCATGATGGCAGAAAAGAGCACCCAGGACTATTTCTGCACTTACTGTCAATCAAAAGATCATAAGGTAGATGTTTGTGAGAAAATAAAAACAGATGATGTGGAGACCAGATGGAGTACCGTGACCAAGCGGAAACTCTGCTTCTCTTGTATAAAAAGTAAGCATCAAACCAATAAATGCCGATCCAAACATCCATGTGGAATTGATGGATGCAGGAGACCACACCACAGATTTCTCCACAAAGACATCCCAGGATACAGACAAGATGCGAATTCCGAAACAGTTCAGGAAATTCAACAAAACGAAAACGTTCTTGCAGTTGGCAATGGAGATAAAAATGTTTTATTGAGAATGGTAAATGTTCGTCTTTATGGGCCAAATTCAGTTATAGAAACGACAGCTCTTTGCGACGAAGCATCTACTGTTTCTCTCATTGATAAATCGATTGTTGAAAAACTCGGACTGGAAGGTAAAAAATATTGGAAAATAGCTTTGTTCACTCTGTGTTTTATTCAACTTTGTTTTTTGGCCTATTTAAATTATGTATGTTTTCATAGAAACGGTGAATGTTGTTTGAGAATTAATAAAAATAAACAAGAAGTTGAAGAAGTCGTTTCAACTAATTTTTCAGATTGCAAAACTTGTATAGTTATATCTGCTGAATCCAAAAGGTTATGGGCCCAGGATACGTAACTGTGTTCTGAAAAACCGTCCAAATAAGTTTTTGCAAAAGTCAATTTTGTGAAAAAGTGTCACTGTCACATCGAGTTATACTTCTGGTTCTCACAAGCCAAGAAAGTTCGTAAAGATGGACAAGCTGAGGTCTCTTCATATCCAAAAGTTTGATGGAACCAATTTTCACCTGTGGAAGTATCAGATGCAAATTATCTTCAATGCCGAAGGACTTCTGAACATGGTTGATGGACAGAAGCAAAAGCCTGCAGCCACAGATGATGAAAAGGATAAGAAAGAATGGGAAGAATCCAATTCGAAGGCGATGCTTATCATTTCAACAGCAATGGAGTTCGATCAATTACAGACAGTGATGAGTTGTAAAACAGCACCAGAAATGTGGAGTCGTCTAAAAATCATCCATGAACAAAGGTCGTCAGTTAATAAGGTGATGCTGAAACAGAAGTTTTTCAACTATATAATGTCCGAAACTGATAGCATTGCTCAGCATATCAGCAAAATCGAATCAATGGCACAAGCTCTTGCTGACATAGGAGAACAGATTTCCGATATCGACAAAATAGCTAAAGTTTTGGGAAGTCTTCCTGCCAAATATGGATCCTTCATCACAGCTTGGGACTCCTATGATGAAACCAAACAAACGTTCAATAATCTGACGGCTCGTTTGCTGAAAGAAGAAATGAGTCTATCCCAAAATGACGAAGTCTCAACAGCATTTGTAGCAGCAAAACCAAATTTTCACCAGTCGGATAGATACGATTCCTCTAGTAGCCACGCTAATCGTTCGAATCTTCAGCAAAAGAAGAATGTTGAATGTTTCTTCTGCCACAAGAAAGGTCACTATAAGTCCGAGTGCAGGTTCAGGTTGGCTAATAAAAACAAAGATAACCGTCAACCGAAAAACCATCAATGGAAATCCAAACATCAAGCTTTGAGTGCTGAGTTGAAAAATATCGAAATTGAAGGCTACGACAATGCTTGGTTGGCGGACAGTGCAGCATCAAAGCACATGACATTTCACAAAGAGTGGTTTACTGAGCTCCATCCAATAAATCCACAAATATCAATTCAGCTTGGAGACAATTCTTTTTGTATATGCAGAAGGAATTGGTTCAATAGAAGTGGAAGCTGTGTTGGGAGAGGAAAAGCTACCCTGCACTTTGCAAAATACCCTTTATGTGCCTAAATTGAAGAAGAATTTATTCTCAGTGGGAGCTGTTACTGAGAAAAATTTGAAAGTTATTTTTCGAAATGATAAGATCGAAATTTATAACTCAACAGAATTGGTGGCAGCTGGAAGAAAACAGTCCAATCATTGCTTCAGAATGCTATTTGAAAACCCTAAAGAAAGCCAAGCCTATGTAGCAAGTATACCCAACTCAGTGATGTTATGGCATGAAAGATTAGGTCACGTTAATTTCCAAACGTTGAAGGAAATGTCCGACGAAGGTCGAATCCCAGGACTGAAAATAGCTAGTACAGAAGAATTGTTCTGCGAATCTTGCCAATTTGGGAAGCAAACTCGAAAACCATTCAAAGCCAGTATCAATGAACGAGCTCTCAGACCCGGAGAATATATACATTCCGATGTATGTGGGAAGATGCCTTGTACGTCCATTGGGGGAGCTGATTACTTCGTCCTTTTCAAAGACGAGTACACCTCATATCGCTGGGTATATTTTATAAAACACAAAAGTGATGTGTTTTCTGAATTCCTCGAATTTGAGAGAATGCTTGAAAGACAAAGTGAGAGTAAAATGAAAATACTCCGAACAGACAATGGGGCAGAATATATCAACCAACAATTCAGAAATCATTTACAACAGAGAGGAATTATCCATGAAAGAAGTTCAGCATATAATCATGAACAAAATGGTACAGTTGAAAGGGATATGAGAACAGTGGTCGAAAGTGCTAGAGCCATGCTTGCGAATACTGAATTATCAGACGAATTATGGGCTGAAGCAGTCAACACATCAGTTTACATTCTGAACCGTCGACCATGTAAGAAAACTGGCAATGAAACACCCTACGAAAAATGGACAGGAAAAACGTAAGATCTGAGTCATATGAAGAAATTTGGGATTGAGGCATACGCACACATCCCAAAACGATTCAGACACAAATTCGAACAAAAGTCCAAGAAAATGATATTTGTTGGATATGATGGTTACAGTTCTAATTATAGACTTCTTGATCCCCATTCGAAGAAAATTTCAATTATGCGAAATGTTAACTTCAACGAAAACGTAGCAGCAAAAAACGGCCATAAATATGGATACCTAGAATTTCAAGGAAGAGACAGTAGGAACCCTGAAGCAGAATGCGACGAATTGGAAACAGAATTTCATCAAGATCACCAGCAGGACAATTCAATTATTGATGATGAGTCGACAAATAATAATAATCCATCCAGTATTCAACTGCGAAATCGAGCCTCCATCAATATACCACTGAGATATCGTGAAAATTATGACATAGCAATGGCAGCTGTCATCGATGAACCAAAATCTTATTCAGAAGCAATGTCTAGTGCTTTCAAAACAGAATGGAGAAAAGCTATGGAGGAAGAAATGGCCTCACTGAAACAAAACAACACCTGGAGTCTCGAAGAACTGCCCTCAGATCAAAGAGTTATTGGCTGCAAGTGGGTTTTCAGAGTCAAATATAAACCAGACGGCACTATTCTCAGATTCAAAGCCAGATTGTGCGCTAAAGGTTATTCGCAAACGGCTGGAATCGACTACCATGAAACGTTTTCTCCAGTGATTAGATATGACTCAATACGAATTCTTCTCGCACTGGCGGCAGCTGAAAACATGGAAATTAAGCAATTCGATGTCAAGACTGCATTTTTAAACGGAGATCTTCAAGACGACATTTACATGTGTCAGCCAGAAGGATTTGAAAGCAATGATCCCTCCTTGGTCTGCAAGCTAATAAAAAGTCTGTATGGTTTGAAGCAGAGTCCACGTTGCTGGAATCAAAAATTTGTGGAATTTATGACCAAATTCTCATTTGCGCAACTAAATGCAGACAAATGTGTTTTTCAAGCAACGTTTCAAGGAGAAGAGATATATATTGCTCTTTACGTAGACGACGGACTAATCTTATCGAAATCATCTCAAATTATTGATATGGTATTGGAGGAACTTGCATCACAATTCGAAATAACTATCGGAAATGCAGATTACTTCGTGGGATTTGAAATACACCGGGAAAGAAAGCTAAACCAGATTTTCATAAGCCAACAGGGATATTTATCAAGAATTCTGGAGAAGTTCAATATGTCCGACTGCAATCCGAATTCAACACCAGCAGATCCGAATGTAGTCCTGGAAATGGGACAACGTTCGACTAGTGAAGAACAGGAGATGGAATCTATACCCTATAGAGAAGCAGTAGGATCTCTAATGTTCTTGGCGACTGTAACAAGGCCAGACATTATGTTTGCAGTGAGTCAAGTGAGCAGATTCTTATCAAAGCCAAAAAAGGTTCATTGGGTTGCCGTGAAACGAATATTTAGATATTTGAAAGGAAGTCAAGATGTTGGTATCAAATATGGAACAGAAAGAATGAACTTGCAAGCCTTTTCTGATGCAGATTTTGCCGGGGACATTGATACTCGCAAATCAACAACTGGCTACGCAACTATGATGAGTGGAGGTATCGTAACATGGTCTTCACATCAACAAAAATGTGTATCAAGATCCACAACCGAATCAGAATATATAGCAGCGTCTGATGCAGCACAAGAAATTATTTGGATACGTTCATTTCTACATGAATTGAAAATTGTAGTGGAAGAATCTACAATATTGTTCGTTGATAATCAAGGTGCTATTGGTTTGGTTAAAAATCAAGAACATCACAGAAAAACCAAACATATCGACATAAAATTCCATTACATAAGGGAACAAGTGGAGAATGGATTGATATCTCTATGGTATGTCTGTTCAGAGGAACAACTTGCAGACATGTTCACAAAGCCGCTTTCAAGAATGAAATTTGTGAAAAATAGAAATTCATTATCCATCACTTCAAGAACGTGAACAAAGAGTGGGAGTATTGGAAAATAGCTTTGTTCACTCTGTGTTTTATTCAACTTTGTTTTTTGACCTATTTAAATTATGTATGTTTTCATAGAAACGGTGAATGTTATGTTTGAGAATTAATAAAAATAAACAAGAAGTTGAAGAAGTCGTTTCAACTAATTTTTCACATTGCAAAACTTGTATAGTTATATCTGCTGAATCCAAATGTATACAATGGACCAATAACTTGAAAACTTGCCACGAAGATTCGAGTAGCCTGGACATTGGCATATCCGGTATTTTCAAAGGTGCTAGAATGTTCGATATGAAAAATGTCCGTTCGGTGGAAAATCTATCCCTTCCCACCCAGATCATAAAAATAGACGATTGGTCAAAATATTCTCACCTGAGAAATATTCTATTCAGTGAGATTACTAGAAAACCCATGATTTTGTTAGGCCAAGATAATATTAGACTGACAGTAGCGAGACAGGTTATTCAAGGAGAAGACGATAAACCTATTGCTACGAAAACCAATCTTGGATGGATTCTGCATGGGTATACCTTTCACATGTGCAATCATGAATTATCTGATGAAGTACTTCACCAAATGGTTAAACATTCTTTCACAACCGATGCCTTTGGAGTTATGCCTCAGTTATCAAAATTCAGTAAAATCAAAATACGAGCACAACAGATAATGGAAAATACATCTAAACGTGTTGGCGACCGATTCGAAATTGGTCTTCTGTGGAGAGATGATAATATCCACTTACCCGAGAGCAAAACAGTTGCAATACAACGCCTTCACTGTGTGGAACGACAGATGCGATCGAATGATGGGTTTCGGCAGTCATATTGCAGTAAAATTCAAGACTACTTCAATAAAGGATATGCCAGAAAATTGTCCCTGGAAGAATCACGTATAGAAGGTCCAAGATGTTGGTATTTACCGCACTTCGGTGTTGTTAACCCTAAAAAAACCCAATAAGTTTCGCCTGGTCTTTGACGCAGCCTCTCGTTCTAATGGAGTAAGTCTGAATGATCATCTTCTTTCGGGTCCAGATCTACTGCAGTCTTTGGTGGAAGTTCTCATGAAATTTAGACAAAAGAAAGTCGCATTCTGCAGTGACGTTAAGGAGATGTTTCATCAAGTCCGCATCATTCCACAAGATCAAAGTTCTCAACGATTCCTCTGGAGAAATGGAGACACTAGTAAACCATACGACACTTACGAAATGCAAGTGATGATATTTGGGGCGACATGTTCTCCTAGTTGTGCCCAATACATCAAAAACTTGAATGCTACTCAGCAGACGAGCCGACCAGACATTTTGGATGCCATAATCAAGAAACATTATGTAGACGATTATTTGGACAGCACTGACACAGTGGAAGAGGCACTAGATTTAATTTCGGAAGTCAAACGAGTTCAAAAATTGGGAGGTTTCGATCTGGTGAATTGGACATCAAATTCAAAAGAAGTACTCAATGGACTCTCGGAGCATGGCAATTCGAACAAAGACCTGAATCTTGATGAATCGAAAATTCAACGCGTATTAGGTCTATCCTGGAATGCGAGAACCGACGAAATTTGTTTTCAGCTTAAATTAGACGACGAGACATTCCAAGATTCGACAAGGCCTACTAAGAGACAAATACTGAAATTAGTTATGTCACTTTTTGACCCGTTGGGACTGATTGTCAATTTGACAATAAGAGCTAGAATATTGATACAGGATGTCTGGAAATCAGGAATCGGATGGGATGACGAAATCGATGATGAACTTCACCAAATTTGGAAAATGTGGCTGTCAGATCTGAAAAATATCATGCAAATTGCCGTTCCAAGAGTTTATTCTCTGAATGTTCCCAAAGCACAGAAAATTGAGGTTCATGTGTTTTGCGATGCCAGTAAGAAAGCATTCGCATCTGTAGCTTATCTCAGAGTGATAACTGAAGAAACAATTGACGTATCTTTCATAATCGCCAAAGCACACGTAGCACCAACCAAACCAATTTCGATACCTCGACTCGAACTTCAAGCTGCCTTGATGGGGAGCAGACTGGCCAGGACAGTAGTGAGTACAATTGGAATACAAGTTGGCAGGGTGTATTTCTGGTCGGATTCGACTACCGTTTTATTTTGGATCAAGGGAGACGGTACTAAATTGGGACAGTTTGAAGCTCACCGCGTTGGAGAAATTCAGGAAAATACAAACAGTAATGACTGGCATTGGATTCCATCCAACCTAAATGCTGCCGATAATGCAACGAGAACCTACTCTTGCGGAGCCAATAGCATTGACTATGATAAATGGTACGGCGGGCCAGATTTTCTATATATGAAGGATGATACGTCTTGGCCTATTCAGAAGAGAATAAGAACACTGGATGAGACAGATAGACAGCCAGAAATAAGCATTCTTGTTATTGAATCAGGCACTTGTCTCCCAGATATCCAACGGTTTTCGAAGTGGCTGAGACTTTTGAGAAGCACTGCGTATGTGACAAAGATCGCAAGGAATTGGATTTCAAAAATTCGAGATAAAAACTTACAACTATCGTGGACTTTATCTGTTGATGATTTACAGAGAGCTGAAGTACTATGGATCCAACAATGTCAACAGGAAAGCTTCTCTGAAGATATCCAATCCCTGAGGAGAGGCAGAATATTAAAAAGCCGATTACGACTCTTATGCCCAACTTTTAACGAAGAGAAACTCCTTGTTTTGCAAGGACGGACTGACTTGGCAACAGAATTGGCAAATGATACTAAAAGACCAATTATACTACCACCTAAACACCCGTTGACAAGAATTCTATTGATGTACTATCATGAAAAGTTCGCACATCAAGGTGTAGAAACCGTTCTCAATGAAGTCAGACGTAAATATTGGGTAATTGATGGACGGGCGGCTGTGAAATCAGCTTTTGCACAATGCCACAAATGTAAATTACTCAGGGCAAAACCACATATTCCAATAATGGGACAATTGCCTATATTTCGCCTGACATCAGCCTCCAGAGCCTTCACGTACACAGGTGTAGATTATTTTGGGCCGTTGTATGTCAAAATCGGTCGTCGACGGGAGAAGCGATGGGGAGTTATATTCACCTGCTTGATGGTACGAGCTGTCCACCTCGAGGTAGCCCATTCACTCACTGCGGACTCTACAATAATGGCCGTGCGAAGAATGATATCCAGACGGGGACAACCGAATGAAATCCACTCGGATAATGGTACTAATTTTCACGGGGCATCAGAAGAACTGAAAACTGCTGTTGCAAATTTGGATAAAATGAAACTGACTGACAATATGACTTCAAAAGGTATAAAATGGAGTTTTATACCACCAGCTTCTCCACATATGGGGGGAGTCTGGGAAAGACTTGTACGTTCAGTAAAACAAACCTTTCACTGTATACTTAATGAACAGGTACTGACTGATGAGCTCCTTTTGACCTTGTTTGCTGAGTGTGAGAACATTATCAATTCTCGGCCTATAACTAAGGTGTCTGTGGATCCTAACGACATGGAGGCACTGACTCCCAACCATTTTTTGTTGGGGTCAGCGAATGAAACGACACCGTTAGAGCAGCTACAACATATAGATATGCGCCGTCAATGGATGAAATCGCAAGTATTCAAAGATAAGTTTTGGAAGAGATGGACAAGGGAATATCTACCAACGTTAACGAAGAGAACCAAGTGGAGTGATGATGGCAAGCCGATACAGCAAAATGATATGGTTATTATCGTCGAAGAAAATGCACCAAGGAAGAGTTGGAAACTAGGAAGGGTAGAGAAGATTTTTCCTGGGCCAGATGGAAGAGTACGTGTGGTAGAGGTCCGAACTAAGAATGGAGTTTACAAACGTCCCGTTTCGAAACTGTGTCGATTGGATATCAAGAGCGAGTGAGCGAAGTTCTAAACCTTCGTCACGGGGAAGGGGGGAGAAATGTTATATCTGATATTGAATATTCTGTTCTTCATTTCATATCGAGCACTTTGTATTTTTTATGAATTTGATGTTAGACGTCAGATTGACGACGATTATTGACAAGTAAAAGTTTTTGAGAAAAGTTCCTATTTTTTATTGAATTGACGACGAAACAGTATGTGTTACCGTTTATTCATTGTTGCATACCATTCAGATTAATTACATTTAATGTTGTTTCGTTCTCTCAAAGCAAGGGTGGCTGACTCATTTTCTCTTCTCTGACAATATACTATACTCGCCGGAGTTTTTATATCAGTACATTATTGGAGAACACTCAATCAAGATCAACAAACATTTCAGGTGAACAAGGACCACCTTGAGCAACCTGTACCAGCTAAATGTGAAAGAGGTCCAAAGAGCAATGATGTGCATAGTCAAAAACTATCCAGTTCCACCTACTCTGCAAGCAGTATTGATACAAGATCAGCAACATATAAAGATTCTGACTATGACCCTGATTCTTCAGATTCTGCTTGTGGTGATATCCACAATTTTCTACAACATACTCTAATAATGATAGGAACAAATCCCAAAATATTTTTAGGTTTGCCTTTGGAAAGTTACTTTCTGATAAAAATGCTCTCCAATTCAGTATCTACGAAATCCGTCAATATTTTAATAACTTTAAAAAAGATTAGACTTGATTATGCTTTCAAATTATTAGGTATACATTTTGGGATGACAGATAGTAATGTTGGAAAAATATTTAGGAAGACAGTAATTAAACTAGCTCAAGTACTTCAGGAACTAATTGGTTGGCCAGATTCCAAAAAAATTAAACTTCATTTACCAATTTCTTTCAGAGCTAGATATGGAAAAGTTGTTTCAATTATTGATTGTTTAGAAATCGAAATTGAGAAGCCTTCTAATCCAGTCCATCAGGCACTTAATGGTCCCAATATAAGCATTGCAATACAATAAAATATCTTATTTCATGTACTCCTGATGGATTGGTCAGTTTCAATGGATTTGGTGGGAGAGCAACTGATGTTGATATTGTTGAAAATTGTGGATATCTGGAAAAATTAACACCTGGTATGGAAATAATGGCAGACAGAGGGTTCAAGAACTTGTCATCTCTGCTGACAGAAAGGAGATGTGCTTTGATAAGACCTCCTTCAGTTTCAAGTTCAACTCTAAGCTCACCTGCAGAAGTGAGGGAATCCAAGAGAATAGCTGCTTTGATAATACATGTCGAAAGAGTTATCGGGAGGCTGAGGAATTTTAAAATGTTAGAACCCCATTCTTGCATAGATCATAATCACATACAGTTATTGGATTATATTGTGCTTGTGGAATCATTAATTTTCAGGACCCTTTGTAAAGAAATTGATTACACACTTTTAGATGTGTAATTTTCAAAGCAGTTATTTGTGTGAAAGGTGTGTTTTTTTTGGGAAGGTCAGTTGTTTAGCACTATGGCTTGTAAACCGAGTAACCGATTCATTTCAAAATTGTTTTTCCTTGAATATTTAAAAAAATCCTCATCTTGAATACTCTGATGAGTTGTATGTATTGTGAGTTTTTGAATAATTCAAAGGTCTTTTTTTGGCATTTCAATGTTAATATGTCTAAACAGGACAATTTGTGGGAAATATTGCTATAGCATGGAAAACGTTTTATCTCTTATGAAATAATTTTATAGTGATTGTATTTTAACTGTCCAATTTAATTTATTCACTGTCGAGTTGTTCATTAGTCATACGTTCTGCTAACCACTTACCTTCTATATAAAAAATTTGTATTATTATACTAGTTTAATACACAAATGTAATCCAAAACTATGTTCATGAAATGCTCAGGGTACCATGTATCAGAAATATTATCACCTATTTTGAAATTTGAAAACTGTGTACAAATAGATAGATTTTATATTCATATTTTTTCTTAAACCCCGATTTATATAACATGGCCACATAAAATTATATTCATTTTCAATCATTTGAAATATCATCTCATGGTAAACTGAAATATAAAACTGGTTTGAAAATTGATTGATATTTTAGTATAATTTTTTGAAAGCTTATTTGAATAATATCTTTTAATAATTTTGCATCATTACTTTTGATATATTTTTTTACTACTTATTCACTCATGTATTTCATTTTATTGGTAATTATTTTTTATGCTCTAAATGAACTATCCTTTTGAAAAAAAAATTGCTTTCAATATGAACATAGTTAAAATACTGTATTAATATTTATAGAAAATAATTCAATTATTAATATATATTTATATATAATGCCAGGGCCTCAATCTACCTACTCCCCAGGTATCGTCACAAGTTCAGTAAAACAAAACAATGTGTTTTTAGATTATGCATATAGGACAAAATTGTAATCATTGCTTTGTAGGTGATATCATGAGTTTTTGGTGGGTTTTTCTCATGGTGGTATTTTGAGAAATTAAATGCATTCACTTTAATGTCTTTCCTAGAAATAATTGTTTTGCTTCAAATGTAGGCAAATTTTCAACTTCTCAAAATACAAAATTAATTTTCATTATTATTTCAATAAATTATGAAATCCAAAACAGTTTTTTTTTTCATTCAGTAAACTTTTTGGAAAGTCTCAAAAAACATTCAATATTATGCTTTATTTCACAAAAAATCAATTCAGAAATGATGTGGACTGGTTGAACTAAAAAATCAGAGTAGGAGAAAAAATTATTCACAAATTTTATAAACATTTCAATGTTCATTATAACTTCATCAAAGTATGCATTAAGTAGATAGTGGAAAGAGAGGTGCTCAGTATCATCAAATTCTCTATAGTATTTAGTGAGTTGGGTATTCATTCTTTCACTAGATATGCTATTGTCAACAACATTTTTCAAGAAAGTTCCGTCTTCAGCTACCATAGGCTCCAAATCTAAAGTTCCTATTTCTTTGGCAAGAATGAATTTCTTTGTCGAAGCTATTGACGCCAACTCAGACTTCTTCCAGTAGCAAGTGACTGCAGTAGGAGAAGGTTCTTCACTACGTCGATGAATCCCAGTTAAGAATGCAATAGCATGTTTGCATCCCCCTGAAAAAGTCAAAGTGGATTATGTGTTGTATAAACAAATTATTATGAGGAATGTTATTCTCACACAACAGCCACCTGTGAATCCCACTGGCTGTCAGTAAAATGTAACCAAAACATGCATGTCAAATAATGGGAAGGAATGGTTTAATCCTCCCAACTACTTATAGTTTCATACTTGGAAAGCTCTGATGATATTAAAACAGATGTGTTTGTAGGTGAAATGTCTCATATTGAAAATAAATACAATAAAAAGAGAAATGGTTATTCCAGATTCCACATCTACCAGGAGTCGTTTTCAGAACTCTAAAGGTATTTTAACGGATACCACCATGAAACGCCTTGAATAATACCCCACTTGTAAATATGTTTCTCACTATGTATAGATATCATCATTCCGTCTTTTTTGTTTCTTGATCACTCCAGTGGCAACAAAAGTTGTGACTTTTGAAAGTATAATACTAATCATTTCAATAACTTCTTCACGATCCATATTGATTCCGACTAATTTCAAATAGGTAATACTGTCTTGGTTAAACCAATTGATTTGTATGACACAAACTTCCTCTCTTCGCAATCTTTAATTTGTTTTTGAATTACTGGTAATGTCAGAAAATATTGGGTTTTATGCACATACGTTAAGTTCATAGTTATTAATTCTTAGTTGAAAAGATGGCCATCTTCTTAGTTGTTAGTTTTATTGACAGACGAAAGTTTATAAACCCCCAATGGGGTTTTCCTGTATTCATTCATCTTTCTTAGTTATTAGTAGTTGATTGATGTTAGTTTAGTTGAGTTCAAAAATCCAGCATTGGAAAGATAAAAGTTTGACTTATTAGACATCTTTTTATTTTGAAGTTCATTGAGTTGCTGATCCTAAGAAATGAATTCTTATATAGCGATGTAAATACAAAAAAAATAAATATTTGAAATAATATCATCAGATTATAATACCACAATAAATGACAAAGAAAAAGATAGTAATATCTATTGAAACAGTTATGGTATAACCAACTAAAAAAAATAATGGATACATAAATATTTACAGCTTATCCAATCCATCTTGGCACAGAACTGATAAAGTATATGCCCAGTATTCTCTGTGAAATATACTAGGGAAAAAAAACACCTATTATATGTGTTCACTGTGTTGAAATTTATTCCTATACGGTGTCTTTTCTTTCGTCACGGTCTAAACTACCAGTGTGCAACTGGAAAAGTAACTGAGTTTGTGCCAAGATGGATTGGATAAGCTATAGTTGATTTTGTTTAGCCCAGGATCTCACTTTTTATTTTTGAACTGTATAGTGATGAAAAACTAACAATTTCAATATTGTTTTGAAATAGTTATTGACCGTATGAAAACGAAACTATTTTTTTAGTTTTGTTTTCGAAAATTAATATTTCCTTACTAACACACCGGCCAATTTGAATTAATAGTAATATTAATAATACAGGAACAAATGTTTTTGCTTTCACATTCTTTAAACAGTTTTATTCTGTTGGTGGTTCGAATAAGAGTGAAAGATCTCACTTATCTTTATTAATATAAAACCTATTGAGAAGTATTGTTTACTTCTCTGATATGTATTTGATCCATATAAATTATAAATGACTGGAACAAATCCAGTTAAGAAAATATTCATCAACTATAGTATTTCGAAATATTACCTTATTCACACTTCATCAACAAAAATGACCAACAGAACATGTAGCTGAAAAGCAGATAACTCAAACTGATAAGAATTTCCCGAAGGCAGATTCTTTGAAAAGACATAGTACTGAGGGTGTTTAGTACGAGATCAGGTGTGCCATGTGCCACCATCAACTGATCACACACAGATCAAAAATACAAGTTCTATTTCTAGCCCAAAGGATACTGCATACCACAGTTTATCTTCAACTTACCTGAATGGGCAGCACAGTCTTCACATTTGACAAAGTTAATCTCGTTCTCTTCTTCATTGAACTCCATTACAACTGAATATGCTTTATTCCTCACGTCATGAATACACACATTGTCATCTCCATTTAGTATTCAGCAAATTTATTATCTTCTGTCAATAATATCTCGATGTGAAGATTTCTTTCTGCCTTTTTACAAGCTGTTACACTCTAGCAACCATTGCATCCTGATAACGTTTAAAAAAAACCTCACTTGCTTATCATTCGAAACGCCTTTAGATCCTTCAAAACTTGTTCTAAAGTAAGGATATGTGCAATCCCTGTTGACTTCCATTCTAAACACTGAAATGGTGATACATTAGTGTTGACAATTTTCAGTTCTTTATCCCTCATTAAAACAACATATCTCATTATCTTGTATTACCTTATCCACAGGCATTCATAATACATTTTTGAATACTCCAAGGATATAATGTAGAGCGTGTTCAATCTTTTCTGTGTAGCATTGAGAAACTTGGACTCCCTTCAAACACTTCCATAGTTTTTCTTCTCATACCGCTGGAATCATGTTCATGATACAAAATGAAATTTTTCCTAACTGGTTATAACATGAATAGCAACTATTCCAATTTCTCTAGCATCTGCCCAAGTAGGTACAACGGACTAACAACAATGCAGCGTATCAATGTTGATATGCTCATCATTGGAGAATAGAATGCCAGGCCAAGTCTGAATGTGAAAGTACCCATAAGTATCTTGAATCAACTTCATCTTATACCTATAAACACATCATTGTGAAGAAAACATAAAAATTCAACCTACCTACCTACATTCTCATTCAACATGATCTTCATATGAACAATCTGCATGGCGAATTTGGATAATCAAAGAAAAATTCGTGAACGTTCAAGCACAAATTGCTCCAAAAAGATAAAATAAATATGAGGTTATGGTTGGTTGCTGCATTTTTGGGTATCGTCCGTGGACATATACCCAGCATCAAGTTGATTTCTTGCTATCACAGGAAGGAATGTGCCCTCCTAGGCACGTCTGGGAAATCCCATGTTCCCACCTCGTCGTCTAGTTATGTTACACGCTCCAAAAGTTCAAAACCCGTTCGTTTTTATTTCTTAAACTCCATGCGCTCAGTGATCAGCTGATCTCGGCTCAGTCTCTACTCGATCCATGAATTAACGAACTTAGCT
The DNA here is from genome assembly GCA_032362365.1 of Zygogramma bicolorata. Lineage (NCBI taxonomy): Eukaryota > Metazoa > Arthropoda > Insecta > Coleoptera > Chrysomelidae > Zygogramma > Zygogramma bicolorata. Next base: position 1,748,321 of record JAVJAQ010001639.1, on the reverse strand, counting down.
AATGCAAATCACTAAATCGCGGGAACAGCAACGTTTAACGTGGTTTAACCTCGTAACTGGCCCAAAAGAGTGCCTTTGTCAACAGCAAAACTGCTCAGACGCCATTGTAACTTTGAATGATGTGAACTTAGCTGCTGTCAAATTAATCTCGTATTGCCAACTCACTGTAGTGAATCTAAATATTTTATAGTATTTCGTAGTATTTTATCGTAACTAGAAGGAGATGGAGAGCATTTATGAATGAGTAAATGTTGACGTCATCATTTGATATTTTTCGTTACATAGTAGAGGTTTTAAAAAAAATAGTGGAAGAATCGAGGTCAGAAGGGTATTTTTGTGAACAGATTTTCATGCTCTATCAGATGAAATAAAAAAAAAGGGAACATTTTTTTGATTCCGGTTCCTCATTATTCTCAGTTTAGAAACGCTTTCATACAACAGTTTTGGGGTACTAGAAAACAGACAAGACTGAGACTCAAATTAGAATCTTCTAGGTACACGGAGAATTGCGGATCTTTTGTAGATTATTTCAATAAATACGCTGCGATGGCAAAACATTTGCAACCCCCCTATACAAATAAGGAGTTAATAGCTACAATTGCTCGTCATTTCCCCCCACATATCTCGTGTGTGTTAGTAGGTTCATCCGACTTGACTTCAGCCCTTGAAATGCTAAGACAAGCCGATAATTATTTTGACGAATCACGTTCATTTCATTCAAGATTTCACGGAAATAACGCATACCATCATAAATCTCCATATAAAAACGAAAGAAACTTTTTTGATAAAAATGAACACAGTAGAAAAAGTAACGAAAGTAAAAATATTTCTATGTTGAATGAAGAACATTATGATAGTCCGGAAAACGAGAGCACTCCCATTGTTTAGGTCCAAATGTGGGAGCTGTGTTATCTAGGGCCATACCCCGAATCAATAATAATCCTTCAGATGAGTTGATGGAAGAGTGCGAATTCGTTCACAAACCTATGGATATCCGTTCACCAATAATTTATATTCAGTTGTATGGTTACAAATACCCCGTGATGATCGATAGTGGTTCCACGATAAGTGCTATATCCGAAAATGTTTGGGCGCAGATTTCTAGTATCCAAAACAACATCCCTTTTTTTCCATGCACAGGCATTAGGGTAGTAGGCGCCTTCAAAACCAAATTTAAAAAAATTAAAGCACAAGTTTTATTTACTTTTACTATTAACAAAGTGGAATTTTCACACGAATTTTTGATGATTCCAGAACTTTCTTTTCCGATTATATTAGAAGTTGATTTTTTGCGTGTTTATTGTGGTGTTATAAACTTGGAGAAAAATAATTTGACATTGAAGAATCATGGCGAAACAATTTTAGTGCCAGAGGAATTGTCGTTTCAGAATCACGATTCCCCTGTCGCTGTGGAAATGTCAGCCATCGTGAATAAAAATTTTGAATTGAATAAGAGGAAGTCCTTCGATGTTTTTAAAAGTAGTTGTGTTAGTAATGTTGATTTTTCTTTGATGTGGAGTCAGTGTCCAATGTTACCGAAATTCAAACAGGAAGAATTCACGAATTTAATAAAAAAATACGAATCAATTTTTTCTAATGTTCCGGGAAGAACTTCTCTGTATCAACACAAAATAGTTTTGCGGGACAATCGCGAATTTTTCATAAAGCCGTACCCTATTCCAGTGGCGCACCGTGATGCTGTGAACAAGGCTATTAGTCAGATGGAGGAGTGGGGAGTAATTGAACGAGCTTCAACCCCTTATGTGTTAATAAAACTCGAGTATTATTCGTAACGTACTAACGCTTTATTTGGAATTCTGAGAAGGGTTTACACTTAAGCTCACAGGTGGCGCTAGTTGTACACAGACAATATTTTGGTACCATAAAAAAAATTACAATATTTTTACACCACCACTTAACAAAATAATGTCCACATAGAAGCGTACACATAACAATGAAAGAAAATCAAATTAAACAATTTTTGACAACCCTAACATCTTAATAAATTTATAATGTTTGGCACTACAAAGACTCTTAGTAAGTATGTCAGCTGGCATCTCAGCTGTAGGTAAATAAGATATATTGACCAACTCTTTAACAACACATTCTCTGATAAAATGATGCCGAACATCTATATGTTTTGTTCGTCTATGAAATAAAGGATTACATGCTAATTTCTGTGAACTCTGATTATCACTTAACAAATCAACAGGTAAATTATCAATTTGGCCTCCATTCATTTCAAAAATTAAATTTCTTAAATAAACAGCTTCTTTACATGCCTCGGAGAGTGCCATATACTCTGCCTCAGTGCTAGACAACGCAACAGTCTTTTGTTTCCTACATTCATATGATATTGCACTTCCAGACAATTTAAAAATATACCCTGTATAAGATTTCCTGTCTATTGAACAAGATGCCCAGTCAGCATCCACAAAGCCAATCAATGAACTATCCCCCTTTACATATTTCAACCCATAGTCTTTAGTTTTACTTAAATATTTCAAAACTCTTTTTAAATGTTTCCAGTGAGTCTCATCATAACAGTTATTGTACTGACTTAGGAAACTCACTGCATAGGCTATATCAGGTCTAGTTAAAACACATAGATACATTAGTGCACCTAATAACTGCTGATATGGATATTTCTGACAAATAGACTTAGCTTTATCTAATTTCAAATTCTTCTCCATTGGAGTATCTGAACTCTTACATTTAACCATATTGAATCTTTTTAAAATAATATCTACAAAATCCTTCTGATCTATAGTAACAGAGTTTTCTTTTACAGTAACATTTAAACCTAAACAATGTTTCATCTGGCCTAAATTTTTTATGTTGAACTTTTCCTTCAATTCACATATTAATTTATCACATATTTCTTTACTGTTATAAAATACAAAAAAATCATCCACAAATAATGCTATATATATTCTGACATTTTTATTACAAATCATAAACAAACAAGGTTCATACTGAGACTTGGTGTAACCTAGTTCTAACAAACAAACTTCCACTCTTTGGTACCAAGCTCTGGCCGATTGTTTCAATCCATATATAGCTCTTTTTAGTTTTAGTACTTTATTTTCACAGTTAGGCATATTTGAACAGGCTGGTATTTCCATGTAAATACATTCATCTAAAGAACCATTTAAAAATGCAGTAGGTACATCAAGGTGTAAACATTCTAAATTCTTATATACACTTAAAGCTAGTAAAAGTCTCAAAGTAGAATACCTGAGCACTGGTGAGAAGGTTTCTTTGTAGTCCATACCTTTCTTTTGTGTGAAACCCTTCGCCACAAGTCTCGCTCTGTATCTCACTTTGTTTTCACTGTTATATTTAATTTTTAATACCCACTTGCACTTCACTATTGTTTTGTTCACTGGCCTATCTACAAGTTCCCATGCTTCTCTATCATTAAATGATTGCAACTCTTCTTTGATTGCTTGCTGCCAGTGTATACTGTCCGGACCATTGATTGCATCACTCAAGGAAATGTCATCATATGACACCTCATCATCAATACACAGATTAGCTATACCGTAGTACTCAGGCTTTTTCCTTACACGCTTTTCTGCATTTTCAATACCACTGGAAGGAAAATTAGCAATCTCCGTATTTTCTGGCATCAATGAACTTGACTCCTGGAAACTGTCCTCCGATTCTGAACTGGAGTCTTCTGGTATATAAGTCTCATCATGGTTGTTTGTCTGCTCATCTTCTGTATCATAACTTGACTTGTCTGACTGTTTATCCCCCACTGAATCCTGCTTGTCTTCACTGCTCTCCTGCAATATCATCTGTGTTGTCATACTGTCATTCTCTGGTTCCATGACCACAACATCTCTTGCTACTGTAACAGATTTTGATTCGGGATCATACAGTCTATACCCTTTAACATTCTCAGAGTATCCAACCAAAAATAGTTTTTTCGCTTTTTTATCCCACTTCAGCCGCCTTTCTTTAGGTATGTGAGTCATGACTAAGCTGCCATAGACACGTACATGGCCAACGTCTGGTTTCTTACCAGTCCACAGTTCGAATGGGGTGCTATGCTGAAGACCCGCAGCTGGGGATCTATTCTTCAGATATACTGCAGTTTGAACTGCCTCTGCCCATAATGTTTTATCAAACTTGGCATCAAATAAGAGACACTTAGCTTTTTCAACTACTGACCTATTATACCTCTCACAAAGCCCATTCTGTTGGGGTGTGTATGGGTTGGTCTTCTGATGTATAATTCCAGTCTGCTTCAAGTAATTTTCCATTTGTGCTGAACAGAATTCTCCACCATTGTCTGTTCTTAAAATCTTTATTTTAGTAGATTTCTGGTTTTCCACCAAGTTCTTAAATTGCTTGAAATAAGAGAAAGTCTCATCTTTAGATTTCAGAAAATACACAAAGCCCATTCGACTATAATCATCGACCAATAGAAGAAAATATCTAGCCTGTCCGAGCGACTTGTTCTCCATAGGCCCGCAGAGGTCAGCATGTACTATATTCAGAATATTATCACTGCGTGAAGAACTAGTGGGGAAGGGTAGTTTGGTTTGCTTTCCCTCGCAGCACACTGTACAATTTGCTCTGCTTATTTCTGCCCTATCTTGGAATAATAAGCCTTCAACTGCTCCATCTCTCATAATCTTTAGGTCATTACTGTTTATGTGGCCGAGCCGTCTGTGCCATGTCCAACTTGAAGTCACTGCAGATGCTGCTAACAGTTGTTCTGACTTCACAATGTTCAACTTATACACACCATTGGTTAGGTTAGCTTCTCCAATGCATTCGTTCTGTTTATTATAAATGCAGCATACATTTTCATTGAAAATCACTCTGTTGCCACTATTTATTATCTTACTCACGGATAGAAGGTTTGTGGTAAGGTTATGTATGCATAAAACATTGTTGACATTTACCTTGTGTTCCTTATTTCGAACTTTTGTGGTAATTTCTATGTCACCGGAACATATAACTGGCACGGTTTCCTTGTTAGCCACCACTATATCACGAGTCTCAAGGTTATATGAAACATTCTTCAGCAAACTTTTGCTTGACTGCGAAATCATATGAGTACTAGCACCCGAGTCGACATACCAATCTTTGTCACTGAATTCACCCGTCAGGAACATTGCACTAAATGCATTTACTTGTTTATCTTTTTCCATTTCTGGGGAACGACATTGATTTTTGAAATGTCCGAGTTGCTTGCATTTGTAGCACCGAATATTTTTCACCGGTTTTCCGTCACTTGAATGGCTGACGTTTTTGTTTGACGTTGACGCTTGTGTGCGTTTCCCGCCATTCCGTTGATGTTTGGATGAACCTTTTAAAAAAAATGCTCCTTCGGTTTTATTTTCGATATCTGCACTCATATCTAACAGCTTGGTCTTTATTGCATCTGCACTTATTTTCATGCCGGAGTGCTCAATGGCCATTATCATAGGCGCGAACTTGTCGGGTAATCCGGCTAATAAAAGTGAACCGACCCACTCGTCATTAATCTCGAAACCTGTACCTTTTAACTTTTGAGCAGTATCCACAACCTGGGTCACGTACGCAGTCATTGATTCCGAGCTGTCTAGGCGGATGGAAATCAAAGTTCTGAGTAGGCTTATGCGACGTGTGAATCCGGAATCGTCAAATAACGACTTTAACTTTGCCCACAAGTTATGCACGGTGGTTTCATTCTTGATGTGAACGTAGAGTGATGGGTCGATAGTCATCACCATCTTTGCTTTAGCCTTCCGATCATCTTGCTCACTGAGAGTAGAACTGTTCGCGAGGTCGATACCTTCGAGGATCAAAAAGTTTTCGACAGCGAATGCCCAATCGTCGTAATTATCTCTTCCCTTTAACTTTGGGACGTTCAACGAATAATTTCCTGCCATTGTAACTGCACTTTTATAAAAACTTTTTAATTAATTTGGCCTGGGCCCATAACCTAATAAAACTCGAGTATGATTCGTAACGTACTAACGCTTTATTTGGAATTCTGAGAAGGGTTTACACTTAAGCTCACAGGTGGCGCTAGTTGTACACAGACAATATTTTGGTACCATAAAAAAAATTACAATATTTTTACATGTGTCACCCCTAATGACGACTTTAAAAAAATCAAATGAGATAAGAATATGTTTGGATGCCAGGCACCTCAACTCGGTTATGGAAGCGGATAGAGAACTTCCACTTCGCATAGAGGACATAGTTCGGTCTCTTCATGGCAAAACATTTCTTTCAAAAATTGATCTGACTCATAGTTATTGGCAAATACCTATTCGAAAAGAAGATAGGAAGTATACGGGCTTCATGGTAGGTACCAAAACGTACCAATGGTGTGTTCTTCCTTTCGGAATCTCTACGGCTGTCAGTTCATTCTCTAGGGCGATTAGCACAATATTTGGTGAGGAATATTCTGATTTCCTGATTACTTATATCGACGACCTGTTAGTTATGTCCACAACTTTGGAAGAGCACTTGCATCATTTGGAAAAAATATTCTCTCGTTTGCAGGAAGTGGGTTTTACGATAAGAAGCTCAAAATGCCGTTTCTTCCAGAAGGAGATGCCCTTTTTGGGATACGTTGTTTCTTCCCAAGGTTTCAGGCCTGACCCAGATCGTGTACAGGCTATCCATGATTACAAGGCCCCAAGGAACCCAAAGGAGGTCAAGCGGTTTTTAGGATTCTGCAATTATGATCGTGCTTTTACTCCTAGGTTTGCGGAATGTTCAGAGCCACTCACGCAGCTCCTGAGGCGAGGTGTCCCTTGGAAGTGGGGTTCCGAACAGGAAAATGCTTTCCAGCAGTTGAAGAATGAACTTCATGAGGCTACTTTATTGTATCATCCTGATCCCGCGTTACCCTGGCATTTGGACACCGATGCGAGTGACGTTGGTATTGCAGGACATTTATTTCGACGATACCATAGTAACGAAAGGGAAGTATTGGCCGCAGTATGGTGTATCCAGAAGTGGAGAATATATCTCTTGGCAAATGAATTCACTCTATACACTGATAGCCGAACTCTAACATATTTGAATTCCTGTCGTCTCCTTTCCCCGAGAATCACACGATACGCTCTTGTCCTTCAAGAATATCGATTTCAAATAAAACATATTGCTGGCAATGAAAATATTTTGGCAGATGCATTATCGCGGTTCGCTTGTACCCGCCTACCAACGCCTCCGGACAAGTGTTTCGAATTATTAACTTTGAAAATTTCTCCAGGGCTATCGGAAGTGTTGGAGAATATAAAGACTTTGCAGAATGATGACATTAAAATCAATGCCATCATTCAAAGTATCAAGGATGGAGATCCTAATACCGTGAGTTATCTTTTGCATGACGGTATCCTATTTCAGCGCGTTTCTGAAAACGATCAACCTTTATTGTATGTCCCTCAATGCTGCATAAAAGAATTTATAATTGGTTTTCATGAATCTCTGGGCCATCCCGGGGTATACAAAACGTGGCAGGCTCTGAAGGAGGAAATATATTTTCCTAATTTACAGCGTACCGTAAAAAAGTTTGTGAAGTGTTGTGATACGTGTCAGCGCGCAAAAATATCAATTTTGCCGAAACCACCGCAACAACAGATTATTCCTGAATCAAAAATGGATTTGGTGGCGATTGATATTTTAGGGCCATTGGTGCGCAGTAGAGGAGGCGTAAGTTATATACTCGTTGTGCTTAACGTTTTCACCAAGTACGTCGCGCTCTTCCCAATTAAAAAAGCTACCACACGGGCTATTTTACATAGACTGGTAAATGATTATTTTCCGGAACATGGCTGTCCTCGGAGAATTCTGACCGACAACGCTACCCAATTTGCATCTAGGTCTTGGACAGAAAAACTTGAGGAACTTGGTATTCAACAAGTTTTCGTCTCAGTAAGACACCCTTGCGCTAACCCATCAGAGAGGTGTATGCGAGAGATTGCTCGCATCATAAGAACCTATTGCCATGACAGACACAGTAAATGGGCTGTGGACCTACAAACTTTTCAGGAATTTATGAACTCTGTTGTCCACGAAACAACCGGTTTCTCGCCAACTGAACTGGAGTTTGGGAACGCCCGTCCTCGTCTATTACCTTTAAAGGTCTTTCCAGAACTGCCGCCAGGCCCTTCTCATCAGGAAAAACTCATCTTGGCCGCGGAAACCTTCCAGAAAAAAGCTCAACGCCGTGCTTTGCAGCACCCTGGTCGTCCATTCAAAAAGTTCTGCGTAGGTGACTTAGTGCTTTTGAGGGCAAACAATATTTCTTCTTCAATTCGTGCAGAAACCAAAAAACTATTATTATTATTCGAAGGCCCATATCGCGTGAAAAAGATTATTTGGGAGAATACTTATGTTTTGCAAACTCCCTGCGGCTCTACCGAACGGGGTGTTTTCCATGCCGTTCATTTAAAGCACTATTACGCGCAATAATAGGGTAAGCGAGATGACCCAAACTGGAAAACACAATCTTCACCTTCCTCAGTATCACAACCCCCTCATTAATTGTGTTATTCGTGGTTGCTCAGGAGGGGGGTCCGATGTAACAAAACATATTTTATTGTGTCCCTGTGGCGTTTTCTAACGGCGCCAACCCTGGCGAGCCAACCGAACACCATCGGCATCGGTGAGCTATCTTGTTTTTTCATTGTTTTTATGAGTTTCGCGGAACAGATCGCCGATCGCTATTCGTCACCTGTGAGTAGGTACTTTTGGAAGAAAATCGCCGAACCATGCGCTAGCATAACATTTTCCATTGTCGAGCTGAATAACTATATTTGCTTGTGGTTTTAGAACTCAGAATTTTCCCCTGGAAAGTTGTTATTGTTTGTGCCTGCGAATTATTTCAGGTAGGTAACGAACTTTTTGTTATCACACTTTGTGTTTTTCGACATGTGTTTGTGTCTCGTGAATTTTTGTCGTGATTTTAACGTTGCGAATTATTTCAGCTCGTTACATCCATCCATCTGTGAATAAAATCAACAACTGTCCTATCAACTGTGTTTTTTTACTTCGTCTGAGATCCTCCCACGAAATAAAACAACCCTGAGATACCGTTTCGTAACATCATTTTGCAACTTTGGACCAACAAACACAGTATTCAACGAAACTTTATTCCAAGAATGACTCGATGCATCGAAAACAACTCTAACAGGAGTTGATGAAGATTCTTTTTTTATAACAGCATGATGAGGTATATAATAATAATCTGTTATTTCTGTTGCAGAAGGTGGAGGCACTTTGATGAGATGGTTTCTTTGTAAATAATCATTCAAAACGTTCGAGTACAAAAAATGTAATTTTTCGTCCCGAGAAAAACGTTTCTCCAGAGAAAGTAAACGCCTTAAAGCAACTTCTCGGGTGTTACCAAAATCAAGATGGGTTGATTTGAAGGGCAAAGAAACTACGTATCTCCCATCTGGAAATCGAGTGGTGGTATTAATGAAATGATTTTCGCAAAATTTATCCTCAGAAGAGATCGCCTTAATATTTGGTACCTCTTCTAGAGTCCAGAAGTTTTGTAGAATATTATCCAAAGTTGGATTTGACACTGTTGCAAAAAATGAATGAACTTTTCTGGTATCAATTTTAGAAGATGGTTGAGGCCATTTTCCCATAACAATCCAACCAAAAACTGTATTCAGATAAACAGGTTTATTTTCACCTAAGGAAACTTTTCCGTCTCTCAAAATGTAAGGGAATATATCGTTACCCAATAATAAATCTATGTGAGATTTTTTATTGAAGTGAGGATCCGCTAAATTAAGATTTTCTATGAACGGCATATCATATTTCGAAAACGAAATTGAGGGAAGCTCATCCCCGATTTTGTCTATGATTATCATTTCTACAGTAGTGCAATAATCTGGTTGGCTTATTGAAGAAATTGTGCAACTGACCCCTGATTGGGCAGTTGAATACATTTCACCCAACCCCTGTAATGACATGGAAATTTTGTGCTTTCTCAAACCTAATTTATTAGCTAGAGATCTACTGATAAATGAAGATTGTGCTCCACAATCAAGAACGGCGCGTATGGTTTGCCACTTATCAAAACCATCCTTAACTTTAAGAACAGCAGTAGACAACAATACTTCGTAATTTGCGTTGAGTAACATTCCAACTCGAGGAAGCTGAGAAGTATCGTTATTATTTGTAGAAGAGCCTGATTGAGGAGAATTCGAATTTAGATTCGAATCAGTTGTCATTTCAGATTCTTCCACATTATTATTTTTATTATCAAAATGCAATAACGTGTGATGTGATCTTTTACAAATTTTACATCTTCCCGGAGAAGAACATTGTAAAGTATTGTGGGAAGTAGCTAAGCAATTTATGCATGCTTTATTTTGTTTAGCAATATCAAATCTTTGTTTGGGTCCTTTCGACTTGAAAATTGGACAATGAAAAATGATATGATCAGCAGAGCACAAAAAACATCTATCTTTTTCATGAGATCGAACAAGAAAAGCAGATTTGTTCTGAGGATGAAAAGTGTTGGGCGTTTTGCGAAATGAAACAATAGTGTTGGATTTATTTTTGACCTTGGACGAACTCGAATCGGTAGAATTATCAACCGCTGAGTCTAAAGCAATGCATTGTTTTTCTAAGAATGACAATAGGTCCTCATATTTCGGAATAGCATTAGAGGCATGTTTTTGTTCAAAACATTTTCGAGTTTGTGAATCCAAACGATTGAGCAGCATGTAAGTTAAAATAAAATCCCATTTATCAGTTTCCATACCCATAATTTTCAACACAGATATATTTTTTTTGAAAGTGAATATTAAATTTCGCAAAGAATTTGCATCCTCAGTGCGCAGTGGCGGACAGGCTTCTATTTTACTCCAATGAGAAAAAGCTTGCTCACGTTCATTATTAAATCTTTCCAAAAGAAGGTTATAAGCAGATAGATAAGTAGCACCAGTAACTGGAATGTCGTCAATTAATTCCAGTGCCGGACCACTCAAAACTGATATCAAGTAGTTGAATTTTTCTACGTTAGAGAGTGAACGGTTGGTATGCACCGATGACAGAAACATCTGATGAAACGCCGGAAATTCTGACATGTCACCCGAAAATGTTTTCAACTTCAATTTTGGCAAATAACAAATTTCATTGGGAGTCATCAGAGTACTATTCGAGGTGGGATGCGGAGTCATTTCCCCCTGTTCCTCTGAAGAAAGTTCAAACAATTCATAATAAATAGTTTCCACAGTATCACACCTCGTAGTGAAGTTATCGAATATGGCAGTTTCCGTAACTAAGATATTGGGTTTATTGGCAATCAGACTAATTAAGGTATTGTGATGTTTCTCAAAATCTTTGATTACCTTTTTCAACTTCCGAAAGCTTACTTTGAACTTATTTTTATGTTCCTCATCAGCAACATTTTTTGATGCTTCTTCAATCAATTTGAAATGACTTAAAGCAATTGAACGTAAAGCTCGAGCACGAGCGATCTTCTCATCTGAAGACATGTTTTCGAATCGAATAAATTCAGAAGATTATCAATGAAAATCAAGCAATTACGGACCTGGCTCTACAAAGATTCTGAACCAAAACACCTGTTTGAAGGCTTGAAAAAAAAATGGTACGTAAAAGGCCAACTCGCAGGATATCTATAAACTTTTGTTGGTTATTTGATACTTATGTCAGAAAGTTTTCTGACGAATATTATGCAATGATGGGATAAAATATATTGAAGTTAGGAAAAAAGATATACGAAACCAATAAAGATTGCATTCAAAATTTATATCAGAGCAAGGTTCAATACCACAACGAATCTAAATGTCATTCAAATAACATCCGGCTCGAAGGACCATGTACAATTTTGAAAAAAGGGGTGTATTTGATAGGGACGCAGGTTCCTTTATTGACCTTGAGATTCGTTGCACGTTGTAGCAAACCTTGGGTATAATCGCAAAGTTGAATCAAGCAGCAAATTAAACAAAGATGAATAAGTTAACTCACCTTATTTGAAAATTAGGATCTATGAGGATGAAAGGAAAATGGATGTTCCTTTATCTCGTAACGAAAACTATTACACCACCGGTATTTTTTGATAGGCCTCTTTGCAGCACGACAATTTTGTCAATACGAAGAAGTTTCTTCACTGCTACGCACTCTGCTCCTCGCATGTCGATAGGAACAATCGGTTTTAGAAAAAAAAGGAACAGAATCGGCACAAGGAGATTGATGAAGGAGTTGTTCAAATAGGTTTCTCTATTAAATTAGCAAATGTCTTAGAAAATAATTATATACACGCATAAATTTTGAATGCAATCAAAACAAATAAAGGTATTCGAACTATTTGTATCAAATGTAAAAATAAAAAATTATAAAAATAATGGAAAAATAATAATAATATTTGGTAACGAACCAGTCTTTATTGGAAAATTGCGCATATGAAAACAAGTAACAGTCAGGTATACATAGTATTTTCCGCAAATTTCACTTCACCGCCTTGCTTTACCTCGCGCAATTTCAATCTGCAAAGAGTGGGGCAAATATGTGATAGTAGAAAGGCGTTTGCGTTCCACTGAGATTTACGCTGCTTGTCCTTTGTTTTCCTACGGAGTATCTAAGTTGCCTGTGATTAATTTTTTTTTTACTTTCCAACATTATCATGGAGAAATTAATGTCTGGAACCCTGAAGATGAACCCGATGAGGTACGAAACGTGGCAAAATCTTAATAGCTTCTTTATATGTAAACTGATCCTCCACTTAACAAATACAATAATAATTCAAAAGTCATATTTGTTGCGGTCAGGGAAAGCTACGGAAGAGTAGAGAGGACATGCAACATTTTTTGTCTTAATTTCGCGTTGTAGCTCGAAATTAAGGGCAACATTCAATATACGTTCTATACGCTTTTGTAGGAAGAAAATATGAGGTAGCAATATTGCCCAGAGAACACTCTTCTACCCCAACGAATTTTGGTTCAATTTCTGATTATATATTCATGTCCAGAGCAAATGCAGTAATAAAAAAAAAAACATATTTGAATTTCATAAATATATTTACATTATTCACAGAAATCAAATTTGAAGTAGGGTGCAAATCATCATACCATATCATGGTACGCATTCCTAATATATATATATTGTGGGCTTTCAACTTTGTACAGTCGAATTATCAATATCGTAAACTTCCACAATGAAGTGCATTCCTCTTCCACGTTGTGACTCCAAGTTCACCACGACAAATGAATGAGCATAACCACCATTAGCGATTTCAGCATGCCCACCGGTCCCATCTGGCTTCTGATTTTTTGCTTTCACGCACTTGATCTTCCCTTGTGTCTCATACTCAACCTGGAAAAAAACTGCTGTTAGTATTTTTGTTTTTTTTCAATTGAGATAAAAAATGCATGAGGAATGATAGATCACACATCGAGACGGAACATGAACGAGTTATCTCGTGAGAAAATTTTTCTGATTTTTTTTCTATTGCCGTATGCAATCTCATTCACAATCATTTGGAATAATTTCACGAAATGAAAAAGAAATGAACATATGTAAGTATAATTTCTATACATTTTGTGTTTGAAGTATTGTAATTGAACGATTTTTATGAAGCTCACAATAAATGTCTTCATTAGTTATAGTATATGACGTAAGGATGATAAGTAGTATATTACGCACTAGTGAGAAATTGTGAGCACGAGGTGTTAGCGAACTGCAGTAATTGGTCTTATCCTCGACAATATTTTTTTATTCTCACTATGCTTGTGCGGTAATTTCTTGTAGTATAGCACAATTTTTTTTTATTTAACGTCAGCCTATTTCCGCTACCAAGGCCAATCACCGACGCCGGTGCCCCCAACCGGAAATTTTGCCGAACCCTCTGGTATTCCAACTAGAGGTAGGAATCTTTAACGAGCCCAATATCCATGGACTCGGGACCGACGGCTTAGCGTCCCCTCCGAAGGACGGCATATCCTCAATATCTTGTGCTCATTGATATATTGTCTGCGAGCTATGATATGCTACTTCGCTGCAGCTGTACGGGCTTTCGACACGGTATTTCCCTACATGGTCATCCATCCGAGTACTAACCACGCTCGGCGTTGCTTAATTTCAGATATCGAATGACTGTCAGTCAACCTGAAGAGCTGGGCCATGCCCAAATAACACAAATTTCTTCGTAATCACTTATTGTCAATGACCGACGACACACTGAAAGACCTCAAGTAGGTGAAAATGAATTGGATCAAAAATTGTTGCGATTTTTCATTATTTACGTAGAGCATTCGAAACAATTGACAGGAATCTTCTTTTGAAAAATTACAGTTAATTGGGATTAAAGGAGTTGTGCTAAATTGGTTCGAAGATTATTTAAATGATCGACAACAAGTCACAAAGATTGAAAATGAATTAGCCAATAATTGGACACAAATTTCGGAGTGTTCTAGGGCCCTTGTTATTCTTGATTTACATAAATGACATAAACACACACCATAGTGACTTAATCAACTCATTTGCCGAAGACACGTTACTATCTATAACACATAAAGACCTAAAAGTAGCTATAGATAAGATGAACTCATCTCTGAATCAAATTTAAAATTATTTTTTGGCTAATAAAATGAAATTAAATATTTCAAAAACGAAAGCTATGATTCTCAGAACCTCATACAAATATAAACTAATGAATATCAATACTCTATTTCTGTATGTTGATGGTCAAAAAATTGAATTTGTGAAAGAGTTCAAATATTTGGGTTTTATGTTGGACAGTAGTATGTGTTTTGGTGCACACTTCAATTATATGAATAAAAAGATATCAAAAAAGCTATATTTCTTCACTAGGATTTCGAAGAACCTTTCCACAAATGCGAAAATAATCGTATATAATACAATAATACAGCCCCATTTTGATTATTGCAGTACGCTGTTATACAGTTTTGACAAAAATAAAATTATGTCGCAGCAAAAATTGCAGAACAGAAGTTTGAGGGTGGTTTTGGGATGCAATCGTTATACAAGTATAAGCTTTATGCTCAGTGCATTACAGTGGTTGTCTATTTGTGAAAGGTATTATAGATCAGCAATGATTTTTAGTTTTAAGATTACCAATCATATGTTACCTTCTCATTTCGAAGAGTTTATCATTTATAGAAATTCCATTCACAATTACAATATTAGACAAATTGACAATTTCCACCTGCCACGATGTAGTCTTTCAAACTCTATGAAAATCTTATTGTATAAAGGCCTCATTGAATATAATAAACTTCCCCAAAATGTGAAGGATAATAGTTTCAGTTCAAAACAGATTTGACTGATCATATGAAAGGTATTAATAGATAGTAAGTCACTCTGTATATGTGTTCTTCTGTGTACATGTATTTATTATAATCTGCTACAACCTTGCTATGTTATCGGCGTAACATGAAATAGTTTGCTTGAAAGTGGTTGACAATGTTCCTTGCTGAATGGTAATGGTTCGGACTTCCATTGTCTATATTTTTAACTCTATTGAAACGACGTTTCGATTGCTGGTATCCGCAATCGTCTTCGGGTGATGACAGTCATCACTAATACTAGTACTAATGAATCATTCATTCATTCATTCATTCAAAAATTCGTTGAATTTGGTTTTCAGACAATTTAATGTAGTCATGATGCAGTCATTGATTCAGAATACACGTGTACTTTGCATGAGCCATCCCCAAACAGCAACGGCAATTCGCTAGTGCCCGTAACTAGCCTTATCCTCGAGTTATGTACTGTACTTTTTCTACTCCCACCATGCTTGTCCAGTAATTTCTGATGGTGTAGCACAAATTTCTTCGTTATCACTCGTTTTCAACGATCAACGAGACAATGGATGATACCAAGTGGGTGAAACAACTGCTTGCTTCATGGACTAGGTACGGTACCAATCCACAAACTGTCAAACACAAATTTCCAAAAGATATAATTTTCAATTCAATTTTACAATGAATTCAAAACGAAAATTCGCTGAATTTGGTTTTGGGACCATTAAATGTGGGTCATGAGATTTATCAGGTCAAATGTTACATATCCTAATTCCGGAAGTGGCCGCCATTAATTTGGAATACTCTAAATGAGCCCTCACCTAACAGCTGTCAGATACGTAATGAACTGTTTAAAATAGTGGAAGTGGAAAAATGACATTCACCTACGTAGAGGTTGAACCTATAAGAATCTACATGAATGTAAAATAGACTGGTCCTGATGAGTGACAGTGCGACAGATGGTGTACTTGGGAAAATGGCTGATGAAGTGGCAACGTTTCATTTTTTAAAAGTGAGTGGGATGTTGAACATGATTTGGGTTTTGAAGGAGGGGGGTCGGTACTTATATTGTTTTTGTGGCTTCTGTACCGAGATAGTGTGTGGTAGCTATAATATTATGTCAGCGTGGGTACAACTAAACAAATCGTGAATCCCAATAAGCAGAATGACGTTTTGAATAAAATCCGAAGAGGTTGGGAATTTTCAACAGAGGTCTGGAAAGTTATTCCGTACCTCACCATTTTCTGAATGATTGTGAACAAAATAATTCACTTCTACCGACGCACAGAGGCGAAATTTTCAAAAATTTATTTTCTTGAATGTGAGTGTCTGAAGGGGTTTAAAAATGGGAATACTTATATATTAAGTTGAAAAAGCGTATTTTCAACTTAGTGACGACACCACCCGTCCCTTTTTTTAAGCAAGATAATTGAGAAAAAAACAAAATATCGCAAATAAAAAAAATCATTTGCTTCAATAGAGCGATTAACATATAAATCATTTAATATAAAAACAAACTTTACTACAAATCTAATCATGTAGATTCTAGAGCAAAGTTATAAAACAATACGTGCATTTGCTACCAGAAAAAACAATACAACTTTAATTTTCGTCTACATTAATTTCTTTCATCATCATTTTCACTATCGCTCTCGCTTTCTTTTTGTATTACAAAGGGCTCATCTGAAAACTTCAAAACTTCCAAAGGATATTGTTTTAATTGTATAGGTGATTTTCTTAAGCTAGAAATTGAAGGATCTGATGTAACAAGAAGATTGTGATGTACATTTTCTATATTTTGAATACTAGAAAATTTTCTAGAATGCAGTTCTCTGTACCGCATAATATCCGTATTTCTGGCTTCCTGGGCTTCTTCCCCAAGCTGTCCGATTGGTATCATAAAGTGAGAGGTTGGCATATTATACCAAGGATACAAATCAACAAATCTTCTAGCTGTATCGAGACAATAATTTTTGAAATCCTCCAGCAAAACGCCAGTCGAGTGCAAGATATCAGTTTAATGTTAGAATAATTAATTGATCCCTAGGAAAATGTTAAACTTCCACACCAAAGGTTCCAATATCATCATTTATCGCATATAGACAAAAATATATATCAAGCCTATAATAAAGTCTTTTGATTCCTGTTATTCACCGTCATATCATACAATACTTTATGGATGTTAATTATTGTTTAACTTTGGCTTGGTTTTGAATAATTCACATTTCATTGATGTTATTCGATGATAAATTTATTTTGGGAAGTAAACAGAATATGCCAATGCTTGGGCTTGCTTTTTTTATATCACCAATTAGAAAGAGCATCAATCACGAAAATGGTGCTATATGATTTGCACTCATAAAGCTAAAGATATTTCCTACGGCCCTTCTGTCATAAAATCGGTGACTTTCTTTGGAAATTTTGTATTCTCTATCCCTCAACGAAGAACGAAAATCAAGAAATTGTTCGCTCACAATTAGAAATAAGGTTGAATTGTGATATTATCCAAGGTATTTCTACCTATAAAATGTATTTGGCAAAAAATCTTACTTTTTCCGTGAGAACCTGAAGGAATTTGTACTTCAGATCAATTTCTTTCTTGAAATTAGGTTTTCCTAGATTGGTACAATCACCATCTTCCAGGTCGTAGGACCAAGCAGAAATATGCGGGAGCAAAACTGCCAGGAGAAGTACTGTGAAACGGAACATTTTGAAACTGTCAACTGCTACTGTTGAATTTGTGGTCACATATTTATATGAATGGCAATATACGTATTAACCGCTCCCCAAAGATAATAGATATAATAACTCCAATACAATTCTTAGTGGCTCATTGTTCTTTATTGAGAAAAACAACACGCCCTGAAATATTGAGGATTAAACGATAACGATCACTCTCAATCGATATGGGTACTTCAAATAGAAAAAAAAAAGTTTCATGGAATTATGTGATTGGGCAATCGTTTAGTACTTGTCTTATGACCAGAAGGTTCTGAGTTGGGTAATTGGAATGGGCAGAAATTTTTCTTTCGGAAATTTCCCGCCTGTAGATTTGAGACAAATAAATGTTCGCATTTAGAATTATTGCAGTGGCAACGATCCGAATCAGATGGAAACTACCCTTCCTTGCTATGAAATTATTGAATGGAAATTACCCTGACTTGAAACGTCAAGGCAGTGATGTGTCAACTTTGTTGTTGAAATTTTAACATGGAATATCACTGAAAACAAGTAATTCCAATATGAATGTGAATATTGCTTATCGAGGCGTGTAAGCCGAAACAAGCAACAAGAAATCAGTGAATGTGGCTTTTCCCACGATCTATAGCAAATCGTTTGAAATAACAATATGGAAATCGGTATCATATTCAGTTACGTAATGAACTTCTAAGCCAACTGTAAGAAAATAATAATTTCTCACAGAACAGTTAATAACATCATTCATAATCATTCGAAAATGTCCTTGTTTTTAACCTACTTTCAGTTTTTGAACGTGACCCAGAAGAAGACGAGGTGGGGAATAACTCTTCCGATCTCTTTTGAAACATTTCAACCTCTTCGTCTTGTTGTCGAAACGGAACGTCATTCAATTCATGTAATTTTAGATCCCCTCTAACGTGTACACACTAACATTGTTCTACAAAACAAGCTGACCCTGATAGTATTATGTCTCAGGCCAGCAAGTGCAACTGCTGCCATTTTACGTTGTGAGAATGAATAGAGTCTTTAGGAAAAAATAAATGTAAGTATGAGAATGAAAAGGGAGTGATTGGGTACGTAGCTGCAATAACGGTTTCAACCCAGAAATAGTCGATAAGATCATTATAAAAGGTAAATTTAGTGATAACACTTCGTAAATTTACGACTTTTCGAAAAAATGAGAAAATTTAAAATTTTGTAGTAATTCCATGTGAAAGTCGTTACACTAGAGGACTTGAACAAATATTCTGTTGAAAAATAAAATCCGTTCCAAGGAGCTCTCTTCACACATGAGATACGGAAGGGAAAAAAGGTGTCGCCCAACATGCTCTAGACTCTAGACAATGACCACAAAATGTGTGGAAGCAGTCTGAAGCTGTTCAGGTATGTGCATGACACAGAGCTACTCGATGCATGTGAGAGTCTAGAAATAGCAAAATGTAAATACAAAATGAATGGTGGAGAGAACCATTATCACGAACTTTATTATAGAGACTTTCTGTATCAGTCTTAGAGAGTGTTTTTCACCATATATCAGCTTAGTCTCGCTAGAATATAACCTCTAAATGCCTCTTGGTTGTCTGACAGTATACAGCGTGCCTCAAGTACGAAAGTCACAAGCTCAGACCTACACGGCATACATTTCTGTTTGATAAAGATGCGGTTTAGTTCCGATGGGGTGGTTTCTACTCCCAACCTCCTTGAACATCTCGAAACCATCATTATACCGCACCAATGTCTTTTGCCCAAGTATGGCTGGCCTGGTGTGCATGTCTGATGATCGTCGAGATTAACTGTTCTGCACAGCACAGTAAATCTCAATTCTATCCAGAACAGTTGAATTATATATTTTTTGACTAAAAATTCGTAAACTTCCAAAATGAAATGCATTTCCTCTCATTTTCAAGTTTTTCCTCTTAGTGGACCTCAACATATTAATGTTCAAATGTCCTTATTTTCATTTGTTTGGCATGTCCCCTATTCCCACCAGACCACTGATTCTCTGCCTTCAAGTGGTCGACCTTTCCTTTTGTCCCATTCTAAATCTGGAATTTGAAAGCTTCTGCTCTTTATGTGACAGAATTGAGATTGATATATCATTATCATGAAAAACTCAACGATGAAGACAATTCTGGATGAAGATGAATGTATCAGTATTTATGGTATTTCCTTCTTTTTGTACTGTGGGGATGATTGGTGAACGAACATCGGGTAAACGTTGCGAAGGTCAGCTATGGGCGTCAAAATGAAATAACTTCGCAATTACCGTTAAAAATATAGCAATTCAAGTCGAAATAAGTATATTACAAAAAATATAACTTATTCCCTGAGTGTCTGGAGAAGACGGTATTTCAGATCAGTTCATTTTTCGGAATCAGGTTATCCCAGGTGAATACAATCACCTTTCTCTAGATTATACCAGTATGAAACCAAACATTTCGAAACTATTACAGCAGATCAGTGCATGGTTACATATTTATATGTATCAACCGCACTCAAAACCATAACAATTTCTTTCTAGAAATGAATCTGGTAACGTAACGTAAAATTTCCTGCACGCCCGATGGCAATATTGTAGGTTATAGGCATTTGAAAACACTCGCCTGAAATAACTTTCATTCCATTGTTTCAAATCTTTGTTTTTGCATCCTTCTCTATTAGGCACTTAACAATCATTGTCACTAATGCTGGAAGAAATATTTCAAATTGGAAACTGGACTGTTCTTAAAAACAGTCAGTAAATCACAGAAATATAACCACTACACTCAAGTAAGTTGAGAACGATCATGAAATTTATTTTCACCACCGTCAGAAAAATCTAGCGTTCTATTATCATTTGACATCAGTTTGATTCTGAAATTTTCGAAACTCTTTTGTTTTCGAAATATGTGTCGAAACTGTCATATTTTCCAACACCAAGAAATAACGTGCTTGCAATAGCTACTAAATATATAATGGAAATGAATATTATATTCGGCACTATTAACACCACAAACAATACAAAATGCTGTACTATAAAAGTAACGAGAGACAAATAATTCACTCAACATTGGCAATGGTATCTACAAAAACGTGGGAAGTACAAAGTGGAATGAAATGACCAAAACTAAATGGAACAGAATTTGATATTGATAGTGATAATCTCTCATGGAAAACCATGTGAGATCGATCGCTAAAGTGCTGCCAGAAACTTGGTTTTCTATTTCGTGCGAAGAAATACTTCTTTTCTCGTCAGCTCCTAATGATCTACAAGGCTCAGATACGACCTGTCATGGAATACAGTTCTCATGTGTGGAGTTCGGCACCAAAACATTCATTGAGGCTTCTCAATTCTATTCAGAGAAAGGCAATTCGTCTTGTTGGTGATTCTTCGCTCACAGACTCGCTCACTTCATTGGAACATCGTAGAAGGGTCGAAGACTTGTCCCTCTTCTATAAATACTTTCACGGTCGATGCTCTTCCGAATTGTTATCAATAGTTCCCCCCTTGGCAATATCTACACGGATGGCTGAGGCTCACATACTCCAGAAATTCAAAGTAAATGTTAATTCGTATCTCCTGTACCTTGATTCACGCGGTGTTCTTTGAACATTACAGGGCTTCCATTTCGTGTGAATCTACATATAAAAAAAATTCCAAACGCATTCATATTTCAAATTTTTCAAATCGAAGTGATACTTCTTTATAAAGGGTTAGCTTTATCTAAGGTGGCCTGTCTACACTCATTTTGTGTACTAATGAGTTTATTGGTGAACTACCCCGACAGGGTTTAGCAAATGAGACCGTCGGTATCAAAATTAACTCGTGAGCTTCCGCTTGATAGGAATGGCAGATTCGAAAATTTGCATTCGCATCAATACCTACCTACCGTCCAAAAATGCTCTCACTTCGATTTCTCAAATCGACTGGAATTGACTTAACAAGAGCATATCAGTCAACGTACCAGAGTTTTTATGCATTTTGGCCAATAACCTACAAACCACCGTTAAGAAATCCAGAACCACTCAAACATTTCAGTTTACAAGCATGTGGACGTAGAACTAGGAGTTTTCGATGGTCAAGTGATTCTGGAATTTTGATTTGTTTCGTTTGTTCGAATGCTGCCTTCGGAATAAATCTCTCAAAGACCTCAATGGAAATAATTTACTTGAAGAGATGTGCTTCAAAACTCTTTGCGGCATACAGGTCCATGATGTGGACTACTCAAATTTATGTGAATGAAGCATACAAAAATAGACCAGCAGTGATATTTCCTTTTGCATGTTGCACAGTCGCTGAATTACTGAACCACCCATTTCCACCTATTCCCACCTATTCTCTGGAGTCACACTCACATCCATACACGTGGAGCTGGTCAGTTTTTTTCTTGAGGCACGCGTGAGGAGTGTATTTGTTATCAAGAGGAATCGAGAATCATGAAAGTGCGCTAAAAACTGTATGGAACTAAGGTTTAGAAATAATGAGGAAATGGCATGCAAAGAGTTGAAGACGAATAACTTCGCACCACCTCGTTTCCAGCGGTTGTCCCCAACCCTTTCATCGAGCGGCAATCACGAATCTCCTCGTGGAAACTGGTCCGCGGAGAGCGACAAAAGAAACCGCGTGCCTGTCACCGCCAAGCAGAGCCGCCATTCCGAAAAATAAATGGATAACGATACGAAAACATGAGAAATATAAAAACTGTATCAGTTAAAAGACTACTCGAGGGATGTCGTGCACTTTTCGCAGTGACTGTTCGTGACAAGCAGATATTTCTCTTTAACGGGCCAACGATCACGGCTTCTCGGCCGTGAAGATTTCGATACGGGCTCTCGGAATGGAACGGTTTCTGCCAGAACTGGGAACAAAAATATGCGACTTGGTGCTTGATGCTAAATCGAGTTAGTGCGGAATCGTCGAAGGTGTTGCGAATGGTATGTCGGCCGGTTACTTTCCAGAATGTGAGAGAATATGAGAGTACCCAAACTCTTTCCCTTTCTTCTAAGGATGTATAAATTATGGATTTGTGATAGGAAAGCATCCGATTTCAACAGTGTGCATTCATCTGATTACCAAAATAATATACCAATATAAAAAATTTTCAGTTATATATCGAAGTAAATGAAATAAATAGGACCTTACTATGGTTATAGTTTATTGGTCACTCTGTATGGCTCCCCATACATCAATGAATGTCGTGAACAAACGCCACTGTCCTTATATACATACACACATTACTACCAACGCTGTGTGGTTCGAACGTCTACCAAAAAGCATTTGAGCTGGTGATAGACCAATGTCAGGAGTTGAAGTATTTCTGTATTTCAAGAGATAAAAATCCATATTGCCTTTCTCATCATGACATTTCTTCAACATGTTTTTACTAATATTTACAAATCTTTCAGCCATACCATTACTTTTGGGATGATTGGGACTAGATATTATCGAAGACACGGTGAATTATCCCAAATCCTGTTTCAAATACACCGAGTTGAAAGGTTGATTATCAGCAATGGAAATATCAGGAATCCATGAGATTTTTTTTCAAGACTCTAGAAACTCCTGTTTATATTCACCTAAAATGTGCACTATTAGCAGATCCGCTCGAAGACCAGCGCAATGTTTATGGCTCCTGATATATTTTTGATGAAATTAATGCAAAAAAACTTTCTCACTTTTTGAACGGATTTATTTCTACTTGTTGACAAAAACTGTCATTCAACTATTTCATATATAAATACAAAGTGATTTATAATTCTAACAATAAACCCCAACTTTCCCCCCCCTGTATTCAGACAACGAACTAGTCTTGAATACATCCTTCCAGAAACTGAATTGGGCCCAGCTTGGCAACAGGGCGGCGATAAATGCTGTCTTGAATCTTGTACTCTGCCATCCTTTCCGGGGTGCACTTCAACAATTTCACCCAATGGCCAATTGCTTCTTGGTAGTTTATTATCCATGACTATCACAATTTCTCCTTTTTGTAGATTTTTCTTCTCTTGGAACCATTTAGACCTTTTAGTGAGTGTTGGTAAATATTCTCTTAGCCAACGATTCCAGAAATTTTCCGCAAGTTGTTGTGAAAATTGCCAATGTTTTTTCAGGTTGAAATTCATTTCATTGACGTCGAAGGTTATAGGTGGCTTTGCTATACTAGATGTTCCTATGAGGAAATGATTTGGTGTAAGACTTTCAACATCATCCCCATCCGAAAAGACATATGTAAGAGGCCTACTGTTCACGGTATGTTCCACTTCGGCTAGTAAGGTCAGGAGCACTTCTTGTCTGGGTGATTTCTCCTTCAAAATTTTCTTCAATCCATCCTTGACCGAACATACCATACGCTCCCAAACTCCCCCCATGTGTGGGCTCCCTGGCGGAATGAATTTCCAATCAATTTCTTGGCAAACCATCTTCCTCTTGATCAAGTTTGCGTCCAATTCCCTGATGACTTCTTTCAACTCTTTATTTGCTGAGGTAAGGTTCGAACCGTTGTCACTCCAAATTTATAAAGGCTGACCTCTTCTAGAAATGAATCTTCTGATCGCTAAGATCGCTGAATCTGTAGTAAGAGATTCAGCGAGTTCTATATGGATAGCTCTTATTGAAAGGCATGTAAAGATTATAGTCCAGCAGCCACCGCCTGATTTTTCGAGTGATTAATAACAGGCTGAATCTCCGTGAGTAGGTTCGGTTCGACGAGACGCCCAAGTTTTTCCTCTGTGAAAATCTCGTTAGAGGTAGCTACCGTGTTACCGTGGTATCGACAACTTCCAAGCGTAGGACTAGGAAAACGTGCCACTAAATTTGTAGGACTATGTGGCCATTTCATTATACAAGTATTTACTAAGCTGCATAAAAAAAAACAGCTGGTTGTTGATAATTTTTATGACCTCGTTTTTGCGATATATTCGGAGTGGAGGACGCTCCAGTCAAACCATCCATTTTGTAGGACAATTGTTTTTCCGAGTGTATTATCCAATTATCTCAATATGTGAATAAAATAATCACTATCAGTCCGACAATTTCGATACCCCGCCGAATCGACATGTTTCACACCTGCGCACTACGTAAGCTACCTCTAACGAGAATTTTCACAGAGGAAAAACTTGGGTGTCTCGTCAAACCGAACCTACTCACGGAGATTCAGCTTGTTATTAATCACTCGAAAAATCAGGCGGTGGCTGCTGGACTATTACCCCATATCTTTTTTCTTTCCTGCGTCCAATTGAAACTTCCATAGGTCCGAAATAATCCATACCTGTGTATGTGAATGCCCTAGGTGGTCTTTGAAGTCGTTGTTCAGGAATTTGTCCCATTACAGGAACTTGAGGTCTTCTTCTTAACTGACAAAAATTGCAAAATTCAATTGTTTTTGTTACCAATTTTCTCCCTTGTAATATCCAAAATCTTTGTCTTATTTCGTTTAAAGTCAACTGTAGACCTGAATGATTGTTCTTTGAATGGTAAAATTGAACAAGCAATTTTGTATATGCATGCTTGTTATCGAGAATGATTGGTTTTTTTGTCTGTGGCGGAAGTTCTGTGGAGTTATCTGTTCTTCCTCCCAAACAAATTACATCATTTTCTAAATATGGGGACAGTTGATAAAGTTTGCTGGATTTTTGTACAGGTTTGTTTTTCATTGAAAGACGGCGTTCTTCTGAGAAACAATCCTCTTGTACTTTCCTGCTCCAAATATTTTCTGCTCTCTTCAATTCTTCAATTGTTAATTCCTGCTTTTGTGAGTTTTTTCCAAGTTGCTTGATGTTATGTTGGAATCTGAAAACATAAGCTGTACTCCTTATCAGCTTCATGTAGTCAGAAAATCTTGTGATGTCAGGTAGGTACTCTATTTTTTCCGGAACTATTAATAAAATAAATTCATGTTTGAGTTCGAAGGTCTCTGGATTTTCTTGAATTATTTTGTCTTTATCTTTTTTTGTTTCTTCTTTCGGCCAGAATTCTTCATTGTAATATAAAAATTCAGGACCTTGAAACCATTGACTACTTATCTGTAGATTTATCTCCTTGGTATCTCTTGTAGCCTCATCTGCTATGTTCATATTGGTGGGAATCCAATGCCAGTCAGGGATTCTCGTATTCTCCTGAATTTCTCCCACTCGATGTGTGATGAATGTTTTGAAAATTCTTGGTTCTGATCTCAGCCAACATGAAACAGTTTTCGAATCGGTCCAAAAGTATGTTTGATTCACCATGAATGAGTGTTCTTTTCGTATAGTACCTGCCAATCTCGAACCCATTACAGCGACCTGAAGTTCTAAGCGTGGAATTGTTATAGGTTTCAGCGGTGCTACTTGCGTCCTTGCCATAACCAGAGAGACTTGAATTTTTTTGTTCTTCTCAAATCTGAAATAGCCTACTGCTGAAAACGCCTGCTCGCTTCCATCGCAGAAGATGTGGAGCTGTAAATTAAAATCAGAAATGAAATTCAATGCATAACACCTCAGTATCTTCAATTCCTCGATCTTCTTGAATGCATCAATCCATCTTCTCCATTTAATGTTCTGATTATGTGTTATTTCATCATCCCAACCTATGCCACTTCTCCATATATCTTGCAGAAGAATTTTTGCTCTGATGACATGGTGTGCGAGTAGTCCTAGAGGATCATAAAAAGACATTACCGTTTTGAGAATTTCTCTTTTTGTTGGATTTCTTGCTTCTGAAAACATTTTCGCAATCTTGATGGAATTTAACGAGAAAGTCAAATGGTCGGATGATGGAATCCACTTCAATCCTAGAATTATCTGTGACATATTGTTGCTTTCTTCCAGAAGTTTCTCATCACCTCTTAGTTCTTCTGGAATATGCCTATAAACTTCATTAGAATTGCATACCCAACTCCTGAGTTCGAACCCTCCGTTTTCATGGATGAAAATGACATCTTTTATGAGACGAACAGCTTCTTCTTCCGTGGACACACTGTCAAGATAATCGTCCATATAGTGCCTGTTGAGTATTCCATCCACAGCTTGAGGATATTCATTCTGAAACTCTAATGTATTTCGATTCTTGATATATTGCGCCGAAAAAGGTGAACCAACAGAACCAAAAATCATCACTTTCATTTCGTAGGTGCTGGGCTCTTCATTGGGATTGGCTCGCCAGAGAAATCGTTGTCCACTACGATCTTCTTTCCTGATGACGATCCTATGGAACATATCCCGCATATCTGCCGAGAAAGCTATATCTTTCTCTCTGAATTTGAATATAATACCTACGAGAGAATTTAATAGGTCAGGTCCCCTGAGTAAAAAGTCATTCAAACACTTTCCTTCCACCTCAGCAGCCGCATCAAAGACGAACCTCATCTTGCCAGGTTTGTTCTCATTCACGACTCCGAAATGTGGTAAATACCATACCTTACTTGATCCTTTCTCTTCATCTGCCACTTTCTCTGCGTAGTCTTTGTCCAAATATTCTTGTATTTTTTGCCTATAACTGGTAGCAAATTCAAAATCCCTTTCCATTCTTCTTTCTATATACTGAAGTCTTTGAAATGCCTTATTCTTACTTTCTGGTAAGTTTGCACTTCTTTCCATAATAAACCAGTTTCCCACCGCTCTCCATCACCTATTCTTCTTGAAATTGATTCAATGATCTCTATTGCTCTTTTATCTTCTGAACTCATTAACCTAGCTTCAGAAATCTTGACTCCAAAAGTTTCCGTTGAAAAATAATTCTCCACTTCTTCATGATATTCTTCATCACAGCTCACTGGATTATGGAAAATGTGAAGAACAATATTGTTATCCAGCCTACTTCTGAATTGTCTCAAATTCCCATGTGCTATCCAACCCAGTTTTGTATTCGACAATGCAGGAGAATTCTTCGGACCCTCGATTACTTCTCGGCTAGTGATGAGATCCCAGTTGTCTTGTCCTATCAATAGCTGCGGTTTTGCTTCAATCATACTTGCAAAGTCGATATGTCTCAGATGACTCCATTTTTCTTTCATCCTTTTTCCATCAACCGTCTGTCTAGGAAGATCCATGTCTTTCACTATAAAAACATTTTCCATCCTATAAAATTTGCTCCTATCCTTGTTTGCGATTTCAAAATTGACTTTTCTTGAGAATAATCTCCTACATGTATCTTCATGAGTCCACTTCAAACCTAATTCTGTTTCTTCTCCAACTATGTTTAACTTATCCGCTAAATCTTGATCTAGAAGAGTAACCGTCGAAGTTTCATCAAATAACGCATAAATCTCAAGTTCTTTTTGGCAAGATTTTATTATGACAGGTGCGATTTTCAATAAAATTTCCGTACCGAGTGATTTTGTTGTATGAGCAACTACTTGCAGACTTTCGATGTCTTTTTCCTCTTTATCTTTATCAAATGCAATATTATGAAGACTTTTATGATGTATTTTTTCACAGTTGTTCACCCCACATTTTTTTTTATTTCGACAAAATTTGATTTTATAAGATGTTCGCAAACAAGGAAAGCATACACCATTACTTTTGATAAAATCCCATTTTTTATCTATTGAGAGATCCAAAAAAGTTTTGCATTAACCTATCGAATGTTCCTCTTTACACATTATACATTTTTTACCTGAAGAACTATTTTCTTGTGAAGTGACAAGAGCAGTTTTGAATCTCCCTTTTGAATGTTGCTTACCGAACGGTTGACTTTGTGAAGGCTTACCCACATTCATTGATTGAGCGTAGCTTGCTGCCTCTGACTTTCTCCATATCCAGTCCCTGAATTGTCTCAAAGAGCTCCTACCATTTCTCTCGAGTACCTTTTCACCCCATGAAGGCTGCATATTATAGGGTAACTTTTGTAAAATCTCTTCCAGAAGTTGTGGACATTCAAGATAATTCTGCATTTCCATGGTTTCCAAGGTAACAACCAGATTTGACACATCTTCAGCAAAATGGGTTGAAGACCTGAAATCATTATTTTTCATTATAGGAAAGTTTTTGGCTTTACTGACCAAACTCTTGACAATCAAATCTGCTCGACCATATCTACTAATCAAAATATCGATAACCGGTTTGATTTTTGAAGTAGATAACAATAGTCCCTCAACTGACCGTCTAGCATCCCCTTTCAAGGCTTTTCTCAACCTACACATATTTTCCTCATCGGTCAATCCCAATAAGTGAGTTGTTGAAAGAAATTGTTGATAAAAACTTGGCCACTCGGTAGTTTCGCCAGAAAAATTTGGTAAATCTTTGTCGATTGATTGTCTTGCCAGTAACTGCTTCATTTCTGCACCTGACACTCCTTCATTCTCCCTATACTGTTTTCGCCTTGCCCCAGTACCATTTTCAAGATGAGACCTATTACTGTTATTGTCATATTGACTTTTGTGGAACGACCTCTTACCTGACGTTTGTTTGTCACTTCCGTCGATATCTTGCAACCAATTATGCACTTTCACTTTAGAATCAACAGATGTAATCTCGTCATCTTCGGATTGGTGTGAATTACTAACTCCATGAACATATTCCTCGCTCAACTTAGCTTTCTCTAGTGCCAACCTATTTTCAATAATTTGCCTTTCCATTTCGAATTGCTTAGACAACACTGAAGCAATTTGTTCATCAGCTCTTACCTGTGCCTCCATCAATTTTCTTCTATAAATACTTGCATTGGACTTCACTGATAAAGATGCTAAAACTGATTTGGATGATCCACTATCATGTTTCCTACTACTGTTGGACGGGACTACAGATATCTTGTCTTCCGTGGCATCTCGTTCGACATGTTTAACTCCTCTTTCATCTTTGACGGTGGATTCCCTTATACAACCAACACTTTTTGCTCTAGCAGTTTTGCCACGTGTTTCCATTTGCCGTTCTCTAGGCTGAAGGACCAGCACAATGTTTATATTTACCTAAAATGTGCACAATTGGCAGATCCGGCTCGAAGGACCAGCACAATGTTTATATTTACCTAAAATGTGCACTATTAGCAGATCCGCTCGAAGACCAGCGCAATGTTTATGGCTCCTGATATATTTTTTGATGAAATTAATGCAAAAAAACTTTCTCACTTTTTGAACGGATTTATTTCTACTTGTTGACAAAAACTGTCATTCAACTATTTCATATATAAATACAAAGTGATTTATAATTCTAACAATAAACCCCAACAACTCCTTGTGCCATTTCGGATCTCGAGGATTTCAATTCAATTCATTTTGAAAAATAATCCATGAGAGCTAAAAAAACTATTTCATTCTACTTACCAATATGAGCAGCCACTTTTTGCCACTGTCTTTCAGGTATATCATGAGATAACATCGGTAACCTAGGATTGTTGTTTTGAAATTTAAGACGAATATTACAATCATTTATATAATTAATAACATTAATATAATAATAATATTTGGCCAATAAATACTTTCTTGTGCTCTAGCTTTACACTTATTTACCCCACACCTGACACCATGTAACGTTCTTTGATGATGCTATATTTTCAGTTATATATCGAAGTGAGTGGAATAAGAGCTTAATATGGTTATACTTTATTGGCCATGCTATAGGGCTTGTCATACATCAATGAATGTCGTGAACGAACGCCACTTTCCTAATACACACACATTACTACCAACTGTGAAGTGTTGCCATCTCAACATATTTATTAACAAATATGAATACCTTACAACTTATAACAATAATTTGAGATCTGTATAGGAACCGTCAACATTAGAAATCAAAATAAAAATATTACTGGAAAAAACGAAAACAGTTTAAGCTTGGAACGAGGTAATTACCTAGAAATACTGGAAGCTGGGTGATTGGGATAATCCTAGGCTACTACAGTCTTACTGAATGACACATAAATATAACTCTTTTGTCGAGTATCAACACTATGTTTGTTCTTATTTTTCATAAATAATTCATTTTCTTTCTTCGTGGCTTATTGGGTTCTTAACCTACCACAATCTTGAAAAAAATGATTAAGAATTGGAATCTATGCAATTTAGGGCCAGTTTTATAGGTTCGGTTTAAACTAAGATTGAAGTTTAAACTACGCATTTGACAGATTTGTGCGTTTTATAAGTTCCGATGAAATAAAATCTTCAGATTAAACTCTGACGACTGTTCGTTAACGTAATCGGTGGATTGAGCAGTAGTTAAACTTCAGATCAGGGTTGGACATGCGTATCAGCCGAAGGAATATGTTTGTAGAACTATGATAAGCATGATAGGTAATGGATATTGACTTAGCCGGACCGCCTGCAGTTTCATGAGTTTCATTGTTTTCAGCAGCAAATTTCTTTTTTGTAATTTTTTTCAAATCATCCCACTTCCCTCTCAAATTTTCAGAGGTTCTTTGTGATTTCGTTGCAGTTTTATTGAACTCGACTGTTAACTGCTAGCAAGCTCTTTCTTTATCCCTCCACATGACAACATCACTTTTCTTACATTCTAAAATATTCTTTATTTTTTTCACTAACCCAATCAGAAGAGTAGTTTCATCTTCTGTGAAATTTTCAGTTCTCTTGTCTTTCGACATGTTAACAATATCACTATGCACGTTAGAACAAAGAAATTGCCTCTCACGTAGACTGGGAAATATAATGAAATTTAAAAATATAAGGCAAATAAACATGACAGTCATGAGGCCATACTGCCAAGTACCATATCTACAAACTCACTAATCATGAATTTCCCAGAAACTAGAAACTGTCAACTATAATCGGAACCTGTAAAACACTCAACTGCTACGCGAGGTTTAAACTAAGTTTAAATCAATGGATAACTGAAGTTTAATCTTCAGGTTGAACTCCAGTTTGAACCGAACCTATAAAACTGGCCCTTAGAACGTCAGATTTTCAGTCAACCCCGATAAGTTAGTGTGTTATTTAAGAAACAGCTCCTTCCGAATGGAACAGGTTTTATTTTATTTATTTTACAATAAAATACAACCATTATTCATCAAAAACTCATCTTCAAAGTTTCACAACAGTTCTGTTTCTCAAGAATATCTTACAAATATTCTCTTTTGAATTCGTTCTCTTGTAAATGTAAAAAAATTGAGATTTGACATATGTCTTACAACAGTGGAAGCAAGACACGATACATATCAACTAAACTGTTTGAGATGCAAGCATCCGCAGACAGCATGATAAAAGCTCAATTTTCGTCTCCTGCTATTACTCTTTCTTTCGACCATCTGAGTGTTATTCCAATATCAATTCTCATTTCTTCAGACAGTGGTAGGTTAAGAACAAAAAACTACGATGAAGGAATCCATCCACCACAAAATAATGACATTCAAACAATTCATTTTCGTTGTTGAAAACCTATACAGAAAAATCAAATATTGGAAGACAATCCAGAGTTGAAATTTGAAACTAGTCGATAGCATTTCTACGAGTCACGACTCACGGGAACCTAAACCGATGGGTATACGTGACCTCTGATTGATGTGAACTCGAGTCCCAAAAGCAAATTTCATAACTTCTGGAGACGAACATGAACATAACAATTGTATAAAAAAATGATATTCGAAAAATATTCATGTTAGAACTACCTATTCAATTTCAGCCCCTTAATGATATACTCGTTGCCAAAGAAGACACTTCCAATATCAGTCTCATGAGCAAAATGAGCACTAGAAATTTTTGAGAAGACAAAAAATTGTATGCATCAAATTCCTCGTTCGAGCGGCCGAAAATATATCGGAGAAACGTCAAGGCTTTCGGAGGTGTAAATAAGTGAACACAAAATGTATATCAGAACAGAGAGCTCAGTAATTCTACAT
Organism: Zygogramma bicolorata; assembly: GCA_032362365.1. Lineage (NCBI taxonomy): Eukaryota > Metazoa > Arthropoda > Insecta > Coleoptera > Chrysomelidae > Zygogramma > Zygogramma bicolorata. Next base: position 1,715,621 of record JAVJAQ010001639.1, on the reverse strand, counting down.
TGATTATACTCGATTTGAACTAATCTTCTACTTTTGATTACAGATGATGGCTTATTAGAGAAAGATGCATGAAAAATCAAGGATTGGGTACATGGAAGATGCATACCCAGTAAGAATCTCTTCCTATAGTAAGTATTGAACCAAAATAATGTCACTTCCTACTGGGGGATTAACTCATTTGAAAATAATTTTTTGTATACAGATTTTCATGGAGCTGAATCCAAAAAAGGATTTCAGAAAAGGAATTGATATTCGAATGTGAAAATTCACATAACTTCAAATCTGAATAATACTTGGAGAAAGTTTATCCTTCATTATAGTTTTTCAATTATTTGATCTGATAAGTAGTGGAGAATAAAAATTGATAACTCAACTTTGGAATTTCAAAAAATTGCCGATGGAAGTACCACTCATGACACTGAAATATGCAATTTGTCTCCTCACCATCTGTCGGAAGAGACGATTTACACAAAAAGAAAAAATGAACTTTTTCCTGAAAGTACTCTTGTTGGAAATAATGAGTGATGTTATATAAAAAACGTGAAACTCGATATCTTGAGAGCCACCGCGGCTTCAATCCCCCAGTCTGAACTTACAGAATGGTGATTTAGTATTCTACCGCATTATTGGATTCTTCCTAGGTATGATCCTTCCATGTACGTATAATGGATTTTTTATGCAGCTAGGTATAGCAGTACAGCAGTCTGTGCTGTCTTATATTGAAAATTTCACACCTGTTGGCCTGTCTGATGCTTGCAATTCGACACATTGCTATAAAAATGAATGAATGAGTTTAGCGAAGCTTATATCAATATTTTCACCAATCGACTTCTATTTCCGAACATTTCAAGCATGAAACACTTGTAACTAGTCTCTAAAGTCTTTTTTTTAAATTCCAGAGAATTCGCAAATAATTCAAGTTCTAGGGACATTATATTATTGCTCTTCGAGTTATCTCGTGAGGAATACAATGCAGTGGGTTCGGAAAATGGAAATGTATTGAAAATGAATTTCAATTTGATTCGAATTTATTCAAAAACATTTTCAGTTCAAGACGAGAACATTCCATGAATAAACCTAGAAATGGAATGGCTAGAAATATTTGTGAGTAGAATTTGAAGTGTTTGTAGTAGAAACATTAATTATATCTGATGAAAATCGTTAGTCATGTATCTATAAATATAATATAAATAGTTTATACAACTGATATGGTCTATCGATTGATTCCGAACAGAGGTTTGAATATAAAATCAATCAACTAAAAAAATGAATACGTTTTCCCATAACAACCTAATTTCATTTGAATTGATCGAATTGACTTAATTGCAGTATTAAAAGTAAGTCAAATAGGAATAATATTTGAAATTAATCTGTTGTCAACATTTGAATCCAGATTTTCGAAAAAAAAAATCCAATCCGATGGAACCTTCTGAATAGTGTGTCTCACATAACAGCACCATCAAAAAAAAGGAGAGTTCAGTGGTGGCATGCGAATGGTTGGGTAAATCTTGTCTCTCATGCGTAAAAACGTGCTTCTACAAATTTTTCAGCGTCATAGTCAGATAGGAATACTAAAGTTCAAATATTATATGGAACATTGGAATAAAATAAGAGATATACGAGTACAAATTCCCTTTCCAACAAGAAGAAGAATCAATATTTTTGTCTCGTGGAGGTAATACAGTCAACGGGACTGTTTGTTATCCTGAGGCGTACAAAGCTTTGCGAAACGAAATGGCATAGTATGGTCTTAAACATCGAAAGAGCTTTAGCAGGCGACAGCGTATTTCCTTAGAATAAAAATAGTACACTACCGTTCTCAGACAGTGAAGAATAAATATCCCCTGCGAAAGACAGACGTAGGCTATGTTGAATGAATTCCTTTGAGGTGGTATCGATGAGGTCTTCAGGAGGCATAGTAGCGTTACAGAGAAAGTGGTTTCATCACGCATTTCAAATGGGAATTTGGCTCGTTCGATAAAATGAAAAAATCCATTGATATAATAATCGTTAAACATATATATTCAGTGGGGACACTTGAAGATTGGCTATAAATCAGATTATCTGAAGGGACAATTCGTTCAGGCCAGCCTCAACTTACCTTCACATTAGGTTAATGATATAAAACCTATAAGAAAATAATGATACTAAAACCACATTTTCATTGCGATAATTCAGAAATGTTAGTTATAGTGACCTTCAATTTGCCGGCAGTTAGTCTGAGCTACAGCCGTAATAGTAATTTACGTCATAAGTCCGGGAAACGCATTTTTACAGTACGAGTCGAAATGTTTGAGACGAGTTACTGTAAAAGTTTCCCGGTCGTATGTCGTAATGCGTTTTACTTCATAGTGCAGACCCGTTTTATTTCATACTGCAGACACTAAATCTTACATTAATAAAACAAAAATTGAAAATATGATCATCCATGATAAAATTATAGTTTCTAAGGTTACTGTTTCTGGTGTTTGTTTTGTTGACTTTTGTGAAACGAAATGTCAACAGACAAAATGTCGACAAACAATAACATTCCCGAAGATGTTTTGCGTAAATATAATGAAGCTGCCGGCTCTCTGATTTCCACAAAATCATCAGAAAGGTACCATAGCGAATATAAACAGTTTTGCGACTGGAAAAGGGTAAACGCAGTCAGTGAAATCAATGAGGAAATAACGCTGGCGTATTTGTTTGATCTGGTAAGTTGCACTTAATATTCTATTGAAGGAATCATTATTGGTGATTTTCTAGTCGAATAAAATGTCCAGTTCTTCACTCTGGTCAGAGTATTCAATGGTTAAAGCCATGATACAATTTAATGAAAACGTGGATATATCAAGATTCTCTAAACTTCGAGCGTTCCTTGAAAATCAGTCTGTTGGCTATCAACCTAAACAAGCCAAAACACTCACCAGAGAAGAATTGGTAAAATTTGTGAAAGAGGCACCAGATCAACAATATCTTTTGGCAAAGGTAATAATTTTAGATGTACATTTCAATATTTACTGATAATTTTGTGTTCTTGTTAGATTGTTGGTTTAATCGCCGTCGCTGGTGGTTGTCGCCGCGAAGAGATATATGAAATGTCTTTGGATGACATCCAGGAAACTTCTACACAATTGGTAATCACAATCCCTTTCTCGAAAACGAATCAAAGAAGAGTATTTACGGTCATTGATAAAATGGACGGCATAAGTGTGTTGGAACTGTTCCGAAGATACGTTGCCTTGCGGCCCAAAAGTTTAGGTCACAACAAATTGTTCGTAGGATACCGTAATGGCAAGTGCATTTCCCAGCGCGTTGGAATCCACACAGTCGGTGGAGTTCCCAAGAAAATAGCGGAATTTCTAGGATTAGCAAATCCCGAGTTGTACACCGGCCATAGTTTTCGCCGCACATCGGCTACTTAACTAGCAAATGCGGGAGCGGAATTTTCCGTTCTCAAAAGACATGGAGGATGGAAGAGTTCCTCCGTGGCAGAAAAGTATATTGAGGATTTGTTGGAAGGAAAGAACAAAGTGGCTAAAATGATCCAGGGAGGAGAAAGTTTTGTGCAAGTCTTAACTGAGAAATCTAAAGAAATTATTAGTACAAGTGCTTTCTCGAGTTCCACTCTCCACGATGGTTTACCGAAAGTTGAAATAACTGGAAATACAGATTGCACAATTCATGTTACTTTCAATGTATAGATTGTTTTTAATTACATGTTTATTAATTTTGTATTGTTTTCACAATAAATTGTTTGATTCTTGCCCCATTTCGTTACAGTCCGGTAAAATTTTTACCGGACTCGATACCGTAAAGTCTCATTTACCGGACTAAAATCGTTGACTTAAACATGGCTGTTACGATGCAGTATGAAATAAACAAATTTACCGGCCGTCTCCCTGGGTAACAGCCACAAAATATTATTTCGCGGCCTCTGTGCGCTGCAAGAGGAAGCTATCATTGACAACCATATGAGAATGTGCTAGTTTCTAACCTTCTTCCAGGTTGGAAAGTAATCAATTGTTCATCCAGATGAGGGCGATCTTTGCCGACCTCTTGGCAGTTTTCCGACTACATCTTCTTTTCTTCAACCCGAAACGTCATTCTTCCTATCGAAATATACGCAACAACGCAGAAACGAGCTATCTATGACACGATATTATAGTTCTTCTACAATGTCTCACTACTGAACAAACAGAAATAAAATGATTCTCCGTTTCCCCCTTGACGACTACAAACCTCTTCAATAACTGACACACCATGTGACGTAATGACCTACGGTTGCCCAAATTTTAGGTTCGGGCACTTCAATTATAGATCACAAGCCAGTTGGTTGAATGTCTTTTTTCAAAATCAATGTCTATAACTATTCATACTTGATTTACTCATATTCTTCATTGATAAAAATAATGAAGAATATACAAAGATATATTGCTTACTTTGCTACCTTTTAGTTCAGGAAATGAAGCATTTTGGCTCGCAATTTTTTCGTCCAACATGGATTTACCTGAAATTTTCACACAAGGTAGGGAATAGTTCAAGAATCATTTTCTATATCATGACTCTGTACGCTAGAGCCTTGGGGGTGGTTGCCACCCCATCACGGTGGTGGAAATTTGTTATTACATTTTAACTTTTTCAAATGGTTTTTTCAAATAACTTTAAAACTATGCATTTTATCAAAAAAAAGTGGAAAGGCAAATTGTAGCTTTCAAAAAAACAAAAACAATGCTCTTTTTATAATTTTCCTACGACACATACGAACTGAGATATAGCAAATTAATGCTTATCTTTTTTTCGTTAAATGGTTGAAGATTTAAACGAAAAAAATTTGCATTTTTCGAGGAAAGCTCATAGAATCTCTTTTGAAGTATTCAATTAGAGCTTTCAAACAAATTGAAAAATGTCTTTCTGGCATGAGAATTGACCGACTTAAGATAAAATAAGATCGGTACCCGCTTTTTTCTACGAAAAAAATCTCTGAAAACAACCTCCAAAGTACCCCCTTACTAAAATTGATCGCCACCCTTTTGTGATTCTTTTTATATATGTACTATTGATACACCCACTAAGTTTAACCAATGCTTAATTTTAGAAAAATTGGAGTTTAAAGAGAAAGCATTTTTTTTTCAATATCGTGTTTTTAACCCTTTTCTTATAAATATCGCTCAAATACTAAAGATAAGAAAAAAACGATACAGTACTAAATTTTTTGATGACGAAAATTTCCCTGCGTGTAGATTTTTTGTGAAGTGAATAGTCGGCGAGATATAGCCGTTTGATTTTTTTTTTGCTTCGGAGCGTAATAATCTAAATAACCGGTATATTCGGCCGTAATACGTTATATGTTCCCCTTTTTCTATTCATATTGGAAGACAGAGAGAAGAAAAATCTGCTCGCGTGTGTGAGTGTATATTTCGTTGATTTCTCACTATTCTAAAGTTCGAAGACATATATTATAAAAATTTCAATGTTTTCAAGGGTAGTTTATAACAAGGGATGGTTGAAAAATTATGAAATTGTATCCTAAAGTATGAAACAATCATTATTCAACTATTCTCACCCATATTTAGGTTTTTGATGTTATTTCATAATTTTTGACAATTAGGGGTAGTTTTCACCCTTAAAAAAACAAAAAGCGTACAACGGCACAATATAGAAAATGAACTAGAGGGTGTAATAAGCCTAATCCGAATTTTTTGTACAAATCGGTGCTGGACGAGAAAATTGCGGGGTTTTACCATTTTTTTAGCTTCATTTTCTGAACAAAAGGGTGTTGGTACTCACCTTCTGTCCCTACACCATTAATGAATCCATTGGGAATTTTCTTTGATGTTGAGTTTGTGTAGTTTGAAATTTTGCTGATATTTGTGTTCACTCACACATTGCTGCTCAATTAGTGAAATGAAACCATTCATGATTCATGTTTTATAGATAACAATTTCCCGACTAATAACTGTTCAGTGACATGTCCAATAACTTCACAAGCTCGGAACATCAAATAAATATTGAATTGAAATTGAATTGAATTCTTTCCGAGATGGTATCGGTAAGGTTTTCGGACGGCATATTGATTTTACAAACGGTGTGTTTTCATCGCCTAGCTTATTTGAAATGAATATTCATTTCACAAAATAAACCACACTAATATTCTGCTGTTGGACAAAAAGCTGTTCGCCTTATTCGCCTTATAGTACAGGTAATAGGGAGCCAGCTACTCGTGTCCATAATGCATAATTAGGCAGGAGTTATTTTATTGCATGGATAGTTGCAGTCTGACGTACTTAACCTAAAAACACAAAATACTTACAAAAATGGCGAACGGAAGTGCCGCCATTTTGTGAAAAACCGTTTGGGCCTGTATCTCCGTAACCGTGCACTTTAGGCCCACAACTATCGGGACCTTTTTTATAGATAATTAAATTTCCTATCTTTTTTATCCAATAATTTTTTTTGTAGCACTTACCGTTCACGACTTATATTATTATTACTTTTTGTTTATTCACTTTTTTACCGATATCTCTTTAAATAAATGTTCAAACAATAAATTGTTTATAATAGAACTTTTGAATCGATGAATTTTTCGAAGTTACAACGCGTTAATTCCAATCGTCTTGTATGTGGGAGATCAACTAGAGTGCATTTCATGCAAATGCAGAACTGGCTGTGGCAGAGCCTGTGGGTGCCAAAAAGCAGGATTGGACTGTACGGTAATCTGTGAGAACTGCACAGAGAAAACGTGCACTAATCAGCTGAAAGTAATCGTCAACAACACAGAATTGTGCGACATCGATGAAGATATTGGTGATGATTCTAACGACAAATTAATAGAGGCGTTACAATCTTTATATGCCACTGACGAAGATAACGAAGAGGAAGAGGAGAATGTAACCAACATCGAAAATTCACCACCCTCGAAACGCCAAAGAGTCAGAGAAGACATATGATTCATTTTGGTGTACATTTGTAAAAATAAATTTCACATATATTCTTCAATAAATATTCCATTTTTTTATTTGCGTGTGTAATTATGGTAGTAGTTTTTAAATTAATTATAGTAATATTAAATTGTATAAAAGAAAATACAAAGAAAAAATTTTAATGGGTATTCGCTATTTCTTGCAGGTAAGAACTTGAATTATTATTTATTTATTAAATCAAAAAAATTCTAAAATAAATTTTTTTGTATTATGTATCGGATTCGCTACATCATTACGCTATGCATACTTCGTTCTTAATAACCTTGTACTCTGTAGAACGACATTGAACGCGTTGTAACTTCAAAAATATTAACTTTAGAGAAAAAAGTTTTGAATAAAAGTTGTGGAAAATCAATCGATTTAAAAGTTTTATTTCGAACAATTTATTGTTTAAACAATTATTTAAAGAGATATCGGTAAAATAGTGGATAAACAAAAAGTAATAATAATATAAGTCGTGAACGGTAAGTGCTACGAAGAAAATTATCATATGAAAAAGATAGGAAATTTAATTATTTATAAAAAAGGTCCTGATAATTGTTCGCCTAAAGTGCACGGTTACGGAGATACAGGCCCAAACGGTTTTTCACAAAATGGCGGCACTTCCGTTCGCCATTTTTGTAAGTATTTTGTGTTTTTAGGTTGAGTACGTCAGACTGCAACTATCCATGCAATAAAATAACTCCTGCCTAATTTTGCAAAGCAAAATTCTCTATTACCTGTATTATTATTGATTATTTAACTTCACAAAAAATGAACTCCTCCATTATAATTATATTGTATGATCATTATTACATTGAAGGATCTTCAGAAGGCGTCGGCTTATTTCCTTATAATCGGAAAAATAACAAAGCCGTGTCTAGGCAGTGGAATGAGTCAATTACACAAAATACAATTGAATAAATTTTTCCTGGGAACACAGGATGTTATTTTTAACCTAGTAGCTTATTTGAAATGAAAAATCATTTCTGATATAAATAAAACTTTTGAAGTGTTATACTTAGTGAAAAGATGGTTACTCATTATGCTGAATAATGTGGCTTCTGAAAAATGGTTGTTGCATCTAATGAGCTTTATTGAATAAGGCAAATATATTCTACAAAAGACAGTTGTATGATATGTCGAAGGAATTATTAATCTGAATTTGATTTTTTGTCACGCAGCATGTTTGAAATGAATGTATACTCTCACAAACTGCCACAGCTCACCAAATATCACCAAGATATCCCAAAGGGGTTTGGCAATATTGAATATTTTTATTCTCGAAACTTCGAGACCCATATTTTCGTAAAAGCTTCATTTTTGGGATTAGCATCATTTTATCATGTGAATTTATACCCTTGAATATTTGCTCGTCTTCAATGAACACCCAGTGTAGCAGTTATAATAAGAGTGGAACATAGATAATTATCTACTTGGCATAATTACCTTTCTCTCATACGATAAAAAATACCTCAAAACTTCCTTTCAAGCGTGATGACGTAACACTCAAGTTGTGAAGTATTTTTTTATTATAATAATATTTATACCTCACCGCTGGAAACTACTGAACTTGTATTAAACAATATTACAACAATAATATTGCTGGATTGCTCCAGAAAAAGTGTACGTTGGTAGAACCTACCCCAGACATTGGTTTTGGCAGAAGTTCACGATAACTATCTTCAAATAATTTTTTGGCAGGGTATTGTTTTTTGACCGTTCGTCAGATTCGCCCTTTTCTAGGATATTTTGTCATGAAGATCCGACACTTCAGTTGACATATCATCATAATAATGACTTTACTTGCTAACTAATTTTCTCATTTCTCGTGGCCAGTCAAGAAATCAGCATGTTTAAAAATGAACTTCAATATCAACAGTGGAGTGGGAACGAAAATTGGCTCCGATATTTTTCAAGAAAAAATAATTTTTTTCTAATGAAATTCGTTTTTGAACTCATTCAATTTGGGATAAAATCCCTGAGTCGCACGTCGCTTTCAAGTAAATAAATAAAAAACCCTTTTTTGTTTGGTCGTTAGCTTCGATATTCCCTACTTTTATTTCCGAAAACTATGATACTTCATAATATCGTAACAGAATATTTTGGACCATAGTTTATAAAGCAACCTATGATCATTTTGCCTTATGGATCTACCCACCGGGATATTAGCCACATCATGAAGGAACACCTTGTATAAAATAATTACTTTTTCTCCTTTCAGTTGAAGGATTTCTGAATCTGAACACCTGAATTCTTACCAGTAGGAAGAGTTGTACACCCAAATGACTTATTCGTGAAAATTTGTTGGGATGAGGTTTCCTATAGTGAAAATTCCTCGATGAGGTTTTACGTTATTGAAAAAATTGAAAATTTGTCATTAGAGTCATATATGCTTTCTGTCCATTCGGAAAATTATGAATTAATGAAATTCTATATTACAAACATTTTGAAAAACTTGGAAAATCTATTATATGGATAAAAACTAGAAAATGCCGGATGATTCGCTCTCTTCGAATTATTCTGTTTGTGAATACATTCAAATTCGAAAACAATTTCATTCATTTCAACTCGCTCAACATGAACAAATGATTATGACGCTATTCATGTCGATTTTCCTCATTTCTAATCAATATCCAGGGCTTTCCCACTGACAGATATCGAGCTGTTTAATTCGTTATTATCCCGTTCATTAACTTTTCAGCTTTCCACTCCAATTACCGGTAAATTTGATTGTCTTTCAGGAAATTGTTTTGTTTCACGGAAATACGTCGGTTGATATTCCGTTAGCTGGCTTCAAAAAAGAATTTCATAAAATGATTTCGTTAAACGATACGATAAAAAAGTTCGTATTCATTCTTTTTGTTTGAGGAATTATTTTTCTCCCATTCCGAATCGGAAAATAGATATTACAACTTCAATGAAAGGAGAAAAATGTACAAACCTTCTGTTGCTAGGCTCGTGTATATCATTCGAAGAAGTTTTGTTCATTCACAAGAAGGAAGAAAGAATCGATCTGAAACAGCTACTCCCCTTCCTAAATGGCATGACTGGCACTGGGTTGAATATACGTAAACCAGTTTTTCTTCCCCAATTTGTATACCAAGACCAAGCATATGATATGATAATCGAATAGATAGCATACGTAGGAAATATCTACCCGAAGCAAAATGGAAAGCTATTCGTAGAAAAAATCTTAGTCGTCAAAAACAGAGAGTCCGTAAATTTATTTATTTTACTTTTTTCATGAAAGTTCCCAATTATTATTGTTCTTTAATAATCCGTCGTAAACAAGTGTTTTTGAATGAACTAATAATGTATGTGAACCCCCCGTCCTAAAAGAGTCGTGCTATCTTTTGTTTGTACAGTACTTTAACCTCACACTCTAGGGAGTGACTCTATATGTATCTTTATTTGACTACGTTACATAAAGTGTTTATGTCTGTAGCAAGTCACATACACAACAATCAAAAGTATTACTATGAATAAGTTTCTTATTAAAATAACAAGCACCCGCTTGAGGTGGAACATTGAGAAATATATACAATTTCATATCGTCAACAATTGAAATGTTCAAGCAATATGGCAGAAGGTTAAACAGAAAATACATGAAAATACCTGTACAGGATGATGGAATGACGTCTTGGAATGTCAATCAAGAGTTGGAGGCAGCGTCTCCATATATTCATAAATGGCTTAAAAACAACAAAAAAGCAGAAGTCTTATTTTGTTCTTAAATCGATGACCATTCAAAGATTTTGATAGTGCTCGGCAATTTACCATATAAATTAAGATTGAGAGAATTTTCCTCAGGCACTGATAATCTGTACCGAGGTTGTCTGAATCGCTCAGCTTCTTTAATGTGACAGTCATGAACGTCTGAAATTACCCTTCATTTTTATGAATTTCAATTAGCGAGTGAAGAATGTATAAACATGGTAGAGGTAGGATTCCATACTTCATGAAAAGAGGCCGACAATGCTTACCGTAATGGGCATTATCCAGTATTCTGAGGGCTTTCTTCTGTTCATGAAACAATCTGTATGAATGTGTGGCGTTTTTCCATAAAAGAATGCCGTAGCTCAAATGAGAGTAATATGCAGTCAACAAAACATCTGGTCCCAAATCAAATATTTATTAAGTTGTCTCAAGAGATAGAGTTGACTTGAGAGTTTGAAGGGAGTCGATATGACTATTTGAGACCATCATCTAATATCACGTTTAGAAGTTTAACACTTTCAACCCTAGATATGATCGAATTTAACAAAAATGTCGATTTTGGGGTTTCATCAACATTAAATTTCAATTTAATAGCAATGAACCACTGTTTAGTTTTTGTAGAGGCTACCGATAGCACATGAAGATTAGAAATATTTATGCTGGTTGACAATTGTGGTATCATCTGCATAACAGATGCACTTTACAGGAAGAAGTCAATTGAAAATGTCATTTATATATAGTTTGAATAATAACGGGCCTAGGGAAGAGCTCTGAGGAACACCGTGCTTTATTGAAACAAAATCTGAAGAAATATCTTCAATGAAAACGGCCTGTTTACGATTGTGTGGATATGATTTGATCAAACTCAATGGAACCCCTCGTATACTGTAGAAGTGGAGCTACTAAATGAGAAGTCATGAGAGACGCAGTCGCAGGCCTTGCAAAGATCGAAAAATGATGCCTCCGTGCAAGCTCCTCCCTCAAGCCCATCGACAATGTTCTCAATAACAGTTCTAACTGCTTGAATTGTAGATCACCCTAGGCGAAACCCAAATTGCGTCCATCATCCATAGTGTTGTGTTTCAGAAAAGAATCATTAAACGTTCCTTTGATGTCATTTCAACGATCTTACCAAATATTGGTAAAATAGGGTTGAGCCTATAGTTGTCTGCACTATCCCCATCTCCTTTTTTGTAAACGAATAGAACTTTCGTAAACTGGAATAATGCCTCGCTGAAGTATGAATTAAAATCAGGAGGATATACCACAAATATCGAAGTTATGTCCCATTGAGTAGTGCAGAGTAGAGAATTAATACATTTACTGAAAATGTATTCATCACAGGATAATGAACTGAGTATTTCAAGAAGGACTTGCAGCTCTTAGCCCTGAAGTGAAGCTGGTATTATATTTCATTGCAGATTAGATATACTATCATAATCATTAACCTCAACTGCAGCTCAGGCTCATGTATTTTAATTTGTGCTTAATGAGGCCATCAAGGATCTCCGTCTTCGGCAAAATAACCACGTATAATAGGGAGTTCTACCCTATCGTAAATGTTAAAACATAATGCCTGCTGCCTAGCATTCTATACAGAAGATCGACGTAGTCAATTTATGTCGTCATCTCTATTTTTCGTTCGATTCGCTTGTCTATATCGAGTGATGTTTCCTGAAATGTATCAGAAAATATGCTTATTTCTATCACGAGAGATCGTGTACTGTTATGAAGTTTGACTTTTCCTGCAATTTGTCGCTGCAACTTCCGAAAATTGCATGTATTTATGCAAGTTTTGAACATTTCAATTATTTTTCTTGAAGTAGGGATCAAGTTGAGTACTGAGGTGATTTTATGAAAATATCAATTATTAGAAATGAGTAAAATCATATATCAGTTGTGATAATGTAGGCGTTCTTCTTGGTAACATTCAGTGCTATTTTTTATCATTGGGAATGCAAACTGACAGATAGATGACATTTTTCGCAGCGACATTCGTACGACAAATTGCATCATCGAAACAAGATGTAACGAAACGCTGTATTACCATTGTTTATAGAGATATAGTTAGTCAACCATATGAAAATATCATTTGAAGTTATGGATACTACTGCTAGATGGCCCTAGTGATTTTGTTCCCAAGTCGTTTCTTTTCCCGTAGGAAACTTCGTCGTGTATTGTACAGTGAACGGAATTAACGACATTATAGAGTGAATGAATTGCTCGAGAACACATCATGTTCAGCACAAAGTTTTGCGGACGACAGTACTCTTCATACTAGTTTCTCCTCCAGAGTCCCCATACCAGCTCGAGAAGCAGAATTTCGAAAAAACATTCATGTCAATAAAATTACCGATGACCTGGAAAAAATAATTGAATGGGATACATTAACTTGGTGGAATTCAACGCTAGGAAAACCCAAGCATGTCTCTTCTCAAGGAAAGCCGATCCATCACCATCTAGTATTCCGATGTCAGAAGTAACTATTCCTACAAAGTCAAGTATCTTGATGCTAGGAATTATGATCAGTAATAATCTGTCATGGTAAACCATGTGAGATTGATCGCTAAAGGTGCTTCCCAGAAACTTCGATTTCTATTATTCATTCATTGAAGCTTCTCGATTCTAATCAGAGAAAAGCAATCATTCTTGTAGGTGATTCTTCGCTCACAGACTCGCTCACTTCATTGGAACATCGTAGAAGGGTCGGAAACTTGTCTCTCTTCTATAGATATTTTCACGGTAGGTGCTCTTCTGAATTGTTATCAATCATTCCGGATGACGGATGACTCGACAAGTACAGAATTCCAACTCCTTTGTTGTGAATTTGGAGACCTCTTCTGCTCAGGAATCGTTTTTCAATGGAACAAATGAGCTTTGGAACTCCTTGCCGAGACTTACAAACTTCAAAAACTTAAAAGTGAATGTTAATTCGTAACTCCCGTTATATATATATATATATATATATATATATATATATATATATATATATATATGTATATATATATATACAGTGTCACAAATAAAGTTCGCGACATATGGAAGTTTTTTTTATTAATAGATATAATGAAAATTTGGCTTGGCAGTTAGTTTGTGCTTGAAAAATTAGTAAAAAACAGCCCCTTTCCTTTTGTCATGTGATACTCTAAACCTGTCAAATTTGACATTTTTTTCGAAAATCCTCAAAAAATCAGTTTTTTTTTGGAAATTTCGGAAAATGCCAAAGAGAAAAAGTGCTCAGTTTCCAATTTTATACCTTTGCTCGAAATTTGGACTCTTTACTGTCACTTCGACTTTTTTCCAATTTTTTTAATTTTTCGAATCTTTCGCTTTATCGATTCGAACGAAACATGATTCAAATTTCATAATTTTGATGAATACGAGACTTCAATGTCATATCTTGCCCAGAAAATACCCGCATTGGCCTGTTACCAGAAAAAGAAATGAATACACCTCCAGAAATTCGTCTTTGTTGTTGAAAAGTTCATCTAGCTTTTTCATTTCATTGTTAAACTGATTCGGTTTTTCCATGTATGGACGTTAATATGTCGGTAATCGAAAAAACGTATTTCTCTTTATTCTTATTACACTCGTATTCCTTTTTTTAGCAGACTTGTATCCCATTAGCTGCAGATGAGTTCCAAATATTTTGATGCAGTTTACACCCAACAGTGTGACTGTTGGATGTAAACTGTTAGATGTAGTTATCGAGCAAATAATAACGCTTCTTGAGTTAATTTCATGAATCTTATATTTTTTATTTTCACCATTAGGTGTGTAAATAACATTAAAACAAAATAACTATAACCAAATTCACAACAAAACATCATAACATTCCTTGATTTATCTCAATAATCTTATAAAGAACCCGAATTCATCATTCAGTATACCGTCCTTCCCGTTCTATACAAATTATAGTCCTTTCATTCACAGACTTGGTGGCATTTTTAATAAATAGGGGATTTATGTTAGAACAACACTCCCGAATGGTATTCTCCAAATGTTCTTTGTTTGCAAATGGTCTGTGCTTATACACTTTTTGTTTCAGATAACCCCATAGAAAAAAGTCCATCGGAGATAAGTCCGGTGATCTTGGTGGCCAATAATCTTCCCAATCTCGTCCTATCACTTTGCCCCTAAACATCTGACTGAGACACTATTTCACTTCTACCGTTTGGTGGATCGGTGCCCCGTCAAGCTGATACCACAAATTTCGTCTAACACTTAGAGGCAGATTATCCAAAACTTCAGACAACTGATTCATAATGAAATTTATGTACATGGCTGCGTTCAAATTTTCCCTGAAAAAATATGGTCCAATTATTTGGTTATGTAATAACCCACACCACACATTTGTCTTGAATGAATATTGGTCACGGCATTCTATTACAAAATTTGGATTAGTGTTGGACCACCAGCGACAATTTTGGGAACTAACTGTTCCGTTCGACGTGAAAGTTGCCTCGTCTGTCCATAAAATCCTGTAGGGAAATGCGATATCATTTTCTCTCTCACCTTGGAACCAAAAGGAAAATCCTACTCGAATATCGAAATCTCTTGCTTTAAGAGTGTGTATGAACTTTGGCTTATAGGGATGGAATTTATTTTTGTGCAAAATTTTTCTCACAGTTTCTCTGCCAACCCCTGTATCTTCACTAATACTCCTAATATTAGTTTTTCCGTTTTCAGCAACGCTCAAACAAACATTGAGTTGTTCTTCTTCATTATACTTCACTGGATTATGTGGTTTCTTGAAACGATTGTCCACAGAGCCAGTTTCTTTGAATGTTTTCAATATCCTTCCCACGGTACTAAAGTGAATATTTCTTCCTGGATGCCGGCGATTGAAAATACAAGCAACATCTCGATATGGCACATTCTCACCACATAAAAGAACGATTTCCACTTTGTCTTGCGTGGATAACATTGTACATAAAACTTATTTGTGTATAAATGTGCGAAAATATGTACACAAAACAACTCGATTTATTGAAAGCAATAATTTGACATTAACCAAAACTAAAAATTTGTTTCAAAAGCCTACTGGGGGAAAATTTTATTTCGATTTGATCAGTACCTACTATTTTCTTCCCGACATGTTGCATTAGTCTTGTAATGTTTAAAATCACGAAAATTTATATCATGTTTAGTACAAATCGCTAGAACCAAAGTCTTTTGAATAGTTTTGAAACTGTAGGTCAATGTTTAGTTTACAGAAAAGTATGATATTTCGGGTTAGTTTGTAACTGAATTATTGGTCAGAAAAATAATCAAACTGGATAAAAATCTATTAAAAAAAGAAATACGAGTGTAATAGGAATGAAGAGGAATTCGTTTAATCGATTACTGACATATTAACGTCCATACATGGAAAAACCGAATCAGTTTAACAATGAAATGAAAAAACTAGATGAACTTTGCAACAACAAAGACGAATTTCTGGAGGTGTATTCATTTCTTTTTCTGGTAACAGGCCAATGCGGGTATTTTCTGGGCAAGATATGACATTGAAGTCTCGTATTCATAAAAATTATGAAATTTGAATCATGTTCCGTTCGAATCGATAGAGCGAAAGATTCGAAAAATTAAAAAAATTGGAAAAAAGTCGAAGTGACAGTAAAGAGTCCAAATTTCGAGCAAAGGTATAAAATTGGAAACTGAGCACTTTTTCTCTTTGGCATTTTTCGAAATTTCCAAAAAAAAACTGATTTTTTGAGGATTTTCGAAAAAAATGTCAAATTTGACAGGTTTAGAGTATCACATGACAAAAGGAAAGAGGCTGTTTTTTACTAATTTTTCAAGCACAAACTAACTGCCAAGCCAAATTTTCATTAGTGCAAAAATATCAGTTTGGTGTTAGGGTAATCTCTAAGAAAAGTTTCAACTTTTGTTGAAAAAGTAAATCATTATCAGAAGGTACTGACTGGAAGAATTGATTTGGAATTATTCTTGATCAAAAGAGAGAATCGAAAAAAATTAATCATTAAACGTCGAAAAAGAGATAATCGAACAAAATGTAAGACAAAATTATGGAAACTTGTTGAAACCCAGTTTCAAGTTGAGTGTGCCCAAGACATTTTGGCAACTATTAAGCAAAGACCGGTTTCAGGTAAAGACTGGTTGGAAAAAATCGTTCAACTCCTTTCAAATCTATGTCGGAGTAGTGGTTGATATAATAGAAGTTCTACTTTATCTCGTGTAACAAATACACTCCATTATACTTTTTATTTCTGATAGTATCGCCTTCTTCATTTTGACTTGAAAAGACAAACAGAAACGAAATCTCTGGAACAATCGATTCTCAACTATAACTGTATTCAACAGTTACGGGAAAGCTGTTTCTACAAAAAAAACGTAGAGAGAAACGTTACAAATAATATGAAAAATGAAGAACGATTATTTATCAGGCCTGTAGAGAAACAATTTAAACTGGAATCGAAATACAAATTGAATTCGACGTTGAACCATTCCATTGTTAATCTCCAATATCTGAGATATCTTGCTTCTACTCTCATAACGGTCCATCGCCTCTCAACGTGTAGACACGAAGAGCATGATAATTAAACCCATCTGGCAGGTAATTGATTTCAATCGGAATCTACTACCTTTTACCACTTGATATTTCAATCATGCTCTCCTGGGATCCAGAAAGGATGTGTATCATTGAATTTTCTATTAGACGAGGCATTGATACATCGGGGCAAGATTCAAATAGGCTGTTACGTATTCTACTAGTGAGCGTGGAAAAGGTGGGCGGTTTGATGGAATTATAGTTCATGATATGAATTGGGGATGCTGGATATACTGAGAATTTCAATGGTGCTGAATTTCGAGAAGAACGTTTGTTATTGAATATTGAATTCTTGAAAGTTCACTAAACGGATGAGTAGGCACAACCTTGTAGGAACGTCACAATTCTGTTCTGTCTACCTGCAAACACGAAATCCAAGTTGTTTCATTTATGCTAAATAAATCTACTTTTATCTGAAATATCTTAGAGTTTATTGAGTCAAGTTTGAATTGCCACAACTAATGTATTTTTTCGTGGAATTAAAGGACTCACAACTACTCTACACCAGATCGAAAATTATATAGTCCAAATGGCCTAGTTGATTGAGGAGCATGCTCTCTGAGACATTCCACTTTACAGTCGTAGGTTCGAGTCCCACCCAAATCGATTTTTTTGTACTTTTTTGAATTTGAAATTACTTATTCAATTTGCATCGTTTAATATTGAATTTAATGAAGTTGATTTCTTTTGAGTTTCCCATGAATATGGAAAAGATACACTATTTTCAAAATTTATTATCGATATGATACTTGAGAGAGAGTTCTGAATATATTCGAAGAATATTTCGAAGAAAAACTCAACTGTATAACTCTAATGGATATTGGCCACATCGCCCTCGGACGTTTGAGCACTCGTCTACGGGACCGTGCTCAAACTTCGTCTTCGTGCTATATCACCATCATATACACTTGTGTTGTACATACTACTATTATACACATGCATGAATAGGTTAGAATTTTCAATAAATATGGGCGTGTTGTCCAAAGCACATAGGACAATACTAAACACAAAATACTACAAACATCTGTATGATTGCCACTAACCATTCACTTGAAAAAACTCTACACGTGTTTCACTATAGATATCATCCTCGAGCAGGATTTTATTTCTGCAGAATGTTCAGCCTGCTCAAGGAAGCTATTGTATAGCGAAAGACATGTCCAGGTTCCTGAATAGTAATTTACGTCATAAGTCCGGGAAACGCATTTTTACAGTACGTGTCGAAGGAGCCGAGTCCGTAATTTTGAGACGAGTTACTGTAAAAGTTTCCCGGTCGTATGTCGTAATGCGTTTCATTTCATACTGCAGACACTTAATGCGGGCCATACACGATGCAATATATCGTAGAACAAGTTGCACGACAAATTGCAGAGACAATTGGAACGACAAGTTGGAAACAGTTTTGTCCACACACGTGTAGATTAGTTGATGATCTGTAGTACAACACATTGGTGTTCAGTTCAGTTTTCGTGATGGCGCCTATGATATCAAAAAAGAAGATAGCAGCTTCACTTGTTATTCTACTGGGTGAAAAAGCAAAGAAAAAGAAAAAAAGAACCAAATGGTGCAAGGATTGGTTAATGAAACGATACTCGTTTTCACATATGAAATTAATAAAACACTTACGGGTTCATGAACCTGCAGACTTCCGAAATTACTTAAGAATGGACGACAATACGTTTAAAGTACTTCTGAATGCTGTTCTCATATTATTAATTTTCTTTTTTAAAACTTCCACAGTTGCGTTTGTGTCAATTTGTTTGAATTTTTCCAAAAGGATCCCGTAAGCAGCATTTCGTTTATGTTTGTTAGCGAAATCTTTTGATTTCACTTCCCACAAACAAGGATGTTCATGGTATATGTCAATAAATTCTTCCCAAAATCTTTCGTTCTTTTCCATGATCGCAATCTTCAAACTGAAATCGAACATTCAATTGATGAATGCACCTACACGTTCAAACTTGTCGTACGCAGCACTCAGTTGTACAACAGATTTTTGTGCATGTCAAACTTCCGTACGATTCGACGCGGTCGTACTGCAGGTTGGACTACAACGCCACTAACGTTGCAATTATCGTTTAAACGGTCTCATCAACTAAAATTGTACAACTCGTTGTACGATAGATTGTATCGTGTATGGGCCGTCTAACAGGTCTATTCCGTAAAACGCCGTTGATGAACGATCCGTTATCGAACGACTGTCGGTAGCTAGCTCTCAACGATCCGTGTGAGCGATATGTCAATAATACCCACAAAACTACTTCAAGTCGTTAGCCAACTGCACCAATTTTATTCCTGTTAACAAACAGTTTTGCGACTGGAAAGGGGTAAACTGAGTCAGTGAAATCAATGAGGAAATAATGCTGGCGTATTTGTTTGATCTGGTAAGTTGCACTTTATATTCTTTTGAAGGAATCATTATTGGTGATTTTCTAGTCGAGGAAAATGTCCAGTTCTTCACTCTGGTCAAAATATTCGATGGTTAAAGCCATGCTACAATTTAATAATGAAAACGTGGATATATCAAGATTCTCTAAACTTCGAGCGTTCCTTAAAAATCAGTCTGTTGGCTATCAACCTAAACAAGCCAAAACACTCACCAGAGAAGAATTGGTAAAATTTGTGAAAGAGGCACCAGATCAACAATATCTTTTGGCAAAGGTAATAATTTTAGATGTACATTTCAATATTTACTGATAATTTTGTGTTCTTGTTAGATTGTTGGTTTAATCGCCGTCGCTGGTGGTTGTCGCCGCGAAGAGATATATGAAATGTCTTTGGATGACATCCAGGAAACTTCTACACAATTGGTTATCACAATCCCTTTCTCAAAAACGAATCAAAGAAGAGTATTTACGGTCATTGATAAAATGGACGGCATAAGTCTGTTGGAACTGTTCCGAAGATACGTTGCCTTGCGGCCCAAAGGTTTAGGGTCACAACAAATTGTTCGTAGGATACCGTAATGGCAAGTGCATTTCCCAGCGCGTTGGAATTCACACAGTCGGTGGAGTTCCCAAGAGAATAGCGGAATTTCTAGGATTAGAAAATCCCGAGTTGTACGACGGCCATAGTTTTCGGCGACTTTACTAGCAAATGCGGGAGCGGAATTTTCCGTTCTCAAAAGACATGGAGAATGGAAGAGTTCCTACGTGGCAGAAAAGTATATTGAGGATTCGTTGGAAGGAAAGAACAAAGTGGCTGAAATGATCCAGACAGGAGAAAGTTTTGTGCAAGTCTTAACTAAGAAATCTAAAGAAATTATTAGTACAAGTGCTTGCTCGAGTTCCACTCTCCACGATGGTTTACCGAAAGTTGAAATAACTGGGAATACAGATTGCACAATTCATGTTTAGATTGTCTTTAATTGTATGTTCATTAATTTTGTATTGTTTTCACAATAAATTGTTTGATTCTTGTCCCATTTCATTAGAGTCCGGTAAAAATTTTACCGGACTCGATACCGTAAAGTCTCATTTACCGGACTGAAATCGTTGACTTAAACATGGCTGTTACGATGCAGTATGAAATAAATGAATGATCAGTGTGAATCGCACAGGAAATTGATGTATTTTGTGTTGAACATGGATTTTCATCAAGTTTCGACAACTCCAATTCAATGTAATAAAATATCGTCGAGATTCACTTTGACCTGCCATTTTTGTTTTTTTTTAGAATATTGATAACTTTTAACGAACCTTAATTACAAAAAGTATTATTCTCCCTCTATTCTTCACAATCGTATCGTTCTAACATGAATTAGCTAAAGATAAAAATCACATGGGCAACATTTCTCATTCAGGGCTTGTCTTTCTTAGTTTTTATGATATTCACTGATCGTTATAAAGTTCACATTCAGGATGAAACTGTCAATTATAAGAGTTTGTAGATGATACTTCGAATTCGAGAACCAAATCATGAGAGATACGAATAGCACGATAGCACCAATTTCCACCCTATCGCAGAACAAACGGTATACCCTTTCCTGTTACTGCTCCTACCGCTACCCCTTTTCCTATATAATCGTCAAGATCATAAGGAGCCCTCATAAAATAAAAGATTTTATAGCATTCCGCAAATGAAAATGGCTTCAAGAGCTTTAATATTTCTGTCGCACGACGATACCAATGTTTCAATTTGGAACAATATCGGAAATGGCGGAATGTAGGTGACATCGAGCCCATTATTTCTCTTTCAGAATTTCCGCACCTCTTAAAAAATATTGCAATTTCCAGAGTGTCGCTTCGCTGCAAACAATAGCCCAGAATATAATGTCCTGCGGCGCGGAGGGAAGAGAGAAAATTGATCATAAAATTCCTCTCAAACCGGAGTTTCATGAAAAATGCGATATTTTCAGAGGCCGCAGTTTGGATCTATATTTCGGTATACCGCCGTGAATAATGGAATGCGACTAAAAGGCGAAAATGAATATTTCAGCTTTTGTGTTTGGCACTCGAATTGTTTGGATAGAGATTTTCTGCTTGCGCATCGACTGAGCGTCGGTGAAGGTCATCGTATATGCTGAACAAACGTATTTCAGGTATAGTCTTGGCAAAATAATCCCATAAGAGTTTACTTTGGTATGCAATCGAATTGTTTGTTCTTGCAGTCAGAAAACATATATGGAAACTCAGAAACATGACCATTCTTGTGGAGAGGAGAAAGAGTCTATTCAACACCACTACTACCACGTCTATATATCGTAACGGGCGCAGAATCAAATATAAGTCACATGCGATACATGACAACCTGAGTTGCTTATGACTAAAGGTCCGTTTCTCTATGCAGAGATAAGTTTTACTGGCACTTCTATCCTTGTCCCTACCAAACGATAGTTGAGCGCACCATCTCACTTTCTGTCTCTATCTATCAGATAACTCATTTATCCTAACATTGATAAATAGGCCCTATCTAACAATTTATCGTGATAGTGTGTTAATCTTTTCTTACCCGTAAATGACAGAAAATAAGCTCTTCTCAACGAATCGAGTACAATATTTGAAATCACCCCCGACGACAACCTTGTTCGAAATGGCAGTCTCCCCAAAGAAGCCATCGTTTTCATTCATAGGAGTAAATGTTGGAATGTAAATCACATGCAAATGTGTTGTTTGAGCGTAACATTTGCAAACTAAAAAGTCGATTTCAGGAAAAGTTGAACGCCGATAACTTCTGAACGAATAGTAGCATCAACAGCAAGCAACACACCACCACCAGCAGTCTTTTGAAAGACATTGAGCTTTCTATCACTTCGAAAGACTCCATAAAAGTCACTGGTTTTACCAAGAGAGCAACTATGGGATACGATCGCACACATTGGCATCAAATGAAAGTACTATTAAGTCCTCTGACGCTCTGGTAGTAGATCGATATTGTTAGTCTAAGAGCTGCTGATGCACGTTTCATGAAGTGTTTTATTCAGAAGCCAACAATCTTTCATGTGAAATTGAGCTAAATTTACAATGGAAAATGAATATGGCAGACACTTTCAAGGGGGTTAACATGAAAAAATATCAATCCAAAGTTGCCAACATAGCACGCTGAGTAGCTTAATCGGCGATAAATCGCCCAGTCTGGCAACCCTTCCAGGGTTATCAGCGAGTGATGAGCAGGTAGAAAGTCAGTCCTCGCGTTTCGATTGGTCGGCTGTGATATCGAAGAACGCACAGAGTTGTATTAGGCTGTCACAGTCTACTTAGTACTTCTACTTCTGAATAGTATTAATACATATCGTTTGGAGAGCACGTATTATATCAGACAATATGTCAAGCACAGATACGGATGGAATTGAAACCAATGTCGAATCGAATGAAGAGCGCACGGAGAAAACGATGAATGCCCAAGAACCATGAATATTCAGAAAAGCATTTTTTAATTGAAATTCGGGTTATCAGCAATTCACTCATTATCTTCAGCTAGTGAGAAAAGCAGTCTCTCTTGATATGTTTTTCCTATAATCACGTTTATAGCTAGCCATCAGAACTACCTTTCAGAATTCGAAATGCAAAATCTTTCATCGTTTTTGCCGAGTATATGAATTTTAAAAACACCTCTTTTCAGTAGTTCCAAGTCCTGCCCTGACCCACTATAAGTGTATGTCTTTTGTTATTATTTTTAATTATTGCATTGAAGACGGTGTATGAATGTCTTATTCATTACCCGTTGTGAAACTAGCTCAATTTTACATAAAAGATTGTTGGCTTCTGAATAAAACATGACAACTCTGGATTATTTTTTTATGTTAACCCCCTTGAAAGTGTCTGCCTCATTCAGTATCCATTGCAAAATTAGCTCAATTTTACATTGATGATTGTTGGCTTCTGAATAAAACACTTCATTTGGGCCATATTTTTTTGCACCTTTCCTCTATGCGCAGTACCTGGTGCCCCAAGATTGGTCTAGCCAACACACACTCACCTTCACAACTACCCAAGAGATGCATTATAACAAAATTTCAAGGTGCATATAACACTTCATGAAACGTGCATCAGCAGCTCTCCGACTATGTACAGTCGGTTTTGGGGGCATTCAGTTTCCCGAGACGATTTTGATACTTCCTTGATGAATTTTGTTTTCCAAGGGATATCGCCGGCATTCAATCTATCGGTTATGATAATCCTGTTTTCTTTGTGGGGTCGGTGATGAATGGAATTCGGTATAAAGAAAACAGAAGAATATTCAATAAGCATTGAAATATACAGAACAAAATGTTCTTCAAACTACAATCCCCAATAAAATACTCGAGTTGCTGAAAACTACAGATGGATTCACAATGAAAGTAAGATGAAATGAAACGAAACGAAGTAATTTGCAGGTTAGCAGCGTATTTATATGTTCGACCCTGAAATAAACCAAACTTTGGTAGCAATCCACATTGCCTCATTGTCTGTTCATAAGACGGATTTTGTACCATTTCGGCTTCTTTCTTCATGTAATAAAAGTATCACAAAAATGGTATTAAAAAATTTGGTTGTGATAAAGATTAAAATTGAATTATCGACGGATGATCAGAAAAATTTACGGAACAAAATAACAATTTGGAAGTTATAAGCTTTTAGCTTACTGCTCATTCCTCATTTTACCTCATTCATTTTATGATCGCTTTCCCTTGAAGGTGAATATCCAAATTTCTTATCATCTCTTTTTCATTTCTTATCCAATCCACCTTTTTTCATGAGCCTCCTGTACTGCTTTCTATTTCAGTTGCACCAAACGACGTCAATTGTTCCTATCCTCCAATCTCTATATCTCTGTTTCACGTATTGATAGGTCACGTCAGGCTGTAGTGATTTGGACAACATGATTTGTTTCACCAGGAATCATTGAGGATATAATCAGAAAATTATAAAGTATTATAATTAAGAAGTTCGTGAACGAGGTAGGTCCATTCATTCACATTTTTGGACCTTGCTTCAATATTCGAAAACATAATTTTTTTCGTAGAGACAAGAAAGTTTTGAACAACTGATTATTGTCTTTTTTGTTTCCAAGTCGATGTGAAGAGAAAACAAAATTTCTGTGATAGAATTATTAGCAAAAATGTAGCCAACGATCTCTGTTGATATATGTACATCATAAATAGACAATCAATAGTATAACTACTTTTCTTCGGGCTTGAAGGCCGTCGTTCTTTGGAATTTCTTCCTGACGTTTCGCTAGCGCGAAATGAGTCATCGGAAATGAGTAAGCCTCTGAAGAAGCTGGCCACTCGCGCTAGCGAAACGTCAGGAAGAAATTCCAAAGAACGACGGCCTTCAAGCCCGAAGAAAAGTAGTTATACTAATAACCTCGGCCGCGAAAGCCTTAACCATTTAGACAATTCATAGTTTTTTGCCACATCATTCAGGAAGAGAAAATGCCAAAAACCACTTTCTCAGAACTTCCTTCTCTCCACAAAATAATCATGCCCCTCAAAAATTCCACGGATATGTTCATTTTTTTTGTGACCTAATGAACACAAATCATGTTCATTCATCTGTTTGAACTGTCAGAATCAAACAGCTGCAGTACATTTTCTCATGAACATTACCGAGAATATCAAAATAATCGATGCAATGTTCCTTGAGAATTCATTATCTAACTATTCTACCACCATTCACCTAGTAACCAAGGTATACATCTCTAGAAGTTATCAATCAATTGAAACATTATATATGTGAAATGAAACGCGCTGAAATATCAATTCGTGTCTATCATATATATAAAAAATATATTCGGACAAATCACTATGTTGCTATGGCATTTACTCAAGTAGTATTCAGTAGTTGAAAATTGTATTCACAAATCTAATGTCAGACAGACGTCCTTGGCAGAATTCAGAACAAAAGAGAGAATTAACTTTGGTTCAGATGTGGTGTTTATCGTTAAGGCAAAACGCCATCTACTGAAAGACCTATAACTTAAAAAACGGACACAGTAACGTCGATCTGTATAGAATGGACCATCGTATAGTAGTTTTCACAATAAATGGTATTGACTGAAGGATTATAATGAAACCAATTAGACCCTCAAGTTGTAAAATCCGAGATGCACATCATAAATGTTAAAGGACCGGATTCAGGTAATTTTGTTTCTCAGAGAGGGATTGTAGAGGATTACAGCTTACACTTCTTGTTCATTTTAGTCTTTGTATTTCATTGGAAGTGTTCACTTGTTACGGCGTGCAATAATTTTATAACATTTATTTGTTATTACAGACATTAATAGCAAAGATTTTACACCCCAACGTACAGAATAGGCAGTATGTGGCGTCCGTGGATGAAAAGTAATAGTGCTTCTTCCAGTGGTTCGTTGAAGAAGAATCACTTATCTTGTGACGCGAAAATCATTATAAAAAATGTGTATAGTTCCTTACTTCAGCAAGGATATAACGCGGGTGCTGCAGCAAAAGTAACCAGTAATTTGACGAAGGTGCCTCTTACTTCAGTTAGACAAATTGTTGAAAATTCCATGGAATCAAGAAAAAATCGTGAAGTTTCCGGTGTCACAAAAAGTCTAGACGACTGGGAAAAAGATTTGATAAGGCGAAAAATCTACACTATGTACGATGAGCAGCGTGTCCCTACAATCAAAAGTCTGAAACAGCGGCTCATCAATGACGAAACTCACATCAACTGTGGCCTCACTACTCTTTGGCGAGCTCTGTCTGCAATGGGCTTCAAATATCGCAAAATTGACAAGAAACAAGTAATAATGGAATCCACACGTTTAATAAACTGGCGTTCTGAATATATAACGTCAATAAGAAAATACCGGTCTGAAAATCGGCCAATACTCTACCTCGACCAGACGTGGTTTGACACGCATGACACCCCTTCCAAAGGATGGTCTGATTCCTCTGATAAGTGTAAAACAAAAGCACCATCAAATAAAAGGAAGAGAATCACAATATCACACGCAGGATCAGAAAATGGTTGGATCCCAAACGCTATGTGGCTTTCTGCCAAAAATATTAAGGAATCTTGTGTTGATTATCACGAAGATACGACAGCAGAGCTCTTTGAAGATTGGTTTGAAAATTGTCTGTTACTTAACATTCCGCCAAACAGCGTTATAGTAATGGACAACGCAAGCTATCATAGTCGACAATTGCAAAAAATTCCTGGCTCAAAGAATACGAAATTGGTGAATCAAAACTTCATGGCTGCAAATGACATATATTTTGAGGAAAATTATACAAAAAAAGAACTTTAACAAGTGCTGCAGTCATTTTCCTTAAAAAAAAAAAAGGTATGTTTGTGATACAATTGCAGAAGAATTGGGACATACAGTCTTACGACTACCTCCCTACTACTGCGTGTTCAATCTCATAGAGCTTATGTGGCACCAACTTAAATCGAGCGTGCGCGGCAAAAATACTTCTCCGACTTCAAGTGGTAGTGTGGTAGAATTAATTAGGAACTGTATGAATGACATTCCTACCGAGAGTTGGAAAAGTTCTGTTAGTCATAATATAAATGTTGAAAACTCGTACCTTTCTGTAAAATCAATTGCGCCAATTATAAATAATTTAGATGAGGATAGCGATAGCGACACTGAACTAAATATAGATAGAATTGTAACATTTAAATAATTTACTTGTATATCTCCTACATTATGCAAAATTCAAATTTCTTAAGTTCGACCCTGTAGCACATTTGCATCTTTTACCAGATGATTTTCTACACGATGGGATTAAATCGGGTAGTTTATTGCAGTTAATAAGCCAATACCATTCACTGTGAAGAATACTATACTGACAAATTGTAACAGTAGACCTGTCGCAAACGAAAATAATCTTTGGTGTACTCGCAAAGAAGCAACCACTCAGAAATCAGAATTTTGATATATGAAATTCACAAATGCGCAACAGTGAAGATACTGTATTCATCTTGCTTTTGGGAATGGTTTGATGATGATATTCAAAAAGGGTCAATGGAGTACCGGTTGAATTCACATTATATCAAACTGATCAATACTACGCTCCCAAAAAACAAGGGGTTTCTAGCGATTTCAAATTATGGCGAATGCTATCGAAATAATGGCGGAAACACTATGATAGTTCTGTTTGTCTTCTTGTATGCTGGGAAATAGAATAACTCTGTTAAGAAAAAAAAAAGATCATATTGAACATAATTGAATTATAATCTCATAGTTGCAGTGATATGATATATTGTATTCTCAGCTTGTAATTTGTGTCAATAAAATATAGTGTTATAGTGTATAGTAGGCAACACTGCACTGATAACTATTTTCTATTGGCTACTGGAGTCGTAGAACCGTGACGTCCTATAATTTTCAAATTTCAAAGATTCATATCTTGACTTTTACTTATACGTCCTTCGTCATCAATTCAAATTTTCTTGCCGATGAATGATATAATGAATTTTCATGAAACGAGCCCATTCAACAATTTCGTTTTTTGTATTTCTGTAGTTCCGAATCGCACGACAAATTTAATAACATTCATGCTGATCACATCACAAGGAATTACTCAAGCGATAAAACGGTACGTAAATTCCGACTATTTCTTAGCAAACTTCTGTTCAGCTGCAGTCGAACGAATCTCGAACTTCGTATTCTGCAATAACGTCGCTTCAAGAGGGATTTATCGCGAATTACGTCCTGAACTAGGTTACAGCCTCACTGTAATGCTCATTTCGTAGTGCGGTAAGTCAAATCCCAACTGCTATAAATCTTGTTACTGAAACAGAGAAATGGTTTCTGGAAATGCTAGGTTCATCTGGCAAATTTCTAAATATCTGGTTCAGTATTCGACTCACCGAATTTCATTGTGAATTTCCTATCAAGAAATGTTTCATCACGTATTCCACGAAATCATTGAGTTTCCTTTTTCTCAGTATTCGACTGAATTTGCATGCATATTCTCTTGAATCCGTAGGGTGCATCCCACGTTACATTTGAACCGAATCTGAGGATCGACGAGGTCTCATTCTTCAACGTGTGATTTCTAGTGCGGACAAGTGTCAAAGAGTGGCAATCTGCTCAAGTATCCGGTATCCCATCTAGATCATGGTAGTGAATAACATTGCTCGACCTCAGATATGTGACTTAACTCGACTAAACCTACTAACCATTTCGATTCTCCCCCGAATATTGTATTTGTAATGATACCACCTTGAGCTCGTGAAATAAGTTACAAAAACTGAAATAGCTAAATTGAACCATTCAACATAAGTGATTATGTGCTATATGGTGCTATTGAAATCAAGTATGAACCTTATGAACTCATATAAATTTGGTATGCGTTGTTGAACTTGTTTTAAATTTTAAGAGAAGATTCTTCTCTGAGAAACTTTATGAATCACGAGTATAACCTAAAATTCGTCCGTGAAAAGACACCCTGCTTCTTTCCCTTTCAACTCCTGAACGGGACAAGATATAGGCAAAGATTACGTGAAAACGCAATGATTTAAGTTTTAGGGTGTGACCTCAACTTTTTCTTCAAAGGAAAGGGGTCTTGTCACAGGTGTGATAGGTCTTTCAATTCCCCACTCAACACTTACGAAAAAGCAGTATTATTCCAATGAGAATTCAATTCAGAATTCACTTTAATCTGACTCAATAATCTCCAATGAATGATGATTACGCTCTGTTTTGCGGTGAATTCAACTGGTTCGGTTTTTACTTCCATCATTCTCATTCATTTATTGGCTTATTGCCTTTTTTTCTCTCCGAAACAAAAAATGTAAATAACAACTTCTATAAAAGTAAAATCGAAAAAAATTACAAACACACTCTGTTGATAGGTACGTGTGAATCTTTGAGATACGTTCCATTCATTCAGAAAATGGAATAAAAAGTCCATCTAAAATAGCCTCTCCTCTGTCTATATGGCGACAAAGGGCACTGGGTTACTGGCTTACTATACATTTTTCAATTTTCACTCCACTTTCTGCAAATCCATTATTTCTAGGATACCGAGGACTATTGGTAACAATTTCAAAATTATATTCTCTTGCAAAATTTCTCATTTGGAAAGCAGAAAATGGTACATTATCAGAAATCAATAAATCAGTTACACCATGTGTATCAAAACAAATTTTGAATTTACTAATTACTTCCTCAGCTGTTATATTTTTTATTGGGACAATTTCTAGCCACTTTGAATAATAATCGGAAATAATCAGATAATCTACTTTGCAAATTCACGAATGTCAACAGCAATTTTTGAGAAGGGTTTATTTGGTACATGATGAGGAATCACAAACTTAATACTTTGCGACAAAATCTTCGATATCCTTATCAATGGATGGCCAGTATCAGATATCCCTAGCTCTACTTTTTATTTTATCCACGCCGAAAGGACTGTCTTATAATAAATTCAACATATAATTTCGTAGTGAATATGGCATGACATGTAGCTCATTCCTCATTGGTAGATATTTTTTCACCCGTTCATTTATTTTGTTCCTGCTGGGCCAACCGTATTTACCCTGATCAACAATGTTTTTCAACACAATATCTCGTCAAGTTTCCTCTTGGAACTTTATTTTTCTCTCATATGGAATTTTAATAACAGAATGCACACTGTGTACAATTTCCAACATGGATGAATCATCTTCAACAAATTCATGTTCAAAATTTCTTGACAGATCAACACCATAAAAAACTTTCCGGGCATATATTTACCTTCCAAATTATATTTAACTCATTTTAATTTTAATCGTTGAAGCCTTACTGAAGAAATAACAGATACATTCTTCTTCATAATGGAAACCAATGGTTTATAATCTGTCCAAACAGAAACTAATATTCTGAAATCATGAAATTCTTTTAGAGCAAATTTATTTCGGTATTGGACATACTCCTTGAAGTGAAAAAGACAGGCCTATTTCCTTGTAATAAACAACAACCCAATCCAGTTATAGAAGCTTCTACCTGAATGGTTTTTTTCTTTTTTCTCATCTGAGTTTTTTAATACAGAAACTCTTTCATTTTGACAAAAACAAACAACAGAGGAGCAGTAAGTTCAGATAGATTAGGAATTAAATTTTTAAAACAATTGAAAGTCCCCAATATTTTCTGAGGTTCAGTTTTATTTCTTGGAGGCACTAAATCAGTCACTGAATTTTTGTGGTCTCGGTAGTGTAGTGGTTAGCATATCTGCCTATCAAGCGGAAGGCCGGGGTTCGAATCCTCGCCGGGCCACCGTGCTGGGTAATCGCACGTTAAAAGGTAAGGCCTCGTTGATCCATTGTTCGCACAAGTTTCGTCTTCTGAGGGTTGACGTTCGTCAGCTGGTTAACGGAAACGAACAATTTTTTAGAACAACATATTTTCCGGAACATTAAACCCAAATATTCAACATGCTGACCTTCGAATCGAAACTTAATCGGATTGACCTTCACATTCAACATTCTAGCCCTCTCAAAAACCCTATTCAAAATTACATCATGTTCCTCGATACTCAAAGCACAAATCAAAATATCATCGAAATACTTTATGACACCCTGGATATCACCAAAATTTCAATGATCCACCTTCCGAACTAACTCTGAGGCTAGACTCAATCCAAATGGAAGTCTTAGGAATATATATTATCCAAATGGCGAACTGATCACAAAAATCATTAGTTTTTTTATCTAATTCTACTTGATAAAAACCATCCTTCTGACCCAATACTGATAAATATTTTTCACCAGTGAGCTAAGCGCATATTACTTCAACCTTTGTTATCAAAAAATAATAATAACAAGGTCTATTCCAGGATAATTATGAATTACAATGTACAATCACAGGAATTCAAACACACTCTGAAGGTTCCATCAGGTTCTCTACAATTACCAATTGCCCAGTTGACATCTGAAACTTTTTGAATAATACTCTTTTTCTCAAGGTCATCCGAAGTAGATTTCGATTTTTCCCTAATAGTCTAGGAGGCCTAACAATTGGCTCCACATTTTGATCTAATACAATTTTGTGTTCATCTCTGAATTTACCAATACCTGTAAACGAATCTTCGATAATTTTCAAAATTTTGGTTTTTTCACACTTCTGAACATTTATCAGAATGTCATTTCTCATAACTGAATTCAAAACTATACATAATTTCAAAACCATTGAAGGTACTGAATTATGATCTACAACAAATTCTTGATATTCTCTCATAACATTTAGAGTACAACAGAGATTTGATATTCCTTGGGGCTTAACTTTAAAACCTCAGTATGTTTCCAAAATAAAGCTGGAAGATTTCAACCTCTCATTACCCATTCCCTCAAACAATGCTGAAGGAAGAATGTTAAAGACATCTAAACCTTCTCCTCCAATCAGGTTTAGAAAAATTGTTATCTTGACTTGATCATTTTTCTTTCTGCTTGCCCAAGGGCATCAGGAATATTTCGTACATTTGTTTGAACTTCCTTAAATTCTCTCCCAAGTTCCCTTCAAACTTCAATGGTGGTGGACATTTCAATGTGTCCATTTTTATTTCTTCACTTCCAGAAATTCAGGAATCTCTATTCTTTGAAATTTAACGCACCGCCATGTTATATATCATTTAAATGAATAAGAATATATTATTAGTTGGACTTTCAATCATGTAACAAACTGAAGTCTATCAAACCTGACAATGATCATTTTTTAACATACAGGCTAACTATAATACTGATACACAACAATATCCACTCTTGTTGTACATACTACTATTTCTGATTTCATTCATTTCATTGAAATGAGCTTTTTGATCGGTTCATGATTTTTTGAAAATATTCGTCGAGTTCTGGATCACCTTATAGACTGAGGAATGTTTTATAGACGAAGCACACTTTTATCCAAGCATAACGTTTTTATGAGAATCGGCAATAAGTTTTTTCCTCTTGCGAACTTAATTGAGGGAGACACTGTGCTGATATATTCTCCTGGATTATGAAATGAACTATCTATAGTTGCCGATATCCCAAGTTTTCTCTACGATAAATCAAAGCGGCACTGTAGCTGAAACTAGAACCGCCCTCACCGCTATTAAGGCATTTAAATTATGTGTTAGTGGCAGTAATCTGTTCACTGGGGAGGTATGAGTGGAAATATCTCTTTGGTGCTGAGTCAAGTTTTATGCAAAGACAATGACGAAGGGTCGGAAACTGACGGAAAGGTCGATAGGAAGTCTCGTGCAAATAGCCGGGGATTATGCGTGGTGGGATTTCGACAAAAAATTCAAAAGGGAAATGGTGAGAGATTCTCCTTGGAGAGTTCGACGGTGTATAATTTCTGCTGGAAATCGAGTGGTGATCAAATATTGTCCCAGGGTGGCTTTTGCATGAAAAGGTGAAGAATCTAACAGCTCTGTCGACTGAATCGATTGTGATGAGGACATTTGAGGGGTGCGTGTAATTGAGGGCGAGCGAAACCACAAACTTTTCCCAGGTGTCCATCGTTCAGTTCGACTACTTCCGAGCAAGAATAAACACTCTTAGTTCATGTTATCTTGAAAAAACCTTTCATTCGTCTCAGGGCATGAAAATTGCGAGAGAAAATTGTTATTTATAATAATAATTTTCTCGTGTATGATCCACAATTTTCTTTTGTGCTGGGAAAAACGACCATTCAATGTTGAAATATATTATTACAATATATTGAAGTCAGATAATTATCGGTTGGATTCTGAATGTTAAAAATGTTAGGCTGTTGTACTTTCAGCAACGATCTGACCTGCGTCAAAGGAAACCTTTGAAGTAAACAAATACCTGTTCATTCAGTTCTGTGATTTGATTTGAAAATTGCGACCTAAGTGATTGTTAAGAAAGGTATATCTGCTAATACTTTTTCAAATTATATCAAGTCTGTCATTGAATTCACGAAAAAAATCAAAGTGGTGGAATATATAGGAATGGAGGGGCCATCCTTGTCCAAAAATTTCAATTACTACTGGTGGAAAGTTTGATTGAAGGACCTATGTAGCTGGACGTGCTGAGATTTCGAAGAAAACATTCAGTAGTTATAGGCCTCTGACATGCAACATTTTTTCAGGCCTCGGCGTGCCTTTCTCAGAGAACGCAATTTTGACAAAACAGTTTCTGTGAAAATATGTCGCAATATCATTTCGTTCAATCTAATGAATGATAGCTTGGACCTCAGTCAAGAGAGAAGAAAGTTGCTATTTTCCAAAAATGGTTACCGGACACTGTTATCATGCTTTCCGAATTATACTGTGAAGCATTTAGTTCGAACTCATTTGGAAACTAGTTATGATATCTTTGACCATAATGAATTCAATGATGATAACGTTCAAATAATAAAAAAATCCTCAAAACTTTTCAGTAATGAATACCTTAACTTCATTAAATTCCTACTTCGTAGTTCATTATTCTTTCAGAAATGAATATTAACTCCCGTTGAAGTTCAGAGTATTCTTCTAGGAAATGAGGTCATTAACTTAGTAGTTATTTCGCGGAGATTAATTAAAAATATAAGGGCTGTACGGCATCTCTCTCTTTTAATACAAACTATGAACATCAAGAATTCTCGTTATAAAATGAGATACCGAACATCCGAGATGCATGAAACTGAGTCATAAAAACTCTACTGGAATATTTCTCGACTACACATAGAACAATTTCGGTTCGGTTTCAATTCAAGTACTTTTTAAGTCTGCAGAAAAAACAAACATAAGATTCGACTGATACGCATATGACTCAACTATTCATTAATTTTATCAATATTGAGTTCTTCAGATTTTTCGATATGTTCAGAAATCAAGAACTAGCAGGGAGTAGTAGTAACATGGATAGTGACAGGAAAGCGAATCTGTTCAATTCGATATCTCAAATAGCTACTCACTAGATTGTTGTTATTATACTTTTTGAGCTAAGTACCAATTTTTGTCCTGACTATGCGAAACACCATATATTTTCAAATAATTCAAGCGCATTTTGAGACAGCCGATAACGTTATGATATTATACACAGAAATAATTCTAAAAGGAAATATTTTCTGATATTGGTTATTGTAAATATATATAATGGGTTTCAGATATCAGACTTTTTTTTCCTTATAATTGTCTGCCCCTGTAAACTCATCTGTGCCCTGTGTTCTATATACCTAAATGAAAAGCAACTATCAAAACTTTTCAGTTCATTGGACTG
Organism: Zygogramma bicolorata; assembly: GCA_032362365.1. Taxonomy (NCBI): domain Eukaryota; kingdom Metazoa; phylum Arthropoda; class Insecta; order Coleoptera; family Chrysomelidae; genus Zygogramma; species Zygogramma bicolorata. Next base: position 1,680,801 of record JAVJAQ010001639.1, on the reverse strand, counting down.
AATCCAGAGCTCACTCAGAAAGTTCCGCTTCTGTGACTCAGTTCTTCATTTCGACTATGTGAAGCTTATTGAACAGAATTTCAATTCGCTAATTATGAAAACAACAACTCCAATAACGAATTGTTACCACGCAAAAACTCGTACTTCCTAATTGAAAGGTAGGCAGTGTAACATTGTGCTTCAATTAATGCAATTTTCAACAGTTGCAATCCATTATGATGATTAAAGAGAGCTTTTTCCACAATGGAGCATCTCTTTGGCTCAGTTACAGCGTAAACTCACATACAATATCCCTTATGGAAACGTGTTTTTCAGAGACAAAAGTAACTGTTTTCTTTTGGAATCTTCACAGGCCGATTTCTAAATATTATCCAAGTCTCGCAAGTGCTGGAAAACAATGAATGTTTTCCTTTCCTTACATAAAAGGTATATTTGTATTGTTTTGATTTTTGTCCACAACAAATGATTCAGAAAAATAGCCAGATGAAAAAGTGTATCATTCTCTCAGTAATATTTTGATTGAGGTGGACCAACAGATAAAAGATTGGAGAACGAAAAATCAAGAAATATTTGGATTGAAAGTGGAGTTTCGAGTGAATTCAAGGCATTACTTTTGGTGATTGAGTTCCTTCATCTGGGAAAATAAGGCATATATTTCATAGAGTAAAAATATACCAGTGACTCTTCATTGGTGGAACCAAGTTTTGATTTGTTTCGTATGTATAATTACTATATATGTACCATGATTATTTCATGGCTCGTTAAGCCGTATAGTGGACGTTATTCTGCAAAAAGTACACTGTTATGTACTCGGTTATTGAGCAATGAAAACACTTACTTACAAATGTGACAATGAAATACATTTTCCCTCATTTTTATTTCACTCTGGAATCAGCTCTACCGTCATATTTTTTAATGAAAGATAATAAAATATTTGCCATAAATATATAGAAGTCGTAACTTGTACGAACTGAAGATCAACAAATTCTGTTCATTGACCCCTTACCTACGAACCTAATTTGTAGGGTCCAAGAATTGACAGGTTTTACCTTTATACGTACCATTCCTTTCATAATGATTCCTACCCTCAGCAAATTCCATCTGACTTGTAGTTTCTTCAGTAAATCAGAATCTTGGGCTTAGGCAGTTCACATTTCAGAGGATTTTCTAGTCGGTCAATTTATGTGAGTTTTTCGATAAATTTTACTATGGATATATTTTTATAAAAATTGTTTTGTGTAGCCCCGCTGCGGGCTTGAATTCAGTATCTGGTACCAATTACCCTCATATGTTTTTAGTAACCTGATTTTCCGCAACACCTAGAAGCTAATATTGGGTTAGTCTATTATGGACTAATAGGGACTTGAATTCTTATGCCATCTCTACTCAGGCATAGATATTAGGTTTGGAGCTTCTCAGCGTTGAGCATGGTTCTGTTATCCAAGGAAAAATCTTTCTTCTGATTTGGTTGACATTATCAAACGTTTGGGATCTTCTTGAGGTAGTTCTCAAGTTCTGCAGCCAGCAATCAATTTTTTTTTGAAAAGGATACAATGGTTTTGTTATTATCTGCTGTAGAGTCTATGTTGTAACTGGAATAATTTGTGCCGAAACTTTGGATCTTTCGACGTATTCCATCAGTAGTTCGAGTATTGCCCCAGAATTTTCTTCGTTTTGTAACATCTGAAATAGCGAAAGTACCATGAATTAGAAAGAAGTCAGGCCATAGGTTCTGTATGAGAAAATAATGGGGAAAAAATGAAATACTTCGCCCAATATTTGCTGATGAATTCATATCCCCAAGTAATTGCTTCACAATAACTTGTGCGGATAATCGGGGAGGCCGCAATGAGCAAGTAGCCTGATGATGATACGAAATGTGCGTAGACTATTCGTATAATCACGATCAATTTTCACTGGGAAGTAGTTCACACGACGATTCGTCAAATGAGCAACAGGAGGCAGAGGAAATGTAGAATAGAAAATGTTCACATCTACTCAGGTGGGCGATGAAATGATGATGAATTCGTTTGAAACAAATGAGCATGTGAAGATAGTGAAAATGAATATATCATTCCATAAACCAGCAGATATCAGAGACATAACATAGGCATGAAATGTACCGTTACCATTACAAATGAACATAGTATGGGTTGAGGTAACAGCTACACTCAACATAACTCATAGAAATGATGATCATATTCCTGACACTCTCCTTTCATCACTTCCATTTCGTTCGTTGCAATCTACTGACCCATTCATTTTCTCGACAAATGCAAATACATCAAACATCGTATATACTTCCATAAAGATAATTGAAATAAATACTTTTTGCTCAATAACATCTTGCAACATATGCAAGGTATTAACTAGGGCTTAAAACTTTGAGAATATCGAAATCATGACATCTTTCAGGAGTCACAAATTCCTAGCAATGTTTCAGGACAAAAACGCTGTTAAACCACCCAGAATATAATTCACCCCAGACAATATCTGAATACGCCAATATGACCATGTTGTCCGCCATGATACGGATAGCGAGAAAGCGCATTTCAAGTATTCATGCTCAGATTAGCTTCAGAGTGTGAAACAATAGTAACAACATCCAAATATTCGGTTGAATGCTCTTTGAGACGCCACGGAGAAACAAGGTAGTCCTTGAATCATCACGTTATATCTAAGACGGTTGAACAATGCAGCTCCTGGCATTCGGTATCAAGGAATTGGACTAGCGGCAGTAATTGCATTAATTCTATCCTCAGATGAAACAAGACTGAAGTTGACACATAATAGCTCCGAAGTTCCGCTAGGCATTTTCTCGTGTAGCGATTCGGTTTTCCTGCATTCGCTCCGATTGCTCAGAGATTCAGTCAAGTAGACGGAATTTTTCAACGATCTTCAGGAAAACAAGGAACTATGTATAGCTCTCACACATTTTATCTGAATGTTTCTCTCTCAAGATATTTACTGAGTGAGTGATTCCAACCACACATATAAAGTATTATCTCACGAATTACTTCCCTTGTATGTTGACAAGAATCTCCCTTCTCAGTCCTTTCAGAAGCAAATGAAATTTACAGTCGCGGATACCAGTTGCTTACACATATCAGCAAATAACTAGTCTTCTCGCTGATAACACGAAAGGAATCGAATTCTGCCCGACAGGTGCCAATTCAGAGTCCTCCAACATAGAACTATAAATCTGGACAAAAAAATTAACGAAAATGGATTGCTACAATGTAGCAGTGACAAAATGAAAAATGTAGCAGTGACAAAATGAAAAAATATAAAAAAGCACGAAATGTGCAGTGGGTGATATGAAAATAACACGAAATAATGAAGGTGATAAAAAAAAGTATCGAAATCGTTTTCAAGTGATGACTGACAAAGTTCCAAGGTGAGATAGCTTTTATTGATCCAACTTGAGTGGTCCCTATATTTTTCGACTACACTTGGTTGTCCGAGTGCAACATAATTCAAAAGAATACAGAGAGTTATCTGGATTTTTCTTCAATTTGATGTTTCTCCTTCAGACTATTCAATGTTGTTTCGATTTGCCATGAATATTTTGATGATTTTTCTTTATCGTATGTCATTTTTGTGTTCGCTTATTCTGATGTCAAATAACCACTTACGTAGTTTTCAGTGAAGGTATCAAAAAACTTGTTTTGTTCATCAACAACATACTTCGATGTTGTTTTCACTTCTCTGCTAATTCGATTGTTCCGATGGCTAATATTTAGGGGTTTCCTTGATGTTGACCAGTTTATTGTCGTGTCTTCTCTTGGTGTTGAAGAGTGAATGGCTGGTTCAGTTAGAATTTGAATATTCTCTTCATGGATTGGTGATGAATGGAAAGGAAGATTAGGAACTGTTATGTGAGTGGATATCCCAAATGTCTTTTTAGTTCTTTTCATTTTTTTTTTTTGGGAACTGCAGTTTGTTCCGGTACTCTCCCTTCATCCTGGAATTTATAGAAGGCTTCATATTACACAGGTGATGTGGGAAGGCCTTCAGTTCCACATTTTGAACGTACCTTGTGTCATTAGATTTTCCCCAATAATGTTATATGACTTACAATACGGTTAATGATAAAAAAGTGGAAGGCAATGGTTCTCGGAGGCGAATATCTATCTAAAAATAACAACTTGCTTAGTATGAACTTCTTCACTGCGTCGTTTGTTATACAATCCCCTTTTTTATCCTCTTTGTAAATTCAGCTCCTCATCTTAGGCCGTTAACTCAGGTTCGGTCTGTTTCCAAATCCTTCGGGAAGAAAAGGATTATACGTCAGACTGGGGTCATATTTTCTTCCAGTTTCAGTTTCTTCTCTTCCAGGTATCTATACTAGTGTAGTTTTTTTATATTGATAACGCCAAATCTGTAGGCATCCGGCCTACGACGTAGGAAGCCGGTAACCTTTTTTTTTTGTATAATTCCTGGAATTTTAATTTCTTTCCGACTCAATTTTCATTCTCAGGTTTCGATTCATTTTTCCCTATAAGGGTCTATGCATATCACGCAGACTTTAGAAGTTATAATTAGTATCCTATGATACATATTTCGAAGCACGGCAAAGACACATATAAACACGAAGTAAACATGTAAACAGGTCCTGACCGTTGAATGAACAGGCTTCTATGAATGAAATACACGGCGGCCATTTACACCGAACTCCACAAATAACTCTTCTGAGTTGATAAGTGTGTCTTTCATCAGATTTATTGGGTGATTGATTTCATATCGAGTGGTTTACATGAAGAAATTGAAGGTCGTAGGAAGTAATGAACATACTTTTATCAAAAGCTCAATATCTCGTAAGGTATCCGGCACAGTAATATATTATTTCAAACATACCATAACGAACATGGATATGGAACAGAACTTTCATATAGATAGTCATGATTTATCTCAATAATTTCATCTGTTAGGTTGAACCATTCCAAGATATTACCAGAAATTTCAGAGTAATTGTTACGAGGGCGTAATAGCGCCACCGCGATTCATAAATTATATTTGAAAATCACAAAATTTCAAAATTATTACTCAAAGATTTGAGATTATTTTCCAAAAATTTTGAGATTATTTCTCACAATTTCGAGTTTTTTTGTCAAAATTTTGATTCCATGCCATGGCATGTATTTAGTTACAATCAAATCCGGACTTTAGAAAAGAGTTTCAATGTATTCTCAACTAGAACATTTGGGTGATTGATATTGTTTGATCGTGTTTCTTTGTCAATGTATTTTGAAGAAAGTATTTCTTTTCAACTATTTTCAATTTCACCTTTCTTCTGGGATCATTTGCGTGTTCATAACGTGTGAAGACGAAAGATAACTGAGTTCCTATATTATATATTGTTAATATCTTTTAAGTTTCAGATAATGTTTAATATGTTTTCAGTTGAAATTTGGAATGATGGAAGAGCCCATTTCTCGAATTATCGTCGTCAATAAATCCAAAGTTTTTATAAAACAAATATTCATGGGGATGCTTGAAGACTGGCTTTAAATCAAATATTCAAAAAATGAACAATTTGTTCAGGCCAGCCTCAACTCACCTACACTGTAGGTTGACGGACTAACACCTATTAGAAAACAACTACTCCACTGGCTAATACCACGAAGGGCATTGGATTACATCCAACATCCCCATGAATATTTGTTTTATTCGTATTTTCCTTGTACGAGGAATTGGGGACGGAATTTGCTAAATTATACTATACAGATACATAGTTAAGTAAGTGTAGCTAAGGATCAAATGGAAATATTCAACTGCACGAAATCACCAACTTCAAAATGATAGCTCCAATACTTTTCGGATGAATAAAGGAAAGTGGGCTTTAACGGCTGGCATTAATCTTCTGGTTGATTTGCAGGCATTGCCATGCAACAGCAACTACGTCTGTATCAACTTCGACCACGCCATCGAAGATGTCTGTCGTAGTTATAGTTGATGAAACATTTGGAGACTTTGAGCAACATTCACTTTAAATTTTTGGAACTTGTAATCCTCAGAAATATGAATGAATCGAGGACTTTTGTATAAAGTGTATAATTTTTAATATTCTCTTGCAAAGCGCTTTCGACTTTCGTCATCTTCAGTGCTCGCTCGTTAGGAGACAGGAATTATCGACAACATCAGAACAGTATACATTGTGGAATTTAGTTTATATAAAAAGAATTTGGCCAATAACCAGCGAAAATCATGCTGGAGATTTAGGCAATGTGACTATATCAAATGGAGGACGACTCAGGAAGAAGTTCCAAAGTTCAGCTGTTCTATTGATAAAAGATCTCTGAGCAAAAGTTCGACAGGTATCCAAGCTCTCAACAAAAAGGAGACAATTCTGCACCAGTCGGGTCATCCGTGTATATACTGCCAAGGGTGAAACAATTGACGACGATTCAGGAGAGCACAGGCCGTGAAAATATCTATAGAAGAGAGACAGTTCTCCAACCTTTCTACGATGCTCCAACGAAGTGAGCAATTATGTGGGCGAAAGGTCACCAACAAGACGGATTGACCTTCTCTCACTAGAATCAAGAAGCTTCAATCAATGTTTTGGTGCCGACCCCATACATGAGAACTATATTCCAAAACAAAACTATCAATGAAGTAACCAATGCGATAACCATGTACTTTTTACATTCTCGAAAAAATATTACTGAAATTAACCTGTAGTTAGATAGATAGGAATTCAAAACCACTTCGTCATGTTATATGTTCATAGGAACTTCTATTCATGAAATGAGCATAGGAATTGTCTCCTTCAATATCTACATTTTCGAACACATACTGAATGGTAGTTGTTGTTATTGGCAACCATCCATGTTTAGCAAGAATATTGTACAAATATTCACATCAATTTACTCGAATGAAAAATAAAACCAGAAGAGTAGGTGTTAACATGTATTAACTGGACGTTCAATATAACACCAGTCAAGTCATTCTGCATTGAAAAATCTACTTTTTCAGACAGATTTTCAAATAATATCAGAGACAGACTATCAAATACTCATACTGACGTTGAATACGATTTCTGAACACATTATTAGATTTTATCGTATATCAAGCTGTTTATTGTTTCCCTCAACATACCATCTCTGGCAGTTGACACATGATCACTACCTTTGGAAGTAACAGATAATTTTTTTCCTGTGATATGATGGATGTTCCATTTACAAACATTTCAAAACTGAATACATACATAACAACATAACCTTGCCATTGTGAGAACTCTGAGAAAGTTCCGATATTTTGAGAATTGATCCCAAAGTTTTGAGGAATAGTTTTGAAATTTTGAGAAATAATATCAAAATTTCGAGGAATTATCTTGAAATTTTGAGAAATGAGACCAAAATTTTGGGAATTAATCTCAACATTCTGAGAAATAAATATAATGAAATATATAAAATTTTGTAATTTTTGAAAATAATATATGAATTGTGGTGGCGCTATTACGCCGTCGTAAATTTTCATGGTTTGCTTGCGGTTTTGTAAACATATTTATACCTAGGAAGAATATCACAAAAAAAAACATTTTTCAGTTCAACGTGCTTCGTTGCACAATTATTTGGAAAACTCCAGTGTTATCGGGTAGAACAAATTATTTTGTTATCATTGATAACGATTTAGTCCGGTATGCTGACAGCACAACAGTTTTAACATTTTGCCCATAATCTACGAGACTGAATAAAAGCAGTATACAATGCTAGGCGCCGGCAAGTTATCAAAACATGTGCATATATCACTTGTTTCATCCCGAATCGATTTCCAGAATCAGAGGACATTATTCAATAAAAGCTGCACCGAAAACAAGAGGAAAGTAGGTTATTCGAAATTTATCGTTCGGGGAAATAGGTTAGCCATGCTCAGAGTTAAACAGGTTCACGAAAATTTATCATCACATTCGGAGCTGATGAAATCAAAGATGCAAGTTAATACAAAGGGATGGAAATACGAAATTGAACATGTGGTATCGGTCCGAATTTTCTTTCGTCTTTTATATTTCACTTTTTCAAAACTCCTCCGAGCGAAACGAGCCAGGCTAGGGTCAAGAATGAAATCTGATCCCAATGAATAAAATATTCTTGCACACCACTCTCTATTTGTGTAGAAATATTCTTTAAATGATATCTGTTCCAGATACACTCTTTTTTTTGTGAATGACTTGAACACGTCAACAGAAACTATTTGCTGATTATTTGATGTGACTGTAACTTTTTTTATTTACAACCATATATGTAATGCTGTCATTACTAACGTCATTGAAGGTTGGGAAGCGTCACATTACACACCTCTACTTCCCGCCCTCATTTCATCTATTCTAGATGAATATTTTTTATATTTTTAACTTTTCTTTCTTCGCACCAATTCCTATGGCTTAAGATACCGATGCTTACTTTTCTCTAGCACCAAGCTCTGGACTGCTGCGTCAGCAGCCTGTTGTACTTCTGGTGGGGTACAATCCATAAATGCTTCGTCGGAAGATATGTTTTTCAGTTTACCATTCGCGAATTTAATATCCGACTTTATCTGTCATTTATTGACTTTATCTGACATTTATTTATATTGGTGACAATTGTATACCCCGTAGTCACGGTAACAATATATCTATTTGATTATTTTGAGAAAACCGCATTCTTGGTAATTTGTCGTTGAATGCAGTAATATTTTAGATATGTTCAGAACGAAACAGAGATTTATTATTTTATCTAATAATACACTTATACGCCCACAACCCGTTTTATAATGAAATCCATTACGATACAAATTTTCAACCAATAGAAACCCATTATTTTTCAATCGAGCATGATGTGCAAGCTTTGCATTTTGACGTTTGTCAAGTCAAAATCAGTAGGTAATGAATTTTTGAAGAATTTAGTCAATTTTCGATAATCGAATGAAAATGTCTTATAGCAGTGATATAGAAGAATTACCAGCGACTCCACCACAGACGTCTTAGACAAGAAAAAAAATACAATCGAAGGGATTATATTTTTCATTTAACAAATACAACAAATATGTTTTTACTTTCGAGCAAATCCAACGAGCCTTCATGGCCGAGAGGTCATTGGCGAGGCACAGTAATCAGAAACGTCCGGGTTCAAATCCTGACGTCGGCAGATATATTTTTCTTTTTTTTTTCATTTCTCATTGTTTTATTTTCCGTGGTTATACCATTAATTATGATTTTGTAGAATTTTTCAAAGAAATACGATTGATTACCTACTATTATTGTGTTCAATATAAATACCTAATAATATAAATTGTTTGTTCTTCATTATTTATTGGGTGTAGATAAAATAGCGTATGCAACTCTCATGTAATGGTTATTACACGATCGTTGCATAATATACTATTAATCGAAATATGATGGTTGTAAATAAAATAGTATACAAACCCCGGTAGGAAGTTTCATTCCTGTCTCGAGATCATAGCTAACTAATCTCACGACAGGAATGAATCTCTTCCCATCTCGGTGCGTAAAATACTATTTTTCTACACCCACTATTTTAAGCGTTACGTAATTGAAATCTGTCAGGTGATGACCCAATTAGAATACACGTGTATTCTGAATTAATGGCGGTCGCTTCCTGAATTGTTTTTTAAAATGATGGAATATGTAACATTTGACCTGATAAATTTGATCTCATGAATACATTCAATTGCCCGAAAACCAAATCCAGCAAACTTTCTTTTCGAATTCTTTGTAAAATTGAATGGAAAATGATATTTTCAGGAAATATCATCCTGTAACTCACTTAAACAGGAAAATCGATCTGTAGACTGATTCATCTTATTTGTATTATTTGCGAATTCAAAATATTCTTCCTTTCATGTTCATCACTCTCGACCACCTTTTATTTATTATATGTCAACAAAAGTGTACAACTCTGTTGTTGTTTGAGCATTCACCATGAGAGATTGTAGTTTACCGAAAGTTGCGTTGGATTATTATCCGACTGACAGAAACTATAGAAAGCAATGAAACGATGTTTTTCTGCGAGTTCCATTGAAAGTTTGTACATCAAAGGGTGAAACTGTTATACTCAGTAACATCTCAAATAACACCCAACTATCATTCAGCTGCTTTCAAATTTGCGCTACCCATCCGATCCTGTTGAGCGGAAGTTTGAGCATATTTCATGAGTTTCAGGAAGAGTTCTCCTGAAAGTTTTGCAGCGTTATATATATATATATATATATATATATATCGAATTTGCATGAGTCAGAAGTATTTTCAGTCCAGTAGAGTAAAACGGGTTTCGCGCTTGCAAAAAGTCGGGTCATTCTGAATTTTTTATATGATGTTAGGACCTGAACCAATATTGAAAAATCAGATTTGCAATTTCCAAAGTTCTGTGCTAGCAGCGGTGTACCCAAAAAAACATGAAATTTTAAGACTTTTTTTTCAGTTTTCGCTAAATATCTCCGTGAAGAAAGGATCTAACCGGTAAAGTCACATTATATACTTTTAAAAAATATGTAATTTGCTACAATTAAAGATTTAGGCGAGCTCTATGCAGGCTCCGGTTTCTACGATACCGCTCTTCGAAAATAGAACATTTCTTCTGAAAAAATGTTATTTTTTGTGAATTGTCACTTATCTTGTGGAATACGCATATCACATTCATATGAAATTCGATGTGAGATGACTTAGAAAAATATTTCACAAAATTAGTGACAATTACGAAAAAATATAATTATTTAGAAAAAAATGCCCTATTTTCGAAGAGCTGTATCGTGGGAACCAGACCCTGTACAAAGCTCGTCTTGGTCTCGAATTGAAGCAAATTACGTCTCTTTTGGAAGTTTGTAGAGTAACTATACCTTCATGGAGATATCAAGCAAAAACTGACGAGTCTCGAAATTTCATGGGTTTTTGGGTACACTGCCGTTTGGAACTTTTTCAAGCACTAAAATACATTGGATTATTTCAGATCGAAACAGAATCTATGTGATATCATCATTCGAAATAATATAATGATAATGACGTTTATTAAACATGCATCATAAATGAACAAATATATTCACACAAATTCACAAATTTTGAGAGACCCTGTATAATGGAGAAGAAATTTTCTTAGACACAACTAATAAACAGGGCATTATCAAACTACATTCAAAATTTCAGCTGTCTTCGAATCCAAATACCGCAATAATATGCATTTGATTAAAGCTACGTTTCGCACAAAAAATAAGGAAATCAATGAATTTCTCGAAAACCACTGAAGATAGGTATAGGGAAGTATTATATAATAATAATCAGAAAGCAATAACAAAGCGAGGAATGCAATAATATATAGGGTGTCCCATTTAAAATATCAAAGTTGTTGCTACTTTTCAATATAAGCGGCAACGTCGCAGCGCTGAAAATATTTTAGATCGATAGAACAGAACTAATTACCCAAGAATTCAAATTTTCAAAATAATCCTATGTCCCGTTTTCTGGAAATGTCTAATAGGCCATTGAGTTTGGGACACCCTGTATATATATATATATATATATATATATATATATATATATATATATATATGTATAAGTGTGTATATTACAGTTTCCTGTATGATTTCCACTTACAATGGGTTTACAAAACAACGACACGTGTTTCGCTATTACAATAGCTTCTCTTCAAGCAAGATAAATGCTTGAAGAAGCACGTGTACACGTCTTTGTTCGAGTCTTGGCTTGGTTGGATAGTTCGAGTTTTCGTTTGAGCTTTTTATCCAGCAAAGTATTGTCAGATACCATATCAGCTATTTTTTCGATGAATATATCATCGAGACAAATCCGTCTCACCATTTCGTCAGAGACAGTTTTCGCTGATGCTTGCTGGCGAGTAATTGAGATGAGGATTTCATATAAATACCTTCACAAATAACACACAACAAAGTAAGTCCTATCTATGCGAATTTGCACAGTGAAACGAAAGATACATCCGCACCACGACAGCCAAACTGTGTAAATGAAACCATTTCTTCAGAAAACTGAAATTTCACAAAACAAAATGAAAATAATATTGTGTTGATTGCATTAGTCTAAGAAATCAAAAATAATTCACAACATAATATACCCCTTTTTCGACTTACACAATTCAGAATAGTTCGAAGTGTACTCTGACAAACCGATTCATGCATAACCTCTTTTGGTTTCCTTTTCAAATCGAATGCGAATCTGATGGATGTTAGCAGATGATTACACATATCATGATGAATGATCATATTTAGAACCAGAAATCACAATATATTGAAATTTCACTCAATCCTCTCAACTACAGCATTTTCATATCTCAACCTATCCGTCCATCTTGGTACCATCAGACTATCAAATGCCGCAATGTTTGAAAATTATTCGTATTGCATGAGTCTGTGGGTTCAACCATGTTTCGACCATGTTGTGTTAACTGTTTGTAGAATAGAGAAGGCACTAGCAGCTGCCACCTCTGATTGAATTTTTGAAGGTTATGCAACAGCTTTCATCGTACGCATATGTGAAACGGCACTTACAAGTGTTTTAATGAAATATTCAGCATTACTTCCACAGATTCCACGAACATCATTGTTCAGTTGAAATGTTCTCTTTTAGTTTTCCATTTCACAACTAAAGAGGTACAACGTGAAGTATCTTTAAAATGGTCAATTGAACAACATTTGAATGGGGAACTAAATTTTAATATGCTAGAAACTACTGTTGATCCTCTAATCACCGAAATCGTCGAAATGAAACAATGAATTCGATATAGAGATTATTATTCGAAAAAGATATAGCAGCACTACATTATTCCCCAGACAAGTGAGAAACTATTTGGATAACAACTTCCATGGTCGTTGTATTTGCCATCAAGGTTATAAGGAATGGCCAGCTCGCTTGCCAGATTTGACACCTTTATACTTTTTTATGGGGTTATTTGATGCAAAAGGTGTATGAAACTGAAACTGCTTCGATATTTAATATACGGCAGAGTTAAACAGTTTGAAAAATTAAATGGAGGCATTAAAGAAATGCAGTGTATGCAAGAAATTTTATATTTTCGGAACTCATTTCAAATTCGAACTCATTTCACAGTTATGAAAATATGATAAAAATATAAAATTTCAAAACGTTTTTTCTAAAGAGTGGATATTACATTTCATGCACTATCGAATAGATCTATAGATCAGTATTGTGAACTTTATCAGTTAGGGTTACACCAAGCTTAGTGTTTTCAAATGCGATACTGATTCATTATTTTTTTGAAGAGCATATGTCAGTATCAATAGCATATTTGAAAAATCCAGAAAAGAAATATGATATTGCTGATCATGACAGATTTCATAGTGAATATTAGCGATTAGAGTAAGTTAGCTTTAGTTTTGATTTTCTGAAAAGAGGCAATTCGAATAATTTATCATACTTGAGTTGTGACCAATGTCTGCCGTGCTATTGACCAATCTCTGATATGTACTATCAAACATATGAATATTTTCCGTCAGTTTGACCCAAATAAAGTTATCAAGATGAACCTCGAAATTTTTCTATACATCGAAACATTGATTTGCCAAATTCGTTGATTTTGATGAACATGGTATATATCACGGCCCCCTTTACACGTCCCGTCAAACCTAGAATTCATTCCATCAGCTTGTTTTGAGGAGTTAACGGATAAGTGCCTCTCGAAAGATAAATCATAAATTTGGCTCCTGCCCAGCCACGCATATTCGATGTTACCCAAATAAAAACTCACCCTTCATTTAACATCCCCATCAATCCCTCATTCCCTTCCCTTCGATTTCACTGCATCTTGCTGAAAGAGATGATACAGCTTTTTCGACTAAAGAAGTAGGCATCTCAGTAAAAAAGGGATAATTCAGAAAAAAATAAAATGAATCGCTGGAAGGCATACGGCTCGTCCATTTTTTTGTCACTCTCGATTATGAAGGGATTTCCCCCATTTTGGCCGATTGCTGGAAGACATCGAAGTGATGTTACGCATTACCTCAAACGACTTCTGATTCAATTCAGTTGTGGCAGCTATATTATCTAGTATTCAGATGTCAGGAGTGAATATTCCTACAAAGTCAAGTATCTCGATGCTAGGAATTACGATCAGTAATAATCTCTTATGGGAAAACCATGTGAGATCAATCGATGAATGTTCTTCCCAGAAGCTTGAATTTTTATTTCGTGCGAAGAAATACTTCACTTGTCGTCAGCTTCTAATGATCTACAAGGCTCAGATACGACCTGTCCTGGAATACAGTTCTCATGAATGGAGCTCCACACCAGAACATTCATTTAACCTTCTTGATTCTATTCAGAGGAACTTGTCTCTCTTCTATAGATATTTTCACAGTCGGTGCTCTTCTGGATTGGCAATACCTACGCGTATGACACGAAAAGTACAGAATTCCCACCCCTTTGTTGTGAATTTGGAGACCAGTCGAACCTCTCTTGCTCAGGGATCTTATTTTAATAAAACAGCTGAGCTTTGAAACTCCTTGCCGAGAGAGGTTTTTCCTGAGTCTTACAAACTTCAAAAATTCAAAGTGAATGTAAATTCGTATCTCTTGTTCCTTGATTCATACGGTGTTCTTTGAACATTACAGTGCTTCCCTTTCGTGTAAATCTTCATATAAAAAAAACACCCACATAAATAGACAGACTTGAATTTCAATACGTTGGTGGAACTCAATACTGACATTGCCCAAACATGTTTATATCGGAAAACAGCTGCAGGTCATCCTCGATTCATCAAGTATATAATTACTCTTGAATTCATTTACAACTCACCTAATCACGAACAGGAGTAGTCGGTTAAAAAGGTCTACGCTACCTCTGAATATGTCGGAGCTTCAGAGGAAATGACCGACTGATAATTTTTTTGAAATGGTTAGTTGGAGTTCAAGGAGAAATTGGTGTATAATTAAGGAAATCTATCCCAATCTGCCAAACTCGCAAGAAAGTGAAGAATTTGACATCCCACGTTGTAACTAGGTATTTTTTTGCCCTGAAAATCCAAGTTATTCACAAAGATGAAATTCATTTGGATGCCTGTGTATTACCGGAATTCGTAAATCATATTTCAATTGAGAATTAAAATAAATCCGGCTCTTACGGAATTCGAAAAATAGGGTATCAAATTTCACCTCATATCATCTCCACGGAATTTCGTTGTTGAATTCATGTTCAACCACAAAGACAAAAGTCGAATGCGTATATATCAGAGAATTATGTCAATTTAAGCTATAATATTTGATTGGTGTACAAGACATATGACATATATGCTGAGATATTGGTGGAATCCAACCTCACGCATGAAAGAATTATAATTTTTTCTGGAAGCGAAGCGGATCTGAAGGCCCTTGGCTCACAGAAATACGTCTCTACTCGTATTGACCTGCCAGAAAATATTTTTCTCAATAGGAACACTTGAGGTTGATGTTTTTCCCATCGAATTTGAATAACACCTTAAAAAAAAGTTTGGAAAAAACTGAAGATGTAGTTTTTTGTAGTAGGAGTGACTTTGTGAATTTTTGAAAAAAAAATCTATAGTCTAGTATTTTTCTATAAATTTTTTTCTGCTCATAAAGCTAAAAAATGGCACATTCAATCCACTTGAAAATTTTTGTACTGAAATATTTTTTATATGGCTTTCACAGTATCAATTTGCTTCTCCTGAAGATGCTAACCTTGTTAGCAAAAATATCAGCTTGTTGTAAGGGTAATTGATCTCTAGGAAAAGTTTATAAGTGAGTTACACACATTTCATGATCTCAAAACCTTCAAAATAGGATTTCATTTTCTTGATATTCGAATTAGCTCCGAATTTTCCAGCGGGGTGCCGGCGGAGCTTGTCTTCGGCATCAGCGAACTGGAACAGTTACCAGAAGAAAATCGGGCGGATGTCTGAAAGGTATTCAAGGTATTCAGTAACCTATTGCTAACCGTTGTTATTACCAGATGGATTCAAACATATTTTCATAATATAAGACAAGCCTCTCTGACAAATTGATTTCCATAAAATCATTATCCTGACTGAAAAAAAACGTTGATCCAATGGAGATACTAATATCAGGATCAAGTATATTAGTGGAATCCTCAAGATAAGATTAATCACCCAACAGCATTGCTAACTAATGTTATCACCAGAATATCAATAGATAGCCCAAATTCTAAAACGGATGTGTTCTATAAATTGTCTGAAACATCAAGATGACATAATTCTTTGAGTGAAACGTGGCTCACGGCTGGAATGTCTGATGCAGATCTATTTGTTTTCAATATGCATTATAAAGAAATCGCAACTCGGCCTCAACTGACAAATCTCCATTCAAGGCTCCACATGGAACATTGATGAAAATTATGACAAATCTACGGCAATTACGGGAATTTCATGAATTTATTTGGATTAATCGAATACAATAACGTGCCAAACGTTAATTATAGATATCTCGACTTCTGAGTAAGTACACATGTACTGTAAAGGTAAGCGTCCATAGGTACGCATCGTACGTATCGTACGGATCGTATGAAACGGATTGATTTGTGGTAGTGCGTCCACTGTATCCGTAGCGATCGGATTGCCGATGCGACGGTCGGCTTGTAAGTAACATTCGCATTTTCGTTGTGAACAGTGATGCCAATGTGTGCGGAATTCCGCACATTGTGCGGAATTTCGAATCGTGCGGGTATTTTGTGAGGATTTGATAAAATGTAAGGATTTTGTGAGGATTTTCTTCATATAGAACAAAAATTATTTCAATTCAGCAGAAGGGTCAGTAGAATGGCAATTAAGGAGAGTTCGAGCTGGAAGGAGGTTCACGTGACTCTATGATACAGTTAACTGAATATTTTATACCTAAATTTTGTTCCTTACATATATTGAAATATGAATAAACTTACCAGTTTGATTTAATCTTTGTCCAATTTCTTCCCAAATATTATCTCGTCTTTGTTGATTCGAATAATGAGGGTGTTTTAAATTGTACAACTCTTCGTACTCTTGTACAATTGTGATTAGTCTTGCAATGTCCATGATATGCGTAATACCAATTATAATTGAAGCACGTGTGTGTGTGTGTACGTGTGTCGAAATCTAACAAAATTCAAATGATCTGTGAGGCTAGCAGTGACTACCTGTTGCAACATGCGTCCATTTATCGGCAATCCGCATGACGTCATCCGCACCAGTCGGAAAAGTTGCCCCTTCGATCAATTTCATCGGCATTACCGACGGACCGATACGTGCGATCCGTCCGCTGCCGTTCAGTGGACGCATATGTATAACTAACTATACTAATAATTCTAAAATCCGTTTCATACGATCCGTACGATACGTACGATGCGTACCTATGGACGCTTACCTTAAATAGATATTTGCAACCTCTTGCTATTGAGGATAACCATTATCCCTCTCTGTTATAATATAATTCGAGCATGGCTTTTATAGCATAAAAATTGTGCCTAAGAAATATTGGTTGCTTATTCCAATATACCTGTGGTTTACATGAACAAGTAGATAACGCTTGACCAAATTGATTTATATATTCTCTTGAATGAGCTGGAAACGCAGGGTATTTCTGAGACCTTATTACATCTCCTCACTGTTAGTCTTATTATTCATCTGTCTGATATCTCAAATGAAATGTTCGAAACTATAGTATGACTACATAAAGTACACTACACTAAAGGTGTCAAAGGAATGAATGACCTCGGAATTTTGTTTGGTCAAGTTTTCTTTCACGAATCACATCAACAAAACGCTATCATCTAGTTATAGGATCCTAGGCTTTAACTAGAAACAATAAGGGTTTCACTATATGCGCTATAGCAAATTCCAAATGTAAGATGGCTGCCAGTATTAAAAGCTTAAAAATAAATAACGTGGAAATAAAAATTTCAGTTAAACGGTTTGTTGGAAAATGAAGATAATGATAATGTTGTGAAGGATGATAAATAATTCAGTAGGTCCTAGGTACCAGTCATGACACCACTCTATCAACCTTATTAAATCGTTGAGCATGTTAAACTATAATCAAGACAAGCGCTATATCATTATTGCTATGTTTCATGAATATTCCGAATTCAGAATATTGAAATGAACGGATTAGTTGGAATTTAAACTAGCTTCAAATTGGGGAATTCAAAATTAAGAATTCATGAATATGATCAATAATTCACTATCTGCCTTTAGGCGCGCAAGAAAGGAAAAATTACGAAATTGAAGAAGTGCGCAACAATTGGAATACTCGAGAAATGTTTTTTTTTCACTGAAACTGTTAGGGATCAAGAATCTAAGATATCCATAATATGGGCCAACGATTTTCCAGATATAAGTTAACGCATCAGGGCTTTTTATGCATCTTGAGTTTTACCTCTCATATTAAACTTCCTTTTTTTATTGACTTGAATTGGTATGGTTCAACCAGAAGAAATATTGAAGACATTGTTAATATTGATAACGTACTATCTAGTGTGACGTTTCGAACTCTAAAAGCAACTTGTCAAGAAGAGTGTTGTCAGAATGGAATGAATAGTATCTTCTCATTTTCATGCAAATAATAATTTATAGGGTTTCCATCTCATGACAACATTTATGATGGAAACTCAAACTGGAAATAATACGTTAGGATTTTCTTTGACCATACGATGGTGACATTCAATCAAACAAGAATTTTTGAAGTATTTGATTCTTTAACATCTTGACAATAATTATAAGAACGTTTCCACTGGACTATTTCAAAACCACTCGTCAATTCAAAACTGAATATGAAAGTTTCCTGATTATTGTCAATATTTGAACGAATCAGAATTCAACGAAAGGAACTGACCTATTTTCACGGTTCATGCTGACGCGAGATGGAGCTTAGATAAAATTGATCACGTGGAATTGTCGCTGTCATTCGGATTAGGTGCAGACTCACTCAGGACTCAAGGGTCATCGATTCGAATAATTCTGTAATTGAGAGCTTCTCCATGATCACGTTTGTGCCCATTGGGGATTGGGTGCTTGGAAACAGGAGAATACATTCACCGTTCCATGTGTCGCTCAATAAATGACTCTTCGCTTTTCAATTTCAAATTTTCGAGACTCGGAAGGTTCACAGCTCACATATCGTCGACAAGGAGTTAGTGGTTCGAACTAAGTTCAAAACATACAACATTTATTGAACCCGTTACATTTGGGGTATCCAAACATTAGAAAACAAACAATCTGTCATGAAATCGTTGGAAAATAGTATCGTTTCATCAAAATGCCAGAATATTTTCAATAATTTATCTTAAATGGTACACCTGAGGGATAAAATCGTCACGACAAAATGTTAACGACGTTTTCAATTTTACCTTTGAACTAATACGGACAGAATGGCAGAAAAAGGCAAGGATCTCGTGCTATTGGAGGGTTATCGCAAACTTGCAGAATGTATACCGTATACGTCATGCCTTAGCGAGCGCTATATAGATGTAATTGTGAGTTATTGCAGTTGGTTTTATCGAGTTACTGACGTCTGACAAGCTAATAGTTGTCATGTCAAGTAGTAAAATATTTGATAGTTGGGCTTGAGAAGGTAGTTGAAAAGTATTTTTATCGAAATTATGGACGAATTTTTGATGTTTTTTTCGGGGAAGAACATCAAGGTGAAAACATAGAGGAAGCCATATTATTCCACCTTATCAATCGTAGGGAAGGCTGGCGAAGAAATATCCATGTTTGCCTCAATTCAAAGTTAATGTTACACCATTATATAAATTAATTTCCGATTTGAAAAGAACCATTCTCTTCTTAGCAGAAAGTCATAGTTACCATAGCTGTAATCAGAACAACATGGAATGTCGTATGTGGTAAATTTCGACTCTCTATCCAACCTTGACAATCTTATCTATTCTCTTGATAATATTTCTGCAAAATCTGCCAAGGTCATATCCAACTATATCTGGAATATCTTGAGACTCCGATCTTTCGTGATGAATGAATGAGTATTAGGTATTATACTTCAATCTGTTTTTTTTTCTTGTTGAACATTATTTTTGTTTGAACTTTGTATTTCTTATTTGTCTCTTTTTTTCTCATTTAGCACAATATTGATATATGTTATATGTATTTTCAAACCCTTGCTATAAAATGTATATTTTGGAATCAATAAATGTATTGTATTGTTGTATTGGAATGTCGTATGTGGTAAACTGACTTTCTCCTAATATATATATATATATATGAAACCATTGCCACAGCAAATACACTCCACGTCAGAATCATTCGCGAAGCAATAGAATTTGAAAAACACCCTCAATGCCTCAACAAACGAGACGACTCACAAAGGCTCCCCAATTCCTGGAAACCATTATTATCCCTTCGAAAAAATCCATTAATTAATCCTTCTCAAACCAGACCTGTATACAGTCCGACAGTTTTAACAACGTCGGATTCTCATACAGCTATAAATACCATCTCTCTGTCCACCAATGCACAATATTCACTCTGTCAAGATGAGTGCTGGGGGTTAAGGAGACTTAGGACTCGCCACCACATCAAGAAGTCTTGAGAATGGCTCCAAAGTGGGAGTCGAAACGTCGACAGAAGAAAAATTTCTGACGCGGTTCAACCGGAAATTCCAGAGAGCACATATCCGACCGCGGAAGCATTTCCGAGCAGATATATATATATATATATATATATATATATATATATATATATATATATATATATATATATATATATATATATATATATATATATATATATATATAGATATATAGGTTCTCCTTATTCCTTAGCTCTAACGAATTTTGTTTACTATTATGCATGCGTACATGTCATTGTAAGGCAAACTGTATACTCCAGAAGTTGTGCAATAACTCTCTATTGAATAAATCTCGAGCGTTGAATATGGGTGGATAATCGTCAATTATTCCTTGTGTTATTCACTCTCAATCATAGTTCAAAATGGAATGGGAATTCCAATAAAAATGATTAGCAGAATTGAAATGTTTAATTATATGAACATACATTTATGCCACATCGGCATATTTCTTTCGTTTCTCACTTAATTTATTATCATTTCGATATAAGACAGTTGTGGGCATATTTTCCTAATCAACTCCAAACCAGAATACATGGTTATAGGTTGATGGGCTAACCCCAAAGGACAGCAAACAACCATTGCAGTTGAATAATATCTGACTGGTGCTAGCAATGGTATTTGCCAGGGGGTAGTTGTCTTCTCTCAGCGCCCCCGTCAACTTACCTACAAGTATTTGGGAATGATTTGAACGTTCCATTGATTTGAGTACGCTAACTGACTGTGTTGCGAATTTTATCAGGACTTCAAGAACAAAAAATAAAATTGTGCCGCATATCTTCAGATCTGGTAGGCAGACATGTGTACTGGCTAAAAAAAATATATTAATATATACTCAACAAGAACAATTGTTTAATTACGAACTGGAATAGTTCTTTCTAACCATTTTACTATGTAGTGATTCGTGATCCTTCACGTGATTCCTCGCAGATTACTACTAACAATTTACAAGTTTGAGCCCTCGACCGTTTTTCCAGATACAAACGAAATCTGACTTGTCTGTCTTTCTGACTAGTTCAGTTCTGATACCTTTCGAATGAAGATTTTGAATTCGTATAAACAAGTGCACGTGACCACTGCATGTATTGGGTATGTGAGGATATTTTTCTGAAATTTGTGATATTCAATATCTTATTGAATAACATTGCCTCACGAGTCCATCCTTTTCGATTTGTTCTCGTACATTTTCATTCAACCCAGATATCATCAATGCACTTTATATGTTTTACATTCATGCATAGACGTACGTCTAGGTATTTCATTTTTAGAATATCGCAGGAGAACCAAAGAATAGTTGAAAGATTTGACAAGAAATGTGCTTGTGCTGATTACATGGCTTGAAAAATAATAAAAACGTATATGCTTATCATATCTTTTTCGGGATAATTCAAAATTCTTCGAGTAATGAAAAGTTCTTAGACAAATAGAGAAAAATGCTTGAACAGTGACTACAGATGAGATGAATCTTCTTAACGATCATACATGAAACGACATTATATTCGTGAAAAACATTACAAATAGTATGTTACATACTGAGACAAAAAGTGGATTTCAATTCTTGAACCGATTCATAACAAATAGAACCATAACTCGAACACGTTTCGTTATTGCGCATGCCCCTGACGATCCTGAACAGTAATAGAAAGAAGCCGAAAACACTGGTTGCTGCAGTTAGGTAGTGTTTCTGAAATCAAGGTGGCATTTTGAACATTATAACCGGATTGGCCCTAAAGAGCGACAGAACGACAGATGCTGAACTTTGAAGAATAACTGATGAAGAAAAACAATTAATTGTTTTAAATTGGATGGGGCTTCAGTTGTTGAAGATAATTGGGGTTTTCTTAGAGAAAGTGAGTATAATATAAACGATGTCAATTCGAATGGCATTGAAACTGAATAGTTACTGAACGTCCGAGCGAACGTTGGCAGTTTCTTTGTGAATTAGTCTTTCATTCAGCTGTTTGGATTGACTTCGAATAGAGCATACCATTTTTTCAAGGCGTTCGGTACTGATGTACTGTGTGGTAGCTATAATATCGTATCGAAGATATTTTGTAGTTTTGTTGTAAGAGAAGAATTGATCACTTTCGAACCTGGAATCGAGTTGGAAACAAGCATATTCTCAAATGATTGTGGATAAAAAATATAGATCTCATCAGCCAAGATGCTTGGGGCGTTGAAAGTGGGTGGGCATTTGAGTCCCACTGGCATTTCTTACAAACCAACCACAAAGTATAAGTATATCATGTTCATTTACCATGCATGTATCCCATGATATATGCACATAAAATATAGTAGAGCGCCGTGACATCAATACCTACCTCGGAATCCAGGGAAAGCCAATTAATCTCTGCTGTTGGACTGGATTGTCGAAAAATCGAATGAATAAGCAAAAGAACCAAAAATTCCCGACCTTGATAACAACTATTTTCAACGAAAATACACTGAAAAAATTGTTTAGAGCAAAGATTTATAACTAATAAATAATACCTATTTATTTCAGCTTTAATTCATTCGTATTTCGCAAAAACAACGAGTTATTGCAATAAATAACTATTAACTATATTATTATATAGTGGCTTTCTTCAACAAATAAAAGGAGGGTAGACATTAAGGAAAGCCACTGTATATTAATATGTTTATAATAAGTTTTTTGCTGTAACTAGTTTTATTTTGCGAAACATGAACGAATTCACAATAAATTTACTATTCAAATATTATTCATTGGGTATAAATCTTTGCTCCAAATATTTTTTCCTTGTCCTACTTATTTTTCAGTCAATTGTTGTTAAAAGTTGTTGTAATAAAGATCTGGATTTTTTGGTTTTTAACTCATTCATTTGAGCTTTCAACAATGCAGTCCAACAGTTTTCATTTCATGGACTTGCCCTGCATTCCGAGATTCTATAATTTTTACGTCTTACCACTTCACTAACATCAATCGTGTCCGGTGACATGTGTACAGTATATTCTTATTCAAGTTCCTTATGAAAATTATAGGTATGCATAGCACATGCTCGTTCTGAGAAAGCATATACTGTAAGGGTTCTTTTGGTGGAACTCGTGTAGAATCTGTTTTTACAATACTTTAAAGAATGGAAATGCGCTAGTTCTTTCAAAAATTGCACGAGTTCTCACAAAGGAATTCGCTGTCAGTCAGTAGTGACCATATGGATTTTCTCCAAGAAATTTGAAGAAAATCAGAGAAATGCTCTTGCAAATGTTTATTCGAACTGCACTCTAGATAAGGAACTTCGAAGACCTATTGTTCAACAAAAATAATACTTTTTATTTACGACTAATACATAATGAAACTATCTATCTGCAGTATAATGACATATATCATTTCCTTATGAAATAATGGCTAGGGATTAATAGTAATAGTCTTTATTTCCTCTTGTAGTCCTATCACAAAATTTCTAGAATCGAATATTACCATAGAAAAGATATAACCAAACTTTCAAGGTGTCAGTGTCAAACGTGTAGGTGGTGTTTGTGTATTTGTATTGAGATGAATAAAAATGATGAATTATTTTTTTATGATAAATAAATCAGTCGTAAAAAGAGTATAATACTCGCACCAACGACTATTATTCTCTCGAAATATTACTACCTCACCGCTGACACGTCTAGGTTCGTAAAAATTCCTCGATAATAATAGCTATTATTATTGACTCGTGGTCTAATCTATTTTTCATTACTGGGAATAAATCAGATCTGTATTTTAAACTTTCAAGTCGAAGTTGACCCATACAAGGTTCCCACGCTGATAATCAAATTCGCCCTGCAAATTTTCCTAAAATACGTTCACGACCTTTTGTATTCAAATGAGATATCATGATTTCATTTATTCAAGTATGAATATCCCTCCATTAATAATTTCAATTTCACCCACATATCAGCACACATTGCTTCCAAACTTTCCAGTTACTAACTCCCAAACAAAACGCAGTAAATCAGTATCAACAAATAAATATGCGATATGAAGCGACAGACCATTTATCCGGGATGCTTTGTACACAACTTGTGGAACGAGGAAGCGCTAAATAGGGCCTGCCAACACCCCCCTCACCCCCCATTACCCCGAGATACAGAAGTGAATAGGCTTAATCGAGGGGTATCATTCGCACACCCCAGTGCTAATAGTCTAATAATCGGTTTATTGAGTGGAAAGCCGCGCGATAAGAATACAATAGCGGTAGCCGGCGTGTCATCAATTACACACCTTTTTCAAAATTGTGGCGCTTTGTTCGTTAGCAGCGTTTTACCTATTAGCCTCTATCTATGAACACATCAAATAATTGAATCAGCCTAATGGCGTATGAGCTGATAATGGGAGTCGGTTCGATGAAGTTTTAATGCTGGCTTCTCCCCTGGACTCTTTTGATGCGGTATTTAGCGCGAGCTTTTTGGTTTGCCTGTCGATAACATCGAGTCGTGAAAAAGATAGAATTTCAAATGAAGCTAAATATTTTTAATGGCCTGATCGACTCACAATTCACGTTGGAAAATGTCAAATGTTCTTCAGGTGTACTTCAGGTTACGCATATATTCGAAAGCTTTGCTTACATTAAATTCTATAAGATAGAGCAGTCGTCAGGGATTAGAATAAGGAGGGTAAGTTCGGAAACCTGCTCTATCACGATATTTATTTTTTGTGTTGGTTGATAACATGATGCAAGAAAAGAATAGAATTCAATATGAATCTTGTATTGAATGAACCTATAATAATATGAATACAGTTCTCTAGAGGTTTCTCTTACAAATTGCTCAGTCATCTCATACTTACGTGAGATGTTCATCGGGGGTCATGCAAGTCACAAAAGAATGTTTTGATTAGATTTATATGGAGAGTGGCTCATAAACAGACTTGATTAATGAAGTTCTGTATCTAGCTCGATCACACTAATGACACCAGGCCATCTCACTTCAATCTTCACTCTGGCAGACCCAACATTGGGTTCACTTTGGTATACTTTGATATGATTCCCATATTTTCCAAGACTTCGGTACTCCGGTAGTAGATTCACCATCTTCACAACCTTGTAATGCGTACTGGAAGTTCCAGTAATCCAAAGCTCTAATAGGAGTTTCCGATAATTCCACCATATTCATGTATGCTGTTACTAATTTCAAAGAGGGGTCCTGACCATAAAGAGGGGTCCTGACCATAGGTGTTTCTCTTGTCTGAAGCATTGACATTGGCATTTTCTTTGCAACCTCCTGATGTTCGAAGCTGTGATTTTTCAATGAAACTTATTTCTCATTCGCGCTTACTTCTTGTAACTTATTTTTGGAGTTATAGCCTATCCTATTCTAATTTGAAAAGACAGCTACGCAGTCATGAAATGAAAATTGGATGTGATGTAAAATCCCATTATCCAATCCTTTCAACTATTTTGAAACCTGTTGTATGATGAAAAGAATGAGTTGAAATGAAATTCAAATTCAATTAACGGAATATACTATAATGAAATAAGCCCATGAACAAAGTACATTTATTATTATTATTATTTAAACAAAAATGAAATGGCAATTGAAAACTGATCAAACTCAGGCATGGTGAAACTTAAATATGAAAAATAACAGCTTTGTAATATGTTTGATATTTCATTTATTCTCAAAATTTCATTTCATACTTATCATTACAGTTTATTCTGTTGGTGAGTTATGAAGGTGAAATCTCACATCACCTGGTAGTAACACATTGACAATTTTAAACAGAATTAGATTGTTGTGAATTCATTGAAGATAATAATTGACGTGTTCTCCATGGTTATTCGATGGATCAACGAAAAAATTTTATATTCATGCTTGTTTAATTCTTTTTAAACACCTATCAAGTTTCCGAAGGGGTTGAAGCACTATGGGAACCGTTGTGAATCAGGTCCTAAACCAAAAGTAACCACCCTGACAAGACTGCATCCTTTGATTTCAACCCTTCTTTTCATCAGGCCGTGGGTGTCGCTCTGGGCCCTAGAATTTTCAGTCCAGCTGCTCCTGTCGCGCCCTTCATTAATATACGAAATTCAGTTATAAAAAATATTTTCATTTATTTTATAGTAAAACAACAGATTTTTTCAAATTTCATTTTATTTGGAATAATTCAAAATTTATCAATTGATAATGAAAAAGTCTCTAATCCATCACTTAAAACAAGAACTTTTATTAGGTTAAATAGGTGTTTTTCTTGATTGAACGGCAGCAACTTTGGGAGTTCGAATGGAACACACTGTATATTATTACCTATTGAGGTAACACGTATCCCATACCTATTTTTATGCCTTTCAAGATATTTTAATTTTTATTTCAGAAATTACATTTGATATTCTCCATCTAATATTTTATATACTTAGCTACATATTCAATATTTTCGTTAACATAACATTATTAATTTCTTCGTTATAACTCATTGTCAATGATCGACGAGAGAGTGGATGACATCAAGTAGGTAAAACAACTGCTTGTTTCTTAGATAGAACTGGATACAGTACCAATCCAGAAACTATTAACCAAGAAAATTCCCAAAAATATGATTTTTATTTCAATTTCACAAAGAATTCGGAACGAAGTTGGATAATTGAATGTGGTCATGAGATCGAATTGTTACATATACCATCAATTTTGAATTTTGTTCCCGGAAGCGGCCGCCATTATTTTGGAATACACGTATATTCTAAATGTGTCATTACCTAAAAGCTGACAAATACGTAAAACGATTTTAAATAGTGTGAATAGAAAAGGTACTCACCATTTCCCCCTCAATTTAATTCCCACATCGGACACAATAACAAAAAATATAAAACACGATCGAATAATTTCTTTCTACCACTTTGAAACACGTCTAATTCATCTTTCGTTTTCCTCCACGCGAAGTGCCTCACATGAAGAAAATTACGTTAACCGCGTGGATCTCTCGCTTTTGAACAGTCCACGCTTATTTTTTCCTATCAAACATTTGGTTTGGCGCCCCTTTGGTGCATTGCACGCGTTTCACGCCCTCAATGCACGTTTTAGGTTTCTACCAGTAG